>OX438755.1:15021150-16381150 GCA_949316235.1 Oegoconia quadripuncta | reverse complement strand
GGTGGAAAGTCCCTTAGTCGCCTTTAACGACTACCATGGGAAGTTCTATTTTAGCTTAATTTCCCTTTAGACTTTCTCCTACATATTATATTTAAAAATAATGGCCTGCTTTAATTGTGATGCCGACTGTACCTGTATAAACTCTGTCAATATAATCCGATTTTGAGGTAGAAACTCAGAGTAGATATTGAAAACTTTTATAATTTCGAAATGTATTCAGTTTTCGCTGATATACATATTTATCCAGTACCTATTACGTAAACCGAAAATGTATACATGGTTGGAAACCATAATTAAAACGTTCCAAAAAACCCCAAGCAAACCAACGCGGAATTATTAATAAAGAAACATAATTATGATTAGTGTTTATTTGAATTCATTCTAAAGAAAAAAGGATTTTCTTTAAAAAACGACTTCAAAAGCACCCGGAAAAAATAATTTAATTAAACTGCTGCAATAATAATAACTGAAAAGTATGAAATAAGAATCCTAAAATAATAATTATATAAAAATTTATATATTATTTTATGCCTTAACACATCATTTACTAGACTGAGCAGACAATTAGAATTTAATATAAATATTATTTTAGAATACTATTTATTTAACAGCCTACTTAATTGTATACTTAATTAATTCTTACATGAGTTGATTGGGAGGTATCCAAATATTCGGAGGAAGTGCCCAAAACCTGACCTTCTTCTAGAGGTGGTATGCTCGAGTAGTCCTGAATCTCCTCGGCCGTTACACCCGGGAGCAACGACGTCATCGGCGTCGGTTGAGTCAAAAGTTCCGGGATCAAATTGAACATATTTTTTCCTGGCAACAGCAAAGTTCGTGTGTTCTTGTGAACATCCTCGCCCTGGCACAGCAATGTTAAAACACAGTATACTAACAAATCCCATTTCTTCATGGTGAGTCACATTCTAACAGTTCATTTGTCATTTCACTTTCACTGTTCTATCTGAATTGACAATATAACTTACGAATTATTTGACAAAACCTACTATATAGAATATTTGAAAATAACTTCATCGTTTGATATTCTGTGATGTTGTGATAATGACTTATCGATACTTGAGTATTTATTGCGTTTAATTAAATAGAGAGTGTACTTGATAAGGGACGAATGCAAAACAAATCATGTTATAATTGATAAGGAAATTAAATTATATAAAATGGTACTTTGTACCTACCTGTATGAATACAAGGTGTGTTAGTCAATAGGTCACGCATATTTATAATGAAGTTAAAAGGAAAACTATCACAGCTATGTAGGATTTAAAAGTTATAACTTATAAAATGTACTTTCCGTTTAAAATCATTTATCGAATAACAAAAAATCCTAAGTTCGCATATTGTGTGTCCAGTACGGAACCCTACAAACCTACTGTGGTCCGAAAACGCCGAAAAATGTAAAGATTAAATTAACACAATCGTTTGGTGATTTGAATCACCGCCTCCGTGGCTCGAAGTAAACAACTTACTGTTTACAAAATGAGGGTTGCTGGTTCGTTTATATATACTTTATTAAAAAAAAAAGAACAACAATGATCCTGTGGCGCAAGGATGGCGAATTCTTGAGCCGCTTCTTTTCCCTCAGATGAATTCCCTTTTCGAAGCGGTAGTTGCTTGGACATACCGACTGACAGATAAATACAAAAAACTTTATTTATTTCCAGTAGATTTAAATTGACGTTCAACAAATGATATCATGTATCTTACGTTGAAATAAATGCTTGAAGTTTGAAGTTCGATTCCCAGCGGGGATATGTTTAGTACTGGTAATGCATTTAAAAGTCCGCCGGAAAGCTACCACCATCTCATCTAAGTTAGCGACTCCCCCAAATAAGTAGTCGGGTCATATTCTCATCTTCACTTAACATCAGGTATGACTGAGGTCAAGTTCTAACCCGTTTCGCATGAAAAACGTACCAGCAAATATTACTGCCATCAGGGCAGGGTACAATAACAATATAACTTTAAAAACCAAAAAACTCGACAGTATATTTTGCCAAGAAATGTATCCTATGACACTCCACGAATCAAAACTATGCACTTTGAAATTGTTCAAGCCGTTGAGGTTACAGGAGGTAACATAGAAATGTACATACTTACATACATACATACACTGGAAAAACATTACCCTCCTTCCTTGGGCAGTCGGGTAAAAACATCATGTTTGATCCTTTTGGTTTTGTAATTTAAACGAAACCTTTGACTTGAGTCGCCATTCACGCTCGGCTGTGTCACTTAAACGCGTGACGAGGGTCCCCAAAACCAAGGTTCAGTCAAAATTAGACAACCATAGGTACCTAACATAATTGAATAGAAATAACGCCTGGTAACCTTAGAAAAGGGTAGGATAGACGAAAATTGATTTATAGCCCTGTAAAAATACGCAATTTTTGTGGTGTAACTTTCAATAATTTTAAAATTTTGTACAAGGATAGAGTACCCATCAGTAACGGAATAAAAATGTTTTCTAACAAATTTTGTAGCTTGTTTTTTTTTATGGTCAACTGGATACGCGTTTGACCACAATCTCATGTGATGGAAGTGACGATGTGGCCGAAATTGAAGCACGCGATCTCAGTAGATGCCTATTCACCCTGCTCTTGAAGATCCCAATATTGTAGGATTCAGGAAAGATTGACGCCGGAAGGGAGTTCCATGCCTTGGCTGTTCGCATTAAGAATGAAGAGTCGAACCGCTTAGTGCGAATGTTCGGTATGTTAACTACATACGGGTGGAATCCCTCCCCACGGCTAGTAGTAGTTGCTTTAGGTATAGTATAAGTATTTTGTTATAAAACCTACAATATTAAATTATAGTTACTACTGTGAACTTTATTGCGGTGTAGAAGACTCTAAGATCTCCTAAAACTAAATCTCCTAAAAATGACTACTTTATATTTTCTAAAAATAGTTTATGGAGTCGTATTATTCGCCTTCGGTGATTTTTTTTATAAATAATAAAGAATTTATTGATCGATTTGTTTAAAAATATTTACAGGGGTTCTAAATATATTCTCTATTCTATATTCTCCGACGCAATGAAATTCACAGTGGTAATTTTAATCATAATATAGTCTATGTTTTATTACAAATTATCTATATTAGAATTGAATACATTGAATAAAATACATTTATTCGTCGACCATGACACATACATTATACACATGCCGTCTCATTCATAATTTACAAAGCCTGAAAGTATGTTTTGTCTCTGTCGTTCATAAGGAAATGTCGTTATGAAAGAAAGTGACAAAACATACTTTAACTAAAACAGGCTTATAAAGCCTTTGTAAATTTTTATGAATAAGAGGGTTACAATATAGAATACTGGGTAGGTATACAGCTAAAGCAAAACAGGAGACGTGACCCATATCAGGGGCAACGAAATGGTCCAGACTCAGCATGTCCTGCGGGTAGGAACCCGCAGCGCTGTTCATTCTGCCAGAATCATTGAGATACTCGTATGTCATATTAGCTTTAGATTTGTTGCAATTTTTTCCTATCATGTGCTAAAAATCACGGCCTTTAAAATTAAGGGAAGTTAAAGGTGTATCTTTAATGGACTATTAGGAGGTCTGGTTTTAGCTGATTTCCAAGTCCGGGTCGTTAACTACGCTAATGTCAATTGCTTTTGTTTTGTAAAATGGAATAGAAATTGTAATGACATTGTAAAGGTGGAAACCAAAAAGATGTGCTGTTACGGAGTTTCTTATCGCTTCTTTTACGTAACCATAGCACTTTGTGAAAAGACGCAGTTTAAAAAAATAACATGCTGTCTTTTAATACCTAGCCAAAAATTCAAAAGCTAGCCAATGCATACCTACTTATATTAAGTTCCACGTTTCTGTGTTGTATTAGGCAGTCGTAGGTAACAACTAAATGTATTGTATAAATGTCGCTAAATGGATCAAATAAAGTTTCTTATTCTCATTCTTAATAAGTGATATTTTGTATCCTTCATTGAATAAATTTAAATTACAATAGTACCTCACTATATCACTGTCGAAATCATTTCACATAGCAGCGGTCGTGGATTCGCATTTTATGTCAAATTTCCAACCCGAAATTCTCAGTTACCGGATCCCTTTGATCACAATCCAACTAATATTAATAATAATTAGGTTTGGAGGTTGGTCTGAAAGGCACACAGAATATCCTGGACGAAGAGAGTACACTTTTATTCGAATAAATTTTTTTTACTTGACCTCAATCACACCTGATGTTATTTTTTTTTTTATATGAGAGGGCGGCAAACGAGCATGCGGGTCACCTGATGGAAAGCAATCACCGCCGCCCATGGACACCCGCAACACCAAAAGGGTCACAGATGCGTTGCCGGCCTTTGAGGAAGGTGTCCACCCCAGAATAAGTAGGGCAACCTGAGCGATGAGGGATTCTCCAGCACTAATAGTGCTGGTACCCTCCTGGGGTACCTACTAACTCTTTAAATACCGCTACCATTCTGGAGAGAGACTGGAAGGTGTTAAGTGATGATGAGGTCGAAGGTGGAAACGTACTGACCCGGAAACCCCAACACATTTGGGGGACTGGCTATCTTATCTCTGACAACCGGAACACAACAATGCTATTAACATTGCTGCTTGCCCTACCAACAACCAAACCATAAACCATTATTGTATACATTTTATATAATTGTACATTCTACTCTTACCACTTTTTGGAAGCAGTATTTTCTTTTCTCGTTGTGCAATAAAGTGTATTTGTATATCGTGTCATCTAAAAGATACATCGATAATAAACATTATGCCAAAAGAGTAGATTGCCTAAAGATATCCTGAGTAATGAATGACATACCCACTGAAAAATTCTAAGCGAATTGAGATTTTACCTAGAGATAATTATGCATATCGTATGCATTATAAAATTACTAACTTTCCGCCCGCGGCTGCGCCTGCGTGGAATAGCTTTATCGCGTATATATTTAATTTGTTTATCCCGCGGGAACTACTCAGTTTATCGGGTAAAAAAAATATCCTATGTATGGTATTAAAAATATTCTATGTTTTAGTCCAGGGTATATTCTACCTATACCAAACTTCATCCAAATCCGTTCATTCATTTCGCGGTGATTGAGCAATAAATAAATAAATATTTCGGACACTTACACCAATCATCTAGTCCCAAACTGAGCAAAGCTTGTGCTATGGATACTAGATAGCGGATAAACATACATAAATATTTATGTAAACATCCATGACTCGGGAATAAATGTTTGTATTCATCACACAAACAAAGCAGGATTCGAACCCGCAACCGTTGGTTTCGCTGACAGGGTCACTATCCACTACACCAATCGGTCGTCTCAATAAACAAATATCCAAACTTTCGCATTTATATATTAGTTAGATAAGATGATAACGTTATGCGTTACAACATGGAATCGTTTAGATCAAATGAGGCGTCAGTGAAAAGAATCTTGATCAAATGACATCTAAACCAACAATATAAAGGTGAAATGGATCATCGATGTTATGTGTTTTACTCGTATCAACAGAAGTCTGGGTAAAACAAACTAGGTCATTGATAAAGTGTTATTAGGTGAAACGTGTTTCGAAGTGCCGTGGTGAACCCGTTTTGGGGGAAATAACGGCGAAAATTAATTTTATTTCGACGAATGTCAGAGACAATTTTAAGATAATTAATTGATTTTCTCGGAATGCACAAGCTCTATTTGAAACCCGTTAAGAGGGCTATTAAGCTAACCGTTCATTTGGGAACACTTCACTAAATCACCATTATATCAGTCACACAGTGCTCAGAGTTTTTTTTTAATGCACAACGGGTTGGTACTTGACCTCAATCACACCTGATGTTAAGTGAAGATGAGGTCGAAGGTGGAAGCGCACTGACCCGGAAACCCCAACACACATTTGGGGAACTAGCTATCTTATCTCTGACAACCGGAACACAACAATGCTATTAACATTGCTGCTTGGCGGCAGATTTAGATAAGATGGTGGTAGCTAGCCAGGCGGATATTTAAAATGCCCTACCACCAACCAAACCGAGTACTTAAACATGTACCCCGTTGGGGATCGAACCCGCGACCTCCGAATCGTAAACCTAATGTTGTTTACATTGAGCCACGGAGGCAGTTTCTAACCACAACACCAAACAGGTCGTTATAAAATATATATGCTATCTTGCATGACTCATCTTGATTGTTAGCTATCTGATGATGAAAATCGCGTTAAAACTATATTTGGCCACAGAAATTATGGGGTGAATGGAATCATAATTGTTTATAGGTATGAAGGTACGCCATACATTGAAATTTTTCAAACCAACGCTACAACTCGCCTGGGTAAACCTATAAAATCGTATAAACGGCTGGTAATAAGATCGTCTCGCGATTAGGTTAAGATATTGCTTTATGTCGTACATCATACTCAAATAATTGAAAGCATATTTAATTACACTTATAA
Source organism: Oegoconia quadripuncta (assembly GCA_949316235.1). NCBI lineage: Eukaryota > Metazoa > Arthropoda > Insecta > Lepidoptera > Autostichidae > Oegoconia > Oegoconia quadripuncta. The sequence goes on along the minus strand of OX438755.1, from coordinate 16,374,687 downwards.
TTATGTGTCAATCATTTCAAATTATTTAAATTAATTATTTTTGCCTAATGTGGATGCCTTTTAAATTTAATTAGTGTGCCCTAGCGGGGTTTATGTTTGAGATCTATAAATATTTTTAATATCTCATGTATATGTACACATATAGCTGGGCACTGTTAATAATCAAATAGTCATCCTCGTTAATCGCTATCCGTTACTTAAAAAATTAACTTCGTAAACGTTAAATCGTTACTTTTCGGAAGATTTAACGCAAGTTAACGTTAATTCCTTGATATATGGGTATTGCATGCGCGATGAACGGATTTGGATGAAATTTGGTATATAGATAGAATATACCCTGGATTTTTTATCCCGATAAAGTGAGTTAATAAATACTGGGTATAAACAAAATTTTAAATTTTTGAAGATTTAACAATTGCCGGCCTTATCTAACTAGTCTAACTAATATTATAAATGCGATAGTTTGGATGTTTGTTTGTTAGGGAACTCCTCACTTTATCGGAATAAAAGATATCCAGGAATATGTTACTTACGTACTTTCATCCAAATCCATTCATCCGTTTCGCCGTGATTGAACAACAAACAAACAAACTTACAAACTTTTGGATTTATTATACATATTAGTTAGAAATTCTAGTCGAATAAGCCAGACAATTCTAGACATTTCCAATATATTAAAGAGTTAACATAGCTATACTTTAGTATGGAAACTGGCTACGCTATTTATTTCTTACGTTCGGTCTAAGCAAACACATCTGCAATAAAGTTATTTCACGCAGGCGAAGCATATTTAATTACACTTATCGTTATGTCTGTTTGTCTGTATGCCACAGCCTGATAATATCCCATTTTTTATAGAACCATCCCAGGAAGATTTAGAATTTAGGTATGTAAGTATAAAGAAAGGACAGTAAATTTTTTCAGCGGACCTATTCTAAGGTGTAATGTAAGGAGTTGAGTAAAGGCAGAAAATTGAAAATTTATAAAAAAAACCCCACATCATTGTTAAAACTATTGATAAATAAATAAATAAAATAAATAAATAAATATTTCGGACACTTACACCAATCATCTAGTCCCAAACTAAGCAAAGCTTGTGCTATGGATACTAGATAACGGATAAACATACATAAATATTTATATAAACATCCAAGACTCGAGAATAAATGTTGGTATTCATCATACAAACATTTACCCCTCGCGGGCAACCGTTGGTTTCGCTGATAGGGTGACTATCCACTACACCAATCGGTCGTCAGATTGATGGTACTAAGGATAGAAAGTTGTGTCATTTGTACCATCAATGGTACTACTGATCCTAGATTAGTGTCACTACTACCATTGTTGGTATTAAGGATACAAACTTGTGTCATTTGTTCCATCAATGGTACTATCCAATGTACTACTGACACAAGTGCAATCATTTTCATCAAACATGACTAAGAACCTTCGTTTATATAAATAAAACCGAACTCAAATAGCACTATTACTGAGATACATCCGGACAAAGACTGGACACACACATACACAACGCCGTCATACACGTAACACCCATCGTTCTTCGTCCGTTTAATCGATTCTACATATTTCTAATGTATCTAGATTCCTAAAAACTTTGCAACCTATTGACCCTACAGACCCTAAACTTATGCCCGTCCGACACGCACTTGGCCTGTTACCTCAATCACACTATTAAAGGTAGCAGGCCTGGAACCCTAACTTATCTGGGAGACTGGCTATATCAAACAGATGGAACACTACTATTATTGCGGCAGATTCACGGAACGTGGGCACTCTTTGATAACACAGTGTAGCCAGGCGGATATTACTATCAGCCAAACTGAGCAATAATTTCAAAAATAATAAACAATGATTTTTGAAATCCAATTTAATTAGGGCATGTGCTTTTCTCAAAAATAAAACGCAAAGACTTCCCGCTTTTGTTATCGCATTTACTTTTTTAATTTCGTATTCAACCTCATAGTGCTAACCTCTTTAGTCATTTAATAACTATTAATTAAAAATCCGTAGTAAAGTAGCGACTATTATCGCCCAGATAAACCTAACTAATTATGTTAAAAACTATCGCCTTAACTAATTTCCATCAAACATGTCTAAAATTCTATCCCAGAATGTAATCAATCTTCTAACTTAATAATATAAATGCGATAGTTTGGATGTCTGTTTGTTTGTTTATCCCGGAACATATTCGCGATAAAGTTATTCCATGCAGGCGAAGTAGTGGGCGAAATGCTAGTCTAATAAAAAAAAATTAGTATACCATCAAAGAAAATAGTATATATTATAAGAAATATACAAAAAAAAAACTATGTTAAAAGCTAAATATCGTCGAAACGGTTTAATTGATTCAAAATTTCAAACTTAAAGCAGTTTTTTTTCCATTTTCATTAAACATGGCTAAGAACCTGCCCCATAATTTAGTCTTTAATATAACAAAACGCATTCAAATTGGACCACACATTACTGAGAAACGTTCGGGGAAAATACTGGACACACACTGGACATACACAATGATGGCAAACTCATAATATTAATTTTTCACGGGATGTTAAAAATTTTCACAGACGGACAATAGTATCAAATTCAAATGATATGATATGTGTTGTCCGTGTTTAATATGCTTCCTGATTTTTCTTGGTGCCCAATTTAAAATCACTCTATTTCCTTGACCGAATGCCCCCCAAGTCTGCCTAGTTAGCATTTGTTTTTTTCTGTCTTCTAATTGTAACGTAATATATTGACAAAACATGAAAATGACTTCGGCAATACTTTTATAAAATTCATATTGCAACATTTCTAAACAATAGTGAAGTTATTATCGAGAACACACCCTTAACCAATTCTAAACGAAAATAAACCCCAATTTAAACAAATAGATTTCTGTTAATTAATTATAATATGTAGATAAACGTTGTCAGTGTTGTAAATACAAGATTTATGGTTACATGATATTATTAAAAATTAAATTAGGTTTCACTTTAATCGTCAACACTTCACGTTTTGGTTGTAAAGGCAAATATTTGCAATAACAAACGCGCGCGAGTTCAGGGCGGGCAGCTCAGGCCGGGCGGGCCGCCCAAACGGCTGGCGCTACTAAACTGGCTGGCGAGGGCGACCCACGTGTCGACTACCCTGCAGCGGTACTACGGTAATGTCGATAAGTTGTCATTATTTTATCCTAACTGTCGATATTAGAGATAACAAGTCAGAAGGCTAAAGTTTACTAGGAACACAGTAATAAAAGTTGTCATTTTCCCGGTGATCGATAGAGCGTTTGACCCTGAGAACCGTATACTGCGCCTTATCATTCGATTATATTTTTAACGTACCTACTCTTAAAATTATTAACACCATTTCTATAAAGATTTTCTCATTACTAAGCACTTAAAAATAATTTTAGGAATAAAAAGTGTTCATTCTTGAAGCTTAAAAGTGTTTTTCTTTTTATATGCACAACGTGTTAGCACTTTATAGTACACTTATTATACCTACGACGAAACCTCTTTTCATCAAGTAGGTAATAATTTAATTCCACTCAATCAAAATCAGTCTTAGTCAGCCTCCATTCTCCTATTCATTCAGGTCATTCCAAGTATTCGCGATAACGGCGAAAATTAATTTTATTTCGACGAATGTCAGAGACATTAATTTTAAGATAATTAATTGATTTTCTCGGAATGCAGAAGCTCTATTTGAAACCCGTTAAGAGGGCTATTAAGCTAACCGTTTATTTGGGAACACTTCACTGAATCACCATTATATCAGCCACACAGTGCTCAGAGTTTTTTTTTTTTTATGCACAACGGGTTGGTACTTGACCTCAATCACACTTGATGTTAAGTGAAGATGAGGCCAAATGTGACCCATCCAGAAACCCCATCCTATTTGAGGGAGTGGCTATCCTATCTCTGAAAATCGGAACACAACAATGCTATTAACATTGCTATTTGGCGGCAGACTTAGATAAGATGGTGGTAGCTATAGCCAGACGGACATTTAAAATGACCTACCACCAACTAAACCGAGTCCTAAATATGTACCCCACCGGGTATCGAACCCACGACCTGCGATTCGTAAACCGTATGTTGTTTACATTGAGCCACGGGGGCGGTTATAATTGCAATTATAAGTATAACTCGCATCCAAATCTGCGGAGAAATTTCCAGTTTAGCCAGCACTAGCTATGTCCGTAGTTACTTGGGATTTTACGGTGTGCCTGTGGGTGTACGGATAACATAGATGTCTTCCCGTGAGTGTCCCCCCCATAAAAGGACAAACAGCATCCTGAACGCGTTATTGTACTGGACCCGCTGTGTGTAGCTGACCGAAAGACTGCACAAATTTTAATAGTCTCAATTTGACTTGTTACTACAGTCTATTTGTAATTGTTACACTATGTAACAAATTGTTTTATGTAAGTATAACCTGATGTATATTGGGGTAAAGAATTGCTGGCAATTATTAAATTATCAAAAATTTAAAAGACACGCAAGAGCGACAAATGTCAGTCGCATAAAACAACATCGACACGGTGGCTACAGTGTATGAAAGTAGGTAATTCTGCACTGAGTGAGTTTTGAATGAGTTTCAGTGATTCCACTTTCAGAGGAACAGGTTGTTTCCCATTTCCGTCCACGGGATCCATTGAAACATGTCACGGATTCACTCAGCCCTGTGTACTCGGATATTACGGGTGTTTACCCGCGACCGCGATATGTCTACTTTTGCTTGACATTTTGCCTGTGTGAAATATCGCGGATTTTTAGGGTTTTGTAGCTAAATGGCAAACGCAGAAGCTTTAGAATTTCGTTATCTAATAGTTGGTATAATAATACTGGGTACTAAAATCCAATAGCAATAAGTACTTCTTCATTTCTTTTGTAAGCGACCTCAGAAAAGGAGGAGGGTCTCAATTTAGGCTGTTTTTTTTTGTATGTTTGTTACGTGATATTTTGGTCAGTTCTTTACCGATTTTGATAATAATTTCTTTGTTGAAAGGATGTTATTACCGCCAGGGTGTCTCAAATGAATTTGGTGAATATCTAATGATGCACACCTGAGATGAACAACGGAATCTTAATGGCTTTGGTAGTTTTCCACATTTTTGACGGTTCAATTATTTGCGAATCTATTCTTAACCTCTTAATGTTTGGAACACCCAAACACTATTGTTTGGGATATCTCTGACCACCCCATTTGGGATAAAGGTCGTGACGTTCTGTACTCGTTTTATAAGCATAATTGAATAGTTTATTTAAAAAATTCAATTGAAAATTTCAAATGGTAATTTCTGTTTAAGAACTTCATTACTACGACGACCTGTTTGGTGTAGTGGTTAGAAACTCTGCTGCTATGACGACCGATTGGTGTAGTGGATAGTGACCCTGTCAGCGAAACCAACGGTTGCGGGTTCGAATCTCGCGACGGGTAAATGTTTGTATGATGAATATGAACATTTATTCCTGAGTCATGGATGTTTATATAAATATTTATGTATGTTTATCGGTTATCTAGTATCCATAGCACAAGCTTTGCTTAGTTTGGGACTAGATGATTGGTGTAAGTGTCCGAAATATTTAATTTTTATTTTTTAATTTAATTTACAAAAAACAAATGTATTTGTGTAGTTTATCAACCATCTGGTATCTATAACACAAGCCTAGTTGCTTAGTGTGGAACTAGCGCTGTGTGTATGTGCAAAGGTATTTATTTATTTATTTATTATTATATTATTTATTTACAAGAAAATAATAAATAAAAGTTAATACAAAAGCAGGGATACAGATTATGACACGTTTTCTTCATGATTATGATAGGGAGGGTGCCCAAAAGACTGGCAGCGTTACCCCGTTGTATTTATAGCAATGCTAATAATCTGTTATACCTAATGTGCAAACCACGGAAAGAGATGTCACCTTACTTACCATAACTCATGATCATATCAGCCGAAAGACGTCCACTGCAGTACAAAGGGGTCCCCCAAGATCATTTGTGATTCGATCCCGCAGGGAGACTCCGAGCATAGCTTTCTCCATTGCCCTTTGGGTGACCTTGAGCCTTTTTATGAGGCCCATAGTGAGCGACCACGTTTCAGTTCCATATTTCATCATTGGCAACACACACTGAACAAATACTCACTTTGTGTAATTTATTAAATACGGCCAAGTGAGTGTCGGGCCATGCGCACGCAATGCAGGCTTCTGTACCTACTTGCCCCACAATATGCGGTCTTAGAAGAGGGCTTTTTGTTGTTTGATAAATAATTTTCAACGGAATACAAGTTTCTCCACTATTACTAATTAACTTGTAAAACTTACTTACCTGTAATAGTTTTCCTTTTGTTACAATAAAAACACAAAAATTAGCTAATCAATAAATCCTAATTAACATAGGTTAGGTTTTTTGAGTGGGTAAATTAAGACGCACTCGTAGCGCAGTCACATTCACTATTTGGTTTCGAATAGCGAAGTTAAGCAAAGTTTAGCGCGGTCAGTCCTTGGATGGGTGATCAGTAGTGGTATGTACGAGTGTTTCGTACTTCGGAGGGCACGTTAAACAGTCGGTCCAGGTGTTTTCAATTGAAGGCAGTCGTTAATCCAAGTCTGTGGCCTACAGTGGCGTCTTTCAAACATTGACTGTCAGGTGGCCACTAGCATAGAGGAATAAGACTACACCGAACCACTAGTCAAACATAAATCCGCGCTACATGGTGCCGGAATTTACCCTGAAACATGTCTACGAAACCCTATTATGGGTGTCCGACACACTCTAGACCGGTTTTGTATTTACATAACACATAGGCATGTGTAATGTTCAGGCCTGAATGAAAAGTTTCTTCACCATTAAGTTAACTGTAATATTGGGTATTTACCTATGAAATGGCGTTTTTTTTCTTCGTTATTCATATGTACCAATTCCTGCGATTTTCAAAGCTATATCTAAATTTGTTTTTTCAAGTTATTTCAAGGTTTCATATGAAATATTTTTTAATTTCTGGGCTAAATCACATAATAAAAAAAAAATTAACAGAGCTCTTTTTATGTGGTTCCCATAATCATTTCTTAGATTCGCTGAAACTTTAATAAAGCGGTTACTTTTAAAAATTAACGCTGCCTATACTTAACTTAATGTTATCCGATAATACACATGTTTAGCTAGATTTGGATTTGCCGTTCCCAAAAAAAAATCAAAAATGTTTGTATGGAGAAAACAGTCTTAAAATGAAAATCTTCATACAAAACGTCAATTTCATAGGTAACGACCTAATTAATATATTTGTCGAAGTCCAAAAGTGACATTCCCGCGTCCGTGTCGTCATGCCATCATTCTGAGTGACTGTAATCCTATTTTGTTGGCCGGAGGCACTAAACGCTGTCACTGAGTAGTGCAATCCTGAATGTTAATAAACGCGATCTTGAAAAAAATGTGACATGTTAGTTATTTATTATTCAACTGGTGTTCCGATCGGTTCTCGGGCAGCGAGCTGCCCTCGAGATTGGCGAAAATTTTTATTTGCATTTTTTTGCGTTAATACACAGAGGTGGCCAATTCCGTACATCTCAAATCTAAGTTTTGATTATCACTATTTTTCGGGAATACAGAAATATTTCTCCGTACGTATAAAATATTCTCGTAACTGTCAAACTGAATATTATATTTTAAAGGGTTGATTGGGATCAAATAATACAAGCCAGTACACTATATCGATAAAATAAATATATTAAAATTGTTCTTAAATTAAAATAAACATCAACTTACAATAATCATCATATTAACATTCTTAAATGGCACAGAAAAAGAAGTAGTACAATAGGTACATACGTACTAAATAAATTAATACAAACCTACGTTAGTTACTGGTATTAATAATTAGTAAAACCGTTAAATTCGTTAAAAAAGGCAAGATTTATCTAAACTACATAACTATAGATCTTCAAATATTGAAAATAATCACAGAACATAAGCATTAGGTAGAGCTACAACTAAAATAAATAAACTGAATTGATGAACTAACAATCATATTAGTTCGTAATTGATATGTATGTAGGATTGACTATTCGAGAGACTAATACAAAATTTTAGTGGTGATTATTTTTCAAAAGTGTTCTTATTAAACTAATAAAGTGACACGCATAATTCTTAAACCAATTACCAAGTCAATTACAGTATTATGTATGACAGGTATGAAAGGAAACCATTCATCCAGTATAAGAACTAAAACGGACCCATTCCAGAAGAATTACGAAAATATGATATGATTGTGACGCGTTATAAAAACAGTAAGATACGTGTTTCAATTCTAAAAGTAAATTGTGACGTCTCGTTTGTTTTGAAACAGAGCATGCATCATGTTAGACGCAACGAATGCGAAGATGCGTCAAATACAGCCTTCGGATTCGCTGTAACATTGTTTATTATTACGAATTAATGTATCGTATACAGGTTGATCTTGTGAAATCTTGGAGGTGTCAGCTATGTACCATCCACCACAGCCCATAGACTCCTATTAACAGGCGAGGGGTATCTATCAACACATCAGCACCCGTAGCATGACAGATAGCGATAAACTATGTCGCGCGTGACAATATTTGTCCTCCACATTCGCTTGGACGAAATATACAACTATCCCACTGTCACTCCTATGTCGCACACAACAAACGACGTCATGCTACGGTGGCAGGATGTTCGGACAGATGCCCATAAACTTCAAATCAGTGATTTGTCTGTTTATTCCACTGTGATTGTTGTTGTTCGGTCAAGGACTATTAAATAATAACATTGGTAGGGCCAATCGGAATGCGGTTCCCCGTCTCCTCACACCTCAGCTATTTGACAAAATGAAATCGGTACAATAAATTAAATACCTGGCATCTAAGGGCTGTGTCGATGTTAGGCACATATCGTGGATGGGATGTCAGTACAAAGGAGGTTGCGACAAGTCGTCCCCACCAGACCAATAACGACGCGACATAGCTTATTAGAAAGCTCTTTTCATTGCCGTCATTTGTTACTATGGCGGCCAGTCTCAAAGCTGTGTGTGAAAAAAGTTATAGCTAAAATAAGAACAACTTAATTGTAGTTAAGAAATGTATTGAATCAGACCCCCACTAAAACCAATAACGACAAGACATACGTCATTAGAAAGCTCTTTTCATTGCCGTCATTTGTTACTATGGCGGCCAGTCTCAAAGCTGTGTGTGAAAAAAGTTATAGCTAAAATAAGAACAACTTAATTGTAGTTAAGAAATGTATTGAATCAGACCCCCACTAAAACCAATAACGACAAGACATACGTCATTAGAAAGCTCTTTTCATTGCCGTCATTTGTTACTATGGCGGCCAGTCTCAAAGCTGTGTGTGAAAAAAGTTATAGCTAAAATAAGAACAACTTAATTGTAGTTAAGAAATGTATTGAATCAGACCCCCACTAAAACCAATAACGACAAGACATACGTCATTAGAAAGCTCTTTTCATTGCCGTCATTTGTTACTATGGCGGCCAGTCTCAAAGCTGTGTGTGAAAAAAGTTATAGCTAAAATAAGAACAACTTAATTGTAGTTAAGAAATGTATTGAATCAGACCCCCACTAAAACCAATCATTAATAAAAATCGCGTATAGTAGTATTGGAGATTTTATTATGGAGCGACCTAACAACAATTGCGTTATGTGCCGACGAGGACTGCATAATAGAAGATACCAAAGACACCTTTTGACCGAGACTATCCCACACCATCAACCTGCCTTTGCATCTTATGTGCAAGAAAATGCACTATTGGAGGTTTGCTTTAGCTTATACTCTTTGGCTTCTTTATTTGAACTAGAAACATAACTTTTGTTATGTGGCTGCATTTTTCAATAAAAAGCAATTTTATCTTATTTCTGTCAGGTCGCATTCAATAACACCCGTTACCTCTGTCACCGTTGCTGGCAAAGTGTTGAAATTGCAGTTCGATTGCCGCCGGTGCAACCACCAGAGGAGAACGCGGTGCAACCTCCAGACGAAATCGCTGTGCAACCCCCCGAAGAATACATTGTTCATGAAGAAAATACAGCATTTCTTCAAGTGCCAAATTATATACGGGCACCGAACACGTCTAGACACTGCATCTTTCAAAACTGTCAGAATAATCCGAATAGACGTATACCTGAGACTATAAAGGTGTATTTACTAACGGAACATAAATTATATGTTCCCCAAAATGCTCGCACATGTATAGAACACCTTGAAGGAAATGCATGGAATGAGTTAGTAAGATTTTGTTCTGTGACACATGACTTTAACAGTGATCAATTTGCGGACATTTGTGAAATCTTGACGAAAGCTGTTCAATACAGTAGACATTTAGACTTTGAAACAATAGGTGCTGTAACAGATGTAGACATGCATTTTTGGACCGGTTTTAATAACTTACAGTTTAACACAATAGTTCATGAAACTCCTTCGTTGATCGAAAGCCACCGTAAACCACGGTTGGCATTAGGAATTTATTTAACAAAACTGCGAACCGGAGAGACAAATCTCAGACTAGCTAGCTTATTTAAGATGTCCCGCCGAAGTATTGAAAGAATATTAAAAATAGTGAGAAATTGTTTAATAACAGAGTTCGTTTCTCGTCACATGGGTTTTAATCATTTAACTAGGGATAATGTTCTAGATAGAAACTTGTCGATACCTAAAGCTCTATTTGGCAATGACGAAAACTCAAAGGCTATCGTTATTTGCGATGGGACTTATGCGTACATTCAAAGTAGTTCCAATTTTTCTTTCCAACGTTTGTCGTATAGCTTACATAAGTATCTTAACCTATTAAAACCATTTCTCATTGTATGTTCCGATGGATATATTATCGACATATTAGGCCCTTTTGCTGCTACAAAGTCAGATGCAACGATTATGTCAGATTTGGTTAATAATGAAAACGGCGCGATTAATTGGTTTTTGCAAGAAAACGATGTATTTATTCTTGACAGAGGTTTTCGTGATTCTGTTGCGAGTCTAGAAACATGTGGATATGAAGTACATTTACCACCCACAAAGGATAGGTTTGAAACACAGTTGACTACTGATCAATCCAATAAATCGAGACTAGTAACTATATGTCGCTGGGTAGTTGAAGTAATCAACGGGAGATTCAAACGCGATTTCAAGTTATTGCGCCAAGATTACTTCAACACTACATTACACAACTTATTTACAGACTTTAAAATAGCGGGTGCCCTAATAAATGCTTTTCGTGAACCAATTGTAGACAATATTAACGCCGAAGTTATAGTAAACACTATTAACCAAAAAATTAATATGCCTAATCGTTTATATGATTATGTCAATGACAACAATCTTAACAGACAAAGGGTTCCATTCACGAGAATAGATGCTAACGAACTTGACTTGCATGACTTTCCATCACTTACAGAAAACGATGTTATAATGTTTGCGTTGGGCTCCTATCAAGTAAAACTTTCAAAATCGTACTGCGGTGAACATTTGCAAAATGGAGTTTATATAATAGAAGTATTTAGAGATGTTGGACGCGGTAACATGCATCTATACAATTTACCTCAAAATAGTTGGTTGTTAAGAGGACGCATCCAGTCACGACAACAGAGAATAGGTCCAGTCTAGAGTGAATAGGCATTTACTGGGTGCGCGTGATACATCTTCGGCTACATCGTCACTTTCCATCAGGTGAGATTGTAGCCAACGCGAAACCAGTTTTTAATAAAAAAAAAATGTGTTCACGAGATGTATGTTCGGTGCCCGTATATAATTTGGCACTTGAAGAAATGCTGTATTTTCTTCATGAACAATGTATTCTTCGGGGGGTTGCACAGCGATTTCGTCTGGAGGTTGCACCGCGTTCTCCTCTGGTGGTTGCACCGGCGGCAATCGAACTGCAATTTCAACACTTTGCCAGCAACGGTGACAGAGGTAACGGGTGTTATTGAATGCGACCTGACAGAAATAAGATAAAATTGCTTTTTATTGAAAAATGCAGTCACATAACAAAAGTTATGTTTCTAGTTCAAATAAAGAAGCCAAAGAGTATAAGCTAAAGCAAACCTCCAATAGTGCATTTTCTTGCACATAAGATGCAAAGGCAGGTTGATGGTGTGGGATAGTCTCGGTCAAAAGGTGTCTTTGGTATCTTCTATTATGCAGTCCTCGTCGGCACATAACGCAATTGTTGTTAGGTCGCTCCATAATAAAATCTCCAATACTACTATACGCGATTTTTATTAATGAGTAATATAATTTAAAATGACAAATTATGTCAAGTATATTAGTCTATGTTCTATATTCAAACTACATGTTTATTTCTTCTATTTTGTAAAATATAATAACGAGGGTTTATTTGACTACTACTATACTATTGTAAAAACTCTCTCAATATAAATCTCTCTTAAAATATTTTATAAGTGTGCGGTGTGGTTTAAGGCACGTAAAAAGAAATTTTTCCCGTGCTTGATGTAATAGTCACTAAGGGACTTATTACTGACTGCCATAGTAAGTAGCTACAGCGATGAAAAGAGCTTTCATAATAATGTGACCTATGTCTCGTCGCTATTGATTTCGGTGGGGTCTGATCCCATGCATTTCTTAACTACAATTAAGTTGTTCTTATTTTAGCTATAACTTTTTTCACACACAGCTTTGAGACTGGCCACCATAGTAACAAATAACGGCAATGAAAAGAGCTTTCTAATGACGTATGTCTTGTCGTTATTGGTTTTAGTGGGGGTCTGATTCAATACATTTCTTAACTACAATTAAGTTGTTCTTATTTTAGCTATAACTTTTTTCACACACAGCTTTGAGACTGGCCGCCATAGTAACAAATGACGGCAATGAAAAGAGCTTTCTAATGACGTATGTCTTGTCGTTATTGGTTTTAGTGGGGGTCTGATTCAATACATTTCTTAACTACAATTAAGTTGTTCTTATTTTAGCTATAACTTTTTTCACACACAGCTTTGAGACTGGCCGCCATAGTAACAAATGACGGCAATGAAAAGAGCTTTCTAATGACGTATGTCTTGTCGTTATTGGTTTTAGTGGGGGTCTGATTCAATACATTTCTTAACTACAATTAAGTTGTTCTTATTTTAGCTATAACTTTTTTCACACACAGCTTTGAGACTGGCCGCCATAGTAACAAATGACGGCAATGAAAAGAGCTTTCTAATGACGTATGTCTTGTCGTTATTGGTTTTAGTGGGGGTCTGATTCAATACATTTCTTAACTACAATTAAGTTGTTCTTATTTTAGCTATAACTTTTTTCACACACAGCTTTGAGACTGGCCGCCATAGTAACAAATGACGGCAATGAAAAGAGCTTTCTAATGACGTATGTCTTGTCGTTATTGGTTTTAGTGGGGGTCTGATTCAATACATTTCTTAACTACAATTAAGTTGTTCTTATTTTAGCTATAACTTTTTTCACACACAGCTTTGAGACTGGCCGCCATAGTAACAAATGAAGGCAATGAAAAGAGCTTTCCAATGAGCTATGTCTCGTCGTTATTGGTCTTGGTGGGGACTGGTCCTATACATTTCGCCCCTTCTCCTTTCATATTATTACGAACACATTTCACGCACCACTCCTTCAGTAATGCAGTCGAAAGCGAGAACAGAATAAGGGTAATCCCGAACACTCCCCCTATAAGTCAAGTCGGTTCAATATGTTACCAAATGTGGATACAGGCAGTGAACGGTCAGAATTTAGCGATAGCTTGGAAACATTATACTAGCAGAAAGTGAGAGTGAAAAAGAGTTACGTAAGTGCTAAAAACGAGACGCGTATATCGCGTGAGAAAAAGACCCCGATTATAGACGATATGTTGACGTTTTGGTGTATGGTCAAATCGGAAGCCCTCGATAAATTGGAAGCTTTGCGCTGTAATTAGCGAGAAGGATAATCGTAAGTCCTATTTTATAATTGTTCTCTCACTTTTGCAAGTCATTTAGATGGATGACGATAATTTTCCCGGCAACAAAAACATAATTATGTAATGGAATTTATCTCATTTTGTGACAAACAATAACGCTCGTTGTTTTTGAGTTTTTATTGAGAGTGAAAATATTATTTATTCCATTCTTATCAAAATTGAAAACCGGTATAACTAACCCATGTTTTTAACCTGCAGTGAAGTGACTAAGGTCTGAACTAATCTTCCAAAAGTTTTTCGGGATTTTCTGGAATCAACGTGCTTCGCTTCTTAACACCTCAAATTTTAAAAGTATACGATACCAACCAATTCGCTTTGCATTTGTTTTTCGCCACAAAAATTCCAAACCCTGACATATGATACGATATAACCTTGAAATGATTGTTTGTTTGATCAAACAAGCGCTTTATAGAACTTCCTACGACTCAACGTTCTATTTGTATTTATCAGCCTTCATGACGTCACGGCGTCACGTTTGGACCGCTCCATGGTACAATCACAGTGATATTAATTGTCAAAACAGTTATCAGTTGGACCCGCTTTCTGAGGAAGCCTTAGTGAGACCCTGGGCGTAGGCAGTCTGTATGCTCTCACATACGAACTTGTACTGGCTCTGTGAACAAAAGAGTATAATTAATAAGGAATCTTTGCAATAATGAAGCATGGCGACTTCCCATACTGTCCCATAAGTTGCACGCTACGTCTAGAAGTAACGTGAAAAAACTCAAACAGGTGGCGCCACTGCTGAGTGAGACTAAGTCCTACCAAAGGGCTAAACCTTATATGTATCGGAATAGGGACTATTTTGATATTGACCTTTGACATAAGTAAAGAACAGACTAGGACAAGAGCAGTTTTTATAACTTTCTTAGGCGCTTGACCTCAATCACACCTAATGTTAAGTAAGATAAGGTCGAAGACGAAGCTCGCTCATGCGGAATCAACCTACTTCGGAGACTGGCTTGTTTATCTCAAACAGCCAGAACACAAGTTGAGTGCACCTTGTGTTCCGGCTGACATCAAGCAAAATTTTACACATGTAACGACCTACATTTCTTAATCCTAATGTAGTTTACATTCAGTCACAGAGCCGGTATGACTAATTTAAGAGTCTTATTAAATTAAAAGTCTTTGTGCCATATGAAATTGTGTAAATATTTGTCTGTTACAGTTTTGGCAGTAAACCTAGCATTTATCAGCCGTCGTACCACATAAAAATTATTGCGTTCGTTCGCCAATATTTGCAGTTTAGCGCGCTTGCGTTCGATCGAAGGATACCCGACAATAAAATAATAAATAAACGTCTAATGGATAGATGAGACGTATCGAGTTACCGTAATTTATTTTTAGGGCGTTTACGTGGTGTCAAGCAGAGATCTCTGCTTGAGGACAGTTAAAAAGGAACAGGTTTGTGTAACTTGTATATCGGCATATCCGATTCTAACTATACTTAAGCGCAGATCTACGCTTGAGCAACATTCTGAAATACGGACCTTAACGATCGAACGCAACCATTTTTACGTGGTACAACTGCAGATCCTTGAACGTATCGTCCAGCTATCTACTTACAGCGTTTTGTATGCACATTGGGCGCTGAGTGCGCATCGCTCGAACGACATCCAGCGGGTAAAGCGGCTGGCGACGCTCCAGCAGTGAGGCTGCCGTCTCGGCCAGGATGAGAGCTCCGGTGCGGCCGACACCGGCTGAGCAGTGGACCACCATCGGCGGGTCCAGGAGTCGCTCCTCCGCCAGCTCCTCCACCACCGTCGGTATCACTGGGGACGGATTTCGTTTGGTGAGGCCGTGAGGGTTTAGTAGCAGCCAACTGACAGCAACTTGGTATGTAATAGACTATCAGAAAGACAGTTGGTGACGAGTCGCTAGATTTACGATAGTCTATACTTCTTTGACTATGATCCCAAAAAAGGGATTCTTGTTATTTACGTTATTAAATTTTACTTATTATATTGGTTTCCTTTTGTTTGTTGCTATGCATATTGACATTTATTATACAGGCGAATTTGAATTCGTGCAATTCCCATTAACTGGTGACGCCGCTCTTGATAAACAAACAACTTTCCCCAAAGAACCATAGTAAAATGCGATCAAAAAATTTTCGATAACGCATACAAAGTAAACCATGCTGAAACCACCTTTAGTATGGAAGTCCAACAATTTTAAACTTATAAAGTTAACACCCACATGCAAATATTTGGGATATATAATAAATTAATATAATAATAATAAATAATTAAATAACAATTCATTCATTTACTAACGGAAAACATAAATATCTAAAATATATAAACTGTAATTCTTATAATAATAATCTGATAACTCGTACATAATATAGCATTATTAAATTACCTCGTTGTTGGTTCTTTAAAAAGGGAAATAAATAAATTGCGAGATTACACAAAAATTGCATAGTAGACAGGACGTCCTCTGACCGCTGCTTCACCCTGACAGGGTATGTGCATGAGTACTATACTATAATTACCTACTGTTATTATCATAAGTATTGTGTACATGTTGCAGTTACAATAAATAAATATATGTGACCGCCCCATTTGGGATAGGGGTCGTGACCTTATGTATATATATAAATCAAATTTTATAGTTCTTATAATCACCATCGATTTTCACATTTTTCCCAACAGAAACCACAAGAAAGTCCATCAAATAACAGACATACATTTAAAAAGTTTGATGAGAACTTGTTTTCCGATATCTTGCGGCCGGTCAAGTGTGACACACTCACCAGCGCGATGGTTCCGCAGTCGCGAGCAGAGGTGAGTGAAGCCGATGAACGCGGCCGCCTCCTCCGGCACTCCGTGGTCCGGCCACGATGTATACTGCAGTTGAGTGACGTTGCGAGACGCGCCGCTACTCTCCTATAAACATACGATAAACTTAGAATAATACCCAGACGTCCAAAGTGTGCAACTGAGAAAATATCTTCATAATAGTGGTTAACCCTATCACAAACCATGGTCTTTTTAGGTAACTACTATGTATGGTAACATATATTGAAAATAAATAAAATATATCAAATGAGTATGTAAAACTAATTTAATTATAATTGGTGTGAGTACACGCGGGAATATGGTGATGGTATGGAGACCGGACGTGAACTGGCAAATGTCATAAAATTATGATATTTATGTAAGTGTTGAGTTGGCCACGTGTGACCTACTAATTGTATAACGCAGTTCATACATACTACAACGCCTTTTACTGAGTAAACGCGTACCGGGGTCTAATTTGGAATGGCGTATAATAATGTTAATACATAAAAAACATGGCGAAATTTAATTCCTGTTTACTCCACTCCTGATACGAACAACTTTTCACTTGGAACCATAGCCGAGTTCAGACCAAAATTATTGAATTTCCATAATGAATACGTAATGTAAAAGTTTGTTTAATGTTCATAATAGAATATCTATTACATACCACTTAAGTTAACATAACATTTGGTTGTTTATGTACACTGGGACAACAATGAGCTCCAAAAAATTGTAAAATATATAGCCTGTGTAAATTATAACTTTTCTTGGCTTTGTTGTACTCGGATAAAAAAGATCTAAAGTTTCTTGTATTACTTCTTTGTCCACAAATGATTCTGGTTGGTGGTAGAGCATTTCTGATGTCCGCCTGGCTATCTACCAACACCTTATCTGAGTCTGTCGTCACGCAGCATTGTTGTGTAACGGCTCTTTGAGATAAGATAGTCAGTCGCTTAACATCAAATGTGATTGAAGTCAAGCACTAACCATGCCCCCGTAGCTTGACATCGTGACATGATGTAGGAGTGAGAGTGGGATAGTTGCATATTTCGTTCAAGCAAGTGAGCAGGACAAATGTTATCTCACGCGACATAAATGTTTATCGCGCCTGTCATACAGCGCACGTGCAATTGTGTATAAAAAAAATCCAATCCAAAGTGGTGAAAATTCGACAATGATTATAACAGAAACGATTACTAACCTTGATAGTCATCTCTCTCCTGATATAATGCCCCATATTCTGCTCGCTATTAGTTTGGACGCAGAGAGAGCTAGTCGCCTTCAGCGCTGAAGCCCCAACTTTAGGCCAGTACTGGTGACATTTAGCGCGGCCCCTCTCTATCAGTACGGTTAGCATCACTATTAGACTACTCTCGCACTCCCACACCATCTGCCAAAAGTCGCCCACCGTTGATGGTAGTGGACCTGTAAATGAAAATTAGGAATTACGCTGAATTTTAATAATATGAATAAGCACATAATGTAAAAGTTATTTAAAAAGGCAAAAGTCAAAAGTCTAACTAATAACTGTGACAGGCTAATGATTTATCAATCTTACCTTGCGTAGCGATGTATGTAAGCACGAGGTCAGAGGTAGGTATCTCCATATTGATGTACGAAGCGTTTATATAATCGCCAGTGGGGCCATTTTTCAATACAACGCGAGTGGAATCGTCTGGAATAGAAATTATGTTATACTACACAGCCTTTACGATAGCAAAATATCCTTTTTAGGGGTTAGTGGTTTTAGTTAGTGGGCGAGTGACTTTGTTTGGAATTTTGTTGTTTAATAATAAAAATACACTTTATTGCACAAATAGAAGCAAAATATTACAATAGTTATGTATTTAAAACCAAAAAATCCGACAGTAATTATGTATTTGCGGATGCCATGTTGGATTTTTTACAATGTTTCCTATGACTCTCCAGGTATTAAGACGAATCTAACGTCACCATGCACTTCGAAATCGGTCAAGCCGTTTTGGCCCATCCTGTGCCAAAAGAACGGACTTCAAACTTCAAGCAATTATTTCAACGTAAGATACATGATATCATTTGTTGAATGTCAATTTAAATCTATTGGAAATAAAAAAAGGGCTTAAACATTTTTCGGTCAGTCAGTATGTCCAAGCTTCGGAAAGGGAAGTCATCTGCGGGAAAGTAAGCGGCGCAAGAAACCCACAGGATCATTTTACACTCGAAACACATACACACATACATACACTCGAAAAACACTCCTTTCTTGGGCAGTAAAAAGAGTACAATTGAGCGGCCTTATCACTAAAAGCGATGTCTAGGACTGTAAGCTTTATAGACCAGACAGGTTGTGCAAAGTTCGGATAAGTATACTCGCCCACTGAGAATATTCATTATTTAGTGTAAAAAGTACTGGTATTTTATTTATTTTTCGTTACAACAAGAAGTGATTACTAATAATAAATAAATATAATGTTAATTTTCTCCACAAATGTTTGCACTTTACGAGTTGCCATATAATATCCTTGGACATATACAGACCGCGCCATCTAGTTCCACACTAAGCAAATAGCCTTGTGTTGTTGATACCAGATGGTTGATACACTACACAAATACATATTTTTTTTGTAAATAAATACCATACATAAATGGAAAACATCCATAACTTGGGTATACATGTTCATCATACAAACTATATGCCCCTAGCGGGATTCGAACCCGCGACCTTTTGGTATAGCAGCAGAGTTTCTAACCGCTACACCAAACAGGTTGTCGAGGCTATTTCATAATTAATGTCATATTCTTGTGCCTTTTTGCAATATAAAAACTGCTTTTAAAAAGCTACCCCTCGAATTGCTTGCTTGTTCTTCTCAGGGGAAAATAGCCTTTGCAGTAGCTTAAAAATGTAAAATCTGACTATAACAAGTGTACAAAATAAAGCATTTTTGACTTTGACTTTGCACATGATTGCAGAGTCTCTGTAGTGAATGTAAAAATGACTGTACTTACAAGGCGCAATGTCCCTATATCTGTTCTTGTTGAGATTGTGCGGTAGTTTCGCGGCTAAGATAGGCTCCTCTGGCAGTTTTCTTAGCAGCGTCTCGTACTGTTATTAAAATAATTAGGAAATGAAATGCTTTGTGTTATGTTCAAGGCACAATGGAAAAGACCCAATCAGTGTCTTCCTGCGGTTTTCGTAAAAGGCGACCAAACAATTGTGATCAAAACACCTTAGACCAGTGACGAGCAGCAATAGCGTTATTGGTGCGGTACTCCCAGATTACAAAAGCAGTTCAGCTTCGTCCAATGGGAATCTCCCCAGAAGGGAGACGTGGATTTCAATAGATTTTGATGATAGTGATCGATGGAGAACAGAAATCCTCCAGTACACGTTTCAAAGCGTCGTCGCTTGCCAGCTCGTCGCCTAACAACATTGACTGCTCCAATGCGTCGTCACCTTAAACCTTATACAAATGATAGCTGACAGGTATCAAAGCGGCGACCCTAGACAGACCATTCGCTTGCAACAGAACAGACAACTCCAGTGAGTGACCCTCAAACTCTGGTTTACGGCTGGTAGCTGATCTATTTCAATGAAGCTAGCCCATCCGCTAGCCACAGCATGGACTGTTCCAGTGCATCATCTTCAAACTCCTCCGGTTTACGGCTGGCAGCTGACCTGTTTCAGAGCGTCGCAGCTGGTCAGCTAGCAACAGCATGGACTCCTCCAGTGAGTCACCTTCAAACCTCTCCAATATACAACTGATAGCTGTCCGGTATTAAAGCGACGACTCTGATATCCCATGCTGTTGTTAGACAGATAACTCAACAGACTACCCTCAAACTCCGGTTTACGGCTGGTAGCTGACCTGTTTCAAAGCAGCGCCGCTGGCCAGCCCGTCGCCTAGCAACAGCATGGACTGCTCCAGTGCGTCGCCTTCAAACTCCCCAGCGCCCAGTGGCACGAAGCAAACCGCAGGTTCCTCCGGACCGCCGTCTTCGGGTTCATATACAGCTGTAAATTGAGTATTTATAGTACACACATATAGCATAGCATTTCAGGGGGAAACAAGTCTATATAATTCTTCGACCCTTGAGCTTCCTTTTGCAAAAGATTAAGTCATTCTGATACTCAACGACGGGAAAGAAAGACAAACTAACAATTTACATCAGCTCCATATTACTTCTTTTTCAAACTTTTGCTGGTTTGGCTGTTTTGTTGGGAATTGAACCTGACCTTTTGCTTGCACTTATTTACATGTTTATTGTTGTGATATTCCACCAGTGATAGAATTGAATTATAGAAAGTAAGAGTCGTCACCATGAAGCTCAGCATGGATTAGGTAATATGCCCTGGACGTCGCAGCATCATGCAATATGTATATTACTATCAATATGCTTCTAACGTCGATTTTTTCAGCAACAGATTATATCCCCTTCCCCACAAAAAAAGAAACAACTGCCTATTTTGTATAAAAAGCCCTGCACATGTCTTATTGCGCGATCATCAATGATTTGACAAATAATTTGAAATAAAGTTTATAAAGGACCAATATTCAGCATGAATCTTACCATTAGGTTTCACAACCAATATGAGAGTGCCTCTGGTGTTTCTGATAATCTGTACAACTTGCTCGTGGTTCAATTCTTCTACGTCAGTGCCGTTTATTGATATCACCTGAAAATAAATAGACAAACTGATATTCGCATTTATAATAATTAAGATGGAAGTAAATCGAAATCGAATATCGACGATTTAGAACATGGGGCCCTGGTCGGAGAAACGTTCAATTTACGAAAACTCAATGCGTAAGAATCTAAAATATTGATTTGAGTTTCTTGCTCGTTCTTTGCTGGGGAAACTGTTTGAATGATAATGTATGTAAAGCACTATTACAGGAGCATGACAGGCGCGACAAATGTTTATGTCGCGCGATATATTTGTCCTGCTCATTCGTTTGGACGAAAGATACAACCATCCCTCTCTCACATCGGGTCGCTCGCGACAAACGCTGTCATGCTACGAAGGCTGACGTTACTGACAGCTATTTTGTATTTTGCGGACGCCATGTTGTATTTTCTACCATAAAACATATCTTGACGTTTAGGCTACAGGATGCGCCAAAGGAACGGACATACATATATATACACTCGAAAAACATTACTCTCCTTCCTTGGGCAGTCGGGTAATTAGGCGTCTATTAGTGTCAATGAGCTCCATACACTGTACCTGGTCTCCCTCCTGCAGCTGCGCCCTGACCCTGGGCGCGACCCTCGACACCAGTACGGGTGCCCCGCCACCACCTCGTACGTTGAACCCGAAGCGACCATCTGCGCCTGCGCTGAGCCGCACACACACCGCCTCCTCGGGTGCGGGTTCAGAACCAGACTCGGACTCGTCCACATACGGGAATGGTACGCGGAGGGCTCGTTCCAGGAAGCCGCCCTCGCTGGAATAGATTACAGTAGAGTGAATACACATTATTAGTTCTGATGACACTTCCTCAATCACACCAAGTTAAGATGAGACCGAAGGTGGATGCGGGCAAACCCCGGAAGCCCCAACTTATTTGGGGGACTGGCTAAGTTATGTCCAAAAGGCGGAACACAACAAGCTGTTAACATTGCTGCTTGACGGCAGACTTAGATAAGATGGTGGTAGCAGCCATTTGATTACATTTAAATTCAGCTGTTGGATAAATTTGTAGAAAACTGATTTGTATGTAACAATTGGATTATAGGTAACGTAAACTCAACCAGTGCTGCATGTGGATAGATCGATACATAACATCACAACCTTTATCCCAAGGGGCAAGGCGGGGGGGACTTGGAAATCATACTCATCAATATACAGTTAAAAAGGGCCTACCTTAAAAATTGTCCTACAGGTAACACAAGATGAACAAGTTATCAGACCATACTATCAATGTATCAAAATTCAATACTTGCTTAGTTCACATTTTTGCAATGACTGTAAGTTTCCTGGAAATGTGAACAAATATTCTAAACAATTGCGAAGATTGCTATAAGAATAGTTATTGTTTTGTAGTTATATTATTTTCATTTAATAGCAAATTTTGTCATTCTGCGTACTCTTTGATAAAACACTGTGCACGCACCTTTTATGTATTTATTTACTATGTTTCCGCCCGCGGTTTTATGCGTGGAATAGCTTTATCGCGGATATATTTAATTCGTTTATCCCGCGGGAACTACTCAATTTATCCGCATAAAAAGTATCCTATGTATTAATCCAGGGTACATTCTACCTATATACCAAATTTCATCCAAATCCGCTCAACCGTATTGCCACAAACAAACGTCCAAAGTTTCACATTTATAACGATTAGCTAGATTTATTTCGCCGTGTGTAAAGGCTTCACTCACTCGTCGGAAGGCTGCGGAGCGGCGTCGGTCCAGGCCTCGCGTGGGGGCGGCTCCTCGTGGGCGGTGACGCGGGCGCCGCGAGCGCACGAGTTGAGCGCCGCTATGGGGCCCGGGGACGCCGCGCTGGTGGAGCGCTCGCGGGTACGGGAGCTGCTGCGTCTGTAACCATTTGCTATTTGTCGGCTTCCATATCCAAAGAACTTTACCTCGAACATGCATGGAAATATTGTCATTACTCTCGAAAAAAGAACACGCGAAGTATCTAATTTACGGACAGCGAAAAATATATATAATTGTATGGGTTCGAAGCTAGGGTTGAGCAGCCTTCAGCAGCAATTCGTGGCGAAAGGTGGTAACGACAAATATACTTTTTAGAAGGAACTTCTACGAAAACCGACAAGCTGTGTGACCGCTGTGGTGAAAAAACGCCAATTCACTCCCGCGATTCAAAATGAACTTTTATTATATTTTACCCTATTTTAAAAGTAAGTTGAGTGTTGCCAACTTCGAACCATTATACTATATGGAACAATACTAAATTGGACAAATCCATTGCAGGCGCGTTTTTTGAATTTGGAACATTACAACGCCCCAGCAATGTTGCATGACACGACACGGTGGGGTTATTATATACTCTTTGTTTGGATCTCTTTTATCATTCTTGGCATACCAAAATCTCTTTGCTTAGTACAAATTGCGTTCACGTGGCTGTATGCGTAAATGCGTTTGCCTTTTATTAAAATCGAATCGAATTTAATTTAAAAGTCGAAATAAAAAATCCTTAAGGGTTGCCACCAGCCAACAACTGAAACGAAGTACTTGGGCATCTGTTATTAGGAATCTATGGCTTGTGCGGTCAATGTTTCAAACATACCTGACAAAACTCCTTCCGCACCGCTCTCTCCTAGCGTCCTCCAACGCTTGTGTCTCAGTTCGCGGTACTGTGGGCGCAGATATCCCCGCCAGCGCACTCAGCGCACCAAGGAAAGGTCGCCGCCTTGGTGCACGGAGTCTGAAGAATCCGTGACGTTCAACACTGCAGCGCCACAGCGCTTTAGCAGCTCGTCCTGTGCGCATGTTGAACCCTAACACTGTATCGTAGGATTCAGACTGGAACGAGAGAAAAATTACAAATATATTAGTTTATTTATTCATGACTAGTTTTCCGCCCGCGGCTTCGCCTGCGTGGAATAACTTTGTCGCGGATATGTTTAGTTTGTTTATCCCGCGGGAACTACTCACTTTATGATAGATCCTACCTATATATATCAAATTTAATTCAAATCCGTTCGCCGTGATTGCGCAACAAATAAACATCCAAAGTTTCGCATTTATAATATTAGTTAGATATTGATAGATATATAGATAGATAAATAATTTATTAGTAACTCCAGCCACACACATATACCATAAGTTTCACAACAATTAAATAAACATATTTTATAACAATCTATAAAAATAACACCAGGACACACAATCAAGATACGTCATATAATGACTTACAATAATCAAGAGACTCGACTATATAATTTCGCGGCCCAGGACAGATTCTTTTTAAATATCTGGGTATCAAAACGTATCTAAAGGCACTAATGACTGACGACCGGTTGGTGTAGTGGATAGTGACCCTGTCAGCGAAACCAACGGTTGCGGGATCGAATCCCGTGACGGGTAAATGTATGTGGTGAATATGAACATTTATTCCTGAGCCATGGATGTTTATATAAATATTTATGTATGTTTATCCGTTATCTAGTATCCACAGTACAAGCTTTGCTCAGTTTGGACTAGGTGATTGGTGTAAGTGTCCGAAATATTTATTTATTGGCCATCACTAGGCTATTAAGGGGCACCCCACGAAATAACAGTCGACGATGCTGCTACTCAAGTAAATAATTACATATCTCATAAGCAAAACCCTAACACGAAAAAACAAGAATGTCAAGATGCAGTTGATTTAGATTCCGATATTTTAAAGCATTGCAAACAGTTTTGTGCTACTCAGGTATTCGTTAAAATGATTTTCAGTGGCCACCGTGATCAGTTTTAATGATGTGGATAATCTGAGTAATACAAAACTATGCGGTACTTTCAAACATCGGAATCTAAATGAAATACAGCTTGACATTTGTATTTCTTTTGCTTTGTTTATACATAAAGTCACGACCATTATCCCAAATGGGGTGGTCAGAGATATCTCAAACTAAAGAGTTTGGGTGTTCCAAATATAAAAACAACAATTGAAACAACATCCACGGTTCATTTTTAAATATACAGAAATGCACACGTGACAGGGGGGTAAGCCCATCGCCGTTGAAACGTGCAAGTCAATCGATGTTTTTTGGTGGAAATTCTTTAGTCGCCTTTTACGACGCCCACAGTAAGAGATGGGTTGGTCCTCTTCTACTCCGCCGGGAACCACACGGCAAAATTAATATATGTATACATAACATTGATACATTACCAAACAATTTTTTTATCATTAATACCCAGTTGTTGCAAGAAATGTTGATAAAGATAACACCTACAAGGTTTTCAAGTAACAGTATCGAAAGCGGAAGTAACCTAGACTGCATGAAAGTGTTGAACTGTCAAATGATAAATTAAAAAGAAATCGATTGTTTTGATTTGATCATGCTTAAAATAAATATAGGTGTATGATAAATAATAGGTATAAAAAAATCTCCTCTGGAAGGAACAATGGCATTCACTTAATTTTCCACTTAGGTTAGATTAATTCGCTAATAGAAGCTAAATGCAACCGTATTTATCGTATGATTACTATTTATTTATCTATCTAACTTATTTCCTTTGTAAATTGAGGAAAAAATATAGCATTGGATTATACTACATTTTACCTTATTGTCTCTAATTAAAAAGACCGTAAAGCACTAAAGATTTTGATTAAATTAATCAAAGCCTTATTAGTATAGAACTTAGCTTGTAATAGTTCTACTTTGATCTATGGTTATATTACAGAATTTAATTTTTAAAATAAAATATATTACATTACACTTTGACAGTCGTGTTGTAAGTAATCACATATCAACAGCTAATAATATTTCAAAATTTATCTAGTCTACTAAGCCGGTACTACGCCATGCGATGGCAAGGCCGCAACTCGTATGCGTCTTTTGGGTACGAGGTATCCTGAACGCAGAGACTACATGCTCTTTCCACTAACCTGTGTCATAAGGCTTATGAAGTCTATAAGTTGGAGTACAAGAGAGCGAAGGCAGGGGAAGTGCACAAAAGTTCCCGATTGGGTCGAAGTGCCTTTGGGTATATTATTATGTCCAACCCCACGGCAAAATATAAGAATAAGAAGCCTGTGCCATGTGTATTCCATGACTCGGGTAGAGAGAATTATGTGTTTTTATAGGATTGAGACAGAAACTTAAAATTTTTACAGGATTTTAAGGACTTTAACTTTAGTATACTGTACGATATTATTTTCAGCTTAACGTAGCAGCAATCGAACAATGAAAAGGAAATTAGTAGGAGTTTAACTGAAACAATAGGTTGTTTTTATGATTGTAAGGCAAACCATGTCACATGATACCTATACCTAAAAACCGGTTATCGACCCGGTACACAATGTCATACACATACATAAACAATACAGTGGACAGTCGACGGTGTGACGAGTGTAAGTGTAAACTGACGTGCCTCTATCGGAAATGTGAACGAAGCGAGACCAGCCCCCGTACCATGACATCGTTTATCGCGCGTGACGTAGGAATGAGAGTGGGATAGTTGTATATTTCGTCCGAGAGAATGAGCAGGACAAATATTATCTCGAGCGACAAAAACGTTTATCGCGCCTGTCATGCTACTAGTGCTACAGTCAGACCCCCTACCTGAATTACTTTGGGAATTGTTATCGTTTATAACGTCAATGCACTGTCCATCTTTGTCATATCGTAACACAATAACAAGGACGGACAGAGCGTTGGTATCGCTATAGCTTTGAGTTAGGCGGTAAAGCCCCTGCTTATACTGGAATAATTACGGTCGTCAAGCGGCCGGCTTATACCAACCGCCATTCTACGAAAAGGTTTTTCCATAAATAAGTTTCCTCACCGTCTGAGTACGCGAGCTATGGATGTTTACCTACATTTATAATATGCATATAACAAAAACAAAATCTCCATTCTGTTCATTTCACTCCGCTTCACCCAATATATTATAGAATGTAATTAGGCTGGAGATATCAATCAACACACTGTAATGCAATAGATGTAAGATTTATTTATTTTATTTCCTTATTTATATAGAATCAACAGCATTATTACAGAAATTATATTATAGTAAACTAATATCAAACTTATGCCAATTAGTGATTCTTATTATATTACTGACAATAGTTATCGTTATAATTGAGTGGGCAACACCTTTTTCCATTCTTACTCTAACCATTTGAAAGATTAGCAGAAAGATATCTCTCTTAATAATTTCATCTAGGTAACTACTTGTGTGCAGCGTGACCAATGTATTGTTTGTGTGTATTTGCAATAAATAATATATTAAATACTTACAGGTTCTCGTTTCAACTGTATGAAGAACTGTTTCTTCTTGAAGGAAATCTTGACGATTTTACTCCAAGAGAATGTGTTCACTCTGACATTGTTTTGGAAGACAACTATACCTATTGACGTTACGCCAATAAATATGTCTTTACCGTTGTAATCCTGTAACAAATGACAGATCATCAGCTTTACATATCCACACCTGTTGAGGCACAGCCCCCTCTTATGAGGAGAGGGTATGGGCTATAATATGTATAACCCATCACGCGGACCCATTGTGGATTGGTGAATTTGTATGTGTTTTGTTGTTTGGACCAACTTTTTAACATTTAAGCAAGGAAATACTCGTGTTAAAATGCCACTATTGGACACCCATTGCTTAACAAAACGAGTAGAGAATGCGATTGCGCCACGACCTTTTCATTTATATTATCAAATCATTACCTATTGTGTCTGCTTAGTCCGGTAACTGACGACTTAAGAATTAAATTATTTAAAGCTAAAAAAACTTTCTTCTTATTCGTAAAACTTCCTGCAAAGTACATTAAACATTCCAGTGCAATTCATCACCCATTCCAGCCAGCCTAAGAACAGCTGAACTGTTTTGATGAGGTATGGAAGGTGATGTACTCGGCGGTCTCTGAGAGATAACATCTGAAATACAGACATATCTCAGAGAGTTGAAGTAGCAATGGCATGGTCACATATATCATAGAGCTGAGGGCTTTTGAGAAATCGAGTTCGAGTGGAGATCATGTCATCAAGGATAATCAATCAATCAATCAATCAAGTACACTTTATTGCACAAAATTCTACAATACACTTCTTAATATAGCTTCAAAAAAAAAAAAAAATTATAATTGTACAACCAGGCGGTCTTATCGCTATTAAGCGATTTCTACCAGACAACCTTTGGGTAGAGGGAAAAAAAGTAGAACGGGATAAAAGCAAGTAGGTTTGTGCACCAATGATTTAAAAAATATATATATAAAATAATAGATACCAAACAATAGATATAAACATACATACATTAGATATGAACATCAACTTACATGCAATGATAGTGTAAAATATACCTACATATATAGTGATAAATTATCATACATACATATACAATATATGTGACACCAAACAAAGAAAATAATGGATGGCAACAGTCAAGACGCTAGAAAATGTGCCTTGACTTGTGCTCTAAAAGTAAATGATGATTGTGCACGACGTATAGACTCGGGAAGAGCGTTCCATAGACGGATTGCTTGCAGAGTATAAGATTTGCTATAGTAATTGGACGTATTGGGGGGAACATAAAGCCGAAGGTTATCGGACGAACGAAGGGGGAGACTGTGTGTGGAAGAAAGAAATAGGAAGCGTTGTTTTAAATACATAGGAGTCTCCGGGTTAAACAGAACGGAGTAGAGGAGTGAAAGAAAGTGGAGATTTCTGCGTTGACATACAGAAAGCCATTTCAGCTGGTTTCGATAAGAAGATACGTGGTCATATTTACGTAGGCCATAGATGAACCGAATAGCCAGGTTTTGTAGTCGTTCAAGCTTGTTAGTCAGCTCAACAGTTAAATCTGGATAACAACAGTCAGCGTAGTCTAATATCGGTAGAAGAAGAGCTTGTGCTAACGTTATTTTAGTGGCAATTGGTAAGAAATTCCGTAGGCGGTTGAGGGATTTCGACGCTGCAAATATCCTTCTACTAACCTCGCTGACCTGAGAACTCCAGGATAGTGCATTATCAAACACTATCCCCAGATTTCTCACCTGATTGCTGAAAGGAACAATGACACCATCAAATACAACAGGGGGAAGGCAATCGAAGTCAACTCGTGATATAAAATAACTACTACCTATGATAATAGTTTGGGTTTTAGTTGGGTTTACTTTGAGGCCAAAAGATTTACTCCAGTGTAGAATCCGCGAGAGATCATTATTTGTGACTTCAATTGCATTTGACAGGTTTTCTATGTTACCTTGGCAATAAATTTGGAGGTCGTCTGCATAAAGGTGGTAGGGAGAAGAAAGGGAATTAGTAATAGTATTAATGAAAATGGCGAATAGAAGAGGGGAAAGAACACCACCTTGTGGAACGCCAGCGGTCGTGGGACACCAAGTGGAGAGGTTCTCCTCAATACGAATGCGTTGCCGGCGCCCGTATAAGTAACTGCGAAACCAGTCGACTACCACTGGAGATATGTTAAGGGAACGCAAAAGTTCCAGCAGAATGTCGAAGTCCACAGTATTAAATGCATTACTGAAATCAAGTAATGTCAGCACTGTTAATTGTTGATTTTCCATGCCGTAACGAATATCGTCGGAAATATTAACTAATGCAGTAGCCGTGCTATGTCCGGGACGAAATCCGGATTGATAGGGATTAAGGAGATTATTTTTGTTTAGAAAATTGAATAACTGTTTGTGAATAAGGCGCTCTAGAACCTTTGATAGAAAAGGGAGTATAGAAATAGGGCGAAAGTCGGACAAGGATACCGGATTAGTTTTTTTAGGTAGAGGAATAATTTGTGCATCTTTCCAAGAATCAGGAAAGGTCCCCGAAGAGATCGATCTATTAAAAATGTTTGCAATGATAGGAGTTAAAATATCAATTAAAGGAAGGATCATAGCACGGCTAACATTGTCGACGCCTATGGCATTGGACGCAATAGCCATAATGTTCTTCTTGACAATACAGTCGGTGAATTGATCAAAGGAAAAAGGAGAGTGCGTTGGTGTTGGCAATGATGAGATGTGACGTAATGTGTTAAGTTTTGTATTGATATCAATGGTAGGCACAGATGTGAAATGCTTGTTTAAAAGGTCGGTATTAATATTAATGGGACTATCATTATCTTTACGAGACTTGCCAACTCCCATTGTTTTTAGAAATTTCCAAACTTTGGCAGGATTGCCATTCTCTACATTGTCATGAATGTGGCGTCTTTGAGCGTCCCTACACACCGTATTGCAGCGGTTTCTCAGATGGTGATACCTGACACGGTTTGCGTCACATGGGTCATGTTTGTACTTAACTTTGGCACGGTTCCTCTTTGCCATGAGAGCTTTAATTTGTTCTGTAAGCCAAGGTGCCGGGAGATGTTTCATTCTAACAGGACGAACAGGTGCGTGTTTGTCATATAGCTGCAT
Source organism: Oegoconia quadripuncta (assembly GCA_949316235.1). NCBI lineage: Eukaryota > Metazoa > Arthropoda > Insecta > Lepidoptera > Autostichidae > Oegoconia > Oegoconia quadripuncta. Next base: position 16,343,885 of record OX438755.1, on the reverse strand, counting down.
TAATAATGAATTAAAAACATGCACTTGCTCGTTGACAGAGTATGCGCCATCGATTACTGACCAGTCAATTTTACAGGCATCTTCGCGTAAATCGTCCACATCCATGCCACTAAAATTACGGAGCAGAAGGGTGCGGGGCTTAGCCTTAGGGGGACGTATTTTATAGGATAGATAGATTAGATCGTGGTACGAAAAGGCGTCTGCAGTTAGCTGACCATGGCTAGCCACGTTATTAACAGATGATACTATGATTAAGTCAAGTAAGGAAGGGGTACAATTTGGAAAGAAATGAGTAGCGTTAAGGGGCAAAATGTGCATATTGCTGGCATTTACAAGGGATTTCAAAGATCGGGTACGGGAATCATTCTTTAAGAGACAAGTGTTAAAGTCTCCCATAATAATGGTGTGGCTGTAAGAAGGCGTGAGGTCTTCCAGGAGTTTTTCGAGTGATGAGAAATAATTTATCCTAAGGGACGGACTATAGTAAACCCCAAGAAGAACCTTTGCATGTGATAATGTTACCTCTAAAAAGAGATGTTCTGATGTATTGGGGGGGGGAGGCTGAGCTGACCGACTAACTACAGAGTATGGAATATGGCTACGTAGATAAATGGCAACACCACCGTGAGAGGTATTAGTGCGATCGTTACGAATCAAATGGAAACCCGGCAGAGAATATGATGTAGACGGCAGGCAAGGATTGAGAAAAGTTTCCGAGACGAGAATGGCGTGGACATTTTTGATATCAAAGGTGGTCAACAGGTCGGGGTAGTGTGCATGGATACTTTGTGCATTAATGTGGACCACATTAAAGTTTTTTGGGACGTCTGTTAATACAGACTCTAAGCAGTCCCTGAGCGAGGGTATACTACAAAAGCTATCGTCAGTGTTCAATCCATCCGACGAGGAAGAACAGGAGAAAAAATCACTTTGTTCGGCATTGGCGTCAAGCATAACAATATACAAAGTATAATAAAAAAAATAAACTACAAAATAATATATTGTGTACTATTTCGGTTGATAAAATAAATGTTGCATATATAATAAATAAATAATTTAGTTCTTCTAATTTAATTCTCAACCCGCCAGCAGCAAAAAAGAAAAACATAAAACAAAAGAATTTTGTGATCACTAGTGTGACCGTAAAACGGAACGAAGCATCGGGTCTGGGGAAACCAGCTAGACATATTTAATTGGAGAGACAAAGACAATAGTTTAGTACGTACAGACAAGTGTAATGCTATTTCACTCAGTCCCGTCAATTGCAAATGCGTTAATAAATTAACCGGTGGGCAGACGTCAAAAATATCCGTCAGTGTAGTGTCAGATCACAAAATGAGAGTAAACAGTAACCTTAGAAATAAACAAAATCGGTGGGTAATAAATGCACAGAGTATTATAACCGGTACCCACAAAACAACGCAACATAGAAAGTGTAAAGTAAACAATTCACATAGCACAACGACAAATGAAAACTTGCAAGAACAAACATACAACAGGTTATTTTTTAATCACTGGACGCTTGCGCAGCTTGTCCTGAACAGCTCCAGCCCCCGCAGGCACGGCGGCTGGGATTTTGTCGATGTCGGCACGAGTCGCTATACGTTGTCTTTTACCACCCGGACCCATCACGTATACAGTCCCGCCCATGGTCCAACACCTGGAGACACCGAAACGTTCTCGACAGGCCATGAATATAGTATGCCGCGTTTTTGTAAGGAATTCCGAGAGCGTAATACCGGAGCCCTTCAGCTTGGTTTTAGCTAACCACAGCCTATCTCGCACTGCAGTATCACGGAGTTTTACCAGTATGGGCCTAGGTTTATCACCAATACGACCCATCCGATGAGCACGACTGATGTCAAGAGGGTCTAGTACCTCTCCAAGATGGTTTGCTCCCACACCCAGCACACAGTCCATCGTCTTCTCATCTTGCTTCTCTGTAACACCATGGATAAGAAGAATCTTCCTTCTACTCCGCATCTCTCTGTTTTCGGATTCCTGTGCAAGCATCTCCACTTGCCTCTGCAAACCATTTAGCACCGACACAATAAAGGCCTTAAACGTCATGAAGTCCGCTGCCAATGAAGTGGAGGAAGGAGTTGCCAGTGGAGTGGTCTTTTGCAGGTCCGCCTGGAACTTAGCCATCGTAGTTGTGAAGTGGGCTGTTATTTCTTCAAATGTTTGCTTAATGGAGTCCATTATTGTGGTAGTGATGATAGATGTGCAGAATTATTCACTGTGACACTGATTCAAGGAGATTTATAGCTGCTTACAGGTATTAATTGTCAGTGATTCATAATATAGTAAAATTATCTATTACAAATTATTCTATATATTACTTTGAAATAAAATCTTTGGGGCAAAATTTTAGATGTTATTTGTGCGCCTACCCGCCGAAAAAAAGTAATCTAGCAATTATGCGGTAATTGGAACCGGAATACTGGGTTCAGTGCTGATATCACTGACAATAGGTACATGAAAGATACTTGTACTGTAATACTATAAGCTCTTGATGTTGTACCTTGGCAGGATGTGACTCCACACCGTAGCAGTCCAATCTCTTCGCGTGTTCGAGGAAATTCGCTTCGGCGTCCGCTGGTGCCTGTCCCCTGTGCAATTTGTGCAATTCTCTGATCTTCCTCTCGTCCTCCGAGCACTGTTTCGGCAATAGGGAGAACTCTGATAGGTAGTTGGGAGGGTGTTCTGATACGTTATAGTCTCCTAGTTCCGCTGAAAGGGTAGACAAAGGTATAAACTATATGATCATATTCACCAAACACACACATTTAGATTTTCTCTATTTTATTCTGTTCTTTTCAGAATCGTTTTACATTGTTTACTTCAATATATATTTTAAATGTGTATCCATATAACAATATTGTTATTACCTGCGATACCTAGTGGGACGCTCTGGCTATCACAAAAACAGGTTTATTTTCCTAGTTCAGATGTCAGTCTCTCACAAGTGAAATAGTATATTTGGACCAGAATTTTGTAATAATGCTTTTATTAAATCATTATTCGATTGGCCTAGACCACATACAATCTGTTATGTCTGGTTATGACTACATTTTAAATCTTAATTTGGTCTTATAATACACACAAAGAGTTTATAGAAGTCCATCATTGACCTCCCGCGGCATGGGAAGATTTGCCCTAATACATACCTACACGTATACACGTCGCCCGCAAATTACGAGTAACAGAGGAGTTTCATTACGTGGCGCGAAAGTTTAAAATCAAGTATTTAAACTTCCATACTACCTTAGTGGTTCAATTTAAGTAAAATGGGGTTTATTTCAAAACAGAGGTACGAATCTTCGCGGGATTCATTGGTTTGGTGGGCGGTCGGCATTTTTAGGGTTCTGAAGTACAATTAGGAAATTTTGTACTTATGCCAAGTCTGACAGCTGTTTTACTTGCAGACTATTATATACGACCTATAAGCTTTATACATATACGAGTATATGTATAAAGCTTGATTACCAGACTTACTCATGGACAGCATTTGGAGGGAAGGAGATGGGTAAAAAAAAAAATAAGATTATGTAGTGTCGCAAGAAACCGATAGGAAAACTATAGTCAAGATAGTGGCTTTAAATTTGGGGGTGGCGCAAGGCAGTGGTTTTCTAAATTTAAGTTTAGTATGTGTAAATTGGGGGTGAGTTTTATTATCCATAATTATTTGATACAGAGATTCGTTGGTTTAATTTTTGTTAAGAATTACGTATCTGTCCACCCGTACTAGATAAACTGTTATATTTGAAAATTTTAAACCACACTAGTTCACATTTAAACTCACCCTGAACTGTGAAAGAAGCGAGCAATAGCGCAGTATTCTTCGGCGCCGTCATTCTACCATCCAGCAGCAGCTTCCTCAGCTGAAGACAGAGCAGGTAGCGGGTGAACTCCTCAGCGAGCCGCGATGGTTCTGGTGGGTAGAATCTTACAGCTAGGTAGAACTGTGCGTTGGCACCAACTTGCTTCTTCACAGATTTGTTGTTGTCTAACCAGCGCTGAAATATTAAATTAAAATTAAATTTATTGTGTCAAAGATGTGCATTATCGAGCAATGAAATACAATTTAATAACGTCGTCTCAAACCAATTGGACATGATGGATGTAGCCATAAACAAAATCCTTAAAGAAGTGAATCCATACACGTGTCTGCTTCAGTGAACACAAAATAAAGAAAAGATCCCAAGCCCAAAACAGAATAAGCAATATAACTACGAAAATATGCACTTTAACTGGGTTTATATAATGCGAACTACCAAAGTTTGGGTGTGTTTTTCTTCAACATTGGAATCTTCAAGAGCAGGGTTAATGAAAAACTGAGATCGCGTGCTTCATCTACGACCACATCATCACTTCCATCTTAATAAAAGATTTCATAATAGGAAAATTGTTAATAATTTATAAGAAGAATAATTTAATATCATAATATTAAGTAAGGACAGTAAATGTAGGCATCTTTCGCCGCTATGGAAAATCACAATATAAATACTCTACTATAAGCCTAACATGGAAATATTTGAGAGGACAATATTATGAGGCTATAGTTATCTGATAAAGTTATTAATAATGCTTAGCTTTGTGTTGAATAATAATAAAAACTAATTAACCTGATTATAGGGATTGACAATATCTATATGATATGATAGAAAATCCATCCAGCTTGCTTATGACACATATAAGGCCAAGGAAACGGTGGAGAGGACTTACTATGACATCATTATCATTGTAATCAAACATGTGTGAAAGATAAAGTCAAAGGATGAAGTTCTGACCAAGAATCATAATACTGAAATAGAATGACATTTTATTATTGGTATCAACAATTCTTAGCCACTCAAAAACAGACCTAATGAACTATCTTTTACGCTGTTTAAGTAAACACACACTTGCTACCTACTCTACAAATTGGGTACATTACATAATGGCTTTTATTTACAGTTCACATTTTATATATTGCTCACTGAGTATTTTATGTAGTCACATGTTATTTTATTGTTATGTATGTTTAAATACATATGCAATTATATACATATATCTGTTACCACAGTATACATAATAGTACAAGGACACAACCTAAAGATCTGTCCACAAAAACATTTACGGTTTTATTAAATACTTATAATTGTATTGGTTTCGCTACAGAAATGTTGAGTGCGTTTTTCCGTAAGTGGTACTACCAGTATTATTAGTGCTGTAGTATGGGCCTGTGTCTGTACTGCAGAATTACGCTGAGCCAGAGCCCTTTCTGTGCACAATGGGTACCTACAGCCCATCAAGGGAATTTAATGTTTTTATTCTATTTTAGTTGTTGTACTGTGCAGTGAATAAATGTTTTATCTATCTATTCACAGCTTCACATCTCTATTTTGGGGGAAAAGCCTATGAGGACCTAGGAGATGGTGTGTGTCATAATCTACTGTAATAGCCCAGTGCAGTGCGAATTTGTGGATTTTAAAGACATTTACTTTACTCAATGAAATATCTTTGTTGGATTTTGTGTTCAGTGGCCATATTACTGCTAAGTTCATACATTTGAAAACATTTGCGACCAACTGCTAAACAGGTAAAAATCACGGACTGACCGACGTCGTTGCTTAACTTCGCCCATCGAACACGAATAGCGACGACTGAGCAGAGTGGTTCGAAATGAATAAAACATTTTAATGAAAGTTATGCTGATGGATGAAGACGTCAAAGATTACGCACGCGATCCCATTAAATACTTATTCAGTCTAAATTCACAAGATTGAAAGACTTACACTACCAAACAAACAGATCAAAACCTTCCTTGCGTCCAGAAGTCTGATAGAATAGGAGGTGATATCAACTGAAAATCGGTGCTATCCACAGGAATATTTGTACATGTATACAAGAGAATCATAAATGATTCATTCTAATTTACACAATTAAAAGTACATCTAGTTACGCAAATCAAAGCACTCACCTAAGTAGTTAGTCAATGGCCAGTGAGTCATTTTAATCCTTTATATCTATGAGTGTTATGATCTACATTTTTTAAAAGTAAAGTCCCTCAACATAAAACAGATATATATGATAGAGATTCTGTGTTTTCATTGTGAATCAGAAATCCTTGCAATTTTATCGTTGATTATTTGGCCTTCGGTTTCAACAGTTACAGCTTAATCTATTTAAGATTATAATATACTTCTTCCTATCTAGATACTCTACCGTTATCTCAGTGTTTGTTGAACTAGGCGCTGATCCATTTTCAGTGAATTGTAACCCGAAGTAATCTTTTTCCACCAGCTCTATATGCTGGTATACTTGTTCTAAGAGCACATTGCCTTTAGCTTTTTTCTGAAACCAAAACAACCAATTATTGAAAAAAATAAAGCTTAGTTTTTATTATGCCATGGTTTATTTATAAATCTCTATCTAGATATAAACAGGTTAATGGGATTGCTATTGGATAGGAGCCAAATGTTTTATATTATTATGTACAAACAAACAACTTATCATTGTGTATTACATTAATTACCTAGGTCAATAAAAAGTGTTTTCTCTACAACAAGCCAGAGTATAAATTCAATAAATGTTAGGTACAATCTTAATCTTTTGTAAGGGCTTGTTATTGTTGTTGTCAATGTTTGCTGCTTCCATGGTGGCGCTGCTCAGAGTGTTTGGCGAAATAGATTCCCCCGCTTGAAAAGCTTAACCGAAATTGGAATCATTTGTTGTATACAATGTAAAAAAGGCAACTATTTGCCAAACTTCAAATTTGCCTGAATCATTGCATAACTTAGTTTGAAAGCTCTTTCAGGTTTTTGTCTCATGTTTCCCTATTTTGCACACAAGAAGCAACAGCAACAATTCGAACTATGGACTCTAGATTCCATTCAAGTCTTGTATGTCTTTTTTTTTAAATATACAAAAATATTTTTTTCTGCCAAAAATTTCAACAGTTTTCATATGCAAAATATTTGAATATTGTCTAAATGTAATGAATGTATTTGAAGGCAAGCCCTAACTAACATAAAATAATATTATAGCATAGGATCGGTTGCAGAGATGCTTTGTTGAAATTTGGCAGCCTTAGGCCATAAATAAATCAATGGAAAAACCAATTCAGATAAGGTGTTAATTTATTACAAGCAGGTACTTTAGGTAGTAATAACAACGCACTTTATTGGTTGATCTGATTACTTGGCAAAACTGTGCTCCCTCAATTAAATTATATGATGTACTGACTAAAGGTTAACAGACCTATTCAGGTCGGGTCATAAAAATAATAGTTTTGTCCATTCTAATTATGTTAGATTGGAAGCGTTTACAAAGATGAATGACTCATTTGGATTTGGAAAACACTGTACAGACAGAATTATATGGATTTTAAAGTGCAAGTACCTACAAGTGCATTTCATATTCTAAGTCAAGTTGATTTGGTGACTTCAATATTAACTTGTCTCTAAATTCGTCTTGAGGAGGGGTCTACGGATCATATCTTTTTCAATTGCCCTATCCAATCAGTCTCTTTATATGATATACTTCCCTATGATATCCCTAGACCCACTAACATGAAATGCCTATCTTTATATACAAATTCCCCTTTTGTAAATATTTTATCCAAGTATATATCCACATATAAGATAAAATTAGGAAATTTAAGTGTATGATATTCGTGATTTGTCCCTGTGCCGTTCTGTATTATATGTTCGTGTTTGTCTTCCTTTCTGTTTTAGATCCCTCAAACAGGATCTAGACCCATAGTTTGGCACAGACTACATACTGGTCAACCTCATTCAGCGTTTTAGCCATACAACCGGACTCTGGCAGTAATGGTCGATCGTAATATAGATGTCCGATTGCCATAAAATAAAAAGTTGAAGTTGACTCTAAATTCTAAATATGGGGAAAAGGTATTTCCATTGCAATAATCACAATATCTTATAGTAGGTACAGCAGTGGATTAGTCAATATAATGTTTTATGTAAGGAAAATAATGTATGTCACATGCTTCACTGTCATCATATCAAACTAAAAATAACATTTTCCTAGCTTTCGGAGTCGAAACTTTAGGTCCTTGGGGGCCAGGCTCTCTTAAATTTTTCTTTGATATTTCAAAGCGCTTAGTCGATGTCACTGGTGACCCGAGAGCTGGTTGTTTCCTCGCCCAACGCTTAAGTATCTGCATACAACGAGGAAACGCTGCCAGCGTTTTGGGTACCTTGCCTCGCGGCCCCAATTTTTTACATTTGTTCTAGTTTATATTTAAATTCCATCTCTTTATTTGTTACTGTTTTTAAATAAATATATTAATTTTACTAAAATATAAATGTAAATGTTTGGATGTTTGTTTGTTTGTTGCTCAATCATGGCAAAGCGAATGAACGGATTTGGATGAAAGTTGGTATTTAGGAGAACATACCCTGGATTAAGACAGGATAGTTTTTATTCCAATAAAGTGAGTAGTTCCCGTGAGTTAAACAAACCGCGATAAAGTTATTCCACGCAGGCAAAGCTGCGGGCGGAAACTAGTAGGTTTATAAATGTACTAGTCTGAGGGCAGATGTATTTTGATTTGATTGTTCCTAGACTCCCTAGGAGCAGAGGATATTGTAATAGTCTGAAGGCATATGCATTATGATTTGTGTAGACTTTTGGTAAAGTTGATTAAGGAAAATCACAGTTAACTCAAATTATTTTGCCAACTAGACTGATTCGATGAGAGGCTGCTTTAGAAGCTCAGTATGACTACAATTATTTCTAAGATTTTCCACTATTTTGTATGAGGTAGTGAACAAAGTAGTACTTAAAGTATTTAATTTTAGCCTTCAACTGAATATGACTGTTGGACGTCCAACTCGCCCCGAAGGCTACAATGCAACCTGTCTATTTCTCAGGCCGGCTGACCTGAACCGAAATACAATGTCAAAGTAAAACATGCTTTATTTTGCAGGTACACAGGGTACACTTAGAATAGTCAATTTTACATATTTTAAGCAACTGCTTGTTCAAAATGCAATTTTCCCCGGAGAAATACAGAATACAAGTTATTTACCTCAATCTGAAAAGTGTGCTGAGTGTCATCCAACAGCTGCACTGTCACGTTGAATATGTTAAGCTTCCGTTCTCGCGCCAGCTCGGACGCGCGCACGTTGTACGTACCGCTTGAACTACTGAACGCACGCCGGGACACGCTCTCGATCATCGCAGATTACGGAGTAGGCACTATACCGGATTCTTATCAGATAACACCACTATCGACAATGCCACTGCTACAATACACAGACACACCAGCTAACACTATCAGCCCACAACGGAGCTCAAGAACACAACCCAATTGCACACATTTTGCACTAATCCACTCCAATTAACCTCGTGAACTCAACTTGATTCTCCGGTGATTCTTGCAAGATCAAAGAACTATTATTAGGCACTCCTAGTGCAATACTGAGTTACGAACGGACATGTTATGGATTAAATTTTCCCACATTACATTTTTGAACAATCCCGACACATGAGAAGACCGTGACGTAATGGTGTACGCAAGTTTTTACCCTGAACGTTGATGTAAAAACATTTTTTTGCATAGTTTATTGTGATCATCTGTTTACCGGAGTCAAAACGGATTTGCAGCAAATTGCATAACACGAACTGTGTTCTAATTTTGAAAAAGGTACTCTTAAAGTAGAAACCACATCGTTTTATATAGACTAATTTCTTTAAAACTGAATTAGTTTACAAAACGCTACATGTAAAACTATCTTATCCCATCCATCCGCCATGTTTTAACTGGTTTATTTTTCATAAGTGTTTCTTGGCCTAGCATTCCAGTTCTTTTGGCCTAGCACTTAGGCACTTGAACGGTAGTATTAGCAAAATATAATAGGTCTTTTTTGGCGGGAACTCGGCGAGTGAAGTTGCATTTTTCTTTATAATTCTTATAATTTGTGCATTCTAACTTTTGAAGCTAATAATGGCAGAATATTGTGCAGCAAACGTTAGTGATGGTGTACAAGTGAAGGGAAGTGTAAATTAAAGTGCGTAACGGAGCTTTCGGGTTCCCACAAGAAGCCGCCAAAGTCTCTTGTAAGGCATTCTGCCACTTTACTGAAGAATGATTTGACCATGACTAGACTCTGTATACGCCAAGTATACGACGAATTACTTGTTTTGACTGAGACTGACTTACAAACTGAAGAAATAAGAGAAATAAGACATGGCTGTTATGGGCTAGATCCCTTTGCCTTCTCCTAGAGGAGAGAATAAAACTAAAAATAAATAAATAGGTATTTACCTATGAAATTGCCGTTCTGCAGTACTGGCCATTTCAAATCAAAATAATTTTTGTTCGGCTAAGAATTCTAATTTCAAATTAATTTTATTTTAAAAACATGGAATTCTTTTTTAAAAAGTAGTCATTTGTTTATTGATTACATTTTCATCGCATTTCAATCTTTTTCGTCATCATGGATACGTTAAAAATCGAGTAATTATGGAATAATATGAGTACCGTCGTGGCAGCAACGCGGCACAAGCGGCACGCAACATCAACGACGTTTACGGAGCTAATCGAAGTAATCACCCATGCAATCAATGCATCTTTGCCAACGCAGTGGCAGTTTATTGATGCCCTTCTTAAAGAAATCAGCTGGACGGGAGGCAACAAATTCTTCAAAGGCATTTTGTACTGCCTCTCGGGTATTGATTTTTTTTCCTGAAATGAAAATGATTTATTGCGTAACAATAATTCACGACAGTAATTAGTTTCCTGCCAAGAAGTTATCCAAATTCTGGAAAAAGTAGTAGTCTGTATCTGTAACCCCATCACATTTGGGGGACTGGCTATCTTATCTCTGACAACCGGAACACGACAATGCTATTAACATTGCTGCTTGGCGGCAGATTTAGATAAGTTGGTGGTATGCTAGCCAGGCGGACATTTAAAATGCCCTACCATCAACCAAACCGAGTACTTAAACATGTACCCCGCTGGGGATCGAACCCGCGGCCTCCGAATCGTAAACTCAATGTTGTTTACATTGAGCCACGGAGGCGGTTAAGGTGCAAGGTCTGGTGAGTAGGGCGGATGACGGAGAGCTTCCAACCCCAGTTCTTGCAACTTGGAGACCGTCTGCTGTGCAGTATGAGGTCGCGCGTTGTCGTGAGGAGCAACGGAGAGGAGCGATTGACCAATGCTGGTTGGAGATAAGCCAGCTTCTCCATCATTGTGTTCAGTTCTTCACAGTACACATCTGCAGTAATGCTCATCCCGTTTGGTAAGAGCTGTGATGAATCACACCGACGCTAGACCACCAAACAGTGACCATCACTTTTCTAGGGGTAAGTTTTCGTTTAGGGCATTGTTTAGGTGCTGAACCAGGATCCAACCAACTGCTGAGCGCTTGCGGTTATCAAACAGAATCCATTTTTCATCGCAGGTAACAATGCGGGTCAAAATTCCTTCATTTGTGTGTGTAGAATGCTTGGTGTGGTGAGAAATAACCAATTCCATATACGAGAACACTGAATTTATTATTTAATTACAAGGTAACATGTGTATCGTTCGGGACGGAAAGTCGAAGAGAGGTAACTCTGGTGTTGCTACATTAAAGAGTTATTTTCCCTATATAAAATTATATAAATGTTGGTGTTTCCAACATATTCACCACCGCGACAAAGTAACAATTACTATTGATTAAACGGTACAATATATCTAAACATTGTTTGATATTTTAATAAGCCTCTATACAAAAATAGCTAGCTTTATTTATCTAAAGATTAGAATATAACGAAATTATCCATATCAAAATTGTAGGAGTTCTGAATTTTAAGACACCCTTAAGTATATGAGTGCTTGTACATTACACTTATATCTAATTATTATAAATGAAATTATACCTATTTATTTTTAAGTAGGTACCAAATATATCTTTTAGCACTTACAGTACACTTAGAAAGACATGAAATAACAAGTATTCATAGAACAAAGAACAATTATTATAAATGAAATTATACCTATTAATTTTTTAAGTACCAAATATATCTTTTAGCACTTACACTACACTTAGAAAGACATGAAATAACAAATATTCATAGAATAAACACAAAGACAGTAGGTAATACTAAATTTAAAACTCACATGAGATAATCTAGTACTTAAGAACTAAATCGTCTATAGGTAATATGCAGATGCCTGACAAGGATCGAGTGTACTTTTTGCCACTAGGCGTGATGACCTCAAAAGCTCTAACTTTTCCATCATTTCCTGGGAATATTTTACTTACCCTAGCCATCGGCCAGTGCATGGGTGGGGAGTCAGGCTCTCTGAGGATGACTAATGTACCTACAGTGACATTAGGTAACGCATGCTGCCATTTGGACCTACATTGCAAGCCATTTAGATATGACTTGTGCCAAATACGCCAGAAACACTGTTTTAAGTGTTCACATGTTTTCCAAAAGGTAAGTCTATTTGTGGGTACATCTGTGATATCCTTTTCAGGATAGGACATTATAGCGTTGCCTATCAAGAAGTGACCAGGAGTTAAATAACTGAAGTCTGTAATTTCAGAGCTTATAGGTACGAGAGGCCTAGAGTTGAGTATGCCTTCTACTTGAACTAAAATGGTATTCAGCTGTTCATATGTTAACACTAATTTTTGTAAGATTCTTTTAAGATGAAATTTAGTGCTTTTAACTGCTGCTTCGGCAAGCCCGGCAAAGACAGGGGAGTAACTTGGCACGAAATGGAATTTTACACTTTGTTGTGCAGAGTATGTTTGTACCCGTCTTTGGTGGTCTGCAGAAATTTGGAGTTTGTGCAAATCAGCTAATTGGTTCGCCGCTCCTCGAAAGTTACTGCCATTGTCGGAAAAGACCTCGCTGGGTAGCCCTCTTCTGGCCGTAAATCTTTTGAAGCAAGCCAAGAATGTATCTGTGCTTAAATCCGAGGCGAGCTCGAGATGCACCGCCTTTGTAACGAAACAAACAAACACACAGATGTAACCTTTGGTTTGTATTGCTCGTCTCACTCGTGAGTTATTTACTTGGAGGGGCCCCGCGAAGTCTAGACCGACCTTCTGGAAAGGCCGACATGGCGTGACGCGTTGTTGCGGCAGCGAACCCATCAGCTGCTTTGCTGACTCCGCCCTGAGCCTAAAACATGTAAGACATTTGTGAGTAACCTTTTTAATTTGTCGCATGCCATTTATCAACCAATATCTTTGATTTAAACTTGAAAGAAGTAACTTTGGGCCAGCATGAAAAAGTCTAATATGCTCAGATCTTATTATGAGCTCAGTTATTCTTGATTCTTTGTGTAGAATTATTGGGTGTTTCTGAGAATATGGTATTTGCGAATTTTCTAATCTACCACCAACTCTTAAGATGCCCTCCTTATCTAAAAAGGGGTGTAGTGATTTTAAAGCGCCCTCAATATTTTTACCTAAATTTAGAGCATAAATTTCTTTCTTAAAATGAACACTTTGTTCATATTTTATTATTAAGTGCAAAGCTAACTTTAACTCTGTACTTGACAAATAATTGTCCTTGCATTTGTCGTTCTTGCTTTTAACATTGTTGCAAAACCTCAAGATGTAAGCTACAACCCTTATCATCTTATGTATATCTGAATATTTTCGCAAGAAGTTAAAGAAATCATCTTTTACCTGTGCCGCAAGAGAGACCACTTCATCATGGAGAGACGCCGCACTCGATTTCTTCAGTTCAGGTAGGTCGACAGGTAATTTTACAATACTGTTCCTGAACTCATACTCACCATTTTGCAGAAAGCATGGGCCGCCCCACCACAGCGAGCAGTGAGGTAATTCTCGTGGGTCTATGCCTCGACTGATAAGATCGGCAGGGTTCTCTTTGGTGTTTACATATCGCCAATGATGAGATGCAGTTATTTGTTTGATCACCTTTACTCTGTTTGCGACATAAGCTTGCAGGTTAATTATCTCAGTATTTAGCCAACCCAGGACTATCATCGAATCGGTGAAGAGGTATACATTGTCAATTTTGAGTTTAAGCTGAAGCGTATTGTGCGCTCGGTTTACCAAATGAGAGAGCAATAGCGCAGCATTGAGCTCCAAACGCGGTATTGTAAGTGGCTTGGCAAGCGAGTTAACTCTAGATTTTGAACAGAGTAAAGATAATGTTACTTTACCTGTTGAGTCAATTACTCTGATGTAGATGCAGCAGCCATAGCCAGTGGAGCTGGACGCGTCGGCAAACCCGATGAGCTGCACTGCTTTGGCAGATGGAGGGACTGTAATATTCCTATTAAGCTGTATCGGCACCATGGCAGTAAGGTTATTAGCAAATTGCAACCATTCATCTTTAACATGCTCAGAGGGTGAAGCATTCCAGTCGATTCCCTCAATCCAAAGCCTTTGCATTATTGCCTTTGCTTTCACTATTATTGGACTTACAAAACCTAGTGGATCGTAAAACTTAGCAATAAAGCTCAAAATTGATCTTTTCGTTACTTTTTCTGTATTAAACGGCTCTGGGCAAGAAATACTAAAACAATCATTTTTGACATCAATGTGCAGACCTAGTGTTTTGATGCTGTAACTATCCTTTTGTAATTCTAGCTCATCAAAATGCTGTTTACTAACAGGGATATCAGACAAAACATCAGGAACATTAGACGACCATTTGTGGGTTTCAAAACTACCCCGATGTAATAACTGCTGTAGTTCTTCTTTGGCTCGTTTTAATTTATGTAAATCTGAATCCGAATAAACTATATCATCTACATAAGTGCAGTTGTTTATGATAAAAGATGCGAGTGGATAATCTGTGCCATATCTTTTAGTAAGCTCAAGCAAGCATCGAGTAGCCAGGAAGCTAGAACTTTTCATTCCATAGGTTACAGTGTTTAGACGTATACATTTAACAGTCTCACTAGGGCTGTCACGCCATAGAATGTTTTGTAGTGTTGTGTGTTCTGAATTTAAATTGACATTTCTGAACATACGTCTTATGTCAGTGGAAAATGTATAATCTCCTATGCGATACAATAGCATTATGTCAAAAAGTTCTTTTTGCAAAAGAGCACCATTAAGCATGATATCATTGAGGGAAATTCGTTTATTTGTTTTCATTGACGCATCAAAAACGATTCTTGTGCGAGTGGTTTTGCTTGATTCATTGACCACAGCATGATGTGGTAAGAAATAAATTGGATCTTTTTTTAAATCATAGGATTTAAAATCTACAAATTTGCCATGACCTAGCTCAACATACTCGTGTATAAATTTTCGATATTCTGACAATAGACCTGAGTTTTTCTGTAATCGCTTTTCTAAACTCAAAAATCGGTGCAAAGCCAAATCAAAGGAATTGCCTAAATGAGAGTTTACTTCTTTGATTGGCACTTTAAGTGGAAGATCTACCTCAAATCTATTATTTTTCAATGTGACAGAATTCCGAAATATGTTTTCTGCTAGATCATGTTCATCTAACTTTTCACAAAAAGTTTGTGGTACCTGTTCGGTTTCCCAAAATAATTTAATATTGTCATTAACTTCAGAATCACATTTTTGACAAAACAAAGAGACCTTACTTGTAGGCTTATATGCTAGAAGTGACCCACCGATCACATGTCCAAACTGAGTGTTGACTAAACAGGGTGTGATGTCTCCATTGGCCTTAGGCGGCAGCACCGGTGGTAGGAGCACCTGAAAAAATAAGTCCACACCCATTAGCAACTCAATTTCAGAAGGAATGTGATATTGTTTGTCGGCTAACACAATACCCGGAGATATTTTAATTTGGGACACATCAATTTTGCTTTGGGGAAGTTTACAAGTTATCTTGTCCACTATGTGGCAATTAATTGTTGTCTCAAAGTTTGAAGTTAATGAATATAGACATAAGGGAATGCAATACTTTGTATTATTTTGTGCATTGCCAACACCTATAATATTTGTAGATTTAGGTGTTGGGGTCAAGCCCAGTCGTTGAACTAATTTGCTTGTAGCCAAAGAAGCTTGTGAGCCTGAATCTAAAATCGCTTTGGCTATGATTACGTTGTTGTCCTTTGTCAGCAATTTAACTTGCGCTGTAGGGAGCAAAACATTATTATTATTATTGCCTGACAGTAAACTGACAGGGGCAGCCTCCTCGTCATGATGAATCAGTGAGTTATGCATTTTCTTGCACTGATCACATTTAAAATGAAATTTACATTTTCCTACGTGCCGATTCAAACAAATTTTGCATAGTTTTTCGCTCTTTGAAAATTTATATCGCTCAGAAGAGGGCAAAAGTTTAAAGGAATTACAATTAAATAATTTGTGTTGAGTTGTCTTACAATAGTAACAGGCTGTGTTGTTCTCGGCTGCTGCTATGTTGACTGCCACCTTGCTGCCACTCTTGCATGAAGACGGCTCGGCATTCTCAAGAGCCAAAGCTCTCTTCTCGAGGTACTCAATGAAGGCCTTCACTGACGGCTCCTCCACTTCATCCCTCTCAAGCTGGTAAGCTCGGGCCGTGTATGTATCTAATTTACGGTTGAGAATACATAAGATTACAGGGTCCCAGTACTCAACTTTCATGTCGAGATTTTGCAATGCTGCTAAGTTTTGTTTTATATTTGAAACAAAAATGCGAATGTTTGCTGGGGTTGACTTTACAAGAGGTGACAAATCAAGTAAGTGGCTCACATGTTCATTTACAATCCTATACTTGTTATTAAACCTATCCTCAAGCAACCGCAGAGCCTTCTCGTAACTATTAGCTGCTAAAGGTAAGTTCTTAATAAGATCTAATGGTTCATTACGTAAATACGACCTTAGGTAATACAGTTTTTGTAAATTGTCAAGATGTTTGTCATTATGTATTAGAGAATTGAACAAAGATTTAAATGCTATATAATCTGTATATTCACCTGTGAATGTGCACATTTGTATAGGGGGTAACTTAACCAATTTTGGAGCCGGCTGCGTGGCATTTTCGTGAACGTTCGACGCCCTGTTTTTAATTTCTTCGTTCAAAATGGCGACAGCCAAAAAGTATTTCTCCTCGTAAATTTCAACTTCACTGTTGTCGCTTGCCTCAAATTGCAAAATATTCTTATTTTGCGTTTCATAATCGCTGAAACAGGCTATCAAACGCTCCTTCTTTGCTAACAATAGATCCAGGTTATGCACTTGTAACA
The DNA here is from genome assembly GCA_949316235.1 of Oegoconia quadripuncta. Taxonomy (NCBI): domain Eukaryota; kingdom Metazoa; phylum Arthropoda; class Insecta; order Lepidoptera; family Autostichidae; genus Oegoconia; species Oegoconia quadripuncta. The sequence continues at coordinate 16,326,730 of OX438755.1, read as the reverse complement.
TTTCTTTGTCCATAACGAAATCATGGATGCGCGTAATGGCACTTTTGTTATAGCCACGTAAGCTACGCAGCCTGCTCAATTCGTCTTTCTTATCCATTTTTAACACTAAAAACTATTGTTCATAAAATTAATACTAAAACGAAAAATAACTACACGTGCGTCGCTTGTTTATAGGAAATGAACGAACGAAGAATCGTGCGCCGGACGTGGGGTGTGACCGACGCGCCAAGGCTGCCAACCGCGCAAAATAAACGCGCGTTCGGAAACTTCCTCCGGCAGGACGTATGGACGGCTTGCAGAAAGATGATGCAATATGGCGATGATGCGATAACCTCAAAGGGTTGTTTTCTTGCACGTTGCTGTCCTCGAAAGTTTGCAGGTCTTCGAGGAAATGATTGCAGCAGTGTTTGATGCTCCTTGCTGTGATTCCGCCGAAACATGTATTAAATCGTACCTTGTAGTATCTCGTCAGGTCTCTTACAACATTATGAAGGAACGTTATTTTTATCGTCTCACGTAAACTGAATGCTGGATTCTTTCTTCCTTGCTCGATGGACCATGTAGAATGCTTGGTGTGGTGAGAAATAACCAATTCCATATACGAGAACACTGAATTTATTATTTAATTACAAGGTAACATGTGTATCGTTCGGGACGGAAAGTCGAAGAGAGGTAACTCTGGTGTTGCTACATTAAAGAGTTATTTTCCCTATATAAAATTATATAAATGTTGGTGTTTCCAACAGTGTGTCTGTTGAGCAGTGCAAGGCACGTCTCGACGCGTACTTCGCGCTGGCGATCATTGAGTTCGTGGGGCACCCATTTGTCAAGCTTTTTTACCTTGCCAATTTGACGCAAATGGACCAATATTGTTTTGACGCTAACGTTGAAAGCTGCTGCTAATTCAGCCGTAGATTGTGTATCATCAGCTTCCATAATCGCCTTTAATTCGACTTGTCGACCAAAGTCTTCGGACGACCGCGAGGTTCATTTTTCAGGTCGAAATTCCCAGAACGGAAGCGAGCAAACCAATAACAGGTGGTGCGTTGGTTTGTAGTGTTAATACAAATAAAAAATACATTAAAAAAATTCGTTTAAATTTTTTCACACAAAACCGCAATTTCATAGGTTAAGACCTAATATTAATCCGCGCGCTCTAAGGTAAACATACTTGTTTAGATTAGCTTGACATTAGCTTAGAGAGGTGCAGATATGGCTGGAAGCTTAACGTGTGCAAATATCGATGAAATTGTTTTATGTTTGGTTTTATTATTCTGTCCAGCTCTACGGATTTTAAACTGCTAACCCATTCGTATAATTTGGTAAAGGTAGCCTGGGACCTGGAGAAGGACATAGGTACATAGTTACATATCTATCTAGTTGGGCGTGGTCTTGACATTCTGAGCTAGCTTTCCGATCGTGACTGCTGATCTCGAAATCCTCGACAATTATAGAGAAAAAAAAATATGGAAACTATAACTCGCTTTTAGCCTTTGCGCGCCATATAGCATTTGTTTACATAACCATCGCTAACGAACATCGTTATTATAAAGATGACAGCCGTTTCTTTCATGGAATTTTATGAAATTCTGAAATGTTTTATGACGTGTTTATGTACCTTATGTATGTACCTTAGATTTTCATCTGTAATAGAGTCTTTGGTTCCGCAGTCAATTACTTTTATTTAAGGAATACACGGCAATCAGTCAGTCTTTTAGATATAAATACTTATCTCTTTAATTAACATTAGGCATAACCTTAAATTATTTTATGCTTTTATAGTTTTATGGTTTGGTAAGATTGTGGAAGGAATGAGCTACCGCCGCCCAATTTTTTTACGGGCATAGTGTTCGTTTGTAAATCGCGAGATAAGAGGCTCTGTGGTATGGCGAATATAATATAGTAATAAGTTCTACATAAAAAACGCTTTTAATAAAAAGAAGGTTTTAATACTCCGTCGTGATTATAACCTGTTATTTTAGTACAAAGACGAGTAACATACAATACATCAAGGAATTTTCTGGCTCCATCTTCAGAGCCTCGTCATCATGACTGTAATGGAAGCGGTAGTAGCTTGAAGATGGACATACTGACTGATAGATAAATGCAATACGCCCTATTATTATTTCCAGTATATTTAATTTGACATTCAACAAATTAATAAATAAATAAATAAATAACTAAATAAATTATTCGCCTTGCACTGTCGCTTCAGAGCGGTCTCCAATCTACCAATTTGACGTAAGCTATGTGATCCGTTATAAAAGATTGAATAAATAGGCAGCACAGCCTTTATCATTGATATATTACAGTACTATAAAATTCCCCTTTTCACCGAATTTACATAAATATACCAAATGTCAGCTCAATCAGATACCATACTTATCTACTTAGGAAGAATATTGAAAATTAACTAAAAAATTGTAAAAATAGTCCACAGTGGCGGTGACCACTTCCGATCTAGAGTAATGTCGATAACTTTGAAGAGGTAGGTACCTGCATGTAAAAGGCGGACCAAATATTTTTATTTGTTCTACTTAGGCGTATGGGGCATCACTTGTTTAGTTTACGGGTCTGTAAGTAGAATGTGGGCCTATTTTTTTCCTATTTTTCTTCGATCAACAAAATAAAAGTACGGAATTTTCGTCTAAAACTATAATTATTTTAAGTCTCAAAATTTGTTTTACTAACACCATACATGTTTTCAATTAAAGGCTGTCGTTAAGCCAAGTCGGTGGCCCACAAAGGCGGCTAAAAATATCCTCTGACCTCAGGGTCAGGTGGTCACTAGTCTGACACACAGGGCCCGCGTGGTAGATAGAGGCCTAAACTTTCTCCCAGTGAGAGAGTGCCCCAACAGTGGGGACGTATAAGGCTATTAATGATGAATATCATAAATTCTATAAAAAAACAAAACAACATCCTTATTAGGTCATGCCTCTGCAATTAGTTAAAGTGCGAGAGAGCAATACAATATGACTGAAGTTTTACCTCAGGCATTGCAATGCAAGATGTCTCTAGATTATTTTAACTCTCCTACCGCTAGATGGCGCTGACAGTTTTTCAGAAACTTCGGGCCTAAACTTTGGGCGTTAGTGCACCAAAGTAACCTTTCTATTGCTATGCCAAAGAGGACTGAACGGCCCCAAACGTAATAAATGTATTCGAGTAATATTTCTTAGGTAGTGTAGTGGTTTTTTTATTGAACATTTACATTACTAGGTATGTGCCTACTCATTCGCAAGATCCAGAGAAGAATGAGCTGTCACCTGTGTGTAAATAGGAATAGTGCTTCTATTTATCCAATGGCGGCGGAGCTGAATACACTTTGCTGGAGTTCAATACAGGTTTATACAATAAAACAATCATTCAAACAGTTATCTGCCTTTATTCTGCTTCTCTTCATAAACCAGCAGCCATAGTCATTCGTTCGGTACCATTATAGGAAGAAAAATTAATATGCTATTACATACTGTTACAGTTTGGTTTGAATATGTGTTACAGTTGAAGTTATGTGTAGATTTTCATAATCGTATTATTACTATTTTAATTATTATTATAGATAAATGTGGAGTTCATGAAAACCAGGGGTGCAATGCGATTTTGCCATAGAATACGTTTATAATTAAATAATTTATTTTTATTAAGTAACGGGACTAGCAGCTTTAACGATAAATTAACATTTTGTACTTAGCATCCTACTATGCTTCTTTCTATTACACTAGAATTTGTTGGGAATCAGATTTTCATTCATTATTATAACACCACATTCACTATTTCGATTGTTTTTTTTTTATTTATTTTTTTATTATATTGTAACAAAAACTTACTATTATAGGATTGAATATAAAGAGATACCTACGGTATTTGAATAAAAAATCTGATTCCATAAGAGTAGAGTTTCCATACAATATCGCATCGCACAAGTCACTGTATACCTTACTGCTTGTGTGGGTGTAGTGTTGTGATGTAGTCGATAAAAATCCGTTTCGTTAAAAATTTCGATTATGGCCAAACCTCCCCTTTAAATACGCTTTTATGCACTTGTAATAATTTTTGAAAATATAAATTTTGATAATATTTTTTCCCTTTGTTCCTAAATATTAATCCAAATAGTTTTATTATCCTTAATATTGTATTTACAATTTTTCAACAGCCGAAAAATATGTTCAATTTTATAATATTATTTTTTAACGACTCTTGTTAAGTAGTAGGTAACAGTACAAATATTAATGATCACAAGTTGGTTTTCATTGGTCATTAACATACGTTAAATTACATCCTTATTTCTATTGAGAATACACCTAATAACAGGTCATATGTTGAAAACCTCAAACTAAATTATTTACACAGGCTATACATATTAAATGCCGATATAGTTGAAAAATGTAGGTGGAGTATCTTTTGATCTGCAAAATTTAGACAGGTGGTAAGTATACATATAGTCTGCGGCCACCAACATTTATCCTTAGCTTAAAAACATGGTACTCGGTCAACAGATAGCTACCTAAATGTAATCAACTAATTAATGAGTTTTTGTTTTTCCGAACATAATATTACACCTTACTATAATTCAATACATTTTAACTTGTGCATATTTTTTTAGTAAGTAAGCACTTTAAATACTAACATAATTACATAATAACGACATTTTTTTTTTGAAATCTATAAGTATAATATTTCAAAATCTACATTTCCAAATGCGAGGCAATTTATAGTTTTTTTTTTCATTAAAACAGTACACTTACATAAAAAAATATGCATATAAATAAACACATTGTGCCTTTTCAACGTAGACCCGATATTACTTGTATTTTATTATGTAAGAATAAGAACAGTGATATTTTTTTTTTAAATAAACATGCAATTTGATACATCGAAATGATAGTTAATGTCGCCACAAAATCCAACTTGAATGTCTACATACACACATTTTTAATGTCTGAAAAGCTTAAAACAAATCTTTAAACTAATAATACGTTTACATTATTTTAAAACAAAATCGAAGACAAAAACAATATTTACAATGTACGGAGATGGATTTTAATTATTCTATACATTATCGTTTATACCTATCTATCAACAAAAACCTACCAAATGTTATTAAAAAAATTCTCAGTAGGCCACTAACTAGACGACACATTTTATCTACTTCCATAATATCGATATATTCTTAATTCTATATGAAGTGCAACATTCGCTAAATAGAACGGAACAACTCAGAGTATTTCAATAAATTAATGTGTATCAACTACAATACAAATTTATCGCCGAGAGTTTATTATATTGTACTTATTTATTTACAAAATGCAATATTTTTACAAAAAAAATTGGCTAAAACCAGGAATACCCCATATTTTGCCAACATAATATCATCCATTGAGTTTGTATTGGATTTCATTGCATTCTTATACATCGTGTTTTATTTCTTTCTTTCAAAACCGATGTCCGAGCCGAAAGTCCAAATATTTTTAAAATTATTATAAGTATTTATACTTATTATTCGGACTTTGATTTTTAAGCTCTTTAGATGAATGACATTAAATTATTCTTTCAAGGCTTCAAATCAATATCAAAATTGATAATAATCATACACAATATCAGTAAATTAATCGATATCTTTAAATTGAGTCGTGAGAAAATCAAAATTTGAATCCCTGCATAGGTTAAATACGGAATGCCGAAAAAGGTGAATAGGTAAGTACTAAATAATTTGAGACACGGTTCTACCGTAACCGCCGTAGTCACCGATACGTTTAAAATAGCTGTGTCCTGAGTAAAATCCAGAGAAAAGTTAATGATTTGTCCTATGAGTTCCAAATACTTATGTCAATAAGTTTTTCACTTTAAAGGCATTATGTCACACAATGAGATTGTTATTTTAATATTACGTTTTGTACTAAACACCTACCTTATTCTCTACAGCATATCGATCATACTACATCGCGACAAATATTTTCAGTCAAAATTTTAATTATATTTTACTTTAGATACATCATTGGAAACGTTTGTAACTGTTTTCTTGCTTCGTTTTTGTTAAGTTTGATGCTCTTTTAAAACTAAGAATGTGATTTTTATTGGATCAAATTAAATAGTTACTTTTGATTACTATAATGTTTTGATTCTATTAGTGCAAATTATATAGAGTCTAAAAATTTAATTATCACGAATATTGGTGCAGACATTTATCGATAATTCGATAAGTAATATATTCGCCAACACTATTTTAAATTTGTCGTCGCTAAAAGTAATTAATGTCATGGACGTGCACTTTTTTTTAATTAGACCATTCCTTTGGACATCATCCTGACGGTATTCTTGAGTGCTTGCCGCTTGTTGCAAAACCATATTCTGATGACTTCGCGCTCGTAGCCTAACTGGTGTGCTAGACCAGTAATTTCGGTGCCTGTAATAAATAAAATAAACAATTTAGTACCGATATCTATTTCTCAAAATCATCACACTCAACTCTACATCGATTGACCTTCTTGTTTTTAAACCACTGACGAAAATTATGGGTGTAATGTGTTAGACTCTGTGTGTTTAAGTCTTTATACGGATGTATCTCGACGACGACGATATTTAGCTTCTAACGCAGTTGTTTTTGTGTATATGGATATCAGGGGAGCGTCGGTGGCTCAGCGGTTAAGATACAGTCTCCCAATTTGGGAGGTCCGGGTTCGATTCCCAGGCAGGCTATGTACCAATGAGTTTGTAAACTGTAACTAATTAGGTGCATTTTTCCGACTGCTCTTAAACGGTGAAGGAAAACATCGCGACGAAACCTGCATGCCTGAGAAATAAAAATACTAAGGCATGTGAAGTCACCAACTCGCATTGGGTCAGCGTGGTGGACTATGGCACATACTCCCTCATTATACGAGGGATGTTTACGGGCTCAGAATGATGATACGGATATCATAGTCTGTCAGGAGCAGGCTCAGTTCAGCTGCTTATGCTATTCGTAAGATTAGACAACTTACTGACATTAAAACAGCGAGGCTCGTTTATTTTAGCTACTTTCATAGCATTATGTCTTATGGTATACTACTGTGGGGTAGAGGTGCAGATATTCAAACAATATTTGTTCTACAAAAAAGAGCAATCAGAGCAATATATAAATTACGCTGCCGTGATTCTCTAAGAGATCTGTTTAAAGAAATAAGTATTTTAACTGTTGCATCCCAATATATATATGACAGTATAATGTATGTACGCAAAAATATATGCCTATTTCGCAAACATTCTGATAATCATAATTTGAATACTAGAAACAAAAATAAAATTGAAATTCCACAATTTAGACTTAGCAAGGTTAGCACATCCTTTGTGGGACACAGCATACGCTTTTACAATAAAATACCAGAACATGTATTGAGTTTAACAGAGCAGAAATTTAAACGCCACATTAAAGAAACTCTGTGTAAGAAGGGTTATTACAGGATAGATGATTATTTAGGCGATAAGGAGGTCGGGTGTTAGCTGGTCGTTATGTTAATTGCTATTGGTTTGTAATATGTAATATAAGATGTAGTATTGTTGTAAGGATGGAGACTAGTTGAAAAGATGTGTTGTTGCGGAGTTTCTTGTCGCTTCTTCTCCCTAACCATAACACCTTGTGAAGCGATGTAGTTAAAAAAAGAAAAATAGCATGTTGACTTTCAATAAGTGATATTTTTGTATCCTACATTGAATAAAATATTTTTGATTTTGATTTTGAGGAATTTTCTAAATTTTCAATCTATACCTACTTATAGTCCTATTATTGGTAATCGTCAGTCTATTTGAACGACATCTCTGCCACTATCGAGTATGAAAATAACTCCAGGTATTATACTAAGACGTATCTATTTAATCCAACTACTCTGCGAACGTTTGGATGTTGTTTGTTGCTCAATCACGGCGAAATTGATGAAATTTCGTATATAGGTAGAATTAAGACATAGGATATTTTTAACCCGTTAAAGTTATTCCACGCAGGCGAAGCCGCGGGCGGAAAGCTAGGACTCAATAAAGACTTTTATGACTGCTTGGAGAGTGACACGTAAGTGTCATTTGTCAACTTTAACGACTAAAGTTATTTAGTTAGCTACTGTAGTTATTTATCTACCATTACCTAACTTATTATTTTTATTATTTTCTCTTTTTCACTTCCTTAATTTACTTGTAATTGGCATTTTTTTTATAAAATGTTCATATGATATGTTATGTACTTATTAGCTGTCAGATCTCCTAAAGACAAATAATTTAAAAAAAAGAAAAAATTATTCATATTTTTAAGATTTTGGCGGCTTCTTGTGGGATCACATATTAATAAGCTCCGTCATTTTCCTTCACTTGTTTATAAGGCTGGTCAAAGCGTTTTTTTTTTGCTTTGTGTATTTAAAAAGAAATCTTAATTTATCCAATGAGGCGGACGGAATAGACCCTCTTAAATTAGGAACAATACAACTACAAAATAATAACTTACTCTTTTAGCAAATTACTGTTTAGAATATTACAATTTCCTAGGGTAGGCGCATTGGTGTCGATTCGGATGTACACCAACTAAACTAAACTAAAACCAGTTTTAGAGTAATACTGTCTCTTTCTCCCTGGAACAGTACGATGCGACGGCACCACTCCAAAACTGGTTTTAGTTTAGTTGGTGTACATGCGAATCGACACCACTGACTACTACGTATCATCTTCTATGGCCCGTATTTCAGAATGTTGCTCAAGCGTAGATCTGCGCTTGAGCTTAGTTGGAAAGAGATGCCGCCATACTAGTTACATAAAACTCTCTCTTTTTAACTATCCTCAAGCGGAGATCTCTGCTGTTCAGTCTAAGCAATGATGATCGATAGCATATTATGATCGATAGCATGGGCGTACCGCAGGGTTCAATACTGGGACCATTCCTATTTTTAGTTTATATCAACGATTTACCTCACCTCGCTAAGGAAAGACACGAGATCGTATTGTTTGCTGATGACACTTCTTTAATATTTAAAGTTGACAGATATCAATTAGCATATGACGAAGTGAATAATGCTGTCTCAAAAATAGTCGAATGGTTCACAGTCAATAACTTGCTCCTTAATGAGAACAAAACGAAATGTCTTAGATTTTCATTACCTAATGTTGAACAGGTTGCCACCAAAATAAGAATTAAACATGAACAGTTGGAACTTGTGGACACAACTGTATTCCTTGGTATGACTTTAGATTCTCGGTTACAGTGGGGACCCCATATTAAAAAACTAATGAAAAGACTCAGTTCTGCCGCATATGCTGTTAAGAAAATTCGAAATATCTGTGATATTGAAACAGCGCGCTTAGTCTACTTCAGCTACTTTCACAGCTTGATGTCATATGGTATCTTGCTGTGGGGAAACGCTGCTGATACAGATAGCATATTTCTCTTACAGAAACGAGCTATTCGTGCAATTTATAAATTAAGGTCAAGAGATACATTAAGACAAATATTTAAAGAAATTAATATTTTAACATTTTCGTCACAATATATATATGAAAATCTTGTATATGTTAAGAGAAATATATATTCATTCGAGAAACATTGTGACCGACATAATGTCAATACAAGGAGCAAAAATCAATTAGCTGTACCTTTTAGTAGACTTAGTAAAGTTAATAAGTCATTCAGAGGTCAATGTGTGCGCTTCTACAACAAGGTTCCCATGGATATACGGAATCTTCCGCTTAATACATTTAAACTTATTATAAAACAAAAATTATGTAAAAAGGGATATTACAAAATTTCAGACTATATTAATGAAAGTAATCCATGGGATTAAACGGCTCCTCTACTCGATATATAAAATTGTTGTAACCTTTCTTGATTGTACATGATTTATTGAAAAGAGACAAACCCTCTGAGTTTCTCGCTAGCTCTTCTCAGTAGTGGTCGCGTTCCGAGCTAGTGGTAGTTTAAAAAACAAATGACGTTCATAAGTGCATATTGTATTGCCTACATGAATAAATGATTTTCATTTCATTTCATTTCATTATTATAGCATTATTGTATTCCGAATGTTTTAGATAAGATATATGAGTATAAAACTTGAGAGTGAGCTGAACTAGGTGAGCGTGAGCGTGCTTCCGTCTACGGCCTCATCTTCACTTAATAATGTCAGGTGTCATTGGTGTAAAACATCAAGTCAAGTCATTATGGATAAAAAGGATAAGCCGCACTGAACCCGTGAGGTGGTTTATGGGTTTGGCACGGTTGGTGACAGAACAGCTTATGACTTGATTCTCGTATTACATCGACTGATTGGCCACAAAAAAAACACCTTAAGTATGGAAAAATTTAAGCTGTAAATTATATAAAATATCATAGACAGGTTATCACGTAAAAGGGCAAGCGCCCCGAGCGATAATATGCCTACCAGATGGATGCGTATTCCTCTCAAAGTGCGCATTGAGCAGCTCCAGAGCCTGAGGTGTGAACGAAGTCCGCCGCTTGCGCTTCTTGCTCGGCTCCATACCGATGAAGTCGGTGAGATGGTTCTGTCCAGATGCGTACCTGGAATAAGAGATTACATATTTAATATATATCATTTTTAATTCTTATGTAGAAAAAGGTTCGCGCACGTGGAATTTCGCAGTAACTTTATCTGAGCCATCAACAGCCTGCGTATCATGACGTCGTTTGTCGCGAAGTGAGAGTGGGATAGTTGTATATTCCGTCCAAGTGAATAAGCAGGACACATATTATCGCGCGCGACATAAACGTTTATAGCCCCTGTCATGCTACTAGTGCAGGGAGCCGATCGCGCTAGTTTGAATGATATTATCAAAGCTAAACCATAACCAAAAACGTTACGTTAAGCAAATTTCGTATCGCGCTAATCATTTGAACGGAAATTAAACTAGTTTTTTTTAATACTCGTGGTTAGCTCTAAACATTTTGGGTTTGGTTTTACTTTGGTAGCATCAATGTTACAATCGTTAACTAAAAATAGCGCGATACCATTTTTTACTTGAGCTAAGTTTGAATGATATTACTAAAGCTAAACCAAAACCAAAAACGTTCCGTTCGAACGGTAAACCTGTTGTAAAATAGCGCGATTGGTCCCCAGGTGTCTGTAGCAGTCTGCAATAATCATCCGTCCAATTGAATGTTAATGCCGCTTCACTTCGGGACAGCACAATTCATGTGTAAACTGCTACGGTAACATGACATCGTATGTCGCGCGCCACATAGGTGTGAGAATGGGATAGTTGTATATTTAGTCCAAGCGAATGAGGAGGACAAATATTATCTCACGCGACATATAAACATTTATCGCGTTTGTCATGCTTACTGTGCTGAAATGTTTTCTCTACGATTTGCCTGGACCAAAGACATTCAATTTTAAAAGTAATTACCGCAACATTTATACACTGTGTATCTAAGTATGCAATTATTAAATTTAAATTTAAATTTAAATTGCAGAGCCTTGAACAACGTCGCAAAGTCGCCTGTCTCTCAGTTTTTTTACAGGATGCATTTCGGGGAGTGAGCGTTGAATTACATAATCTTATTTCACCGTCACCCTTCCATCTTCGGACCACTAGGCGTGGGGAGGTATTCCACCCGTATACAGTTAATATACCGAACATTCGCATTAAGAAGTTTGATTCTTCATTCATCATCCGAACAGCTAAGGCATGGAACATCCGGCGTCAGTCTTTCCTGAATCCTACAACCTTGGGATCTTCAAGAGCAGAGTGAATAGGCATTTACTGGGATCGCGTGCTTCATCTTAGACCCAACGTCACTTTCCATCAGGTGAGATTGTGGTCAAACGCGAATCCAGTCAATCATAAAAAAAAAATTGCCAGGTAGAAATATCTCTTATATAACTACCTATATCTGATGTGCGTGCAGTTCGCATCGTAGGTATTTATTTTAAGTTATTATAGTTCACTGAATTAACTACCTAACCTACTTAGTCGACTATTCCAGAGAATTGCGGAAGGTATTTTATTCCGAGGGCGCCACTGCCCTCATTGGATAAACTAAGATTTCTTTAAAAAAAAAAATATATCTCTGACCTACCCTCGAAAAGTCTAAAAGCTAATTACAAATAATACATAAATAGCTAATTGATAAAATCGGCTACTTTCATCATCATCAGCCCGTAAACATCCCACTGCAGGGATATAGGCCTTCCGTCGTATAATGAGGGAGTATGGGCCATAATCCACCACGCTGGCCCAATGCAGTTGAGGACTTCACATGCCTTAGAAGTTTTATTTCTCACAGGTATGCATGTTTGCTCACGATGTTTCCCTTCACCATTCAAAAGCAGCCGGATAAATGCGCACAAGTAATTAAATTTAATTTAAAAACTTATTGGTACATGGCGTGCCTGGTAATCAAACCTGGGCTCCCACATTGGAGACCGCGTCTTAACCGCTGAGCCACCGACGCTAAATCGTTATTACCTACTTTTATCAATAATACAAACCGACTTTTATCAATAATTTGAAATTTAGGAAAATAACCAAAATTCTGACTCTGACTGTACCATACGACAATAGAAGTAAAAATGTATAAATTTTGATACATTATCGAGCTGTTTTAAAACTATCAAGCGATTTAAGTACACAGATTATATACTTACAAGCTTTCCACCCGCGGCTTTGCCTGCGTGGAATAACTTTATCGCGGTAATTTGTTTATCCCGCGGGAACTACTCATTTTATCGGGATAAAAATATCCTATGTCTCAATCCAGAGTATATTCTTCCTATATACCAAATTTTACACAAATCCGTTCATCTGTTTCGCCGTGATGGAGCAACAAACAAACAAACAAACATCCAAGCTTTCGCATTTATAATATTAGTTAGATTAACAACCTAGAAACCAAAAGGCTGAATAAAACAAAGCGAAAAGGTAAAAATTATAGAACAAAGCGGTCACATTTACTAATTATTAGTGACCTAAAGCATGCAATAGGTACAGTACTACTCGTTGCAAGTACTACCATACAATTAAGTGACTTTAAAATTGCCCTATTCCAATAGTAATAAGCTATAATTTACAAATGTCCACATTTCGTTCATGTCGACGTGTCAACATTTGGAAATAAAGAAGCCAGGATTTCTGTGTGGATTTATTAATTCATTATTTATTACAAATTTACACTAATTTAGTCTCATTGGCATTGAAATTCTTCTTTCTTGACGACCGATTGGTGTAGTGGATAGTGACCCTATCAGCGAAACCAACGGTTGCGGGTTCGAATCCCGCGAGGGGTAACTGTTTGTGTGATGAATACGAACATTTATTCCCGAGTCTTGGATGTTTATATAAATATTTATGTATGTTTATCCGTTATCTAGTATCCATAGCACAAGCTTTGCTTAGTTTGGGACTAGATGATTGGTGTAAGTGTCCGAAATATTTCTTTCTTCTTTCTTTCTTCTTCTTCTCTCTACTATTGCCAATGGCTCTGTTCGGGTGATATTTCTGCCAGTTTCGAAGTAATAATAAATAATGAGGACATTTTTCATAGTGCTGTGTGGTTTCGGCACGTAAATGAATAGAGCTAAGTCATCTCTTCCCCTGGGTGTCATAAAAGGGGACTAAGGCACTACCCTCCAAAAAACGTCTATAGATTTCCACGTTTTAGCGACGATGTTCTCATCCCCTGTCACGGGTGCATTTCTGTATATTTCGTAAAGTGAACCGTGGATATTGTTTCAGTCATTTGTTTGGAATACCCAAACACTAATGTTTGGGTATTGGGTAAAGGGTAAAGGTCGTTACGTATGTGTATGTAAAGGACGTTATGTTTGTATATATGTACATTATTCATATTTCTTTTTTATGCATAACGGGTTGGTACTTGACCTCAATCACACCTGATGTTGACTGAAAATGAGGTCGAAGGTGGAAGCGTACTGACCCGGAAACCCCAACACACTTGGGGAACTGGTTATCTTATCTCTAACAGCCGTAACACAATAATGCTATTAACATTGTTGCTTGGCGGCAGATTTAGATAAGATGGTGGTAGCTAGCCAGGCGGACATTTAAAATGCCCTACCACCAACCAAACCTAGTACTTAAACATGTACCCCGCTGGGGATTGAACCCGCGACCTTCGAATCGTAAACCCAATGTTGTTTACAGTGAGCCACGGAGGCGGTTAAAATCTATTGATGAAAAAAATAAAAAAATATTGATGATTATCACTGAAGGTGACAATGTCAGGCCTTGTTCACATGTTCTGTATCATTTGCCGGATCAGATCAAGGCATCTGTATCATACTCGCATATAGTGGTGATACGCAGTCTCGATACGCGCGCGGCTGATACGATACGCGATACGGGCCTTTCCATCTCGAGTCGGTTTATGTCCGATCATCAAAGGATGGATTCATCATCAAAGAAAGGACCACACGATCCATTATCCATCAATAATTTTCATTCAATAAATACATCAAACTAAGACATACCTACGTGATTCTAGAATACACGAAAACGAATTCAGTTATTATGATAATGTCAAAAAATTGTGCTTGTCGTTTGCGCTGCTCCTAATCACAAAGATAACTAAATAATTTCGTTGTTTTTGAAGCACTTATTTATGGGATTTGTATATGACCGTGGCACTATTTATGCACAGTTTTTTGGGATACAAATTCCAGTCGTAGGTAAAGCAGTCTCTGCATATAACTGAGGATTACAGCCGCCAGAATACTCGCATAAAACATTGAATAACTCTTAGGACCGTGTTTCAGAATACTGAAGCAGAGATCGCCGCTTGAGGATAGTTAATAAGGGCCAGCTTTATGTAACTTGTATAGCGGCATCTCTTTCTAACTATGCTCAAGCGCAGATCTACGCTTGAGCAACATTATGAAATACGAGTCTTAGACTACAGTGGCACTATTATTTTCCTTTGGACACTACTTGGCACTATTTCAGCACTATTTTTTGTTAGTATCAAAATAGCTGAATTCTACTTTGTGTATTCGAGAGTAATTTCCCCGCGCAAAAAAAAAGAGTAATTAGCTACGTAGATAAATGGGAGCATGTCTGTATGAAACAAATCTAAGTTTGATTTACGTCAAAGAATAAAGACGCATGTATCTCGCCACTGAGCTTGAGACTCGGTGCAAACTTACTTTCGTTTTTGTAGATGATAGGAGATCGCTGAAAGAAATGGACAATCTCATAGTAAATATCTAAGATCGTAATTCGTCTCAATAAGTGCAACACAATAAACACGAGCAAAATTAGGGCATTTTGATTTTCCATATAAATAGACTATCAGTTCTCATTTTTAACCCCCGATGCAAAAAGAGGAGTGTTATAAGTTTGAAGCTTAGGTATGTCTTTTTGTGGCCTTGTTTGCAAAACCGTTTCTTGTTGCCAAGTTTGATGAAAATCAGCGGGGCTATTGTGTAACTCTATCGATTACATTCTGACGTGTGATTGGTTGGCGCATCGCTCTCTCGGCAATATGACGTCTTCTCATTGGACATCGTTATCGATGACGATATCGATGAAGTCACAGAATAACGCGCCAGTTGTGTTTGACGACAGACGTTGTGTGTGCGTGCGTGTGTCCAGTCTTTGTCTAGATTATCTGAGTAATGAGTGGTCCGATTTGAGTTCGGTTTTTTAATTAAAGACTAAATGAGGTTCAGGTTTTTTTTTTATGCATAACGGGTTGGTACTTGACCTCAATCACACCTGATGTTAAGTGAAGATGAGGTCGAAGATGGTTATTAACCATGTTTGATAAAAATTATTAAGCCGTTTCGAACATATATAGCTGTCACCATAGTAATTTGGTGTATTTGGATGACATCATATTTTTTAGGGGCTTTTGTAAATATTCAATTTATAGTTAATAAAACAGTTGGTTTGTAGGTATACCTAGATGATACATCTACACATTGTCTCACGGGGGTTTTTAAATTTTCAATTCATACGTATGGACATTGATTTGCGATAGACGACGATAGATAGATAGATTATTTATTTCAAATCGGTTGGTATTCTCCAAATGAAAGTGAAACTAGATCTGTATGGTAACGCTCCAGTCATAGTGAGACCCTATCACAGACTATCGACTTTAATCTCTATATCTCGTACGTTGGGCAAACTGAAAGGTCCCCGTCGCCGTTCCATCTGTGGATTACTAGGCACGGTGGGGGTTCGTTGTCGCCTTATCGAACTAAAGGTTTTGCTACCTCATTCATAATAACTGACTGCTAAGGTATAAAACATCCTACCGATCTCGGTGTTCGCCGAATAATAAATCCTTCGAAATAATCATCATCTAGATCATCATCGTCATCTAGTTGCACACTAAGCAACTAAGTGTGTATTATGGATACAATTATATAGTTGTTATGGTTGATATAGGTACTTACACAATTTTTTTTTTTTAAATATAATCATGCAATCTTGGGATATTCAAATCAATGGGGCAAAAGGCATTTATTGGAAACGCGTGTATCATCGGCATCGTCACTTTAAACCATAAATCTTCCATAACAAATAACACTATGGTATGCTCGTCACTTTCACACTTATAAATGAGTGCAAAAGAGACAAACCTATAGATGTTAAAATCTTAAGGGGACGAGAAGGCTCCAGCCTGACAACCGTGCTTAAAACATTATTCATTGAACTCAGTGAGATCATTCGTCAGTTTCCGTCAACTCGTCAGTTTTCATCATCATCGTCATCTCAGCCCGTAAACATCCCACAGCAGTGATATAGGCCTTCCCTTGTATAATGAGGGAGTATGGGCCGTAGTCCACCACGCTGGCCCAATACGAGTTGGGGACTTCACATGCCTTAGAATTTTTATTTCTCAGGCATGCAGGTTTCCTCACGATGTTTTCCTTTACCGTTTAAGAGCAGTCGGATAAATAGTTAAATTAAATTTAAAAACTTGTTGGTACATGGCGTGCCTGGGAATTGAACCCGGACCTCCCAAATTAGGAGACCGTATCTTAACCGCTCAGCCACCGACGCTCCCGTTTTCGTTTTCTTCACCGTTATTAAAATCTATAAGTGCACGGTGCTACTTCGTACCGTGTACATAATAAAGTTATTGCAATATAAACCATTTGCATTAGAAATAAAGTAAGATATATTTTATTGGTTTGAATTTTAGAACAAAAACTCTCAAACTAAAGACAGCTCTATATGCTGAACAAAATTAGGTCTCATTTTCTCACGAGGTTACCCTAGCAATATTTCAAAACAGAACACTTATTGGCTCCACTGCTAAGTCTGGATGTGTGTCGTAGAGGCTAACAGATGGTATATTTTAGTGTGAGACTTAGCTGGCTGGTATGGTTTTACTATTTTCATTAAGAAAACAACTTTTCTTACATTCTTAGTACGGAACGGCGTAGTAAAATCAGAATGTTGATGATCAATATTGCACAAGATCGACTCTGTTTATAAACTTGACTCAAAAACCTGGTGTGAAGATGAATGGAAATATTACCCCTCGTCCAGCACTAGTATTATGACAGGCGCGATAAACGTTTATGTCGCGTCAAATAATATTTGGCCTCTTCATTCGCTTGGACGAAATATACAACTATCCCACTCTCACTCCTACGTGGTGCATGACAAACAATGTCTTGCTACGGGGGCTGGTTTCATAAATTTTAATGCATATTGTAATGCAGGATTAAATTGAATTTTCTTGCACAAATGAATCTGTCTGTAAGTAACTTATGGGTTAAATCATCCAGCGTTCATATTAGTAAATATGCGAGTGTTAGGTCATAATGATTTTGTATCATCATCACCAGCCTATGCAATTGCTTTCCACCAGTACTTGTAGTTTTCATAAGAGTGACTACTACTATAAGAGTGATGTTGTTGACACGAGGGTTAGCTAATTAGCATACCTATGTAGAACGCGCCACTTGCGAAGCGCGTAAAATATATCTAATATTTTACTTAAGAATCATTGAATAAGAGGTTTAAGGTCTTATAAGAAATAGTTATAGAGTTAGAAATTAAAAGTAAAAAAAATGTATGGATTACCTACTACAAGTGCCTATTCTCATTGCAACAACATACTCGTGTTGCACTTTGTTTCGTCAGACGCAGCAGATTGCATGGAGAGTTTTTAGACCTATCTAACAGCATAAATGAAGTTCCTAAAGTCAGTATAACTTCATCAAGCTGTTGTAGCAGTTTACGAATTTTGTTCCACCGTAAGTACGCACTAAATGTTACTTTTCCCATATGTTTGCGATGGATTTCATACGTGTTTGACCACTACTCCACGGTTTGAAAAATGCCTAACCACCCTTGAACATCGTACGGTTCTAGAGTTTAGGGAATACTGATGCTGGATGGCGCATACCTTAGCATTCACGCTGTTCTCCGTTCCTGGGAAAGAAATAGAATAAGAGTCGAGCAAAGTGGTCATATTAACAGAAGACTGTATAATTCAATGTGAACATACAATAGACCACAAAACGAACAGCAGCATCATTAATGTGGAGCTCCCAAAAACTGTGAACGCAAAAGATCTGATCAGGCGTATCAAATACCTAAGACAATAAGGAAGAGGCAATTACATCCAACAGTGAGCTGATTATATATTTCGAATAGGAGCACATTTGGCTAGTATATCTAGGTACATACCTATGATATTCCTCCCTACGAAAATTTTCAGACATAGTTTTGGTAAGAAAAAAGAAAAGAATATATTTTATTAAAGTGCAAATGGAATTTGTCGCGTAACATTACAAGAATTCTAATTTCAACATTTCGGTCTAATTGCTTCCAACGATGACAATAAAAAGCTTAGGAATTAAATTGCAATTGAATTTTAGGTGATTTGAAGTTCCTATTAGCATTCAAGTGATCCAAAAATCTGTCTCCAGACGCAAGAGGTGCTGAAACCCGTGAACTAGGTCCGGTATTAATTCAAGGACGATCGTTAACAAACTCCGTCGTTAAAAATTACCACCGTCGGTGTGGAGCGATTGCAAATTGCACAATTTGCAATGTTAAGATACTCCCGTTGCATTCAGATAATGCATTTTAATGATGCAAAATGCTAAATCGATAGGTCCTAGTACATCTTACAGACATTATGTAGATGCTTAAAGGATTTAAACACCTGGTTCAGGTTTATGAAAAATGTAAGAGATGTAAAATTTTAGATGCGGCATGATGCCCTTGAATAAAACAAATGTATTAATGAGATTTCATTATTTTGGATATAGGTATTCAGTTTACGCAATTCAAAACATTTCACATTTGCAATCGTTAAAATAAGAGACATGCTGCAACAACTGTCAACACTCAAAATGAAACGGGAAAGGACAAAGTTTTTTTTTAAGTTAGACATCAAAGGCGTGTAAATGGTAGAAGCCAAACATTAATAAAACACGCAAAAGTCGATACGTGCACTATAAAAATATTGGTTGTTTCCAAACAAAATTCTTACGATTCCCAAATTCATCAATCTAAGCCAGATTCTGATAACAGATTTCTAGATTTTCTTTTTTTTTTTAATTCAATATAAACTGTGGACTAACTCAGTTTGGATACACCAGCCCCATTTTACCCTAACCAACAATCTTACAAATGAGAAGACATGGGTAAACAATATAAAAGCAGGCTTGCAGCAATGTCTTTTATTAAGCACAACGGGGTAGCACTTGGCCTCAATCACACTTGATGTTAAGTGACCGAAGATGACAGCGTACAGACCGTAAACCCATCATATTTAGGGGACTGGCTACCTTATCTCTAACAACCGGAACATAACAATGCTATTAATATTGCTGGTTTGGCGGCAGATTTATATAAGATGGTGATAGGCGGACATTTAAAATGCCCTACCAACAACCAAACCGAGTACTAAACATGTATCGACCGAGTAATAAACAGGGATCGAATCTGCGACCCTATGTTGTTTACATTGAGCTACGGAGGCGGTTTCGACAGTAATGTTTGAACTATCGCGTCTTGGCTGTTTAACTTTAATATACTCCCTCTAAGTCTTATTGTGGTTACATTCCATCACTAGATGCTAGACATCGTCCAGAACTGCATAAACCTCACAATTGGAGCAAACACCAGATGTTTCCTTATAAGTACAAATCTGGCCAATACTTTTATATGGAAACTGCTAGACTAATTTAATCGTTATGTTTGGTGTCCAGTATTGTAAGTCTGTTACTGAATGCCACGTAAAAACCACCCAGTAAGTATGTAATTTTTCATTCATTAGTACAATGATATAATAGTGGATTTTAAACAATCGAATTATATATAATATTAAAGATCTATTGCGAAATTACCACAATCACAATTTACCAATTACCAAGTAATAATTGCACAAGTAGATCACAGACAAGCAAAATTAGAAGTACACTGCAACAATTAAAAATAACACGTTGTTTCCAAACCGATGCTGCAGTAGAGTTAACTTAACTAAAAACCTTATAATTATAAAACATTCCTGATAAGTTTCTAAAATACTATTAGTAACTATAAAATGAAACATTAATAATGTTAAGTTAGCGATACCAAAACTAAAGCCTAGCCCATAAAAGCGATAGTTAGTCCAGATTTGAGAAATATTTTGTCCACATGGGTTGCTAAGCGAGGCCAAATAGTCACGAACACGGTGGGCGACAACACCACGAACATATCCACTCAAACAATCATATTTACCTCTCTTCAGCCTCCTTCATCCAACGTTCAAGCACCGGTTTGATTTTCTGCGCACTTTTTGGTGTTATATCCAATTTCTCAAATCTGTATCGAACATAAATTTAATGTTAGAGTCTTACTACACGCACCGAAACAAAACTCTCGAGCGCGGCAATCGCTAATCAAGCATTTCTTAGCGCGGCTTAAATTCCTTTCCAAAATTAACATAGGCATAAACACAGGACATTGACATTGCGTTAATGATTGCAGAGAGAAACAAAAAAAAAACAATAGGCAATTTAGGCTGCCCGGGTAATCAGTTTGATTAATACCGAACGCGGTAACAATAAAACAACGTATTCAATTAGATACGAAAGGTAACGTATGCCAATGCCCTGGCTTTCAATTGCGCAAAATGAATATTAATAAAAATAAGAGTAATGAAATAATACATCATGCTACATTAGATGGAAAGTTAGAAAATTATTCATAGTGTTACAATGATATCAAATTTCTCACAACAATTACTCATAATGTCGAATGGACATGGTTTGGTAGCCGGTACATTTGTCTTAACATCAAAATGTATGTTGCTATGATGCATGGCGCCTTACGGTAATTATTCGTATGCAAATACCGTATACGTGTGAAAAGGAAAAGAAAGAACGTCAAAACCGGTAATTACATATAATTATATGCGGCATACATTCAAAAGGTATGCCGGATCGTCGATCGAGATAAGATTACATTAAACAGCGTTGAAACATTTTGATTTAAAGACAATCTACATGTGGACTGGGCTGTTGAAAGTAAGTCAAAGCGTGTGCTTAATGTATTACTTGTATCTCCTAAGTTATCTCCATTGTCGAAACATTCAACGTTTCAAACTATTTCGTAGCTCTAGTCAAAATATATGATGTTTATCAAAGGATTTGCTGACGTAATAATTTATGATAATGAAGATAATTTAGGAGATATTGTGTAGTATATAAAACAAAACACATACATGTTTTGTTGTTGTGAAGACAGCTGAGCTGCTAGCATCTGCGAAGCCAGGGCACTGGGGAGGGTAACAAATTGCTTGTTACAATTGTCTTATCCAGTGTGGTGACGATCCTCCAGTATCGAAACAACGTCACAAATTTTAAATATGGATGCGTCATGGAAGGAACAAAGTCGCATGCTACTGTAATTTTCCACAATTCCTATTTTGAAATAGAAATATTGTTATACCTTTATGATATGAAAATAATGTTAAGGCTGCTTATTGCAGCAATCTACGTCGAAATGACTGTATAGTATCTACGTTCAAGTATACGTTTTTGACGTTGAAAAACATCCAATGTTCAATATTTTAGCCACGAGTAAAGAAAATGATGTATTCCTTTGATAATAATTGTTTAATACAACATATGATGTATTAAAGATCAATATTTTAATGTTCAACTCTTTCCTCTGACGCCTTGACGTAGGCTCGCCATATATAAAAGTGTAATGGAGTGCACCAGGGCTACGGGCATGCTTAATTCATTGTTTACCGGTCGCGTCGCCCTGTGTATTCTTATAATTGCAAATGGCAATGACCATGTGTGGCCGTACTTTATGTATGAATTTAGAAACATTATTGATCATTGCTACCGTTATTCAAAGCATATTGACTTTACAATTTAGTGTTTTCGATGAATTTGCTGAGGAGAAAGTGAATTAAGGTCTGGAAATTGAACTCGTTATCGCAGTTATTTGAAAACTCATAAGTATCACTAAAACCGTAATTTCTATACAATATAGAAAGAAAGCCTAACAAAAATGTCATTTGAGTCCTCTTACAATAATTTAATGACAAATTGCAAGAACAATGTAAAATTTTTGAATTTTCTACGTTGTTTTGTTTTAGGTAACGTCAACTCAAAACCTGAATGTATAAAAAGGAAGTTACATTTATCATCAAATTTGGCATTAGTTTAGGTAATTATAAGTGTTAACTTTGTTTTATTGAATAAACTTTTTATCGTTTAATTATTGTGAAAACTTATAAGGCATCACAATAATGGAGAGCCTGACAAACGATTCTTTTCCAAAATAATATGTTTTAATTAAAATGCAAATTAATTAAGTCCAGCATAATCAAAGGGGTAACTACCATGTACCGACGTCACGACACCAAATTGGAAGGGAGTCGAAAGAAAAATTAATGGAAAATGAAATCACGATGGCACAAAGACAGGGAATTCTACTCTTTTAATTACACGAAAAAAGTAATTACGGGCAAGATAATTAATTAACTGGAACAGAAGTAACGATTAATGATTTTATTATACGGAGGAGGTTGTTTGGGGTGGCTGAATTGAAATTTTCCTTCGGTTTCGGTCGCATTCCGTTTTGCATCGAAATTCGATTTGTATGGGTAACGTTGTTCCGAGCTATTTGATTTGATTCAATTAAACATTATGAACGTAGCCTGCGTCGTCATTAATTCTCTATTTAGAGTTCCGAAGTATGTGAAAGACTTTATGTTCAGGTAGGCGTACATATATGAACGAACGTGCAGAAATAATGCATGTTACAGTCGTTTATGTTGCAAGAAGTGAAAAAAGAATATTTTGTATGATCATCATCATCAATACACTAGTCCACCTCTGGATAGGCCTC
This sequence comes from Oegoconia quadripuncta, assembly GCA_949316235.1. NCBI lineage: Eukaryota > Metazoa > Arthropoda > Insecta > Lepidoptera > Autostichidae > Oegoconia > Oegoconia quadripuncta. The sequence continues at coordinate 16,303,420 of OX438755.1, read as the reverse complement.
AACTAAGACGCGCCACAGAATTCCATTATCTTTATGCATCCAATAGTTTCCAATCCCTTGATGCAATCTAGCAATAATTTCTAATTATTTATAAACAACTTCGACTAACGATTATAATCATTACTTAACAATTAAAATAAACTACAAGTTGATAAAGAAATTAAAATAGTATTACACCTTTCCTCTGTCTGTACTGAAGGGATCCTGATTACAAGGAAGGAACCCCAATCCGACCGCGTGCTCGCACCTAGCCGAGTAAAAAATGGTGTAAGCCACGACATGCCGACCGAAACGGAAGCACCCATGATAATTAATTACCCGAATTGTACCAATGAAAGAACTCATGCTGTTTTACAAATCACTTCAATTAACGATATTAAAAAGTTACAACGATAGCTTAGATAGCCCGCGTGACGAGCGACGACGCCCAAAAAAAGCAACGTTCAACTGTTTTATGAATCGCCGCGGGGGAAATGGTCATATTATTTTGACAAGCGTGCGACTTTGTGTCCTTCTGACAAGTGAGATATTATCTTGGTCATTTTTCCTCCAATGTCTCCATTTCGTTAATGTTTTAACACGATGTTCAACTATGGTCAAGTGGTATATAAAGAATTTAAAGTGATTTCATTAGTTCTTGTAATTAGCGCCTTCAGAATCTTGATGACATCGCAAGTAAAAGAAGTAGTTACATAAGTTTCGTTTAATTTAAATTCAAATCTGTTGAAATATTTTGAATACTCTTTGATGTCTTACATGCCAATTAAGTCATCCATTTATATATCCAGGATAAATTGAATTCGTGTATTTCCTGATTACTGGTGGTTGCACTCCTAATTTCGAACAACGTTCCACTTCGAACCGTAGTCGAATTCGATCAAAAAATTTTCTATTACCCAAACAAAGTAAACGATTCCACCTTTAGTCGGGAAGTTCAACAATTTTCGACTGAATTCTTTGTAATCAGGAGTGGAGTCACCAGTCGAAAATTGGTGGACTTCCATACTAAAGGTGGGTTTGGAATTGTTTACTTTGTATGGATAATCGATTTTTTTTATCGAATTCGACTGCGATTTTACTGGTGAAAGTTGATCGCAATCGCGAGTGGCGTCTCCAGTAAACTCACCCTGTACACATATGTATATCAAAAATGGAATTTTCATGCGACATCGATATTTCTACTTAAGTTTTCATTACAACCCAAGCTGAGCTGGAAAACCACTTTCGATTTACTTCGCAACGTCAAGAAATATATGGTGTTATTATCACGTATACTGGGTCTATATAAAATCTCTTAGTAATAAAATCACTCAGAATTCGAATGTGTTTTCCATCCTTTGGTATACTAAGCTTACCTGCAAATAGCACTTTGACTATACGCTGGCCCCTCAGTCACAGACAATGCCTGTCCAACCTGAGTTTGCGTCAGACCGAGACCCAACCGTCGAAGCTTGAAGGCTTTGGCGAACTCCTTGATATCTTCCAGGTTTATCCCGTCGACGACGTTGCTGGACGACTGGCTGATTGTGGGTTGATCTGAGAAAGTTATTATAATTTGAATAAAATGTGAAATAATTTAATGGTTTATGATGCGAAAGGATTTGAGATGGATGGAGATAAGAGTTGTAAAGTGAATATGACAAAGACAACATTGCAATAAGGCAAATGTTCTTATCAAAGATCTCAAGCAGGGTAATCGCTTTAACTGATTTAGTGGCAATCAAGACCAAAAGAATGTAAATAAATAAATAAAAGGTATTTATTCACCACAAAGTTAATTTAACAAGTAATTAATTGATGATAAATTAGGTCAAACTGTGATGAAAAGGTAGGCACTCAGCAGATTTGCTGATTTTCACCCCCCTCAAGTAGAGTAGTTGCTGCCACCAAGGAATTAATTATTATTACTCTATGAATAAATTTAAACATTAACTAAAAGTAAACAAATCCAATAGTCTATATCTAAAATCAACTCAAAAACAATTGCAAGTGATAAACCATAAAAAGCTAGACACGAGAAGGTATCATATGTGTGATAAATGTTTTCACTAGACGTAACTATTTTAACAAACTCTCCCTAATAATTGTGAATGTAAAAAGGAATTTTGCTTATTTATCTCACATTAACATTAAAAAACAACTTGATCAAGAACATTATTGAAAGAAAAGTAGAGGAGAAGAGGAAGAGAGGAACGCCTAGAAGAACACACATGGTACAAGTAAAGGAAAAAGGAAATGCCGTGTCGTATCAGGAAGTCAAAAAGACGGATAGTAGAGAAGTGGGGAAAGGACTCCACAGACGAAAGCATAGCTATTAAATTGAAAAGAGAATAATAAACAGCGACAGTCATAACATCACATTGGTCAACAATTAAACTATTTATAAAATGATACGTATCATAATATTTCAGGTTTAAATCATACAAATCCTCTAAACAGATTTGGGCACAGTTTACACACGAGGTGAAATTATAGGCGAGTTTAGTGGGCAATTTATGTAATTAGTTGATGGTGGCGGTTCCTAATTATGGGGAATGTCATTAGTGAGACGTGCTACCTCCGCGGTGGATGGCTCGCGACTGCTCCCCCCTCCCACTACAGGGTTGTGACGTAAACAGTTTAAATTCCCTGGGGTAATTTTTAAAACCAAAAAACAAAATTGAGAGCTGTTTCTTATCACATAATAGACGCCAAATGAGTATTAATAAAACTTTTGTCAATTTGGTAGATGAATGACTATTTTTGTGAGAATTTGTATTGCATTGTAATATTGTAATTGCAAACTATAATAATGACAAGATCAACACATAAAAAAAAATGCCCAACGGGTTAGCTCTTGACCTCAATCACACCTGATGTTAAGTGAATATGAGGCCGAAGGTGGAAGCGTACTGACCCGGAAACCCCATCTTATTTAGGGGCTGGCTATGTTATCTCTGACAACCGGAATATAATAATTTTACTAATATTGCTGTTTGGCGGCAGATAGATAAGATGGTGGTAGCTTGCCAGGTGGACATTTAAATGCCCTACCACCCCCCAAACATAGTACTAAACATCTACCCGAGGATCGAACCCGTGACTTCCGATGCTTAAACCCTATGTTTTTCACATTGAGCCACGGAGGTGGTTAAATATTAACACTTGACGCTTCTGTCCATCACTGATTTATATACTGCTATGTTCGCAATCATTTAGTTTTTTTTTCCTTTAATAAGAAATCTTAATGTACCCAATTAGGGCGCCCCTGGAGGGAATAAACCCTTTAAAAAAACTGGAATGATTTAACAAAAACATTACCTAAATGAGAATGTTCTTAACATGGTCACCCCGAAAAAAATCAGTGACCTAAATTCCCGCAAACCGATCAAATTCCCCACAATTCGCTGCAAATTCTCTAGTCTTGCAACATTGTTCCTGCTTAGCTAACCGATGACAAATTACTTTCCCTATCCACCCCCCTTCCCCATAGCTAGTTTAAGTAGTGTCTGCATCAATTAAGACGGGGGTAGGGTTGGTAAATTGGCAATCGTTTCTCCATTTACTGGTGCTCAGACGATTTCTAATTTCGTTTGTTACCAATAACTTTTTGTATTTGTGTGATTTTGTATTTTATTAGGCAGTGTTTAGGAAGTGATTTGGGGTAGGTAATGAAATGAGAATTATTAACTAAAATTGCGATTCTTTTTGTTTTGCTGACTTTTTGAATTAGATATAGAAACATAAGTTAATTACGAATTATTAGGTCCTTATTTGTTTCGGTTTTTATGTAATTTTATTGATATTGTCATCGATTATGGAGCGCTAGGTTATCCGAGCGCCCTCCTGCTCAATCACGTGTATATTTGTACATGTCTATACTGCTCATTCAGCTTCTTGCGCACGTATGTTGGATATCTCCTTTTTTTGTTTTATTAGAGTGCCTTGCGGTCGGATGATACTGGAAGTGTTACCACAGATTACTAATAAGTTACTAAAGTAAGTGTTACGCTCGTCGTCCGTCGTCGCGGTCGGCCTACTGTCCTATATAAATTTTCTTATAAGTAATTACGCAAAACTACACTTTTCATCAAAAAAATCGAGTCACCAAACTAGTTAGTAACTGGAAAATTACTATACCGATTTTAATGAAATTTTCACTTATTTACAGTCACCAAGTGTCGCCAATTAAAATAATGGACGAGAAATTTCCTTTGCATGAATAATTATTCTATTAAATAATGAAATTTCACACTTCATACGATTATAAATGTATGAAATGAACTTTAATGAAATTTGAATTATTAACTAATTTCTAAACCCATACATGTAGGAAGTTGTATAGAGATTTACTTGGTAAGTCGATTTTTTTGATGACCAGTGTATAGCCAATTTATTGTAATATCCATTATTACAATAAATTTCACATATAAACTTATTTATGAAGTTCAAATACAAAAAAGTTTTATTTCGCAACCTATAAGAATAACATTTGAAATAATCATGCCATACAATTACCGCTCATTCACTAGGCAGTCTCCCTAGAGACGAACGAGCAAGAAACTCAGAGGTTGCTCTTTTTAAATAAGTACTTATTTATACAATTTATGATTCGACAAAAGAAAAATAAGAATACAATATACTAGATATGTCGAGCGGTTCATGTCCACGCATTCTTATCATCTAGATAGTCAGAAGTGTTCTGTACGTTATACATACATACATAAAGTCACGCCTGTTCCAGTAGGGGTAGGCATAGACCACAGAGTTCCACTTGCTACCATCCTGACACACCTCTTTTGCTCCACTCTCATAATATCGTTTATATGTTAGTGGTAGCAAATAAATCTATAAGGCCCTTATATTTTATGCAATGATTTCAAAGACAAAAGGACACCTAAAATAGATTAAAAAATTTAAAGTACCTAACTGTTGGAGCACTCAACATCGCGTGATTAATGCCCGTCAATTTGTTAACATCTCAGATAAGGCAATTGTAGGTAAAGAGCTAGCTAGCTGTACCGTCCCAAATCCAATAACTATAATGCATCAAGATACCGAACTGTTAATTGTTTAATACATGTAATAAATTAATTAGATACAATTAAAGTTCGCGTGTTGATCTATATAATACGTTTATTGACCCGTCGTTACGTGCGAACCGTTTATTGGAATTGTCGAAATTCGTAATGGTTTTATTATTCTCGGGGACTTTCTATATATTCATTATCAACAGCCTTACATGTACCCACTGTTGGGGCACAGCCTCCTCTCACTGGGAGAGGTTATGGGCCATAATACGACGTGGGTTCAGTGCGGATTGGTGGATTTATGTCAGACTAGTTGACGACCTGTTTGGTGTAGTGGTTAGAAATTCGGGTTCGAATCCCGCTAGGGGCATATGTTTGTATGATGAATACAGACATGTGTTCCCGAGTTATGGATGTTTTTTATTTATTATGTGTATTTATGTACAAAAAAAAGTATATGTGTAGTTTATCAATCTATAATACAAGCCTAGTTGCTTAGTGTGGAACTAGATGGCGCTGTGTATATGTGAAAAGATATTTATTATTATTATTACTACTCCACCTGACAGATCCCACCTCCGCTCTCCTCCCACTGTAACTCCTGTAAGCCAGGATCAACAGTGGTACTCTGCACGGCGCCTACTGAAGGTAGACGGTGCCCTACGTGAGTCTATTGCTACCTTGGACCCCAGACTAATTAAAGAAAGAATTTAAGGGTGAAAAGTAGGAAAGAAAGAAAGTCCCACCTCCCCTCCAGCAAATGGGAGTGTAGCTAGTGTGACGAAAAAAGCCAAAGCGGCTAACCCTATGGGGGAGAAGGTCAAGTGAAGCTCGACTCCCTAATTTAATACACCACGGACAGCACCAGATCGCAGTGAGCGTTGATGGTGCGGTAGCCAGGAGGTGGTACTCCACCTGACAGTCAGTGTTTTTAAGACGCACCTGTAAGGCCACCGATTTTTGAAAACAACCGGGACCGACCATTTAACGTACTTTCCGCACCCATCCATGGACTGATATCGCCAGACATTGCTTAACTTCGTTAATCGGAAACCAATAGAATAAGAATAACAACAATTTATTATGAACGCCGCGACACGATACAAAAATGTGCCCTGCGAAGCATGGAAACATTGCCTGACCGCGCCAGACGTAGCTTAACTTTACTAATTGAAAACGAATAGTGAATGCGATAATATTCAGACTTCAACTTCAAATCAAATCAAATACTCTTTATTGCACAATTAACAAAAGCTACATGAAGAATACATCATTAATCGCACAAAAAGGCGGTTTGCACTAATAGTAGCAATACGGGTGTATTGTATAGTTGGTAATTATTATATAACGTAAAGATAAAAATACATAAACTAAGTCTACAAACTATAACTAGATAATTTAAATGCACTTAAAACATATAATATATTAACTTCGTTTTCTTATACGAACCTAATTCTAAGTTCATAAAGATCAGGATCTTTAGTGACAGTTAATGTAAGTAAAGTATATTAGCGTACTCTATTAGTGTTATTGATTATAAAGTACCTACACCTACATAAAATAGAGACCGATACTCTATTTTAGAGTGTGGTTGGCAACACTAAGTAGGGCATTTATAAATGTTCGCCTGGTCAGTTACCACCATCTTATCTAACTCTGCCGTCAAGCAGCAATGTTGACAGCATCGTAGTGTTCCCGCTGTTAGAGGTAAGATATAATTATAAATTGTATTGTCGCCTTTTATATTGTAGAATCCGGATGGGCGCGAAAGCATGGAAACCTTCGGCCTCATCTTCACTTAACATCAGGTGTGATTGAGGTCAAGTCCTAACCCGTTTTACATACAATGTAGCAGCGGGAAGATAGGATTAAAAAACATTGGTTTCATCGGGAGACATGTATATTACTATAATAAAGTATGAGACACAATTTGTTTAAAAATTTTTGTGTCATATCCGTCAGCTCGTGGTGAATTGAGAGCAAATTTTCTCATAAAAAACTCATGAGGCTTCATTGATAATGATTCACTAATCTAATTGCTATCATGTAGATAAATCAATCAATGTAATTGAATCTATGTTGCTAATAAAGTTCCTACATAAAATTATCCGCTAATATCAGATTAAAATTTGCGTTCATCAAAATCTTAATGTGGGTCTCACATGCCAGCTCGCTGCATATTTTAAAACCGAAAAATTCGACATAATAATCGAATGAGACCGCTATTTCGGCATTTTATATTCAACGCTCGATTATTGTTAATTAAAGTTTTCGAGTGATTAGGTGAATCATGTAACATGAACCAATTAGTTCTGCGTGCATTGAAAATGAAGATTTCATTAAAACAATGCTCTGCTCTTCGATTTAAGGTACAAATTGGAACGGAAGTCGATTTTTACACTCGCAAATCATAAAATTGTGAACATATAATGTAATGGGTGAAATTACGCGCGCCGAATCGACTTGATTCGTGTTACCGATTACGTTTAAGAATCGGAAACGTTATCGATTATAATTAACGCGTGTCATTATAACTGTTCTAAGTACTTTGCAAGAGTTTTGTATGTAATCTAGCGATTGTACAGTAAAAGTTTGGCAATTAATGGAACATTATTGGAAAATTAAGTATCAGTCCGTTGGATTTAACTTCAGTGTTTTTAATTATAGATTATTGAATGACCAAATCAATGATGACTAAGTAACGTATGGTACGTACCTATATGAATTAAAATAAACCGTAACAACTATTAATTAAGTGGATTTGACTAGGTTTTAGGTACTATAGTTATTATGGATATGGAGGAGGGAGCATGTCTCTGTCTACATCAAAGGTCACAAGTACAAGAATTATATTGTACCATTACCAAATACCATACCAAAGGCTATTATAAAATTTCTGACTATCTGGATGATAAGAATGCGTGGACATGAACCGCTCGGCAATATCCAGTATATTCTATTCTTATTTTTCTTTGTCGAATCATAAATTTAACAATTATTCCAAAATGTATTTGTATTGACTTATTTAAAAAGTTTCCCTGAGTTCCTTGCTCGTTCTTCTCTGGGGAGACTGCCTAGTGAATGAGCGATAACTGTATGTCATGACGATTTCAAATGTTATTCTTATAACTTACGAAATAAAACATTTTTGATTTTGATTTTGAATTTGACACCTCTGTAGTGTCAAAACGGCTGAACCGACGTGGAAACCGTTTTTTATTTTCAAAATCTGGTTTTTGCGAGATGGCTTTTCGAATATATTTAGCTTTTAACACAGTTTGTTTATTTATGTGGATGATAAATTATATTCATCTCTAGGGCTTTCTTTTAATTTTTAATAAAATTATTGTTTATGCAGCCTTTAATGTAATTAGTATATTATGAAATACATAAAAAAAAAAAAAAAAAAAATACGCCCCGAATACAGAACCTCCTCCTTTTTTGAAGTCGTTTAAAAACAGTCTAAAACAAACTTCATATTACTAGTTTCCGTCCGCGACTCCGTCCCCATGGATAAAACGATTTGGCTGTATTCCTGAACACTATTTTATTATTTAGTTTGATTTTACATTCTTTTTTGCACATGAACGACATTATTGTTAAACAATTGACGACCGATTGATCTAGTGAATAATGACTCTGTAAGCGAAACCAACGTTTGCGGGTTCAAATCCCGCCAGGGTTAAATGTTCGTGTGATGAATACGAACATTTATTCCCGAATCATAAATATGTATATAAATATTTATGTATGGATAATATCTATAGAACAAGCTTTAATTGGTTTGGGGCTAGATTAGGTCACTACTATGGATTTTGGATATCGAGTAAACATTTATTTTATAATAAACTTAATGTTTGTATTATTCATACATACAACATTCAACCTTGACGGGATTCGAACCCCCAACGGCAAGCTTCGAAGAAAAGTTAGCACCAGCTATAACAAATTTCTTATAAATCTCTGATTACTTTAATACTTTTCTATATTAACTCATTCAGTCAGAGACTTGTATAGAATCTGTTACATTCGGCGAAACTCTTTCGTTACTGCTATTGATTGCGTTCAATTTTATCGAATGGTTTAATTAATTGTAATGGATTTTAATTAGTTAATTAATTAAATTAGGTTCGTGAACGTCTGGTGTAGTCGTTAGTCAGTTTCTTTGATGCCACACGCTTCCTCACTTCGCCGATTGCCTTTTATGAATTGTAACATTTCATGTCATTAAGGATGAAAATTAAATTTTGATTTTAAAATGATAAGCTTGCTTAATTAGAAATTGATGGGGACAGTTTTCGTTTTGAAAATAGGCAAATTCCAATAACAATTGACGATATTGTCAAGAATGATTGATAATAGAGTTTTATGTCGGGGAATCGACTCTGATATGTAATTATTTATCTGATACTAATACATTAGTCGTAAATTGTAATAGTTTTCAACCAATTTTCAAAAAAGATTATCAGATTTGTATTAGTTACCTTCGATAGTTTTTTTTACATAAAAAATTCGGACCCTTGCTTTACCTTTTTTTTTTATGCGCGACGGGTTCGTACTTGACCTCAATCACACCTGATGTTAAGTGAAGATGAGGTCGAAAGTGGAAGCGTACTGTCCCGGAAACCCCAACACATTTGGGTTACTGACTATTTATCTCTTGGCGGCAGTTTTAGATAAGATGGTAGTAGCTAGCCACGCGGACATTTAAAATGCCCTACCATCAACCAAACCGAGTACTTAAACATGTACCACGCTGGGGATCGAACCCGCGACCTCCGAATCGTAAACCCAATGTTGTTTATATTGAACCACGGAGGCGGTATACAGCAGATGATGACGACGACGTCCGAACGGAACATTTTTGGATTTGGTTTAGATGATGAAAAAAATGTTATAGCACTATTTTTTCTGGACGATTAAATCGTGGACTTTACCAAAGTCAAACCAGACGGAAAGATTTTACAGCTTATCACTAATATTGGGAAATACTCGGCTAATTCCCGTTCAAATGTAATGTTTTTGTTTAAGGCTTAGCTTTGGTATTATCGATTATACTTAGCACGATTGGCCCCTGTCCACCTTTAGTGATAACCTTTTAGGGTCATCTATTTTGGCATTGGCTAAATTTGAAAATGTTAGCTTTACTATTGGTTGAATTTGGCAGTTGACGATACAATTCAGTACATTTAACTTAGATAATTTAAGTTAAGAAGCACCCGTGGCGTAATCGCATTCGCCATACTGATATTATACTGACGTAGCTTCCGTGCGTCACTGGACATTTGGAGGTACTGAAAACCAGCGCTGTGATTTGTCGCAGCATGTGAGTGCTAACCCATTTGTGCGCGCTCTAACACGTGAAATCATTGTACTCGTTTTGTTCATCATTGTATTTCTTTTTTAGCTATGATTTACTACTTCTTTGTTTTTCTATCGTCTTGTGGCGTTCATAATAAATTGTTCTTATTCTATTCGTTTTCGATTAACGAAGTTAAGCAAGTCTGGCGCTGTCAGTCCTCGGATGGGTGACCTCTAGTGGCGTTTTCATATGAATGATTCCGTGCTTCGGAGGGCACGGTAAATAGTCGGTCCCGGTTGTTTTCAAAAGTCGATGGTCTACAAAAGGCTTTAAAAACATTTGGCAGGCAAATAGTCGGTCACGCTTAGAAACACTGACTGTCAGATGGCCACTAATCTGACACAAATCGACCATTCCGCACTGGGTCCGCGTGATATATTATGGCCCATACCCTCGCCCAGTGAGAGGAGGATGTGTCCCAACAGGACCTGTAAGGCTGTTGATGATGAAGTATGGGGTTGTTTATTTACTGGAATGTTCTAATCGTCGTGCTACCGCCCTAGGGAAAAGTACCAAATGACAATTTTATTTCACCTAAAAATATATAAGTATCGAGTTATTTAGACAAATTGGCATAGCAATGGAGGAGAGGAACTGAGTAATTTAGTAATTGTATCCACTAACGGGGAATTAAATAGTAATCAATAGAACTGGGGCCCGAGCAGTTCACCATTACCGGCCACGATACGATCGCGCAACGAACAGAAATTACAGGAACACGCGGTGGTTGTTTGTAAAACGATCAGGTCAATGTATGTATTTTAAGTAGCAATATAGTATTTTTATAAGATTATTTACCTTAAACTTAAAATCATCAACCAATTGGAGTTGTTTTAAAAAATACCATTTTAAGAAATATATAATGATCAGCCTGCTTAGTATAACACCGTTTCTCGCATGTGACGTAGGAGTGAGAGTGGGATAGTTGTATATTTCGTCCAAGCTAAATGAGCAGGACAAATAATATCTCGCGCGACATAAACGTTTATCGCGCCTGTCATGCGACGGTGGTAGGTAAGCCATATTCTGTAATAAACCGGTGGGATATCTGTAAGATTTTTTTATTTTATGCACAACGGGTTGGTACTTTACCTCAATCACACCTGATGTTATGTGAAGATGAGGTCGAAGGTGGAAGCGTACTGACCCGGAAACCCCAACACATTTGGGGGGGGGACGACGACGACGACGACTGGCTACCTCTGACAACCGGAACACAACTATGCTATTAACATCTGTAAGATGGAAATGTACATATACATCCATACATGAAGTCACGACCTTTATTCCAAATGGGTCGGTTGACATATCTCCAAGGCATTTGGGTATTCCAAACATTAAAAGATTAATGTTGACAACAACATACTTCCCCTTTCCAAGTAAGTATAATAGAAATGCACACGTAAAGTTTAAAGTCGCCTTTACGTCTGTAATATCAGAATACACAGAGGATTTCAGTAATTCTGATATCACAATGCCAGAAAGATGGCAGAAGACCACTGAAATGTAGCGCAAAACAATTGAAAAACCCTTCCCTTTCTATGAATAAACGTACGCACCTTACTAAGAAATCAGAAGTTCAAAGTGGAATCATAAAAGATCGTCGATTCTAACTGCCACTATAATTTAGCAGCAGTATTGTTTTAAATGATGGGGGAGTACTTGTGGCTCTAATTTAACGTGTTTAGCGTTTATGTTTGTCTTTAGAATAGACTGCCGCTTCATTAAGTAACAATGCGGAGGTTATTGAAGGTCAAGGATACTATAATTATTGCCCAGTTAAGTTAGGAAGGTAGGAAGCATTGGTGGGCCCTGTTATCGTTAATCACACCTATTTAAATTAATGGAGATGGATATAGTCTGTGAGCTCTTCTTTTGATGATTTGGTGTTATCGCCTCAACAACATCGGGTAAGATATAGGGCTGCAGATATTCAAACAATATTTGTTCTACAAAAAAAGAGCAATCAGAGCAATATATAATTTACGCTGCCGTGATTCTCTAAGAGATCTGTTTAAAAAAATAAGTATTTCAACTGTTGCATCTCAATATTGCAATTGCAACGCAGCAAATGAATTTTTATTATTTACAAAATAAGCTTCCAGCAAGTCTAAACGTTCAGAATTTGAGCTCATTTTTGCAAAAAATAATAACTAAAAGCACCTACTCGCAAAAGCACACCACACGCAATCAGATTTTGACATAAGCACCAAAAGAAAGTACGCATTATAAAAAGAAAACAAAGTTCGAAATTTAAAGCTTTTTTGAATTTGACCTAGGTAGGTAAGTAAATCTTTTTTCAGAAAACTATCGAGGTTACGTAAGTTCCAAGTGAAACAAAATTAATTGACTGCATATGTATGGGAAAAGTTTTTTTTGATTTCTAACTTTTCTAGTACTGAAACTTCAGTTGGTCCCATGGAACTTTTTGATCAGCATACGAAACAGGATCGATTAGCATCAAAAAATTTTTTTGTGAGAAATGGTAATTTTCTTGCTAACCGTACATATTTTTGAAAATCTGTGAATGGGAATGAAATTTTTTTGATAAATTATGGATAGTCTCCTAAGACCAATTTCTTGTAGCTGCAACGATTAAGGTACCTCCCTTGGCTGCCCCATTGAAACTTTCCACACTGTATATATGACAGTATAATGTAGTACCTACGCAAAAATATATGCCTATTTCGTAAACATTCTGACAATCATAATTTGAATACTAGAAACAAAAATAAAATTGAAATTCCACAATTTAGACTTAGCAAGGTTAGCACATCCTTTGTGGGACACAGCATTACGCTTTTACAATAAAATACCAGAACATGTATTGAGTTTAACAGAGCTGAAATTTAAACGCCACATTAAAGAAACTCTGTGTAAGAAGGGTTATTACAGGATAGATGATTATTTAGGCGATAAGGAGGTCTGGTGTTAGCTGGTCGTTATGTTAATTGCTATTGTTTTGTAATATGTTATATAAAATGTAATATTATTGTAAAGATGGAAACAAATTGAAAAGATGTGTTGTTGCGGAGTTTCTTGTCGCTTCTTCTCCCTAACCATAACACCTTGCGAAGCGATGTAGTTTAAAAAAATAATAATAACATGTTGACTTTCAATAAGTGATATTTTTGTATCCTACATTGAATAAAATATTTTTGATTTGATTTGATTTGATATGTTGCTGCTTTAATTGTACCCTAGCCTAACAGAAACATGGTCAAGTGCGTGCCGGACTCGGACTAAATGCAGTGGGTTACGTAGTCAGAATAATATAAAATATAAAGCTATTTATGCAGCTGATTTAAGTTTTTTTTTATGAACATCGAGATGGCACTTGACCTCAAACACACCTGTTAAGTGAAGATGAGGCCGAAGACGGAAGTGTACCTGGCCCGCCAACAGCAACATCCACGCTTCACCTTCACATGTTAAGTGAAGCGTACTGACCAGGAAATCTCATCATATTTGAGGGACTGGCTATCTTAGCTCTGCCAACCGGAACACAACAATGCTATTAACATTGGTGTTTAGCGGCAGTCTTAGAGAAGGTGGTGGTAGCTAGCCAGGCGGACATTTTCAAATGCCCTATCATCAATCAAATCGCTGGGGATCGAACTTCATAAAAAAAATCCATTTTGGGTTAAATATGACGTGTGTATAAGAGTAGCACAGAACAGAAAACTTTTGACTGTACATTCACTTATTTTGTACTTTATTTATATAAAAAAAATACGTCCATTGGCTTAACACCTGTCGAAAATATTGATTCGCCGCAAACATCTGTTTAACAGACACAACAGTATTAACGCGGGCTGCTCGCGTTCGTTCACTTTCGCTGTCGGCATACATTGCTCACTAATTAGGTGCAATCGCGTCGGATCATCGATGTAATTTGCAGAAATAGCATCGAATCGATGGACTCATTAACAGACAATTAACTGAGTAGGTCACACCTCACTTTTGCCTCCAGACGGCCATACGTGTTAAGTGAGCTAGTGACGTTACGATTAAAGTGTCAGTGTCAATCGTTTATTGGAAATATCCTAGTGTTTATAGAATTTTAACCGTCAAAAACTACATATAGTTTATAGAGGGGCAATGTTAGAAATTTTGGTTGGTGGTAGGGCATTTTAAATGTCCGCATGGCTAGCTACCACCATCTTATCTAAATCTGCCGCCAAACAGCAATGTTAATAGCATTGTTGTGTTCCGGTTGTCAGAGATAAGATAGCCAGTCCCCCAAATGTGCTGGGGTTTTCTGGGTCAGTGCGCTTCCACCTTCGACCTCATCTTCACTTAACATCAGGTGGGATTGAGGTCAAGTGCTAACCCGTTGTGCATAACAAAAAAAAAACAAATTAATAAAAGCGTAAGGTTCACATACATACATAACCGCCTCCGTGACTCAATGTGTACAACATAGGGTTTACGAATCGGAGGTCGCGGGTTCGATCCCCTGCGGGGTACATGTTTAGTACACGGTTTGGTTGGTGGTAGGCTATTTTAAATATCCGCCTGGCTAGCTACCACCACCTTACCTAAATCTGCTGCTAAACAGCAATGTTAATATCGTTATTGTGTTCCGGTTGTCAAAGATAGCCAGTCCCCCAAATGTGTTGGGGTTTCCGGGTCAGTACGCTTCCACCTTCGGCCTCATCTTCACTTAACTTCAGATATGATTGAGGTCAAGTGCTAAACCGTTGTGCATAAAAAAAAATAAAGTCACGCCTAATTCTCTAGGGGTAGGCAGATACCACAGATTTCCACTTGGTACGATCCTGACTCACCTCTTTTGCTTTATTCACTCTTATAAGGTTGTTCATAACCTCCTTACCGCAAATACGTTTATGAAAATAATGTTTATAATATGTGTATAATATGTATAACAATCTGCCTGACGAAATAAAATTAGTTAATGACAAAATGTTTAAAATTCGATTGATACAATGGCTTCAGGCAAAGTGTTTCTATGATGTCAAGGAATATTTAAATTATCAGAATGTTATGTAAAGTGTCACAAATCATATTTTATACATCTGCATGCAGATTGAACACATGATTCCTAAATGACAAAATGTTTAAAATTCGATTGATACAATGGCTTCAGGCAAAGTGTTTCTATGATGTTAAGGAATATTTAAATTATCAGAATGTTATGTAAAGTGTCACAAATCATATTTTATACATCTGCGTGCAGATTGAACACATGATTCCTAAATTTCTTATCAGACCTTATAAACTGTATTCTGGTAAATAAATAATTTCTGTATTTCTTTCTGTCTTTCATACATGATCGTCGGTTTAGGATACTTTTGACTTGGCCTTTCTTTAAGAAACGTACGTTCGCCGTGATGTTCCCCTACCAAAACTACGTCCCATGCTCATTAGTCTTCCTTCATTTATTTCATTTCCTCTCCACATGGTCAAAACCATCTCCTCCATCACCATACCTTTTTCAATCTTTGTCACTATGTCATCTTTCACACTGCTTAACTCCCTAAATACACTATTCCTGATTCTATCTTTCAAAGTCAACCCACTTATTCTTCTCTATAATCTCATTTCCACTTAGTAAGTTTCCCTCACTGACTAAATACGAAATCTCGAAACAATTCGACGTATGATGCTGAAATTGTATGTTTGTTGGTAGAATGACGTCAGCTGAGGACTTCCCGAAATTCCCCCGGGAACGGGAAATTATCGAGGACGTTCAATAAAAGTATCTAACAGTGCAACTCTATACCGATCATGCATAATGATCGACACAGCTAACACCTTTCATTGTGGTTAACGATAGGTAGGTAGGTACTATAATTACATTGCTTACGTATGCAATCGATAAGGCAGTTGCAGTATTTTACTTTTTGAAGTGTAGATAATGGTCGAAAGAATAAATAAACTATGAGGGCTGAAAATACGACGAAATTCTTCGAAATAGGTTGGTAGTGTCGAAGGTAGTGCCCTGCATTTTTTTAATCGTCTTGGCCTCCGTGCCTCCAGACTTAAAGGTTTTACAATGCGAGCTGGCAATTTTCAATTATTTTATTAAACCGTTTAAAATTACATAAAGTAGTCAATACGATTACAATATACATACATAAAGTCATCACCTTTATTTTAAATGGGGTGCTCATATCCCACATATTAATGTTTGAGTGTTCCCAACATTAAAACATTAATGTTTTTCTCTATATTTTTTTTTATGCACAACGGGTTAGGTAGTACTTGACCTCAATCACACAAGGGGGCCGATCGCGCTAAGTTTCAAGGGTATTACCAAAGGTAAACCATAACTAAAAACGTTATTAACCTATTTTTTTTAATACTCGTAGTTAGCTCTAAACATTTTGGGTTTGGTTTTACTTTGGTAACGTCAACGATAATAGCTAAACCAAAACCAAAAACGTTTCGTTCAAACGGTAAAACCGTTGTAAAATAGCGCGATTGGTCGCCTGATGTTAAGTGTGGATGGGGCCGAAGGTAGAAGCGTACCGAGTATACAGAAATGCACACGTGACAGGGGTGAGCTCATCGCCGTTACAACTTGCAAGTCTATGGATGTTTTCGCTGGAAAGTCGCTTAGTCCCCTTAGTTTTTACGGCACCCACGGGAAGAGAAGGGTTAGTTCTATTCCTTTACGCGCCGAAACCACACAGCATCGGTTATTGTATAATTACTTATAACATGTTTTGATGATAGTACTTAGGATCTAATTGGTTTAGTTTTACAAAAATTTGACTTAATTTTTTTTATCAGTAAAAAGGAATTACACGAATTAAATTTTACCGTGGATGGAAGGGGAAGACTTAGGCGCAATTACTTTGACCAAGTGAAAGAAAAGGTGAATGTCGTGTCGTACCAAGAGGTTAAATCGAGAGCGTAAAGTAGAGACGTGGTCATTACTTCACCGACAAGAGTATAGCTCTTAAGTTGTAGATGCAATACATAAATATTGCAGTAATAATATTTGACTTTATATTTCAGGAAATATTACTTTTAGATATGTCTAGACTGATATTAGTGGGTCAGACATGTGTCTATTTTAAGATGTATAGTCCATATACAAGTCGCGTCTCTGTCTAAAAGTGAATGAAATGGGCCAACAGAAATAACTTTAACTACTTAGTTAAAGTTCAATTAACTTTAATTGAAGACTGGAAGTTACAAATGCACTTTTGTTAGAGACAAAGATGAATTCTTTTCGGGCCAGCCACTAACAGTTTGGGATTTAGGACATAACTGGTAACTGACCTATAAACTGGAAAATAGGTACTCTATTATAAAATGTTAGCATTTTAGATGTTAGAATTTTCTATAGCAGAGTTTATATAGGTACCTATTTTATAAATTTTTCTATAGTCCTTGATTGCGAAAATATTTACATACATACATAAAGTCACGCCTGACGGGTTGGCAGGGACTCTTTTGCTTCATTCACTCTCATAAGATTGTTCATACATGCTCGTTGGTTTAGTTTGACTTGGCCTTTCTTTAAGACGTCCCCGATTTGATCATGGTACGTTCGCCGTGGTCTTCCCCTAACCACACTATACCATCCACATTCGCATCGTATATCTCTTTCGTTAGTCTTCTTTCATTCATCTTTTCCACATGTCCAAACCATCTCAGCATACCTTTTTCAATCTTTGTCACTACGTTTTTCAAATATTTGTGAAAATATTTGTTTGTTTGAAATAAAGGAGGTCTTTAAACTGTTAACACCCTTACTGTTTACGATGTCTGGATGTATTCATATTAATTTTCACATTTATTGCTATAATGTACAATATCTGTAGTTTACATAATCTATTTATGTATTGCAACATACATTATGGAATGTAGTATGTATTATTTGCCTAGCTACTGTATGTAGCTAAGTTAACTAAGTATGAACGCCCAATTTACGTTTCTTTAACTTATGGTAGACGGGAAGAAATCCTGCTGTGGGATAAGTCCGCCTTTGTGCATAGATTTAAATAAATTTGTTTTGTATTTATTTTCTTTTGTAGAATAAAGCGTTTACAAACAAACGAATAAATATACCCTTCTTAAAGCATCTCTATGTAACTTTACGAAGCACAAATATATATTTAATAGAAATACGAGTATAGTCCACTACTGAAGATAAGCAATTTTCATGGCTTTCTATGGGAGGATTTGTAAGAGTAACTCTGAGGAGTAACTTTGAACTTTCTTATGGTGCCCATAGTAAGAGACTACATATTTCTGTACTATAATTCGTCACTGATCACACACTTTCGTCTTTAAGCATTAAGATATTTTGGACGAGAGGTAGTTTCGTCAAATATGCGTAACATTATATTTAAGTATTAGTGTTATATTATTTTAAAGTAAACATAATTAGGTTAAGTTGAGTTAACAATACTCATAAAGACTATAAGTGCCCGCTCACCTACGTCGAACACCGCAAGCCTACTTTAAGCTAATCAACTTGGCAGATTCAGTTACTGGACGCACTCGCAACTTCCAAACAGTGCATCCGAGCATCTCTACTACAACAACTCTTTATAGCATTAGGTGAAATAACTCCTAGGACACTGTTAGACTTTGCCGGAGCTAATGGAACGCCTCTATGCTTAGCACGGACAACTTTTATGGATAAGTACGAGGGAAATCGAGTTAGAGTTGAGTGGAAAATAGTTTAGGTTGCCGGTAGTTTAGTTTTCGTATCGGAATAGCGAATGTGTGTAGATTTTGGTAATGAATAATTTGTACTGGAGCTTTGCAAGACTATATAGTTTTGTAAGTACTTCTTAAGTTAACAAAGACTAGGTATATAGAAAACTTACCGTGAAATACCCGTAATTGTATATAAAAATATTTGAAGAATAAATTGATATTCCATTGAGAAACAGAGATATTACATGTTAATTAGTAAGATCAAGACACTTAGATTAGAAAAGCAGCTGCAATCATTTCAGTCTCAGTCACATCCATCGGGCCCGACATAAAAATGATAGAAACTGATCCCCTTTAAAACTAACCCCGACGTCGGCCTTCACACGATTAATAACAGAGTTGCAAGCATATGGAATCAGCTTCCTCAAGAGGTTGTTGATGCTCCCTCCGTAAATAGTTTTAAAAATAGACTTGCCAAGTGGTTTAAAGAGAACAAATTCTGAAACCATGACAACTATTAATCCAAAATTATGACATTTTTTTTCTTCACCCAATACACCAGCTTGGATATAGGCACATGAGCATCTGCTGCTCGCCTATTATTCTATATTAATATTTAATTTGAACCTTGCAACTCTTGCAATTGTAGATCGACTACCTATTGATAAACTGGATTCTTGAAAACCCAGAAATAGGTTTCACTTTATAAAGTCAGATTCATCAGTCAGAATCCCTCCAGGCGTAGAGTCATAACTGTGTTCGTATAAATATGAAATAGATATTTATATTTGTAAAATTTTGCTGTAAGGTCGGGAGTCAAAATAATGCCACTATTAGTATGAATTTGTGATCGTCCGATACAATACTCACTAGGCGAATCAGCCAGCAGATCGCTATCGTCGTGTGCCGGCGACTTGACGGACCCCGGAGACATTTTGACCGGCGCGTGCGGCGACGATATTGGTCCTGAGCCAGCGCTGCCGGCGCTGCTCGCGGGCCCGGCGTTAGCTCCATGTGACGTCGTGATTGTGATCTCGCCATTCGACGCAGCGAGCCTGCATCGTAATTGTCATAATTAAAAGCTGTTCATAATTTCAGGTAGGAGATTTATGCTTTATTTTTAAATAGCACTCGACGCAATTCTTTGGTCTTGGAACCTCGCGAATTTCATTTCTCAGTTACAGCAGCGTTCATAATTTAATCGATAATTATTTTTTCCTTATTAATAGTTACTTAAGTACACAATTACTTTCTTTGTACAAACTTTTGTAAGTAATTGAGGATCGATTAAACGTATTCTACGCTACTTACATAAACATTAATTTTGATATACTAAGCACAATTACTACCAAAAGAAAATACATCATACATAGCTCGGTCATCGGTAAACCTTGATGTGTATTTGATGTCGTTTTTTGATTCTTTTTTGTCTTATGATTAACCTATGCAACCATTTGCATCAAACGTGTTACCGTTCTTTTATTGCAGAGGGGTAAAAAAAATATAGCAGAGATGTACGCATGTATAGACGGGAAGTCTCTTCAAAAATCAACGTGTCAGACAATAGTGTAGCGCGCACGACACTTGCCCGCTCTCGAGGTCCGCACAAATGAGGTGCTCGCTTCATTAGCAGCGCGGCTGCATTAGCGGTAATTGCTTGCTAATTAGGCCTCATCCGTTGCAACAAACACTCACGAACACAGGCGAACACACTTTTGTTATGATACGTACACTACAATTTAGCGACACCGTTACGTTACGAGGCGTTAAAGAACGAGAGTTACGTATTTCGTTGAAAGTTTCTGCGTTCGTGTGAATTGTAAAGCGTATACGGATTCGAGTTATACGTGTGATTTAAATATATTAGCACAATTTTATGTTATTCTATTCGAGTACTAGGAAAGCATGTGATTCCTCGCGAAAAATAGGTTACGACAAACAACCTGTAAGTAAGTTAATCCCAAGATTGTGATTTGGTATAAGATTCAATACAATTATTTTGTAATTGTTTAAATACAAAACAATATCTCAAGTGTTACTTGGTCTCAATTTTGAGATGGTTTTGTTATTATGAGCCTAAGTGTTGTAAGAGGCGGTGAGGGTTATTATGTGGTTAGTATACATACAGGGTTCCTTATATAAGTCACTGCAAACTCGCACACAATGTTGTGTTCCATGTATTTTGAAATCCTTCATTTTTTCGAAACAAAATGTGTGTTGTTACAACAAGTTCTACAGTTCGAAAAACAGTACGTGCCTGTTGATAATTGAAATATTGTTTGTCATATGTATGAATTTGAATTACCTAATAATTTAGGGCCTAATACCATCTCTTATAGCAGTATTATTTAACATCAAAAGCAATATTATTATTCTGACGATTTCCATTGCTAATTTTGTAATTATAAATTATTTCTTTTTCTTATTATAATTCTCATGAATTGTGTGATAGCTCAAAGAATACCATAAAATGTTTTATGCAATATCGACATCTTTCTTGGAATAATGTTCCAAAAATGATTGTCCAAAGACAGGTTTGCGCAAAAGTGTCAGGTCAAGACTTAAAGCAATGTAGCTATTGAAAGACAAATTCGAAATAAGGTTTACTAAAAAAATCTAGAAATCATTTTGACCTTATGCATTCGATATAATGAGTTATATGATTTTCCTTAAATTACCACCGCTCGGATATTATGTAAATTATACAACAATCAACCAGGCACAGTCGTAATAAATTCGCACACATTTGACGTATAGACTATACGAAGTACTTGCTTGAATGTTGCAGTTAAAATTCACACAAAGACCTGTTGACATACACGGCCTTTCACACACACAAGCATAGAGATCACGTTGTTCCTTCAATTTATCAACAAGTATGAAACAACTGGCTGCGCCTTTCCGAGTTAATTATTTTCAAAATAATAATCGTTTGGTGGCAAATTTAATTATAAGCTAATTTCCTTGTCACTGTATACTATTATTTTGACCTTTATTTTATATGTGCATAAACAGTGTGTGTCAGAAATGAGAATAATATCTCTGCCTTGAGGTATTATTAAAATGAAACATCCTTTTTATCGAGGTTGATAATTGCTTTTTAATATAATTAAACAAAAAAATTGTTGAGCAAGATATTGACAGGTCGTATATACTTAAGTTACGAAATTGTTTTATGAAGATGGTATCAAGGCTTGTTAAGGCTCATGTGGTTTTACTTTCCCGCGAACTTTTTTAGGATAAAAGTAGCCTATGTCTTTTACAGGCTCCTAGACTACTTCTCTGCCGAATTTCAATATGATTGGTTCAGCAATTTAGGTATGTAAACCGGACAGATTGAATTGATACTTTCTTGGTTGTTCTCTTTCCTTCCTAAGGTACAATAATGTTCAATTTTTCTGGGAGCTCCGAATCAATAGCAGCCCATCAATAGTCTGTGCTATTATGCTCGTAATCGTTTAATCGAATTTTGCGACACACACGGGAAGCGAGGGTTGTTCCTACTCTGCCGGGAACGGACGAGGACGAGGAGAGGCTTATGTCCAGCAGCGGACTTTTATGGCTGTTGATGATGAATATTTCTAATTAACTCTTTTGGTTCATTCACAAATACTTCCAAAACGATTTGGGTCTTCAAAGTATGCGTTTACCGATGTAATCTTAGTTTCCAACTGTTCCATAATTTTATTACGTAGGAATACTTGTTTATATATAACTAACCTATGCATGTGGGTATATAAGGTACCTCATTTTTAAACATATCATCGCACACCTTTAATTATTTTACAACGATATTATTTTAATGTAACTTTAATTACATAAAATGACATATACAATATTTATCTAGATTGTAGGCCAACTGAAATGAGGTATTAAACTAAATTATGGATGCGAGAATTAATGCTCCACTAGTAATTATGAGGTCGTGTTAACTTAATGTCTTTGAAGTACACTGTACGCACACATGGAAGCTTACTATAATTGATCTGCCTGCTATAGTCGGCAGCTACACTTACAATATAGACTAGCAAGCTACAGTAGCACAACTTGAAGATATGAGATAATGTGCCCGTTCGTCGTAATAAAATATCCGTTCAAAATCGACTAAAGTCTTTAAATAAACGGTAAAACCGCCAACTGGAAACCAAAAATTAAAAAACAAAAACTAATACCCAATTAAGTTAGTTAATCTCAAAATTAATGTTTAGTATACACATAACAAACAAATTAGGTGTGACGCCCTATAGCAATAATGATCTAGACGTATACCCATCTGATTCTAGTATTTTGTAATCGAGAAAAAGGTATGTAATTAGGTTTCTTCGTTACTTCGAGCCTTATGACAGCAGAGCCTTATGATCTTGTAATCATTTGTATCAAAAATGATTTTAACATCTTTTAGGTGACATCATAACTATGAATTAAAGTGTTACATAATAAGGTTGAAGTCCAACTAGTTTACATGAGATTTTTTTAATGAAGCACTAGAATCCTTAATCTCATAGAGAGTGACAATGTAATCGGTGATGAAGCAGGTGATCTTAGTAAATGCCAATTCATCCTAGATTTGACTAAATTGAAAATATCATTGTCAAACTCTCTGTTCATCCACGCGTAACATTATTATGCGAGTTTGGGACGGTTGAAGCATTTTTAATCAAACATGGCCTAATCGCAAACATTACCTTTCTAACAAAAGAGAAAGTATTGAAATCGGTATATCAAATCAAGTTACAACTACAGGACAGAAAAGCTGCTGCCAACATCATGCTGACTTTGAATATGTTTTAAAAGTCTAATATTACTGTGAATAAGTTGGATTACTGCTCTTCATTATATTACTACGTTTCAAATAAAACGCTCTACACACAGTTCGCCTTATCTTTTGTTAGAAGAGCAGTCAACCGCCGACCTATGAGCGATTGTAGGTACTTACAACTGCTTAATTTGTTTAAAATATCGATTGTTTTAAATATTGTGAATCCTATTATTAGGAAGCTTTACTCGAGTAGGTTTATCACTCCAACCCTTTTAGTAAAGCCTGGTTTGTGAATCGATTAATTTCAATTCATTAGTTTTGAAAATAATACGGTCTAATAAGAAGGGTGATCGTTCTGCCATTTCTCTGTAAAATATAAATGTAGAGAAAGAATTTTATCTTACCTACTTATAAATAAAAATGTAATTACGAGCAGGTATATTCACTGAACTAATGCAGTACAAAACTAATTACGCATTAACTGCAGATTACCATTATCTCTAAGGTATGTGTATGAATGTGTGTGTATAAATTGGTTTGTTTGTGAGTGTTTATGTCCTGATTGCTCCACTTGTCTCTAATCAAGACATAATAGAACCGCTTTGTATTTATACAGCATGATTCAAGACCATTTAGTTTTTTAGTGAGTTAATTTCTGCATTTTTCTATGATTTCTAATTATTCATTCCAAAGGCTTACATTGTTAATACAGATTAATGGGGATATTTATGTAGAATTTAAATGTTCATAGAAATAGAATAGAAACACAAACCTGGTCTTTAGTTTATGATTGCTGGACGTCTTTGTTGCTGTTTGAGGACGTCATCGAAGACGAAGCAAGCGTCAACCCAATAACTGTGTAGATATTTACCCTAGATTCGTGAATTTAACGAAAAAAATAGCATCAAATGATCAAAAGCTGCAAATTTTGCATGACAAGAAAGTGTTGGGAAGAAGAAAATAGAATCATATGTCTCCAAATGAATTCTATTTGAAAATCAGTGCTGTGTGTGACTCATGCGACAGCATTATGCTGAGCGGTTTGCATTATATTTTAAATGTATTTCCCTATTTCATAGATATAAGACAGTTTGGAAATCGATGTGGTGAAAAACCAACGAAAAATATATGGCTGGATTGTTTGAGAAAATATATCAGAAAGATTGACAAAACTTCAAACAATAAAGTGGAGAAAAGCGACTAATGAAATGAAAATCATTTATTCATGTAGGCAATACAATATGCACTTATGAACGTCACTTGTTTTTTAAACTACCACTAGCTCGGAACGCGACCACTGTACTGAGAAGAGCTAGTGAGAAACTCAGAGGGTTTGTCTCTTTTCAATAATTCAATTACAATCCACTAGGAAATGTTATTTCATTTGATTAGTAAATACATGTCACGCCTTTTGCTCTCCAACGACCATAGGTTCGACGATGGCCTGCCATTCCAACCAACCCATTTCCACAGCCAGTCATGCAATGATGTTCATCAATAGTCAATTAAGATCAGTAAGTCAAGGGAGACATGTAGATCTTAACTAGGATTCCAGAGCTAGCAATAGCTTACGAGCATGCTATATGGGGGAGACAGTGAATGCGCCCACATAATTAGGTAGGAGCATTAAGTATTCCAGCGTCTGTAATTACCTTAGCGCCCGTGACGCGTCTAATCCGCCGAGTAATGGTGATAAATAGATCCTATGCGGGATATCGCCTCGGTATATATTGGCGTTTGTAGTCGGTGTGCTTATAGTACTGTGTGCGATTTACCTCTAACTATAAGACCCCAGCTCTCGTATTCTAAATGGTACGACATTCGATATTTGATTAGGTATCGGATACTTATGAAACGCGTTCGAAATTTGAATCTTCAAAAAAATTTCAGTTTAAAGTGGTCATACATTTTGTAAAAAGAATACTTTTAAAGAGAACATAAAACTAGTTTCCTGAGCTGAACACCGTTCTATTTTCAAATTGTTTAACGATCACAGTAATCCAGGTTAATTGAAAACAAACTAACCTATTTTGTGCATATTTTTTTTTTAACATACTCCATGAGAAAATATGGGTATAATAGTCAGGTAGTTTTAGCTTAAAATTCAAACGAGTTTTTTTCGAAAACCTTTGTAATTAACGCAAGTAACGGGACCCTTCCATTCTTGTGTAGTACGATCTACTGTACAACAAAAGGAACATATTCCAAAAAATAAAAATAATCGTTTGAACTTGGATTGTGATTGCAATTTTGAACGTACCTTCATACTCACACTATAATATTTAATACAATTTGAAAATTGAATGGCCAGCTTTTTATACTTACACCCTGATGTCAAAAAAGCAATTAGGTCTGGGAAGTAAGATTCATACTGGAGCATATTTCTATTCAACGTTGGACAAAGACATATATGATTTGTATTCAAGGTGTATCAACCACCTAGCGTTCATCTAACGTAGACTATTTGTTAGAAATTATCATGTTCCATCAAGCCATATTGGTGTCAATTCTGATAACACTCCAAACAAAACAACTTTTACTCCAATGCTATCCCGTCTTATTATACAAAGAAGAAAGACATGCAACCACATTAAAGTCCAGACCAATGTTTAATAATGTCATTTATATTTTTTATTATATTTTCCACGTGGCCGACACCATAAAATTGTTACAAGTGCGTGAATACAGCATTACCTATTTCATGCAATTACATCAACGGCACCGCGTTACATTACATCCTGCCTGTAATTAGCATTAAATACCTCATTAAGGTAGATAATAGTCAAACAGGCGCTTGGGTTTTCCTTATTACGCCCGTGCAATTATGCTTCGCACAAACATTAGGTATTTGAGATACTGAGGAAAATGGACTAACACTAAGATACATCTAATAACAAAAGGCAATGTTTATGGCACGAGAAATCTCAAAGTCATGGACAGATGTTGACATTTGGCATCACGTACGCAAAGGGTGAGAAATATTTCAAACATTAGTCAAGATCTCCGGAAACAAGGATTTTATGAAAATGTAAATAGTATTTTAACTCTAATTATAGAAATAAATACAGACATATTTCAGATTTATCTAAAAATAACGAAATTTTAAAATGAGGTTGTTCGTTGATGCTACTTCTTTAATGCTTGATGGCGCTAATATATAAGTATTATATCTAAATAACTAGTCAGATAAACGAACGATAAAACAGCTCTATATTTTCGAAATGATTTCTATCAAACCGTTGAAAACCATCTTGCCAACACCAGCTTTCAAAAATATGGTTGTGTTGTCTGCATAATAAACTCTTTTTCCATGATTTATAATAATATTTATCTTATCGCAGAGGTTGTTGATGTATATTAGGAAAATAGTTGATCCAAGAACACTTCCCCGGGGTACGCCAATAATTATATCGCTCTCCTTACTAATAACATCACTAACTTTAACACACTGTATGCGCTGATTGAGGTAAGCTCTGTAAAATTACAAGTGCAGAGCCTCTGACATCAATACTTTCCAGTTTGCCAAGTAAAATCGGGATAGACACTGTGCCAAACGCTTTTTTTAGGTCGAGGAATATTGTTATACGCTTCATTCGAGCATCCACTCTCACAGCAATAAGAGAAGGACCTTAATGTGAGAAGAGCATCCTCAGTCGACCTGTCCTACCTGACGCCATATTGTGTATCTACCAAGATATTATTTTTATTCAAGAATCTAGTATTTAACATATTTTCAAAGATCTTTGAAATGGCCACGAGTCCTGAAATTCCCTGAAAGTCCCGAAAACTTCAAGCAGATCAAGTGAGGATAAGGTTTTGTTGCAATTTTTATACACATTGGTCTCAAAAAAGCTGTTTACATGTTTTGCAATACAATAAAAATACACTTTATTGCACAAAAGGAGAATATACATTTTACAAAGCACAATACTGAAAATAGTACACATATTTACTTTACTGATACTTTTAGAGACGATAACACATTATTATTAGTTTTAGACGATATTCGCTTATCAGTATTTAATCCATGTTCAGTAAGTATAATTACATTTATGTTATTTATGACGGGAGACGGAGAGCATACAAAGTCGTCCAGATTACGGTAAATACTACGGATGTTCTGTGTTATTTAGTTCTGCTGATCTTAAGTTAATATGATTTGTGATTTGGATATTGCGCCTTGAAAAGAATGTGTTAGTTCTGTATCAACAATCTGTTGCAAGGTTGATAGATTATGCATATTTAGTAAGATAATGAGGTATGGTATGAATATCCGATTATGAATTTGTATATCAGGTGAATGTGACTGTTATAAGTATGTGACTAAGGTGTATAAATACGGCACGTTTATTTTCGGATAGGTGGTATGAGAATTTTTGTGTGAGAGTTAAACTATTCATGGAGGTTATTTATTTATTAGGATCACCTACATCACTTACATTGTACATTAGTGTAAATAATTATAATAAAGTAGTGTTCTAATATGCGTCATTATATATTTTTGGTACTATACACCTTTCGAAAATTGAGTCGTTAGTTAAAAGATATATATCATTGTTGCAAATAAATACGTAGCATAAACTAGACAATGGCGCATTTCCTGCAACATTTACGAACTAATCAACCTGTCATCGCTTTACCTCATTTTTTTTTTCATTTCTTGTTTACGAATTGACATTTGTATCTAATTTAACGCGCCGCATTGTAATTATTATGACATTTTATATCACTTAGTAAATTCCCCCCTAATTTAAGTGACATCCATCACCTCCCACAGGGTATAATTACGATTTTATAATTAACTATAATCAGCAAGGGACATTACCTCACGCGATACCATCTATTTCTTACCTTTTTACATTTTAAATGAATTAAAAACGATAATACACTCATTGCATGTTGATTACTTCTTTTTATTATAATACTAGAGGATGCCTGCGGTGTTACTAACGCTGACCTTGTTTTTCCAGTATTCATCGTCATAGTGCGAAAGAAGATGACAAAGATTGAAAAAGGTATGCTTAGTGATGGTTTGGACATGTGGAGAGGATGAATGAAAGAAGACTAACGAAAGGGATATACTATGCGAATGTGAATGGTAGAGTTGGTAGGGTAAGACCACGGCGAACGTACCATGATCAAATCGGGGACGTCTTAAAGAAAGGCCAAGTCAAGAGTACCCTAAACTGACGATCATAACAACCTTATGACAATGAATGAAGCAAAAGAGGTGTGTCAGGATCATAGCAAGTGGAAGTCTGTGGTCTCTGCTACCCCTACGGGATCAGGCGTGACATTATGTATGTCATCATCATATCAGTCACAGGACATCCACAGCTGAACATAGTGACCTAAATGGATTTCCAGAGCGACCAGTTGGAAGCCTGTACTTATTGAGCCTTTCGTATATGTATATTTTGTTATGCTACTCTGTTAAATCTTGAGAAAATCAGAAAATCAAACTCTGTAGCGCACCTGGGAAGATGATGTCCATGGGTGGACTAGTATAGTATGACGATGATGGCATGGATGGATAACTAAATTGAATGTAAACCATTCATACTGAGCAATGTAATGCTATACCCAGAGTTCTTACTAAATTGTATGTGTCGAACTCGTGATTTTCACATCTCTAAGGGGCATAGTAACCAACTGTAATTGACTATATTATTATGAAAAAACATATGCGATATATTCTTTAATAATAAAAATTAAAGACGATAGGATAGGATTGCGTGAATGTAATGATGTGATAATTTTTTTTTTATATATATATTATGCACGACGGGTTCGTACTTGAACCCCAACACATTTAAGGGACTGGCTATCTTATCTCTGACAACCGGAACACAACAATGCTATTAACATTGCTGCTTGGCGGCAGATTTAGATAAGATGGTGGTAGCTAGCCAGGCGGACATTTTAAAATGCCCTACCACCAACCAAACCGAGTACTTAAACATAGGTTTACGATTAATGATATATGCTGAAATCATTTATTTTGCTGTTAATTGTACAATAAAGAGTATTTGATAGATTCATTGATTGATTTATACCTATTTCATTCACGCAAATTAGACCTAACCACCTTTAACTTTCCTTATTTTTTTTAACTTTTACCTTTAACCTTTAACTTTAACCTGTTTTCCTTCACATTTGCAGGGTCTTGCTGGAAGAAATCTCTATTTAGAGATAAGCTAGTGCCTTTTGTACATCCTGTATCTAGTATGTATTTGACTTTTATGTGTACTCGTGTGCAATAAATTATAAATAATAGATAATAATAAACTTTTTGTGTGAAAGCCGGCCAATATGATAAGCATTGAGATAAGCGATATACAAATCCAATTATGTAACGATTACTAGAATCACAAATAGCCTAACGCTTACAGGACTTGTGAATTCAACGATCCTTGATTAGACGTGTGTGTGTAGTTGACATCGGTCCAGTAATTACACTCATTGTCACATAATTACTGGCAACACTTGACAGTGCACCCACGCCAGCGCCAGCCTTGCAGAAGCTCTACTAATTCTAATGTCCACAGCTGTAAGGGTTTGAATAACTATTAAAAAGTGACACGTTTAATTTTTTAAACGATACTGAAGTTTGGGTTGGGTTGTGACAATGGGTCGAGGTATAGGCTATTTCCATGTTCATTGTACAGAAGGTACATTTTTCTTAATTTATCATTTACCTTAGTTACGTACATATTTACTATAATAGATATAACCAAGACTTTTGCTTCCTTCGATATGAAAAACTAAGTAAATGCCGTGTCGTATCAGGAAGTCAATGAAAGGCAGAATGCAGAGAAGTGTGGAAAGGACTCCACCGATAAGAACATAGCTTGAAGAGAGAAAGAAAATAATCGCAAAATCGACTTTCCAAGACTACTTAGAATTAAAAAAAAAAATTTTTTTAGAGATTGAAATTTGACTGATTGTTTAAAACTTATCTTCGATAACATCACGTAAAATTTGACAATTTTCCCTACAAAATAAAGAATATTTGACTTTGCTTTTCGTATGATAGTGAATTCGTGTCACGACCTGACGCCATATATAATGTCATGACTTTTATCTTAAATGGGGTGGTCATCGTCTTCGGCCACTTTATGTACTAGCTTCTGGCCGATTTGTTGACCACCCGATAGGTAATATAATTATCAAATATTTACAGATCTCTCCGAATTACTTACCTGGCATACAGCATGGTGGTTGAAGATATTTTGATGCTCCGCACAACCAACAAACCTCATTTTTGCTACTGGCTTAAATGTACCTATATCTTTACTTTAGCTTAAGCAATATGAGCCGCTTAATTTGTTATACAAAATTCTCACTATAATCCATATTTCATAAAACAAGCTCAATCATGTAGCATTCTGTTATATGTAAACTTAAACGTGATAATCTTAGCCCAAGACAAAATGGTTAAGTTTTACTTTACAACTTAATTTGGTTGTTGATGATAAGTGAGATACCTTTAACTTTTAAGACTACATTTCAAGGCTAGATTTTTGAGCTTGTTCTTTGGTCAGTTGTGCAGTCGAGATTTTTTTGTTTAACTATAAATAAAGAGAATCGCGTACCTGTTAATATTATTCATCGCAGACACCCCTGAGTTTTCTCTTTCATTCCTTTCTCTCGAAACACCAGCAAATCTTTCGAAATTTTCCCGCTCTTTATAATGCCGTTCTGGCCGCGGCGATGACGACCGTCTGCCCTGCATTTGTTGAGGCATGCTGTTCTGCTGAACCGTTTGAAGAAGGTTGTGATTCCCCTGCGGTTGCTGTTGCTGTAACGCTTGTAGCAACTCTTGCGCATTCGCTGCACCATTCGATAGGAAATTCGGCAGACCAGGGTTTAATAACGCATTCGATAATGATGGATTCAGCATGTTCGGCCGAATGTTCGCCGGTTGCTGGGGATTCGAATTGAGGAGCTGGTGCGGTTGTGCCATCGCTTGTAAGTTCGCCAAGGATGTGGAGACCACTTGTCCGTTGTTTAGAGCTAGGTTCACCATCTGGTCGTTCGAGTTGACGTGGTTGACTGGTATCGTTAGGATGGTCTGTGTTGCTATGCCTGGGAAATAAAAATTGGATTTAGAAATGACATTGAACAAATTAATCAATGTTTTAGATTCATGGTAAATTACTGAATTTGACTATTATTCGGATAATAGTATCACCATCGGTATAGTCGTCGTACTAGCCTCGGTAAAAAGCTATATCCCCATGTGTTCAACGACACTTTTGCTCGCGGACCTTCTTTGTGCGTACAAGTTAGTCACGAAGTGAATAGCAGAGAGCAGAATTTGGACACCGGCTAGATTTGGGTGATTGGGTGTTGCAAATGACTAAGGGTTACCAGTTCCCAATCACATCAGTCCTTGGGAACTGGTAACTTTATTTTTATAACAAAGGAAAACGTTTCGATGCACATCCAAGTATTTACATAAAATACTAACGGATTTATCGAAACATGGTAATATCGATTAAGAATACAGGTTTTAATTGTATCAGATTGATTAACTTGTGTAATTTCGGAAATCGAACCGGTGGTGCTCCGGAGACACGTGGTGACAATGTAAAGTAACGAGGTAACTTTCTAGCGAGTTCCGGAAGTAACTGCGATTATCGAAGAAGTTAGAGCTAGAGACTCCGCTCCTAACTTCAGTTTACTTGCCATAAAAATATCAAAACTAATGAGTAGTGGTTCGTGACCGTCAAAATGAAGGGACCAAGTCTTGGATGTCTCTACATAGAATAGAATAGAATATGATTTATTTGCTCTTGAATAGGGTACATTACATTAGGTGTTTTTACAATAAGATCCTCCTAATTCAGTAATTATAATGACATGCAAATATTTGACAATATGCAATTTCGACATCAAGAAATCAAGAAATGCATGCAAGCATGCATTCAATTGTCCTTGTGATCCAAGAACTCTATAATGGAATGTTATCATCATCATCATCAATCCGTAAACATCTCACTGTAGGAATATAGATATATTGACGGAGTATGGGCCATAGTCCGCCACGTTGGCCCAGTGCGGGTTGAGGACTTCACATGCCTTCGAATTTATTTTTTCTTTAATTTCTCAGGCATGTAAAACCCCCTCACGATGTTTCCCTTAATTCACCGTTTAAGAGCAGTCGGATAAATGCACATAATTAAATTAAATTTAAAAACTCATTGGTACATGGTCTGCCTGGGAATCGAACCAGGACATCCTAAATTGGGAGATAGCGTCTTAACCGCTGAGCCAGCGACGCTTCTCAACATATATACACAATGATTTATTGACAAAATCTTTGGTCCCTCCATCGCTTGGTTACACTGCAGAAGTCAAGAGTTGACTATAGAGAAGAAAGAAGACTTTCTTGATCTTGTTAACACATTCCTATAGGCCAAATAACAATAAAATTTCTATTGAAGCTGGGGACCAATCGCGCTATTTTACTGTTCGAACGGAACGTTTTTGGTTTTGGTTTAGCTTTAGTTTAGCTGATGTAACAAATGGTATCGCGCTATTTTTTGTGAATGATTACACCGTCAACATTATAACGACCTGTTTGGTGTAGTGGTCCGCAACTCTGACCGCTATACCAAAAGATTGCGGGTTCGAATTTTTTAATTTTTTTAAATTTTTTTATACTTTTGAATCATGCGACAATTACAGAATCACGTTCGCATTCTAGAATCCGAATAATGAAAGTGACAGTTTGACATTAGTCCACCATTGGTTAATATTATTTTTTCTTTTTCAACATACTTTACAGCATATCCTTATATATTACTTAAAATTAAATTACATGCTTATTAAGCGAATTATAAAGTTTGACATAACTCAAACTTAAAGCAATTTATTTCAACGTAAGATACATGATATCATTTGTTGAATGTCAATTTAAATCATCTGTGGGAAAAGAAGCGGCGCAAGAAACCCACAGGATCATTTTCTTTCCTTTATATATATATAAAAGTATACAACTAATACAATTTTATCATTTTTGGGAGCTGGGCGAAGTATACCAAGCGTTTTTGTCATTCAGGTAGTCACTAATTTTGTAATAACCTTTTTTTGTTAATGTTGTTTTGATATTACTGTGCAGCCATAAGAATAATAAACAACACTGCGCAGAATTAATTATTACCCCTATGCCCTATACAACACGCGGTAAAACACGGGGAAATCAAAACTAAAGCACAGATCACTGATAAGTTACACAAAAATACAGAGACATCATCCGTTAGAATAGCTGATGATAGCAAGGAACTTTTTTTTACACGAATTTACCTGTTCTTCATGTTGTACGAGTGTGTGTGTGCGTAAGTTTATCGTGGATGTGTGAGAATAATATGTCCAGTTACGTTTCGTTTTATCATCAAAACTTACCGCATTTTTGACGTTTAATCAAGATCTTGTACAAAATATTTTGCGTGTAATGAATAGTAATTGATTAGTAATTAAAATGGGCAACACAGAATAGTTCAATGAAGTCGGTTAAAAATGCGAAAAAACGGAACCAATAGAAAAGAAGGTCGAACGTGGAAACGATTCGAATTTTGATTTGGTGAAAATGAAAAATCACAGCCCCGGAAACATTTAACGTTTCCACCCTGTATTGCTTATGCCATCAAGAAAGTGGTATAAATTAAAGTGAAATTCGAGTTCAAACCATATTAATCGAAGTAAAACCTTATTATTTACATCACTGTGAGTAATCACTTACCTTGTGATGTAGGTATTAGTAGCTGAGCACCCTGGATACCCTGAACAAGCTGCCCCGACGCGAGGATAAGCTGCGGCATTGGAGACGGCATCGCTGGAGGCAGCATGTTATTGTTGCTGACTGGATTCGGCGAGCCCATGCCTATGAGAAAGGTACAAGTTTAATTTTAAGATTCTGAATCTAGGCAATCGGGTAGACAGAGTTCAAGAATTATACTAGTATAATAAAGTCCTTGGTATAAGATGTACTGGTATTAGTTGGCTGTTGAACGGTAACGTGAATGAAATAACATTTTCTTAACCTGGAGTGTTACGGTCGTGATGTCGCCTGTGGAACTAAATATAAACAAGAACTAAAGATAAACTAGATAAACAAGAATTAAAGATAAAATCAATAGAAGAAATAAAGATGAACTTGCAGGTCACGTAAGTCGCCTCCGCAAAGTCAGTAATTCGTTCAAAGGGTTATGTATACACTTTTTCAATAAGGTTCCTGTTGATATACAAAACCTTCCTTTCAATAAATTTAAAGATACTATAAAACAGAAACTTATTAAGAAAGCATATTATAAAATATCAGATTATTTAGATTATAAACATTCATGGACATGAACAGCCCGTTCGCATAACCAGGCTATTTCACAATTAATAATGAAATATTATAATATAAAATACTAATTAATAATTTTGTAACATAAAAACCTTTTTTAAAAAAAGAGCAACCTCTCGAGTTTCTTGCTTGTTCTTCTCAGGGGAAAATTGGCTTTTGAACAAGCTGTAGCTTAAAAAATGTAAAATATGACTATTTTAAGTGTACCCTATATGTACCTACATAATAAAAGATTTTTTGATTTTGATTTTGAACGGAATGGAGTCATCACAATCTTTACAAAGATACCAAATTGGGATACAATATCTTTCATCTGTCATCATCTTATCGATGTTATACCGAGTCGATAATTGAGAGCTCCATATGGATCACGTCATCGATTTTAGACATAAGGAATTTCTCCATCAACAGTTTTACTCCTTGTTGGGGTACAGCCCCTCTCGCTGGGAGTGTTATTCGCCGTAATCCATCACATGGAGCCAATGCCAATTGGTGATCATATTTCCCCGTTATTGAGCATATAGAATATTTGATACCTAATGTTCAAGCTTCTATTACTGATGAGGGGGTTACGTAAATGGCCGTGTGATTACGGACAGAGTAGAATAGGACCAAGTCGTCTCTTCCCGTGGGTGTCGTAAAAATATAACAGAATAGATCAGTGATGGGCAGCAGCCATTAGTGCATGGTTGCCAAAAAATCTGCGATCGTCAACCCGCCTGCCCACTCTATGAATAGGGCAAACCTTCCCAAGCGATAGAGTGCTCTTGGCTGTTGATGTGAGGTTACATAAATCAGCCCCTTAGCATAGGCGCAATAAACGTTC
Organism: Oegoconia quadripuncta; assembly: GCA_949316235.1. Taxonomy (NCBI): domain Eukaryota; kingdom Metazoa; phylum Arthropoda; class Insecta; order Lepidoptera; family Autostichidae; genus Oegoconia; species Oegoconia quadripuncta. The sequence goes on along the minus strand of OX438755.1, from coordinate 16,267,465 downwards.
ATGTCGCGCGAAATAATATTTTGTCCTACTCATACTCTTGGACGAAATATACAACTATCCCACTCTCACTCCTACGTCGCGCGTGGCCAACGATGTCATGCTATTCAGGCTGATGATATTCAATATACTACTGCTACGAATTTCTGTATCATAATCAGATGAGTGAACTTGTAGAAATAAATATCAAGATAATACCTAGTTATAAAGATGATTGTTTGTCAATCACTACTTGCGTAAAGGTTTAAGTGCGGATTGACCTATGACGCATTCACCAATATTGCATTGTGATGAAACATCTTCAAATATCTCTTTGCAGTATACGACATGCTAATAAACATCAGGTGTGGTGAATAAAACAAAGTAACTTAACAACTTAGTCGCGGCAATTAGGTACAACTTATCTTGCAGTTTCGAACCTGGACCTCGTCAGTCATGGTGCGATGTTAACGATTTGACGAACCAACCGAGCAATCCCTATACAACTTTCTACTTAGATAATTAAACAATAAAATTATATTACAATTACAAAAGCCGGCGTCTTTCCAACGAATCCGAACATAATAAAGCAACGATAGAAAATTACACAAAATTCATCGGCAACCGAGCAAGACTAATTTACCGCGAACAAAACGGCCCCAACAAAAATCTAAAACATTATCTGCATGCCTTACAAGCCCGTTAAACTCGGCATTAACATAACGCATTCATTTATACCATGACATTTCACATTTTGTAATAAATGCTCTTTCCTACGGCGCATCAATTAAGAGCCGAAAAAAATGTATAATTAGCTCTATTAAGACAATAAAACTCTTAATGATACCGCAACAGTTGTAATATCCGTGCGTTGGTGAAAAAATATGTAATTATACTCATTATTTAAATAGGTTTTTTCGTCCATTACGGCATAGCTTTAATGGGCGGGCGAGTGAAGCCGCTATCTTGAATTCATTAAATCGATTGGATTCGGTAATCACCTAATTACCGATCACGTGATTCCCGAGTTAAGACTTTTAATGCGCGAACCGTGTCTTTGTGATTATCCCAATCTATCTAATTCACTCTAATTAGTGGTACACCCCTACGCGGTCCTCCGAATACTTTAAATGGTAATGGGGTTGAAAAAGACGAACTAGATGTGACTATATTTAAAGTGGTAGAATCGGAATTTGCATTAGCTAAAGTTATTTCTCTGTCAATGGTTACATTAGCAGTTTTCGGTGTTTCTTTTGTGAATGCTAATCACGTCGATGGTTATGTTAAAACTCGCTAGTAACTTTATATATTCTATTCTAATCATGTCTCATTATAGACTCTCTGTCTGGCGTGTAGCTTTTTTCTATACTTTCCAAGAAAATAAGACTGCCAATCAACGTAGTCGTAAAGCTTTTCTCGTGGAAAGCTGATCAGGAGGCGTAATGAGCTTTGCAACAATATCTAGCGCTGATACTTACGTATCTTACGACTGTGCTTGAATTCTAAGAAGAGACTTTGACTTTTGAAAGACAAACTCGACTGTAATAATGAATTAGTCTGCATTAAAATTTTAAAAGAAATAATAAATAAATCCCAAATATAACCATTTGGATGTGGCAAAGAAACAACATTCATAATTCACCTTTCAAATATATGCAGAAATGCGCACGTGACAGATAAGCCCATCGCCCTTTAAAGAAATTTCATAAATTTGTTTATGGTAGGCAGTTTGTACTAGTAATAGACCATCAGTCTTGGAAAATTTTATTTGATGAAAATAAAAAAAATCCTGTTACTACCAGTGCTAAGATACAAAGGTGGGCTATAGCCTTATCGGCATATAATTACAAGATAGTCCACAGAAAAAGGTACAAGTATTGGGAATGCAGATGCCTTGTTCAGGTGTCCATACCACAAAGTTATGAGTTTTCAGAAGAATATATAAATATGTTTAATTTTGAAGAGACGGTACCTTTATCATACCAGGATGTGGCAAATCAGACACAAAAGGACATAATATTGGCTAAAGTTTGTGATATGATAATGAGAGGTGGCCACAAAGTGTAATTGAGGTATATTTAAAAAGTGTAAATCGTATACATGTTTTGAGGTATTAAATCCCTTAGTTGCCTTTTACTGCATCCACGGGAAGAGACCGGTTGGTTCTAACCTTTTATGTACTGGCAACTACACGTCACAGGTATTTCACAAGTAATTGCATATTACCAGGTCACAGTGAAATATGAAGTCGTCACGAGCTGTAGATTTAACAACGCATAGATTTACTACCGGGAGCAATCAATGAATGATTTCCTTTTTATTCCCATTTTCATCTATGCTCGATACACTTCTCGGAGAAAATTAAATTTCCATCCACATCACCTGGATGAATGGAAGTCTACCATTGTACTTTTCTCAAGAAACTTCTTACCACGTACGACCACCCTGTGGAACGGACTTCCGGCAGCGGTATTCCCGAACGAGTACGACATTGGAACCTTCAAGAAACGAGCCTACACCTTCCTCAAAGGCCGGCAACGCATCTGTGACCCTTTTGGTGTTGCGGGTGTCCATGGGCGGCGGTGATTGCTTCCCATCAGGTGACCCGCATGCTCGTTTGCCGCCCTCTCATATAAAAAAAAAAATGCTAAAAGTTGTATCAAATTCGTTAAAATGATCCAGCAGTAAAATTGATCACTTAATCAATCCTGCGTGTTGTTGAACTCGAGTATTTGCAATTGGCTACAGTTAATGGTTGATCAATTTATCTATCATAAGAAGTTCAAAATTCCTTTCGTCAAATGATCCGTGAAGTTTCAAATTGCATTAAATCAACTATTCCATCGAAATCATGGGAAAATTCCGTTACACGCTAATAAATAGTAGAAAGATTAATAATATGCGTATGCAAGAGTTGACGCGTATATACCTCATGTCGGTTACGAGAATTTTCTATATGTATCATCATCTTCTTGTTCCGGTCGCAATTTATTCGGGGTCGGCGCAGTACGTCTTTTTATTCCAATCTCCTCTGTCAGCCGTTACCTCATCATTCACGTCGTTTTCGTTCATATCATCCCTCACAAAATCTTTTCCGTGGTTTTCCTCTTCCTGCATCTATCTACCTTTCTAACCTTCATCAGGTCATCCGTCCTACGCTGCGCTTGCTGGTGCGTGGTCTCCACTCGAAAACCTTAATGCGATGCTTCAACTACAACTCACTAATCCGCTGGGCTATATTTCATTCGTCTACGGATTTCTTCATTTCTATTTCGATCACGTAGTGAAACGCCGAGCATCGGCCTCTCCATAGCTTGTTGCGAGACCTTGAGCTTTCTTACGAGGTCCATAATTGTAACCTACATTGATTAAAGGCTTTCGTCTTCAGAGTGATATTGATTTGATTTACAAAATAATATTTTCATTTATTTATTTATTTATTTATTCAACACTTTATTGCATATAAGTATACAAACATACGCCCGAAATTACAATACACAAAATGCGAGAGAGATTTCTTCCAGAAAGCCTCGGAAGGAAAAACCAATTTAAAGTTTTTTATTGCAGACACAGAGCGATACTTCAAATAAAGAACAATACATTAACAAAACATCACTGTTATAGGAACACGAGTATTTAATATATAATATATTAAATACTTATATATAGATATCTATAAAATAGGCTGACTGAGTTACTGAGACAACTTGAGATAGTGTTCCTTTAGTCGAGTTTTAAAAATGTGTAGGGATTGGCTATCGCGTATATCAGTGGGAAGTATAATCTGACTGCATGCATGGAGAAGGAGTAATTGTACGGGTGGGACGGAAGAACAGCGCCCAGTTCCTGGAACTGAGCATAATGCTGAGTCCCACTCCTTTTTGCCACAGTGGCACTCAACATTTATTATGTTTATCTTTATATGTTTTGTAATTTGTTCTTTTTAATGTTTTATATTATTTATTATTATTTATTAATGTTTTATATGTTAAGTTTGTTTTGTACATTTAGTGTATGCCCACTTGTGGCGAATAAACTGTTTTCTTTCTTTCTTTCTTTCTTTGCAAAATTGCGTAGTCGGAGTAGTAGGAAAGCGTAGGAGGGAAGCTATGTGAGAACGAGAAAGTTTGGAAGGCGAACGCATGAAATGGAATCGCTCACTTAAATAATAATAATTTTAAGTAGGGGAAGCCTGTTTGTCTTACCTGGCGCGCTGACACTTAAGTTGAGAGGTGAGTTGATAACAGGATTGGACGGCATGGATGACAACCCTTGCAAGTTGGCCGCTAGTTGTGACATCTGCTGGGACATCTGCTGCTGAAGCTGCTGCGACATTGGTGGCATGTTTTGCTGCATATTAGCGAGGTTCTGTAGGTTTTGAAACATCGACGCCACTGAAAAAATGGCGTTGATTAGATTTATGTTTTTAGTAAATACAACTCGTTTTCGCGGGACCAGATAAAGAAATGTAAGTTACTTATTCGTAAACACAGGAAACAAATAAATTGAGGTGGTATACGTAAACAAAGAGCTCCATATTTAACCTGTGTAGGTGTACGAACTTTATACATTATAACTATAAGATGAAAATTTAGAAAACCCCGAGAAAACAAGCGATTAAAACAAAACGGCTGAACCGATTTTAATAAAACATATCTAAGAATCACCTTTAGAGAACCTGATTCCAAATTAAAACCGCATCGAAATCTGTTTACCCGTTTATGTGTTACGGTGCCACATACACACACACATACGGCCAAACTTATAACACCCCTTTTTTCTTCGGGAATTTAACATTTAAGTTAAATATGCAAAATGGGTTAGCGCTTGAGATCAATCACACCTGGGGACCAATCGCGCTATTTTACAACGGTGTTACCGTTCGAACGGAACGTTTGTAGTTTTGGTTTAGCATTAGTTTAGCTGAAGTAAAAAATGGTATCGCGCTATTTTTTGTGAACGATTATATCGTTCACGCTACCAAAGTGAAACCAAACCCAAAATGTTTAGAGCTACCCACGAGTATTAAAATAAAACTAGTTTAATTTCCGATACGAAATGCGCTTAACGTAACGTTTTTGGTTATGGTTTAGCTTTGGTATTACCGTTCGAACTTAGCGCGCTCGGCCCCCAAATGTTAACTGAAGATTAGGGCAAAACTTGAAGGTGGCTCAGTGGGGACCTCTAACTTATTTGGGGAACTGGCTTTCTTATCTCAATCAACTACAATATTGCTGCTTGCTGGCAGCCTAGGATAAGGTGATGGTGTATCATCACCATCATGGTTGGACAGGCGGACATGCAAAAATGACCTACCCTCAACCAAATCGAATACTAAGTATGTACCACTTTTCTTAATGTCATGTTTTTTGCGTGGCACCATGTAATCCCTTATGTAGTTCTCCCTGTTCCAATACTGTTAAGGGACTAAGGGATATTGAGTCATAGTGCTCCTGATTTTTTTTATGCACGACCGGTTTGTACTTGACCTCAATCACACCTGATGTTAAGTGAAGATGAGGTCGAAGGTGGAAGTGTACTGACCCGGAAACCCCAACACATTTGGGGGACTGGCTATCTTATCTATGACAACCGGAACACAACAATGCTATTAACATTGCTGCTTGGCGGCAGATTTTGATAAGATGGTAGTAGCTAGCCAGGCGGACATTTAAAATGCCCTACCACCAACCAAACCGAGTTCTTAAACATATACCCAGCTGGCGATCGAACCCGCGACCTCCGAATTGTAAATCCAATGTTGTTTCATTGAGCCACGGAGGCGGTTAATTTTACATGTTTCAATAGCATTGAAACACTTACATATTTTACATGTTACTTACATATTTTAATAGCATTGAAACATGTAAGTCGTACCTTGAGAGAGGTCTTTCTTCAGCAGTAGACTTTATACATTATAATAATAATGATCGTGATTGATTTTAAACATACTGTGTACATTCTCTGAACATAGAACATACATACATAATCTTCTCTGTATCGTTCCAATTTTAGTATATGTACTGCCGAAGCAAGTACACATACATACATAAAGTCACGACCTTTATTCCAAAGGGGTGGTCAGAGATATCCCAACGATTAAAATAAAAAAATAAATAAAATAAAAAGGTATTTATTCATCCACTTATGAAATATTATACTACATGAAACATGATCATTTAATATAGTAAAATTTACTAAGTTAGAGGACAAAGATTAATGGTTGAAACAACATCCACGGTTCTCCCTAAGAAATATACAGAAACGCACACGTGACAAGGCGTGAGCCCATCGCCGGTGAAACGTGCAATCTATGGATGTTTCTGGTGTAAAGTCCTTTATTGGCTTTTTACGACACCCACGGGAAGAGATGGGTTGGTTCTATTCTATTTGAGTGCCGAAACCACACAGCTCTGAACACAGAGACAAGAGAGATATGTCAAAGGTGTGTGGTGGTAACGTAATTTCATGAAATAGTGAGCACGCAGCTTCATATTTTTGGGTTGTTTTCATATACGTGGTTTGGTTTGTGTGGGTGTTAGATTTAGATAACACACACTGCTATAAAATTGGCGACACTACGACTCGCACTAATAATTTACAATGATATCTCCCTATGATCTTGAGATTTAAAGCGTGAACTAGGAAATAGTTGTCAGTACGAACTCACTGGAGCCATTCAGGTGGTTCTGCTGGTGCGGTGGGGTGCGGGCGCGTGGGCGGGGGGAGGGCGACCGCGGCTCGGCTAGCTGCGCCCGCGCGCCGCCCTCCGGTGAGCTCGCGCCGCTCTCCCGGTCCGATTCCGCCTGCTGACAATGTTGTACTTGTTAAATTTGAAGTCTTTATTATAGAACTAGTTTTCACCCGTGACTTTCGTCTATGTCTATCCTACAACCTTGGGATCTTCAAGAGCAGAGTGAATAGGCATTTACTGGGATCGCGTGCTTCATTATCGACCACATCGTCACTTTCCATCATGTGATATTGTGGTCAAACGCGAATTCAGTCAATCATAAAAAAAAATGTGGATCTCGAAATTAAAAGTATCACTTGCATTATAATATATAAAACCTTCCGGAAGAAATACTCTACAAATGATAGTGTAAACCATATCAAAATACGTTGCGTTGTTTAGAATAAGTAAGCGCATATACGGACAGACGCGTTAAGCGACTTTGTGTTATACTGTGTAGCGATTAAAGAAGAGATATCGAGGACATATGGTAAACCGTTCGGTATACCTACTTTACTACTCTAAGTACATTTAAAAACATTGTTTCAAGAACCATCTGCCCTTCTTCTAGATAACTATCTAGAATCAAATAAAGACACAAAGGAGTTACCGAAACGATGTATGTAATACGACACAAATCAATTGAGCGTGTATGACAAGAGGATGTGTCAAACCAATTCCAATCATCACATTGTATGGAGTCTGTACGACCGATTTAATGTACTCGCTGCGCATTTGGTGAAAGCCTTTAACCCAGGTGTGAACCTTCTTTGGAAAAAGGGCAGTCAAGGGACTGATTGCATCACTCTTTTTGTACGCTGTAGAAATCTAATTTATTACCTAAGTACGAGTACGCACTTATAATTATTTACATAATCGTCAAAACAAGTCGATGCCCTTTATTTCTTTTATATGTCCTTAACATACATTCACGACCTTTATCCGAAAATGAGGTTGTTAGAGATATCCCAGACTAAAACGTTTGAGTGTTCCAAACATTAAAAGATTAACGCTTATAATAACAATATCCACGGTTCACCTTCGAAAAGAAGTGCACACGTGATAGGGGGTGAGCCTATCGGCGTTGAAACGTGCAAGTCTATAGACATTTCTTTATATTTTTGTATATTTTTTGTATATTTTTTGTATATGTCGCAGATAGCGATAAATTAGCGATAGAATTCATTATTTAAATATCAATCAACTGACTATCATAATACGCGGTTTGCTGTGGGAACTAAACTTTGTGGCGCTGGTATCGCCGGAAACGGCGCAGTGACGACGTTAACAGTTATATTAGGTCTTCACATCGAAAATGGGACACACTTTGACCAGCCTTCAAAGGAGTCGGAGCTCCACTGAACACATCTACGACTGTGAGTGATTTGATTATTATTATCACCGACGCTTGGAAGAATCCGGTAAGTCGTTAGCTAGTAAGAAGTTGATCATAGGATTTGAGCAAGGAGGAATTGTAGACTACTCCGGTTGAATTCCACAGACTGCACGCGAGGGCCAAGTTGTATGGCACGAGGGGCGTGCACATGTTTTCTCTTCAACAGAAAGCATCTCAGGTTCCATGATTATAATCGAATGTGAATACATATTAGATTTGCCTATAGTAGCTTGCAATAATGTCGCTATTGCCCGAGCCACCCTTACCACGCGACTGGCACCGTCCCGGTCGCTAGCAACGCCCACACCCACCCTCCACCATCTACGACAATAATGGAGTATTAAAAGCTTGTTTTAAAAGTATAGTCAATGTAGAATTTATTCCATCATACCTATTCCTTGTTGATGTTTCGTTCCAAGTACCAACTATAGCTCTGAATAATTAAACAGCCTTTTTATTGCCGATTGTAAACATAATTACGGTAAGGTCAGTAACGTTTACTTTTATATTAATTACACATTATTTACAAAACACATAAACATGATTTACTTCAAGGAAATGCTATAAAATACACGTATTCGGTTTAATAATTACGAAGACTTAATTATAGTGTATAATTGTGCGAGTGTACAATCGATGGCATGACGACGTAGAGCGATGCCGCACGCGGTACGGTGCGGCCGGCGTGGCGCTGCATCGTTGAGATACGTAGTTCATTGCCGTGTATAGTCGCTCGTTAACGTCGGTGAAAGTATTGCGGGCGGTAATGAACTACGTACATCACCGACGCAGCGACGCCGCAACGCATCGTGTGGCATCGCTCGTAAGCTGGCCGCGTGACGCTACCGGAAATGTCACAGACCACCCAACCCCTAGATCTTAAACACGCAGACAACGCTGTTCGCCAAACATCAAGAATTTTGTCACTTTATGTTCCGCGTCTTATTAATAGTTAATGGCCTAAACGGAGGATCATGCTGGATAAAGTATCATCGTATAACCATCCGGTCTTCTACACCGATTTAGTGGCGAGCCGACATCGTTGTCATGCTTTTAGGTTTGCCACGATTACTGTTGGCACTATTATTCCCATTAGCCTCTTGCTTCCTTAACATTAACCCTCACTGTGTTGTGGCGCTGCTGTCGTCCGATTTGTATCAAAACTAGGGTGTCAAGCATCACTTCATCCCCTTCCCCATAGGTGGCGGGTAATTCTGAGTCTTATTAGTCGCCCAGTGGTATCGGACTTCAAAGGCTGCTTTTAACCCCCGAAGAAAAACAACGGATAATGATCCCGTCCGTGAGTATGATAGCCTACTGCGAACACATTTGAACGTCGCTATACATTATCGCTGTGTAATACAGGTGTTTATAGCTTGACGATTGGTCGATTGTAGATAGTAGCAAAAGTTTATCGATCGGTCATCCTATATGCATCTCATTAATGACAAAGCCACTCTAGGCCTAGGAACTAGGCCTGTTCACCGCCACCATACTTCTTAATTTGGCAGAATTTCTTCCAAATATATTAAGTACTACACGTCTATTGTGATAAGGCCGCCTAATTGTACTCTTATCAGTATTGTGTTTTGTAAAATGTATGTTCTCCTCTTGTACAATAAAGTGTATTTGTATTGTATTGTATTGTATTGTATTGTCTATTGGGATAGGCGGTCTTTGGAAAATGTGAAGCGAGACCTGCAAAATTATGTAACTTCATTGGTATCGTCATGGGTAAAGTTGCCCAATGAGAAAACGTCATTCCTGAGTGAGCGATGAGCCAACCAATCACACACTTCGTAATCGATGACGACATTGACGAAATTATATAACCGAGCTGTACTGAAAGTGTTACGTTCGTCACGCAGCCGTGTGTACAATAAAATTTGTTATGAACTGCTCAATCAGTTATTCTTCCGAAATTGGAAAGTGAATTTTTTTACTTACCTATATTGCATATAAGATAAAATCTCCAGCAGTTCTTATAGTGCTTCCTATACACCTCCACATACATGTATAACGCAAGTGGCTATACTCTAACCGATCCAGGACAAAGTCATATGGAATAAGCAGGGACTTATACAACACACACACACAAACACACATAAAATTTCTTACATTGTCTCTGCTTAATTTAAACTTACCTTAAGTCAGATATTTGCTCACTATTTTTTTTTTTAAATAAATAAATATGTCGGACACTTACACCAATCATCTAGTCCCAAACTAAGCAAAGCTTGTACTATGGATACTAGATTACGGATAAACGTACATAAATATTTATATAAACATCCATGACTCAGGAATAGGTAAATGTTCATATTCATCACACAAACATTTACCCGTCGCGGGATTCGAATCCGCAACCGTTGGTTTCGCTGACAGGGTCACTATCCACTACACCAATCGGTCGTCAATTACCTACGATCTACAATGAAAATTATCAATGAATTATGTATACATGTTATAGGTGCATTAAGTCTAATAGTAAAAGTAGACTTAGCTCACCCCGGTGATTAACTCTGGGTGCACGTCTAATAATCGGAATTTTCCTTAGGCATCTATAACAATTTGCTTGTTGTATACTGTCCGTTTTATTACTTTTAATTGCTTGTTTATCGGTTTATTTTTAACCAAAATTAGCGTCAAGTAGAGTAGGAGTGTTTTATTTAGGCAAAGTCGCGTTAAGTACTTTCATTTAGGTTTGGTTCTTAACCTTAACCTTAAAAACCGGTTTTCTTAAGGATCGAAACCAAATAGGTTTTGAATCGATTAGGCAGTTTTTAGTGGGTTTCATTTTTCAGTGGTCACGCCGACGGGTGCACTGTCTATCTGAATGAAACCGGTTTATAAAGATTTTAGATAGCCCTCTTAATTCGAACGCGCTACGAACGAATCCTTTTCTAAAATCCGGTATAAAATTATTTACCAGTATTATCGATACCGGTTACAAGCCACGGTTGTACATTTCTGTTTATTCTTTTTTTTTAAATTATTTATATAGAAATCATACAGCATATAATAATATTTATAAATATTTCATAAAATTTTAAAAGCGAAATTTCTAATTTACAATTTAAATATTTATGCGGTAATCGCCTAACTTAGACAGTATAAAAGAGAGAAAAATAAATAATTCTTTTTTTTTATTTATATGCACAACGGGTTGGTACTTGACATCCATCACACCTGATGTTAAGTGAAGTAAAAATAAGTAAGTATTATAGAGCTTCTCAGTTAAATTCAAGCCATTACTTATAAGTTTTAGCGCAATTATGAAATTTAATTATTTTGAATACGTCCAGTCAATTTGTTCTTTGTCAAGTACCTAAGTTCAAGAGATTCCTTTATGGGCTAAATCCGCCTTTATTCTCAATTGTAAGTAATTTTTAACAGTAAAGCGTTTACAAACGTTTTCTGCAGGGACCAAGGTAATCGCTGAACTCAGCGGTCACTAATTCAAAAGCATATACCGGATCAACATTTGAGCTTCAGTACCTCCACAATCTGTATTACCACGCATATGATCCCTGAAATGACTGTTAACCTAAAGTTCTGCTGTATGCCCGTATAACAGAAATAAATAAACTAATTGACATTGTAGTTTAGTATCTCTTACGAGTGGTTAAGATTGTATTCCGTCCAGTAGCGTCCTCATTGGATAAATTAAGATTTATTTTTTAATACAGAATAAATAAAAGAAAACGCTCTGACCTACACTCGAGAATTCTTAAAGCTAATTATAAATAATACGCTAATAATAGCTTTCATTACGGCAACTTTCGAGAATTTCACATTATTGATTAAATCGGCCACTTTATTTATAATTGTGAGTTCTGGACAATAACCTCCATCAAAGCTATTTAGGTATTATTTGTAATTAAGTTTTGGATTCCCGAGTCCATAGGTTAGAGCTATTTTTTTGATTTAACTTATCCAATAAGGGCGCCTCTGGACGGAATAAACCCTCTTAAGACTGTTGCGTTCTTTTCACATTTTCTAAGCATGAAGAACCTGGGGGTTAATCGCGCTAAGTTTGAAAGTTTTGAATACCAAAACTAAACCATAATCAAAAGCACTTTTCGTATCACGCTAATGATTTGAACGTACATTAACCTAGTATTTTATTAAATAAATCTAATGTAATAAAAATTAACTATTTTCTTTTTCTTTATTATGGATATGGAAGTGAAAAATTACGATGATTGGATGATTACTGACTGAAGACGTTTTGGTCATAATCTCACCTAGTGTCAAGTGAATATATATCAATAAATAGTCAAGAAATCATACAGTCTTAATAAATGCTTATTTACCCTAAATCTGAAGTCCTAGTCAACAAAATATTCCTAAAGTTTGATTAAAATAATTAAATATTGATGATAAAACAATTTCAAAATGTAAAGAACGTTAATTTAATACCTGAAGTTTCACTTTAATAATTGTTTGAAGTAAAATTATTTATGAAGAACTTTGAGACAAATATTGACAAAGTATTGAGATTAGGACGAACAGTTTAAAAACAATTATCACATGCAATGCAATTAGGTACTAAGTACTAATTCCAAGTAATATTTATTTATTGCCAAGAACATGGGTACAAACATTATAATAGACAGGTGATAGGGGTTAGTATATATCCAAATATGTTCAACCATTTCTGGTGTGCAAAAAAGTACAATACATTATTATAATTATATATAGGTAACCAATTATTCATATTATCAATCTATGTCAGTCAGCACCTAATCAATTTAAGCAAAGAACAAAAACAATGACAAGTTATTAAAATTCTAATGTAGCAAAATTTAAAGAGATGTCAAAATTAAAGAAATTAAATGTCAATAGCAATAAGTTAATTGTTTTATGTCCCACATAGTAAACCTAATGTGTAATACTTACAAACGACAATGTCATTCTCTCCACGCTTGCAAAAATTTTCACTTGATTTCTAATTAGTGTTAAAGTCAGATAATTTTCATTCAGCCGCAATGCAAGGAACTCGAGAAATGTACCGAAACGCGAACTTCCACGCGAACTTCGCGTAACTTCCAACAAAGTTTCGCGAACAAACGAATGGCCTATCGCGGTCGCTTAAACGAGAAAAATTATATTTCAAACAACATTCACTTATCTATCACGTACGTCAAAAGTATTGTTCAAAAGTTAACCGAACTAGCGAGTACAGGAACGATACGGCCGCGAAAGAGGAACGCCGGCACTATCGACAAAGCGCTCACATATTTTTTTTTTTATTTATTTATCAACGACCGGTACACATACAGCCGCGCTCCGAAGTTGCACAGCGCGGAATGAAAGCGCGTCATCAGTTTAAAAAATCAACCCCTTCGGTGGTGGCTGGAAAAAATGTGCCCCCGTGGGGAGGTGGGCGGCCCCAAAATCCTTGCCAAAGCGATCGCCATCGGCTCGGCTTGTCACTTGTCGAATAAGCATATTATAATTAAGTTTTTTTTGTTTAGTTTTAATTTATGTAATGGCGTTTCTGGAGCGGCTTCGCAAAATGAACTTTAATTAATGTTAAGTTGGAAAGTACAGTAATGTCCTTGTTAATATTGTAATTTTGTATTTGTATATGGCTTAAGTATACAACTTTTACCGTGCAAGTAAAGAGTAAGATTAACAAGAAAAAACGACCAAGTGCGTGTCGGGCCATGCGCAGTGTATGGTTCCGTACTTGCTCGTCACAATATGCTTACTTAGAAGGGGGCTTTTTGTTGTTTGATAATTAATGTTCAACGGAAAATACATTTTATAATTCCTTTTAACTTCGTTATACTAATGCCGTGAATTTTTTCACGTATTCAAAACTAATCGTTTAGCTGGCAGGGCGGTGGACACTTCAATCTAAGAAAAATTAAAACTTTAAAGCTTAATTTCTTAAACGGATCCCTGCAAGACTACTACAACTTAGAGCGATTCGAGTGAAAAGGAGTCGCGCGCGAAATAGTCTCAGTCTCTTGCAGCTGATTGGCTGTCCCTTGACAGCAGTCAACTTGACTGCCAATCGCCTTTGAGAGATATACGCTATGTCGCACGCCACTCTATGACACTCGAGTCGCGCTAAGTTGTAGTGTAGTAGCCCTGCTGAATCGATAAACTGTTCAAGATTACCCCTAATAGGTTTAAACGACATCCCACACGATGGGGTACAAAAAAATCGTAAATGTTATAACAATAGTAACATAATATAGTACCTACATAAATAACAAAACATTGTTCTAATCTGTATACTACTACAAATTTTATAAAACATGAGTAATTAAAAACGTAATTCGAAAAACTAACCTAAAGAGCCTGTGTCACCTCATCATTTAGTTTAGAAGGTGGCAAGGTTCGACCCTGTGGGAGAGTGCCCAAGATGCTGGCTGCATATAGCTACATCGTTGATGGTAATGCTTATTCTTTGAGCGAGGTAAGCGCCAGGTCTTGGGTCGCCTGAGACGTCGACCAGTCTATGTCTCCAGCTCATTATAAAGTAATAAAGCTACGGGATCCTAATGATCCATGGCCCCACTCCAAAAGGAACAAAATTTTCTTATTAAATTAATTTACTATTACACTAAATTATTGATCTAAGTTTTATAAATGTTTAAATGTCAAATATTATGTGTAAAATAGAGAATGCCACTGCGGATCTGATATACAAATAACTATTTGAGTATTTAAAAACCAAAAAACCCGCCAGAATATTTTATATTTTGCGGACGCCATGTTGGATTTTTTACCATAAAGTGTATCCTATGACACCCCAGGTATCAATGCAATTCTAACGACACCATGCACTTCGAAATCGGTCAAGCCGTTTAGGCCACAAGATGCGCCAAAGGCGGACATATGTACGTACATTACATACACTCAAAAACATTACTCTGCTTTCTTGGACAGTCGGGTAAAAATTACTCGTCAATCGATTTGTCATAATTCTGACGAACTTTATGTATTCCAAATACATCTCCAGTGTCCCAAATTTCCAGTGGCCGTATGGACTTTAAGCTATAACCACAAAGTTCGTAGTCGTTTGGGGTCTCACCGTAGACGCCGATGCGAGTTGTACCTGTAAGCTTACGAATAACATAGCACGTTTATCTACAATTGAATCTCGCGATATTTATCAGTAGTTCAGTCTGAAACTGAGAAACAAACATTGACGATTTTCAGAGAAAACTAAATCTTTATGCAGGCCAGTAAATATTTATCTGTTTCTGTCTGTACAGTCGGCGTCAGTAGTAGATACCAATGTCTATCGACAGTGAAATGTCGCACGCTCTCATCCGGCCCCTGTGGCCCGATTCTCGCGCGTTCGACGTATCACTGCCGATAGACATTGGTATGTCTATCTCTTTCACACTTACATGCATGTGCAAAAGCGACAGATCTATGGATGTCTATCGACTGTCGATAGACATCCATAGGTTTGTCACTTTTGCACGCCCTTATTAGTTCGAAAGAGATAGTTATACCAATGTCTATCGACAGTGAAATCTCGAACGCACGAGAATCGGGGTCCAGGACCCCTATTCTCGCACACTCGACATTTGTCTATCGATAGACATTGGCATGTCTATCTCTTTCACACTTATATACGTGTGTAAAAGTGACAAACCTATTGATGTCGTTCGACATTGAAATCTCGAGTATGTGAGAATCGGGATCCAGGGCCCCGATTCTCGCGCGTTCGACATATCACTGCCGATAGACATTGGTATGTCTATCTCTTTCACACTTACATGCATGTGCAAAAGCGACAGATCTATGGATGTCTATCGACAGAGAAATGTCGAATGCGCGAGAATTGGGGTCCTTGATCCCGATTCTTGCACGCTCGACATTTGTCTATCGTTAGACATTAGCATGTCTATTTCTTTCACACTCATAGGCGGGTGTAAAAGTGACAAACTTATTGATGTCTATCGACGTTAAAATCTCGAGTGTGTGAAAATTAGGCCCCAGGGCTGTGTTACGTGTTTAACGGTAGCGTGATGCTTATCCAGGCTATACCAACCGGAGTACTCCAAGATTACTACTCTTACTAGGTTATTATTTTGGGGAACTTTTTTTTTTTAGACAGTCTAGTGCTGTCGGATGGCAGAGCTAAACGGCTAGCAAGCTACCATTAAGCATAGTAAGTATTTTTTTCAAAAACACTCTCAAAGTTGAAAATATAAGTTGTAAACTTGACAGTTCCATGTTTTCTTACTATTACCACTGTTTCCATTATTACGGCTTAATAACTCATTGGTATATGGCCTGCCTGGGAATCGAACTCGGACCTCCCAAATTGGGAGACCGCGTCTTAACCGTTGAGTCACCGACGCTCCTGCTATTTGTCCGTATTGTTATTTGAAAATAAAAAAAATAGACATTTCACATTCCAGTTACAAAATGATATTGTAGAAGTATGAGAGGTGAGAAAAAAGCAACAAATTTCCAGTATTACTAATAAGTGTTAATTAATAAATGTTAAGATTTTTTTTCTAAAACTATATTTGTTGTAGTGTACTACTTCTGTAACTGTATTTTCTCTTCTGTCGTGCATTAAAGCGTATTTGTATTGTATTGTATAATTTTTTTTTTATTATTTCTTTTATTTTAACGAGGCTTAGAAGGCACTTATGCCAGCCTCATGGGTGGAAACAATTTGGGGTAGACTATTAATCTAAACTATGCCTATTCCTTAGCTTTAAACTATGGATTACAAAATTATACAATATTTTTGCCATCTTTGACGTAGGCTGGCTGAGGATGATATTGATATCTCCGTTTTGCCCTCTGTATTGTATTATTGTATAAATAAAAATTGTCTGTATTGTATAATTAAAAAAATAACAATAGAGTCGATTCTGACGATCTTTCACTATATTATCATATTATTTCACTATATTATTCGTATTATAACGCAAGAAGAAAGAGATAGAATCACATTAAGATTAGTTACGTCATTACATACGTCATACATTAGTATTAGTTACGGCGTAGTTCATACATGAGCGACCTTTATCCCAAATGGATTTAAATCAAAAATTGTAGGTAAGTGTTATCAATATCAACATTAGTAGAAAATTACTACAAGTAGGTACTTGCGAAAAAAATAAATAAACACTCTTAAGCGTTTTTTTTATGCACGACATGTTCTTACTTGACCTCAACCGCACCTGATGTTAAGTGAAGATGAGGTCGAAGGTGGAAGCGTACTGACCCGGAAACCCCAACACATTTGAGGCACTGGCTATCTTATCTCTGACAACCGGAACACAACAATGCTATTAACATTGCTACTTGGCGGCAGATTTAGATAAGATGGTGGTAGCTAGCCAGCTAAACACTTCGTCCAGGTGAATAGAGTAAACACACATAAGCTAAACACATCGTCCACGAATAGGGAATAGTCGCTAAGCCGCTGGGGTAACCTTTTCTGCCTAAATTGCATGCCAGCCCTAAGGTATCCGGTGGTTTTGCGAAACTTGGTCTTATCGACTACACAATTAATCTGTTATGAGATAAATAATCTACAACCGATTTGTAAAAGTGTCAGTCGATCTGTACCAAATTGATACGGGACCATCTTGCTGATAAACCTTATCAAATAAAAAAAGTTAACAATTTACGAAAATATGGCTGAACAAAGATCCTCCCCCTGGATAAAAAAACCGCTGAAATTCAGCCTGTTTAATTATTTTTTCTTGAAAGACAAATTTTAACACAATAGCGTAGTAAAACTCCCAGATATTTTATTGGTATGGATTTGTAGTAAATCAACCATATCCATAATACAAGACATTGCTTAGTGACGACCTATAATATGGCGCTGTGTATACCCATTTTGTTTATTATCTGTGGAGTCAGCTTAGTGAATGGGTGACAATATTAATAAATTGATGATGCCAAGTGCTGCTGAAGTGGATGTCAAAATATGGAAGTATTGACCCCAAATTTTTTTTAGTGCATTTGGGTTTGAGACTCACGATCCTTGGGGGATATCTCTCTACAATGACATGGCAATGAGACTTGTCGACGTCTCGGGTGTTCCAAGAGTTGTCACTTTGCTCAATGAACAAGTATTGTCTTCCAATGAATAAGTATTGTATTGTATTGTAGTGCAGCGAGCATCTAGGGCACTCCAACACAGACCGAATCTGTGTCACCTCCTAAACTTAGTGATGAGGTGACACAAGTGCATAAGTTAATTGTTAAAGTTACCTTTTTAGTTACCTTTACCTTTCATAATATTAGATATTGTATTGGTCAGTAGTTGTATAAATACTTTGGAATTCTAAAAAGAGACAGAACTATTTATTTATTTATAATTTATTGCACACAAGAAAAAAAACATACAGATACAACATAATAGAGACGACACAACAGGTTCTGCTTATTTCTACAATGAAATTTCTTCCAGCAGACCTACGAAAGAGATATGACTGGCAGAGGCAGATAAGACGTGCACAATGGAAATCTAAAGAAATGAATAAATATGATAGATAGATAGTTAAAGAATTTGATGTTTTTTTATGATTAACTGGATACGCGTTTGCCCACAATCTCACCTGATGGAACGTGACGATGTGGCCGAAGATGAAGCATGCTATCTCAGTAGATGCCTATTCACCCTGCTCTTGAAGATCCCAAGGCCTTGGCTGTTATGAATGAAGAGTCGACCGCTTATTGCGAATGTTCGGTATATTAACTACATACGGGTGGAATCCCTCCCCATGCCTAGTAGCCCGAAGATGAAATGGCGATGGTGGAATAAGATTATGTTGGTGAAATAGACCTTTAACTGATATATTTAACCGAGCAGAATTGAAGAAAACGAACTATAGCAAATGAAATAGGAATATCTGTAGGAAGACTGGATATTTTTTTACCGATTTTAGAATAACCATGTCAATAGTTACAATTTTATTTCATTTAAGATAAAAGTAATACTTGAAAATGTTTCATTATACTTAATATAAAATTACATCTCATTCGCAAAGCTGACTCCCCTGTGAAGAATGAGCAAGAAACTCAAGGGTTGCTTTTTTCATCCGACCATGCAACAAAAAAGACTGGGTTATTTAATACGTATTTTTCAAATTTGTGAAAATAATAATCATCTTCATCATCATCATCATATCAGCCAAGAGACGTCCACTGCTGGACAAACGCCTTCTCCAAAGATCTTCACAACGATCGGCCCTGAGTTGCCCGCATCCAGCGGCTTCCCGCCATCTTCACCAACTCGTTGGTCCATCTCGAAAATAATAATACTTAAGACTAAACTGTTTCATCATCAATACTATACAAATTGTCTTATTGTTATTCGGTATCTCAATGGCTCTTCGAAATCTTCGAAAAAATCGTCAGTGATAATCGTCGAGTGCTACACCTTATCACGAATTATATACATTTTAACCACAAAAGAAACAAAAAGTTTTTATATCTCTCCGATCATTTATTAACGACACTAATAGCGCTATATTGGGTAACACACATCAGTACAGAAGTATTATTAACTTAAAATATATCATTGTAACCTGAGCTTTACAACGTCGACTAATGAACGAAGTAGAAAAATTATTCATCAACAAGTAACATTCGGAATAATCAGCGGTACACGAAAAAATCAGTAATTATTCAGATGAAGTTGGACCAGCGAAGGGGGTAAGGGGGCAAGGGACGACCAAAATAAAAACGGCGTTGCGTAGGGGTGACACCCCTCTCCCTTCGCCTCTACAAATGTTATCTAACTGCGTTCGCTTCGCGTCCGTCGCGGCGCCGCGCCACTCCGAATTAGCACGCCCGAACCGGCAAATTTCAATTTGAACTCAATTTTTTCCCGGATAGTTTGCCCTAATCGAAAACGGTAGTCCATCAGCTATTCCGTCAGGGAACGGGCGGTAGACGTGCCGTGTACGTTCCGTTATTATTGGGCCAGTAATGTGTGGTCATTATCGCGAGACCACACACAGGCGCGTAGCATTGTCCGCGCGGGTGTGTGTGTAGATTTTTACTCATTAATTTTAAAACGCTCCGGATTTTTTTCAGGGCGGGTGCTAGGGGGCCGGGGGTGGGGGGGTGAAAATTGGCGATGGCCGACGGGCGGGGTGTCACCGCCGGGGGTTATTAAATAGATTGGTCCGCGGCCGAACGGAGCCGATCTGCACTTGTACTCGCGTCATTAACGGGTTGAGAACCGATTTTAAATCGTGAAATAACAGCCTGTTACAGGAAAAGTTGAGCGAGGCTTATCGAGTTCCCCCATCGCTTTCTACCGATTTAATTGCGTTATTTTTTTTTTGGTTTCGATACGACAATTTCCTCACTTGATTTGCGTAATGATCCATGTTAGTTACTTTAAAGAAAATACGTTAAATTCAGAAGTGTTGGGAAAAGTTGGCAGTCGAAATACGATTCGACACAAGGGACCTCGTCTGTAACGATTGTCACAACACACAGGAGCACGTTTCGAATACACACACGTGAAACGCTTTTTTTCTGCGGCCGTTCAACGGGAGCATGGTAGGGGTGTGGGGGGAGGAAATGTGAAAAATACTCGAAAAAAGGCGAAATTGTAGCAGATATATAATTAAAGTCCAACGTACAGTAACAGCGAACAGCGATGTATTATGCAGACTCCCACTCTGATGTCGCGAGCTACTCGATGCTGTGTACAATGACCGATAAAGGTGTGAACGGAATTGAGGGGCGTTTGTATAATCTTTTTTCATTTTCATTCGCGGTTCCTTAGATTAGGATTTTTTATATTTTTAATTTTTATCATAGATGCATTAAAATCTTAGTTTAATTAGGAAGGTTAGCTGAACGGAATGGGTGACAAGAGGTAAACGAAGAATTAAAAAATAAAAAACGAAAAATACGCCCTGTGCAAAACGAAAGAATAGAAACATTATTGAAGGTAGATGGAGAAAGAGGAAGGCCAAGAACTACCTGCATGAGTATATAAAAAAAGATATTTTGAAAGAGAAGAGCATTAGGGAGAAACAAATGCAAACATTTGCTTACAGATACAAGAGCACGGCTCTTAAGTCATTGAGTAAATGAAAATTGGGTCGTCATTGGAATTCATTAATACGACTGCCCGCGTCTCTGCTCGTGTGGATTTGGTCTATCGTCCCGCGGGAATCACGTAGGAATCAGGGAATAGGGAATCAGGAATCACACCTTTATCCAAAATTCAGATATTATAGAAGTTATGCTGAAGATAAAAATTTAAAAAACGGTTATGCATAGATGTTGTAAACATACTTGAGACACAATGGAATTAATGTTGATATCACACTCTTTAATTTTCTTATGAAGTCCTGTCTTGGCGTTGTCTGTGCTTAAAGGTTAGAAAAAATTACAAAATGAATTACTTGAATTGAATGAATCACTTTGACAACCTGTTTGGTGTAGCGGCTAGAAATCGAGACGGCTATACCAAACGGTCGCAGATTCGAATCCCGCTAGCGACATAGTTTGTATGATGAATACGGACATGTGTACCCGAGTCATGGATGTTCTTATTTTTAATATAAACGTATTTGTACTTATAGTATATCAACCTGCACCCATAGCATGACATCGTTTGTCGTGCGCGACGTGGATGTGAGAGTGGGATAGTTGTATATTTGCTCCAAGCGAATGAGTAGGACAAATATTATCTCGCGCGATGTAAACGTTTCTCGCGCCTGTCGTACTACTAGTGCATATACGCCTAGTTTGCTTAGTATGGAAATTGATAGCGCCGTATGAATGCCCATATTATTCAAAATCATCGCCGTATTTATTCAAAATCATCGAGCATTTTTGCACAAGAATAGTTGAATAAAGCTGCTAATTTGATTTCTCGAAAATAAAAATGTAACAGCCGCAGTTGATGCCGGACGCCAGTTACGACTATATTTATTTATATTTAACAAAATATAGCCCTAACTGGCGTCCTTGGATCTATTAATCCAAGAATTGCCCGTTAAATTGACTAACTTAAAACCAGTAAAAGGTACTACGGACCACCCAATCTTACTTCGGTCACGTACGGTCGCCAACAAAAGTAGATGAATGAACATTCGCGATTCGCGAACGTAACTACGAGGCCGAGCGGTCTGACGTCTCGAGCGCGGCGTAGTTGACAAATTAGAGTTAACATCATGTTCTGTCGGCAACTGTACCTTTGAACGTAGTAAGGGAAAACGAATGAGAAAAATATACCGTTTTTTGTGTAGGTATTTTTTTTATTCGAGCTCGCCAGTGATAAATCACCTTTTGCAGTTTAGTAGCTACTGGTAGCTGTTTTTGATTAACAACATCCACAGGTATATTTGTTATTTACTCATGTCTATTTAAAAAATTAAAATTTTATATAATTAGTTTTTACACTCTAATTTGTCAACTCCACCGACAAGAGCATGGCACTTAAATCAGATGATGATGTATGTATGTAGATTTCTATGTTACCTCCTGTAGACTGAAAGGTGTAGTTAGATTCGGCTTGATCCCTAGAGTGTCATAAGATACATTTTATGGTAAAATCGCGTCCGCAAAATACGAAATATGCTGTAGGGTTTTTTGGTTTTTAAATACTTAAATAGTTAAATATTTTCTTTTTCACTAACATAACTATTTCAAATAAATGGAGTCCCACGTTGGGTGCCAGTGTGGCAGTGCAGAATGGAGATGGATTGGAATTCTTACACCATATGTCGATAAGATGATGATGATAATTAGTTTTAAAGGTTTGTAATTTAATGTAAATTATAATTAAAAAAAATGTAATTTGTAACCTATCATCTCAAAAAGTGTGTAATACTGTAATGTAATGTTTTTATAATATGATAAAAAGATTTCAAAACATGCATTTTAACTATAGGTAATTATGGCCCTACTCTGAAATTTCTTAAACTTTCTGGCCCCCTAGAAAGAAAGTTTGCCCACCAACTGGTCTATGTTAATCATAAGCATTGATCACAAGGCGGCGTCTTGTTTACCTTTAAACAGACCACTTTGAATTCTGCGTTGTGTATGATATAGTGATATGCCTCTCTCACGGCGCGCTTTGCATCGTCTTCGATATGCCCTAATCGAAATCACAAATCCATTTACACAGGTGATAACAAACACAGGTTTTCTTATACTATTCAGTATTTCCACAGAATCTTTAAATCTTGTTCTTTTAATGTAAGTTTAGGAGTCCATTGAGAAGTTAACAGCTGATGCTCATAACGTAAGTATTTTAATGGTTAACATGGGCATCAGCTGGGAACATAATGTTTTAGAAATACAATTTATAATTACTAAATTTACTGGTTGTAAACTACTGTAACCTGCTGTTTAAATAAATTATTCTCATTCTTCATCATCATTATCATCAGCCGGTAGACAACCTACTGCAGGGATATAGACCTTCCCTCGTATATGAGGGAGCATGGGCCATAGTCCGCCATGCTGGCCCAATGCAGTTTGGGGACTTCACATGCCTTTGAATTTTTATTTCTCAGCGGGTTTCCTTACGATGTTTTCCTTCACCGTTCAAGAGCTGTCGGATAAATGCACATAAGTATTAAATTAAATTCCTGGGATTCGAATCCTCCCAAATTGGGAGACCGCGTCTTAACCGCTGAGCCACCGACGCTCGTTCTTCTTCTTAAATTATTCTCAACACTCTATAAAGTAAACCATAATCAACTGTTAACTTTAGGTATCCCAACACTCTTTTTGCCAAGCGGGGCCGGAGGGTGGCGATCGCAGATTTATGACAAATTCACATCAGTGACGCTGCTGCCTGTCACTGGTCAGTACTGTTATGCACATAATCTTTTAATCGCCTGTTTTGACACCCACAGGAAGAGACGAGGTGTATCTTTACCCGACAACCCCAAAAAGAAGAGTTACGTTTTTACTCTGTATGTATGTAGGTATGTAGATTTCTATGTTACCTCCCGTAGACTAAAAGGTTCGGTCGATTTTGAAGTGCAAGGTGTAGCTAGATTCGGCTTGATCCCTAGAGTGTCATAAGATACATTTTATCGTTAAATATCCAACATCCCACGTTGGGCGCCAGTATGGCATTGCAGACTGGAGATAGATTTGAATTCTTACACCATATGTCGATCGCAACACAGAAATAAATATTTAGGCCCTACTCTGATAAATGAAAAATAAAAACTGAGTATAAGTACCTACCTACTCCAAATGTAACGCAACCACACGCCGACCAAGACAGAGTTTATGTTACAAAAGCTTTAGCGCCTAAAGAACAACTTTTATTTAAAATAATATAGTTATGTAATGTTTTATGAGTCCCATAATGTTTATGGCTAATAAACAAATTCCTATTCTATTCTAACTAGCCTTATGCAAACATATAAGCAATTCTGATGCTTCGTAAAGAGGTGAAAAAAAGAAAACAAGTACACATTGGCATTATATCGTTCAGACGAAGAAAAGATAGAACGCTAATAATATTGTAAAGTGAAGTCACTTTTGTAAACTTGTGTGACTTCTCGCTGCGGCACATCGCGCGCCACTCTCCTCGGTGACATTAGCACCACTTTGGTTAGAGATTTATAAGAAGATTTTTCAAAATACTTGCTTTCATGTACGACTGGTTTCACACAAGGGGCCCTGTACTTAGATCTCGGTCCATGCTAAAACTAACCTAGGACCGTACGGGCTTCACTTCTGTAGTACAGCGTGAAGCCTGTATAATATATATTTTTTTGGTCTAAGTTTATAAATATGATGATAATGTTTTTGTTACAATTCGAAATTTGACAAGTTTACAAGACGAACTTTTTAAATTCTCCACCACTAACTCTTTATTAGTGAATCATTTCGAAAACAGCATGTGCCTACTAAAAACATATTAAAAACACTCGTAAAATAAAACACAATAATCGAATTCATTGTTACTTGAAGCACGAGCGTCTCTCGAGTTCTCGACGCACGACAGATGGTTAGGGGGGCTTCGATTAATTTAACATTAAATTCAATAATAACCTCCCATTTATTGCGTAATTTCCTACCAATTACGTTTCATTTATCGCTCGGTAATAGGGTTACACAGGATCAACGGGTGTGGATGCTGTTTTCATCAAAAGGTTCGTACTATTTGAAGTTTATAATATACTTTAAAACATGTTATTGTCCTCCAGACTTGTGATTCCATCATGAACCAAATATCACCGGTGGGTCACAAAGAATTTCTTGTTTACATCCAACTATTAGTAGGTAGAGCTGTGTGGTTTCGGCACTCAAATAGAATAGAACCAACCCGCCTTTTCCCGTGGGTGTCGTGAAAGGCGACTAAGGGACTTTCCACCAAAAAACATCTATAGATTTGCACGTTTCTACGACGATGGGCTCACGCGCGTATTTCTGTATATTTCATAATGTGAATTTGATGTTGTTTCAATCACTATAAACTTTTAATGTTTGGAATATCTATACACAACTGTTTGGGATATCTCTGACCACCCCATTTGGGATAAAGATCGTGACGTTATGTATATATTAGTAGGTACAGTCGGATGGTATTATCTAACTAATATTATAAATATGAAAGTTTGGATGTTTGTTTATTTGTTTGTTTATTGCTCCATCACGGCGAAACGGATAAACGAATTTGGATGAAATTTGGCATATAGGTACAACATACCCTGGATTACATAGGATACTTTTTATCTCGATAAAGTGAAAGTACCCGCGAGATAAACAAATTTCCGCGATAAATTTATTAAACGCAGGCGAAGCCGCGGGCGGAAAGCTAGTGTGGTATAAATTAAATATTTTGAAATCTCCGGGAGACAATGATTATATCATCCAACTAAAATGGCTAAACCGATTTTCATCAAACATTGGTAAAAAACTTCTCACAAACACTGGCTTTAGTAAATATGAAACCGTTTTCAAATCTGCTAAGCTGCTTTGGCGCCACAATATCACACACAGATTATACATAGGCTTGGAACTTACCTATAACAGTTGTGTTTTGCGTTTGGGGGTATATTAAGGCTTCTTGGCGGGAACTCGGCAAGTGAAGTTGCATTTTCGTATTTATTTCTTGAAATTTCTTCTTTCTGAGTTTTGAAGCTTGATTACGGCAGAATATTGTACGGCAAAAGTTAGTGATGGTGTACAAGTTAATGGAAGTGAAAATTAAAGTGCATTTAGGACCTACATTCTTTCGTATTCTTTAATAAAGCGGCATAATGCTTTATACTACAGAATACTAAGCTGAAAACTCCCTTTGCCTTCCAACATTGTTGAATAAAAAAAAGGGGGGTATATTAAATATACAAGGATAATGCAAGGGATGATTAGTTATTCCTGTTAGTTAAAACGTTTTATTATATTTATTTATATATACCTATATATATAACTCTGTACTAATATGTATCGTACTAATCTTTCACACAGGGGTAGTAAATGACGTCATAGGGTGCGGCAGCGGCGCGTGGGCACTCAACTTCTTTTATTGTTCGATTATAATCGCTCGTTGTGAATTTGAATTTAAATTTAGAATTTCTATTGTTCAATTCTATTATACGCAATGATTGGATGCAATTAGTGAATTATAATGAATTCTTTTATGTCAAAAATAGAGATAATTACATATCGAAATATTAAATTGATTTTCTATTAAAATACTTACCTATCTGCAAAAGTCCATCTAGTTATTAGCTATTAATTTCAAGGATTCTTGTGAACAGTTTCATGTTTCCAATAATTAAAATTTTTAACGAGAAACTTACATAGGTAGTCGTACATACTTATATGTGATTCTTTCTGATAAATTATAGCAGATTTATGTCGTCTTTTAAAGTCTCCTTTATACTAACAATATTTTTTTTTTCTACATTTATTTAGAGGTTTCTATACATTGACTACATGTCCAAACGTTTCATTTTAACTCAACTAACAATAAGTATAATAACGATATTTCCAAATTTCAACATAAGATGTATGATTATACATATAATAATGTCGTATTATTCATATAATTATCAAATCACAAATTGTAACCCATAATCTGTTTAAAAGAGCAACCCTGGAGTTTTTTGCTCGTTCAGCTTTGTGAATGAAAAGATTAAAACTGGCTGCACCTAAATGCATCAATAATAATAATAAATAATAAATATCCTTGACATACACACAGCGCCATCTAGTTCCACAGTAAGCAACTATAGGCTTTTGTTGTGGATACTAGATGGTTGATATACTACATAAATACTTATTATAAATAAAAACATCCAAAACTCGGGTACACATGGGCGGCGGTGATTGCTTTCCATCAGGACACCCGCACGCTTGTTTGCCGCCCTCTCATATAAAAAAAAAAAAAGATTCATTACACAAACATAATGTCCCTAGCGGGATTCCAACCCGCAACCTTTTGGTATAGTGGTCAGAGTTGCTAAACACTATCGTCATCAACACTACGTATTAAAAATTTTTTATAGAATCTTGTAAAGCCCAAAGAACTTAAATTAATATGACGTCTGAGAATCCGATTCACCTATTATCTCTCCTATATACCCTATTACTTCTAAGTAGTTACCTAACTTCATACTCACAACAATCAAAGTACATCACAGATGAAACATATCTAAAAATCTCCACTCACGTATTCTTTCATAAGCGAAGTATCTCTGGTGCGGCGGGTAGTTTTTCAAATATGCAATTTACTGATTTCAAAATAAAAAAAAGGAGAAGTCACCTGTGTGGGGCGGGTCAGCCGGCCGTACCATAGGAGCGGCGCAAAACGAAAAGAAAACAACCATGAAAATAGTAGGCCCACGTATGGTAAATAGCATTGAACGGTACCCCCCTGTTCACCCTATAGTTAAATTTGCTACAGTCTGAATCCCAGGTGTTTTTGTTCAGCTTTAAATTATGGATTTGTATGACTATCTATATTTGTAGAAAGTTCGACAAACATTATTCTACACACACACACACACACACACAAACTAAATTAGAGCAATTTTAAGATTTCCATACATACATACATTACGATTATTTTGTTTGCCTGAAATCAATGTTATCTTATCTGTTATTTTGACGACCTATTTGGTGTAGTGGTTAGCAACTCTGACCACTATACCAAAAGGTTGAGGGTTCGAATCCCGCTAGGGGCATATGTTTGTGTGATGAATACGGACACGTGGACCCGAGTTATGGATGTTTTCATTTATAATAAGTAATTATTTACAAAAAAAATGTATTTATGTAGGATATCAACCATCTGGTATCCACAACACAAGCCTATAGTTGCTTACTGTGGAACTAGATGGCGCTGTGTGTATGTCTAAGGATATTTATTTATTATTATTATTATTTAGGTATTCATCCTCTCCACATGTCCAAACCATCTGATACCTTTTTCAACCTTTGTCACTACGTCCTCTTTCACACTGCTTAACTCCTTCTAACTTAATTCTATCTTTTAAAGTCACCTCACTCGTACTACTCAATGATCTTATTTAACAGGTAATAATATCTAAGAACAAGAAACCTTTATTTGATCCATTTAACAAAACACATACATTACAAAAACCTGCTGTTCAAGTATAATTTATAATGGTGACTCTACGCCTCCATCTTCTGCCTCTTTGCTAAATTTGATCTCAAAGATAGAACCCTACTTTGTGATCTTTATAAAACTTTAAGCATTTATTTCAACGTAGTTACATTATATCATTTGTTGAATATCAATTTAAATCTACTAGAAATAATAGGACTTATAGCATTTATCTGTCAGTATGTTCAACGGAAAGGGAAATAGAAGCATCGCAAGGAACCCGCAGTATCATTGTTGTTCTTTTTTTTTTAAATAAAAAGGATACAACTAATAAAATTTTATGTTTTTAAGGAGCTGGTTGAGGTACACCAAGCGTCTTAGTCATTCAGATAATCACTAATTTACTTGCTAATGTTGTTATGACATGTTTTCAAAATTTTTTCATCGTTACATTAATAACAGATATTCTAAGTATAAATTTATAAAAGAGTATAAAGTGTCCCGTAAATGATGTGTTAACTTTGATTAGTCTGAATATAGGGGTGACCAATTTGTTCTTATATCTCAAATTTCAGTTATTCTTGTCACTATTTTTCGGATGCAATACTTATATAATAAACGAATACAATACTATACTTAATCGTACCAGCCCCCGTACCATGACATCGACTGTCGCGCGCGAGATAGGAGTGAGAGTGGGATAGTTGTATATTTCGTCCAAGCGAATGAGCAGGATAAATATTATTTCGCACGACTTAAACGTTTATCGCGCCTGTCATACTGCTAGTGCAGATATTAGATAAGCCATTGCCGCATGTCCTTGTCTTACGCCACCTATTCGCAACGCCAGATACCTACTATCACCGCAGTAAATGTACAGGTCAAATAGCACTAACCACTCATTAAGTAGCCTCATAATAACACCGCGCGATTTCCTTACATTTTCCATTCGAACGTGGCATTTATAAGAAATTATGGGCATACTTTACATGATACATTATACGCCGTCATTAAAAGCATATAGAAAAGAAACGTGGTCTGCCATTAAAGCAGCCACTCGCAATTAAAATAATGGGTGTCACACCTATGACACAATTAGGTGGTAGGAATAAATTCTATGTTTTGGTAGCGGTCCACAATTGCGACTTAATTAGGGCTAATCAAAAAAACTTAATTCCCGGTAATGGCACGTAATAGCCCGGCTAGTTTTTAACGCGTCTCCTGATACAAATGATAATGAAAGCTAATAACGCTTTTTTTAGAATGGCCCTGGGGTGGTTGCTGTGGTCATTACGTTTGTTTACCCCCGGCGTAACGATTTCTTAAGCATTTTGTGTGCCGTATGTGGAATTTAAAATTCAGTACTGTTTATTTTTGTAAGACTATCGTTCTCTTCACTCATTTATTCATCATCATCATATCAGTCACAGGACGTCTACTCATAGATTTCGTTGGAAGTGGCCTGAATGGAGTGACTTCGCGTAACATTCATGAGGTTGGCAACCACCGTGTCTCTCTAGAACTTTAATGTCACACCCGGCCATTAGTTTTTCGGGCTATGTGTGGTCACTGCCACTTAGTACGCTGGGCTATGACATTCGTTCTTCTACGGATTTCTTTATATGCATTATAGGTAGAAAATTCATAATTGTTATTCGATATACAATATAGTATAGTATAAATGTATAAATAGCAAAGAAGCAATCTGTTGTTATATAAACCACAAAAATTTATGAATTGGCAAATGGCAATTACAAATTGAAACATTTTTGACCGAATTTCGAATCGTTTATGTCACAGTTTTCGCTAAAAAAAATTGAATTGCTATAGACCTCACATACACACCGACAGCCTTATGTCCCCAAAGTTGGGGCAGATTGTTGTAGATAGACATGTGGCCATGAATTTTAATTCGCGAATAATGAGGGTAGTTGTGAATCTCCGCTCAAAATCCATTTCTGATGCTGACTGTACTTGTATCTTTGATACCCACTCTAACAACTAGTAAGTCAACTTTAAAAAGTGAGTTAAATAGAGATTGATAATTAACAATGTGTCATTTCAAATATCGTAACACATGAGACATTTCACAACAATTTGTACAAATTGGTACAATTAAGTAAATCCATTATATAAGCTAAATTGCTTCTATTATAACTACTACATACTGTTTCTTTAAGTCACAATAGGTGTACTATACAATTCCAGATATTACTACACACACAAAAAAAATCAATTCACGTTATAATCAGTACAGGTCCGCTACACATCCGGATATCTACTTTATTGTGGTGGAGATTGGTTATCTTGTCTCAAATGGCCCGCACACAACAGTGCTATTGACATTTATGATTAGCAGCTGGCTTAGATATTAGTCTCTCATGTCCCTTATCCCCTAAATTAATTAAATAGGTTGCGATGCGCAGTGTAAATTACTTTTAAATTCGCAATTTTTAAGTAGAATAAAAATAGTTGAATCTTAAAAATCATACGGATTCAAAGTACTGTACGTAGTTTTGGATTATTTTGTACATAATACATAGTACTATGATCAAAGTGAAATAATAAATAAATAAATAAATATGCACTTTAAACGTAAATAAATAAATACATATTACTAAGACACAAAAAACAACAGTTTCTAAACTCTCACGCGAACGATGACTCATCGCCATTTTGATGACGTCATGAGGAGCAATGAGAGTAACCTAACATGCTGGCTCGTTTCTCCATCTACACATACGTATAAGCACGAAGAGTATAGCTATAATAGTTTCTGGGAAGTGACGATTCTAAAGCTCTGGAAATGCATAGGCGGCTAATTAATTTTAATACCTACCATGGAATAACAACCTTTAACGAAAAAACTGATTAGTATATAGGCTAATCCGCGGATTATCGAAAAAATAATTGAGCCTTTGATACGTTGAAAAACGGTTTAAAATTAAGAAGCATCGTGGAACAAATTGTTGAGCAAAAAATTAAACCTTCCATATCAAATTGAACAAAAGAACAACATTCGAGCGAACAATAAACCTCAAAAAGAAGAACAAGCAATTGCATTAAGCTTCGATTTGGAACCATTGTTGCTATTTCCCCCGACAAAACAGTAGTTAATTCAGTTCATTCCACCCCCTTGTCCCCACCTGACTTGAAAGAGTTAAATTTGCTTACCAAAC
The DNA here is from genome assembly GCA_949316235.1 of Oegoconia quadripuncta. Classification (NCBI taxonomy): domain Eukaryota; kingdom Metazoa; phylum Arthropoda; class Insecta; order Lepidoptera; family Autostichidae; genus Oegoconia; species Oegoconia quadripuncta. The sequence goes on along the minus strand of OX438755.1, from coordinate 16,235,657 downwards.
GCACGCACAACCTATACCAGTAGGCAATTACGGCTAATGATAATAGTTTTTATTACTTATGTCCATTAGCTTTTGGATTGTGGACATTGCCGGCCTTTCTTGGCCTTGTTAGGGTCAGTTTTGATTGTCTACTTACTAGGAGATAAGAACATTGTTATGAGAAAAATTTCACTAGTCCACTGACCGCACCAGACATTGCTCTTCTCTAATTGAAAACAACTTTACCCCTTTATGTAGATAGATAGATAGATAGATAAAAAGTTTATTGCATAAACTGGCACACATACAAAGGAGAAACATGAACAAATAAGAAAACAAGAGACATACAATTTTTAACAAATACAATGTAGAGTAGGTTTATGTAACTGTAAATCTTTTTGTAAGCAGATTAAGAATGTCAGGTGTTATTGAAACAAATATAGTACATTTGAACGCGTTAATAAACTCTAATATCGTCAGGGAGCTCATAACATTTTTTTTAATAATCCAAATTGGCTATTTCTTCCGAGCAAAGTTGTAATGGGGAAATAATTGGGCTTTCCACTTATATTTTTTTATCGTGGGTCGTATGTAACGCGCTCAATGTACTCGATAGCAACGCGATAAGTTAATTTTCTAAAAGAATTCAGGTAGATGCAATTAGAATAACTTTTTAAGTATTTACAAAACCAAAAACCCGACACCATATTTTGTACTTTGCGGGCGTCATGTTGGTTTTTTTGCCGTAATATATATACTGTGAGACTCTACGAATGAAAACGAATCGAACGATACCTTGCACTTCAAAATTGGTCAAGCCATACATACATCTCTCGTTTTGCGCGCCCTCATAAAAAAAAACATACACTCGAAAGATATTCTCCTTCCTTTCCAATTGGGTAAAAATTGTGAAAATGTAAAGTCGGAGACCGTATAAGTTAATACTTACCGACATTTTAAAAGTCATTGTTGTACATTGTCAGGTAATGATGTTAATAGCGATAAGACCGCCTGGTTGTACAATTTTTAAAGCTGGATAACCGCCTCCGTGGCTCAATGTAAACAACAAAATATCCGCCTGGCTAGCTACCACCGTCTTATCTAAATCTGCCACCAAGAGCAATGTTAATAGCATGGTTGTGTTCCGGTTGTCAGAGATAAGATAGCCAGTCCTCCAAAGGTGTTGGGGTTTCCGGGTCAGTACGCTTCCACCTTCGATCTCATCTTCACTTAACATCAGGTGTGATTGAAGTCAAGTATCAACCTTTGGTGCATAATAAAAAAAAAACTGTATTCATCAAGTATATTCTTAAACTTATATTACTATAATACAAAGTTATGTTTGTAGTTCATTTATGTCATTTTGTAGAAAAATTGTTTGTATTTCTTGTGAAAGTAGAAAGAAAATATAGAGTTTTATCAACTTTTTTATTTATTTATTTTATTTATTTGGGACAGTTAACAACAGTGTACATAGTTACATTATTAACATTTTCTGTAGGTATTAAGTATATACACAGTCCACGACACTATCCACGAGGTAAGTAATACAGTATTTCACATGACTTACAAGTTATGAAGTTTACAATAAGTACATCCGTATCATTACAATTTTACAATCTCTGTCAAACTTCTCACAAATCTAATAATATGTTATAAATTGATCGATTATAACTCGTTATGTATAGTAGAGCTTATTTTGTGATAACTTTCCTGTTACCGGCGTTATACTTATTGGGAAAACTATTAAAATTTTAAAAAGTAGCAGTTTATCGACTATTTGCACATATTTAATTATTTCATAATTTTCTTGCCGTTATAAATATGACTATGCTAAATATCACTTTTACAACACTAATCGTTTCGATTAAAACATAGGTATACGTACTGCGGAACCGTGAAAATTAACCCTAAACCCCAAGTAATTCCTGTAGTAAGTACTAAGCATGTGTTGTAACAATGTTTCAAACAATATAGGTACATAATTGAAACAAGGACAATAATAATCAAAACCAATATTTAAAAAAAAAATTACATCATCTTCAGTAAAGTTACTTTGCCCCACTATTCATTACTCGCTTGATGCGTCATACAAATATCGTATAAAGAAAACAACATAATAACTGCATTATATCCAGTAGTGCACCAAACTGTTTATCATCAAGTTATTCCATTATACGCCGGGCTGCAGTGTCGTAATGGTCTGGTAGAGGGTCGGCCCGGCCATTAAGGAGGGGAAATTAGTGCATTATTGACTGATTTCCCTCGCAACTACCTGATAGACGCCACTGCCTCGGTAGTGATGGGCTAACGCAAACATTTCCGAGTAAGTTTTTAGCATATTGTTGTTTACAATACTATAACTTATTTTAAATAAATCATGATAACGTTTATTAAGAAATTTATTATTTATTCAATAATTTGTATACTTGCACAATTCCTTATAAAGTCTGAAGGTAAAGTGATATAACTGAAAATTTTATAAATATACGAAAACGTTCATATTGTTTGCATATGTTTCCGCGGGCTCGTCACTACGCCTAGTTTCCGATAAATACCTACTGCCCTCAATATTTACAGCACTGGCTATGATCTGATAAACTGTTGCCTATTTGTTTTTTATTAGATTGGGTTGAGTTGAAATATTTATTTTTGAATAAGATTTTTATTCGTAGTCGTAATTTTGAATGCAACTTGATGATTGATAATTATAATAGTACGTGTAAATGGTAAGAATATTGTAGATTACTGTTTTAGGTTTGTAGATTGTATAGTTGTAGATGTAGATTGTATAGTACAGCGCCTCCATTGGGATTTTCAAGAAGCGACTAAGGGAACACTACTTGGGCTTGGCTTACAATTAATAATTTTTATTGTATTGCAGATATAGGTATTTATAACACACAGGTACTATAGGTTTCTTAATATTCTGTACATAATATGTATTTATATATGTATATATTAGTATTTATTTATCTATTTAGATATGTAAGTAGGTATATGTATTGTACATATAAGTATGTGTATACAAGTATTATATATTATATTACTATTATTAGGTATTTATTATTATTAAATCTGTACACGTATGTATGTCTATCCACTTCAATTCTCACTCTTGTCACTCACGGTCTTGCTGGAAGAAATCTCTTTTTAGAGATAAGCTTGCACCTTTGTACATCCTCTTTATTGCTGTACTGTTTTTATGATTAGTGTACAATAAACTATAAATAAATAAATAAATAGTTTTTAAATTTGTTGTTTAGAGATTAGAGGGTGGATGTACAAATAAAGAAATGTGGTCAAACGTTTTTGAGAATTATAAAATCTAGCGTACATTGGTGTGCCATTCCCTTTCATTACCCACATGACAAGACTTGGTCTTCATTAGAAACGCTATTGAAAGAAGTAAAAACAACGTATAATATTCTTGCATACTTGACGAGCTCCCGGAGGGTGACTCTCACTCGTACGAAATTTCAATGCCGATGGACATCAATAGGTTAGTTACTTTTGCACACGCTTATTATTGTGAAACAGATAGATATATCAATGCCACGAGACAGTTCCAGATCTTCTCTAATTTGAAATGTCGATTATTCTCAAAAGTTAGCGAATGTAAAATGTTTTGTATAATAAATAACAAAATAAAAATACAGTGACATTGTAATGCCAAAAATATTTAATCACCGATCAGGACAAATTGTCGAAAGGAGGAGTATACTCAGACATTTTCAATTAGATTCGATCTCAAGTCACGATTTAAACAAATCGATCGATTGCATCGAGAACGGGGCGGAAATGTTGCGCGCCAGCGACAATCGTAGGGTCCAATTAGTTTTTATGGCACGCTTCATTACAGCCAGTGTTAATTATTATTGTGCTGACGAACGCCTGTTCTCACTCGACGACCTAATTAGAGCTGTGCCTCGTTTTTTTGCTTTTCTTGTCAGCAAATTATGAGCGTTGGGGTGTACGCGGCGCTTTGTGCGAGTGTGTATAGGGCACTTATGTCGAGCGGCGTCGCGTCGCTGACGTTTTGAGTTCCTATTCTTTTTTTAGTGTTCGAAATTCAAATTTAGAGTTAGCACGATTTATTTTCAATTTGCAGTAAAACAGCTTTATATGATATGCTAGTCGAAAAAATAAAGATTCACATAATTTTCTCAATTCGCACTTACTGCATTGTGATGCAAAGATGTACTTAATTACATTTTTCAAGTTATAATTATTTCACAGTTTCGAGACTTATTAAATCATGACAGAATATTAGTGTAGCAAAGAGGTCAATAATTGTTACGCTATGTAAACTTTTTAGCGGAAAATACGACATAACGGAAAATTTATCTGCCACGTGTTCTAAGTAAGTGCGATTAAACATTCATTATTGTATAGGCCGCCACTGGAACACACAATTACGCCATTGTAAGCCAACTTCATTTCTTGTCAGCACACCGCTTCAGTTTTTATTTGAATCGAGAATAATAACTTAATTGCACGACATTGTAACACATAAAGAAATTGGTAAGTAGATTTTATGTGAGTGAGCATGGGTTCCGTACTTTCAAAGTCCAGGTTAGGTTTTACTTAGTCAAATATTAAACATGTAGGGAGAAGCAGCGACAAGAAAAGGTTTAACAAACATGTACGATATGCTCAATAGTAATCTTTAAAACAGAACATAATTTATGCTGAAACATAACGAACGACTCGACTGTTAAAGAGTGGAGATATATTTGTGTAGTTTATCAATCAGCTGGTGTCCATAATATAAGCCTAGTTGCTTTTGCTAGATGGCGTTGTGTATATATGTGTATATTCAATTGGTGTTAGGGCATATTAAATGTCCGCCTGGCTCGCTACCACCATCTTATCTAAATCTGCCGCCAAACAGTAATGTTAATAGCATTGTTGTGTTCCAATTGTCAGAGATAAGATAGCTAGTGCCCCAAATAGGATGGGGTTTCCGGGTCAGTACGATTCACCTTCGGCCTCATCTTCACTTAACATCAGGTGTGATTGAGGTCAAGTGCTAACCCGTTGTGCATAAAACAAAATATCCAAGAATATTTATTTATTCGTCAAACGTGACAAGCGCGTACACAACTACATATCTACTCCTCAATTATAAAACTATCCACTCACCAAATGCCAATTCGTTGTGAAATGCACCAACGAATGTAAGCTTTAAAAATGCTATTTTGAATTGTTTAGAATTTGTATAGCGGATTTCAGAGGCCTGTCAATTAAGAGTACTGTGACATGGAAAAAATATTTGTATACCTATTTATTTGCGGTCGTAGGGGTGGTTTTATCACAATGGATTCTGATCCTCTGATGCTCTGGTATCACATCTGATGTTAAGTGAAGATGAGTGCGAAGGTTATAACCCTAACTTATTAAGGGGACTATCGTCTCTTAAACAGCCGGAATACAATATATGCCATTTGGCGGAAGGCTTGGTTAAGAAGGTGGCATTTTATTATTGTTTAGCTTTATTCGGGCAAACGACAGCGTCACATGATACAAATTATGCTTGAGATAATTACATAAATGCATAGGCCAAAAAGATTTACACAAAACTCAAAATTCGAACTATAAGTATATAGTTCGGATGACTTTTCACAAAACTCAAAATATTGTAATTTTGTGGAAATATTTTTGGCCTATAAATTTATGTAATTAGCTCAAGCATAATTTGTATCATGTGACGCATTTTATATATATATATATATATATATATATATATATATATATGAAATATCTAAAACATTATATTGTTTTAGTATAAAATGATAATATTAATTTAATTATCTACATACGGTAAATAATAATTAAAACGGGAAATAAAATACTAATAATACACCAATATTAATAAGAACATATAATCGTATATAAGATATATAGATAATATATAAGTATAAATATATATACGGGGCGTCCCAAAGTTATGGGACATGAAGGGGAAGTACCTTAAATATCGTAGATAGTGAATTTTGCTCAAAGAAGACTTTATGTTATTTTTAAAAGTTAGTAATTCTGCATTCATAGATTTTCTAAAAATTATTTGCTTCGGCTGGGAATCGAACCGACTCAAATGTGAAAAAAAAAACACCCTACTTTTATGATGCCAATCGAAAGAATAGCTAAAAAATAATAACTCTGCCTAAGTAACATAGTATTTTAAAAGAAAGGAACAACGTGAAATTAATCATTTTAATCAAATAAAAAACATACATGAAACTGCCGTAGTCAATTAAGTAGGTATTTTTTTGTAAATTAATTAATTAAATGCTCAAAATGTGATCCCTCTTGTCTTACGCAAATCGCCAATCTTTTAATGAGCCCGCTGCCTGTTGATTTTCTAATCATTTTATGGTGAACACTCGATGTGATATGGCACAATTCTGTTTGCAACTCGCCTACGTTCTCGTATCGCTTTTTGTATAGCATATCTTTCACGTATCCCCAAAAGAAGAAATCTAATGGTGTGAGGTCCGGGGATCTGGCCGGCCATCTAATCGGTCCATTTGTACCAATCCATGTAGGACGTATTGAAATACAAGTTTTATCATTTCATCTACACGTGCACTTATAATAAGGAAAACTATGTTAGTACCTATTTTATGAAGTGGGTACTTATTTACGAATAATCAATGCTATCTTTGGAATGATAATATCGCTACTTTTCGAACGTCGTCGGCAATAAATAACTTTCTTGAAATTTGACTCAATCATTTTATGTTGTTCCTTTCTTTTAAAATACTATGTTACTTAGGCAGAGTTATTATTTTTTAGCTATTCTTTCGATTGGCATCATAAAAGTAGGGTGTTTTTTTTTTCACATTTGAGTCGGTTCGATTCCCAGCCGAAGCAAATAATTTTTAGAAAATCTATGAATGCAGAATTACTAACTTTTAAAAATAACATAAAGTCTTCTTTGAGCAAAATTCACTATCTACGATATTTAAGGTACTTCCCCTTCATGTCCCATAACTTTGGGACGCCCTGTATATGAACATTTACATAAGATAATAGGAACAAAGAATACAAACAAAGTGCTACCAAGACCCCTAAGCCACAAGCCATATTCTTGAATTTTTAAAACATTTTTTATTACTCATAGGACCCCATACCATAATTAGAATTTCATCGTCATCATATCAGATTATGGACGACCGATTGGTGTAGTGGATAGTGACCCTGTCAGCGAAACCAACGGTTGCGGGTTCGAATCCCGCGACGGGTAAATTTTTGTGTGATGAATACAAACATTTATTCCCGAGTCACGGATGTTTATATAAATATTTATGTATGTTTATCCGTTATCTAGTATCCATAGCACAAGCTTTGCTTAGTTTGGGACTAGATGATTGGTGTAAGTGTCCGAAATATTTAATATTTATTATTTATTTATTAATGTTATTATTTATTATTAATGTTATCAGCCGAAATATAAAACTACAACCATCTAAATTGAGTATTAAACATTAACCCTACTTCACTGGGAATCGTTCGACTGCGTTTAATAAACCTTTTGTATTGTTCACATTGAGGCACAGAGGCGGTCTAAAGCGTATGTTTTCATTATAAATATGAAGAAACAATTCGTAGTTCCCGGATTCCGGAATCGTAACGTCATCATCTACAGCAAAAATAATAAGTGAAAAAGGTCAAATTAAGGACTATGTCTTAAAAATTAAAGATACTGTATTTCGTTGTAACATGAATTTGCAATTATCCATGTCGCTCAGAGCTTAGGAGCGATGACTAAAAATCACCCACTTAATGAATATGTCTTTGTGTACACGACTGTCGAGGTATCTCACTACAATCTATAATCAAATTTACAATGCGCAAAGTTTTCAAATAAAATTAAAAAGTAAAAGGGAACCTAGCAAGCGTACTGTGATAATGAGTCAAATTGCGTTGGTGCTAGGAATGAAATAAAAAATGCAGGCAACGTAACCGCGCAATTTATTCATATGTCCATACGCAAAATTCCCCGAATTTCGGTGGATTCTGCAAATAGAACTGTACATGCTTTGAAGAACCATGTACCATAATTTGTCAAACTGAACCCATTGTAAATTCGAGACAACCTCTGTGAGTTCCTCGCCCGACGATCTTAATGCCATAACTCCTGGTCGTTTCCTTATCACGCGTTTACTTACTGCACTTCCTGCAGCTGTGGCCAAAACCGTGGAAAATATCTCAGAACTATTGTAAGTGTGCAGAAAATGCAGCAAGAGTTTTGGATCCCTAGTTCTTAAGGAACCCTAAAACAGTTTCCTAGCCCAGTACAGTACAGTACACCTCATGCACTCGAACGCTAGTAACCGACCTCCTTTTAAACTTAATAAGCGCAACAGTAAATTCACCCACTAATTGGTAAGATTAGAAAATTTAATTATTTTATAGAATTCTTTTGTAATTTTTTATCGACACCTTTATAGCCGCCGATTAGTTTCCTATAATAATTGTTAGTTGAAATTGATTGTTAACATGAAATTTTTCTTGATTTCACCAATTATTAATTTTAAACGTTTGTTTTATTTGGTATTTATAGTTGTAATTTACAGAGACATGTGACAACTTTATAAATTATTCTTTAAAAGTGAACACTTAAAACAATTTAAGGCGTAGTTATTTAAAATTTAAAAGAATAGAAAGCACAGTTTATGTATTGTATACATACCTAACTTTGTCAATTTTGAAATTACTAAAGATAATTGAAATATGTTTTATGAATAGTAATATTACCTAAACACAAGTACTCTAACAATTTTTACCTACAATAATTAAGATGGGATAGCTGCGTGGTTTCTGGCTCGAATTGAACCAAACCATCTTTTCCCGTGGGTAAAGGCGATTTAGAGCAAGCGTGCAAATGCATAGATATCTTTTATATATAGTCTGTATACAAAAAACAAGACTTTTCAACGACAATGAGTTCACCCCTGTCACATTTCTGTATATTTCAAAAGTGAACCATCATCGATGTTGTTTCATGGAAGCTTTAATGTTTTGAACACCCAAACGTGTTTGGGATATCTCTGACCACCCCATTAGGGATAAGGGTCGTATAAAACTAATAGATAAGTTTATGTATGTTTAAGTATATCCGTTTACATAATTTTGCAGTTGTAGATATTTCAAAAAATTGTCTACTATATTCGTTTTGACTCTGAAATTATCTATGGAAAGATGCCCGATTTGTATAACTAAAACCACAGGAAAACCCGGGGCTATATTACGGTGAATTTCATACTAATCTGACGTAATGTATCGATGTAGTCTGCTATAAAATATTCATGGCACGAGATTGTAGCAGACCGTACGTGTATACGTTTAAGTATTAATGAGGTATGAATTGCATATCATGTTAGAGTATCTTCGGACATTACATTATCGATTAATAGCTTTAGTTAATCATTAATTATTTATCGTTAATAGAGTTTATAATTGTAGATTATAACAAAAAAAATTGCTTGACCTTCACACATTCATCTGCCCCCGTACCAAGACATCGTTTGTCGCGGGCGACGTAGGAGTGAGAGTGGGATAATTGTATACTTTTTTCCAAGTCAAGGAGCAGGACAAATATTATCTCGCGTGACATGAACGTGTATCGCGTCTATCATGCTACTAGTGCAGGTTCCCCCAACGTATTTGGCGGCAGAACGAAATAAGACAGAGCTTAGCAACAGTGGTTAGAAGGTAGACTTTTGGAAAGCCCCTCCATCAACCAAGCAGAATACTAAATCCTGTTTTCTGTTGGGAATCGAGCTCTATACAGGGCGTCCCAAAGTTATGGGACATGAAGGGGAAGTACCTTAAATATCGTAGATAGTGAATTTTGCTCAAAGAAGACTTTATGTTATTTTTAAAAGTTAGTAATTCTGCATTCATAGATTTTCTAAAAATTATTTGCTTCGGCTGGGAATCGAACCGACTCAAATGTGAAAAAAAAACACCCTACTTTTATAATGCCAATCGAAAGAATAGCTAAAAAATAATAACTCTGCCTAAGTAACATAGTATTTTAAAAGAAAGGAACAACGTGAAATTAATCATTTTAATCAAATAAAAAACATACATGAAACTGCCGTAGTCAATTAAGTAGGTATTTTTTTGTAAATTAATTAATTAAATGCTCAAAATGTGATCCCTCTTGTCTTACGCAAATCGCCAATCTTTTAATGAGCCCGCTGCCTGTTGATTTTCTAATCATTTTATGGTGAACACTCGATGTGATATGGCACAATTCTGTTTGCAACTCGCCTACGTTCTCGTATCGCTTTTTGTATAGCATATCTTTCACGTATCCCCAAAAGAAGAAATCTAATGGTGTGAGGTCCGGGGATCTGGCCGGCCATCTAATCGGTCCATTTGTACCAATCCATGTAGGAAAACATTCATTTAGAAAATCTGCTGCTCTCCGACTATTATGAGCCGGAGCTCCATCTTGTTGGAAAATTAAGTTTTCTTGCTCCGCCGCGGAATGGTTTCTTATCTTATCCCTTAAAATTTGAAGTATTCCTAAATACTTTTCTGTGTTCAAGGTTCCTTGGTAAAAATGGATTAAGAAAACCCGGTTTTTTAAAAGTCCGCACCAACAGTTGAGTGAAAAACGCACTTGGTTATTAGTTTCAGTCACTCGTAGGGGATTTTCTTTAGACCAAATACGATTATTGTTGCGGTTATACATACCGTTATTGCTAAAGTTAGATTCGTCTGTCCAAATAATATTATCCAAAAAATTTGGATCTTCGAGCAATCGTGCCTGGATATCAAGACAGAAATTTTTTCTTCTTTCTGTATCGCCCGGAAGTAATTTTTGAACCAATCGTCCTTCAACATAACTCTTAAAACCGTGTTTTTTTAATACACGGTGTATTTTACTTTTTGAAACTCCAATTTCATGTTCTCCTTCTCTCACCGATGCTTTCGGAAAAGCCGAAAAGTAAATTAAAATACCAAGTTCTTCGTCGTTGATCGTATGGTTTTCTTGCTGTGGTTCTCTTGGGCGTTTATCGAAACGTCCCAGAGTTTTCAAATTGTTCACAAGCCTTTTCAAAACTTTACGAGACGGTATTTGTCTATCAGGATATTTTACGCCATACCACCGCAAACTTCTAGAGATATCTTTATCGTTCAAAAAATATGCTTCCATTAGATCAAAACTTACTTGATATGCCATGTTCGCAATAAATTAACACAATAACACTTGTGTAAGTGAATTGAGACTAAACAGATCAATATCCGAAAAACAAACGCTCGCACATACTGTTCCATTTTCAAATTTAAGAACAACATTTAAAAATATCACTTCTTTTTAAAATATCTTAAAAAGTATGCATTCAAACAAACGCTGTCATAAACTGTTCCATTTTCAAATTATAAATTATTTATTTTTGTTTTTAATTTGCCTTCTGTCTAGCTTACAGAGGACGTATTGAAATACAAGTTTTATCATTTCATCTACACGTGCACTTATAATAAGGAAAACTATGTTAGTACCTATTTTATGAAGTGGGTACTTATTTACGAATAATCAATGCTATCTTTGGAATGATAATATCGCTACTTTTCGAACGTCGTCGGCAATAAATAACTTTCTTGAAATTTGACTCAATCATTTTATGTTGTTCCTTTCTTTTAAAATACTATGTTACTTAGGCAGAGTTATTATTTTTTAGCTATTCTTTCGATTGGCATCATAAAAGTAGGGTGTTTTTTTTTTCACATTTAAGTCGGTTCGATTCCCAGCCGAAGCAAGTAATTTTTAGAAAATCTATGAATGCAGAATTACTAACTTTTAAAAATAACATAAAGTCTTCTTTGAGCAAAATTCACTATCTACGATATTTAAGGTACTTCCCCTTCATGTCCCATAACTTTGGGACGCCCTGTATATTAAGTGAACGTTTTGTATTACTGTGATTTTTCTTTAGGGCTACAAGGATAAAAGATGATTGACCCGTATATTGCGCCGTGTTTTCTTGCTTGCGGTCTCCATCTCTACTCATGTTTACATCAACGGTCTGTATATTTGACAACCTGTTTGTTGTAGTGGTTAGAAACTCTGACTGTTATACCAAAAGGTTGCGGGTTCGGATCCCGTTAGGGGCATATGTTTGTATGATGAAGACGTACACGTGTACCCGAGTTATGGACGTTTTCATTTATAATATGTATACATATAAAAAAAAATTGTGTAGTATATCAACCATCTGATATCCATAATACAATACAATATACTTGCTTAGTATAGAACTTGATGACAGTGTGTGTGTCCAAATATAATCATCACTTCAGCTTAGTGTTTGGTCTATGCTGATAACCTTCTTTATTCATCATAGGATGGGATAATTTATTAAACCAGTAACAATGCCATTTCCTCATAAAGAGAAAATAGCATGATTGTCTCCTGACTCTCAAACTAGGTAGGTAGAAACCGTGTCCTGGGAGTGTTCTTCCGCACATTTCTTATATCACAGTTTATTTATGCAATACTCGTCACGCGTGCTTTTCTATAATATTTCGAATTATTCGAAATATATATAATTTATAAATAAATTCAACGGAGTTTTATGTGTAACAAGGTTTAGTCTTCAAATCACGAGGGTTTCTAACAATAAAAAAAAATAGTTTGTAAATTCAGATTTATAGGCTTTGATTTTGACCGAGTAATGCAGTTAAACTTACAAAGCCTGTTCGTAGGTAACAGATCGTCTGTTATGTGAGTGCTTTGAAGTAATATTGTCGGATAACCCTTCTAGTATTTCATACTTCTATGACGACAGCCCTAGAATTCACATTTCTAAGAATCTTAAAAAAATATCCCACACCCAAATCAATAACAATTAATGATCTTACACTGCAATGACTGCGTTCACCTTTGCCCGCTGTCTGCCATAAATTGCCGCGGCGACTATCAATTATCAACCTTGTTACAACGCGCTAAGAGTGTTGACACGTGTTAATGTTAAATGGGCATAATACATGAGATCATGGCTGGTACACACTTGATTTATTCCATACCGACTTGCTTGACCCAGATTGGTGGATTGCCTTTAATTGTTAATAAGCATAATTAAAATGCGTGTTAAACATTATACTCTTAGACGGACACGGTTGCTTGACTCTGTAATTATTACGACCTACCAGTTGACCTAGTAATTAGAGGTCTAAGAAAGTTTTAGGTCTATGAGTTTTTCGAACCTTAGATAAGGTATCACCTGAGGCTCTAAACTATAAAAATCTATGGACCCGTGCGAGTCAATTCGACTTTCTCAAATAAAACCGACACTTACGTACTTACTAAATCTGAGAGAACCCGTTATTCCATTCTAATTTTTTTTTTTTTTTTTAAGAACAACGATTTGGTTCTTGGCCTCAATCACACCTGATGTTAAGTGAAGATGAGGTCGAAGGTGGAAGCGTTCTAAATCACCGTTCTAAATCTATGTTCTGACCGCCTCCGTGGCTCAATGTAAACAACATAGGGTTTACGAATCGGAGGTTGCGGGTTCAATCCCCAGCGGGTACATGTTTAGTACTTGGTTGGTGCACATCTTATAAGAGTGAATGAAGCAAAAGAGGTGCGTCAGGATCGTAGAAAGGGGAAGTCTGTGGTCTCTGCCTCATACGGAAGAGAAGCGGAACTTTATGTATGTATGCAATGGTTTTCATTTTGCTTTTTGTTCCATTATAAGCTAACTGGTGTGAGTGTAATGAGGCAAAAGTGCTTACAGAATATTAGGTCTGCCTGAAAGAAACGACCATATATTAAATGATAATAATAGGCAATTTGACGACCTGTTTGGTGTAGGGTTAGAAACCCTGCTATTGTACCAAATGGTCGTGGGTTCGAATCCCGCTAGGGGCATGTGTTTGAATGATGAATACAGGCATGTGTTTCCGAGTTATGGATGTTTTTCATTTATTTATGTATTTATTTACAAAAGAAAATGTATTTGTGTAGTTTATCAACCCTCTGGTATCCATAATATAAGCCTAGTTGCTTTGTGTGGAACTAGATGGCGCTGTGTGAATGTGGGTACTTATTATTATTATAATTCTTTTAAATTCTTATTTTCTCCTCTTATGAGGGTATTATCTTATTATTATTATTATTAATAATATTCAATGGACTTGTACAGAAACATAGACAAATTATTAATTTCATTACACTCCACGTGACAATTTATTTCAATATATGGTCTCGGACGACGTAATCTTGGTTAAAGTATATGCAGACGTAGAATTTGTTTAACACACAATCTTGCGCAGTTTTTTTATGGTATAATTATCATATTATCATAATACAAAATATAATTTACGTAACATACAATAAATTATAATCAACGTCAGACTTAGATCAATAATATATAATTTATATATCACTCGACCTTCGCCCACCTATTAATTATTAACAATCCACGATTATGGCACTCAAATTGCAAATTATGTTTTTATATACGTTTTGTAATAACATTGTAATTAATGTAATAACTAATAATACACACAAGTGCACTAATTAGGTGTATTAAAGGTGATTACATAGGTATTTAAACTTGCTCCGGTATGTTTTTTTAATTGCTATAAAATCGTTTATAATGAGTCGATAAACAGAAATCATCTAATTTACGATTAGTTGTGAATGTAAGCACTCAGTGCGCAAATAGACGTATTAATTTAAGTTTTTTAAGGTTGTAATTACCGCTTCCAACCGGTCGCTCTGGAAGAGGCCTATTTTTTTTTAATTTTATACATACATATTTAACGACATAACCATTAACCATTAACTCATTGGTGACCATTCGATCACTGCTAAATTGCAGAGCCCGAACATCGTCGCAAGGTCACCTGTCTCTCAGTCTTTTACAGGAGGCACTTCGGTGAGTGTGCGTTGCAATTACACAATCTTATTCCACCATCGCCATTCCGTTTTCGGACTACTAGGCGCGGGGAGGGATTCCACCCGTATGTAGTTAACATACCGAACATTCACATTAAGCGGTTCGATTCTTCATTCATAATGCGAACGGCCAAGGCATGGAACTCCCTCCCGGCGTCAGTCTTTCCTGAATCCTACAACCTTGGGATCTTCAAGAGCAGGGTGAATAGGCATCTACTGAAATCGCGTGCTACATCTTCAGTCACATTGTCACTTCCCATGAGGTGAGATTGTGGTCAAATGCGTATCCAGTTAATCATAAAAAAAGCAACCTTTATCTCAAATAGGGTGGTCTATACATGTTTTTTGGAGCACAGCTTAGTCGCGTTTTACGACACTTACGGGGACAAGATGGGTTGGTTACTTATGAATCCACAACCACGTGCTTATACACATACTACAATATTCCACCTAAACCTAGTAGCACACGTCTAGACTGCAGCAACTCACTTTACTTCCGTCTCGCATGCATTATCGGCTAATTACGCTTCGATTATGACCGCGTCGCGCGCCGCTGCATATTTTATCGCTTCGCATATTGTTCGTCGCCGGTGTATTGCTGGCTTTATGTTAGCTACCTTTGCTATAGTGATTTGTTGTTCGGAATTCTTGGGGTCCCCCGTTTGACTGTGTGCTGTTGAATATGTGATAAGTGTTTGTTTTGCAGGATATAGTGACTTGAAAATTGTGGCCGTGGTAATACAGCACCTTGTGGACTGGCACTTGTGGTGGATTCTTTATGGTTTTTATAAAACAATTTTATACACATATTTTATTAGACATTATCACAATTTTTTTTAAAGAGGGGTCCATCCCCTCTAATCCCGACTAATATTATAAATGCGAAAGTTTGTGTGTGTGTATTCTGTATGTATGTATGTACGTTTGTTACCTTTTCACGCCTATACCTATACGGCTGGACGGATTTGGATGGAATTTGGTGGGTAGACCGATTAGGACCTGGATTAACATAAAGGCAATTTTTTTGCTGAACCGATTTTGATAAAATCTTCCACGCGGACGAAGTCGCGGGCGGGAAGCTAGTTTAGAGATAAAGTCGTAACGACGTAATTCCACATAGGTACGCCCTTTAAGCGAAATTTCCAAACGAATCATTTCTGTTCTTTTTACCAAAGTTTAAAACATACACCAACGAACGTTACAAACATCCAGCTCATAACGACGTAACTCATACGTCCTTCTGCATCGAAAAAATTACAAAACTTCAACACTTAACGCTTAGTATGTACACTAATGGCACAACCAATACATTACCGTCAGCGCTAACATTACGCATAGGTCTAATTATGCATCATTATTACTAATTGTACAATACGCCGGCTAAGAAGTATCCGCGACTATTAATGACAAAAGCAATTAGGGTGAACTCACACAAACAAGTCGTTGTGTGGGTGTGGGTGCGACCGTGAGCTTATTATCGTAAATGCATTTATAGAAACATCTAGATGGTGTTTATAGAGGGTGTACTAAATAGGTACGTATAGTATACGTTATTTGTTTACTGACCAATGAATTAATAAATGATGTTCTTATTCTGCAGCTCTGTAAAAGTTCCTCACTTACAGACTCTACATGATCGAACAAAATCGTGTGATTGTTGTTGTGAAAGTTGTGAAAATGAGTAGGTACGCGTTGGAATTATACAATCATATTCCACCATCGCCTTTTCATCTTCGGACTATTAGGCGTGGGGAGGGATTCCACCTGTATGTAGTTAACATACCAAACATTCGCACTAAATTCGAATTCGAACTCTTCATTCATAATGCGAACAGCCAAAGCATGGAATTCCCTTCCGGCGTCAGTCTTTCCTGAATCCTACAACCTTGGGATCTTCAAGAGCAGGGTGAATAGGCGTCTACTAAGATCGCGTGCTTCATCTTCGGCCACATCTTCACTTCCCATCAGGTGAGATTGTGGTCAAACGCGTATCCAGTTAACAATAAAAAAAAAAAGCTAAATCTGTATTGCATGATTGCCAGGTCCTAATTAAAACATGCTTGAGAATATGAATTGGATTGTGTTGAATGGGTCACTTTTAAATATTCGCATGTCCATCAGAGTAGTAACTACATAAATAATACAAAAACTTGAATAACGTTGACTGAACACTGGTCTATTGAGTAATCTCCTGATATGGTAGGGTAACACTGTATGGAAGAAAACCGGCCAAACGCGAGTTGGCTTGCTGACAAACTTAAATCTGTTGTTAGTTACTTAGAGGTTGTATGAACACAACCGCAAAAATATATTTGTGTCCTTACAATTACACACATAATTTGAAATTAATGACTTTCATATTCATTTCTTCACTTGTGTCACTTTGAAGTTAACCTATGATGATAGATTTCGATTATCTGTCAGTGAGTAGGACTAGTTTGAAAAATAACGATTTAAATATTTTAAAACCAATTTTGCGGACGTTATGTTTATTGATTTTGTTTGGATTTTGTACCTTAAAATTCCAGGCATTAAGACGAATCTAACGACACCATGCATTTCGAAATCGGTCAAGCCGTTTAGGCTACAGGATGTGCCAAAGAAACGATCAACATACGTACACATACACTCGAAAAACATTACCCTCCTTTCTTTGGCAGTCGGGTAAAGAGTATACATTCGGCCGAATTGAAAATCTCCTCCTTTTTGAACTCGGTTAAAAGTAAAATACGCTTTGAACGGACGTATCTTTTTATTGCGTCACACTGGAAATTTAAGCTCAACTCAAACCATTCTGAGAGAAAGAACCTTGACACGTGCAGATGCAATTTGTTTTTATATTACTCGTATTAGCAAAAGTAATAACAGTTGGATAGATTTTTTGTTCCACTTATTTTCATATAGATAGTTCAGATATACTCGCACCTATCTACTGCTAATAGATAAACTGCATAACCCCTCATTATTATGTCCAATAGACTTGTAATGTCTTCAAATTCTATAAAATATTAGGTAATGCTTGAAATTAAAATAAAGTTACCTATCCATAGAGGACAATATGCTAGTAATAAGTAGAGATTGGAGCATAGATGCATGAGAACAGTCGGCATCAATCTGACAGAGCAAAAAAGGGGCGCAGTAACTCAATTATCCAGCAAACAATCTGCATCCGATTCGAAAGAAGATCACAGAGCTTCGTCGCTGTCAAAATACCGGAACATTTACTGCCCGAAATAAAACATAGAAAATATGCACATATTATTAATATGCTCATTATTATTAAGAAACGACTGTAAGTGTAATTGTGCATGAGTGTCGATTTATATTTCATTAACTACACTCCCATTTGCCGAGAGGGAAAGTGGGAAATTTCTGTTTTCTACTTATATACCTTATTGCTTTCTTAAGTGGATCCAACGTAGCAATAGAGACACATAGGACACCGTATGCCTTCAGTAAACGCCGCTCCACTGTTCTTATTCTAAAGTACAGAAGGTACAGTTGAGTGGAGTGTGGCCGTGGGAATGTATGTATAAATGTATTTGACTTCAAATGAGGAGGTTAAGACTTATACTTCGACATTTTTTTTTAAACTTTGTGCACCGATTTTCATATGTCTTTGGAGTGTGAGGTTGACGAACGAAAAGGTACCTTCAGAGTATGGTTTCATATAATATTGTGGTTTGTTGGAACATTTTAATTGGTGCTAGTAAGGTAAACGCATTGGTGCTAGTTTTGAATGTTTTTTTTTGTAAATATTCTAAGATTGTGGGATAAATGTGTACTTATTTATTTACTGGACTAAATAAATGTATACAATTTCTACTCCCTCATTGTGAGCACAATGCACAGTGTCCTAAGGGTGATGTGATGTAGTTGTATTACCGCTTGATCTATAATTACTATAATGACGTCATGAGCTCTCATTAGTCGAATGCTTAATGGTCCTAAGCATGCGGGCAAGATCTAGCCGCGTGCGATTGTTTGTTCGTTTCCGTTGTCGAACGAATACACGTTGGACGTCATAATGGTACCACCATGTTACACCGGTATAATGGTGGTAGCAGCTAGTATAGGTAAGGCGCTCCAGAGACCTCAGGGCTGGAATATACACCAGCATTCAAAAGAATATGTGACATTGTAAAATTGACCAGAACGATGTATTCTTTTTGTAAATGCTGTACATATTATATTAGTTTATAATATATTTTTTTTAATTACCAGTACCTAATAGGTTGTAAATAGTTGAATCTAGTCTGAAAAGTATGCTTGAACTTTAGCATAGTTATCTGTCAAATGAATATCGTTTTGTATTTGCGAACGTCTACATCCATGAATCTGTTTTACTTGTAAATAGTTGAATCTAGTCTGAAAATAATGCTTGAACTTTACCATAGTTATCTATCAAATGAATATCGTTTTGTATTTGCGAACGTCTACATCCATGAATCTGTTTTACTTGTAAGTAGTTGAATCTAGTCTGAAAATAATGCTTGAACTTTACCATAGTTATCTATCAAATGAATATCGTTTTGTATTTGCGAACGTCTACATCCATGAATCTGTTTTTAATGAATAAGAAATTAAAATGACTGCCACCATGTGCATTAGTAAACAACATGAGGTTTGCAAAACAGAGGTCGCCGGTTCGATTCCCAGCGGGGTAGATACTCGGATCGGTTGATAGGCATTTATAAACGTCTACCCGGCTGTTACCACCAGCTTATCGAAGCCTGCCGCTAAAAAAGCAATGTTGTTTAAAAATAGCCAGTAGTCCCCCAAACGAGTGGGTGGTTCCAGTTGACCATGGGCCTACGGTCGCATCTTCACCAGTCAGCATGGCGTCAATCACACCATTGAAACACGTCATGCATAAAAATCCTCCTATTCTTCACTTGTTCAACCCCAAATAAATAGCGAAATGACCACAGACGTAAAAATAGTAGTAGAGCGAACGTAAGGAATAAATAGCGTAGCCAGTTTCCAAACCAAAGTATCTATGTTAACTTTTTGATGTATGAGGAAATGTCTAGAATTATGTTCTGTTTAGCTTATTAGATTAAGAATTTAATCTAATGTTATAAATGCGAAAGTGTTCATGTTTGTTTGTTTGTCAATCGCCCCGTTGTGCATAAAAAAAAAATCACGGCGAAACGGATACACGAATTAGGATGAAATTTGGTATACAGGTAGAACATACCCTGGATTAAAACATAGGATATTTTTTATTTCGATAAACTGAGTAGTTCCCGCGTGATTAACATATTAAACATATCCGCTATCAAGTTTTTCCACACAGGCAAAGCCGCGGGCGGTAAGCTAGTAACATATTATAGTATAAGTATTTTTTTTGGAAACAAGCATGATTTATAGTTCAAAAGTCTCGTGAGATATACTTAAATTGCATAGAGTACTGGTCGACTTTTGCATATCTACATAATTTTCCGTCTTTTACTATATTTTATAAGTCTGTGGTATTGTTGAAATAAAAATGTTAATTATTTCGGGTTTACTAGACACACGTGTGTCCAAATCCGCATGTTCAATTGATGACAAACCCCTTTTACAATGATTACAAGTCAAACAATGATCACTACAGAAGTGACGTATGACAGTGGAAACGACAGTGATTGGGAGGTGGCATCCATCGCCCTGTTTAGAACGTTAATGACAATAACTTGCTATTACCGAGTACGTCCTATTTCTCAACTAGCCACTCAACAATGTAAGCATAATAACCAACTTTAATTCCGCCGGGTTATAGCCAATGTATTTTGTTGTCAGTGATTGTTGAGTCATACCAAAATAATGTTAATGATGCGACATGATCAAATGATTCGTGAGTCGTTTTACTGATCCCGACAAGCACGTTACTATTTGGGAGTATCATCTCACAGAGTGGAGCATATGTAAATCGAATTCGTAGATCGTTGTACTTGGATAGGTGACCACTATTGACATTTTCATGTGGGAGTTTCCGTGCCTAGAAGGGTACGTTAAACATTCCGGCCTCTTCAGTTCTCCCACTGTGACTCCTATAGTGGTACTGGAAAAGAGATTATACAGAGACGGTCTCGTATGTTTAGGTTTCGTACCAATAAGATACAAAAACCGGACACTTGGTCTCGGTTCGGTGTTTTTTGTTTATCTTTCAAACCTGTTTATTTCAGCAACTTCATGAGCTGTCGATTTGAACTTTGGTACAGTTATTCAAATCAAATCAAATCTAAAATGTTTTATTTCGTAAGTTATAAGCATAACATTTGCAATCGTCATGACATACAGTTATCGATCATTCATTAGGCAGTCTCCCTAGAGAAGAACGAGCAAGAAAATCCGGGGTTGCACTTTTTAAATAAGTCAACACAAATAAATTTATACAAATAAAAATTTGAAATAGGTATCTATATGTAAAATTTATGATTCGACAAAGAAAAATAAGAATAAAATATACTGGATATTGAACTTATTTTCCGTGTGTTCTTGCTTGCAACCTCCACTCATGTTTACATCCACGGTCTGTATATTTGACGACCTTGTTTGGTGTAGTGGTTAGAAACTCTGACCGCTATACCAAAATGTCGCGGATTCGAATCCCGCCAGGGGTATATGTTTGTAAGATGAATACGGACATGTGTACCCGAGTTATGGATGTTTTCATTTATAGTAAGTAGGTATTTATTTACAAAAAAAAATATGTATCTAAGTAGTGTATCCACCATCTGGTATCCACAACACAAGCCTATAGTTACTTAATGTGGATCTAGATGGCATTGTGTGTATGTTCAAGGATTATATTTATTTATTATTTATTTACCCACATTTATTATATTGTTTTTTATGCACAACGGGTTGGTACTTGACGTCAATCACACGTGATGTTAAATTAAGATGAGGTTGAAGGTGGAAGCTTACTGATCCGGAAACCCGAACACATTTGGAGGACTGGCTATCTTTTCTTTGACAACTGGAACACAACAATTGTATTAACATTGCTGCTTGGCGTCAGATTTAGATAAGTTGGTGGTAGCTAGCCAGGCGGACATTTAAAATGCCCTACCACCAACCAAACCGAGTACTTAGACATGTACCCCGCTGGGGATCGAAGCCGAGACCTCCGAATTGTAAACCCAATGTTGTTTACATTGAGCCACGGAGGCGGTATGTTTATTTTACTTGGGCAATAACATATACACGTGCACGTATAGAGTAACACACACAATCACAGTTAAAAAGCCTAATCAAGGCGAGGATACTCGGCCACCAATCAACCGAACGAATTTCCACAGCCGCGAGCGGCAATCGGAAAAATATAATTACCGACATAATCCTCGGCAAATTGGATTAAAAATGAAAAAAAAAAGTAGAAAGTGTTTTAGGGTGCGTCATTATTTTTTGCCGGGAAAGGGATTGGGGCCTAATTACGACAGATGGATCGCAGTACAGTATGTAATAACGTTAATTAATCGATCGCTCCGTTCCGACGTGAGTTTTTTTTCGAACGCTTTTCATAGAATAACATGCGTATAAATTTATATGTATTATAATTATTTCAAAACAGCTGTACTCGATGTACAGTCGACTTCAAATAGATACACGTGAGTAATAAATTTAACCAATGAAGAGGTTAATATAGTTTGTTACGAATATACAAAAGTTTGTAAGTATAAAAATAGGCTAAAATATTATTGCGCGTGGCCCGACACGCACTTGGCCGGTTTTTAGTTTAAAAATTCCGAGTAAAATAAGAATTAACCGTAAGAATAACAGTAGAGCATTCACGGAACATCGCGAATGCGAAATCTTGCATAAAGCGGCAATGAACTGCAGCCCTTGCATAACGATTAGGATAAATAGTCCCACGAAAAGTAATGAAAATCATGTCCAAAAAGCACCAATATCTTGAAATCGTTTCATAGTGCACTTAGCTATAAAACCAAACAGCGAAAACTAATAATCACAGAATTATCGTTTCTATATAACCTATGAAGTGGAAAGGCATGAACACAGCAAGCAGTGAGGGTTATACGAATAGAGCCACTTAATTTCACCCTTTATACCCTTCATTATAATCACCACCCACACATAGACACTATCGATCCGTTTCCACGTCTGTACACGGCCCGTTTATACAAGTGATTAGTGTATTTAATTTGAAAATGCTAAGTAGTTGCCTTGTTTCGCCTTTGTGTTAATGCGCGTGTGTATGTGTGGGTGTAATTATGGAGGTGTAGGGGTGCGCGAACCCTTTCGCGTCAGACGCGGTGATCGCGATCGTAATTTTTTCGATTAATGATATTCGTTTGTTTTGAATGTGGATTTTATATCGATTTTAATGTCGTTGCCGAGTTAGGGGAGCGTTGTTGTGAGTATTTCGGTGGCGTTCTAAAATTTAAATTTTGTGATGTCACCGGATTGGATGGAATGATTTAATGGTGACGTTGATAACTTTTGTGGAGAGGTATTTATTTGAATACGAGTACAACGTAAAATAATTGTACCTTATCCTAGTCAGAATATATGTTATGCTTTATCGACTGTTAAACAATTGAATGATGTATTGTAACCACAGCCCTCTAATAGGAGAAATAAATATCTTTGGACAAAAATACGTCGCCATCTAGTTATACATTAGCCAACTAAGATTGTTTTATAGATACCATTTAGGACACAATACATTTTTTTTTCTAAATTGTAAATATCCATAAATGCACGTGTTCGTATTCATCATACAAAAGTAATATCCCTAGCGGGATTCGAACCCGCTACCTTTTAGTATGACAGTCAGTTTAACCATTACACCAAGAAGGTTGTTAAGGTAAATAATAGGAATTTTCAGCTAGGTGTTTTATATCATAGTTAAAATTATAGCAGCCCGCTTCGTTAGTATTTTTACAGGCAAGTTTGTCGCGGAACTTACGTTCTTTCTAAAATTTCTATACCGGCATCATCCAATCCATTTTTAATTAATTTTCCGGGAATTCTAGTAGCAATATCAGTCCATCACTTTAATAAGGTTTTTTTGCTCAAAAACCGTAAACAATATTTTTCAAAATTCACGAGAATATTAACACGTGTTGCTAGAATACATTAAGGGAATTCTGCTCATTTGACAATGTAAAAAAAATGTGCTGAAATAGAGCCCAAAGAAGAAAATTGTGCCAAAAAAAAATAAAAAAATTAAACTTGCCTCGAGTCGAAAAGAAGAAGAACCCTGATGCCTATTGAAGCTATACCAACAGCAGTTCTCTGAAATTACCGTTTTATCAGGGATATCATAGAGAACTCAGCTTAGATAGCTAGGCCGCTAATATTCATCACCAACATATCACCCACAGGACGTCCCTTGCTGAACATAGGCCTCCCCCATAGATTTCTAGAGGAACTGGTTGGAAGCGGCCTGCATCCAGCAACTTCCGCTGCGCTTTCAGAAGTACCTATCAATCCAATTACGCAAACCCTAATATTATTTCCTTTACCTTGACATTTATTATCGTCAATAGTAGAAGTCCTTTGACCGATTGGTATATGGGTAGTGAGCCTCCGAAATCAATGGTTGCGGAGGCCTAGGCGCATTAGGGCTAATTCTCATTATGGCAACCGACTTGCTAATGGACTACTTCTCATTATGGGTATTTCTCATTTTAGCTACTTCTCATTAGGGCTACTTCTCTTTATGGCCACTTCTCATTTTGGCTACTTCTCATTATATTTGTGTGATAAATACTTTTAGTCCCGAGTTATGGATGTTTATAATAAATATATGTATATTTATTAGATATAGTGGCATTGCTTACTATTAACAGCATTGAAAAACGTGTCATTAGGATGTTCAATCCTTAACGACTTCTTAAAACTCATAATGTTTTTAGGTTGGACACAACTCATGTACAGTCGCGTACAGCTAACAGCATACCCCTTGTTCCCAAAGTCGCTAATTCTTTGCGTTAATTATTTCGTTCATGTTTAATTTAAAAATATACCCTCATTTTCCCTAGTACGCTAGGTCTAGGGCATTCATTACAGTAATTGTGTCGTTCAAAACAAAAAAAACTCGTGGGTAGTGTTGTCAGAAAGTAAAATCCATGGCATGTGTAGGTGACTCTCAAAAACATTCCTGGCGCAGTCGCATTCTCTATTTGTTTTTATTAGCGACGTTAAGCAATCAGGCGAGATCAGTTCTTGGATGGGTGACCACAATAATGGCATTCTCAAGGTTAAGACGAGCTTAAGTTGACGCTTGAGAATCTGTTGTATATTGAAACAGTATCAAAAAATGTATTGAGATTGAGACGTTATCTCAATCTTGAGAACGGTTTACTATACAATACAATACAATACAATACAATACAAAAGAATACAGGCCTAAGAGTGTTTCCGTGCTTCGGAGGGCGCGTTAAATAGTCGATCCCGATTGTTTTCAATTGAAGGCAGTCGTTAAGCCAAGTTGGTGGCCTACAGAGGCGGCTGAAAAACACTGAATGTCAAGTGGTCACTAGTGTGACACAAACCCATCAATTCGCACCACACGGGCCCGTGTGGTGGATTATAGACGCTCTCTCAGAGAGAGGAGGGTGTACCAGAACAGTGGGGACGTGTAATGCTGTTCATGATGACTGTAAAAATTTATTTATTATTAATTATTCTTCTTTGTTTGTAAACGCTTTATTGTACATCATATGAATAAATATACATTGATAAATTAAATGTAACTTAAAATTAAGTACAAAGGCGGACTTATCCCATAAAGGGATATTCTTATTCTTATCAGTTAATAATTGTTACGTAGATCTATAGTTTTGACAATTTTATTTGGCTTAAAATTACTTAACTTCTTTACTTTGACTTTTAATACTATGAAATTTAGACTCATTAACATGACGACACGTATATTACTGATAATTGTCTTTAATGATATTTATGTAATAATAATAATAATTAAAAAGTACCAATTTTATTGTAATATAATTAAAACGTTACCCATTCAATTACGACGATAACCATAGTCAGTAACATAATAAGAATCATTAATTGCCATAAGTTTGGTATTAGTTTTCTGTTTAAGAATTTGTAATAATGCTGTTGATTATATGTAAATAAATAAATAAATTTATAAAGTATCAAGACTCCCATCACTTGTATAATTTTAGTACAAGTTTGTCATACATAGAGAGTGTACTGGAATAGTTGGGAAAGACGATTAATTTGTATGTGTAAAACTCTGAGAGCACATTAGCAATTCGCAACAACACTTACACAGGAGTAATGACTCGTCTGTCCATATAATCATAGAGCAGCCATTACTCCCTCCGTGTGCGGTGACATTTATTTAAGTTCTTGAAGGACAAGGTAGGAAATTACCTAACTAATATTCTACAATACAAATAAACTTTATTACACAACAGAAAAGAAAATACAGTTTCAGAAAAGTGGTAAGAATAGAATTGGGTATAAGGACAGTACATTTGAAATAGGTAGGTTGTGCAGTATTAAATAGGGATTCAGATACAAACTACGTTACATAATTTCATATATTTACATACACATATATACATAGATCAATAGACATTTATTATATATGTCAAAGTTTGGATGTTTGTTTGTTTATTTGTTTGTTGCTCAATCACGGCGAAACGGTTCATCTCTTTGGTGTTAAAACGGGAGTTAGGAACCAATGGGAAGTTTGACTCAGTTTTACACCGACCAATCTAACTAATATTAAAAATGCGAAAGTTTTCATGTTTGTTTGTTTCTTGCTCAATCACGACGAAACGGTTGAACGGATTTGGCTGAAATTTAGAATATTGGTAGAATATACCCTGCATTAAGACATAGGGTATTTTTTATCCCGATAAAGTGAGTAGTTCTCGCGTGATTAATAAATTAAACTTATCACCTACAAGTTATTCCACACAGACGAATTGTAAGTTTTTATGGTATCTTGCGAATGAATTTAATCATATTTGGTGTTAGCAAAATTTTTTTTACTTACACAATCATCTAGTCCCAATCTAAGCAAAGCTTGTACTGTGGATATTAGATAACGGATAAACATACATGAATATTTATATAACCATCCATGACTCAGGAATAAATGTTCATATTCATCACACAAACATTTCGCGGGATTCGAACCAGCAACCGTTGGTTTCGCTGACAGGGTCACTATCCACTACACCAATCGGTCGTCAAAAATATGATAAAAAATAACCGTCAAAAATATGACCGTATAAATGGAATCGTTCTCATTAACAATCCTAAACTTTTTAAAGACTAGCTAACTTATCTCAAACTTGCTCTATCGAAACCAAACAGAGTACAAACTTCCGACTAACTAGATTTTTTCAACATAGCGTTGAGAGCGCTAAGTAACATATCGCTTTCCAGTCATCAAACGGAATTAAAACAATTAACAAAAAAGCACCATTCCCGCTAAAAACGTTGTTCAAAATTTCCCTATAAAATGTTAAAGACATCGGACAAAGTAAACACGAGAACATTTAATCGACAGTCTCATAAAGAGACATTATGTTTGACAAAATAATAAAATATTACACGCGCTCGAAAGCGGGACTCGGTCCAAAAATGGAGAGCTCGATGGTCACCTTACTAAGGGGGTGGGCCTCCACGACATTAATTTCGTGAAATGAACCTAATTTACATTTAAATAAGGACTCGCCTTAGCTGGGATAAGTTGCGAAACTAGCGGCCGGAGGCAGAGGTGCCCAAAGCAACGGGGTATTTCATTACTATAATTCAATTCGAACGGTTATATATTCTGTTTCATGTGTTATAGTTATTGAGAGATGGTATATGAATGGTAGATTTATTGAGGCTGAGAATGAACTTTGTAATTGTATTAAGGGAAGGACATGTTTCACTGTTCAGTATAATTTTATGTATAAGTCAATGTCGTATTGATTCGGCTGTATTATCCAAGATGTACCAAACTCAATTCTGCAAAACGACACTCTTGCTGAGACTATTACTTTAGAGGACTGTGAATAGTATACAGGCTTTAGCCAGCATGCTACCATTAATAATTTAAACTGGCCCTATACGATTAATCATGGAACCGACTGTACTTACCAATACCTATATGAACTTATCTAACTAATGTTATAAATGCGAAAGTTTGAATGTTTCTTTGTTAAGGCGAAACGGATGTACGGATTTAGATGAAATTTGTTATATACCTACCACCAACCAAACCGAATACTAAACATGTACCCCGCTGGGGATCGAACCCGTGACCTCCGATTCGTAAACCCTATGTTGTTTACATTGCGCCACGGAGGCGGTCAAATCAGAGGATTTGACCGCTGACCGACCTTTTATAGAGATAAAAGGTTCTGAAATCATCGAGTGTTGGGTGTTGTAAAAATGTTGTATAACCTATAATTCAAAAATTACAGCGCTTTGGTGGTGAAACGTGTGTGCATAAGAATGTTCTTTTTTGAAATCCTTAAAGAAACCATGAATTGAGCAGTGAGAATGAGGCTGTTTGATAAGAAGACCCCTTTGCGCGGAAAGGAGCGAAACTGTTTAAAAACCAAAAGAGTTGCATCATGAAAATCTTAACAATATTACACGCGTTTGGATGTTATTATGGTTACTAACTTGTTGTTTTAATGTTATCAGTAAGCTGTTTCCGAAACTTTTATATAGGATTTATAGTATGGTTGTAGATAAAATATATTAGTCCTTGGAGAGACGAAACTCGAATCGACGAATCTTACAATTTCGCTTCCTAGAAGAAGTCAATGTTATGCGGCCAATAAAAGGGGCACTAAATAAACAAGAAAATTCAAATCCGGAGGCGTAACTCAAACTTGTCGGGATGTTCTTAACAACGGCGATGAACTCGTCCGCGAAAGAGGGTCATCAATAATAAAATTAAAAAATCCCAATTTGAATTTTAATTGCGTTCGATTATAATCGGGCCGATCACAAATTACGGGAGTCCTTGGAAGGGTCGAGTGTAGGGTTCTGTCGTAGTTAGTACAAGTGAATTACGATAGATTAAGTAAGTACACGTTATAGCGAAATATTTTAGAACAATATGAAATAGTAATTTATTTGCAAAAGATTTTGGGTGATGTAAATTAGATGGTATGATTATGCTTGGTGTCAAAAGTACTTTTATGCCTTAAATGACGTATAGTGTTAATGCGTACATTATTACACCTAGAAGTTATTTTTCTCTTAAAAAAACGTATTTCTTTTGACTGTTTTGGTAGTTTTTTTGGTACTTTGTACGATTTCTTAGTAGGTACATATTTTTACAATTTCTAGATTTATTAATGTAGGACACTTTACGTTAAAAGTAGGTACTTACACCTTGTGTAGTCGTAGCAAAACAGACTTTTTTAGGTAGATGCCCATTGCAATAAAATTCATATTTGTTTGCTTAAATAAAGGTAATAATTAATTCGTGTAATTCCTGTTTACTGATGACTCATGCCCGATTTCGAACAGCTTTCCCCAAGGGACCGTAGTCGAATTCAATCAAAAATTTTCGGTTACATATTTTGTATAAGTAACCGATAATGGTTTACTTTGTAGTAAACCATTCTGAAATCACCTTTAGTAAGAAAGTCCAAGAATTTTCGGTTGAATTCGACAGTGGTTCCTAGTGTAAAGTTATCCGTAATCAGGAGTAGAGTTACCAACCGAAAATTGTTGGACTTCCATACTAAAGGTGGTTTCAGAATTGTCATACTTTGTATGGGAAATTTTTTTAATCGAATTCGACTATGGTTTCCTGAGGAAAAGTTGTTCGTAAACACAAGTGACGTCACCAGTTAATGGGAATTACACGAATTCGAATTCGCCCTGGAAATATACATATTATTTTAGGCAGCTTCTTCATACAAACAAGCCTACTATACTCACCGAAATTCCTAATCAAGATTAATTATGGACTAAATAATTCATCTGGCGATCTCCAACTAGTTTCGTCTCCAACCGGCTCAAAACAGAGGGGTGTAAGTTTAATCCTTATAAATTTCCTTTTTACACAAAGCAATATAAGTAATTAGCATAATTTCGTTGAGTAAATGAAATATGGTAATGAGGGGGGGTGCTAACCCCTTCTTGGGGGGTTGTGGGGTGTTCGGGGGTCTGTTCTAGTCGCATCCACGCTGACACTCGTCACCGCCCGATGTAGTGATGATCACAATTAAATTATCCCCTGTTCAGGGAAGTTCGGGCCATTTTGTTTTGATTTTGCATTTCTTAGAGACGTCACTCTTTTAACCTACAACGAAAACGACGGGTGTTATGTATTTGACGGCGTTTTAGATGCGTGTGTGCAATTTGAATGCAGTTTTTATTTATATTAGAGACTAGCTTTTCGCCCGCGGCTTCGCCTGTGTGGAATGACTTTATGGCGGATATGTTTCGTTGGTTTATCTCACGGGAACTAATGACTCACTTATCGAGATAAAAAATATCCTATTTTTTAATTCAAGGAATATTCTGCCTTTTATACCAATTTCCATGATTGAGCTACAAACATTCAAACTTTGCCACTTAAATTTCGCACTCTACATGAATTACCATTGGATTTCAAAAAAAAAATAATACGAAACGCTTGTTTCTGAGAACTGTTGGGCAGGATTCTACGATTGTAACATAAAACAGCAATATACAACATAGACTGTAGTTTCTAGAAAATGTCTTTTAAACGATAAGTTATTGCTTATGTCTTCATATAAAATTTTCTATAGCAAAATTAAAAGTAACCCGACACTGATCATCACGTCTCTAATCTAGCGTAAAAAATCTTTTAGAGCGAAAAAAAGTCGATGGAACGCCAATTAAAATCCAAGAGCTAATAAAACCTGAAAGGAATCGAACTGACTGCTCCACTTCGTGAAATGCCTCCCGTGTTAAAAGGTCTTCGAAAACACAATACCGCGTACCCTCTTTAACGAAAGAGACAGACACACCGAAGATGTTATTGGATAGAACGGGACAGAGTCCAATTGGAATTAATTAATTATAATTAAGTTTTAAGTTGACGCGCCGGTTACGAGTAAGCGTAGACTTTCGTTTTTGCGTGTGTGCGTTGGTGTGATAGTTTTTGTGCTAGTGTGTGTGCGTGTTTTATCGATTGGAACTATGGGCTAGAGATAATGAGCTGGGTAGGGCGGATCGTAATAAGTTTTTGGGGTCGATGTAGTTTCTAATGTTATTCGAAACTCGAGTGATATTAGAATAGTCGCCCGCGTAAATTTTGCAGTTATTAAGTTAAAATGTACAGGCAGTGTATGGAAAAATTATTGCCTTGTCGCGTCTGTTGTGCGAATAGTAAAAATATTTATTTAAAAAGATCAACCTCTGAGTTTCTTGCTCGCTCTTCTCTGAGGAGTCTGCCTTGTGAATGAGCGATAATTGTATTTTCAAATGTTATTTTTATAATGTACGAAATAAAACTTTGTTGAGTTTTAGTTGTCAACAATAAGTGTAAGTGATTAGAGCTTAGCAAGACACGATTTCAAATGAAAAATTATTGCCTTGTCGCGTCTGTTGTACGAATAGTTAAAAATACTTATTAAAAAAGAGCAACGCCTGAGTTTTTTGCTCGTTCTTCTTTGATGTCGTATGTTAATATTTCATACATTATAAAAATAACATTTGAAAATACAATTATCGCTCATTCACAAGAAAGACTCCTCAGGGAAGAACGAGCAAGAAACTCAGGGGTTGCTCTTTTTAAACAAGTAATTTTACTATTCGTAAAACAGACGTGACAAGGCAATAATTTTTCACTTGATTCGTGTCTTGCTTTATAATGTACGAAATAAAACTTTTTTGAGTTTGAGTTGTAGTGTAATATATCTAGATGAGAGCTTAGCAAGACACGATTTCAAATAATTTGAAATTGTTTATACATTTTAAGCCCCAACACAAAAAGATAAAAACACAAAAAGAACAATTGTACACCATTTAACCAATCAACTTTGCGTTATCTCGGCTAGTTTTTTACATAAGACGAAAAATGTATAACGAACTTTGTATTACGATTTGCGTGATGTTTATGTGAACTTTGTTCAATGGTTTATATGAAAACTTTGTGTGATGAATACGAACATTTATTCTCAAGTCATGGTTAAAATTTTATTTTGCTTGCTTTGCTTTGTATGCTTATAAAATTGCTATGCTATTAGCTATATTCTAGCTCACTCCTGAAATACAGGTTGCCCTAATTTAGGAGTCAAGACTGAAATATTTTTTTTTTAGTTTAATTTATTTTATATTATCTAAATCTGTCACCTAACAGCAATGTTGATAGATTATATCAACAAGTATAAATAAATAAATATATCTTTGCACATACACACAGCGCCATCTAGTTCCACACTAAGCAACTAGGCTTGTATTATGGATACCAAATGGTTGATAAACTACACAAATAATTTATTTTGTGAATAAATACATAAATAAATAAGAACCCGCGACCTTTTGGTATAGCAGTCAGAATTTTTAACCACTACCACCAAACAGGTCGTCAGTATGATTGAGTCCAATCGCCAAGTAACGATATTATTGACATACTCTTTATTAGAGAGCTGATCTGAGTGAGACACATCAGACTCAAACTCAAAAAATTTAATAACATTTTAAAACATCATCACAAGAGAAGAACGAGCAAGAAACTCGGTGATTGCTCTTTTTAAATAAGTATTTTTACAATTTATGATTGGACAAAGATAAAGATAGAGAAATGAATATAGAAGATCATAGACTGGATATCGCCGAGCGGTTCATGTCCATGCACTCTTATCATCTAGATAGTGAGATATTTTATAATAGCTTTTTGCATACCTATAGTGGTTTACTTATTTATGGATAAGTATTAATTCGAATACATTATTTAGTTAACGTTAATTATCTTTCATTTTCGTGAACGCACCATGTACTCGTATGTCTATCTTTTAAATTTATTTCGCTTTCGCGGGTTTGGTCTTAAATTAGTATATGTATATTAATATGTATTTTGATGTGTGTATACAATATAGTGTTAAATATAAATAAATATCTAAATGCAAATCGGTCCATGAGAGAGGCCTATGTCCAGTAGTGGATTTTTACAGACATTTATCTTGATTTATACAACATCATTGAAAATTAATAATTAATTATTGTTTAATGTCAATTTAATTGGTTTTATATGTTTCCTTTGTACAAAGTTTCCCTCCACATTTTATTTATTTATCGACGAAAAATGAATTAATTAAATTGCCATTATGCTATATTGCTTATATCCATATTAAAGGTAAAGGCTACCTTAGATTCGTTGTGAAAAAAAGAGCAATTTTCCAAAGAGTGTTCCTAACATTGACGATAGATGGCGTCCATAAAACGTTCTTCAAAAAGTTGGTAGATACATTTTGATGACTCTGTGGTAGAATTTTGTATATGGGATTGAGTATATACAAAATTCTACCACAGAACAATACAATAGTCTTTATTACACAAAGTTATTTACAATACTATTGTGTCTTTACCTATGAAATTGGAGTTTTTTTTCTTCGTTAATATAATATACAGAATTGGTAATCATTATATTAATATATGATTACCAATTCCTGCGATTTTCTTAGCTATATCCAAATTTGTTTTATATTTGGAAAATGGAATATGATTTCAAGGTTTCACATGAAATATTTTTTAATTTCTAGGCTAAATCACATAATAAAAAAAAAATTAACAGAGCTCTTTTCATGTGCTTCCCATAATCATTTCTTAGATTCACTGAGACTTTTATAAAGCGGTTACTTTTAAAATTAACGCTGTCTATACTTAACTTAATGTTATCCAATAATACACACAAAGTTTAGCTAAATTTGGATTTGTCGTTCCCAAAAAAAATCAAAAATGTTTGTATGGAGAAAACAGTCTTAATGAAATTCTTCATACAAAACGCCAATTTCATAGGTAAGGACCTAATACATTCGCAACACGACAACCTCTGACAAAGAAGCAAACTACTTTAAAAATCACTACAATTATTGCTTTTTTAATGGAATGGCCGTGATAGATTTTGACAACTATGGTTTGTTAGTGTCACCTATCGAATTATTTGGAACAATTTTTTTAAGGCCTCATTTATTTTTCCTTATTCGTAAAGTAATAAATCAGTTACCTACATAGACGCTAGGCTAAAACTTGTCACATTTTACAGGTTTTGAGAGTTGTATGTCAAAGTGGTCAGAACTACAATAAATCGATAAGCCGAAGAGTATATAAAATAAGCTATCCGGGACCTCTGTCATTAAAACAAATTACTCATTTATTTTTGTCATGGCTACATTTTATCCGACAGCCTCAAAAAGGAGGGTAATGTTTTTCGAGTGTTAGGTAATTTAGATTGGTATGTAGATTTCTATGTTACCTTCTGTATCCTAAAGGGCAAAGTGTCGTTCGATTCATCTTGATCTCTTGAGTGTCATAGGATACATTTATGATAAAAAATCAAAAGTGGCACTTGAAAAATACAAAATATCCTGTCCGGTTTTCGGTTTTTAAATATTTCAATAGTTACGATAATATAACAAAAATAAAAAAAACAGCGCCATCTAAGCACTACACTAAGCAACTTCCACACTAAGCAACTACAGGCTTGTGTTGTGGATACCAGATGGTTGATATACTACATATATACATTTTTTTTTGTAAATAAATACTTATTATAAATGAAAACATCCATAACTCGGGTACACATGTCCGTATTCATCACACAAACATATGCCCCCAGCGGGATTCGAATATAGTGGCCAGACCTGCTAACCACTACACCAAACAGGTCGTCAAAATAACTGATAAGATAACATTGATTTCAGACAAACAAAATAATTTATTTCTAATAACATATCAAAAAAATCTTAATTAGGTTATTTAAAGTAATTTTGAATAATTTTTGCTTAAGTTTGCCAATTAATTATATGTGTGATGCCTAAATTAGTTATTAACTACTTAAACAATTTCATTTCAATTTTTTGAAATCATATCAGTTGCCAGTAATGAGACGAATTGCAACTGTACTTGTTTATATGACACATCCAAAGTTAACACCTGCTAGACGACAAAGATCGGCATACGTGTGGGGTCGAATTAGGACCGACCGACCGTCTCCACTATAACAACAGGGGGGCCACCTCCCTAGGGGGGGTGACTATCGATTTTGGATGAGGAACTGGACTAGAGACATGCAAAGCTTAATATCAATTCGAGATAACCTTTAGCGTAGGCACTGAAAGGGTTTGATTTGTTTTGATTCAATGTTGTTGTAGTCTCTTATTTGAGATTGGAATATTTCTGCAACCCTGTGACGTGTTACTTATATGTCAAAAATGCCGCTTATATTTTTTTTTGAATAAGTATCTACATGTTCTTGAAAAAAAAAAACATTTTTCTACGGTTACGAATTTGTGTAATGGGGCCCATTGCCATAGCTGGAACTTTAACCGCCGCCCTGGTTCAATGTAAACAACATAGGATTTACAAATCTGAGGTCGCGTATTCGATCCCCAACGGGGTACGTGATTATTACTCGGTTTAGTTGGTGGTTGGATTTACAAATGTCCGACTAGCTATCGACCACCATCTCATAAGACTGCGCAGCAAAACATCAATGTAATTAGCATTGTTGTGTTCCGGTTGCCAGAGATAAGTTAGCCAGTCCCCCAAATAAAATGCTGATCCACTTGCGGCCTCATCTTCACTTAACATCAAGTGTCATTGGGGTCATGTGATGACACGTTGTGCATAAAAAAAACAACGTTCATGCATCGGTACTATTCTTTGAAATACGTCGTAGTTGGGACATGGTATTGCTTAATACAGAAGCTAAGTGCAAAAGGTCACTATACAATTACTGGTTAGGTTCTTAAATGACAAATAAACCTTGGTTTTAATAACTGTTCGGTGACGTTTTGAATGTACGAATTCATGTTTAGTACCTTCTTGAGTTTGGAGATAAGAGGAACCATTGAGTTTCTTGCTTATTCTTCTCTCGGGGATTAGGCGTTGTGAATTAACGATAAATTAAAAAATTGAGTCTAATTAAAATGATAATTTGTACCCTACTTATTCACATTGAATGAGGAACATTTTGTATCTACTCGCACTTGTAAGTAATAATGGCTACATTTAAGTAAGTACCTAGCTATCTAATCATCGATCGCATCCTTTTATAATTTTTCCGTTCTCCAAATAAAATCATAATGTTCCCACTATTTCTGGGCCAGCTCATTAGTCTGGATATAACAATGTGCCTACTGGGCTGGGTTCTACCTATGACGTGAACTTAGGGTCCAGGGCCCTGTTTCTTTCTTATAGTATGTTTTTGTTAATATCTTGTATTATGTTTAACCTCTACTATAAAATGGTAAAATAAACACTTTCTGAGAAAGTTTTCTTTTGACTTTATACTTGATTATTAAACAAAAGGCAAACATATTTTGCTGGGTTTACTCTCGAATTCTCGAATTAGAAAGAGTTTATGGTATACGTTTATTAACTTATAAGAAAATATAATGAAATGGAGCTCACAAACTCAATTACCAATATCACATATTATAAAAGGCGTATACGTCCAAAAATAAATTAAGACTAAGTGTTGGTCCTTCGAAAATAGAGAACCATAATAGAATAACGGTGCACCAAATTGCACCGGTGGCGACTAACGTTCGCGCGAATGCTATAAATAAATTTTAAAGAGTTGGAAAGTGTTGAGGGAAATGCAAAAGACTCTGAAGGGACCACGGCGGCACGACGGAAGAGCCGGAGGCACAAATTAAACGGAAATTAAATGATTATTTTTATTTACTTACCTTTATTTATTTATAGAACTCAATGTCGATTGGGCCCTCTATTTTCGAACGGTTATTTTATAAGCAGCTACTTAGTTTAATTGAGAAAATGTTAAACAAAATACTACTTCCATTTTTGATACTTATTCCATATTACTGAGTAACAAATAATAACATTCAATTATCAATTTATTATATTTTAAGAAGAAGAGAAATATTTATATTTTATACCAAGGGATCTAGTCGTCTCTACTTCAACCATTACATCTCATTAACATCATTATACCTATAAGATATATTATA
Organism: Oegoconia quadripuncta; assembly: GCA_949316235.1. NCBI lineage: Eukaryota > Metazoa > Arthropoda > Insecta > Lepidoptera > Autostichidae > Oegoconia > Oegoconia quadripuncta. The sequence goes on along the minus strand of OX438755.1, from coordinate 16,198,628 downwards.
AAACTAGCGAAGTGAATTGCACAACACATGAAACATAATTCACGGAATTTATTTTCTAAAACAATTTTAACAATTCTACCTACTGCTTGTTAATCTGAAGACATAATTGTAAGTGTAGTGAAGTAAGGGCATCTATAATAACTTGCCATTACAAAACCTCTCACCATTAAAATAAAGAAGAGCCATCGTGAGGAATCATACTATGAACCAACAAAAGCCGAGCACGAGCAAAAAGGTATTATACATAAAAGTCAAAGCTTGTGCAAACCAAAGTTTAACGCCGCTGTGCTACCGGACCCAAGCGTCGACGTCGCCGGTAAAGCACATATTTGTTCGCGCGTTTTTGACATTCCTACCTCGCCTCAACTTTTCTTAGGGATGTTACTCTTGCGGCTTAACACCTCTATAGGGCTGTCAATAGTAAATTATCTTACATTCTGTAGAAGTAAGTTATTTAAATGCCTATCATCATCGTCATCGCCACCAGCCCACATAAGTCCACTGCCAGATAAAGGCTTCACTCGAGAGCTTCAGCGATACGCATGCATTCAATCGTTTCTAGGCGCCCGACGCAAGCGCTCCATCTAGCTTAGAAATCCATAGAAGTCGTCGAATCTCTGAACTAACTGACAATGTGCGAGTCACCCATACGTCATTTCAACTGCGATCGAAGTCTATCACCACCTAATGCATATTTACATTAGTGTTACTTCACTGGGTGACGAATGCGTTCCTACATCTATGGATTTTCATATTCGATACTTATAATCACTGTTTTAATATAAGTTTTTTTATATCTCTATCATCCATCATCAACCCACATTGATGCAAAATAATTACCTGATTTATTATATTTTAATTATAACTTACGTAATATCAAACCTAGGTAAATTTTATAGCATGATCAGCTTGAATTAGCTAAGATTACAAAATTATATTTTTAATCGGATTTAAACGCTTTGCTCACTACTTATCTAGTGTAATTATTATAGTATAATAATTTTAAATTAATTTTAAATTAATTGTATAATTTAATTATAAAAACATCACATAATAATAGCGTAAAAATAATGAGGGATTTAATTAAAAATTATAATGTAATAAAAAGCTATTAAGCACAACCAACACTAGCCACAATAAAAATATCACAAAACAGTCATAAAAGTTAAAACTTAACAAGCGTCAACCCTAACGGAGGCAATGAAAAGTCGGTTAAGCTAATGTTATCGAGAAATAAAAATGTATAATAAAATACAAACACGCCGCGCGAGGAAACAATTTGCCGCAGGAGACTGGAAGATTTCATGCCACAAGTGTGAATACAATTTCCAACTTAGACCGTCTACAACAAAGCTCAAAATCCGCAAGCAGAGCATTCCTTCAATTCTCTGAAAGTAGCTAAATGGAGTTGGACTGTATTGTTAGTAAGATAGAGTTGATTCTAGATTGGGGCGTGTGTGGGTAATTCAGGAAGAAAAGAGAGTTTTCCGGCTCGAGCGACGGGGCGCTCGGCTCGTGACATTTGTGTTAACGGGCCGGGGGCCGAGCCATTCATAAAGGATAGCTACTTGTTTGAAAGTAAACTTGTTGTACGGAGATTTTTCGGTTCTAAGGGATGGGCTTGCTTAGAATCGTTCAATGTTTTTAAATTGAGCAAAAGCAAAATATGAATAGTCTTTTGCTTTATAAAGTTTAAAATCAATTAGAATACGGATTTGGGATGTTATTATTACTACAAAATAGTTTCCTACTTACGTAATCTCGGTGGCTGTATTGTACTCCATTTTTTGGTTTGGTTCATATCTAATTATTGTAATTTGCTTTTTTAAACTAATGATATGCATGTCTGAAAGGTCTTTCATTCGAGTGGAATTTCTTCACAATATTATTAAAGTAGGTTTAGGGCGGTAAAAGTGGCAATACAAATAAAACTCATAGCATAAGAAAATAAATTTAAAGTACCTACTAAGTCTTCGTGTTAACGATCTAGTACATGGTGTCACCACCATAATAAGAACGTAGCGCCATAAAATTAAAAATTAAGAATACGAAACTTTGAAATTAGAACTTCTGTTTTTTTTTCATCATATCGGACGTTGCATTGTCTACACTACCAATCTCGGGCGTCTACAGCCCCCAGAAAAAGAAAAAGTCAAGTTTGAATTTAGAAGTGGAACATTTTTTTTCTAATCCGCCGGCAAGGACACGTTTACGGCGCCACCTGTTGAAGCGGGTCACGTGACTTTTTTGTTCCAAGGACGCGTGCCTCCTTCGCTCATTCATGGGCGGGTGTCGCCCCCCCCCGCTCCTTACGCGGGGGTTAGAGGGGATTTTTTGTTCCCCTACGTGAACTCCCGAGGGCTTTCACCTACGTGCATTTTCGAGGTCACGGCGGCGGGAATTCCAGAGGTTTTGTTTATCGTTGTTTTGGCGCCCGCTTAACTTTTGTTTGGGATTTGAGAAGATTGTTTCTTTTCTAGCACGTGTTTGTAGGCAAAAGGGTTGTTTTAGATGTTTCAAACCATTTTATTGTAATGCTTGTGAAGTAATTCGGTAAGAATACCTATTCTGAACTGTAAACTTAGTTGACTTAAAAGAAGAGGAGTTTCTTCATTTTTATGTTGCTTATCGCATATCTTCGAGATTTTTTTTAAAAGTGACCGTCATGTTGGAGATCTCATGATGAACTCCGAATATACAGAATGTAATCATACGTTTCTTTGGCCCGTCTCTGGCGTTATTTTTTATTGGAATCTACTTAATTAAAGTTTATAATAATTCTTGTATGTTTCCTAACAATCTGCTTGATTACTATTTTCAGCCAATCATTGTTTGCAACTCGATCCTATACTTAAGTATACAGGGCGTCCCAAAGTTATGGGACATGAAGGGGAAGTACCTTAAATATCGTAGATAGTGAATTTTGCTCAAAGAAGACTTTATGTTATTTTTAAAAGTTAGTAATTCTGCATTCATAGATTTTCTAAAAATTACTTGCTTCGGCTGGGAATCGAACCGACTTAAATGTGAAAAAAAAAACACCCTACTTTTATGATGCCAATCGAAAGAATAGCTAAAAAATAATAACTCTGCCTAAGTAACATAGTATTTTAAAAGAAAGGAACAACATAAAATGATTGAGTCAAATTTCAAGAAAGTTATTTATTGCCGACGACGTTCGAAAAGTAGCGATATTATCATTCCAAAGATAGCATTGATTATTCGTAAATAAGTACCCACTTCATAAAATAGGTACTAACATAGTTTTCCTTATTATAAGTGCACGTGTAGATGAAATGATAAAACTTGTATTTCAATACGTCCTCTGTAAGCTAGACAGAAGGCAAATTAAAAACAAAAATAAATAATTTATAATTTGAAAATGGAACAGTTTATGACAGCGTTTGTTTGAATGCATACTTTTTAAGATATTTTAAAAAGAAGTGATATTTTTAAATGTTGTTCTTAAATTTGAAAATGGAACAGTATGTGCGAGCGTTTGTTTTTCGGATATTGATCTGTTTAGTCTCAATTCACTTACACAAGTGTTATTGTGTTAATTTATTGCGAACATGGCATATCAAGTAAGTTTTGATCTAATGGAAGCATATTTTTTGAACGATAAAGATATCTCTAGAAGTTTGCGGTGGTATGGCGTAAAATATCCTGATAGACAAATACCGTCTCGTAAAGTTTTGAAAAGGCTTGTGAACAATTTGAAAACTCTGGGACGTTTCGATAAACGCCCAAGAGAACCACAGCAAGAAAACCATACGATCAACGACGAAGAACTTGGTATTTTAATTTACTTTTCGGCTTTTCCGAAAACATCGGTGAGAGAAGGAGAACATGAAATTGGAGTTTCAAAAAGTAAAATACACCGTGTATTAAAAAAACACGGTTTTAAGAGTTATGTTGAAGGACGATTGGTTCAAAAATTACTTCCGGGCGATACAGAAAGGAGAAAAAATTTCTGTCTTGATATCCAGGCACGATTGCTCGAAGATCCAAATTTTTTGGATAATATTATTTGGACAGACGAATCTAACTTTAGCAATAACGGTATGTATAACCGCAACAATAATCGTATTTGGTCTAAAGAAAATCCCCTACGAGTGACTGAAACTAATAACCAAGTGCGTTTTTCACTCAACTGTTGGTGCGGACTTTTAAAAAACCGGGTTTTCTTAATCCATTTTTACCAAGGAACCTTGAACACAGAAAAGTATTTAGGAATACTTCAAATTTTAAGGGATAAGATAAGAAACCATTCCGCGGCGGAGCAAGAAAACTTAATTTTCCAACAAGATGGAGCTCCGGCTCATAATAGTCGGAGAGCAGCAGATTTTCTAAATGAATGTTTTCCTACATGGATTGGTACAAATGGACCGATTAGATGGCCGGCCAGATCCCCGGACCTCACACCATTAGATTTCTTCTTTTGGGGATACGTGAAAGATATGCTATACAAAAAGCGATACGAGAACGTAGGCGAGTTGCAAACAGAATTGTGCCATATCACATCGAGTGTTCACCATAAAATGATTAGAAAATCAACAGGCAGCGGGCTCATTAAAAGATTGGCGATTTGCGTAAGACAAGAGGGATCACATTTTGAGCATTTAATTAATTAATTTACAAAAAAATACCTACTTAATTGACTACGGCAGTTTCATGTATGTTTTTTATTTGATTAAAATGATTAATTTCACGTTGTTCCTTTCTTTTAAAATACTATGTTACTTAGGCAGAGTTATTATTTTTTAGCTATTCTTTCGATTGGCATCATAAAAGTAGGGTGTTTTTTTTTTCACATTTGAGTCGGTTCGATTCCCAGCCGAAGCAAATAATTTTTAGAAAATCTATGAATGCAGAATTACTAACTTTTAAAAATAACATAAAGTCTTCTTTGAGCAAAATTCACTATCTACGATATTTAAGGTACTTCCCCTTCATGTCCCATAACTTTGGGACGCCCTGTATATGCATTAAGGGTAAACGATAGTGGCCAGTTCTCATTAAAATTAATCGATTACAAATAAAAAATTTTATTTACGTTATTTTCGGTGTTAATCGGTTCGGTAACAAAAGTTAAAAGGTAGGATCTAGTTTGCGTGAATGAAATAGGTTTAAATTTATAAGTTATTGGCATTGGTTATATAGATGTAGGTACCTATAGATATGTAGATTTGGTTATAAAGATATAAAATTCAAAAAAGATTCATTTCGTAGGATAAAATCATCACAAAATTGTCACATTTATTAAAATTATTGACATTACTGCTCATTCACAAAGCTGAGTTCCCAGAGAAGAACGAGCAATTGATAAATAAATATTTCAGACACTTACACCAATCATCTAGTCCCAAACTAAGCAAAGCTTGTGCTATGGACACTAAATAACGGATAAACATACATAAATATTTATACAAACATCCAAGACTAGGGAATAAATGTTCGTATTCATCACACAAACATTTACCCCTCGCGGGATTCGAACCCGCAACCGTGGTTTCGCTGATAGGGTCACTATCCACTACACCAAACGGTCGTCATAAATTCAACTTTGCTCTAATTGCCAATGTGCAGGTTTTCGTAGGCGTCTTATAGTGAAGATTGTTCAAATAATGTTCTATGGATAAATAAACCAAAAAAAAAACCTAGTGCCATCATTAGACTATGCTACCACGATTTGGTTATATTCTACTATCGGAACCATGCGGCATTGTATGCGAACCTGTAAATGCGAATCTAAAATTCTTTAATTATTGTCATAAAATCAAAATCAAAAATATTTTATTCAATGTAGGATACAGAAATATCACTTATTGAAAGTCAACATGTTATTTTTTTTTAACTAAATCGCATTACAAGGTGTTATGGTTAGGGAGAAGAAGCGACAAGAAACTCCGCAACAACACATCTTTTCAATTAGTTTCCATCTTTACAATAATATTACATTTTATATTACATATTACAAAACAATAGCAATTAACATAACGACCAGCTAACACCAGACCTCCTTTTCGCCTAAATAATCATCTATCCTGTAATAACCCTTCTTACACAGAGTTTCTTTAATGTGGCGTTTAAATTTCAGCTCTGTTAAACTCAATACATGTTCTGGTATTTTATTGTAAAAGCGTATGCTGTGTCCCACAAAGGATGTCCTAACCTTGCTAAGTCTAAATTGTGGAATTTCAATTTATTTTTGTTTCTAGTATTCAAATTATGATTATCAGAATGTTTGTGAAATAAGCATATATTTTTGCGTACATACATACGTATTGACAAAGATATTAAGTGATTTTCGATACACCTACATAGTAAATTTAACATAGAAAGTTACAAAAATCTAAATTAGCAATTACCAACACTCGCATGTGACGCCGCAAGCTAGATAATTATATCGTAAAAATAATCTTATTATGTAGACGAGGGCTGTCCAAAATACAGCGGATTTATAACATAAAACTCCTGAGAAATTACATACTGAATGTTGATTTAATAATCTCAATATCAAGATCGATTTATTAATACGGCCCTAGGAGCGTACTACACAACACACACACATACACTGGTCAATATGGGGATAATGGTGGATTATTTTGTATTTTTAAATTTTTCCTTTTTTAGAAAATATACAGCTTTCTTATAAGCCATTATGAACAAATATAGATAAATCTGAATATCTGCGAGTTGCCGTATATTCTTAGTACTTAATCAAAAGTAACTTAGTAGGTTTACACAAAAAGAGAAAAATTCAATCATTTTTTAAATTTTGGACACACTTTTGTGTGTGTGTGTGTGTGTGTGTGTGTGTGCGTGTGTGTGTGTGTGTGTGTGTGTGTGTGTGTGTGTGTGTGTGTGTGTGTGTGTGTGTGTGTGTGTGTGTGTGTGTGTATGTGTGTGTGCGTGCGCGCGTTATCCTTTCCTTGTGAGATGAGGCTGTGCTTCAACAGTCAGGATATATGACTGTTTAAGTATCTATCCTGATGTACAACCCTGCCGTGGTTAATATAAAACAAACATTAATATTTGCATAATGTAACTTGTAGAGCAATTATGCAGTATTGAGAACGTGACTAAAAATATATGTTAATGTATATTTAGCATTATAATTAGTTATAAGATTGAATTACTGATATCCTGTTGGCTTAGATTCAATGTTGCGATGGTTATTCATTATATTTGTTGTAATATTGAGATATGACGGGGTTTGGCATTATAAAATCTAACCTAACCGCATTGTCTTAACTTATTTAGGGAAGAGTGATCGCTCTGTGGTGTGAGTAACTCAGCTTGAGCAGCCCAAAGTGAGCAAAGCATTTTGTAAAGCGCGCGGTTCAAGCTAAGCATCCGAGCCCCGGAGGCAGACAATCAGTCGGTGCCGGCCCGAAATAATGTCGCTCCTACACAGATACTGCTGTTTTATGGAATATTTTTTTTTAACACTTATCTATCCACCAATTATCTAGTCCCAAATTAGGCAATCTGGATGAACGGATTTGGATGATATTTGGTATATAAGTAGTAATCACTAAACAAAAATTTACTTAATCGGGGATAAAGATCTGTTGTATATCTCGTAACAGAACAAACTTTGGAAACAAACTTAGAGTGAGTTATTCATCTTGCTCAAGTAATAACTTTGAGCACGTACAATAGGCACCGCCACAGTGCAGCTCATTTTCCCAGCTCAAAATGTGCTGCTCAAGTTGATCAAATTTTTGAAACAAAATTTTTATTAGTAAACTTGTTCAAAGTGAATCCCATTCGCACGAACGCCAGAAGTAAGACCGAGCGCCTTTTGAGCATGGACAAGGCACTGCTACAATGCAGCTCAGTTTGCTCGGGCTCAATTTGATCAAGAAACAGACTACGTATTTATACTTATAGTAAGTAATCCATCTGGCTCAAGTTGACGTCTGTCCGCATAAGCGAGCTAAACAAGCGAGCTTTGAACAGACATAAGGCATAGACATATTAAACATAGTAAGTTAATAAGTATTAAGCATAGACAGAATATTAAGTTTGCTTGGCATGGAATGCGCTGCTCAACTTGAGCAAATTGTGCACACATGCGAGCCATGCCCATGCAAATTTGCATATATGTCGCTTTAATCGTTGTGACAGCCCTGGGCGCATCTTGGACACTTCACACTTAATGTTATTCAAAGTCAAAGTAAAAATGCTTTATTTTGTAGGTACCTACACTTATAATAATCAGATTTTAAATTGTATAAGCTACTGTTTGTTAAAAAAAAAATTTCCCCTGAGAAGAATAAGCAAGTACCTCGAGGGGTTGCTCTGTAAAAACAGGTTTTTATATTACAAAAAGGGACAATAATATTTCATTATTAATTGTGAAATAGCCTGGCATACGAAAGAGCTAGTTACGTGCGTGATTGGTTATCATGCGAATAGTCTGATATTTTATAATATGTATAGAGTCTTTAAATTTAGCGAAAGGAAGATTTTGTACATCAATGGGAACCTTATCGAACAAAACGTATGCATTATGCCCTTTGAAATTATTACTGATTTTGCGGAGTCTGCTTACATGACCTGCAAGTTTATCTTTGTTTCTTGTATTGGCATCATGTTTACGTGTTATTGTAATTTATTTTAGGCATAAAATTGGGTAGCCATGCGTTTGTGGCGCTTGCAGTAGAAACTATGGGACCGTGGTCTTCTGACACCAGGAATTTCGTCCACGGTCTCTCGACCAGATTGGTGCTGGCCTCGTGCGATTTACGGATTGGCGCATACATCGCTGATCGTCTCAGTCTGGCTGTTCAGAGAGGTAATGCAGCCAGTGTGTTAGGGTCCATACCGCAATCGGGAGCTCTGGATGACATCTTTGCCTTATAGTTTAAATTTATTTTTTATGCCTATGTAAATGATTATAATGTTTTCTACTAGATAAATAAATGGTTTTAGGCATAAATACATAAGTGCTAAACATAAATTGTCAACCATAAATACCAATAAATTGAGTTAGCATCTTAGTCCGCCAGCATTCCCACAGTAGCCTAAGACATATATACCTAAACATAGAATTATTAGACTTAACCGGATTCTAATTAAACCCTGTCCCTGATAGTGCACCGTGGAGCCGTAGTCTGCGTAATTTACATTAATCCAATAATTGCATGGAGGTTTCCTAGTTAGAAATTCAAATGAGATGATGTACAGGGGGTGGTCTTTAGGGAGGCGTGTGAGACGCGAGGAAACGCTGCGGCCGGCACGCGGCAGCTATCAGATCTTGGTAAATAAATATATTACGACGATTGTTCCGGACAGTATAGTGAATTTTGTACACGGTCATGCGCTTACGTCCGAATACTCGAAACGCTTCTTAAAGTTAAGAAACGTTTGAATATTCGGAAATCAGACCCGTCTATTTGACGACCGATTGGTGTAGTCGATAGTGACCCTATCATCGAAACGAATGCCGGGAAGGGTAAATGTTTGTGGGATGAATACGAACATGGATGTTTATATAAATATTTATGTATGTTTATCCGTTATCTAGTATTCATAGCACAAGCTTTGCTTAGTTGGGACTAGATGATTGGTGTAAGTGCGAGAATGAAGAGGAGGAAATATATTTATAAAAAAAAAAATCTAGCTTGTATTGGCTACTACTATAATAACGTCATAAATTAGTTCTTTAAATCAGTTTAAGCAAGACGAAACTGTTAACTCCCGACGAAAAATGAAAGTGTTTTATGTATTTGACGGCAGCGTTGTGTTTTTTTATATGAAGGACTAAATGATACGGGACATGTTCATCAGAATCAGTTAAGCCATTTCGAAGATATTTAGCTTTTAACACATATTTTTATTGTATTTCGATTCATAGACTTTCGAGGGTTTTCTACATTTTTTTTTCTTAACTATGTTTTATGGAAATCGGTTAAGCCGTTTCGAAGTTATTTAGCTTTGAACATCTTTTGGTCCAGTCTACCCGGATGATGTAGTCACTTGTGCCATCAATGCTTTCGGGGGTTTTTTAAATTTTCCATTTATACAAAAAATACAAAAATAGTTTATTTGTCTCAACAAAGGTAGATAGATAGATAGATAAAAAATTTATTGCATAAACTGGCACACATACAAAGGAGAAACATGAACAAATAAGAAAACAAGATATATATAATTTTTAACAAATACAAACAGATATAAACAAATATACCATAACATTAAAATACCTTCCAGACTATATAGAATATATGTGGGTATGTGTGCAACAGTCATGCAACAAGGCCATACAGGTATCTATCGAATAGATTTTAAAAGTTTAACAAACGTTACATTCCTTTGGGAGAGCTGGAGGTTTCGAGTACTAGGTTATAGGAGCCTGTGTTACGATCTCCCGGCTCAAGTCCTCCTCAATCCAGTTTGTTACATGAGATGTTCATGTTAGCATTGAGTTAAGGTGGAGAGATTTATAAACAAAAGACCTTAGATAAAAAAAAAACATAACACAATATAGGTAAATAAATAATAAATAAATATCCTTAGACATACACACAGCGCCATCTAGTTCCACAGTGAGCAACCAAAGGCTTGTGTTGTGGATACCAGATGGTTAATATACTACATAAATACTTGTTATAAATGAAAACATCCATCACTCAGGTACACATGCCCGTATTCATCACATAAACATATGCCCTAGCAGGATTCGAACCCGCAACCTTTTGATAAAGTAGTCAGAGTTGCTAACCACTACACCAAACAGGTCGTCAAATCACCAAACAGGTAATTCCGAGCTTGTGTGTGAGCGTGTGATTTATATTGGGAGTTCATCAGATCAGCCACAGGACGGTCACCACTGAACTAGCCTGCATAAAGTACCAGAGGGGCCGGTTGGAAGTGGCTCGTATCCTGTTGCTTTCCTCGGTCGGTCATTCGTCCACACTGAGGGTGAACCCATGCTAGTCTCCCCTCTAGAACTTGCTCCAAAGGATTACCTCAGTATGGATTTCTAATTTCCTGATCGAACTCGGAGTAAAACACAGAGTATCGCCCTCTCCATACGTAGTGACCTTGAGTTAACGATGACGTCCTTAGTGAGTGACTGTTGGGAATTAGGTATTTATGTAAATTAACTAATTAATTGTGTCTAACTACCTACATTATGGCGGTACTTCTTTCATTTGAATTGATTAATTGTGAAGACCTTTAATAAAGTTTCTAATAGCAATTTATATTGCAACTTACTAGATCTCCTGTGTTGCTTGGGAAAGGCAGACTTGACTTCCAGCAATCAAAAAAGAGCTATCTCACAAACCAGCTTGCGGAAAAAACGAGGACGTCAGTATCTTGATTGACGTACGCCATTCTTGGTCGACCTTTACCGACCCCTCCATTCACGCTTTCGTTATATATTGCTATATATTTCGTTATCTATTCGTTATATATATTATATATTGGGTTTACGATTCGGAGGTCGCGGGTTCGATCTCCAGCGGGGTACATGTTTAAGTACTCGGTTTGGTTGGCGGTAGGGCATTTTAAATGTCCGCCTGGCTAGCTACCACCATCTTATCTAATTCTGCTCCCAAGCAGCAACGTTAATAGCATTGTTGTGTTCCGGTTGTCAGAGATAAGATAGGCAGTCCCCCAAATGTGTTGGGGTACGTTTCACTTAACATCAGATGTGATTGGGGTCAGGTAGCAAACCGTTGTGCATAAAAAAAAAACAAAATCGGTAATCTCCTATCACTCATTCGTTTTATATACCCAAACCACATTAACATACCTCTATCTTCCTCACTACGTCATCTGGTACGTCACACCGCTCTCTAATCACACAATTCTTTATTATTAATGTCACTCCACACATTTTACACTGTGAACGCATTTCTACTGCGTTAATTCTACTCTCATGCTTCTTCTGCCACATTCGCTTCCATACATTAGCGAGCACAGTAATAAAAACTCCATAAAAAACTCAAGACTTGCAAAGATATCATACAAATCAACATCAGGCTTACACTCCCCACTATTGGGAACGCAGTCTTCTCCGAATGGGAGAGGGTATGGGCCTTAATAAAAAAGGACAGACCACGCCATATACTGCTTAACCAGGATCACACCAATACTCGCGTAAAAAGCAAGTATTTGTAACGATGAAAAGCAATAACGCCTGTGCTCTGATCAAACCAAAGTGGCAGTTAAAAGCCTTTCAGTACATAAACAGTATAGCTCACTTTATCGTATAAACAACATCTTAGGGTAACGCACAAATAATATAGAACACAGAGTTATTGCGTTCGTATCTAACGTCGGGAGGGACTTGATTAATTAAATTGTTATGCTAATGACGGCCCGGATTTTTGGTCGATACACTATGAGCTAGTTTCGCTTACTACACAGCTAATTTGCTTACGTTTTGTGGGTAGTATTTGAGACGATAGGGGAATAGTAACAGTCCCTTTTTGACCCATAGAAATGTAAACTTAAATGACAAGTGTACCTACATGTACATGTGTAAATGTAAACAATCACTTAAAAAGTACTACATGGGTGGTGCTGGTGATACTGTAACTTGTAATAGACAGTAAGTGGTAAGCGATGAGGCTCAGTGTGTTGCGTATAAACCTTGAATAGGTTTCTGTGGCGCACTTTTGTATTGTGTTAAACCTTTTTCATATATAATGAATAGAAAAAAAAAAAAACCTAATTCGTAGTTACAAAAAGTATACATAACACCTTTTTAACCAACTTCAAGAAAATAAGTAAGTTCCTAATTCGATTCTTTATGTTGGTTACGCGATTTTTTTGACAATTATTATTTCTTTTGTTTGATCGGGTTACTCCTAGAGTTGTGCCATATTTAGTTAAGGTCTGTAGATGCACTCCGGAGAAAGGGAATGGAACTTTACTTGAGACAGTTTTTTTAGCAATTTTAGGGGGTTCCATTATTAAAAACAGGCTTAATCACGAGTAACATAAACCAAACTTGGATAAATGCTGTTCCTGAGTTCGTGCGGTGACCTTCTGGCTATATCATCAGACCCAGGATATCTACAATCAAACTACTTGTCACGATAAATCAAACAAGCTCAAACTGGGGCTGCATGTTTCCTTATCTAGTTCCTATAACCGCCTTCCACTTCCATCATCAGACAAGCTCAATTATTGCATTGTCTTTCGACAAAATTTCAGCTCAATAGAACACAGGAGAGTGGGTCAAATTTCACTTATAAATAACTGATTACACCAGGACAGGTAAAGACAATAAAAAGTTTATTATAACAGAATATTTACAAAACACCATGAGTCTACAGATAATCATTTAAATAAACAAACCAACTGTGTTAAATCTTCAAAACAGCTTCACTGATTTCCATCAAACATGGCTAGGAACCACCTCGCGACCACCAGCTTTCAAAAATTCAAATCGGGTCAGCGGTTTTGGCGACACAATGTGCCAGACAGACTTTTAAACCTTTAAACACCCTTCTTTTCGTTGAGTTAAAAACATAGAAAAGGCAAAATTTACCTTTTAACCGCCTCCAAGGCTCAATGTAAACAACATTGGGTTTACGATTCGGAGGTCGCGGGTCGATTCCCAGTGGAATATATGTTTAGTACGATTTGGTTCGTGTTAGAGCATTTGAAATGTCCGCCCGGTTAGCTACCACCATCTTATCTAAGTCTGCCGCCAAACAGCAATGTTAATAGCGTTATTGTGTTCCCGTTGTCAGAGATAAGATAGTCAGTCCCCCAAATAAGATGAGGTTTCCGGGTCAGTACGCTTCCACCTTCAGCGTCATCTTTACTTAACATCAGATGTCATTGAGGTCAAGTGCTAACCAGTTGTGCATAAGAAAAACCTTTTTACTGTTATCTGAATTTACATAAGTTTATGTACTAAGAGCTTCTGAGCAAAGTTTCGGACAGACAGACAAACATGGCGAAACTATAATGGACTACGGCACCCTAAAATTACGGTAACATTACGGTTCACTCGGTAAAAAGGAACAATCGTCTTTACCTACCTTGCCCCAGAAAATAGGTGTACATTTGTGGATCTCACAAAGGTTGTTAAACCGCACCGCATTGTTAAACGCTCATTGCCGCAAGAAAGTAGTTTCATTTAAATTTAAGCACGAAAGGTTTCCCAATTCCAATCGGTGAATCAAGTGAAAAAACGACTCTTATTACATTAACGACCGTTTGGTGTAGTGGTTAGAAACTCTGCTGCTATACTAAAAGGTCGCGGGTTTGAATCCCGCTAGGGACATGTTTGTATGATGAATACGGACATGTGTACCCGAATTATGGATATTTTTCATTTATACATGTATTTATTTACAAAAATAATGTATTTGTATAGTGTATCAACCATCTGGTATCCACAACAGAAGTCTAGTAGCTTAGTGTGGAACTAGATGGCGCTGTCTGTATATGTCCAAGGATATTATTATTATAGCCTAAGTTATGTAGGTTCGAATCTTATTGTGTCATTGTGTCACATACACATACACACATTCTCCCACAAACACACACACTAGAATAAGTTTTATTTTGTTGTATTTTAGTTTATATTGCACCATACCGACTTTTTTTGGGACGGCCGACGAAAGCAAGAAGATGATGAGTTTATATTGCATTATATAAAAAATTGTTATAAAGAGCGCAGTCTCCTAGCACAGGCATTATTATGCTTAAAAATAGGCTCCAGTTTCCAGTTAGTAAATCGAATTTGGAAGAAGAAATAAAACTTCTTATTTTCATACATTTTTTTACACAAATAAATAAAATTTAATTTTATGAATATCGAATGCGAAATATGACTCCAGCGTATATTAGGAGTGTTACCCTACTGTCCCAGAAAGGAAGGTAATGCTTTTTGGATGCATCTATATATGTAGATTTCTATGTTATCTCCTGTAGGGTAAAACTCGGTAATACGCCCCAGTTTTTTTTTTATTTGAATCAACGAAATACTTCGAAGATATAATGAAAGTCTTTATTCAAAATCAAAATTAGGTATTTTATTAACAAAATGGAGTAAAGTAGGAACAAAAATTATGTACAAATTCACTTAGTGAATAACATTTAAAAAAGCTTCAGTGGGGCGTTTTGTATCACGTCTGTTGGGTAATACGCCTTACATAGTTACAAAATGCTCCTATTAAATTAAATCATGCTTACTTCCTATTTAAAGCAGAATTTAGTATAAATTAGTAACTTCATAACACTTAAATTAATCTTCACGAAGTTAAGACACATATTCAGTCTCTCCGTTCAATTACGACTCTGTAATACTCATTTGAGTAAGACACTCGTTACGTTTTCAATGCTTCAAAAGTCTAAAAATATCATTTTAAGATAATAGTCGCTCGCTCGTATTTTCGAGGCATATTGGTCTGTATTTAAAACATACAAACTATTCTGCGTAAAAAAAAACAATTGGTACCACAGCCTAAAGATGCAATTGTTTCAAGTTTTTTTGTTGTTTTATTATCAGTCATAATATAGGCCATAGTAACATGTATTCTGTGAAAATCTCAATTTGCTACAAATTATGGTCAAAAAAATAGAGGCCTGTGACAGA
This sequence comes from Oegoconia quadripuncta, assembly GCA_949316235.1. Taxonomy (NCBI): domain Eukaryota; kingdom Metazoa; phylum Arthropoda; class Insecta; order Lepidoptera; family Autostichidae; genus Oegoconia; species Oegoconia quadripuncta. The sequence goes on along the minus strand of OX438755.1, from coordinate 16,183,048 downwards.
CGGATGGACGGACAGACGGTTTAGGCTTAGTAATATGGCTATGTTTAAACAATGACAGAACTGGACATCCAATCAGAATTATTTGGGCCAAATAATAATTAATAAATAATTCAAACACATAACCCAGGTTTCGCGTATCGTATAGGTTGCGGAGGTTACTGGGGCGTATTACAACACCAGCCATGAGGCGTTTTGAATAATTTTGCTTTTAAAATGCCCCACCACTCTATTACACCGTGCTCAAGGTTATAACGTCAGACAATATCAAAACAGAAAGGTTATTTTATCCAGTTTGACACAACTCTTGATGAGTTTGACACAAATAGTGGTATAGTGTAGATGAATTTCTTCGAAACTTACCGCAAATTGTCGGGAGTCAAAACAAATATGTTTCCCGATATCTTTAAAAAAATCGACCAAAAATCCACGCGGACGGCAGACATGTTCTCGGATGACTATCTATTACTCTACATATAAATGACATTAGCTGTTGCGAAGCTTGTTCGTGTGGGTGCTAGAGCAGTGGGGCGTTTTGTCACCTGGGGCGTATTGCCTAGTTTTACCCTAGTATAAACAGCTTGAACGATTTTGAAGTGTCTATAGATTTACTTTGATCTCCAAATTGTCATAGAATACATTTTATAGTAAAAAATTCCACCAAAATATAAAATATGCTGTCGTGATTTTCGGTTTTTAATACTTAAATTATTATGACTTTAAGATAAATATATTTTTAAATCTACGAGCATATTTGCAAATAAATTTTATATGATAATTCATATCGCAATAATTATTTCGAAATTTATTTGTATACTCGAGAGTATTAAAAATAAAAAAAATGATTTGGGTAGTTTACATTAATCAGATTAATTTCAAGCAACATTAAACCAAAGCTGTAACCGCATTAAAATTTATAGGGTAGTAGCACCATTGATTGACCGTACCGTCTCGACTAGCAAGGAGCGAGGTGGAATGAGCGGGCGGCGTCGACGCCTTAGTAATTTCCGAAATCGCTTGTCGACAATCAGAATAGTGCTGTGCCAGCTACGAACCGAATCCGAATAATTAGATCTCGATCTAAATCTAATTGGGATTGTAATTTGTTTGTACCCGAGTGACTAGACTTGTGATAATTAACTTTGAAATGCATGCTTTATGATATTGAATATTTATTTAAACATTGGATAACTTGTTTTCGGCCGAGTGAAAATTTTTATTTGTTTATATTTATGAAATTTACGTTTGATACACTTACCTAGTTTTTCAATACCTAGTAAAAATCATCACGTCATATCCTTGATCCTTTTCGACGTGAATGAGAGGTAAACAATCAAACACTTGTACAATTATGTATAGTATTGTTGAAAAGAAATAGTATGATTATTAGCTAATATTTCGAAGCCAACTGTCAGTAGTGGTATAAAATAACAACATTAGCCGAATTATCACAACAAAAAATACGCAAGAGACATTTTCTAAACATAGTTTTCGGAAAGGATTAAATAATAGTGAACAGTCTCAAACATCGTGCGTCAACGGTCCAATCAGAAATATAATTAGATTGAGACCGACCGGCATCTAATTGTGCTGGTCTCAAGTTGCGAACCCCTTGGTGCGGACTGGACCGGACCAAAATCAATAGTAGAATACAGGCCTTATGGGCCCCTCTATAAATATGAATTATAGTAATTAATTTTGCTAGGTGAAATTTTGTTATTAAATTATGTGTAGTTAGTTCAAAAGGGAATAAGGTAACATAACTAATATTCGGAAATATAAATTGGACTGCTGATAGAAAAACCTTTATTTTGTGTTATGTATTAATATATGAGCTGTGCCCCAACAGTGGGGACGTGTAAGGCTCTTAATCAAGATGATTAATATATATATAGGCTGGTACGAAGTTATAGTAAACGTAGTACCTGGACAGACTTTTGCTTCAACTTTTAAAAGTTCTTCAATAATTTACTCCGTTTTTACCGTCGTTAGATCCCAATAAGCCATGGCGTTTTTCCATAAACGTCAGCCGGTAAGTAAAATACGTGCTCCCTGGAACCGATAACTGTTCTTTCAACCGCTAATCACCCAGCGAACGCAGCGGACGGTCCGTCATAACTTCCAACTTCAAAAGTAATACCATCAACTCGGTGTTAACTTAATTTGAGTCACTTTAACAAGTCCAATTAAAGGAATTTGTGTTTCTCTTATCTTCAATATAACATTGAGCATAATTTCAAATTATATTTCAAACTTTCCGATAATGAAGGGTGGGTGGGAGCGGGTTGGCGGGCGGGGGAGCGGCACTTCGCTTATTTCATTAGTTACATAAATTCTCCTATTGAGGATGGCTGGCAGAAAGGGGACGGTTTACCCTTATTACGAGAGTCTCCTTATCAATACAATTATTAATATAATAATATTATTATTGTAATAATTTCGGAGCGAAGTAGAGGGAGTCGTAGCTTAACTTCGCCAGTAATAAAGGGTGGTGAGAGATAATGGAATGGAAAACAGTTTGAAGTTTTATTGGAAAATTGGTACCGACTAATTGGCAACATTATCGATCTGATGGCGACCCAAGGAGCCGACAGGGTAAATAAACATTTTTAATGAAACCGTTTGGATATCGGCCGGGATGAAAGCCAAAATGTCGGATTGAATACTGTAACTCTATTAAGAGTTCAACAAAAGTTTCCGATAGAGAGTGCTTCTTCAGACGAGTTTAATTTATTACATAATTATTTTGAACGAGACTTAGTTTATTTCGAGTCCCATTTCATTTAGATTACATTAATAACAGTTAAGTCGATAACATTAAAGAGAGCTATCAATTTTAATAGTGTAACATAATTCGTGCAAGATAACCATTGTAATGACCCGTTCTAAGAAAATCTTGTGGCGTGATACGATCTAACCTAACGAAGCCTCGCATATATAGAAATTGAAACTAGGTTGGGGTTAATCCCGACCCCAGAGAGCCACAAGTATAGCCATAATTCCTTAGGGCCACGTCTCATTATAACACTAATACAAGACTCATCCCGAAGTTACGGTGAATACATTAAAGGGTTCAATCCTTACTGATGAGACATCGGTCGGGGGGTGGAGCCGCCTCTCTCCCGGCCGGGGTCGCTCCGGGCACTGGCCTGGCTGAGGGGGAAATAAGGCAGGCATTATAGGAGATAGCGTTCATTTACATTGTCCAATAACTCCAAGTAGTGTCCGAGCGAATATTAGTTTATGGCATACGGTACTCTACGCCGTACACCACACATCTATATTACCACCTACCCGCGCATTGGGTTATTTACCCTACGGTCAAAGTCTTAATCAACTTTTAAGGACCAAGGAGAGGGCGGAATAATTTTCGCTCTGTAATTAATTCGATTTGGCTTTAATTAACGAGACGCCAATTTCAATAAAAAAAAAATTAAGTCTCCAAAGGATTTCCGATTACACAATGTCCAATGACAAAAATTCAAACTGGTTCTCGGCAAATTTGCTCGCAATACAACTTTCAGTGGGGTGGAGGTGGTTGTTGCTGACCGGCTAGGTTAGCTATGGGATAATAAGACAGTGTAGTGTACGCAGCGGCGCGGAAATATACGACATTACTATCAGAGAGTGGCATGCAGAGGACGTGCCCCCACGTTGCGTACACCACACATAAATACACAGAATCAAGATGCATAGGCACACACACGCACACATACGAAGTCTTCTCTCACAGTCGTACAATAGATAGGCTTTGCTCTCATTTGGTAAACGGAGATGCACTATTCTAATTATTTAGAAGCTAGAAACGTCCAGTGGAAATCCTATTGTCGGCTGATACGACTAACGATTTTGAGCGAACCTCTAAAATCAATACAGATCTCTATTACAGAACAAGCATGAGATTGTTAAAGGAAATTTAAAGGATAATTAATTACTTCGTTTAACGAAACTTTTTAATACGTAGTGTTTATCGATCCATTTAGGTACAAACTGTATTAGGTACCCTATTATAACTAAGTAACAACAAACAGACGACCGATTGGTGTAGTGGATAGTGACCCTGTCAGCGAAACTAATGGTTGCGGGTTCAAATCCCGCGAGAGATAAATACTTGTGTGTTGAATACGAGCATTTATTCCCGAGTTATGGATGTTTATATAAATATTTATGCATGTTTCTCTGTTGTCTAGTATCCATAGTACAAGCTTTGCTTAGTTTGGGACTAGATGATTGGTGTAAGTATAAATATAAATAAATAAATATCCTTAGACATACACTCAGCGCCATCTAGTTCCACAGGAAGCAACTATAGGCTTGTGTTGTGTATACCAGATGGTTGATAAATTACACAAATACATACATTTTTTTTGTGAATAAATACTTAATATAAATGAAAACATCCATAACTCGGGTACACAAGTCCGTATTCATCACACAAACATATGCCCCTAGCGGGATTCGAACCCGCAACCTTTTGGTATAGTGGTCAGAGTTGCTAACCACTACACCAAACAGGTTGTCAAAGTGTGCGAAATATTTATTTATTTATTATTATTTTATTTGTTTTCGGTTAGTGAAGTTAGGGAGCATATTAAACTGTCGATCCCGGTAGGATTCAATTAAAGGCGGTTAAGCAAAGTCGATCGCCCAAAGCACTGTCATGTGGTCTCTTGACTGACGCAAATCCACCAATCCGCACTGGGCCCGTGAGGTGGATTATGGCCCTTTCAAAGTGAGAGCAGCTCCCCCAGCAGTGGGGATGTATAAGGCTGTTTATAATGATGAATAATATTTTAAATTTACTTTTATCCCAGCGTAGATACTCTGCAGCTCAAGAAGTGTAACAGCTCAATTTAATATTATCGCTTTTATCACCGATATTGTGACCGATTTTTTGTAGGACGTGGGCGTTGAAATATTGCCATCAGTATATGCGTTCCATTTTTCTCTTCTTCTTTGCTTCTCCTTTCTACTTCTTTTTGCGTCGGGGGTTAAAAAAATTAAAAAACGTACTAATACTTATGTAATAGCTTAAAAAAATTTAAAATTTGATTGCATACATATATTATGCATACATAGGGTATCTGCGAAATAAAGATTTTTTTTGAGTTTGATATCAAGGTTTTGTTAAAATTGCAAGCAATTAGGTTTAGAAATATACCGAATAGTTTTGGTACGCAAAAAGAATAGAACTAATACGTCTACTTCCGAGAGTGTCGTAAAAGACGACTATGGGAATTTCCATAAAAAAAAACATGCAAAAAATTTTCACCAAAGAAACATGAAAGCACACATGACTAGCATGTAATGTGTGCTTTCTGTATATTTGTAGAGGTGAACCGTGGATGTTGTTTCAAGCATTAAAATTTTTTCCACACTTATCGTATCGTAAGGTTTTGTATGTACCGAATAAATTAAAAGTTATTGCAGCTATTAGCTATGGTATCTATTTTGTAGAGCAATAACAATATGACATATCTTTGGACGTAATATCTATACTCCGACTGAAGTCGCCGTCGTCTAGGCATAAATTCATACGTGGTCGCACGCACGCATCCTACCGTCAAATAAACTGGCAGTTTAATCAAAGCCATTAGACAAGTGAGCCAAACACCCAAAACCATTTTACATTGACCCGTGAAGTTCTCCAAACAACCCCCTCCTTGATACGAAAGGCTACAACTAAGGGAAGGTGGGGGGACCTGGCACATTTGGTGGGAGGTAGAACTGATGCCTTTAACGCCTTGCTGGCTGTTGACCAACGCCAGGAGGCAGGGAGGCCATGCGTTCTTAATAAAGTTGGCGAAAATTAGATGAATATTTAGGCGGGACAATTTTGTAGGGAGATTTTCTCAGAATTATATTTCAAAAAATTACACCTCATTGCTGAAATTACCGTTACTTTTGCCAAATGTCAATTTCTTCCATTGAACATTTTTTTATGCACAACGGGTTAGCACTTAACCTTATTCTCACCTGCTGTTAAGTGAAGATGAGGCCGAAGGTGGAAGCGTACTGACCCGGAAACCCCATCCTATTTGGGGGACTGGCTCTCTTATCTCTCACAACCGGAACACAACAAGGCTATTTGACGGCAGATTTAGATAAGATTTAAAATGCCCTACCACCAACCAAACCGAGTAAGTCCTAAACATGTACCCCGCTGGGGATCGAACCTGCGACCGCCGAATCGTAAACCCTATGTTGTTTACATTGAGCCACGGAGGCGGTTAAAAAGTGATGCAGATCACTTTATGTCTCGGTGTGTCTAGTAGTATTATATCGTCTGTCAGAACGGAAAAATGTGTAAAGTCAAGATGAGACTGGATGCAAATTTAAGTACTTCTATACCTTAAACCGTGTGTTGTGTTACTTGAGCACATTTCACTCAAACCTTCGACCTCATCTTCACTTAACATCAGGTGTGATTGAGGTCAAGTACCAACCCGTTATCTATAAAAAAAAAAGAACAGTAAATCTGTTTCGGAAGTTTTTATGTAAAAAAACGTTGGTACTCCCGTAAAAAGTTTTTTTTTTCTTTTTTTTATGCATTACGGGTTGGTACTTCATTTTCATTACTTACATTTTTTACAATTTCGAGGTTTAATGAAATGTACACGTGACCAATATGAATAAAAATGGAGCCTTTATAGCGTTTATAGCGTCACACCACTAGTTTAGGTGGTTAGTTAGGTTTAGCTTTAGTTGAGCTGAGGTAAAAAATGGTATCGCGGTATTTTTTGTGAACGATTATATCGTTGACGCTACCAAAGTAAAACCAAACCCAAAATGTTTAGAGCTAACCACGAGTATTTAAAAAAAAATAACATAATTTTCGTTCAAATGACTAGCGTAATACGAAATGTGCTTGACGTAACGTTTTTGGTTATGTTTTAGCCTTGGTGATACCGTTCAAACTTAGCACGATCGGCCCCCTGGTCTAAGTAAATCTCCTAATTCTAATCCAAACGTACTATGTATTTTGTGAAGTTGCTTTTCGATGATATTATTCATTTATTTTATTTTGTTTTCAATCCATGAGCACCCTCCAGTGACTAATGTCAAGTATTGTGCATATTGTTGCTGAGTTACCAAAGCTACGGTCGCGCGTCTGGTCGCCGGGCCCTGCCACGACAGCATTTATCAACTGCGACGTGCCAACATACATTACCGGCCCGATACAACGCCATAATGAGAGTCCAACGCGTATATAACTCATCTCGGGGCTCCCAGTTAAATTATTCAGGGGAGAGTAATCTTATTACATTTACATATTAATCAACGGATTTTAATTATCCCCCTCTTCCCCCCGCCTTGATAATTTGCCTTCGAAATGCGACTTGCCTTGATTGAAGACGTGTTTGTGTGAGTGGTGATATTCGTTAATAGTTTGTTTGTGTTTGTTAGAATAATTTAGTATTCAAAACTGGTTGATAACTGTTAATGTTCTGTATGTGTTATTTCTCGTCGAAATTGACTTACGGCCGCACGGAAGTACGTTACCTGAAACAAAATTGAACATTGATTAGAATAATGATTCATTAATATTGTTTAACTGAATATAAGGATGGATACTATATAGTATAGATGGTAAACAAATAAAGCATGGTGTACACGAGTTTAATCAGCATACTCATTTGTCGGACGACGCAGCCAACGCATTAGCGGCTGGAAGTCGAACGCGCGTTGGGCGGAGCATATAATCGTAAAGCATTCGAGAAATATTATAAGGCTACCAGTGAAGCCCGGAGGCTGCAATTAATAAGTATGTTAATGCTGGGAATGAAGAATTAAGGGAACGAGCATACGTGCCGGCATGACTATGCAACGTCGAATGATTACTTGACTATTGTACGAACACGTTCACTTCAATAACTATTTAATTATTTGAAAAACCAAAAAACCCGACAGCATTTTTTGTATTTTGCATTTGCGGTTGAATTTTCTACTACAAAATTTATCCTATGACACTCTAGGGATCAAGACGAATCGAACGACACCTTGCATTTGAAAATCGGTTAAGCCGTTAAGCCTACAGGAGGTAACTTAGAAATCTACATACATACACGTTATGTACAACATACAGACAGACAAACGAAAATATTACCCTCCTATCTGGGGCTTTCGGGTAAAAAACGGTGCCGTTTCATATTTTTTTTATGCCGTTGTGCATTTGCATTTCCGCAATTCCGCAAAAACGTTGACCGCAATCACACCTGATGTTAAGTAAAGATGAGGTCGAAGGTGGAAGCGTTCTGACCCGGAAACCCCCACGCATTTGGGGGACTGGCTATCTTACCTTTGACAACCGCAACACAACAATACTATTAACATTGCTGCTTGGCGGTAGATTTAGATAAGATGTTGATAACTAGCCAGGCGGACATTTAAAATGCCCTACCACAACCAAACCGAGTACTTAAACATGTACCCCGCTGGGGATCGAACCCGCGACCTCCGAATCGTAAACTCAATGTTGTTTACATTGAGCCACGGAGGCGGCTTAGGCGGAGGAGGTATTATTTGATGACACTAGTTGACACTGATTGCATGTGCAGATATCCTCGATATTGAGCAGGCAAAAATTTACGACCAAAGTGAGCCAATGTTTTCGTCACTATGACGGTTCGTCGTCACTATAACGGATGACATCTATTAATTTAGTCAATAATATTTGTTCACCCAAAGCACGATTATGCTGAAGCAATAAATAAGAGTTTACTTATTTTATAGAACTGATCTCGCTTGTGTCGATTCGCTTTAAGCCTTAAATGTTAATTAAAACATAAAGACTGCCCCAGATTTTTTCTGATTGCTTCTATTGTCCCAGTTTATCTTTCGACTTTATCTTTCAACCCTTTTTGTAGGTACATTATATTATGTATATTTCTATGGTGAGCCAGACGTTTATTTAAAGTCAAGTTTAATTTCTAGAAAGAATACGAAATTAGTGAAATTGTAATTTTTTGTTCGCACTTAACTAACCAAGAAAAATTCGAAATTTATTATTAAGTTACTTTAAAACTGTAACAAAGGAATATAGTTATGTTTAAAAAAGTTAATAAATGGAAGATAAATTAGGGATCAAACGTTGCATCAATAAACTATAAGATAATGTATTATTAATTACCTACTATTTTACTAAGGGAAGTTGGGGGTAAACTGTGCTATATTGCAACACGCACCTTTAGATATATTTCAATTTTTATATATAGCGGTTATCATTTTGTTAATATTTGCATTATATCATCATTTTGTTAAAAAAAAAAGGTTTAAAGAAAACTTAAGTGCGGTTTCCAATCTCCACCGCATTTTTTCGTTAAAATTTTAATGTATTGCAAACCATAAGTATGCTCTAATGTATAATGGGTTCGTACAAAAAGAAAGTATAAATTCGCAGTGAAATAAAATATTTGTGAGCATTAAAGCACAGCAGTCTAAGCAAAACCTAAATTATAGGGAACGTCCTAAACTTCACTGTAACTTTCGACACTGAAAATTATCCATAATGCAGTTTTCACGTGCAATAAATTTTCGTCGAATCAGCGCGTCCATTTTACCCCGACTTCCCTCGAAGGCAATCGCAGTAATGGGCCCCCGTCCTTATTAAACGCTCGCATCATGCAAGGAAGATAAATGCATCTCGAAATTAATTAATGAAATTGCATTTATAAGTATACATGTTGCTGTTTTAAAATATATGTACCCACAAACTGGTTGCGTATATTATTAAGTATTGCGTAAATATTTGTTCTAATCCTTCATCCCCTTAAAAAGTTATAAGTAGGTGTCTAATTCGCTCTCAATGGTAATTGCGATTAATATTTTTAAATAAATCGAGAGTCTTTGAGAATGTCTAACTAAAAACGCTTCAGTAAATGACATTTTTAATCTTTTGGCGGCGGCAATTCAATTTGCAGTTTTCCACTACCTGAGTGACTGAGTCTTTATAAGTTTGGAGCCTTTGTTTGTCTGTATTTATGTATCTATGGTACTTTTTTTAAATGTCGGACACTTACACCAATCATCTAGTCCCAAACTAAGCAAAGCTTGTGCTATGGATATTAGTTAATGGATAAACATAACTATATAAATATTTATATAAACATCCATGACTCGGGAATAAATGTTCATCACACAAACATTTACCCGTCGCGGGATTCGAACCCACAACCGTTGGTGTCGCTGACAGGGTCACTATCCACTACACCAGCCGGTCGTCACTTACGTCACGACTAATAACAGCCACAGGATGTCCATTGCTGAACAGTGCTATATGGAAATTATCTAATGATCATTTTCATGACATTGATATGTATTGACTTATGCATACAAAACATACATTAAAAGTTTTATCCAAGGTTCACCTGTCGATATATACAGAAATGCAGACATGACAGGGGGTGAACCCATCGCCTTTAAACCCTGCAAATATATATTTTGGTGTAAATTCCCTTAGTCGTCTAATACGACACCTACGGGAAGAGACGGGTTGGTTCTATTCTTTTTATGTGCCAACTTCAAACATCAAACTTCACACATATTTGAACGTAAGATAGGCAAGATATCATTTGTTGAATGTCAATTTAAATCTATTAGAAATAAAAATAGGGCTTAAGCTTTTCTCTGTCAGTATGTCCAAGCTAATACTGCTTAGGAAAGGGAAAACATCTGTGAAAAAAAAAGCGACGAAAGCAACCCACAGGATCATTGTTCTTTTCTTTGCCGAAACCAATATATTTATTTATTTGAGAGACAAACAGTTGCTTACATAAATTACATAAGTAGCTCATGTACTCTTAAACTATTACATTATTTGTCTCCTACATTACATAATCAAATCAAAAACGCTTTATTTTGTTTTGTGCAAGCTACACTTAAAATAGTCTGATTTTACATTTTTAAAGCTACTGCTTCTTCAAAAGGCAATTTTCCCCTGAGAAAAACCAGCAAAAACTCGAGAGGTTGCTCTTTAAAAAGGTTTTTATATTACAAAATTATCAATTATTATTTTATATTATAATATTTCATTATTAATTGTGAAATAGCCTGGTTATGCGAACGGGCTGGTTATGTCCATGAATGTTTATCATCTAAATAATCTGATATTTTATAATATGCTTTCTTAATATTATTATTATATTAATAATTTCTATTTCTGTTTTATAGTATCTTTAAATTTATTGAATGGAAGATTTTGTATATCAACAGGAACATTATTGAAAATAATCGAAGGTGCATTAGGTAATTACATAACATAAAATAAAATTAAATGTCGAAATCTTAACTGATGGTAATTTTCGTTTACATATTTCGTTGATGCTCACCCCACATACGTATGTTGTATATGTTGTAGTTAAAAATGAATAAACCAAGTGTTTCACCTCCTTGATTGGCTGCGGCCATTACATTTATTATTTGCGCATGTTTACTTTTTCTTATTGCGCCAATCTTTTGTGTAATGATTGAAGCGAGATTTTTTTATTTGTAATTCCATCGATAATTTGCTTTCGTTTATTTCATATCAAATTGGCAGTAAAATGGAAATTTCAACTTTTATGCGCCCGCGACTAATAACTTGCGGTTTTATTGTGTTGAAAATTATAAATGACACAATTATTTGAGCCTTTTATAATTATAACATATTTTTCTGAAAGATTTCAATGTCATTATTATTAAGCAGTGGCGGTACCTTCATATAAGCCCAAAAACAAGGCCCCTGTCACGTGTGCATTTGCATGTTTTCAAGCACTTAATTCCTAATATTTGGACCTACCTAACACAAATGTTTGGGAAATCTCTGACTACCCCATTTGGGATAAAGGTTGTGACGTTATGTATTATCTTCTCCCAAAGTTAGTAGGTATATTAGTTTGAAAATAATTACCATACTTAAAAATATAGACGAAAATGCAATAAATAGTTTCCCATCTATTTATTGCATTTTCGTCTATATTTTTAAGTATGTATTACACATTAGTGCTAGTATGTATATGAGTGTGTGGATATATATTTATGTAATTGAGTGAGAGTAGGTGCTATGTCCTGCGATGGCCAGTAGGTATCTTGGCGTCCCACAACTGGTAGGTTGATAGGCCAAAACCTCTGCTAAATATATTGGTCGTATAAGTACTGCATATTTAAATAGACTGCATAATTATGTTTTAACCCGACGAAAACAATTCAATTGTAATTTTGTTAAGTTTGTTAAGTCATTTATAAACCGATTTGGAATATTCTATGCTTCAAACAATATCCACCATTCACCATTCGCAATAAAAAAGAAATTCACACGTTGATGTTTTTTGTGTGAAGTCCTTAGTTGCCTTTTATGGCACCCACGGGAAGCGATAAATTGATTTGATTCAAGCATGCCAAACTATAATGGCTCTTGTGTTGTATTATATTTAAGCTATTAGAGCTTATTAGAGAGAGTTATGGCACTCTGAATCTCCTAACTACTAGCACATATTATAGTTGCATCCTTGAGGTAAACACCTCGTATCAGTCGCCCAAGTACGAATGCGCTTAATCTATTCATGACTCTCTCAACTAGTTTGCTATCAAGAGTGTGAAATTTAATACTGTGTTACTAGTTTAGTCACCTTCAGCTAGATTAAAGGATTTGTAAGATATTTAATGCTGTGGAAAGATCGGCCTGGAGTTACTTTAACACAGGATCCGGTGATCTGCCATTCTGGAGCACATTGTCAAATTGAATGTATGACGCCCCCGGCTAGATGGAGCTACGAGCTGTGTCGAGCGGCTGGAAGCGCCTAGATGCGTTGTTTTTTATTTTTTGAATAATACAGAATCAACAGCGTCGTTATAAAAAAAATAACACAAAAATTACCAATTATAGATTCTCATTTTTTATTACGATTCTTATAAAATAATTCGGTGGAAAGTCAGTATTAAAGAATAATCGTTAAACAATCTATATGTAAAAATCAAGACGATGTCAAACTAAATGATTTTTAAATAAATTATATTACAATTAAATAAGTTAGTTAATTCAATCAATGACAAAAAAAAAGTCAATGAAGTATATACAACGAAATGGAACAAAACGAATATAGGTAATAATCAAAGTCAACAGATAGTCCATTAAATATCTTGTCAAATATTTTTAAATTATATCTGAGTTTTGGTAGAAAAATGCACAATGCGAACAACAGGCGTTATGACGAAAATCAGGCTCTGTGGTACACCTTGACTTATATGTCTAGAAGTAGACTGGGCTGGTGAAGCTGATGATGAAATTATTTAAGAATAGCGGGACATGGGAATCGATCTTTTCATTTCGAAAACTTTGGACTTGCAAGTTTGTATGGAATACCGTGGTTAGATAAAGTTTCTTAAACTAGCCGTTTCGTACTAGGCTCTCAATATATAATGATAACGTTTCTTTCATAATAATAGGTTTGCATGGAAGAGATCGCTGTTAGCGATAAGGCCGCCTAATTTGTAGTTTCTATACGATATTTAAATGTACCTTCCTTATTTAAACAATAAAGCGTATTTGATTTGATTTGATTTGAATAATAGAAAATAAAGGGCGTGTTTATGGCACGTATTCCAAATGGATCGACAATCGAAATTAGATTTGGTATTGGAAAGTTTTCGAATGTGTTGCTGTTCACGGAAATGCATTCGAAATTTGAAACTTTCGGATACTGAATCGAATATCGTCTATCAAATCAATTAGAATACTGGCCATGGTTTGTTTGCGTTATAAATTCCTATTATTTCGTTTAGGGCGGGGATATACCTACATCTTTTGTTTCCGATTGTCTGATCAGACTATCTGATCGTATTCAGTCTATACACGTCCGATTGTTACGTCAGACTTTTTCTGATTGCAGTCGTTCTAGGGCTATTATCCCGAGTACTTACATGCGGAGCTAAAAGAAAAAATTGACAACAAATTACTTATTGCAAAAAAAAAATCAAAATTGAAAATATTTGCTTGTGTTGACGCGAAAGAAGAAAAATCCGGTAATAAAATCGTAAACACCTCGACCCTGTTACCGACTCGGACGTCCGATCCGACGACCATCGGATGTGTATTAAATGTTCAAAAAATAATGGCTCCAATGATCCGACCATCTGATGGAAAAATCTCAGGTATATTTCCAGCCTTATACTACCCCTAACTGTAAATAAAACAATCCCAGCTAATATTATAAATGCGAAAGTTTATGAGTGTGAATGTATGTATGTTTGTTACATCTACCCGCCTAAACTGCTGGACAGATTTGTTTGAAATTGGTTGGTAGACAGATAAAGACCTGGATTAATATATAGGCTTCTTTTTATTCCGGAAAAGTGACTGGTTCCTGTAGAATAGTGGGATTGCTTTTGAGTCATAGACTCTATGACATTGAATGACCAATTCTACGCGTACGAAGTCGCGGGTAACAGATAGTTTTCTATATTTAAAAAGGTAACTAACTATATAATGAAAATTATGAACCGAAGCTACTAATAATGTGGAATCAATTTTGATGTTTTTTTTTATGATTGATATAAGTGTTTGAACACAATCTCACCTGTTGGAAAGTGACGCTGTAGTCGGAAATGAAGCATACGATCTCAGTAAGATACACTACTCTTGAAGATCTCAAGGTTGTGGGATTTTGGAAAGACTGCCGCCAGAAGGGAGTCCCAGTTCGCATTATTGTCAGAGACTAAGACAGACTTATCCCATGAGCGATCTTTCGGTCGACATAACACGGCATAAGACATGGTTGGGTGTACATAAGATTCAATTGATTAGCGAATTCATGGAACTAGAAGTGTTGGAAGAGGATGACCTTTTTAGTAGGAGGTAGTACACCTTTGGCCTCATCTTCACTTAACATCAGGTGTGATTGAGGCCAACTGCTAACCCGTTGTGCATAAAAAAATACAGCACCACGTACAATATTTTAAAAAGACATAATGTGTAATTTATAAATTATTTTCAGGGATGAAGGTGAAATTACCTGGCAATACCGGTAGCTTTGGAATGCGTGACGTAAATTATGTAACGTCCCCAGCCTCCGATCGGCGATCGGCGATCGCTCGCCGATTCTAATCAATATGCAAAACGATACGAGCCCGTGCGTGCGCGCTCGCGAAATTTTTAGCGCTTTATTTAATTAAAACCGAAATTAATGTTTCATTATTGGAAGACTTTAATTGGCTCGTCGTTGTTGCAACATGGTGCAAAGTTAATATGTAAATCGTTTGCCGATGTCAGTCAATCTTTAATCGGGTATGTGGCAGTCATCTCTTCTCTAATAAATAAATATTTCGGACGCTTACACCGAACATCTAGTCCCAAACTATGCAATGCGTATACTATGGATACTAGACACTGGATAAACATACACAAATATATTAACATCCATGACTCGGAAATTAATGTTCGAATTCAACTGTAAACAACATTGGGTTTACGTTTCTGAGGTCGCGGGTTCGATCCCCAGCGGGGTACATATTTAGTACTCGGTTTGGTTAGTGGTAGGGCACATTAAATGTCCGCCTGGCTAGCTTCCACCATCTTATCTAAATCTGCCGTCAAACAGCAATGTTAATAGCATTGTTGTGTTCCGGTTGTCAGAGATAAGATAGCCAGTCCCCCAAATAAGATGGGGTTTTCGGGTCAGTACGTTACCATCATCACTTAACATCAGGTGTGATTGAGGTCAAGGACCCACCCGTTGTGCATAAAAAAAAACATTTACCCTTCGTGGGATTCGAACACGTAACGCAGACAGACTGGGTTCGCAGACAGGGTGTCTATCCGCTACACCAATCGGTCGTCAAAATGGTATTAAAAAGTTGCTATCCCCGTCTGTCTGTTTGTGCGCTAACTTGGTCTAAACTACGCAACAGATTTTGATACGGTTTTCTCTATCATTTAGAAAATTTCTTCCGGAAGGTTTATATATAATACAAGATATAGTCTATATTTTTAAATCCCGACGAAAACGACAGGTGTTATGTGTTTGACTGCGTTGTGTATGTGTGTGTGTGTATGTGTAATATACAGGGTGAAATTGAATTCATGTAGTTCCTGTTTACTGGTGACTTTACTCCTTATCACGAACAACTTTCACCAACGAATCCATAGTGGTATTCGATCAAAAATTTTCGATAATCCATACAAAGTAAATCATTCTGAAACCACCTTTGGCATGGATGTCCAACATTTTTCGGCCGAATTCGGTTATGGCTCCTATTGGAAAGTTGAGCTTAATCAGTAGTGGACTTCCATACTAAAGCTGCTTTCAGTATGGTTTACTTTGTATGGAAAATCGAAAATCTGTTGATCGAATTCGACTATGGTTCCTTGGGGAAAGTTGTTCGTAATTAAGAGGGGTGTCACCAGTTAATGGGAATTACACTAATTCAAATTCACCCTGTATTACTAATGTGGTTCTATAGCTAATTCAAAATGACTAAACATACTCTGCTGGAGGAGACTGAAAACCAGCAACACTCCTAAGTCCCTGCTCTATATGCTCTATTCATCACAATACTGTAGTTCCCGATTGTCATCTACCTATGCATGTGTTTTTGTGATGAATAAATACTATTTATTTATTATTTAAAGCTTGTAAGATTGAGATCGACTTAAGTTAACACTTGAGATATTGTTGTAAATTTAAATCAATATATGTAAAAGTGGTATTTAAGTTGCGGGTTCGAATCCCGCTAGGGGCATATGTTTGTGTGATGAATACGGACATGTGTACCCGTGTTATGGATGTTTTCATTTATATTAAGTATTTATTTACAAAAAAAATGTATTTATGTAGTATATCAACTATCTGGTATCTACAATACAAGCTTATAGTTGCTTACTGTGGAACTAGATGGCGCTGTGTGTATGTCTAAGGATATTTATTTATTATTATAAAATGGAAGAAGAATTAGGGGCTCAGTTGAGCATGATTATCTACGGCATATACTATATTAATTCTATTATATATAGCTATGGAGGAAGAGCAATAATGGAGTAACATAGAAACAAATGCGAGAAGTTATTCGGACAATACAATTGAAATGAATAAATAAATAATTCGGACACTTAAACGAATTGTATAGTCTGAAACTAGATAAAGCTAGGCTTACAATTAGTACATTATTTCTGGTTGTTTTATACCTTGTTTCTTTTAATTTTTTGTGCAATAAAGAAAATAAAAGGCCGTGTTATTATACCATTTTAGACGTATGTAAAACGAATCCAAAATAATGCAAACATGCTAACTTCAAACATTTTTTATTTCAACGTAAGATACATGATATCATTTGTTTAATGTCAAATTAAATCTACTGGAAATAATACAGGCTTATTGCATTTATCTGTCAGTCGGTATGTCCAAGTTACTACCGCTTCGGAAAGGGAAATCATCTGTGGGAAAAGAAGCGGCACAAGAGACCCACAAGTTCATTGTTGTCCTTTTTTTCTTTTTTAAATGAAAAATATACCACTAATACAATTTTATAATTTTGGGGAGCTGGTCGAAGTATACCAAGCGTGTTTGTCATTCAGGTAGTCACTAATTTTGTAATAACCTTTTTTTGATAACGCTAATTTTCTTTCAATCTACACCTTGCTTCCAAACTTTTATGTCAGAATTTTCTGAGCAATATTTTTAGAGGTTACTTTTGAAGCATTTTTTGGAAATAAGTGTTTGTAAAAACTTTCCTTGGCTATAACGATGGCTTATATAACACTAACTTATAATATTTACATTGCTAATTAGTCTACAATGTTCCTTATTGACGCCCAAACAACTTTTCCATTCGAGCCGAGTGCAGTTGACTTGCTATAATAAAAGTCACTGCCGACTTCATTAAACTGAATTAAACGTTCTTATGTTATTGAGAAACTGCTGTGGTACATTTAATCTCATTTAGTGACAGGAAACCTCGTAATAGAAGCAAGATTATAGATCAGGAGCTAGAGTATTTTGTATCTACATTCTTGTATACAGTTATGAACAGTGCAAAGGGCCTCGTTCCATTGTGACGTTCAAGTATAGCCTTGCTGTAAATGCAAAGTCTAGAATCTTTACTAAGTTCTCTCTTTTTCTAAGTTTTTGATGAATAACATAATACCTACATTATTAACATGCAATGTTCATTTTATGTTCAGGCTAATTTCAGAACTGTTGAAGTAATTTTCTTGGAATTTTGATCACATACCTCTCATAACGAATGATATTTGTACCTACTATGATATTACCCAATGTCCAATTATCTTATTGTCCAAATGAAAGTTGTAAAAAGTTTGTTAATGTGACACTATAAATACGAAAGTTTAGATGCTGGAATATTTGTTCCTTAATTGCGCTATAACGTTTAAACGGATATAAATCTAATGGTTGATACACTACACAAATACATATTTTTTTTGTAAATAAATACATATATAAATGAGAAACATCTACTCATACTCATACTTCTTTATTTCCATAAACTCGGGATATGGACATGGACACGTCAACTCGGGATCACAAGTATGTATTCATCATACAAACATATGTCCCTAGCGGGATTCGAACCAGTATGTTCGGAGTATAGAGCTGGGCTAGGTCCAGCATTAATGTTATATGGTACTTTTATCCCGCAAAATTTTAAAAAAATTCCCCGGGATAGTGAACGCGAGAGGAACTCAGGGCGGAAGGCTTGTTTTGATTAAATGACTAACAATCAGCCCGAAGCAAAATTTTGGTGATTGTTTTAATATTTTGGTGACTGCGTTTGTTTTTCAATCCATGACATCATAATTAATCAGTGGATCTGATATTTCTGCGTAATACAATATTTTTTGGGGCTTAAATCAACCTCAAGAAAATGGGTCAAAACTTGTAGAGACTTTTTATTAAAATTTTCATAATTTATTGGTGCAAGAAATTAATCACTTCTGTTTTCAAAAAAGTTTATCATAAAAAGCGATCAATATCGTTAATAACTTTCTAAACCTCTTTTTGCTACAATATGAAAATCAAAATGGTCGCCGGCTCCCGCGCTACCGCGGCGCGGCCGAGCTGGCGGCCGCAACAATCTTACTTTAATTGCAAGTAACATAAATTACGGGCGACTTATTACAATCCGCTCCCGTTCGATACACTGCCCGGGGTTATTATGTACACAGCCTTACTATGCGGTGAGAAAATTTTGCTCGCGCAGTGAATTTTGTCGATGGTCATAGTCAGGTTTGACATGTCTATATGGAGGGTGGCATTGTCAATGGTTTCTGGACTTACCTGTATGGTATGAGTATATATATATATATATATATATATTATTATATTTATATTTTCAGTTGTAATTTACTCCGCTATTAAGTACGTTATGGGATACCTACTAGAGTTAATATTTAACATTTTTGCTACGTGACTGCGCAAATCCTCTATTGGCAGAATGTAGAGTTCTGCCTGAAAATCAGCGATGTGGTTTCGCTGCAGATTACACCCCTTTTCACTCTTGCGGACTACTTACTTATTGTGTATTTGTAAATAAAAAGTATTTATAGTAAGTACTTGTGCGCATTGTTGAAAATAAATTTTTCTTCTTCTACTACTATGTCGACGATCGATTGACCCTAAGATTATTTGCCATGGAAAATCAATTTTGACATTCGATGTCGAATTTGATTATCATCAATCGAGTTCCCTCCGACGACTGTCTCTTATATCGAAGAGAATTCCCATATTGAATAATTAAGAATTCGGGCCCTGGTGGTGAAGATATCGCCAAGTTCTATCTTACTTTTCGTTTGCGGTTTCGCCCGTGGTTTTCCTTTATCACGGACTTTTTTCACAATGAAAAGTAGCCTTGTCCTTCTCCGGATAATAACCTCATAATATTCAATACGGTCGTCAAAGGGTTAGTCGTGAAAAGGTAACAAACAAACAGACATATAGAGTGCAAGAGTTCATTTACCATTTATATTTAAAAAAACTATGCGATCAAGAAGAAAAAAGGTGAAGATGCCGTTTTGCCTGTTGATTTATTTTGCACTCTCTTCTTGCTTTTTTTAAATAGGTTAACTTCAAAAATAAAACGGTCTTTATAATGATTTAGGTGGTAGTCCACCTAAAATAAACACAAACATCTCTTAAAACATTTTTCTTCCATTGAATGAGTACGTTGAAGTGACAGTCATCACTATGCAAAGCTCGAAGAACTGATGGCCAATTGGGTCTTTAAAGCCCTAGAACGGAGACCACGCACCGGAGAGTGCAGCACCGGACGACCTGCAAATCTATGGGGTAGGCCCATGTTCAACAGTGGACGACCAGTGGCTGATATGATGATACGTAAAATGTTTTTTTGAGTGACCTCCATATTTTACCATGGTTTTAAGCTAATATTCAATTATTCCAGTCCAAGCAAAACTGTCTACCACTCGATAAATTATCGAGCGAAACAGAGAATAGCGGCCGGGACTATATTATTCATAGACTGATTATCATAAAATTAACCGATAATAAATCATAGCGGTTCCAATTAAGTGGCTGCGGCGTGATACGAGATCGACGGGCTGTAAGGAACGCGGAAAAATTTATAAGTACCTCCCTAACTAATAATTAAGTTATTATTACAAGCTTAACCAGAATTATTAGTTGTAATTGCGAAACATTTTATTCCTACTTTTAAAAAAATAGGTAAGTTGTCTGAAGCCAGTATGCCTGGAAGGTAGGTCCGACCAGTGGCAAACTTATAGGATATACTAGGCAAAGTATTGTTATGTTTTTGTAAAGTTAAGAATCTCCTGAGGGTCTGAATGTATTCAGGAATCCGAGCAAGTTTTGCCAGGCTATTAACTTCTTAACTTAAAAAAAAATGAGTTGTGCATGCATTTTGTTACAGTTGATAATTGTACTTTTCATTGGCAAAATTGATTTCTTATAATAATACAGTAGTTAGTTCCGTAGAAGAAGTTGGTCGTAGTCATGAATGCATTCAGATTATCATGAGATTCTCGACTTTGGAGGTTATACTTCGTAAAGAACTGTTCCTATTTTAACGATCCTTTAAAGTTTTACGGGAATATTACGTACTTTAAAAAAAAATTCTGCATTTCCAAAAAATTGTGAAAACATAACTTAAATTAAGGACAAATTGGCTACCCCTATATTCAGACCAAGCAAAGTTAACACATCTTTTATGGGACACTGTATATACTTTTATAACCTTATACTTGAGAATGTAATTAATCTAACTGAGAAAAAATTTAACGATCTTATCAAAACAACATTAGCAAAAAAGGTTATTATAAAATTAGTGACTATCCGAATTACAAACACGCTTGGTGTACTTAGCTCCCAAAAATTATAACATTGTGATAGTTGTATACTTTTTATTTAAAAAAAAAAACAACAATGTCCTGTGGGTTTCATCATAATATAGTGTGGAAAGATAAGAGAAATTTTATCCTGAACAATAATACTATCGATTAAATAAAATAGGGAGTGTTTGTTTTTTTAAATTTTAGTTGGTTCAAGTCCCGGGCGACGCAAGCGAGTTTTAGAAAATCTTTGAATCCAGTTTTGTTTCTTCTTAAAAATAAAGGAATGTCTCTTTTAAGTCAAATGAGCCAGCTTAAGGATTGAAGGTAGTTTAGGGAAACTACCTTAAATCCAAGGCCCGACTTATCTTTCCACACTGTATATAGTATCGTAACTGAACTTCGAGCTACAAACGTGCTTAGAACTGTCGTAGTTCCGATACTCTGTTAGTCGTCACATTGCGTGTGCGATAGGTTCAGATAGCCTTCGATGTTAGGTTGAACATACCGGGGAGTTCTTTCGCACCAGCGTTCATCGAATAAGTATTCTTTCGCTGTGTCGCACAAGCAAAGTATCGGCCAACAGAATATCGTTACTACGATCTTCGAATACAATTCGCAGTATTTCGCAGTTCATTTACGTACACCTTCTTCCTACATTCCTTACGATTATAATAGGTACTTGTATATTGTTTATCCTGCATGTGAAATAAAAAAAATGTGGTGATAGTTCCCGTTGGTCCCAGGAGGGAACTCGATCGCAGTAATGATCTTATTACCCTGATTAATGAGGCACATTTATATCCTTCGTAAATGTACACTTTCTGTGCCGGGGAACGGCCCAAGGACATCTGATACAGCTGTCAGTTCTGCGTAAACATAGTTTTTTGTTCTATGGTCTTTTTAGAATCAGATTTTATATTGAGTTTCAATTTGCCGATTTCAAACGTCGTGTGACATATGTGTGTGTCCAGCCTTTGTCCGGATGTATCTCAGTAATGCGTGGTTCGTTTGAGTGCGGTTTTTTTGTATTAAAAACTAAACGAGGTGACAGGTGAATGTTAGCCATCTTCAATGAAAATTGGTGAAACCTTTTCAAAGATATTTGTTTGGTGTATCTGGATGATAGTACGGTCGGTAGATCATCATAGGTGGTGAATATAAAAGAAGCCGGCTCCTATAGTATAGTCGTACAGTTTGTTTTGTTCATTTTTATTATAGCTTTGAATCGTCGATAGTTTATTTATTTTAATAATTATTTCCGGTGGAGTCATAACATCTTTCGTCTCTATTATTGGAAATTGTTAATAAACAATTTCATGTAAGTACATGCAATCATGTGAACATAAAATTACATGATAATTACATAGGGCACTTATCGATGAATGATACTACTAGGTTTGCCTAACTAAATGTTATAAATGTGGAAGTTTGGATGTTTGTTTTTTTTTTGTTTTGTTTGTTTATTGCTCAATCACGGCGAAACGGATTTGAATGAAATTTGGTATGTAGGTAGATCATACCCTGGATTGAAACATAGGATATTTTTTATCCCGATAAAGTGAGTAGTTCCCGCGGGATAAACAACAAACATGGCTAAGAACCTGTCCCCTTTATTCTTTAGTATAAAAGACTCTCTCTCTCTTTTTTTTTTATGCCAACGGGTTGGTATTTGACCTCAATCACACTCACACCTCATGTTAAGTGAAGATGAGGTCGAAGGTGGCAGCGTACTGACCCGGAAACCCCAACATATTTGGGGGACTGGTTATCTTATCTCTGACAACCGGAACACAACAATGCTATTAACATTGTTGCTTGGCGGCAGATTTAGATAAGATGGTGGTAGCTAGCCAGGCGGACATTTAAAATGCCCTACCATCAACCTCTCGCACGCAAATTGGACCACACATTATGCCTGGTCCAATTTGAGTGCCGTTTCATTAATATAAAAGACTAAACGAGCGGTCCGAACGTATCTTAGTAAAGATAACTTCGGACAAACACTTGATAAACACACATGCATATACAACGCCATCAAACACATTACACCCGTAATGTTTCGTCGTTGGTTAAAAAGATTTTTAATTTACTGAAGGTAGTTTTTCTAAATCTGTAAAGTTATGTTAGTACCTAAAATCATACGAACACCATACGAAATATAGGTACCTATATGAAACAAAATAAAAATAGGTACACTTTATATTAATAATAAATAATAGAGCCTACCTAAATATTAATAATAATGATTTTAAGCGGTAATTTTGGGAGAGTTGACAGTTTGGAAAAATGGACCACTCACTCTAAGTACCAATATTTTAAATTAAGACCTATAATTATGAAACTATGGATAACAACAAATGTATACAAATATAGGTACCTATATGAAATAAAATAAAATTAGGTACACTTTATATTAATAATAATAGAGCCTACCTAAATATTAATAATAATGATTTTAAGCGATAATTTTGGGAGAGTTGACAGTTTGGGAAAATAGACCACTCACTCTAAGTACCAATATTTTATATTAAGACCTATATTATGAAACTATGGATAACAACAAATGGATAACAACAACGTCACGATCTTTATCCCAAATGGGGCGGTCAGAGATATCTCAAACAAAAGTTTAATGATTGAAACAACATCAATGGTTACGAAATATACAGAAATGCATACGTCACAGGGGTGAGCCCATCGCCGTTGAAACGTGCAAAACTATAGATAGAATTATAGAACAATGATTAATTTACATCAAAAGGCAGGTGAGAACTGAAAATGCTTCAAATATCGAAATAAAAAAACAATAACTCTGTAAGATAATAACATAATTCATTAGATTATTACAGAGTACACTCGCATAGGCCGTTGGTGTCTTCATGCTACTTTGTTTTGAGTGATAGTATCTTCCTTTCGAAAGATTTCTTTGTACACGGCTCTCTAATTACAACAGTAAGTGTGCATTTTAATTATATAGAAGGGTGCAGAAAACCGGCGTCGCTAGCGGCCGTGCGTACGGTTAGCATCCAAGAATGAGAACTTGGCCAATTAAAGACGACTCTAGGGGCCGTATTAATAAACCGATCTTGAGATTGAGATCGCGTCTCAGTCTCAATACTATATTTTTTGATACTATTATAATATGTAACAGATTCTCAAGTGTCAACAGGTCATCTCAATCAGGACAACGGTTTATTAATACGGGCCTAGGTTTCGTAATGAGGCATCCTTACGATAACACAAGTCTTATTATATTCGTAAGCATGTGTCTAATCAAATGTTAATTTGTTTGGATATATATGACAAGTTATATTAATATTTACTTAATAACAACGGTTCATTTTATCTAATACTAAAAAGTGATTTCAAAAATTGCAATTTTACCTTAACTCTGTAAAACCAAAATTTATAATCAATTTTACATATTAGCTCATTACATTGCTAATTATTCGTAATTGTAAAGCATGCAATAGTCGTCTGCATGTGTCAGAAAAAAATTAAACAGATTAAAATTACAAGTTTATCTTGTTTCATTTAACTTGTCAGAAAGACATACTTCATTAAAACCACCTTTGATTTAATTTGTTGACCTATTTAGCAAATACGTAGGTAGAAATAAAATATTTTTAACGAAAGAAATAAAAATAAAATCGTGGCTCTATGTAAACAACAAGGTGATTACAAAATGGAGGTTGTGGGTTCAATTCCACTAGAAGAAAGTACAAAATTAAATTTATTGTACGCCATTTATACACTATTTAACTTAAAAAGTCTATCTACTTTTTGATGTGTAAGAACGAAATTTTTTTCAAATAAACACAGGCGACAAACATGTTTTCGTTGTCGCAAAGTGGTATCAAACTCTTCAATTGAATGCGATGCATTCTGTTGCCTCCCGCGCCGCCCGTGTTGGCCGTTACCAACACGTATAAAATATTGCCGAAGTCTCTAGTTTCATCGGTCGCGCTATACCCTCCTTGTGATTAGCCGTCGCCGCTTAATAATCGTCTTGGCGATATTTATTGCCTTTTGCTTGCTAATTATTAGGGAATTTTGATACTTGAGTTATTGGTCTCCACTGTGGTACACTGTTCATTATTTATAATAAAATTATGGAAGTGTTTGGTTGGTTTGGTAAATAAAATAAATTGGAAAGATTATATTGGTTGTTTTATGGACTCGATATTATTCGCTCTTTCATCTGCTACCTAATAATATGATATGAAGTAGTTTTTTCTTTGTTACGTTTTATTACGCGTAGAAAGGGAATTTTGTACAACGCAAAATTGGTAGTACCTACTACCAATTTTGCGTTGTACAAAATTCCCAAACGTAACAAAGAAAAAACTACTTCATATCATAATATTAGGTAGCAGATGAAAGAGTTTGTATTGTATTGTATTGTATTGTATTGTATTGTATTGTATTGTATTGTATTGTATTGTATTGGTAGTACCTACTACCAATTTTGCGTTGTACAGGCCTACCTAGAGCCTACCAATGCACATAAAATGCACAATGCTTTTTCTTTATTAATTTCTCTATATTAATAAAGAAAAAGCATTGTGCATGGTATACTTACAATAAACTCATTAATGCTATGTACGAAGTATGCATCTGTAATTGGCTTAAAACTAGTAATATATTACATACCTAAATGTTGCGTGATTATGCTGTTGATTCTGTATGAATAAATAAAATAAAATATGCACAAATGAAAACATCAAAAATGTAAAGTTGTGGCTAGTGTGCGTAATTTAATATTTTAACATACCAAAGATTCGTTTCCGATAAAGAACAGTAGATACTTAATCTTACGCAACTTACCTATGTAAAGGTCGCTAGATTCAAGAGGTCATTGACCCCCATCCTGGTATCAAGGTTTATACCAATTCTCTTCAAATACCGTCGAAAATCTCATAGATTTTTTTTTCTGTTTTAGACGGAATTTCATTTCCGGCCCTCGTGTCACGAGTCGCGGGCCTCAAAAAACTATTGCGCGTCGCCAAAGCGGTAATACAAAGCAATCTAAATTGGAAAATAGGCAACGCGCAGTGTGTATGCTTACCAAAAACGACCATGCTGAATGCGACGCGATTAAAAAAAGAAGTCTGATGCCGATCGCGCCGCGGGAGGGGTGTGGGGTTCCCCCCCGCTTTTTTCCTACTTTTCTTTTTTTTTCGGGAGGTGGGAGAGGTGTGGGTGCATGCAGCCAGCGCCCACCTTTGTTTCGCATAAACAAATTAATTTCGGCGATGTTTTTGATGGCTAATGTTCGAAAATTGAAGTCGCGACGCGGTTGCCGTTGGATGTACACTGTGTGTTGTGTTGAAGAAAATAAATAGAAGTAGGGTAGATTTCAAATTTGTTCACAGAATCGAATTGATACTGGATTGGTGCTCTATTTTAGGCAAAAGTAGAAAGATTTTATATGATTTATAAATTGTTGCCCAGCGGACTTACGCACAGGTTGAACTTCGGTCGCATGCGTATCGATGTTTTATAGGATACATTTCGGAGAGTATGCGCAGGATTTGCATGAAATTATTCCACCATTACCTTTCCTTCTTCAAACTACTAGGCGCGGGGTGGGACACCCGTTCCTTGTCGACATACTGAATACTCACACTAAGCGTTTCACTTATTCTTTCACAATGCGGGCTGCCAAGGAACTCTGCCTGCGTCCGCGTTCCCCTAATAATACAATTTTGGCTTGTTCAAGTCTATAGTGAATAGGCATTTACTGGAATCTCGTGCTTCATCATCGGCTATACATAGTTACTTTCCACCAGGTGAGATTGTGGTCAAAGCCATGTCCAGTGTTTTATAAATGAAAACTTGGACAATTTAAAAACATTTAACTATCACAATTACGTAGACCACTTCCGAGCATGACAAGGAGCTTGAAAGGAAATATTGCCAGCTATCTAATGTAATAAAATTAGTGTTGCTACTTACCAAAATGGATTAGCCCTCAATCAACGCTAGCAACAGCTTCAACAGCACTATTCTAAGGCCTTCTGTGTTGCAACTATCTATGTTTAGTTGCAAAACAGAAGACCTTGTGTGATGCACTTGGGACACAGGCAGGCATTAAAATGTTACAAATTTAGCGACTGCTCTATTGTTACTTAAAATTAACACTCATTCAAAAGACAAAACGCAAGAATTAAGAACGAACGAACTTGAGAAAGAATGAGCTAGAAACTCAAGGGTAGCCCTTTTCGAGTAGATATTAGTGTCCTCATTTGTCGACAAATATAAATCTTTTTTCAAAAGCACGTTTTAACACTCAAATTGCACTGCTAATATATTCGAAAATCAAAATCAAATCAAAAATCGTTTATTTCCTTTACTACAAGTAAGGCAATACAAGTTGTAGGATCCTCCTTTTAAGCTTAAAAAAGCCTGTAGTAGGAGGAACCACTCTTCCATATCATATGTTTAGCAAAGGTCTTTTTTTTTTTTACATAACAAAATGTCTTATAAAATTTTTAAAGTAAGATTACATTTTATATAATCGTGTATGTGTGTTTGTGTGTGTGTGTGAAGATATATGTGTGTATAGTGTGTATCAGTGGTGTGTGTGTGTGTATATATGTATATATATTTATTCATTCATTGTGTATATGTTAATAGATTTTCAGTATCCCGATAGTTTAGAATTTATAATTAAGAATAAACCCTTGATTATAATGCTAAGACTTATCTTTTAAAATCCCATTCAAATGATAGGATGTTACCTAGTTGTACTTTTTTAATTAATTATTTTGGATAGAAATAGCACTCACAGCTTTACTTTTAATGATAATATTATCTTTGCATACAACACAAACGTATACACACATACACTTTCCCATACACCTTCCACACATGTATATTTTAAGTATTAACTACAGATATTAGTATTATTTCGTTCCCATCAATGTTGACTATTGAGTTTAGTACAGACTACAGTAGGGCGCTTGACGTCTGAAATACAGGTTAATCCTAGTTCGAAGAATGTTCTTTTATTACTTTGTTTGTAAACGATTTATTACCAATATTATACATATATATAATATAGGAAATAAATCGTATAATTTATAGTAACAAGTATAATTTATATATATAGATTATACTTAAATAAAATTCTAATATTATATTTAAAGTTTCGATGTTTATTTGTTAGGCGGAAAGCTAGTAGTTCACAAAACTTACAATATTCTTTACCACATCAATTTACAGTTTACTATAAGAAATAATATACAGAAATAAAACAAATGAAACTACTTATACCTACACCAAAATTCAAAATATACAAATAATACAAAACTAGGAAAATTAGAGAAAACCGATCCACCAAAAGACGCCAAAACACGTAGTCAGACTAGAAGTCTGAGCAAGGTAGAAAACGTGCTCAAGAGCGCTATCATGCGGGAGTGTACCAAGAATGCTGGCAGAAATACCTCATTGAATGGTAATACTGATGCGTTGGCCAAGCTAAGTAGCTCTATAATCGCTGGATACCTCAATAAGTCGAGTGGGTAAAACCTTAAATAACTTCCTTGCTTCAGGTCCCCACAAAACCAATGTTTTCAAAACCAAACAACGGCGCAAATATGTGATTATATATTTGCCATGTTCGCAGGTTTACGCAATGGCTTACAGTGTAAAAATATTATATATAATTATTAACTGTAATTATTAACATAAATTATGTTACATTAATTTCTCCTACTTTTGTATTAAGTAAAGAAATAAATAAATGTATCATATCCAATTGCATGGAGGCTCTATGCATCTATCAATTCATTAGCTTTCGCACTTATCGTATAACGAATGGGCAAATGACTCCGTCCGCTGTTGAGTCCTACCTAACAATAGCAATTCACGTAAACGCGAGATGGAATCAGGTGATAATCAGCCGCTTCAGATACATGTTACATACCCGTGGGGCAATTCCCCCCGTTCCCACTCATTAAGGGTGGCGGGTGGTCAGGACAATGCATGTTTGTACTGCTTTTTGTCCATTTTTTTCATTATTTCATTTCATTTCGCCCGCCACCCACACGTCCTCGCTCGCGATTGTGTGCCTCCGCTTTTTTATAATTCGTTACCTTTTTTTATCGGTCGCTCCATTTTCAGAGGATGGGTGGAGAGGGGCGCCGCATACGGGCGGTTGAAGCGCCGCGATCAAACGTCGGATACGGACGCAACACAGAAAACTATAACCAAAGTTTTCACATCTCGTAAAGTTTAACCACATGTCTCTTCCCGAAGGTGTCGTAAAAGTTGACTAAGGGATTGAAACCTTAAAATACGGATGATCTGCAGAGTCAGTAGAACTTCTTTTAACAAAATTTTCTCATGGAAAATGATGCAAAGTGGAGAAGGGTTTTGTCCAATAGTGAAAACCTGTCGGCTACTGATGCTCACATCTGTGTGTTTATCGGAGAATAGTTTATTTTTATTTTCACTTTCACGAAAAATATACATAGGTGCTTAGGTAGGAGCTAATGATAAGATAAAACAAAAACCAACGAGTGGTTACAAGAGTGTCTCAAAATTGCAAATAACAATTAATTTCCATAAACATGCTTATGTTTTAACTAACTTTACATACATAACGAGCAATGTTTCTCAAATCAATCGAGTATATTATTTAACGCGTTTTTTAACCGACAGTCTGCATCTACAGCTCACCAGCAGATAGCAGTCGATCTAAGTTATGCATTACTCATATCGTTAATAGGTTCCTATTGTAGGGTGCACCAGTAGGTGATGGTGCAATCGTCTCTTTCACTGCCCATTCATTCGTTATAGACATTTGTTTGCTCACTCATATTGTCCCTTGAACTTTGATTAGTTCTGAGCTTTGTTTCTTTTTGATATTGGATCGTGCTGGTTATGTATGACAGATTATCGAAAATCTTCTGCGCGTTTTTTAAAATGGATATGAAATATTAGATATTTGACTCAGTCTTTATTCCAGCCTATTATAGTCCTATAGCGAATGAAAGAAGACTAACGAAGGAGATATACGAAGCGAATGTGGATGGTAGTGTTGGTAAGAACCACGGCGAACGTACCATGATCAAATCGGGGACGTCTTAAAGAAAGGCCAAGTGAAGAGTACCCTAAACCGGCGAGCATGTATGAACAACCTTATGAGAGTGAACGAAGCAAAAGAGGTGTGTCAGGATCAACATTATACATTTCACAAATCTTAAAAATGGTTGGTATAACTTTTAACTATTTAATCAGTACTTTCTTTAGATTACAACTAATTATTGCAAACAATTAATTCTATGCAAAATACTATCATGTAACTAATAATTTAGTTACTTTGTATACTAATTAATAATTTACTGTTTGTGTATAGTCGGCCACACAATTAAGGTAGCAGGCTTAATTTTTATGATATTGTTTGGAGGATCTTGGTTGGATTTTGTTACATTTTCTTTGACATCTTGATCAGTGTATATTATTTGATATATAAATTTCAGTTAAACTTAAATAACAAACATACATACCTACATAACGTCATTCAGATCAGATTGTAAAGCAAATAAAAAGAAATTACTAAACATACATACATAACGAATTGAAATCAATCCCAAATGGGATGATCAAAGATATTCCAAATCAAAGTGTCTGGGTGTTCCAAAAATTAAAAGATAAAGACTCATAGTTAAACAACATCCACGGTTCTCCTTATGAAATATACAGGAATGCACACGTTGCAGGGGTTGCAGGGAATCGTGGAAACTATAGATGTTTTTTGGTGGAAAGTCCCTTAGTCGCCTTTAACGACTCCCACGGGAAGAGACGGGTTAATTCTATTCTACCTTTTAGACTTTCTCCTACAAATATTTATAAATAAAGGCCTGCGCTACCTCAACTGTGTTGCCGACTGTACATCATAGATTGTTGCTCGTGTGTGTAAATGTATTGACTGAATAATAAATCACAAACAAAATAACCATTTATTGGTTTCTCCATATATATAAGCTTCTATGACATTCTAGATATATTGGTTCTTGTTATGTACCTACATAAATAAGGCCTAACAAAATTAACCCGACAAACTTTGGCAATTGCATGTACATGGCAATAAAATAAAATATTCATTAAAAAAACTAGCCTTAAAAATTTTGATTCCGAGTAAAAAAATTAAATGTAAGTGCAAATGAAAATACAAATTAATAGACTTACTTCATTTTGATTGTACCTTATTTTATCAATGAGAAAAAACAGGTAAAGTTCATAATATGGAAGACCCCAAAGGGGGTGGCGGGGCACAGGGTGCAACCAATAACAGCAAGTCGCGCCGCCGCCGGGTCAACCGCTTTCGGTGTCGTCAAAGATACCGCGGCACGTGTTTGTGTGTTGTGGCAAAGTACTACTTAGAGCGCGCCAAAATTTTAATTTTTTCAATAAAATCTGTTAACTTTAATGTTTTATTTTTTATTTTTTCGAAATAGGCACATCTTATACATACACTCTGCAACGTTTGTCGGGTTAATTTTGTTAGACCTTTAGTCCGGTTTAAACGAAGTATGTAGGAATTTCCAATACTCATTATACATATAAATAACGCGGAATACATATCTACCCTTATCACGATATATTTAAACAAAATAAAAGTTTCAATAAACATCGTATTAGAATCGGTCATTAAACAGGATTTCCATTAATTTTAATGTTGCAAAGCAAAAATTGAGGACTAAAATCTACGGAGACTTCTCGTAAAAAAAAAAGCCCATGCATCTGTACCACGCGTCCTTCTTTTTGAAATAAACAATTAAATACATCAGGCCTGTGCACTGAAATGGTTCTGATTCAGCAGATTGCTGTAAGTACAGCTCTAGTAATTCCATTAGTATCGTTGTAGAACTGTAGCACTGCACTGGTATACAGGTTGAATTTTTTAAGTGGGCATCCAGGCCAAAACCTAAACTATGAGGAATTGCGAAAAGTACTCAAAGGAGCCTCGGGCCCGACTTTGATGAAAACTATCATCATCATTGACATCATTGGATTTGAATGCAAACCGTTGATTTTGAACAAAAAAACACATCTGTATTATTACACCATTCGATAGTATCGCTACTGTGGAACGAATTCTGAGAAGTGACGACATACGGCAAACTTAAGGAAGGTTCGAATTTCAAATTGTTATTATCTCTTCGCTGTTAAAGGCCACATTAAAAGAAAAAAATTAAATATTTCAAATTAGAACATAAATACAGGTATATGCATGAATAATAATATAGCATTAATCTGTAATAATTAGTTCATTACATATTAATGAATATGAATTATTTAAATTAACACAGTTATTCGAAAGTTATCAAAAGTAAAGGCTACTGGGTGGGTACTATATAAGGAGTACCTACAGGTAATATACTGCAGTTGGGTACACATGTTTGAAAACTTTAAGTCATAAACCAATCAAATACATAAAAAGACCATTAAGAATTACAACAATAAAATGCACATAAGACATTAAACTCTGCTTTAGCGACGTCTTTACTGTTAGCTAATATTGCAAAAGCTTAAGTATCAATCTATTATGAAGTATATCGTTAAGTTTATAAAATAATTTTTACACTGACCAACCTATATCCAACCAAAAAATTTACGAAAAAAGTTGTTCAAGTTTTACTAGATCTTTTTATTTATCTTCGACAATATGGTTTGTCGTCAGGCAAACGGATGAACTCGTATCACTAATCGCTCGTAATAAAAATCCAAAATAAATCCACTGAAACATCTCCATGGATTTCTCTGTCCGCATTTATAAGTGTATTGAAAAAAATACGTCCGAACAACCCGTAATGTACGTGATTCCGCATTTTAATTCTTCTGTAATGTCGGGACATCTCCCTTTTTAAATGTTTATTACCTACCGTTTTTTTCTTTCGTCACATTATAAGTGCATCAGAGGCGCGATCGTCCGCCTGCATACGATAGAGCTTTTTGCATCACAATAAATTTTATTCGCGCGATAGATAGCGCATTATGGAATTTATTCTATTATTTATGTATGAGATTATTTAATCGCCGATGCATAGCCCCCTCCGCGTCGTAAACCCTGAATATTCATTGGGAAATAATTGGATTTATGCTATTTTCTGCGATCGTTAAACATTAAGGTTGTCGTCTGTCGGCATGAATTAGTTACCAATAGCAATAATAAAATTTACAGTCTCCGCTAAACAGTTACAATGTTACATGCACGTATATTTTATTTAGTTCAAACTAGGCGCAAGGATGCAAGTGCACGCATTTAATTTTTTTAACAAACATTTTTAGACTTGGCTGTCAACCTTAATAACCTTGATAACATTGTGGTAGCTGACCAGGCGGACATACAGAACTACCAGCAACCAAATCGGGTACGTGTTGTTGTGAATTGAACTCGCGACCTTTGATTTCTAAACCCTCTGATATTCATATTGTGCCAAGGACGCCGTTTATAGGCGAAAAATAATCTAAGTTATGAAATAAAGTCGAAACAAAAAGTCACCACTAGATATATGCTATGCTTGAAACGTCATATCACTAAAAGGGCTACGGTGTACGATGGTTACTCCAACCAATTGATGGACGTGGAAAAGAAAAGAAAAATGATCCTGTGGGATTCTTGCGCCGCTTCTTTTCCCACATATGATTTCCTTTTCCGAAGCGGTGGTAACTTGGACATACTGACTGACCGAAAAATCCTTAAGCCCTATTTTTATTTTCAATAGATTTAAATTGTCATTCAACAAATGATATCATGTATCTTAAGTTGATTTTAATGCTTGAAGTTTGGTAAACATCCTGTGCAGTCAGAAGACGGGGCTCTATATCAACAGCCTTATGCTCCTATTAGGGCAAAGCCTCCTCTCGTTAGGGTAACCCTAAGGGTCGTAATCGACCATGCAGCGAATTTCGGATTGGTGTCAGGGTAGCGATGTTTTTTATTTGATTGATGTGTGTTACCAGTGATGACGTATGGCACTGAAACGTGTTGTCACACTATAGGCCTCATAAGAAAGCTCAAAGTCACGCAACGAGCCATGGAGAAATCGAATCAGGAATGAAGAAATCCATGGACGAACGAAGACGATAAACAGCTCAGCGAATTAGTAAGTTGAAGTGAAGTCGCAGAGCACATAGGAGCACATACTGATGGCCGGTAGGGTATTAAAGTTCATTAACACCACCTGATGAAGGTCGCGGGAAGTCGCTGGATGTAGGCCACTTCCAACCGGTCACTTTGGCAATCTATGGGGGAGCAATTTTCAGCAGTGGACATTCTGTGGCTGATGATGATGACTGAAAATTTGTTCCGTAATAAACCGCTAGATGGCGCGGGGCTCGAGATACATTATAGACACGTTCAGTGCTGGTTATTGTCAGAAAAACTGTGTGAACCGAGTCATATTATGGTTTGACGACTTTTTGGTAGTCACCATTTACCGATAGTAAGGAAAGCAAAAAAGTTGACTTGATTCATTTTATTGGTGTTAAGATTGAGTTCTTAGTGAGAGTAGGTTGATAATAATACAGGGTGTTCCAAAAGCCATGGACCAAACGAAAAGGGACGATAAGCGAGGATATTTTCATTCCAACCAAAAAGGGCAACTAGCAACCATTGTTCGACAACCGATTGGTGAAGTGGTTAGTGACCCTGTCTGCGAAACCATCGGTTGCGGGTTCAAATCCCGGGAGGGTAAATGTTTGTATGATGAATTCGAACATTTATTCTCGAGTCAAATTTATATAAATATTTACGTATGTTTATCCATTATCTAGTATCCATAGTACAAGCTTTGCTTAGTTAGGAACTAGATAATTGGTGTAAGTGTCCCAAATATTAGGTAATATTATTCAAAAATTAGGTGTTGTTTTCGTTTTATTTTCATGGAACAAATGGTTGCTATTAATGAAAATTATCTACTTGTATTCATGTACGTCATTAATGGATATCATTTGGTTTAAAAACCAATACAATTGTCAGTTTTTTGTTAATTGAAGCGTAGTACGATTTTCATAATGATTCAAAAAAAAAATTTTTTTAATTAAAAATAATAAGATTGGCTTTTTGGTTGAAGATGACCTTGGCTATTGTCCCAATTCCTTTGATCAATGAGTTTTGGGGCTCACTGAATAATAATAAAATAGTGTTGGGGCACAGTCTCCTCTTACTTGGAGAGGGTATCGGCCATACCCAACTACGTGGGCCCAGTGCAGACAGTAGATTTACGTCTAACTAGTAAAATCTGATAGTCAGTGTTTTGAAGGCCCACCTACTCGTAGTGCAGTCTAATTCGTTATTCGTTATTTGTTATCGATTAGCGAAGTTAATCAATGCCTGTCGGTGTCAGTCTATGGATGGGTGACCACTATTGGCATTTTAATACGAGTGATACACTAAAAAAATGTGTGAAATAAATGCTTGAATTTTGGAGGTCACAAGTCTCACAGTGTGTAAACTCTTAAGCGCTCATTATCTTATTTCTAATTAGGAACACTATAATTAGCAAATCGGAATAGAATAAAATTGAAATTTATTTACATCAAACATGGTATGCAGGTGGTTGTCATTAGTGTAAAGTGCATTCATGTTTCGCTGCTTTATTAGTGGCGTGTATATGTCAAATTGTACAATAATTATAGCTATTTAAGTGCATTGTGTTGTCAATTACTCTAGTTTTTGTAGTAATGATCTTTATGTTATTGTATACAAGTCAGTAATCACAATTTTGTTAAGAAATGTATTCAAGTACACTTATAATTCATAACGTCTCCTACGGAATTCGACATACATTGCTGGTTGAAGAAAGGATTTTCAATTAACAGAATCAAGCCTCCAAGCAATGTATGCCGAATTAGTCTCTATATTTAGGACGGAAGTAGGGCGGCCGTGACCTACCAATCCACTAAATCGGAAACTAACTGTTCTAAGTTCGATTACACCTTCGTATTTCTTAATCAGATTTCCTACAAAGTCCACTAAGTCGGAAACTAACTGTTCTAAGTTCGATTACACCTTCGTATTTCTTAATTAGATTTCCTACAAAGTCCACTAAGTCGGAAACTAACTGTTCTAAGTTCGATTACGCCTTCGTATTTCTTAATTAGATTTCCTACAAAGTCCACTAAGTCGGAAACTAACTGTTCTAAGTTCGATTACACCTTCGTATTTCTTAATTAGATTTCCTACAAAGTCCACTAAGTCGGAAACTAACTGTTCTAAGTTCGATTACACCTTCGTATTTCTTAATTACATATCCTACAAAGTGCACTAAGTCGGAAACTAACTGTTCTAAGTTCGATTACACCTTCCTATTTAAAACAAATTGTTATGTTATAAAAAGAAAACTACAATCATCTGTCACTTGACCTCGTCGATCCATAATTAAAACTAAATTCGCGTGCATTAGACGTCCAGAATCACGTGCTAATTGCACAGGGTTGCCGCCATCGCGACGCGAGCCTGACAAACGACTTTGATCAATCACGTCCCGTCCTCGGGCAGCCCTGGCCGCGGCTGTGACGAGATTTATATTTGCAGCAACCCTAGCTCCGAAGGCGCCATTCAGTATTTGCGGACGTCAATAATAAACTTCGGACGATTTTCAGCTTTATTTCTTAGAAACAATTGTTAGTATGTTTTGTTGGATTGTATTTAGTATTGTTGCTGGATTTTCGGATAGACATGTGTTGATAAGGGTTTACCGTAGCTTTATGGGCCGTAATCTGAAGAAATATTTTAATTAGAGAGCTCGCTCATTATTTTGATAGCAATAGCAGCTAAATTCAACGTTCAGTTTCACTGACACGAAAAAATGTTCTCACACTACATAATAAAGTTCAGATAGCTACTGATAATTGAAAACGTATTAACACCTTGAGATAAACAATAACTATATCATATAGATGTATAAACCAATTCGCTCATCAACATCAGCTTTACAGGGACACAGCCTCCTCTCACTGGGAGAGGATATGGTCTATAATCCACCACGCGGGCCCACTGCGGTTCGCTGGATTTTCGCCAGACTAGCGGCCACCTTACAGTCAGTGTTTTAAGGCATGTAGGCCACAGACTTGGCTTAATGATTGCCTTCAATTGTAATCAACCGGGACCGACTATTCATGTGCCCCCAAGTATGGATAGCTAGTCGAAAACGACTATCGAATGCGACTGCGCCACGACTAATTCACCAACTATGTTAAAACCTAAATATCTTTGAAGCTCAACTGATCTCATTAAAATACTATGAAAATATTTTCCTAAAGTTGTTGTTTTCTTAAAAATAGTTCCTAAAGTGACCGTATAAAGGGCGTGCATCCAGCGAGATTATTACCTCACTCGTCCTTGTATCTCACAGAAGCGTTTCCTATGGCACCTCTCGTTTTCCATAGGTATGGCTAAGAAAATAAAATCTTATGCGAGCAGATTGAAACTTTTTAAAATGATGATGATGATGAATGATTCGTAGAGAGCTTATAGATGCGTTATTTGCTTTCAAGGTACTAAGACAAAAAATCCACAGTCCCCAATTACTTCCTCGTAGTGCTATAACACAATTATGTCCGCCGCTCCGAAAAACTGTCTTAGGTAGTAGTTCACCAATCTCCAGGCTAAGTAAGATATTAAATACATGCAGTGATCAAACGGATGTGCACTTTGATTTCATTGCTAAGTTCTACAGAGCAGCTTTGGATTCTCTAACACACTAAAAAGTTAGAATTAGTCATTAATCAGTTGTTATAAATATATATATTGTTAGTGCATGTGGCGTTTACTTGTAAGTGATTGGTAAACCTTGAAAATAAAAAAATAAAATAAAATCTCCACGCTAGAATTTTAAAGCCATACCAAATTGTAACCTTTCCTCGAAATGCATTGTCAAGATAGCTGATTCAATGTGAACAGAACTATTCGAAACAGTTAAAAGGATTGCTACTCGAATAAGGTAAGTTATTATTTTGTAATAGTATTTGTTCGAATTTGATAGCAAGTTTCATACTAGTGCCTACCCTACGACACAACGCAGTGCACACCACTGCCTAAAGGATAGTATCATCATATCAGGTAAAAATTTTTGCGTTCGATTACTCAATTTGGTACCACGTAAGCGCTTTAGAAGGTAAGGGGATAAACGTATAATTGATAGACGTATCAAGTTACCGTAAATTACTTCTGGGGCGCTTACGTTGTACTAAATTTAACAATCGAACGCAATCGAGTGCAAGCAAGCTATGCGGCTTATTTTTAAGATGTATCGCATAGTACGGCTGCTGGTTGTCCTCTACATATTTCCAGAGTGTCCAGTTAATAGCGGCCTGTGTGCAGTCTACCACTGCCATCCCAGGACCGTACCAGACATTGCTTAACTCTACTAATCGAAATGTATAAAATGTCCATACAACTTATAATTCTGCGCGTAACATTAGTTTCAAACATCTGCAACAATGCGCTAACTAAAAAGTCGCACACGAATAATATTCACTGTTAAAAATTTCACACAACATTTTCACTATAACTTTTTAAATTTACAAGCCAATTAAAATAAAAAATGGGATGCACCCCCGCTTCGCCACCCCTTTAATTATGATTTTTTTTTGCATTTTTTAATGATAATAAATTTGGGCGGGATGCGGTGTGCGTTCATAGCAGATATTATTTGTTTTCGTACTTTGGCGACAGTTATCGCCTTGACAAATATGGAGATGAACTCGCAGGAATTACTGAATGAAATATTTTAAATGGTTTGCATATATAATTATGGCGTCATCTAGCTTTTACTAAATTGAGTTCAACTAGAAAGTACAGAAGTACCAAAACGCTAATTTTGTAAATAGGTTCCTTCATGCCCATAACGATGGGTGCCATGGTTCCCAGCCATGGGATCTAGTATTATAGTGGGCTCACACATACACACACAGAAACACTTCTACAACAGGTATTTTTGTACAACAGACTTTAGTGATAAGGCCGCATTGCATAAAGTATATTGTCCGTTTTGTCGTGTATATGTATTGTACTTAGCAACTCATACGTTAGTATATTCAGATCGTTTTAACTGACATACTATGTTTTATCACTTTATTAGAGAACCTGTGGCTTCAATTGCAATATTCTATTTATAAAAGAACTGTTGGGTTATGTAAAAAAATAACTATACTATATCAATGTTCCCAACAGTCTTTTCCGTGCTTGTAATTGGCGACTTATAACAGCATAGACCAGTGATGGGTAGCTGATTGGTTCGGAGCTTGTCCAGCATGGCGATCATCGCAAAATCCTTCCATTTAATGCGATGCAAACCACTTCATGGGAGACGCTAATGTCCAACAGTGCATTGATAATGCTGTTGATGTGTGTAATACCTACTTACAGTAGCTTCAAAATACGAGAAAATTTTTGAAAATACATAAGACATAAGGGCTCATAAAAAGCGACACTTTTCTTAAAGACAATGACTATATTTTTTATAATGTCAATAAACTTCGCAGTAAATTGGATTTCATTATACATAGCTACCTATAAGATTTGGCTTCTTTTGAGGTAGTAAAATTTTTTAAACATAGCAGATCTCGATTTGTTTGGGTGTTGCTAGGATTGGCCGTTCGTAGTTTATAACATACTAGCTTTCCGCCCGCGGCTTCGCCTGCGTGTAATAACTTTATTGCGGAAATTTGTTTTCCCGCGGGAATTACTCACTTTATCGGGATGAAAAATATGCTGTCTTAATTCAGGGTATATAATATTCTACCTATCTACCAAATTTCATCAAAATCCGTTCATCTGTTTCGCCGTGATTGAGCAACAAATATACAAACGAACAAACAAATATCGAAACTTTCGCATTTATAATATTAGCTAGATTAGATAAGAGGTTTTCTGGTAATCAGTTATTTCATTTTTGAGTTTTCTTTTATTTCGGATACCTCAAGAGTGCTACCACATTGTATTTCTTACTGCTAGACTTTGCGCAAACTCTTGCTTAGCCCTTCATGTAGTAATTTTCCCTAAAAGCTGCATTTGGCTTGGCAAATTATTCGCAATACTATGGCAAAATAGTGTAACAATGTTTAATTTTATAGTCTACCTGAAGATAAGCTTAGAGGTGGTTTTTATTCCATAATGTGAAAATATAGAAAATTGTCACTTAACTCGTCGAGATGGGTGTCTGGGTACACGAAATTTTTGAATGTAAAAATAATAATAAAGAGCGTTTTGAAAATAGAGAGTGATCAGACTGCTTAGTGATTATATATAAGTTATACTAATATTTGAAATGCAAAAGTTTGTTTATTTGTACTTCTTTCATATGAAAACATTGCAATAGTTACGTAAGTATTTGTACTGAAATGGATGGAGGGTCGGAGAGCGACATAAGTAGGTTGCTTCTTTTATCTCCGAACTATGGAAGCTAACGAAGTAAACTAACAAACATCTCTATTCTTTTACCTTAGGCTTCATCTTCACTTTATATCATGTGTCATTAAGTCAAGTGCTAACCCGTTGTGCATAAAAAAAAACCTTACATGTTATTTTAGAGGTGAATGTAACTCATCTCTCTCAAAATATCAATGGCATACTCGATGAGCGAGAATTTTTAAAGCTTGATCTGATTCACGATTAACTCATCAATACGAGAACGCGTCGAGCACGATCCCTACACATCAAGGATCACCGATATTCTTTCAAAGGGAATCCGGCACAAATTGAACGGCAACGTATCCAAACGATACAGGTACACAAAAAGCCGACTGGTTAATGAAAAAACTACACGCAGTCAATATTTGATGAGAGCCAATTTAAATGTTCGTCCACTTGTAGACATCACCATACTTCGCTTCGACTAGCTACGGCTGTATTCATATGTGGTGGTGGGGGCACCGCCCGCCAATTTCCCGAAAAAAGAAAACGAAGAAAAAATAAAATGGCGCTCACAGGCGCGCGCGAGTGTGTGCGGCGAAAAAATGCAGATATAATGCAAGTAATAATAATAATAATAGGCGATCGGCCGCGCACCGGACCACCCGCCCCCACCCAATTTTCATTCAAATGTGTTTGCTTTTTTTGAAACTATTTTTTCCGATATTTTTTCGGGTATTCCATTAGCAATGCAGTCGGATAGTTGTGTTGTCCGGGCTGAGTAAGTGCATTGTCCACGCACTTTTTGCACGCTTGTCTAGTCAGAGATAGCAGATTTTATTAAAAGTTAAGCAGCGTGCGCTTGTGGCAGCTCTGTACTCATGTTACCACTTGTATAATACGTTTTGTTAAACTTTACCTTTGCGGAAACAAAATAACAAACATGCTCGTGAATGGCGTGAATTTATTTTTGAAAACTTTTGGTTTAAATATATGTTTGATTTGGTTAAAAAATAAATGCATGGCTTGAATTGACTTACAAATAGTTGGTAGAGATTCCACATAACATTATTACTTATATAAAGGATAAAGAAGCTTACGAAATTTCTTTAATTAATTCCAGTTTTCTTAAAGAAACTATGAATATGTAAATGGTGCACTGTAAAACTGAAGAATTCTGTAAACAAGCACGACAAAGCGGGATAAAGCGAAGGTAATTCAAGTTAAAGTAGTTACGCCACCTTAATTACTGGCTTGTTGTGACAACTGACACGTTCTCTGATTAATTTCGTTCAAGAGCAAAAATTGAAATATGCTCAACACACCGAATTGAGTGAAACAGGAAAAAAGCGCGCGTTTCCACAGCACACGGACAGAATACGACATGACATTCAATTTAAACTCGGACGACGGACCACGCGTTCAATAATTAACATAATGTACTTTTTCTCCTTTTTGCACTTCGCGTTTGACACTCCATCACTCATGGAAATTCCATTTTCAATGCTGCTATATGAGGGGTGGGGTGCAGGGGTGGTCTTTGCATCCGCGCAATGGACATGGCGGTTTTGGGGGCGAGGGGTGGTCGAAAAAAAGATTGTTAAAAAGGCTGCCCCCGCCACGGCAGTGTGTGAGTGCGTGTGGGTAAAAAAGCATTCACTAATCGATACTATAGATTCCGAGGCAAGTAGGTTGCGCCAGCCGATTGGTCGACAGAGAATCGTTTCGCATTTTTTCAGAGGCCTAACGAAGCGGGGAATGTTTAGTCTTTCGATGGAATTGCGAGGACCTCTCGCCGGGGCAGTGTGTCCGTCTTTTTATAGAACTCGGCTTCACTCGACGGTCAACACTTGAGAATTAAGGGCGCTTATTCGCACTTAACTTTGTCCACGGTTTCGCTTTGTGCAATTCTATGGTCCACGTGCTTTGATGGTTGGGAAGTGGGTATGTAGGCGTTTGTGGGTGAATGTAGTTGTTCTTTATAAACTTTAGAGGATATAGGTACTTCAGTTTAGAAGGTTAAGATCTATCTCTTTTTTAAGTAATAAGATCTAGTCTTTACTATTAAAATAATGGAAGACTTAACGGAAACTCATAGTAAATATAGGCATTCCATAAACACTAAACATTCGATTTTTTAAAATAAGATATTGTGTTGCAACACTGTTCGGCAAGTAAAGGAATAGAACTAACTCGTCTCTTCCCGTGGTTGTGAAGGCGACTATGGGACTTTCCACAAAATGTATCTATAATATATTATTTGCACGTTTTAACGACGGTGGGCTCACTGTAGATTCCGAAATGTGAACCGTGTATGTTGTTTCAAGAATCAAACTTTTATGGATATTTGTGATATTTCTGACCATCTCATTTGGGATAAATGTCGTGACGTATGTATGACGTAATAATAAAAGGATTTTTATTCATCACAAAACTGATTAACATACTAAGAGTTTATTAGATCTAGAGAAAAGTTGAGTTGAAAGGGTAGGGTTTGTATAAGCGGCGCACGACCCTACGCTCAATTTCACGCACGACTCTTATACTTCATTTGATACACCCACATCCATTGGCGCCCTCATTAGATAAATTAAGATTTCTTTTTAAAAACAGCATAAATAATTCTTCATTCATCATCCGAATAGCCAACGCATGGAACTCCCTTCCGGCGTCTGTCTTTCCTGAATCCTACAACCTTGAGATCTTCAAGAGCAGAGTGAATAGGCATTTACTGGGATCGCGTGCTTCATCTTCGACCACACCGTCACTTTCCATCAGGTAAGATTGTGGTCAAACGCGAATCGAGTCAATCATAAAAAAAAAATCGCTCCGACCTGCACAAATAATACACAAATAGCTATCCTTACGGTTATTTTCGAGAATTTCAAAGTATTCGTAAAATCGGCCACCTCTTTTTATAATCGTAAGTTCAGGAAAACAACCCCAATCAAAGCTATATTTAGGTATTGTTTATACTAATTAGCTTTTAGGCTTCTCGATAGTAGGTCAGAGCGATTTTCTTCATTTATTCTGTATTTAAAAACAAATCTTAATTTATCCAATGACGCAACTGGACGGAATACACCCTTTTAATGGAGATACACAGATAAAAATTTCCTAATTAAAATTATTGTACGAAAGATAATTGGTAAAATTGGTCATGGAAATAATATTTTAAAGGAAAATAACGACATCATTATACAGCAAAACACGTGTCAAAGTAAATAACTATGAAAAGCTATTTCTCGAATGTAAAATGTTGCCGGTCCATCAGAGAGTATTCATCCTATTAGAATTAGAACATTTTTCGAGTGATGAGTTTAAAAGTA
Organism: Oegoconia quadripuncta; assembly: GCA_949316235.1. Lineage (NCBI taxonomy): Eukaryota > Metazoa > Arthropoda > Insecta > Lepidoptera > Autostichidae > Oegoconia > Oegoconia quadripuncta. The sequence goes on along the minus strand of OX438755.1, from coordinate 16,139,058 downwards.
ATACACACCTATATTACGGGTGTTAATTGTTAGTTACTATTTTGGACATAGATGTAGGAAATATTTGTTTTCAAAATAGAAGTAGATGGAATTACTATTAATGGAATTAAATATAAATCTGTCACGTGTCTGTGCACCTCTGAACATTACAAAGTTTAAACGTATTGTAATTGAAGACCCCTTGATATTTGGACTCCTAAGCGCTTGTGTTTGGGATGTTTCTAACCTCCCAATTTGGGATGGTTATCGTGATGCTACTATGTATGTGAGATAGGCTGGGCTTCTATTTGAGTGATTAACTTTTATTTAAAGCAAATGGGTACACTTTCTCTCGCTAAGGTATTTTTTTTTCTTATTAGAATTTCATTATTTTTATGTAATCTATCTGATGCATGTGGTGTTTACATATATAATTGTTTGTATATTTAGCGAACAACGAATATTTCTCTGCATAAATAAAAAAAATGTAACAAGCTTTTGTAAACCTATTTAAAAAAATAAAAATAAACTAGAACCAATGAAAAAAATTGGGCCCTCGAGTCAGCGTTTCCTCGCTGGGTGCAGATACTTGACCAAGGAAATACCCAGCTATCGGAACCCCAGTGACACCGGCTAACACATTGAAATATAAAAAACTTGAAGAGCGCCCGGCGGGCGGCCCGCAGAATTCATTCGGAGCTAATGTCCCTAAATTTATAAATTTAGATTTTTTTCTGCAGTCTCGGCGGCTGCACTTAGCCTCCTCGAGGTTCCTCATAGGTGAGACGCGGCAAGAGTGTCGACACAAGTGGCTCCCCACACTAAGGCCCGACCCATGCTCCAAGGAATCAAAGACATTCCATTCCGTCTCTCCCGTCGTACCGTAAAATACCATTCGGTTCAAGAACAGCAAGAATTATTCCAAAAATATATAATGATATACCTTTTAGTATAGATACCTGCCTAACAAATATAAAATGAATAACTTGAATAAAATTAATGACAACCTGCAAAAACAACGTCACATTTTGAATTGTAAATATTATTTTGTTTGTGAATTTAAGTTAAATCCACACTAAGAAGGAATAACTACTAACCTGAATATAAAAAGGGAGTTACATCTGTCATTAAACTGCTGTGCAGTTTCGCAAATAATAATGGTTTGACAATTTTTAACTTTGGTTTAAAAGTTAGTGTGTGCATTTCAATTTGTTTTGGCCAAAATTATTTCCCTTGAAAGTAAAGTTACCTAATATGTAGGTATATCATAGTTTTAAGACATGTTTGTTAGATAGGTCAAGGCATAACTTGAATAATAATAATAATTTGGACAACTGGTCCGTGTAGTGGATAGTGCATGACCCTGTCAGCGAAACCAACTTCAAACTTCAAGCATTTATTTCAACGTAAGATACATGATATCATTTGTTGAATGTCAATTTAAATCTATTGGAAATAAAAAGAGGGCTTAAGCATTTTTCGGTCAGTCAGTATGTCCAAGCTACCACCGTTTCGGAAAGGGAAATCGTGGTAAAAGAAGCGGCGCAAGAAACCCACAGGATCATTTTTCTTTTCTGCGGTTGCGGATTCGAATTACGTCAAAGGTAAATGTTTGTGTGTTGAATAAGAACATTTTTTCCCGAGTCATGGATGTTTATATAAATATTTATGTACGTTTATCAAGGGATAAACGGATAAATAACTATTTATTATCCACTTGCTTTCCGCCCGCGGCTTCGCCTGCGTGGAATAACTGTATCGCGGATATTTGTTTATCCCGCGTGAACTGCTCACTTTATCGGGATAAAAAATATCCTTTGTTTCAATTCAGGGTTTCTTCTACCTATATACCAAATTTCATCCAAATCCGTTCATCCGTATCGCCGTGATTGAGCAACAAACAAACAAACAAAAATCCATACTTTCGTATTTATGATAATAATATTAGTTAGATAGTACAAGCTTTACTTTGGTTTGGGGCTAGATGATTGGTGTAAGTGTCCGAAATAGTTATTTATTTATAATAAAAAACCCTATTAAAAATAATGATTTTAAAAATTTTGCGTAAGCGATAAGGCAGCCTAATTTGTAGTTTCTATAAGATATTTAAATGTACCTTCCTTATTTAAACTATAAAGCGTATTTGATTGATTGATTGATTGATTTTGGTTTATCGAATAAACTTTTTTTTTTGACAAATAATTTTACGTTCCTATTTTGACAGTTAGTTAAAAATAAACTGTACTTATAATTCGGCTAAACTAAAAAAGCTTCTACTGTGGATACTAGATAACGGACAATTATTCAGTAAACAGAATAACCGCCGATATGTCACACAAAAAATAACAGGAACTCGGTCCTATGATCAAAAGGTTATCCAACATAATGAGAATGATACCCGTATATACCTACACAGCAGTAATATAGCTGGTTGTTTTTAATTAGATTAGTAATAATAAATTGACTCACCTCATTCCTGAGGTAGTAGGGCTCATGGTGCGGTTGGAGCGGAGAATACCGTCCTCCGCTGAGCCTATAAGTAAGGCAACTCAATATAAAGGTATGTACAAATGTGTCCGTCTGCGAGGCGTACGACTGGCGTTCTAATATCATCTCATTAACAACACAGTGGTGAAGATCATAGTCTTAAAATGTAATAAAAGTGAACATAAACGATTATGAATAACTATTTATTAACTATTAAAGTATAGTCCATGCCAAAATACAATTTCAAAATGAAATAGAAATAATCACAAAATAAAGAAGTACAAAATACATAAATAAATATTTCGGACACTTACACCAATCATTTAGTCCCAAACTAAGCAAAGCTTGTGCTATGGATACTAGAAACATACATAAATATTTATATAAACATCCAAGACTCGGGAATAAATGTTCGTATTCATCACACAAATATTTACCCCTCGTGGGATTCGAACCCGCAACCGTTGGTTTCGCTGATAGGGTCACTATCCACTACACTAATCGGTCGTGAAAAGAAATTATTACAAAAAAAAATACAAAATAAAAGAGTGTAAGGTGATTATTAGAATGTCAAACAAATAAACTCTTGACACTTCAAATAAAAATCGGCTAAGCACGTATCAGGGCCCGCGTTCCGTATAGTCAGAATTGGGATTTTTTAAGGCTGACTTGAACTTAACCATTTTACAAACCCAACTTTATGCCATAAGTTAGTCAATTACACTCAAACTAGCAGAGCTTAAGTAAGCTAAGTAGCTAGCTAGCTAAGAAGCTACGACAATTATCCTTTGAATTCCAATGTGGGTAATATAAATGTGTTTACAAGTTCGAAATAACGGTTTAACTAGAAGGGTTTAGGTTGGGTTGTAACTCTAACAACAATGACCAGTAAACGTTAATATTTCGTAAATGCATCCCATCCCAGTATTGAAAACGTATTTAGTAAATTTATTTTTATAGCTTTATTGTCATTGTAAATATGTACATAGCTGTACCAAATTTTTGTTTTATAGCACTAATTATCTGTGAATAAAATAGCTGAAATGTGGACTGATAAACTGGGAACTATATTGATTCCGAGTAATACTAATGAGCCCTAAAAACTAGCAGCCAAAACGAATTCGTACGCCCAGCAGGCAGCTATATACATACAGGACATCCGATCACTGTCAAAACGATGCATAAGTGTGAGTCAGTGCATATAATTTCCTTTACAGAGGTCATGCGAACGAATTCGCACACCCCGCAGACGCACATATTTGATAAAGCTTTTAATTCTGGCAAAAGCGGTACTACTACGGCAGTTGTAATTTGCCGAAATTGTCACTGAATAACGGCCCTCCTTGTGTACAGTACGTGTGCATATATATCATTTTGTTGGATCGCATTTTGAAACAAATTTTTCATTAAATAAATTAAAATACTAGTAATAATGTATTTATGAATTCCCAAATAAATTGGAACCAGGGAAGATGACGATTACTATGTAGTTAAAATGTAGATTGTGCAACAGTGTCTAAAACTTGCTATGGATACGATTTCATCCATATTTTCTTGCTTAAATAGTTCGTGATTCTTGTTTTCGGCAAGAAAGTTTATCTGATATGTAATACCTCTACAGACATGCGATTTATTAAATATTAGGAATTCTATCACACTGTAGTTTAAATTTTATTAATTCTATTATGAAATCAAAATCAAAATCAAAAAATGCTTTATTTTGTAGGTACACAGGGTACACTTAAAATAGTCAGATTTTACATTTTTTAAGCTACTGCTTGTTCAAAAACCAATTTTCCCCTGAGAAGAACAAGCAAGAAACTCGAGAGGTTGCTCTTTCAAAAAAAAGGGGTTTAAAATTACAACATTATTATTTTATATTATAATATTTCATTATTAATTGTGAAATAGTCTGGTTATGCGAACGGGCTGCTTATTTCCATGAATTTTTATCATCTAAATAATCTGATATTTTATAATATGCCTTCTTCATAAGTTTCTGTTTTATAGTATCTTTAAATTTATTGAAAGGAAGATTTTGTATATCAACAGGAACCTTATTGAAAAAGCGTATACATAACCCTTTGAACCGTTTACAGTCAAAGATGCTGAACTAACCTGTGATAAGCTTAAACGCGGGCAATAGTGATCATTTTCCACCAGGTCAACTGCTCGTTTATCCTACTATCTGTACAATATTTGACTTAAAATAAAAAAAATCTGATTGTATACGTATATTGAAAAGTTTGGTTCAAATCTGGTGGACTACGGCAACCGTGAGATGATTAATTACGAATAAACCGAGTATACAGAATTTCCTTTTGAATATAGAAAAGGCAAAACAAGATTTTGAGTCAATAAACATTACTGAAACGAAACCTCGTTTTATTTTAAAAAATAAGTTTTTTTTTAATGCACGACGGGTTCGTACTTGACTTCAGTCACACCTGATGTTAAGTGAAGATGAGGTCGAAGGTGGAAGCGTACTGACCCGGAAACCCCAACACATTTGGGGGACTGGCTATCTTATCCCTGACAACCGGAACACAACAATGCTATTAACATTGCTCCTTGGCGGCAGATTTAGATAAGATGGTGGTAGCTAGCCAGGCGGACATTTAAAACGTCCTACCACCAACCAAACCGAGTACTAAATATGTACCCCGCTGGGGATCGAACCCGCGACCTCCGAAACGTAAACCCAATGTTGTTTACATTGAGTTACGGAGGCGGTTAAGTAACACTGCATCCAAAAGCGATGCTTTTCCCACCCTCTATAAATCTTTTTGATAGTAACTGCATTCACTACTACGAGTATTCTGCTAAGGACTCACCTCATTCTTGAGGTTGATGGGCTCTCGCTGCGGCCGGGGCGGCGAGTGCCGTCCCCCCTCCGCGCCCTCCAACATATCAGCCTCGCATCCCGACTCGTCTGTCAACAATATTATTATTTGGTTTAGAAACAAAACTGCGACAAGGTGGCCTATGCCCATTCAAAGAGGGAACGCTGTTTGTCGGGCCCCATGCCGGAGAACATATTTTATTAGTTTTTTTTGCACCTAAATTCATCATCACATCATCGACAGGACGTCCACTGGTGAACATAGGCCCATAGAATTCCAGAGTAACCGGTTGGAAGCGGCCTACATCCAGCGATTACCCGCGAACTTTACCTAGGTCGTCTGTCCATCTAGATTAATTTTAATTATATAGGTTAATTTTTTTATGCCCTATCACATCTGATGTTAAGTGAAGAGGCCGAAGATGGAAACGCGGCCACCCGAAACTCAGCATTTGTAATATTTCGGAATAAAACAGAACAATAACAATGAATAAGAGAAAACAGAAAACTGGACGTATTTTCGACATGCGCTTCATCATCATATCAAACCACAGCTCCACTGCTAAACATAGGCTTCCCCATAGATTTCCAGAGTGGCGACCTTCATAAGATCGTCCGTCCGCCTTGTGGCTGCGCTTAAATATTGTTTTTATATTAATTTAGACCACGCCCCAGTAAGCGCAGCAGCATATAAACATGATTAGATTGGGACGTTGCAAGTATGTCTACCTAAGTGGAGATTACATTTTTGTGCCGTTTAGGGTAGAGACCCTGGAGCCGTGGGGATCAGACGTTCATAGCCTCTTCCGTCAATTATCGGAGCGATTGGTCGAAGCCTCGCACGATCGGAAGGCTGGTCTCTATTTAGCGCATAGGGTGAGCCTTCCAATTCAACGAGGCAATGACCCTTCTGGCCGTGCAAGATCTGGGACAATTTTTTTTTATTTATAAATATTTTTAATAATATTATCAGTATTTTATTTAAGTTTAATCTGTAGTTTTTACTTATATTAGGTAATTACGTCTTTATTTATAAAGTAATTTACATCAAGAATATTGAATCGCAAGTTATTTATCAACATCATTATATGCATCAAAAGTTTGAGAAACATCTGTATTTTATAGACAATGTTTTGTGATTTTATGAATTTAATACTTATAAGGATACATCATAAATGCCCTTCTTGCTTGAACTTGAAGCATCTAGAATTATCATATTCCACGCTTGTATATCAAGAGAGTTCCCGCGCTATCTGAAAGAAACTGCGCGCACGTGTCTACGTCGCGTCGTGACGTCGACCTACCCCAACTCGGAGCGATATGTAGGTCAAGACTGGCGGGCGCGGCTCGAGGAAAATACCCCTGTGTCTGCCCCGCAAGTAACGTCTAGTGTTTTCACACCTTTATACAACCTTACGCTTGTTATAAGTGTTAACGAAGTAGTACAAAGCCGATCTATATTACCTGTTCATGTAAAATGTGATGTAGATAGAGGCAATAGGTGTGAACGCGATTCTTTTTCAGCTAGTAACACATAAAGTTTGCTTAAATTTTTTTTTGGCGATTAATAATTCAAAACTATTGAGATTTCTAATGAATTGGCTATTGTGTAGGAAAAATAAGAAAGCACTGAACAAATTCAATGAAGTAATCGGAAAAATTTATGACATTTTTATGTTTTTTTTCTGAAACTGTATTTTCTTTTCTGTTGTGCAATTAAGTGTATTTGTATTGTATTGTATTTTTCTACAATTTTCGCTAATAGATGCCAGTTTTTATTTATCGTTTACCATTTATATGTAGTTTCGTTACTCATAATGTCCACCATGTAGACCTTCTTACGTACAATTTGAAGATAAACTTTATACAAATTAAGTGTTCTTAGGAAATCTTTTTTTTATTTATTTATTTATTTAACACTTTATTGTATAATCATGAAAGTATTTCGGTATTTTTTTATTTAGTTACAGCAATTACTGAATTTACAATAAGTATAAAGTACAAGTAGAACTGAAGACGAATTAAGAATATAAATCGGACATCGAATACCAAGTAGGTAAGTTGAATTTGGATCTATAATTTCAAAAATCGCTTACTTCGTCTATCAGATGTCACAGCTCTCACATCCACCAAAACATTTAATCTATGCACATCACAATTCTTGCTAGACAATCTTATCTAAACATAAACAAGCCTACGTACCCATTACTCAAATCAACTTCCTGCCAAGCGAAACTGGGCTTTAACAACCACCCCAACTAAGACACCGCCGATCATTGTTCCACAAATAGCCTAGACTAGCCTAAGCAACACGAACCGATGCCAAAACCTAGCAGGCCGTCGAATATGATTGCTCCTAATGCGGCGGACGACTAAGGGGGGAATGGGGTTGAGGTATGGGGGGAGGTTACTGCGTCGCGCCGTGTTTCTGACCGAACAGTAAGTCTGGCTTAATCCTATCGGAAACGCGGGGCCCCCATTGAAGATCGGCAAAGGCTCTATACGGGGCGGGATGTGATGACGCGTCCGAAGATTGGGGAGTTACTTGTGCGTTCACAGACGATTTAGTGTAGCCGATGCTAAGTGGGAATTGAAAGGGAATGGAATTTGAACTATGCTGTTGCAAATTATTGGTATGGGCTTCGATAGCTTAGAGCTTTATTTGCAGCTATGGAATGGTTTTCACTCGAATAGGGTCAATCACGGATTTTAACAATATTAGAGTTTCGGAGTAAAATGCGACTAATTGGCCTTTCCACCAAAAAACATCTATAGACTTGCACTTTTTGCAGTCACGTGTGGATTTCTGTATATTTCGAACGGTGAACCGTGGATATTGTGTTTAGGATATCTCTGACCACCCCATTTGGGATAAAGTTCGTGACGTTATGTATGTATATATCAATTAATATTAAGGAATAGAATATGACAGTTAATTGGAATTAATGGTTATACCTTATTGCTGTTACTCATGAGACTCATTTTACGGAGATGGCAAGCAGCGGCGGTGACGGAGGCAAGACGGAGGTGCGGGAGCATCAAAGTAACAATGTCACTTTCAAAAAAAATATACAAAACTTACCAAATATTTCATGAAATCAGGTCACAAATTACGAACTTCCGTTTTCAAATTATCGTAACCAGAGTTTGATTCGGAGGTCGCAATTTGAATGCATTTACGAATTTTCGTAGTTGAAGTCGGAGTCGAAGCTCCAATACTTCCCTAGGGATGTAAAACTAGTCAGTCTAACCTCAATCATCATTTTTATACTAAAAAAGTTGTGTACAACACGAGGAGACGGGTTGGTGCTATTTTATTATACAGCGGGTACAACACTATACGAGTACTTCGTCACGACCTTTATTCCTAATCGAATAGTCAGTGAGATCCCAAATATATTCCAAACATTAAAAGTTTAGGTATTCAGACAACATCGACGTTTCAACGAAATGTACGTTTATGCACTATGCAAGCATAGATCCTTTTGAGGTCGCTTTTAGACTCGTATTACAGAAAGTTACACAAGTAGAGATCAAGCTTGATGACATTTAAAAAGTAACAGCCACATGTAGCTTGCATAGCAGCATCTCTTTCTAATTATGCTCAAACGCTGATCAACGCTTGAGCAACATTCTGAAAAACGGGTCTAAGTCATCTTTTACGAGATCACTTGGTGATTCAATTCTTTTTACGTGCCGGAAATCACACGGCATATTAAGAGTATAAACATAATTAAAATTAGTGAACCGTTGGACTTGTCCGCAGCTTAACTACCGTGTACGTCCGGCGATGCATCTAGGCGGCCAACTGGGGGGGGACATTACAAATTAATAGTACAAAGACCGGCCGCAGATCGCCTCTGCGAAAATTTACAGACACCCGACACTTATAGTGCACTGCGGGCTATAAACGCTGAGTTAGTAGTGTTAGGTATATGCGTTAGTTACTAGGTCCAATCTAATTTTATCTTTCATCATCGTCATCATATCAGCGACAGGACGTTCATTGCTGTAGCATTTCCAGAGTGACCGGTTGGAAGCGGCCTGCATCTTGCGACCTCCTGCGACCTTCATCAGAGGTCGTCCGTCCATCGTGTGAGTGGACGTTCTATTGACCATCATTCTTCGAGCTATCCATAGTTCGGTGCGTTGCATGACTTGCCTTCTTATAAGGCCCATAGTGAGGGATCACGTTTCAGTGCCATAAGTCTCAATAAATGTAATAGTTTGCTTATTCGATAAAAGTCGTTTCAGACACAGGACGTACACTGCCGAACATAGCAACAGGGGTAGCGGTAGCACTTAAAACCGGTAGGTTTGAAGTGGCCTACATCCAGAGCCTTCCCGCGACCTTTATTAGGACGATCTAGCTGCGCTTGTATTGCCATGTTCTCCCTTCTAGACCTTACGAGTATATTAGCGACTATACTATTATACCGGATAAGTTTTTTACCGTACCGTTGTGCGTTCGAATATTTTTGTATGTGTTTCTATAACGTATAAATAAACGTCTTTTTACCGTAAGGAAAAAATAGGGCATATTAGGTAAGTGAGATAAAAGGTATTGGCATAGTAAGTTCATTGTTTTTTCAAAACCATCATCGAATAGGCGTTAATTGTATCATTTGACGGTCGCGTTTGTAGCCAATTCCATATAATTACATCATTAAATAATATAAATAAACAAAATTTGGAGACAATAGGAGTTCCAAATAAATTTCGCATGATAAAACTTATTCGAACGCACAGCCATTCTGCTCGTTGTTATGGTTTCGAAATGTAGTCTTACTTCACAGTACTACAAAAAAAATTACAATGGTACTTATGTATAGAGATCGTGTATGCATGTGTGTGTTTGTTTGGTAGAAAAACAGACAATGATAGTGTTGCAGCTGTGCCTGCAGTCTTACGATATCAACAACAATTCTTAGCTTCGACTGATAGCAAGAAGAGCTGTTACTAATATCACAGATAATATTACAGTTAGTGTAATAGTTATTATAACTTATTGGAGACCTAACTGAACGATTTCACTAAAACCAAAGTATCGCAATGCAACGACGACATTTGACCCGGTAAGTTGTCCCCGGTGGGTGGATGGGGGTGATGCGTTGGGGTCCTTGTGCCACGCACCGAGCCGTGGTAGGGGGGGTAGTGCTTAGACTAAGGCAGATACTCTATACACTATAAATCGTATTAGATAAATTTGGCACGATATTTTAGTAAGGGATTTCTTGCCGGGCTCTTTTGTGTGACGTATTATTTTTTCGGCAATCGTTATTGGCATCACAGGAAATCCAATGTCAGACAAACAATAACTAATAAATTTTTCGTACGCTTTCAGTGATTATCTAAAACTAAGCAGTACATTCTGAAACAGAGTAACCTATACATGCCTCCATAATAAATAAATATAAATAAATATCCTTACAGATACACACAGCGCCATCTAGTTCCACAGTAAGTAACTATAGGCTTGTGTTATGGATACCAGATGGTTGATATACTACATAAATACATTTTTTTTGTAAATAAATACTTATTATAAATGAAATCATCCATAACTAGGGTATATACACATGTCCGTATTCATCACACAAACGTATGCCTCTAGCGAGATGCGAACCCGCAACCTTTTGGTATAGTGGTCAGAGTTGCTTACCACTACACCAAACAGGTGGTCAGAGAGAGAGCTAATAGAAATGAAGTTTTCTCAGAAAATCGTGAATGTTTTTGGATAAATGTTTGAAGCACTATCATTCACTCACTACTGCCATTAATTTACTATTTATGAATGTAATTTTTTTTTTTTTTTTTAATATACATTTTTTTGTTTGAATGTGTGTTACACTGTTAAACTTTATTCAATAAATAATACTTTGCAGTGGAATATTCTTTTTCTACGTACATATGTTATTTCTTTCTTTAATTAATAAAATAAAAATAAAAAAATAATTAATGCCGTATAGGCATCTTCAATAGGTGTCGCACTGCCGCCGATCCTAACTTGTAGGAGTTGTAGATTGTTCCATTGCAAAAAATATATGTCAATATTCAGGATATCCTCGATATAATTGCTTAATTTTAGACTGTGTAGGTATAACTTATTAATGTTGTTGTTATAAGCGTCGGTGGCTCGGCGGTTAAGACGCTGTCTCCTAATTTGGGAGGTCCGGGTTCGATTCCCAGGCAGGCCATATGTTGATGATCTGCAGTGGAATGTTCACGGGCTGATGATAATGATTAATGTTGTTTCTTATTTTCATGAAAGATTTTATTTACTGACGTGTAATAAAATTTATGAACAAATGATACAATATAATACCAATATCCTTTATTGTACACCATTGTATTGTATGATGTCCATGTCTAAACATAAATGAATAAATCGCTCGTCACTCGCTTTCTGTGTCATGCATGGTGTTTTTGTGTAACTACTGCAACACCTTTTACTGAGTAAACAAATGGAGTCTGATTTGTAGGTAAACAGAAACAGTGTAAATTTATGTAATAATTATATAATTCTTTATGAAAATTTTGATCTCAAATATTAAGTTACTCAGATAAACGACCTTGGTAACTAAAAAAAATTATAAACAGCACGTTTATTTTGTTGGACAGTTTCTCAGGTTTATTTATTTAAAACGTTATTAATGTAGAGTTTTGTTTTAAATTGCACGAACCGAACGATTTATTTTGGCGGACAGTTTTTTCAGGAGGCCTTCGTCCACCAATAGGACAATAAAAACTGGGAAATACCGCCGATTGTATTATTTTAACGCCGCTTTGGCGCCGGACAGCCGAAGCGAAAGAGTTTCGGGCCTCAAATATCTTTTGTTTCATTTTTCTATCCAGTTCCAATATCATTCGCGGAGGCTTTAACGAATGCCCCTCTACAAAAGTAAGCGGACAAATTGCTTCTAAAACAACAAAAGCCGACCGGAAAAATTCACAATCGCACCGAATCATTAATCTCAGAAACAAATGGAAATCGGCCGACATCTGCTATACTCGGCTGGCTCGAAAAAAAAATGGCCGCCATAGTCGACAGTTGTCACGTTATTCTCGACGGGATTAATTAGAAATGCGATTAAAAGCAAACAAAACAGGGAATGGTGAACTTAAATTAATGAAAAATTACCACCCTCCGAGCACTCGTCAACTCTTTTTTTAACGGGGTCGCTCCCGCGCATTAAGCGGCTTTAATTTGAATTCGAAATTAGAATTACGCGCGCTTTATAATTATTGTTTTTTTTTTTCGGCCAGCAGCGGGGTTGATTACTTCGCGAGGACGCAGGCGTGCGTATATTTTTCGAAATAATGATTAACACGAATATTACGGAAATTTTCTGACACATACAATCGGAATCATTCCCAGATGTTCCAAATTGATCAATATAAAAAAATAATCATGGAATGAAAATCTATAACACATTTTTTAACTTAAATTGAAAATTGCTGCTCATTCACAAGGCTGATACTCCAAAGAAGAATGAGCAGGTAACCCAAGGCTTTCACTTTTTAAACAGGTATTATCGTTACAGTTTGTGATTCATGTGTTTTTAACTAGTGACCTGCCCCAGCTTCGTGATATAGGTGGCTCTCAATAAACATAATTATGTTGTACATGTAAACTAAAAGCTGTAAAAAATGTAAAGCTTGTAGTATGGTAGGTAACTATATAATGGATAAACATACATAAATGTTTATATAAACATCCATGACTCTGGAATAAATGATCGTATTCATCACACAAACCTTCGCGGGATTCGAACCCGCAACCGTTCGTTTCGCAGATAGGGTCACTATCCAGTACGCAGGATCACGCCGCTTGCAACCGGTTTCTATGAAAATCTATGAGGGAGGCCAATGTTCAGCAGTGGAACCTATGGCTATTTATGATGGTGATGAAAAAGAAAAAATAACGATAGTTACCTCTATGTTCTTAGGACGTGCTTCACATAGACTCCAATATTGTTTGGATTAATTGTAGTCGCAAATGGCCAATTTATTTGAAACTTATTTTTGGGAAATTGACAGGGAACGTAATCAGAACGCACCTTACTGCACTGTGGCTGAACGCATGTTCACCACTGAGATAAAAAACTATGGCCGCCGTGCGTGTCGTGTTCCTCTCGCATGTTATAATTAATATGTATTGTGAAATTAATAAAGACAGTTGATTATCTATCTAACATTTTATTTGATTAAGCTAGGTATAAGCCGGTTGTCAGAGATAAGATAGCCAGTCCCCCAAACAAGATGGGGTTTCCGGGTCAGTATGCTACCACCTTGTGTGATTGAGATCAAGTGCTAACCCGTTGTACCCGTAACCCGTGGATAAAAAATAAAAAAAAATAAAGATAGCTTAATTACAAACATTAAATGTATTTTTATTTTGTGTATTTTATTTTTATTATGTATTTTAATTGAATTTATAACATACATAACGTCAAGACATTTAACCCAAACGGAGTAGTCAGAAATATCCCAAACATAAGCGTTGGGATGCTCCAAATATTAAAAGTTTAATAAAAGAATCACTCTTTGAAACTTACAGAAATGCACACGTGATAGGGAGTGATCCCGTCACCGTTGAAGCGTGCAAGTCTATTTTTTGAGTAAAGTCCGCCGTATCCGCCTCCGTGGCTCAATGTAAACAACATTGGGTTTACGTTTCGGAGGTCGCGGGTTGGATCCCCAGCGGGGTACATATTTAGTACTTGGTTTGGTTGGTGGTAGGCCTGGCTAGCTACCACCATCTTATCTAAATCTGCCGCCAAACAGCAATGTTAACAGCATTGATGTGTTCCGGTTGTCAGAGATAAGATAGCCAGTCCCCCAAATAAGATCGGGTTTTCAGGTCAGTACGCTGCCACCTTCGGCCTTATCTTCACTTAACATCAGGTGTGATTGAGGTCAAGTGATAACCGGTTGTGGATAAAAAAAGTCCCTTAATCACCTTTTACGACACCTAAAGGAAGAGCCACGTTGGTTCTATTCTCTTGACTTGCCGGAAACCTTTATAAAACGTCACATTTTTCACTTAAGTACACAGCGAATAACAAGGAAGCTAAACTAAATGGCAAAAAAAGTATATAGCTTTGTCATAATGTTATGACAAGAATAAAACTAAAGCGTTGACACTGGTTCTTTGAACTGCATTATTAATAGTTGTGGAAACAAAAGTTATAGCCCAACATCACAGGCACAAATCTTTAATGGTCAAGGAAATGTGAACGCGAGTGTAAAATGCGCACTAATGCGTGATTTAATGACAATAGCTGTGGAACGAATAATGGAATTATGCTACGTACACTATCTGGAACTGAATTCGTCTTATAAATATCGATCATTTTAAGCAAGCAGTAATATTTCGGACAAACTTAATTATATAATACTAATATATATTACGGACACTTACACTAAGTGTAGCAGTCGGCGTTTGTAACCACTATACCAAACAGGTAGTCTGTAATCACTACCACAGAATTAATATAGTATCCGTTGTCTAGCATCCCTAGTACAAGCTTTGCTTAGTTTGGGACTAGATGATTGGTGTAAGCGTCCGAAATATTTATTTATAAAAAAAAAAAAAACAGTTTACACAACACACAACAGAATAGACAGCCCTGTTCTCGCTCACTGGATGTCGATGCATGTGGCATCCAATGAGCATTTTAAATTTTACTGACATAGTTATTAAGTTGTTTGGTACTAACACTTTTGTATATTTATGTGTATGTATTTTATTTTATAATGTATGGACCTCAAAGTCCGAAATAAATGATTTCTTTCTTTCTTTCTTAAATGAGTAAGCGCGATACGAAAGGTCGTAATGTTTTTGTTATGATTTTGTTTTGGTATTGTCGTTCTAAGTTAGCGCGATTGGTGGCTGTTTATTGGCAAAGGGTGGTCGTACGGACGGTGTGCATAACCCGTCGTTTGTACTCGAATCAAAATAATAATAAATAATAAATAAACATCCCTAGACATACACACAGCGCCGTCTAGTTCCACAGTAAGCAACTACAGTAGGCTTGTGTTGTGGATACCAGATGGTTAATTAATATACTACATAAATACATTTTTTTTTGTAAATAAATACTTATAATATATGAAAACATCCATAATAACCTAACTAATATTATAAATGCGAAAGTTTGGATGTTTGTTAGTTACTAAATCAAGGCGTTGCGCGTTTATTTATTTTGTATTTAAAAGAATTTAATTTATCCAATGAGTGAGAATGAATGATCATCATCATCATGTTATTATCAGCCGAGAGACGTCCACTGCTGGACGGAATAAACCATCTTAAATGATTTGCATTATGTTAACTAACTAATATAAATGCGAAAGTTTGGATGTTTGTTTGTTTCTTTATTTGTTTGTTACTCATATACTCTTAATTTTTTTATCCCGATCAAGTGAGTAGCTCCCGCGGGATAAACAAATTCCGCGATAAAGTTATTCTATTCCACTCAGGCGAAGCCGCGGGCGGAAAGCTAGTAATAAATAATAATAAGTAATAATAATTAATAATACATTTTATATACAATGCATATTTCTGTAACAATTTTGTGTACAAAAAGATATTAAGATAATAAGTAATAATCAATAAGTATCTTTGCACATACACACAGCGCCATCTAGTTCCCCACTAAGCAACTAGGCTTGTATTATGGATACCAAATGGTTGATACACTACACAAATACATTTTTTTTGTGAAATAAATGAAAAACATCCATAAATCGGGAACACATTCCTGTATTCATCATACACCGCACATACACACACATCACAACCGCCTCCGTGGCTCAATGCAAACAACATAGGGTTTATGATTCGGAGGTCGCGAGTTCGATGCCCCAGCGGGGTATATGTTTAGTACTCGGTTTGGTTGGTGGTAGGGCATTTTAACTGTCCGCCTGGCTAGCTCTTATCTCAATCTGCCGCCAAACAACAATGTTAATAGCATTGTTGTGTTCCGGTTGTCAGAGATAAAATAGCCAGTTCCCCCAAATATTTGGGTTTGCGGGTCAGTACCCTTCCACCTTCGGCCTCATATTCACTTAACATCAGGTGTGATTGAGGTAAAGTGCTAACCCGTTGTGTATAATAAAAAAAAAAAACAAATATATGCCCCTAGCGGTATTCGAACCCGCAACCTTTTGGTATAGCAAATATATTTCAACAAAATCATCATTTGACACAATTTTCCAGTAAAAGGGACTATGTTGCCGAATTACGATTATGACTCCTTTATTATGCATTGTAATTATTATTGCACTTGTCATACGAGTTACAGCTTTCAGCTACCGCTATAATACTTTATTAGTTCTAGCTTTGTAAAATGCAAATAAGATTAGGCAATAAACTAAGTTTGAAGACAGTATAGTTTATGGTGTGATAATATTTTCGAATTAGAACGCGACTGTTATTATGATTTATTTCGTTTCACTTCAAGTTCTGTTCGTATTTATGAAATTCGTATTTTTGTATGTAAACGCTTTATTGTACAAAAAAGCGATACATTAATCTTACACAGATACAGAGTATGAGTACAACAGTGTTATTCGTTTGACAATTTTGTGTGTCCAATCTTTATAAATAATAATAAATAATAATAACGACCTGTTTGGTGTAATGGTTAGCAACTCTGACCACTATACCAAAAGGTTGCGGGTTCGAATCCCGCTAGGGGCATATGTTTGTGTGATGAATACGGACATGTGTACCCGAGTTATGGATGTTTTCATTAATAATAAGTATTTATTTACAAAAAAAATGTATTTATGTATTGTATCAACCATCTGGTATCCACAACACAAGCATATAGTTGCTTACTGTGGAACTAGATGGCGCTGTGTGTATGTCTAAGGATATTTATTATTTATTATTATTTATAATAATAATAATAAATGTCTTTGCACAAACACACTGCGCCATCTAGGTCCACAGTAAGCATCTAGGCTTGTGTAATGGATACCAGATGGTTAATAAACTATACAAATACATTTTTTTCTGTAAATAAATAAACTCGGGAACACATGTCTGTATTCATCATACAAGCATATGCTCCTAGCGGGATTTAAACCCGCAACCTTGTGGTATAGCAGTTAGAGTTTCTAACCACTACACCAAACAGATCGTCGTCGTCGTTGTTTGTTTGTAAACGCTTTATTGTACAAAAAGGCGATGCATTAATCTTACACAGATACAGAGTATGAGTACAACAGTGTTGTTCGTTTGACGATTTTGTGTGTCCAATCTTTATCTGGACCTATCACTGCGTTGTTCGATTTCATTGCAGTTTTTAAATTAAAGACTATAAACGAGGGCGGTACATAGCCCTGTTTAACGAAAGTCGCTTAAGTCGTTTCGAAAATATCTTTATCATAGTTTTTTTGAATAACGCAGGCAGCACCGGGCGAGGAAGGCTATGTAGTTGGCTACCAAGTTTACTGCTTTTAACATATTTTTATGTTTATCAATTATTTTCTTATCAGACAGACAGACTTTCGCATTTGTATAGATTAGAATATCTTTATTTGGTTTAAATTTCTCACACTCAGGCTTTTCCAGACATGCAAATATTTTGTTGGATATAATTCAACAAAACTTACAATATACATATCTACTCAAATCAACTCAATTACTCATAATACTAAATCTCTCAACTATTTATTAAAAACATATCAAATTAGTAATGTCAAATATTTTTACAATACAATTACAAATACTTAAATTTAAATAAATCTTAAATAAAAGGCAACTTCCAATTCCCCATTGCGTTTTGTCTGTCAAATATTCATCTATTTTGTAATAACATTTATCTGGCCCTAATCGTATTTATAGGCATATCTTTTATATTTTTAGGTAATTTATTAAATATTACTATCCACAGTTAGTAATACCATCGCCTCATACAAGCCACATACAAGCCACAGGATGTCCACAGCTGAACATTTCACCCCATAGCTTTCTTGAGACGATTCATGGACGTCCATCCCACGACCTTCATGGCCGTTCGTCTAACTTCTGTCCCTATGCTACACTTGGCGGTGTTCAAATTTCAAGTCTGCTCCTCTAAGAAGTTTAATGCCCCACCAATCTTTAGAGCTATGTGACTTCTCAAGATTGAGAACAGTTTTGTGATCGGTCTCAAGTAAACGTGTTGATTGATAAACCTAACTTGAGACCTAAAACGCGAGTGGATACTCAAGCAGTACTCACTTGAGAGGTGCGCCGAGTTTCACGTATTAATAAACGAAACTCAAGACAATCAATCATTTGCCGCTGAGGTGAATACTTGAGAAGTGATC
The DNA here is from genome assembly GCA_949316235.1 of Oegoconia quadripuncta. Classification (NCBI taxonomy): domain Eukaryota; kingdom Metazoa; phylum Arthropoda; class Insecta; order Lepidoptera; family Autostichidae; genus Oegoconia; species Oegoconia quadripuncta. Next base: position 16,120,421 of record OX438755.1, on the reverse strand, counting down.
TCAGCTCAGTAGACCTCAAGATTGGTTTATAAATTAGCACGGATGTTGAGATAGCGTCAACTTCTTAAGACGCATCTCGGGTTACAGCCTCAAGACTTGTATTGAGATTGGTTTGTTAATACGGGCCTTACTAATTCGGTGATACAGATGTGACACAGGCTCTTTAGAGTAGTAGTCAGTTACTCTTGTCATTTATTATTATTTAGACTAACATGTTAATTTTGGGTTTTGTGAACATTTCATTAATTTTTTGTTTATGTTTATAAAATTAATATGCTTATTAATCTTTATACTCCACACTATCGACTGTTCATTCCATAAATAATTACAGATCATCTCCACCGCGTAATGAGAATCGAAATAACAAGCGCTGAACACTGGTAAAACCATGAATGGAACGCACGCATTAAAAGCCAACATTTACAAAATATCGGTCAATTAACAGAGTGAGATAACAATTGCAATCGCTTTCACTTTCACAGACCGTGCATCGCTAAATATATTAATAGACGAGATACATCAATGGATGTCCACAGCGTTTCGGGCGGCATGCACTTTCAATTTCAGAACGCACGCCACGTTTTGTTTACTACCGGCCGAGTTCAGTTTACATTTTCGTATTTAATTAGTAGAGGTGTTTAATACTTTAAAACGGTTGTGAAACAGATTAACGAGTGAGAGTTTTAACGCGGTAAAATCGGGCTTTTCGGTAATTATCATCATATAAAATGGGGATCGCGGTGTCAAGATGTATTTTCTTTGAAACTTTCATACATAAAGGTCACGCTTGTTTCCCGTACGCCTACGTAGAGACCACAGACTTCCACTTGCTACGATCCTGACACACCTATTTTGCTTCATTCACTCTCACATACACGCTCATCGGTTTAGGGTATACTCTTGACTTGGCTTGTCTTTAAGTTGTCTCCGATTTAATCATTGTACGTTCACTTACCATACACATTCGCTTCGTATAACTCTTTCGTTTATCTTCTTTCATTCATCCTTTCCACGTGACCAAACCATCTCAGCATACCTTTTCCAATCTTTGGCACTACGTCGTCTTTCACACACTTTTCATTACACTGTTCCTGAATCTGTCTTTCAAAGTCACCCCACTCTTACATCTCAATGATCTTACCCAACATTCACTCCCGTAAATTAGCTTTGAAGACCAGTAGACCACCATGAACAGCCAGACGATCTTTTTTGGACACTGGAGATTCTTAGAAAGAATTGTTTAATGCGTCTTAGGCAATAACATACTTCGCCGTTTTGTTAGCATAATGCATTTCAGTCAATTTGCTACTAAGACCTAATACGATTTGCCAAGTAGATATTATGCCTCTTAGGCAATAACATACTTCGGCGTTTTGCTTTTTAGATGATCTGCCCAGGAGGGATATTTTGTAGGATAGACCTTAGTATTGTTCGTGGATTTTCATGTGTTAAACATAACTTGATAAGCGTTTAACGTGGCTTCAGTCTGAAGAATGCTTCTTCGAAAAACGACGGAATGCTACATGTTTGACGGCATTGTTCATTATCTGTCTCGATAATGCGTAGTCAAGTTGAGTGAGGTTTTCTATATTTAAGTTTAAAAATAAAAGAAATGTTCATAAAGATGATTGATGCAAATCGGTTTAGTCATTTCCAAGATATTCATAACACAATTGTTATATACCTGAATGATTTTGTATGTTTTGTTGGGGATTTTAAATTGTTTGATTTATGTTGTGCTCGCCCATTATTTTGATAGAAATAGCAGCTAAATTCTATGAATCTACTCTGCCTATTCGTATTGCATTTTCATACTTAGACAAATGATTATTGTTTCAATGTTGATTATGATTTCAACTTACAATCAGGTTCAGAAATACATCAAGCCCCAGCTCAAACGATTCAAATTTATTCGTACACTTTTATTTTGAAAGAAAATATAGTATTCTAATGTTGTCCGCTTTGCTGCACAAGAATTACGTTTTAAATAGAAATTAATAAAAAAAATCGCTCTAGCCTGCACACGAAAAAGCAAAAAGCTAATTACAAATAATACTTAAATAGCTTTGATGAGAATTATTTTCCCGAATTCACGATTATAAAAAAAGTGGCCGTGTTTATCAATAATTTAAAATTCTCGAAAATAACCGTAATTAAAGCTAATTAGGTATTTTTTGTAATTAGGCTTCTCGAGTGCAGGTCAGAGCGATTTTATTTATTCTGCATTTAAAATGCAATTTTAATTTATCCAATGAGGACGCCACTGACGTAATAAGCCCTCTTAAGGTACTTTCTTTTATAAATTTAAAGGGGTTCCTAAAATTGATTTACGCCTATTAATGTTTTATCTGCTTCTATTTATTATACCTCTTTATTTTCGTTGATTTACTGTTAAAACAAATCAGACGAAATTACCATAATAGTGTTGATAATTGAAGTAATATGGAACAGGAAAAAACCTATCGAATTTACTAATGTAATAATTGTATTGTACTTGGACGGGCCACTATTTTCATACATCACACGATGACCACACGATGTGCAAACCGCGGGATACTTGCTCATTGCGCATAAATAATGTATACCTAAAGCCAGCTCTGGATTGTTTCCATTCATAATGAAATAGCGGCCGGTGACTGAAAACCAACTTTTTGTTGTTGAACATTTTTATTTATTTATTCACTTTTTCTGTTTCACTTTTGTTTACATTTCAACGTAATTCTAACTCTCCTGTGTTAATTAACTAAACAAATAAATGCGTCCCATTTGGTAACTAAATTTCGTAATTGGTAGCAATTTCCCATTTATAGTGGCCAGTTTCCAACTGTGATTCCGCCGTGCCATTTATCAAAAAAAAATTGTAAATGGATACAAAATGGGAACTAAACAATTTCACATTTAGTAGTTACGAATTGTGCTTCCGTCCCATTTGGCAACTAATTTCGTAAATGACTACAAAAATGGGAAAAGCAATTTGCCATTTTACGTCACCAACTATGATTCTTATGTCCCATTTGGTAACTAAATTTCAGAGAACAATTTTCCATTTAGTAGCCAGTTACCCACTGTGACTCTCGGGTACCATTTGGTAACAAAATTTTGTGAGTGAGTATAAACTGGAACTTAAGCTATTTCCTATTCAGTAACCAATTACAAATGTACCTGTGTCCAGATACCAAATGTGATTCTAACTGGGAACTAAACAATTTCCGATTTAGTAGTTACCAACTGTGCGTCCGTCCCTTTTGGCAACTAGATTTCGTAAATATCTACAAAATGGGAAAAGCAATTTGCCATTTCGCACCCGTCACTGTGACTCTTTGTCCAGATACCAAATATGATTCTTCCGTCTCATTTGGTAACTAAATTCCTGCGCTTTTCTCTTAATCACCTTTTACGACACCCACAGCAAGAGATGGTTGGTCCTATTCTACTCTGCCGAGAACTCCACGTGTATGCTCAAAGCGTGTAGTGTATTTCTATGACAAAAAGCAATTTCGTTTTTATATCAAATTACTACTGTATTTTTTTTATCGGTAGTTCTTAACGTTACACAAAGTAAACTTTTCGTCAGAAGTTTTGTGACCACATTGCAAAATTATTCAAAATTGTATTTCGTGGCGGTACTCAAAGGGTACCAAAGTATCTTTGTCGTTCTTGGAACGTGGTTATTTTTTATCTAATGTTATGGTAAACTCATAGTTATCTACAAATACATCCATCAAAGATAAAACTGTAATAAGTACTTGATGTATCGTCGAGTATATACCTACATTATAAATCCGTCCTGCATACGAGGGGTCATATTTCAAAAGCTCAAAACAATATGCACTACCGTCAGCACAAAAAAAAATGTGAACGATCAATTTCACAATAACATGTGCGACATAATACGAGTACAATCATTAAAATTGCTCATCCATAAAACTCCTTAGTAATAATGCACATACAATTACTATACGCAACAAATTGAGAACTTTATACAACCGGCACAAAGTCGAGTTTCGAAGTCAACTGACGTATTCATTAGTGACTCGAATCAAAGGGTTGGCAAATCTGAGTCGTATTGTTAATAGTCACGCGTCAACTTAGGGATTACTTTTAAATATAATTATGTAGGTACTTTTTTATATTTCCGCTGCTTGTATAGAAAAGGCAGGGCTTAGTGTTACAATCGGCTACCGGATCATTATAAATAATTCACACAGCCAGTACAGATGGTTGCGTCGTACACGCGGCTGCACGACGACCGGTATACTCGTTTTAATAATACGATCTCAAGATTGAGATCAACTTAAGTTGAGAATTCAGATATTGTGATTTATTTATAAGTAATATTCTTTATTGTGTAAATTATTTGTTATTTTGTTTTGTGTCGTTTTTATTTATTGTTTAATGATTATTATTTTAGAGGGATTTTCCACCTAAACATTTTAGAAGAATTTTATTATAAAATGTGAAACTGTAATTGGCATAACTTTGGCTTATAGATTTTGTATACTAGTTTTTATAATGTAGCTGTTGATTCTGTATTATTCAATAAATAAAATAGACCTTAGAAATTGGAAGTAGAAAGTTACAATGGCACATACTCGTATGACATGGCGACAATATAAGGGCTCGTAGTTTGGCTGTGGAACCGCTATGACTGGGTTTACCTGCCGGTGCACACACGCTCCCTCCGGTCAAGCTAGAAGTGGCATACATTCATGACGTCACGGCTTTTATCCCATGAGGGGTGATAGAGATATTCTAAACAAGTCTATAGGTGTTCCAAACATTTAAAAAATTATACTTGTAACAACATCCACGCTTCATCTTTCAGAAATATATGTTTTTTCATGCAAAATCAATTTCTAGTCACTTTTAAGAACACCCACGGGAATAGACGGCTTGGTGCAGTTCTTTTTAGGTGCCGAAAACTACAGTCAACAGAAAAATCAAATTAGGAACGAGAGGTGAACTAACCAATCACAGTTTAGAAAATAATTGACAACAACAATCAGGTTAGCAAACGATCAATGAGCTCATCCGATGAAAAGCGACCGCCACCGCCCCTGACAGCTACAACCTCCCAAAGGCAAAATGTCGACCAAATAAAGATGCCTTTAGGCCGCTTACACATCTGCGACTTTTTAGAGCGATACAACCGCGCGTTTGACAGCCATTCATGCGTTTGCATCGCGACGGCAGATTTAAAAACATTTGTATCGATTCAAGCACGCGTTCGTACCGATGGAAACGCACGTTTGCACACGCACATTAAGACCCTTATTAATAACCATTCTCAAGATTGAGAACAGTTTTGTGATCGGTCTCAAGTAACCGTGTTGATTAATAAACCTAACTTGAGACCTGAAAAGCACGTGCATACTCAAGAAGTACTCACTTGAGAGGTGCGCCGAGTTTCACGTATTAATAAATGAAACTCAAGACTAGCCTTCATCGCCGCGAAGGCGAATACTTGAGAAGTGATCTCAGCTGAGTAGACCTCAAGATGGATTTATAAATTAGCACGGAGCTTGAGATGGCGTCAACTGCTTAAGACGCATCTCGGTTGAAATAACCTCAAGACTTGTATTGCGATTAGTTTATTAATACGGGCTAGTATCGATGCTGTATCGCGTTTCGTGAGTACATACATACATACATAATGTCACGCCTGTTTCCCGTTGGGGTAGGCAGAGACCACAGACTTCCACTTGCTACGATCCTGACACACCTCTTCTGCTTCCTTCACTCTCATAAGGTTGTTCATACATGCTCGTTTCGTGAGTAGCGATGCACAATATGCACATGCACGTTTGTACTACCCCCGTAGAAGGAACAGCCACGCGCAGCTACCAATCTTTTGCTTGTAAATTAGTGGACCCAATAATTTCGTAGTCTGTGTTTACGTTTTTTTTTTAATTAATAATACAGAGAACGTGAAGAAAAGCGTGGCTGTCAATAATTGGTACTTTGAACGTTTTGCGTCGTCGTTTGTATCGATGCTGTGACGCGTTTGCAACGAAACTGTATCGTGTTTGCATTACTGCAGCTATAGTAGGCCGCTGCTGTATTGCGACTGAATCGCGATTGTATTGCTGCTTTGAGTCGCACGTGTATGTAAAAAATATGTATCGTATATAAATATATCATCATTTTCCTGCCCTTATCCTATTCTAGGTGGGGTCGGCACAACATGTCATCCTCTTCCACTCTCCTCTATCAGCCGTCATCTCCGTACTCACCCCTTTCACACACATATCATTCCTCACGCAGTCTACCCACACCTTCTTTGGTCTTCCTCTACCTCTGTATCCCTCCACATTCATACTTAACACTCGTCTTGTTACGTGCCTTTCATCTCTCCTCATAATGTGCCCAAACCATGCTAACCTATTACTCCTCAGTTTTTCTGTTATTGGCGCCACTTTTAGACTTCCTCTGATATACTCATTCCTGATCTTATCCATTCTAGTCACACCACACATCCATCTTAGCATTCTCATCTCTGCCACATGCATTCTACTTTCTTCAGTTTCTTTCATTGCCCAACATTCAGATCCAAACATGGTGACAGGTCTTATGATGGTTTTGTAATATGGTCTTATCGTATATAAATATATAAATCGTATAAATGATGTATCGATGCTGCATCGAGACTAAATCGCGACTTTATCGCTCAAAACGTCGCAGTGTGTAAGCGGTCTTAAAATAATTCCTCATTAACATAAAATATAAACTGAAGTAAGTAGGAAGAACATTACATAAAGATAATTATTAAAATAATCTTAAAGCTATGTAATAACACTATCCATTCTTAGCTCCCAAATTGATTAGGCCCCCTTTTTTGATTGATTATTGAATAAGAGATTTCGTATTTTTCAGTTTTTCTATTAATGGTGCGATATTAACAAATATCCTTGGACGTATACACACAGCGCAACTAGTCTCGAACTAAGCAACTAGGGTTGTGTTATAGATACCAGACGATCGATAAACTACACGAGATTTTTTTTTATTATATTTTAATTATAATACAAACTTACAAAAACATAAAAAATACAAAAAAAGAACAAACTACAAAACATATAAAGACAAATATCTACTGGTAATATATTGTCTACTTTTAGGGTACTCTTCCTACTACTCTTCAATTCACTCATTGTCGCCTTACTGAGGTTTTCTTGAAGAGATCTTTTATAGAGATAATCTCGCCAATTATATATTTTTAATATTGTGTTTAATGTAACTATATATATATATATATGTGTGTGTGTGTGGGTGTGTATGTCCGTTCACCTACATATGCCCTTAGCGGGACTCGAACCTCTAGACATAGCGGTCACGGTCTCTATCTATTACACTAACATGTCGTCGAATGCGATCTGGAGATATTGACTTTTGTTTAATATATTTTTCCGTCTCTCCATAAAAGTGGAAATTCAAAGAATCTCTTCATAATGCACCTATAAGTAAACTGAAGAATCCACTCGTACGGACCAGTTTCTTTTAAGCAAAAGGCCCAAAAGTCTCGCGTCAAGTTGCCAGATAACAAACAAATAAACAATCCACTTAATTATTAGGTACCTTCACGCAATTAAGCAAAGAGCATTTTGACAGATGTCAAGCTGTAATGACGCATTAAAATTTTACGTCACGAAGCTCAAAACAACGGTGGCGACATCTCATAATTTTCCTTTCTAATTACGTTTAATGTCCACAGTTATTTTTTTCGAGTTTTAATGTGCGCCGCTATAAAAAGATAATCACAAAAATAATTGAAACGAAATAATAAAAGGGGGTAAGAAAGGGGGTGAGGGGGCGATTAATGACGGCGCAGGGGAGGTGCGGGATAGTCGGCGCATTACGACCTAAATAATCAACATAATTACACTTTTTACCCCGGTTTCCCCTTTTTGCCCCCTAAGTGGCGATGAAAAGATTCTCTATTTAGATCGGATTTAACATAAAAGGACAGTTAATGCTTGTTTTTTGTCAATATTTGAATAATTATATGTCTTAGAATTCATCTAATTTCTGTACTCTTTTATATCTAAAATACAAATTTAATCGCGAGCATAAGTGTTTTGTCGACCGCAAGTCAAGTGTGACACTACCAGTAAAAGCTGAGCTCCCGTACGGTAGCGCGCTTATACAAGGAGCAGACGGTCCATAGGTTGAAGTGTTACCTACGTCTGATGTGTGGTTGACTACCAATATGCCATGTTGCTACATCTATGCTGTTATGCTGACGATACCTTACTCTTCTTATTACAACACCCACGCGAATTATTGTTGTCTTACTTTATCGAAAACTTGGCAAATATCTCTGGCCGTAACATTCCATATATTATACTCCAATAAAACAATAAGTAAAAGTTTATTAGCACACTTCTTTCGTTACGAATTTATTAGGTGGAATATAATTTTATATCCGCGGATATCTTCAAGTATCTTGATATAAATAAGTAAAGCAAGCACCCTTGTGGGCTCTGGCAAAGAATCAGTATATAATTAGAGATAATGAGACGCTATTCAGATGTCCGTCTGGATCCTTTTGCTCCAAGGATGTGATAAACTTGGAGGAGGTAAGGTAGTCCGCTTTAAATTCAAAATGAGTGAGGAACCTTCTTCGAGATAAATCGTAATTACTATGTAAACTCATATGGATAGATAAATAGTTTATTTGTACCATAAGTTCCAAAACAATTGAACAAAAATATTTTATAACATTCTATAAAAAACTACATCAGGACACACTAAAGTATTTGTGTGCTACATCCGTACAAATGGATCATAGTTAAGTGTACATAATTGGTCAGGGAGCAAAACATAGATTTTCAGCTATAACCCTATTCTTTTATTTAACGATGGTTTCTTTTTATTTCAAACTGACTTGCTGAAAGACCTGAAATTCAAGACGCAGCAAGAGCTGCAATAGAAAATTTGTTGCGGTCAAAATCGAATGAATGAAAGAGTGACCTACATTGGTACTACTTACGTAGTTTGAATTTCCGCGAATTATATGAGAAAAAATACTATACCAGAAGCAGGTATTAAAGAACTTACGTATGGGTGTCTTGGCTCGGCCTACATTTACACGTTCGTTCATCAATGCCTCTTTTGCCGGCCCTGCAGTAATGTACTATTAATTATTTGGCGATGATAGTGATAAAAAATTACATCACACATAAAAAAAATCAGATTGAAAAAAATATTAAGCGTAACAACTTAACGTAAGCAATAAACCTGGGGTTCTATTACATAAATTCATCGTTATCGTCATCGGTTAAGTTCTGAGATGTGATTGGTTGGCTCATTGCTCGCTCGGCAATTTGACGGTTTCTGATTGGTCAATGTAATCGATGACGATACCGATGAAGTTATTTAATCTAAGGGCATTTTGTACCTATGAGGCTGACATATGTATATGCATAATGCTAGACTTGGTAAATTCTAGATAAAAAAAACATATTGAACGATGCAGATTAAAAATACTATGATGACTGTCAGCAAAGTCATCACTTTCTAACTAGGCAGCTTCATACAAACCTATGGATGGTAGCTTATCTGATTCTATTTTATGTGACCATATAGCCGTAGACGTTAAAAAATTAAACGTGTATAAAATAAATTATATTAAGTGCATCCATATAATTAGATAAACACTATAGAGCACGCCCAAATGAATTCAATATCATAAATGACGTCCAGTATATATTCTATATATTATATTTATAACACATCCAAAATATATTTTTTAGCTCCATGTCTATCCGTCGCTCCTGACTGACGACGACAGGGGTTTTAAATGAATGGGTTTAATTCAACGAAATTGTTACTCTTTTTCTGTTGGGTAAGTAATAATCATATATAAAGATTTCCTTAATCAAGTTTCCGTTAATAAGAATAAGGAACATCGAGAGTCGACACTGTTTAGAATAATTCAGATAATAACGACTTTTCAATCACGTGTTTTTTTATTCACAACGGGTTAGCACTTGATCTCAATCACACCTGATGTTAAATGAAAATGAGGCCGAAGGTGGAAACGTACTGACCCGGTAACCCCATCTTATTTGGGGAAATGGCTATCTTATCTTTACCAACCTACAACAATGCTATTAACATTGGTGTTTGGCGGCTGACTTAGATAACATGGTAGCTAGCCAGGCGGACAATTAAAATTCCCTACCACCAACCAAATCGAGTACTAAACATGTACCCCGCTGGGGATCGAACCCGCGACCTCCAATTCGTAAACCCTATGTTGTTTGAGGGAGCCACGGAGACTGTTGACGAAATTACAAATGACATACATTTTTATTTAAGTTCAAATACCCTATTAACACATTCAATACCATTTAGCCAGACACAATTGAAAATTCATTGTTCACTATGTATATACTCGTAGTTGGCATAACGTGTTATGTACAGTCGGTGTCATGGTCTTTCGTACAGAGCTGTTTCATCCTGGTATAGAGCGTGAAGTGGACCTCGGATCTAGACTATATCATTTTAGGGAACTGCGAGATGTACAGCTTATATAGAGAAGCATGGTACCACTGATCATGTAAATCTAAATAAATTTATCTATTAAATAAATCACTGATCTTGTATGATTAATTGTGGAGTTGACTGTACAATCGGGTTCATAAATGCATATTTATCGAACATCTTTTTATTTAAAGCAATTAAATAAGAATATTTTCTGTTAGGATTTTTTTTTGTTTCGTCTTGTATTCCATTGCTGTATTCTATTCTATCCGTAAAGTATTTGTCTTCAATTATAGACTTAAAGATAAATTAAATATTTAATAGACAGATGCAAAAAATATAAAACTGAACCACTTAGTGACTACTTCATATTTGACATTCATTGCTGTTTAAATAAATAATTATAATGTTAACAAAACAACAGAGCAAACGACGTATTGCATGTCAGCGAAACAATCGTAAACATCTACACTGAAGGTCCATGTAGTGGCCGAGACGTTTTTACAAAACGAATGGGTCAATCTCGAAAGCTAATTTATAATGAGGTTCCGTATGATAAAATTCATTACAATTCATACAATAATATATGGTTCGTTGATGGAGTAGTTGGTGAAGTGACCATTATGAAAGTTTGTATGGAGAAAAAGGTTTTCTTTAGCCGAGGTACTTGAAATTTAGTAGGTATCAAGTCTACAAGCAAACAATAAAATACATCTTAAATACATTAACAAATTTCTCAAAATTCAGCCCATAGTAGTATAAAAACATCCATTCGATGATGAGATGACCCAAAATTTCAACAAAATATCATTCAATCGAGCGAGCGAGGCGTCGATGGCTCAGTGGAGGAGACACAGTTTGGGAGGTCCAGGTTCGATCCACAGGCTGGCCATGTACCAATGAATTTTTAAATTTAATTTATCCGACTGCTCTTGAGCGTTGAAGGAAAACAACGTGAGGAAACCTGCATGCCAGAGATTGAAAATTGAAAAGGCATGTGAAGTCACCAATCCGCATTTGGTCAGCGTAGTAGAATATGGCCCCATACTCCCTCAATATGGGTGCAGTGGGATGTTTACGGACTGATGATGATGATCATTCAATCCACGGCACACTGGATTTTTTTTATCGTAAATTTGCTATCCGGAACTTTACAAGTCACGAAAACAAATAGAAATCTGTCAAAAAAACAAGTTAGACAATAATTTTTGAGAATTAGTTACCTACGCTAATTAAGATGGTATTAGACAATAAGTCGATATAACAAGCTCTTGCCTTTTTAACGGGAAAATGAATTAAACTCATGCAATCCCGCGCGGGCCAGACTGACATTTAGTGAGTCAGTTTCATTGTTGTAAGTAGGTATTGCGAATTATTTCACTACTTGCTAATAAAGTTCCGGATGCCAATCCAGAACTCGTTTGTCAGATAACTTTATAATCTTTGTTTCACAGTGTTTATTAATCTTCAATAGTCAGTTTAAGTGGCTGTTATTTTTTTCGCAGCCATAGAAACTGTGTAAGTGAGAAAAATTTTACTTGATCAGGTATTTATGCTTTGAAATAGAAAAATATTCAACCACTTTATACGAGCAGATTATTCAAATCTATATAAGTATATGATGAGTTCTACACGTTGACTGAACCAAAAAAGTGTTCGAAACAAATAACTTCAAGTCTAATAGAAAGAAACAGTAAAGGATCAGACTTGGAATGCAAAAGTCTTTATTTTCCACGAACCAAGACGCCAGGAACCCTAAAAAAGCAAAATACAAACGCTAGCGAACGCCAAGTTCTAATTAAAATGATTAACTTAATGGTCTTAGTCATTAGCGATTTAAATTCGGAATAGTCTATTTTTTTTTCTCGTCTGTTGAAATTATAAGTCGGCCACCATTTTACGATTGGGCCAACGATTTTTTAAACTTTTACGACCATTCGTAATGCTTTATTCCTCTATTGTTTGTTTCATATGACATTATGATTGATAAATAGTAAAAAGTACTGATAAATATCAATATATCTGCAATAGATTCTGCAATTAAGTGGGTAAGCACTAAAATTATATTAAGTAAATAATAGATGTTTTATGGGTAGTTAGATATGGAGAGTTGTGTTGATATTAAGTATCGCGCAGGGGCACCACTCTGCCTTTCGTCTCCACGGAATACCAGGGTCGTGGTTGTTCCAACCCGACCCGAGATTTAGAAACCTATTGTAAGCTTTAATAAGTAATACTTTTATAATACAAGTACAAATAAATACTTTCTTTCTTAAATATGTGTAAGTGTACTTAACTCACTCAACTTCTCTTAACTCTCTTAACTTCACTTCACTGATGTCACTTAGGTCATCAGGTATAATCTGGTGCATGAGGTGTGATTGAGGTCACGTACGAACCCGTCGTGCATAAAAAAAGTGCCTTGTTAAGAAGAATTTGCTGAGTACCTTGCCTTTACATAGGCCTTACAGGTAGTACAAGTATTGATTCATACAGTTATCCAAATCATTATCGACTCGGGACTTCTAGTGCTACAAGGAGACACTATTATGTTAGCTTTGGCAATGACGGGGCTTTATAGTTCTAACATTTGTATAATAAGAGTCTCAACTTGCAAATTGCGTGATGGATGGTGTACAAGTTAAATGAGGTGTAAATAAGTACACATAAGCGCTCGAATGCGATTAGCGAAATGAGGCAAAGTTCGGCGCGTGGGCCACCATTTTCATGGGAATAATGTTCCGGCAGTGGACTTTTGATGTATCAAGAATAACCGGTGAAATTACCCTATGATACTCGCATAGTAGTAATATATGTGTATGTAAATACCTATATGACATTTATTCACGTAGTTTGTATCTGCTTCCCTATTTAATACCGCACAAACTACCTATTTAAAATGTACTGTCCTCATATCCAAAGGTTGCCTGGAAGAGATCGCTTTTAGTGACAATTTTGTCAATGTTTTTTTCACTATTTATATATGTACATTTATAGATACATCACAACATTAATTGACAAAGTAAATAAAGCAAATCCTATAAATATGTAAATAAAACAAAATTCATAGAACAAAGTTGAGATGAAAGGGTAGCGTAAATGACTTATCAAAGCTGCTGAATTAGTTGCTGCCATCAAAGAATATTTACTAGCAGCTGATATAAATATATAAATAATTTAAACAAAATTAATTGTAATGAAAAATCCTATTTAAAAATCCTCCCTGTGCTGTAATGGATTGTCACTGGCCTTATAGAAGGATCTTAAATACTGGATGAACCTTCTGCAGATTGCACCAAAAAAACGTGACTCCCAAAAATAAGTTTTTCTGCTCTAGCTACAGAAGTAATTTTTAGCACTGATAACCTATTCTAACAAGTTGAAGTCGAACTTTTATCGAAGAGATGTAGTTAAAAATGTTGTATCACTTTACAATTTAGGTCGAAAGTTCACCGAGTTCAGAAATAGAGACGCTTCCGAGGGCTCAGGACCCCTATTCTCGCACGATCGACATTTACTGTCAATAGACATTGGTATGTCTATCTCTTTCACACTTACATGCATGTGCAAAAGCGACAGATCTATGGATGTCTATCGACAGAGAAATGTCGAATGCGCGAGAATTGGGGTCCAGACGTTAATAATTTGATATGTAGGGGAGTTTACAAGTATAAAACTGTCTCGCTCAATCTTTGGCTATTTGTAACTCACAAAACTTGGACATGGAATTACGAGATTTTTCCTGAAATTTTATTGGTTGGACGGTTACAGATTCGGATGTCGTAAAGTTTTCTGATATTTGGTATAAGTGTCCTCAATTAGATTTCTTTCGAGATTCACATGTCGAGACGTTGCGGGCGAAAAGCTAGTGTATGCTAGAGATTATGTGTCGGCTTACTGTGATGTAAATGTGTGCGTGAAGTGCGCATTATAATTATGGATTTGCTTACTTTAAGTACTTCACTTACGATTGTACGATTCCCTTTTAGGTAGACACCACGTAAGATGTATTTATAAAAAAATATTACCGAGTGCTCTAATAAAGATTTTTTTAAATCGAATACGTTAGGTACATACCTGCACTAATTAAACATATTATCAACTAAAAACCGGTCGCTCCAAAACCGACTTCCTTTTTAATTATTTTATAATACACTTATGTCATTATCGTCGGTCATTAAATGAGCTATTAATTCATACATAATTAACCCTCCGTTATCGTGATGTAAACAACACCTAATTAAGTAAAACTGCATAGAGTATAAAATACCTGGGCATATTCACAATGGTCCGATATCGGAGTTCGCTTTACGATTTGAATTTCGAATGTGTTGGCGTGTCGATAAATTCTGCATCGGACTTTTTGGCGGGAATTCGACGAGCGACGTGTTTTTTTCTCTAGAATATATTTATCGAGTTTTGGTAGGCAGAAAGAATATTGCTGATACAGTCAAAGTCATGGATTTTGTCATAGACTATACAAAAAAATAGGAATTTGTATAACCCTAAGGAAGTGTAGATGTATTTTTGTATCCTACATTGAATAAAATATTTTTGATTTTGATTTTGATTTTGATTTTGATTTTATGAAAACAAATTCTACACTGAGCTTTTGTGTCAAAAAGTCGTCAAAATCTTCCATAAGGCACTGTAATTCTAAGATGGGAAGGCTTTAAGAAAGAAATTGAATAGCACCCGTGAGTAAATTCTTCACATTTCAAATGATCTCCAACTGCCTGATCACAGCTGCTTTCAACATTGCTGCTTGGCGGCAGACTGACGTAAGATGGTGGTAGCTGCAGTCGGACTAAATGCCCTTGCCACCTACCAAACCGCCCCGCTGGGAATCGAGCTTGAAGATCAATGAATACATGCATAACTTATTGGAGTTACTAATTACATTCGATACTGGCAATAATGTGGCTCAGATGGCCTGATAATGGCCAATATTAGGAAGAAAAAGCAGAACAAAAAATGGATTGTTTAGTAGACAGTAAAATCTTATGAATAGAAATGTCAAACTTGACCGTTCGTCATCGAATTAGTATGTCACAGACCAAGTTTCCTCGTGCGTTGTTAGACACTAACACGTTCGAGACACATCTTGCCTCGCGACGTTTTAATTTCTATTAGATCTGGAGATGCGTCGCTAAAAATTATAAACACTGGTTTGTAGTTGTAACCGGAGGCAGTATATTCAGTCATTTTTTTCCATCCATCGATAAATCCACAGACATAATATTAACGCATATGGACCGATTCGTTCAAACAATAAAAATGGCAGCACTTCATTGGTGTCAAAAAAGTTTGGAACCAATGTGAACTCAGTCACACACCGACTTCGTTCGCGAACTGTCGCATCAAATGCTATTGATTGACCAAAAAACATGTACGTATCTTATGTATTACACGTAAAACTCATATTTTTTAATCAATATTGTAATTTTTTCTTGAACCGTGAATTCATGTGACCGATTTATAGCTTGTGAGCAGATACTAAAAAAAATTTGGGTATGTGCGCGGTGGTTTTCACCATTTTTGTCAGCAGCCCTATTAGTGCTCGGTGATACTAAGAGATGGCACTGTTTTATCTACCAAGAAAAGCGAGGAAAATATTTGTTCGCGCGACCATATCTATAGCATATAAATCAATGAGTTGAATCACAAATTTTAACATTATATGCCCTACCTATTTAAAAAAGCAACCCTAATATGGTGCTAATTTTGCTCTGAGGAGCCGGACATGTACAAAGATTATTTTAGAATATATGAGTTTTTCAAATGGATATTTATTCGAATTTCCTCGTTCTCCGGGTCGCTAACTCCATTTATACCACTTATCGATTTTTTTTTTTTTTTTTTTTTATTAAAAACTGGTTTCGCGTTTGACTACAATTGACGATTTAACAGTAATGATGTTTAGATTGACATTTCTGACTGATAGATATATTTTTTTATGCACAACGGGTTGGCACTTGACCTCAAACACACCTGATGTTAAGTGAAGATGAGGTCGAAGGTGGAAGCGTACTGACCCGGAAACCCCAACACATTGATGCACTACATTAAACCACAACGAGGCAATTAATTGATGGCTAGAAAGAGCAAGAGAAATTGAATAGCCGCTACTAAATTAATTTCTACTATGGCGAGTGATCGCTCATTTAAAACCGAGTAGTCTACGCCCAAGCTTTCGGAAAGCCGGACAGCTTCATTGATGTATCGAGTCTGTTTTACTTAATCTTAGAGCTAGGTATAAAACAAACATTAATGACGCGTAATTTTATCTTAATTAAGACAACTAATTGGAAAATCACATTTGGTTCAACATGCAACGCAACTTTGTGGTATTTCATTAAGATAGATAAGAAAACAATTGGTGATGACGCAGGCGGTAAGGTTCCTTTTGCAAAGAGTCGTCTAGTAGGTACCATGCCACCTCTTACATTATTTTTGACGGATATGAGAGGTAGGGAAGGCTCTAACGACCTTACAGGCGAGCTACGTCGCGATTTCTTTCATTTATAACCCCCGACGAAATACAACGGGTGTTATGTACTTGACGGCGTTTTGTGTGTGTGGGTGTGTGTGTATGTCCAATCTTAGTAAGGCGTAGTACGATTTGCGATTTTTTTATATTAAAGATTAAATGAGCGGCCAGTGTGAGAGGGAATGAACTAAAAGAGATGTGACAGGATCGTAGTAAGTGGAAGTCTGTGGTCGCTGCCTACCCCTACGGGAAACCGATTCGAATCGATTAAGCCGTTTCGAAGATGTTTAGCTATTTAATAGAGTGTTTTGGCAAAGATAACATAGTCCTTCAAGGGTTTTCTATTTTTTTTTTATTTAAGATAAAACCAGGAGATACTTTTTTAGCATATTTGATGGAAATTTTTAGCGTTTCGAAAATATTTAGCTTGTAACACTATATTTTGTATATGTTTACCTGGACGATATAATCAGTTATTCAAAAAATGTTGTCGGGGTTTTTTCTAAATTTTCAAATTATAATTACCTACTTATTTTTTGATCTAATTGGAAATTTCCAACTGTTTTCCAAGGTCCTCCTTTATCAGCTCGACTTTTTTATGAATGCTCCACAACATAACTTGTTTGTTTGTTTTCTCCCAAGGCTTGTCATAAATTTTGTTCACATAGGTACTTAAATATTATTTTAGAGTACAACTTAGTGTTAATAAATGGGAGGCAGGACACCTAAACTAATTAAACCCCGTATTTTGGGACACCTGGACCCCATCTTTGTTGAGATAGTGCTCTGACTATTATGAAACTAGTTTGCGGCTTGTTTTCGTTAAAATGGAAATCGTTTTGTAATGAATCTGTTTACCAGCGGTTGATCTCCTGTTATTTAGTCTTTTGAGTAAACCACAGCAGCCACCGAAATCTTCCGTAAAGCACGGTCACCTTAAAATGAAACAAATATGATTCAATAGCTGAAGTTAGTTAAGGGACTGAATGCTGGGTATGGCGAACAAGAATGAAAGTAGAATAAATGCAGTGGAAATGAGATCAGAGGTATGAATGGGGTGGCTTTGAAAGATAGAACCAGGAATAGTGTAATTAGGGAGTTAAGCAATGTGAATGAAGACGTAGTGACAAAGATTGAAAAAGGTATTGTGAGATGGTTTGGACACATGTCCAAACCTTTCGAAAGGCTTTCGAAAGAGATATACGAAGCGAATATGGATGGCAGTGTTAGTAGGGGAAGACCACGACGAACGTACCATGATCAAATCGGGGACGTCTTAAAGAAAGGCCAAGTCAAGAGTACCCTAAACCGACGCGCATGTATGAACAACCTTATGAGAGTGAAGGAAGCAGAGGAGGTGTGTCAAGATCGTAGCAAGTGGAGGTCTGTGGTTTCTGCCTACTCCTACGGGAAACAGGCGTGACATTATGTATGTATGTATGTATGTTGAGTAAAAAAAAGATGAATTCTCAATTGCCTTATTTTTTTATGATTAACTGGATACGCGTTTAACCACAATCTCACCTGATGGAAAGTGACGATGTGGTCAAGATGAAACACGCGATCCCAGTAAATGCCTATTCACTCTGCTCTTGAAGATTCCAAGGGTGTGTTGGATTCAGGAAATACTGACGTCAGTAGGGAGTTCCAAACCTAGCCTGTTTCGCAATATGAATGGAGAGTCGAACTTTATAGTACGAATGAATATACGGGTCTCCCCACGCCAAGTAGTCCGAAGATGGAACGGCGACGGTGGAATAAGATTTTGTAATTCCAACGCACACTCACCGAAATGCATCTTGTGAGAGATCGACTTTGCGACGGTGTTCGCGGCTCTGCAGTTTAGCAGTCATTGAATGATCACCTATGAGTCTCATGGTATGTCGTTGCACAGAATCGAGTGCAGCTAGTTAATAGTCTTCTTTTCGAGTCGAGGCAAGTTTCAAATTTTATTGGACCCAAATCAATCCTTTCACTATGATATAGCAAGTTCTAATATATCTAATCAGCCCTTATCAGCTTTAACGGTCCTCGGGACCAAATTACCAAACCAGTATGAATTAATAATAATAAATTCCCATTAGACACATATCACAAAGAGAACCATACATAAGGAAAAAATAGTTGAAGTAAACGTAGGTAGTAAATTGAAAACAAAAGTAAATAGATTATTCATAAATTCCATTCTGACCGCAATTCGTATAAGTAGGTGTACTTTAAGTATAATAATTATAATATAATTACATACATCATTCATTGTAATTAATGTATCTAATAATAATAGATTCCAATTAATTGATTTACTCGTCAACGTTGATGCAACTGGTAAGGTTTGCTATCTCAATAAAATCTCTCTCAAATTTTATATTACAAAACCTTTTTGTAATATAAAAACCTGTTTTTAAAAGAGCAAGCCCTCGAGTTTCTTGCTTGATCTTCTGAGTGGAAAACTGCATTTGGAAAAAGCAGTAGCTTTGCAAAATGTAAAATTGACTTTTTAAGTGTAGGTACCCTGTGTAGCTGCAAAATAAAGCATTGTTGACATTGAAACAAACCCTCTGAGTTTCTCGCTAGCTCCTCTCAGTAGTGGTCGCGTTCCGAGCTAGTGGTAGTTTAAATAGCAAATGACGTTCATAAGTGCATATTGTATTGCCTACATGAATAAATGATTTTCATTTCATTTCAAATAATTTTCATTTTATTTCATTTCATTGATTTTGACAATATTAATTCTGAGATCTCTGCATCCATTCTTAATGAAGTTCATAGCATAGATAAGGGTATTCAAAAAAAAAATCACCCTAAAAATCATTTGCCTGATACCCCTTTTTACGAGTTCTTTTCTTTCATCTAGTCTTAGTAAAATCATTTAAGTACCTACTGTGCGTTCCCAGACCGTTTGGTTCCCGACAAAGTAGAATAGGATCAACCCCTTTCTTCCCGTGGGTGTCATAAAGGCGACTAAGGGATCGTGCGTGAGCATAGTAATATGGACCAGAGATGGACAGCAGCGTCATTAATAATAATAATTGGTGCTAAACTCTGAAAAATCTGCGATTGCCAACTTTTCACCAAGATTTTTTAATGGTAACCTATATCTGAATGGTCTTAAGGTCCTCCATTAGCAGTTGACAGGTTATCCATTATTTACTTTATATTATAAACCTTATTCTTTCTATATTGAAACAAAATAACAATAAAAACCGGCCAAGTGCGTGTCGGACTACGCGCAGTCCGTACTTGTCCTCACTATATTTAACAAACATATATATGCAGTTAGTTACATCGAAACTCTATGAAAAATACCGCAAACTTAAGTTTGCCAGGTAATTCCTCATATAATTAGAAATAAATGATTTTTGGATTTTAAGTTGTACTACTACGAAACCTTCCTTCGCGCCAAATTTGAAAATTGGAAGTCAACGGAAGGTTTTGATGAATCAGTCAATGGATCCGTCACTATGGAAATACTTGTCTGAAATACGTTTTAATCGCATTAAGTTAGAAACTGGATTTTTTTACAGAACATAAGTACGCACTTGATGTAAATTTCAGCTTGATACTTGTAGTCGTTCTTGAGAAAAATGGTTTTGAATAAATGAAAACGATATGATCTTTTAACAGCTTTACGGTCCCCAGAAAAAGAAGTACATAATGTTGATATCACATTTATAATAACAATTACATATAGCTGTAACTAAAGTAAAATTAAGTACCTACCTAAACATTATATAAAATAATTTTCAAATTATCTTCAAATTCACAATTAAGTACGCGTCAATTTAACCCCATTCATCAATGTCAGAGCAAAAATGCTATTCCCATTTAAGTAGGTACATGTATTCTAGATGATTTCGCCAGCAATCGTATCCTGAGAGCCTAATAACACCGGCCAAATGAAGGGTTGTAAGCGCTTCGAATTTTAATGAAATATTTGATTTATGCCCACCGTGAACATCAGGTAGCTTATTATAAGAATATATCATTAAACATTACGTATATAATTAAAGCCAAGCTTAGCCTCAAGCTACCCCAATTTAAGCCGGCTCGCCTGCATTATAATTTTAATAAAATTGCCCGCTGTCCGATAAAAATAATACAAAAAAAAATAATAAGAAAATTATAACACATCTGATTGATGTATTATTTGGTAATTTATTGGTTGTAATTACATCGTGTAATAATGGTTGATAATGCGGTGCGCCGGAGTGAGGCAACGATTTATTAGTATTTATTAAAGTATGAATTATTGTATAATTACTGGGATGGGAGCTTCCAAACTAAACAGAGCGGTTGTTTTAGGGTTGAATTTATGGGCAGTTCTCGGAGGCGATCTAATCGCGGTTGTTTGCGAGCAGTGTAATGCGGGCGCCTCTCGAGCGGTGAATATTATAAAGTTATGGACGCACGCGTCTAGGGCAACGCATGCATTCCAGGGTTAAGCAGACTTAACGAAACTACCGATTGGCTATAGTAACGATCACATGCATTACGCTCCTCGTGATGCTATTAACCAATATGTGAACGAGCTCTACTAAAACACTATCTACAAATGAAGACACTGATTCAGGTAAATCAGACATGAGTAAACGATGTACATTCGCTGGTTTAACTTAATGCATTTGACCAATTTCCATGTAATGAAAAGTGACTATTTGATAATCTTATAATGATTTTATATTTTGTCTACTTACAGATTCAGCTGAAGATTAAGATTGAAGATTCATTTACGATCACTGATTGCAGGCCGTTTCCAACCGGTCACTCTGGAATTGTATGGGAGAGCCTATGTTCAGCAGTGGAGGTTCTTTGGCTGATATGATGATGATATTAAGATTTTATGTAATAGAATCTTTAAGTCAACGCATGAAGTAAAATAGAAGAAAACTGTAATTGGGAAAAGTCTGAATTAGTGCCAAAACGTACCCCTGAGGTAAACGTACGTAATGTAAAAAAACGTACACTAAACAATTCTTGATGAATTTCCTTTAATTATATTATTATCTATATTATACATACTTTACATCGATGTTTTCCCCTGCTAGTTATCAACTTTTATTTAAGACAGACTCAAGATTAGTGGTTTGTGCGATAAAATTAAATAGAGCAATGAATATCAAAAGCCTATGAAGGTCCATTGCTAGGTGTAAACCTTTTAATAGAAGCACGCGCCGCCGCTGTATATGCACTTTAGCTATTGCAGATTTTTAATCACTCCAATGAGATTGCTTCAATTGTGGTCAATCTAATATGCTATCATAAAGTACACACAAATATTATTTGTATTACGAAATGATCGGCCTAGAATTTTAAATATAACTACAATGTAATACTCTTATAGTTAAGATTGCTCAAAGCTCGAACCCTATTTCGTTGACGTAAGGTGTAGAAACCCGAAATCCACTTATTTCTTTAGTAAGTAAACAAATATCTTATAATAGTAGATCCTCCCTTCACGGCTAATAGTTTTTATGCTTATTAATACTGCATAAACACTATTACAGAGATCGGACGACGATAAAATTCCAACAGATGTGTTCGTAGCTATTATAGTGAGTTATTAATAATATATGCATCGATACATAGTTAATTATTAAGCAGTGTGTGGTTTGTAGAAATACAAGTGTGTTATGTTTTCTTTAATTTCGGCTAATTTATCATATAATATTACTAAAATAAACCATTAACATAATAAATGAACGTGTGAATGTAATTGAAATGTAAATGTTACATTACATTGTGAACTTTTTCAATTCTATGGTGGATATACCAGCAATAACGGCTATTCCATCTAATATCTACATATACATTTAATAAAATTGTAAAGGCATAAAACCTGTGCACTGAAGATATTCTGGAAAAAACTACCCAGTGCTGTGTGCTTTCGACACGGAAAAAGATAGAACAGTTCCCGTGGGTGTCTTCCACCAAAAACATCTATCAAATCAAATCAAGTCAAATGGAAATATTTTATTTCATAGGATAAAATTATCACTTGAAAACGTCAATATTACATTTAAATTTTAAATTTACTGCTCATTCACATTCACACAGCTGACTCCCCAGAGAAGAATGAGCAAGAAACTCTATGGTTGCTCTATATGGATTTTTTTTTATGCACGACGGGTCCTTACAATACCTCAATCACACCTGATGTTAAGTGAAGATGTTTCAACGGCGACGGCCTCACCCCCTGTCACGTGTATATTTCTGTATATTTCGATAGGTGAACCATGGATGTTGTTTCAAGCATTGAACTTTTAATGTTTGAAATACCCCAACGCTAATGTTTTGAATATTTCCGACCACCATTTGGGATAATGACCCACATGCGTAACGTCACGAGCTTTATACATACCTACTCTACGACTACTTAAGTCGCTCTACATACCTATGTAGAGCGACTTAAGTATTTAATTTTGCGATTTGAATATTAAAACCATTTTTTAAATTCTTGTTTGTTTGTTGGTTTGAACGTTCATCATAGAAAACTACCAAACGGATTTAAGGTAGTTTTCACAAATATATTTAATTCTGACCAAATACACATTTAGGCAGTGGCCTAAAAAGTGATTACTCATATCAAAGCGTGTTTTCCACTGAAAACATTCTTCTTTAAAATTATTCTTTAACATTGTGTAAATATCTCAGCGGCATGTGCCCCGCCTCCTTGACATAACCTCCATTACTTTTATGACCTGAGGCTCTCTCCCTGATATATAATACCTCACAATTCGGTAATTTTACTAGATTACGCTATGTGAAGGGTTTTATCCCAATTTTCAAATTTATTAAGAACAGTGTCGGAAAAATTTTGTGCTCTGTAACTTAAAAATAAAGACATGGCTTAATGGTCTTGTAACCAAGCCAATAAAAATACAAAAAAATAAATATGCCATCTTGGGACACTACCTATATCACAGATTACTAATAAGTTACTAAAGTCCTATATCTTTAGACTTACATTTTTACAATGAGACTCCGGAGATATACAGAATTTACCTTCAAATAAATTTTAAATTAACATGAAACAGAAGTTAAGTGCACAAAATGATTAACTCTTGGACTTAAAACCTGCTCTGTGATATACAGGGTGAAATTTAAGTCGTGTAATTCCTGTTTACTGACTCCACTCCTGATGACGAACAACTTTCCACTAGAGATCATAGCCGAAATCAGCCGAAAATTGTTGGACTTCCATACTAAAGATGGTCTCAGAATGATTTACTTTGTATTCGTAATCGAACATTTTTTGATCGAATTCGACTTCGACTATGGTTCGTTGGGGAAAGTTGTTCGAAATACCGTCTTGATTCTGAAGCAAAGAGCAACCCTTGATATTTTCTGGGGACTACTATAGCGATGTTACTAAGCGGTAAAAAAAATTTCAACGTTTTGACATGATTATTTGCAGGTGTGCTATGAAGTAATGAACTTTTTTAATTGATAGCCCAAAAGGAGGGTCATGTTTTTCGAGTGTATGTATTTATTTCATTTTCTTATTAAGATTTCGAAGGAACAATCGGTGCAACTGTTAGTCAAATAGCTAATTTTAACATTTAACTAAAAAAACATACAGCGAAGTGCGAGTCGGGACATCTTTGATTTAAATATTCGCACTTGTCAAACTGAAACGTCGTGCTTGGTTATCTGTCAAATTTCACTATCTGTGTAAAAACCACAAAAACATTGTCGGGCTTACCCTATTTTGAAACTCTAGGCACGCCACGCAAACGCCTTCGAAACGTTTGAATAGATTTCTGTTGACGGTGGCTAAGAATCATCTCGCAAACACAAACTTACGAAAAAATCTTTTCCAAATCTGTACAGCCGTTTTGACACTACAATGCCACAGCCAGCCCTTAGACAAAGTCTTAACACCCTACTTTGAATGGGAGGTTTATAATACAGTTGTAAGGTCGTACTTATTTAAGGTACTTACCGGAGCCGTTGGCAAATAGGAAGTCCCTGTGGAGGGATGACGTCTTCAGGTAAGGGTAAAACAGCTTGCTGCCGTCCGTGGGCCCGCTTGCGTAACTGCGCCAACAGACAATTGGAATTCAGCATTGTGAAAATGGACCAGAAAAAGGTTTTATTACTAGACCCTGACCGCGAAAAGGATTTTTAGAACTAAAAAGCAATAAACAAAAGTTTGCCTATAAATATTTAATCTTATCTAAATCTGCCGCCAAACAGCAATGTTAATAGCATTGTTGTGTTCCGGTTGTCAGAGATAAGATAGCCAGTCCCCCAAATGTGTTGCGGTTTCCGGGTCAGTACGCTTCCACCTTAGACCTCACCTTCACTTAACATCAGGTGTGATTGAGGTCAAGTACGAACCCGTCGTGCACAAAAAAAAATTTGTTTACCCAATGGTATTCGATAAATTTTAACCTAAACAGGGTAAAATGACAATTGCAAGGCCCCATTCAAAGATAAATAAATAAATATAAATATATTTCGCATACTTACACCAATCATCTAGTCCTAAACTAAGCAAAGCTTGTGCTATGGATAGTAGATAACGGATAAACATACATAAATATTTATATAAACATCCAAGACTCGGGAATAAATGTTCGTATTCATCATACAAACATTTACCCGTCGCGGGATTCGAACCCGCAACCGTTGGTTTCGCTGATAGGGTGACTATCCACTACACCACCTCATCTTCACTTAACATCAGCTGGTGTGATTGAGGTCAAGTACGAACCCGTCGTGCATAAAAAAAAAAACACCAATCGGTCGTCTGATAACAGACAACACCCAGAAACAGAGCTATATATAAATAGTTCTTGTCTCATTACTATCTAAGCTGCTTAAACATAATAAAATCACATTAATAGAATCACAGTGGCATTTTCATATGAGTGTTTCCGCGCTTCGGAGGACACGTTAAATCGTCGGTTGTTATCAATTGAAGACAGGAGCCGTTAAGCCAAGTCGGTGGCTGTTTCGTTCCCTATCTCCTGGGTGTATCATTATATGCAATGCACTATAGCTTTATCGCATCATACAAAGTCACTACCTCGACAATATCTTCTCTCCAATAAAAAGTAATCACACACGGTCACGTAATCTCGTAGTAATTGGTAGGCAGATCGTTGAATTTGCCGTACAATTAAAAACCTAGATGGAATAATATATGGCTGATATTTCCGCTTTTATAATCTGTGCTGCTCAGAGCGAGTTAGGTTCTTCGGATAATAAAGACTCTTGCAGATCTGCTTTTTGACCGCCTCTGTGAATCAATGTCAACATAGGATTTATGAATCGGAGGTCGCGGGTTCGATGCCAAGTGGGGTACATGTTTAGTACCAGGTGTGGCTGGTGCAAGAGCAATTTAAATGTCCACCGGGCTAGCTACCTCCATCTTATCTAAGTCTGCCGTCAAATAGCAATGTTAATAGCATTGCTGTATTCCGATTGGCAGAGATAATAATAGCCAGTCCCCTAAATAAGATGTGGTTTCCTGGTCAGTACGTTGCAGTTAATTTAATTTTGATGATTGTATTTATTATTTGATGATTATTTTGCGCAATAAAGAGTATTTGTATTGTATTGTATTTTTATTCAATCACACCTGATATTAAGTGACGATAAGTTAATAGCAATGGAGTTATCTACGCGTTTGGTCGATATCTCCAGCAACAAGAAGCAGTTACCTCTTTCAACTTTATTTAATTTGTATTACGATACAGAGAGGTAAGTGTGCCTGCCTCCTGAGTACGGTGCCCCACGGCACGGACATAAATGAAGTTTTTTATTCATAGGTAGTTTAGTTTTTTTTTGTATAGAATATATATATTGAATTTTTATATAGTTTTCAAAAGTGGCATCAGTTATATAATTTATGCACGATAGAAAAAAAAAGGAGCCAGAATATTAGTTTGCGGTCAAAGTAGTCTCCACTTACAATATTATCGAATTATTTTTAAAATAGATACCACGTGTGAAACGTACAACGAATAATTAAACCGCCGAAAATGGGCTAAAGTTACTTCAGTAAGGTTCTATTCTTCAACATTCAAGGTGCATTATCAGATCACAAAACGGAATAATTGACGAAAATGTCGTGTTTCATACATACATCTTTTTTGAACTTGATTAAATGTTGGCGGCGAATTGTGATCTTCTTTTTTTGTAATGCTTTTTAATACAATTTATTCGAATGCAACTTTGAAAATGAACGCCGGTAAAACACAACTTCAACTCCCCGTAACTATTTCACATCTTCGGTTTACGCTAAAGGATTCTCAGGCGGGAGGGCGGCAAGAGGGAGGGGGGCGCAAGGAGCGCGCGGGGCCTGCGCGGTTTTTCACTCAAGACCACGTGTTAGTCACGTGCGTGGATAGGAAACTTTTCCAGCAAAGTTTTTCCGCCTTTTACTCGGCGCGGCGCGGCGTCGTCGCCCACCGTCGGCATTGTTTCACAGACTGGCAATTGATGTGTCGATTTTTCTTTGTTGGACTTTTCCGTGTTTTTACTCTTGCACGCATACTTTTAGCTGTGATAAGCTAATTGAAGTAGGTGTTTATTTTTGTGAAAGATGTGATAATGTACAACATAGTATTATGGGAATTAACTCAGGTTTTGTTACTCTGGTATATACGTGGACCTTAATTTAATTCGTCTCTACTCTAATTCGAGCCTCATTGACGACCTGTTTGGTGTAGTGGTTAGCAACTTTAGCCACTATACCAAAAGATTGCGGGTTCGAATCCCGCTAGGGGCATATGTTTGTGTGATGAATACGGACATTTGTACCCGAGTCTTGGATGTTTTCATTTATAATAAGTATTTATTTACAAAAAAAATGTATTTATGTAGTATATCAACCATCTGGTGTCCACAACACAAGCTTATAGTTGCTTACTGTGGAACTAGATGGCGCTGTGTGTATGTCTAAGGATATTTTATTGTTATCATACTGAGGTATAAGTAAAAGTTATTAAGGATTCCCATATTCATGTATAAAAACTTTACCCTCCTTCCTCCAGTCGGGTAAAAACTATGATTTCGAAAGGAAAATATAAGAAACTAATGGCTATAAGTAACAACGTGATAAAGCCAAAACATGAGTTGACTTATTTGATTTGATAAAAAGACGTCATAATCATACTTCTAAAATAAAATTGTTTCTTAAATATTGTTACCTATGGTGGTAGTATCATTAGATGTATCATCTAAATATTGTTTTTGTAAATTGAACATAGGTAATGTCACGACCTTTATCCCACATGAGGTTTGTCACAGATTGTCAGCTGGATTTTCTTCAAACATTGCTAAGAAGTTGTTCTTTTTTTGTATTGTACAACGGATTGGTACTTGACCTCAATCACACCTGATGTTAAGTGAAGATGAAGTCGAAGGTGGAAGCGTACTGACAAATCTGTTCATCCTACGTCAGCTGAATTTTCTTCAAACATTGCTAAGAATTTGTTCTTTTTTTTTATGCACAACGGATTGGTACTTGACCTCAATCACACCTGATGTTAAGTGAAGTTGAGGTGGAAGGTGGAAGCGTCCTGACAAATCTGATCATCCGTTTCTGTGATGTATGTGAAGAAATGTTCTGTGTCGAATGTCATTACCGATGATGCATGTTCGTAAAACTTAGTTGATTAAACGGAATGCTGTGTGGTTTCAATCTATCTCTTCCCGTGGGTAAAAAGACTTTACACTATAACCTTATCTATAGACTGTTAAAAATACCTATAGACTGCCCCGTTCGGCGGTGGGTCACGTCACGTGTGCATTTCTGTATATTTCCAAGGTGAATCGTGGAGGTTGTTTCAAGTATTAATCTTTTAATTTTAATTAATCTTTTGGGATAAAGTTATTACTTTATGTAAGTTTGTATGTTCATAAAACCAGATTTTCAAAATTATGAACAGTCGAGCACAGTCATTATTTATCTTATGTAGCGAATTGTTCAAAGTCAAAGTCAAAGTCAAAAAATATTTATTTCGTAGGATAAAGATTATCACTTGAAAACGTCACATTTTTTATCTTAATATTAAAATTATTGACATTTTTGCTCATTCGCAAAGCAGATTCCCCAGAGAAGAACGAGCAAGAAACTCAAGGGTTGCTCTTTTAAATAAGTTTGGGTTACAATTATATTATATTGTATAATTAGGCTGAATATCGCCGAGCGGCCTATGTCCATGCTTGCTTATCATCCAGATAGTCAGAAATTTTATAATAGCCTTTGGTAAATAATGTCTGTTTTATGATGGTTTTGAATTTATTTAAAGGTAAATTTTGAATGTCCACTGGAACCTTATTATAAAAGCGTATACATTGCCCCTTAAATGACTTAGTGACTTTGTGTAAACGGCTGGCATGAACAGCAAGTTTATTTTTATATCTGGTATTAACATTATGTATATCACTATTTTTCTTAAACGATTCTATATTTTTTCTTACATACATTAAGTTTTCGTAAATATATTGCGATGCTAATGTTAATATATTAATTTCTTTAAATTTATTCCTAAGAGACACTCTGGGGCCCAGTTTGTAAATCGCGCGAACCGCTCGTTTCTGCAGAACAAAGATACAAGTTCAAGTGATCTAATGAGCTGTGGAATTTTTACAAGCGTTTGCTACGTCTGTGGTCTTCGGCGAACACGTTTTGAAATTCGAATGCATTACAAACTAGTAATCGTTTTACCATATATTCGTAACTTATGGATATTAAAAATTAAAATGTATCGATTAGTTCCAAATTTCGGAATGATCATTAATATTGATTGACATGAGCCGTGTCTAACACTCATAAAATTTATTGATTATCGACATCAGATTTCACCCATAGACAATTCCCTTGTTATTATCGTAATAGTAATAAAATCGTAGCTTTCTCAACGTCCCAAACACAATGCATCACCAGACCAGACCGTTTCGCAATCAACATATCAACTTAACCGTGTCTAGAAAATTCTTAATTGAACTAATGAGAAGTAATTACAATTTTTATTGCGGCCATAATGATTACGATGCCTTAAAATAATAAAAGCAATTAGACATTGATGGGCGTAACTGAATCGTTGTATTTGTCTCTTTCTATCCCACCGTTGATAGATTAGGTGCGAGTGGTAGAGGGCACAGCCTGATTAGATGTAATTGTTCGAACGGTTATAAAAGTTGATGTCAGAGTCGGTGTTCTGTTTGTCGTAAAATGGCGAGATGTTTCCATTTCCAACGACTTAATGTTAAAAAAAATATAAAAGCGTAGGTAGATTGTGTACGAAGCTTGATTACATTTTAGTACAATCGGTCTATTAATCTAAACCACAGTCTTAATGACGCCGTGGCACAATTAAAATGACTGATTCATAACAGTGAAGTTGGGATACAAATGAGTCACGTGATTTACACTAATTAATACAATGAACGTTGAATTCAAACAAAATGATGTGATCACATCTAAATAGAACTTGCTAATAAACACTCCAATCAAAATATGTCACATTGTATATAAAATTATATTTAGCAATAAATTTTTTTGTGAGAATTACTGCTCCACCTTACCTAAAATTAATATCAAATGTGGACAAATGAAGATGTTATCATTGAAAGTGTACAGTTAAAGTTAATTATGAAGGTATCACTAGATTCTGTTTTAGTGCCTGTAGTAGAGATTACGTTCAGCAGAAGTACGCCGAAATGCAGGATAGGAATTAGTTCGTAATGCGACAGTACGCCCTAAGAGGTTAGATAAAACAATTCATGTTGCGACAGTACTTCAACATATTGTAAGGTAATATTAACCGGCACATTTAGAGAAACAAACAAAATCTGAAATGAAGCGGTTTCATATATAAAATTAGTGAAACGACACTTAATTTTTTTTTATTTTAAACTACAATTTCAATAGTGAACAGTAATACATTTAACTTATTTATGAAATACATAATCGACCAAAGGATAAGGTTTACTATGATTTAGATACTTTTTTGTTGTGCTAAAAATTGCGCGGGTAATTTAATTCATGATGCAACAGTACGCCGAGATGTGAAATTGGACGTAGTTAGTGATGGGACAGTACGCCGTGAGATGAGAGAGAGTTAGTTCATAATGCGACAGTACCACCTACTAAAGCCGAGAGTGGAATTTGGAAATAGTTCGTAACCAGATGGCCTATCTATAGGCATAGGGCAATTGAATAGATTAATTTTATAAGCAGAAATAAAGCACTCAGTGAATTAATAATCTTCCTTGGAAATCAACGTAATTGCGTGTTCATGATGCTGATAAGTGAATTATCAGCATCACCTGCGTTGATGTATACTGTTGGTGTTAGCGTCGTGTTATCGACTGTACCTACAAGGTGTCCAGTATAGTCGCCCTACGTTAGATATGTCTTCTTTCATTCGTAGATTAACAAGCGTAGGGTAACAATAATTTTTTTTGTTATCTTATTTTCTCATACAAATAAAACAATAACCATATTGACGACCTGTTTGGTGTAGTGGTTAGCAACTCTGACCACTATACCAAAAGGTTGCGGGTTCGAATCCCGCTAGGGTCATATGTTTGTGTGATGAATACGGACATGTGTACCAGAGTTATGGATGTTTTCATTTATAATACGTATTTATTTACAAAAAAAATGTATTTATGTAGTATATCAACCATCTGGTATCCACAACACAAGCCTATAGTTGCTTAAAGTGGAACTAGATGGCGCTGTGTGTATGTAAAAAAAAAAAAATATTACTTTATTACTTTGCTTTAGAAAATCACTCGCAAAAAAGTGCTTCTTGAGTTTTATTAAAATTTTTTGTGCACATGTCTTACACTGTAAGGTGTGTCAGGATCGCAGTAAGTGGAAGTCTATGGTCTCTGCCTACCCCTACGGGAAACAGGCGTGTGTATCTTTAATTTCATTTCACATCTGGTTAAATATTGTTTTTTCATGTCATTAACAAAAATCGTTACATTTTTCGTTTTGTACATTGTGTACAGTTTTGTACAATATGAAGTTAACAGTATCGATCTCTAAATATACAATATATCGCAGCGCATTGTCACCCTACGACTCAGCGGTTTTGAGACCGGTAATTTCGTTGGTACCTAAATAATACAGGAAATAATATTATGCACGTGCACGTACCTTTGTTTTTTTTTATGCTCAACGGGTTTGTACTTGACCTCAATCACACCTGAAGTTAAGTGAATAAGGTCGAAGGTAGAAGCGTATTGACACAGAAACCCCAACACATTTGGGGGACTGGCTATCTTATCTTTGACAACCGGCACACAACAATGCTTTTAACATTGCTGCTTGGCGGCAGATTTTAGCTAGCCAGGCGGACATTTATAATGCCCTACCACCAACCAAACCGAGCGCTTAAACATGTACCCCGCTGGGTATCGAACCCGCGACCTCCGAATCGTAAACCCAATGTTGTTTACATTGAGCCACGGAGGTTAAAAGGCCGGAGGCGGTTTGTAATATTATATTATTTAATAATTTTAACTCCTGAATAAACATTGTGTTATTCATTTATTTTCTATATCTTCAATATTTTTGCGAACTCGCTAAATGTATCTTGTAATACTCGACGACCTTTTCACTCGAGATAAAAGCATTTAAAAATATTTTTAAATATTTAACACAATTTTCTTTCCAAATTAAACTAACACTTTTTTATTGATATTTCTAATAATTAAGTTACAATGCACGAATCCTGTATTGATGAAAGATTTTAGAGAAACCAATGTCTTCATTTTGATAAAGAAATTGAAAATAAAAGTTTAACACCACACTAGTCTATCACTCAATGAATTAAATGCTCTACATTATACTGGACTTAAATGAATATTACCTTTTTATTTAAAAATACTGTCTGTCTTTTCTTTTTAAAATCTTTCAACGATGATTTAATTAGAAATCAGTCACCAATTAATAACTTGTTGACGGCAGAAGAATCAATTATACTATTATAATTTATGATGTATGTCTATAGTTTTTATACTCTTGTTTACTATTACTATTCATAATAACAAATATATTGTTCATAATAACAATTTATATTGCATTTATTTATTTCATATTTTTATATTATATTTAAAGATCTACATGTATTTATATATATATGTTGAAGCAAATGATGGGGTCATGTTAAAATAGAGGATATATATCTTCAGTATTAAAGTTCGAATCTTCATTGGCAAAACAGACCCTTATAAGTCTGTCTGTCCGGTTGTCACAGGCTTGTAACTCTGCATACTCTAATTTTAACGAGATGTACTTTTCGATTTTTTCTGATTTTATGAAATGAGATGGAAATGTCTTATGTGCAAAATGATTCTTTTTTGCATTTCATAATGTATGTTTGTTCGACATATCTCTAAAAATGAAAAGGTGCTAAGGTCATTAGGAATGCCTCCTATAATATTTAAACTAAGTGCTTATGCTGAAAAAACTTTATAAACTCAAGGCTCCTTGCATTCAATTTCAAGGAATATCATATTGAATAAGATAGGTTTTATTCAAATATTTTTTTAAATAATTTCAGGTTTTGATAAAAATATAATATTTTTTTAGGTACAGTAAGCACGACTTGCCAAAATATCACAACACCTAAAAAATATATATCTGAAAATTATAAAAAATAAAGGATGATGGATATATTACTAGCTTTTCTTCGTTTGCCTAAGCGCGTTTTCCGCATAACGCCATCTAGCATTTTTTACAGTACTGTCACCATCGGGTAGCCTAATATAAATTTTACGTTGTTTTAAGAAAAAAAAATACGAAAATGCTGAATCACGTGTGTTCTTATCTCTATAGTAGTCTACATACAAATTTCAGTTTTTCTAGTGTCCTTTGTTTCGGAGATATTGACATTTGTGTATTTGAAATTTATAGGTACACCTCGAAATAACCTAAGGAATAGGTACCAAATTAAGTATATCAACATCGGTCCACGCGTTTCGACTGGGCGATGACCCCTGGGGTCAGTCAGTCAGGACTTAGCTTTTATAAAATAGATTGCGGATAGACCAACTATGTTTATACATTTAAGTACGGTCGCCATAAGAAATGGCAATTTTCAAGATGACTGACCAACAAGTTGGTGATGCCTGAACAAGAAATGGTGGTTTTCACAAAACTTCCTAGATAGTGACAATTTTACTAAAGTGCCTTAGAATTAGTTTCAAATACTAAAAAAAAAGATGCACACAATTATGTTTAGTTATTATGTTGTTGATGGTGATTACTTATTACTATTTTGAGTTAGAATAAAAATGCAATTTAAAAATTTAAAATATAGTCTATAACGTTTTGATGGTCAAATGAATTTCAACCTTAAGGTTGGATACTATTTATTTTGCTAATTGTATAGTGCATATACCAAAGTCATTAATTATCTAACCTTCAACTTAGAAATGTTGTTAAAATATTGATACTCTACTTAGGTAGAGTCTCTATAGGCAGGATAGTGATAAGACAAGGAACAGAAATTTTCCTCCCTATCGAGGAGAATCTATTGTATTATCACTCGTACCTACATCGGTGTTTTATTCTGAATAGTATTACGGGTATCTTTTCTTACGAGTAATGTACTCGTATTAACAGTTTCGGTAATCAGTCGAAAAAATTCTTTTTTACTACAAAGAATATAAAAAGAAAATATTATTTACGTTTTTTTTTTTTTTTTTTTTTATGCATAACGGGTTGGTACTTGACCTCAATCACACCTGATGTTAAGTGAAGATGAGGTCGAAGATGGAAGCGTACTGACCCGGAAACCCCAACACATTTGGGGGACTGGCTATCTTATCTCTGACAACCGGAACACGACAATGCTATTAACATTGCAGCTTGGCGGCAGATTTAGATAAGATGGTGGTAGCTAGCCAGGCGGACATTTTAAAATGCCCTACCACCAACCAAACCGAGTACTTAAACATGTACCCCGCTGGGGATCGAACCCGCGACCTCCGAATCGTAAACCCAATGTTGTTTACATTGAGCCACGGAGGAGATTAATTAGTGTTGACAATTTCGATAGTAAAATTGTTACACTCATAAGAAAAGAAAAAATATTATTCGCTTTGGTTCTTACTTTAATGAAAGACAAAGAAAAAAAAAAGAAACATTTTTTTATTAGACAAACTAATTTAATAAAAATTAAAGTAAGCATGGGCAAAAAATATTTGATCGTGTTACTGGACTTGTCAGTAAAAAAATTACTGTTATTAATTAAGCTTTACGAATGATACTAAATAGAGGGACACTCATCCATCAAGTCATTTAGTAGATTGTCGATTTATAGGTACATCGTTTTTTTTAATTTCCGTTTTGACATTATGCAATATAATAAAACAACGTAATAAAAAAATGTATAATAAGATTTCGTAATGTAATTTCTGTCCTATGTTTGTTCAATTTATGTTTGTATACTTATACACAATAGTGTTAAATAAAAATAAATAAAAATGAATTGTCTTTGTACATTTTATATACAATGCATTTTTCTATAACAATTTTGTGTACAATAAAGATATTAAAATAAGATGAATATTTTTATATGGAATTACTCATAGCGCTAAAATTACATTTTACCTATTTAATTTATAATTTAATTTATAGTAATTATGAAATTTGTATTTAAGACTAAAATGACAGGATTTTGTACAAAAAACATTTTATAAATTTTAATTCAAATAATTTTATACAGAATTACTTGATTCGACTCTCCTGTACCAATTTGTACATAAAAACTTCGTCACTGGAGTGCTTCTATTATTTAAAGTCAATGCTGGGGAGATTTAAGCAAAGTATCAGATGCGGCGACAAGAATACGGCACTTAAGTTGGTGAATGATTGACTGAGTAGTTATTTATGTTCAATTTAACTATTTTTGTTTGATGTTAATTATGTACCTATTTTCTGCTCTACATTTTAAAATCATTATTTTATTGTTTTATTTTAGATACTTTTGGCGTATTTTACTTTACGTATAGTTGAAAAATTTGACTTTTTATATACGGAGACTATAATAATACACACTCACTTTGCACATGGCTTTCCTCTCCCAGGGTGGGACGGAGGAACAGGGCCCAGCTCTTGGAGGTGAGTATAATGTTTCTTTGCCATATAAAAACACATATAAAAAAATGTTTGTATATGTCTTTATATGTTTTGTGGTTCATTTATTTTTATGTTTTATATGTTAAGTTTGTTTTTTACGATTAGTGTGTGCTTACTAGTGGCAAATAAATAATTTTCTTTCTTTCTATATCATGTTGCCTCTTTCTTGTTTACTTACTTTGTACTAATTCTAATTAGACCTTTTTTTTATTATTAACTACTTACAGGATTAGTGATTAAATGATACTTATTTTTAGTTCTAATAACACATTCAGTTACAGAAAAAAAAATTAATAGAAAATTATAAATACGATGTAAATATTTAAGATGATTGTAGAAAGTATTTCTCGATCAAGAAATAAGTAAAGTGTTTATGTGCATTAGAATTTTATTACACATTCTTTAACAAAAAGGTCAATAACAATTATAAAATTCGAAAATAACTTTAAGATTGGCACCGAATACAGTAACTTTACTAACCCAATATAACTAGTCTAGGAGGAAAGAGACAACACCACTATAGACTATACTTTTATGTTAGACAAATGTCGAAATCAACACTACTGACAAAAAAGTTTCATTGTGAAGTTAATAAAAGAAAAAATACCTACAGAAAAATGCATCACACGTATTTGAACCAATCAGCTGTTGTTAGCGGCTGTCGCCACGCCCCGCGAGTTTTTCTCTTTGACACGTCAAAAATGTAATAAACTATTTCACAACTTTTTAAAAATGGTCTATTTAATATTATAAAATTTGTCGTTTGATCTAATTTACTGGTGTTAATTGTACCATTTCTTTATCTTTAAAGAAATGGTACACCAGTAAAATGGCTCTTGCCATTTACTAAATAATTTAAAATAAATAGATAAAATATAGTCCATGATAAACTTTTATAAATATAATAGAATTATATAAACACTTACAGTGAAAATTATGGAGTTCGTTTTCTAATTTCTAATGGTTTATTAAAATGTAGAGCTATGAAATTATATGATTTTATAGAAATATAATTAAATAACAAAAATTGCCAAAATACCTTTAAAAGTTTAATCTTTAAATTAAACTGAACTTATAAAAGAAATGAAAGACTTAAGCTTTATCTCATCTCGTATATAAATAACGTCGAAAATAAACAGAAACACGATACTCACAATATCCGGGGGTAGGTAGTTGAAGGGGCTAGATTTGTTTTCGTAGCAGTGACGTCCTAATTAACCGGCGCTCGCTGATTCATCACTTTATAGCGTCTCAACGGCCAGCCTAGCCGATAATTAAACACACTGCAAATAATTTATATCCAGAAACTTTTCCAAATGACTCCTCGATAAATCAAGTGAAACACACAAAGTTATCAGTCAGTTTCCGAACGCACTTGAAAGTTTGGAGCTGTCAAAAGACGCGCGAAATGTTTTTTTTCTGCAACTGTCAAACGCGGTACAGGCGAGCGCAGATACGGCCGTCCACGTCAGTACGCTGACGTTCACTAGTCGCGACTCGGCGTAAGTCGAAGAGAAGAAGGCAGCGGTCTCGACCAACACGCCTTTCGTTCGTCTCTTTCTCGCGTGACTATACCCGCCCGACCATTTTTACGCTTTAACCGACTCAATTCAATTCAACTCAACTCAATTGTCGTGGCGCGAATGCCTTCGGACTGGACGCTAGAGTGAGACGTATAGCGGTTCCCTTAGTCCAGACGTCAGAAGTTTTTTTCACTAACACAGTTTAATTGTTTCAAGTTAGTTGTCATCGAACGTGTCAGTTAGAATTAGGTTACGAACGCAAACGTTGCCGCACCATGAGTGTAAATCAAGAATCTGCGTTCGGAAAATCGGAATACAGCCTTAATCTTGGTTTAAGACGCAGCAGTGGCTACTGATAGGGTCGTTTCGCTCGCGCCACTATCGTCCGGTGCGCGTTTTAGTCGAGCGAGAGAGAGAAGTCTGATCGGCGATAGGCGTTACCGTTGTTGTCGGCTCGTGCCGCTGGGAGTGTAAAGTTTTAGGCCGAAACATGTAAAAATGCATCTTGAAAAAAAGTTATGTATTAAAAAAAGAAGCTTAGTGCGCGGTGGGGGGGACATTAAAGCTCGGGAGGTGGCGAGGATGACTTTTTTCGCATGCTGTATTTTCGGGGGTGTTCGCGTAACTGGACAATGCATTATCGGGGCGCAGTGGCAATTCAGACGCATCACCTTAGTGCTCCATTTGAACTCTACAACTAGTGGATTTGATGCATATTGAATATTCATGCAACCAAACCGCATTTTATATAAAAAAAAGGTCTTTAACGGCTCTACATTCTATTTTTCGCAAAACTATTAGATAGAGTCTAATGGGGTTTGGAATATAATTTCCATTCAGATTACTTTTGTTTTATTTTTATGTTATTTAGGAAACAGTCACTACAGATAAATTATTTAAGTCTTCAGTCTTAAATAATTTTTTATTATAAATAATATAAATACAAACTACAAGTAAGATAAGAATGCTATTCGACTAATTTACTGTGCTACTCGATATGCATATTTTAAATTAATTTAAAGAGTAACTTGTTATAACTACATTACAAAACTTTTCAATGTATAAGTCGTGTGGCAAAACTATTACGAAAACATACTCTGATTAAAAAAAATAAAGGTTCCTCAATACTCGTTTATTCTGTTTCAAAGTTTGTTTGGTTGGTGGTACGGCATTTTAAATGTCCGCCTGGCTAGCTAAAACCATCTTATCTAAATCTGCCGCCAAGCAACAATGTTAATAGTATTGTTGTGTTCCGGTTGTCAGAGATAAGATAGCCTGTCCCCCCAATAAGGTTGGGGTTTCCGGGTCAGTATACGCATCCACCTTCGACCTCATTTTAACTTAACATCAGGTGTGATTGAGGTCAAGTACTAACCCGTTGTGCATAAAAACAAAGTAGGTAGCTAATGTCTCGGCTTTGTTAGAGTCAGTAGTTGATTTTTAAAATTATAGAGTCTGATCTTTAAATAAAATTTGGACTTACCAGTCTCTACATAAGTTTATAAACTTTAAAAAATATTACAACATTAAATGAACTTTGCACAGAAAGGAGAAAAAAGATCCATCTTCGGACCACTAGGCGTGGGGAGGGATTCCACCCGTATATAGTTAATATACCGAACATTCGCACTAAGAAGTTCGATTCTTCATTCATCATCCGAACAGCCAAGGCATGGAACTCCCTTCCGGCGTCAGTCTTTCCTGAATCATTCAACCTTGGGATCTTCAAGAGCAGAGTGAAT
Source organism: Oegoconia quadripuncta (assembly GCA_949316235.1). NCBI lineage: Eukaryota > Metazoa > Arthropoda > Insecta > Lepidoptera > Autostichidae > Oegoconia > Oegoconia quadripuncta. Next base: position 16,081,064 of record OX438755.1, on the reverse strand, counting down.
AGGCATTTACTGGAATCGCGTGCTTCATCTTCGACCACATCGTCACTTTCCATCAGGTGAGATTGTGGTCAAACGCGAATCCAGTTAAACATAAAATATAAAATAAAAAAAGACATTGATGTTAAGTAGTGATAATGAGGGCACAAGCACGGTTAACCGTGTTTATCATGTTACTTAATTTCATTTCATTTCATGCTTCTGTTCTCTCTTTACCGATTTATGTTTACCGCATCAACATGAAAGTTTCCTGAGGTAATTAAAAAAAAATATCACAATCGGTTTAGGTACAACTGGGAGAGATGTCATGGAATTTGAATCCATATCGACACCACACTTCCATCCACAAATGTGAAATCCTGTGTTTGTCTGTACGGCTTTCAAGCCTAAACCGCTTAACCGATCGTATATCGATATAATAATATTGTTACTACCTGCGACACCTAAGGGGAAAGCCTGGCAATCTCAAAAACAGGTTTTTTTTACCTAGTTCAGATGCCAGTCTCTCAAAAGTGTAATAGTATATTTGGACCAGAATGCTTTTAGTACATCATTACTTACCTATTTACCTTGTGTGAGAAACAATAAAGATTGTTTTAAACACTACTGGAATTTATGACTGATAGAAAGTGGCGATGTGGCCGAAGATGAAGCACGCGATCTCAGTAGATGCCAGTCCCCCTGCTCTTATCCCAAGATTTGTTTATTATGTATATTGAATTTCAGCTGAGAGGTAGCCTGGCACCCGGAGAAGGCCATAGGCACGTATATTTCATCCTGAAGCACTACGCAATAATTCCACGAGGACGAAGTCATGGGCAAAAACTAGTTAAAAACATTTATGTAAAATTTATTAGTTCATAGATTTTTTTTCCACCTAAATACCTAGTTGAGTAGTGGGACCCTAAATTCTAATCATTTCCAAAATTAGACCTTTTAGACATTGCCCAGTTCTCCTCCTTTATTAAACTCGTTTAACACTATCCGGAACACATCACGCCTCCAGACGTAAAACTTCTATCGTGTTTGGTGATGTGTCCTGGAAAGTTTTAAAAACTGGCCACGATATAATTAACATACACAGCACAACTCAAATGGATTATATTTAGTAGTAGAAAAATATTTGCGTGCAACTATTTGTAACGCCATGCGCCATGTAATACAAATAGGATACTTAATAACTAGAACAGAAAGTACCGTCGAAGGCATGACGATAATGACGCCGCCAGTGTAAATGACGTGCATCGCAACAAGAATCGTGAGCGCAGCGAGACCAACTTATATGGCATGTGATAATCAATGTTCGGCGAGTTCCTTGTCGTTGTATGAATAAATAATAAATAAATATTTCGACCACTGATCTAAACCAATTGTCTCAAAAAAATATCCCTAACTAGACAAAACCTGTAACTGTGGACCAGTAGCGTGTCCGCTATACAGGCATAAAGGCAGTGTCTATAATCTGTAAATTGTAAGTTTTCCTCGAAATGCATTGTCAAGACAGTTGATTCAGAATGATGTGTAAATGATGTGCACGCCACTGCTGTGGATAGATACTAAGGCTCATCATCGTTAAACCACAGGACATCCACTGTTGGACATAGGCATTAGGGAGTCGCACTTCACTTGACTCTCTCTTCCATAGGGTTAGCCGCTTTGGCTTTTTGCGTCACGTTAGCTACACTCCCATTTGCTGGGGGGGAGGTGGGACTTTCTTTCTTTCCTACTTTTTCACCCTTAAATTCTTTCTTTAATTAGTCTGCGGTCCAAGGTAGCAACAGAGTCACGTAGGGCACCGTCTACCTTCAGTAGGCGCCGTGCAGAGTACCACTGTTGATCCTGGCTTACAGGAGTTACGGAGGGAGGAGAGCGGACGTGGGATCTGTTGAACATAGGCCGCCCCCATAGATATCCAGAGCGACCGGTTGGAAGCGGCCTGCATCCAAGACTACCTGCGACCATCATTCAATCAATCAATTTATTGCTTTCACATGGGTTTTTAAGGTCTTAAGGTTTACGTAATATTAGTGTCACATGTGTACCCCTTAGGGTGTAGCAATAGAGAGAGACCGAGGATTCATTGTTGCATGATAATTTTTATTGAGTCATGGTCGACGAATAAATGTATTCTATTATTATCAATACAATATTTATTAAATTAAATAGATATTTATCTATTTTTATTATCAATATATTATTAGAATATCACTAGAATACCTACATAAGATTATTAGAATAGATTAAATTATACGAAATTTGTCATATGAATTAAATTATACGAAATATGTCAAGTTATAAATTTTTATCATTTAGGAACTCATTTAAATTATAATAGGATTTTTCTATTAAAAAGGATTTTACTCATTTTATAAATTTTAAGTCATTCTTTTCTTTTGTTTCTTCATCAGATCGTCAGCCCCCCTTTGTGAGTGGACGTCCTACGCTGGGTTTGTCAATGTGGGGTCTAAACTCGAGAACTTTAACGCCTCATCGGCATCAGTTCTTCGAGCTATGTGTCCTGCCCACCGCCACTTCAACTTTCTTATCCGCTGTTATATGTCGGTACTTTCTTATGAGGTCCATAGTGAAAGATCACGTTTCAGTACCATACGTCATCACTGGTACACACATTGATTAAACACTTTCGTCTTCAAGCAAGAGAAGACGATAACGGATATACATTCAAAAACAGTTTCATGAACACACACATACACTCACACACACAAAACACGACATTGCGAAATACGATGATTATTTTACATTGATTGAATTATTTGACCAATTTTTTATTTTTAATATTACTTATTGATTAAATTATTTATTATTATTTAGTTTTTCTCACTATTTACTTTTACATACGACATTGGAACCTTCAAGAGACGAGCCTACGCCTTCCTCGGGGGCCGGCAACGCATCTGTGACACTTTTGGTGTTGCGGGTGTCCATGGGCGGCGGTGATTGCTTTCCATCGGGTGACCCGCGTGCTCGTTTGCCGCTCTCTCATATAAAAAAAAAAAAACCTCTAGATTGTATAATAATTATTATTTAATAGTGACTTTCCACCTAATTATTTTTTTAAAAGACTTGTAATGAAAAAATGAGAATCTGTAATTGGCATGACTTTGGCTTATAAATTTTGTGTAATAATTTTTATGAAGATGCTGTTGATTCTGTATTAACAATAAAATAAAAATAAAATAAAATAAATCCCAATATCTATGTTCCGAAATAAATATTCAAATTCATGACACAAACTATCTGGACTATCTGGATTCGAACCCGCAACCAGTAATGTTTGAGCAGGACAACATACTCTTGCTAGACCAATTGGGCATCTAAATCTACCTCTACTATTTCTATATCGACGGATAGTCGACATTGCAAGGATCAGTATCTTGCACCATTATCAATATTAACAACAGCTTTACACATCCCCACTATTAGAGTACAGTTTCCTCTCAATAGGAGAGGGTATAGTGGTAAACGGACAGCGGGACAGAAACAGAAACAAACAAAATATCACGGTCTTATGCTGCAAATCAACACACCGCTATTTATAGACTTTGATGATATTTAGCGATGTGTGCACTTGAAAAATTTATTGAATCGTATTGAATAAAAATATCAGTAAATTAATAGCGATATAAATGTATATTAATGTTGAAAGGAAACCGTTTGGCTTGGTATGGATATGTTATGAGGAGCGATGAAACACACTGAGAGAGTGATGAATATGGATGTCGATGGTTGGAAAGGAAGACCACGGTAAACACAGTTTCCAATAATGTAGGAAATATCCGCCTTACATAACGATCAGCCTAGGCATTTTTTTTGTGCACAACGGGTTCGTACTTGACCTCAACCAAGATGAGGTCGAAGGTGGAAGCGTACTGACCCGGAAACCCCAACACATTTGGGGGACTGGCTATCTTATCTCTGACAACCCGAACACTACAATGCTATTAACATTGCTGCTTGGCGGCAGATTTAGATAAGATGGTGGTAGCTAGCCAGGCGGACATTTAAAATGCCCTGCCACCAACCAAACCGAGTACTTAAACATGTACCCCGCCGGGGATCGAACTCGCGACCTCCGAATCGTAAACCCAATGTTGTTTACATTGAGCCACGGAGGCGGTTATTACATGAAATGATTAATTCAACGATCTTGATTTGATATAATTCAACGATTGAAATAGTGCCCAATCGAAAAAAATTGTGCCCAAACGAAAAAAATAGTGCCACTGTAATTTAAGAATTATTTAATATTAGTGAGCATTACGCATACGCAGAGACTCTTTTACCAATGATTATAATTTAATCCCGAAAAACTGCATTTAGTGCCACCGAAAGATACAAATCACATAAATAGTTAATTTGACTTCCGAATTTCGAACGGACATATTAACATACATACATACGAAGCAAGTTAAATAAATGCTTGTGCCAAGGACAATATAGGTAACGCCACAGGCCCTCCACTAGTCATATTAAGTCTAGAATCAAAGGGTGATTATAATCAAGTTAATATCAGGTGATCTTTAGTATTTAATGAAGTTATTTTGCGTCAAGCCACTATAATCAATCATATTATGATCGGGCTTTCAAGCCTCTGTTTCAATTCATGTGAGGCTACATCAAGCCTCCGGAGGACGGAGTAACGGTCAACTAAATTTGTTGAGGCAGAATGAAGAGGTATTATAAGTATTCACATTCAGTATTGGTATATAATATGAGAGAGCTCAAGGCAGCGAGCTATGGAGAAAGCGATGCTCGATGTTTCACGACGTGATCGAATCATGAATGAAGAAATTCGAAGACGAATGAAGGTCACAAACAGCGTAAAACTTACTTTAGTAACTTATTGGTAAACTGTGGTAAAACGTCCACTCACAAGGTGAATGGCTCCGACTACCATCAACCAAACCGAGTACTAAACGTGTACCCCGCTGGGAATCGCACCCGCGACCTCCGATTCGAAAACCCTATGTTGTTTATATTGAGCCACGGAGGCGGTGTCTTGATGATGATTGGTATTTAGAGAATGAGGGTTGTGAGGCATGGCCAGCGAGTAAACCCCGGATATTAGGACCAACTTATCTCTTCCCGTGGGTAACGTAAAAGGCGACTTATGGAAGCATAACATTAATGAGTGATGAGCAGCATTGTCGTTGGTATGGCTCTCCCAAAAAATATTCGTTCACCAACTCATCAGCCACGAGTTTTGGTGAATCCTCTCATGGAATACTATGCAAATCTCGCTTTGGGAGAGGCTTATATCCAACAGTGGAATGATAGGCTGATGATGTATGTAAATGTGGAGTATGGTGTACACTGACAGGGAGTAGCCCCTTTCTTTTTTCATGTAGCCCTTTATTCCGGGTTACATTATTCCATTCGCTGGATCCAATAAATTCAATTCAGCACTGGACTAAAACGTTGATAGAATAATATGGATGACCCCCATGTAATCAATCAAATAGAAGCCGTTAAATCGTGAACACTACTGTGTCAATGACTGGAAGGACACTGGATTGGCAGTAGTCTATATGCTTCCAGTTGCGCTGGAATGGGCTCATTGGCTCAATAAAACCGCTTACTAGACTGGATCCAGTGCTTTTCAGTATACCAATATAGGTAATTATAATAGGTTACTAATTTTTTCCTACTATTTACTTGTTATCAGGTGGTATGCTGAGCCCCTATATATATATATATAGGAAAATAAACTTTTTTGTATTTTGTGTACTTTATTGTATTTTAGAGACCCCCCACACTTGCGTCTTTCGAGCGTCGTTGTCCTGCCAGCGTCCTCGCAGCGTCGACGCGACGCGACACGCCGCGGCGACGCGACGTTTTTTTGCGAACAAGTACAATGTACAACGCAACCCATAAATAATCATAAACGTGTTTTTTATTATTTTTTTTATGTTAACAATACAATACGAAATAATCGCTTTCTTGAACTCGAGTTCGGGAAGCGATTATATCTAATATATGTCAAAAAAATATAGCATCATTTAGGAAAAATAGTGATAAACATGATGTCAATACAAGAAATAAAGATAAACTTGCAGGTCACATAAGTCGCCTCCACAAAGTCAGTAATTCATTCAAAGGATTATGTATACGCTTTTTCAATAAAGTTCCTGTTGATATACAAAATCTTCCTTTTTAATAAATTTAAAGATACTATAAAACAGAAACTTATTAAGAAAGCATATTATAAAATATCAGATTATTTAGATGATAAACAATCATGGACATAACCAGCCCGTTCGCATAACCAGGCTATTTCACAATTAATAATGAAATATTATAATATAAAATAATAATTTTGTAATATAACAACCTTTTTTTAAAAGAGCGACCTCTCGAGTTTCTTGCTTGTTCTTCTCAGGGGAAAATTGCCTTTTGAACAAGCAGTAGCCTTAAAAATGTAAAATCTGACTATTTTAAGTGTACCCTGTGTACCTACAAAATAAAGAATTTTTTGATTTTGATTTCGTATTTTTCGAAAACTTCACAGAGGATCTTCCCAATATTGACGATGATGTTTCCTTTTTCATTTACGTAATTTTCGGTTTATCAGTAATGTTAACAGCAGTGTATCTTTTTCACACTGATTGTAAGCCCGGTGTTCGGCAGCCGTTCAGCGCTGGCATCGCGTCGCTGCAGCGACGACGTCGCGTCGACGCTGTCACGCCGACGACACTCAAAAGACACTAGTGTGAGGGGTCTCCTAATCGCAGTCCAGTCCACACAACTGCTAAAATTAATTTTGTACATTTTTGGAATGTTATCCAACTTTTCCTGTGCAACGTAGGCCCCTGGTTCTCGCGCATTCGAGATTTTAGTGTCAATAAGACGTCAAAAAGTTTGTCACTTATTTGCACTAGCTCATTTGTGTGAAAGTAACAGATATAGATCACCACAGAAACACCTTGTCTCTTACTTTTTCGTTTCGGTTTGTGTCGTGAGATGGATTAGGTTAAATAAAGCTTTCTATCTATCAACAGAACCATCATTATACATGAAATGAAGTTAAATTCGAAAAATTAAACCGCGGGAAATCACTTATGCAGCCGATTTTGGACCTGTTAGGGTATTCAGCATTAGTCCACAATAGACCCGCCAAAATTGGTGATAAACCCTATGAAACAAAAAATATCGGGTTTCATTAATGAAAACATACTCATGCACATACTCAGACACATAAACACATGCATATACTCGAAAATCATTACCCTTCTTCTTGGGGTAGTCGGGTAAATATACATACATCCATACATACATAAAGTCATGCCTGTTTCCCGTAAGGGTAGGCAGAGACGACAGACTTCCACTTGCAGGTAAATATACACGGTAAAAGTACAACGATCAACTTTGAACTAACAAAATAAATCAAATGGAAATAGAACTAGAGACTAGACACATTACAAAAGAAGGTAGACATCGATTCTAAGGCAACATGAACCTAAATAGAGGAATGACGTCACAACTTTAAATCCGGCAAAACTTGCGCGATTCTAACTTGCAGAATCCGTTAATAATTGACCCCGGCGTCTATTACGTGGTGATTTGTCTGTCTATTGCTTTACGGGTAGTGTTGAAAAGTTCCGTTTTAAACCGCTGAAGCAAAAAGAGGAGTATTGTTTTGAAGCCTGTATATCTGTGACATTTGACGACCGGTTTGGTGTAGTGGTTAGAAAGGTAAGATTGTGGTCAAACGCGAATCCAGTCAATCATAAAAAAAAACTCTGACTGCTGTACCAGTAGGTCGCAGGTTCGAATCCCGCAGAGGCATATGTTTGTATAATGAATTATATAATGAATTTCATTATAACATTTCCTTATGAACGACAGAGACAAAACACACTATAACTAAAACAGGCTTATAAAGCGTTTGTAATTTTTTATGAATAAGACGGTTAGTGTGGAACTATATGGAGCTGTTTGTATGTGCAAAGATATTTATTTACATTGTAACACCTATACGCTGCACCGATTTATACAACTCAATATAATTATTGATTCTCTCGGGGGTATTCTGAATTTTCAATTTACCCATAGTTATTTCATAAATGTCTACTCATCTCCTACCTACATTTTCGGTACAGAATATTGATCATTACTTTTCTTTGAAAGCATATCCTTTCACAGTGTTGTTAATTTTTGATGTAGATCTGATTTTAAAAACCAAAAAACTCGACAGCTTGTTTTTTTTATTGCTAACTGGATACGCGTTTAACCACAATCTCACCTGATGGGAAGTGACGATATGGCCGAACATGAAGCACGCGATCTCAGTAGATATTCACTCTGCTCTTGAAGATCCCAAGGTTGTAGGATTTAGGAAAGGCTAACGCCGGAAGGAAGTTCCATGCCTTGGCTGTTCGCATTATGAATGAAGAGTCGAACCGCATAGTGCGAATGTTCGGTATGTCAAAGTCAAAGTCAAAGTCAAAGTCAAAAAATATTTATTTCGTAGGATAAAGATTATCACTTGAAAACGTCACATTTTTTATCTTAATATTAAAATTATTGACATTTTTGCTCATTCGCAAAGCAGATTCCCCAGAGAAGAACGAGCAAGAAACTCAAGGGTTGCTCTTTTAAATAAGTTTGGGTTACAATTATATTATATTGTATAATTAGGCTGAATATCGCCGAGCGGCCTATGTCCATGCTTGCTTATCATCCAGATAGTCAGAAATTTTATAATAGCCTTTGGTAAATAATGTCTGTTTTATGATGGTTTTGAATTTATTTAAAGGTAAATTTTGAATGTCCACTGGAACCTTATTATAAAAGCGTATACATTGCCCCTTAAATGACTTAGTGACTTTGTGTAAACGGCTGGCATGAACAGCAAGTTTATTTTTATATCTGGTATTAACATTATGTATATCACTATTTTTCTTAAACGATTCTATATTTTTTCTTACATACATTAAGTTTTCGTAAATATATTGCGATGCTAATGTTAATATATTAATTTCTTTAAATTTATTCCTAAGAGACACTCTGGGGCCCAGTTTGTAAATCGCGCGAACCGCTCGTTTCTGCAGAACAAAGATACAATTTATGTCCGCGGCATTTCCCCACAACAGAATGCCGTAGGTCAGTATACTATGGAAATAACTGAAATAGACCAACCTCGCGGTATCCACATCGGTTAAATAACGTATTTTTTTAATCGCAAACACTGCAGAACTGAGGCGCTTCGCTAACTTATCGATGTGTGGACCCCACTGCAGTCCTTTATCCAATGTAATACCTAGGAATAAAGTAGTGTCCACAAGCTCCAACTCTTCGTTTTTTACTAACACTTTAGTGGCTACCTGTTTGACATTTGGTAGTGAAAACTTTATACATTTGGTTTTTTTCTCATTAAGGAGTAGATTATTTGTTGTGAACCACTCAACCACCTTAGAGATAGCATTATTTACGTCGTCAAGAGATGTCTGTTTTCTTTTAACTTTGAATAGTAAAGAAGTGTCATCAGCAAATATTGTTATCTCATGGTTGCCGTCTATGCAATTTGGTAAGTCATTAATATAAACAAGAAACAGGAACGGCCCGAGAATTGAGCCCTGTGGAACACCTATGCAAACGGCAGACCCTGACGATCTCTCACCATTCACATCCACCCTCTGAACTCGATTACACAAGTACGATTCTAAGAGTTCGAGGGCACGGCCCGCAATACCATAATGGCGTAATTTCCTGACCAGACCATCATGATGTACACAATCAAAAGCCTTTGACAGGTCACAGAAAATACCAATCGCATCTTGAGAATCTTCCCATGCTTCAAAGATATGCTCAATAAGCTCAACACCAGCATCGGTTGTTGAGAGACCCCGTGTGAATCCAAATTGCTTTGAAGTCATTAAGTTATTGATATTGAAATAAGACAGCAATTGATTTAGAATTAGTTTTTCGAAAATTTTACTAAAAGTCGGTAGGATTGATATGGGTCTAAAATTAGTGGGGTCTGATGTACTACCGGCTTTGAATAATGGAATTACTTTACTCTGTTTCATCAGGTCAGGAAACACACCACTTTCCACACATTTATTAAAAATACAGGCTAAATGTGGTGCAACGCAATCAATGATAGAGCTAACTATTTTAACAGAAAGACCATAGAGGTCAGCGGTTTTTTTAATTTGCAAAGATTTAAATGCTTTCATAATATCACTGGGACTAACGTGTCTAAATATATTTAATTCCACACTTGGAGTATCGCTTCGCATTTTAAGTAAAGATTCAGCTACGGTGGGAGATGAATTAAGTGATTTGGTGGTTAAAATTGGAATCTAATGTTATAATTATGTTAACTACATACAGGTGGAATTAAAATATGTTAACTACATACAGGTGGAATCCCTCCCCACGCCCTAGTAGTTCGAGGATGAAATGGCGATGGTGTAATAAGATTGTGTAATTCCAACTCACACTCACCGAAGTGCATCCTGTAAAAGACTGAGAGACAGGCGACCTTGCGAGCGATAATCGAGTGCATATCTGGGGGCACGGCCGTGCCCCCACCAAGTCGAGCAAAAAAGCGTCACGGCCGTACCATCCTTTTCTCGAAGCAATTCAGACCATTTTCGACCCCCTGTAACTTCGTTGTGGATAAAAATAGAAGACTGAAATTTTCAGTAACTATGCAGGCATTGTAAAGACACGTATATTTAAAATTTCATTCAATTTGAACCAGTATTTTTAAGAATTATAAGGGGTCAAATTTCTTAATTTTGTCAGTCACTGACTCACCGATCATCAAAATTCTAAGGCACTTCTAGCAGACCTAGAAGCTTCAAATTTGGAATATAAGTAGTGTTTGGTGTATGAATCAAGGAAAAACTAAAAAATCTAGAAAAGACAGCAAAGAAAATTAAGCCCATACAGCCAAGTCTTCAGTTAATTAAATTTTTCAATATTTTATTTTACGGCAATTATTATTATTGCGTGCGAAGCCGCGGGTTTAAGCTAGTCCCATATAAATATAGGCGCATGGTAGTGCCCCTGCCAAATCGAGCAAAAAATGGGTATTCCGGTGATGAAAACACGTGTATTAAATTATTTATTAATGCAAAAAACGTACCTACGTGCGTATTCGTACTTATTACGAGTGCGTAAGGTTGTATAATTATATACCACGCGCTGCGATGCTAGCGAGTGAGCGCGGGCCGTTACTACGCGCTGCGCGGTGCTAGCGCGAGGGCGCGGGGCGGGGACAGTGGCGGGGCGCGCGGAAAGGTGAATGTCGCCGAGCGAGCAGCAGCCGCGCTCATACGCGCGAGCGACCCAATGCTGTTCGGATGTGCCCAGAATTCTTACCTATAAAGTGTTAAAGCGCAGGAATCCTCAATTTGTGAATACAACAGACTAAGAAGCATTTACCGTCCAGATTTGTCAAAAATTGTAACATCAAAGCCTCCCAGAAAAACCCATAGAGACAGGGAGTGGGCTCTTAGAAAAACTGTAGCTGAAGCTCAAGAAGTAGTACCGGAAAAGAGAAAACGGAAGGCTACCTACAAAAATAAGAAAAGTTCATAAGTCAGAGAGAGGGCTTTAAGAAAATTCGTTGCTGGTAGATATACATATATACAATAAGTAGAAGGTACCGAAAAGGAAAAAAGTAGAACTGTCTACAAAATACAAAAAGAAATGAGATCCCATCAAAAACAATACTTGTCAAAAAAACCAAGTCTCGCAACTCAGTTGTTCTGCGGTAAAAAGTTGTGAGATCCATGTAATACCAAGTCGGTTGTTAATTTATTCAGTCTCTACTTAAGCGACTTTCTGTCTTAATACGTCCAGTCTCTAAGACCACGATCGTGGTCCATAACAATTGAAAATCAATTGTGTCTGGAATCTCCGTACTCGAAGCATTAAGTTGTTACGTAATAATTAACAGCATCTTATAGTGACGCATATCAATATTAAAATTCTTTAATGTTTTATATAAATATATTGAGACTTGGCCATCGCCTGAAAATACGTGTAAATTCAATCGCCTGAAAACACATGTAAATTCAATTATTTAGTGCGATGGCCAAGTCTCGATATATTTATATAAAACATTAAAGAATTTTAATATTGATATGCGTCACTATAAGATGCTGTTAATTATTACGTAACAACTTAATGCTTCGAGTACGGAGATTCCAGACACAATTGATTTTCAATTGTTATGGACCACGATCGTGGTCTTAGAGACTGGACGTATTAAGACAGAAAGTCGCTTAAGTAGAGACTGAATAAATTAACAACCGACTTGGTATTACATGGATCTCACAACTTTTTACCGCAGAACAACTGAGTTGCGAGACTTGGTTTTTTTGACAAGTATTGTTTTTGATGGGATTTTATATTCTGCGGAAGCCATGTTGCATTCTTTACCATAAAATGTATCCTATGACAGTTTATGTATCAACGACTGTTCTAACGACACCATGCACTTCGAAAACGGTCAAGCCGTTTAGACTGCAGGATGTGCCAAAGGAACGGACATTCTTACATCTTTTCCACAAATAATTCATTTAGCACAAATGCGATTAAGCTGTATGCATGCTGATTTTCTTTGTATGAAACTTTAATATTGTCAAATTGAACGTCACTCTAATGACTTAATAAGGAGGATTTTATTGTAACAACACCTAATGTACCCTATTCAAGAGCAAATAAAACATATTCTATTCTACACACCTATTTACTTAAATACACTCTTACACATTACCTTCCCTTCTTGGGCAGTCGGGTAATAAAGATATTCAGGTCAGTTGTTCGCCAATTAATGGTAACACAATCATTTAATTCGATAATGACTAATGGATAATCCGAATTGATTTAATCGTCTCCTAACATCGGGTTTCAAATTTCGAGATGGCAGTTAAGAGCATGTATGTACACGTATAACCAGAGTGCCAATCGCGTTAAGTTTCAATGATAAATAATACTAAAATTAAGCCATAACCAAAAACGTTAAGTTAAGCATTTAAGTACGGCGCTAATCATTTGAACCGAAATTAGCATAGTGATAAGCTCTAAACGTGACCGCGTCCGTGGCTCAATGTAAACAACACAGGGTTTACGAATCAGATGTCGCGGGTTCGATTCCCAGTGGGGTATATGTTTAGTACTCAGTTTGGTTGGTGGTAGATCTCCGCCTGCTAGCTACCACCATCTTATCTTACCATCATTCTACCTTCGGTCTCATCTTCACATAATATCAGGTGTGATTGAGGTCAAGTGCTAACCCGATGTAAAAAAAAATTACACTCTTATGGTTCCTTAGTAGTGGTAGTTTGAGTTTGAGTAGTGGTAGTTTGAGATAAGACAACCAATTCCTGAAAAGTTTTAGAGGTTCTGGGTGAGCGCGTTCCTACCGTGTCGTCAAGTGAGTCAAGTACATAAAATTGTGCATAAAAATAACATTTTGCTTCACGATAGGCTGATTTTGATGGAAATTTGAAAGTAGTATTCTTTGGATTCATTAGACATGTATGTTTAACATTGTAAAATTCTCACGGAAACCGAAAAACGATACGTCCTCTAGTATAATATAAAGAAAATTTATACTTGTCTGAGCTAAGCCTAAACGTGTAGACTGAAGTTGATAAAATTCGGCATATGTTCGTTGGGTTACAAACTAAGAAAATTTTTGTAAAAATCCAAAAAAAAAAATTGTATTGGCGATGACTATGAAATTTCTGATAGCAAGTTAACTTGCCTTTGAAACACGTATTTGTTACTACCCTGTTATTGGGTTTTAAATGAAGTTTATGTCGATACTGAGATAATTTTGTTACACATGAGATGGTTCTCTTATTGGATTGTTGTCACTGGGAATGATTTTTTTTGATCGCTCAAATAAGTGGAGCAAGTTTTTCAAAATAGTGAGCCTTTGACAAAGCTTCGTCAATGTTGAAAGCAAACGAATGATTGGAATGTCAAAAGGAAGTGAAAACGAATTTAATTTTTTTTTTCAGAAATGACAAAGTATCGGTTTGATTCGTGGTAGGCCATTTTAAAAGTCCACCTTGTCGAGTCACCACCATCTTATCTAAATCTGCCGCCAAACAGCAATGTTAATAGTATTATTGTGTTCAGGTTGTCAGAGATAAGATCGCCAGTCCCCCAAATTTGTTGGGGTTTCCGGGTCAGTACGCTTCCAAATTCGATCTCATCTTCACTTAACATCAGGGTGAAGTACTAACCTGTGGCTCATAAAAATAAAGTATTTTTCTGGAAATAGCTAAAAAAAACACTAAAGGAGAAGGTACTGGTGTAATAGTGTGGTTTTGATATTTTCATAATTTGTAAACAGATATGAAAACTAGAGATGATTATCTCGAAGATTTGTTTTTATATTATACAAATGTACAAATAGGTACGCAACTTCTAAGTCGACACAATTTACTTTCATCACAGCCGTTGCAATGAATGACCTCATGAAATTTATGATTTTTTTTGTACTTACTATATTACTCTTGCAGAACGAAATAGGTGACTTCAAACCAGATTTTTAAAGTTGTACTTAATTTAATATAAATCCTATATCTGGTAGACCAGAATATGGAAATCTACAGAATTCCAGAAAGCCCCATTAACGGGGAAATTAAATAATTAAATATCCTTATACATACACACTGCGCCATCTAGTTCCACAATAAGCAACTGGCTTGTGTTGTGGATACCAGATGGTTGATATACTACATAAATACATTTTTTTTGTAAATAAATACTTATTATAAATGAAATCATCCATAACTTGGGTACACATGTCCATATTCATCACACAAACATATGCCCCTATCGGGATTCGAACCCGCAACTTTTTGGTATAGTGGTCAAAGTTGCTAACCACTACACCAAACAGGTCGTCGCTTTATTATTGGGGATATTCCAATAATTTCCCATCGCTCGTCCAGTCGGTTAATAACAACGTTTTAAAACAGTGCAAATCTTTCGACGCTGGCTTGTTGACAAGGGAACCAGAAGTTGGGCGGTTCCGAGACATGAATAAATTATGAGGGACTCTCACAAGGAAAAAACTTCGAAATAACTTTCGGATTGTCGAACATTTTTGTTGGCCATGCTTTTTTTATTATCTTTTCGGATGTTGGAATATAATACAGCTACCAGATACCTACTTGTAAAATATCTAACTATTCTAATTAATATTATCAATGCGAAAGTTTGGATGTTTATTTGTTTGTTTGTTGCTCCATCACGGCGAAACGGATGAACGGACTTGAATTCAATTCGGTATACATATAAGTAGAAAACAAAGGATATTTTTTATCTCTAAAAAGTGAGTAGTTCCGTAAACATATGAAACATATCCGCGATAAAGTTGTTCCACGCAGGCGAAGCCGCGGGCGGAAAGCTAGTCACATATAAAGTCAGTCCTTAGGTCATGGTCATTATGCTAAAAGTTTAAACTTAAAGTTTCAATGGGTCAAACTAAATTGTATTCGAATTTCGGGATTTTATCAACAAAAAGCGTGTAATTTGACGTAAAGTATTTTCATTTATTATGATTAATTAACTTTTTAATTAACTTTAAATTAACTAAAATGACTGGATAATACAATACACTACAAATTGTTGAAAACAACATACATGCATTAACTTGACGAGCCTTGCAAACAACATCCATGGTTCACTTTTCGAAATATTCAGAAATGCCCATCGCCGTGGAAACGTGCAAAATTATAGAACCACGAGAAGGACCTGCCCTTATATTACGTAACTTCATCGGTATCGTCATCGATTACGTTGACCAATGAGAAACTGTCAAATTACCAACGAGCGATGAACCAACCAATCACATGTCAGAACGTAACCGATGACGATAACGATGAAATTATGTAGTAGAACCCCTGGTTGTTTCTATTATTTTTACATGCCGAAACCACACCGTACTCTAATTAATTTTTTTAACACAATAAATAATAATAAATAATTTATTTTTTTATTATTATTAATAGCATTGTTGTGTTCCGGTTGTCAGAGATAAGATAGCTAGTTGCCCAATTAGGATGGGGTTTCCGGGTCATCCAGTACGCTTTCCAACTTCGGCCTCATTTCCACTTAACATCAGGTGTGATTGAGGTCAAGTGCTAACCCGTTGTGCATAAAAAAATATTATGGTCGTATTTTTTCTCATATAATAGCAAATATTATCCTTCGCTGTGCACGCCACTATGTATATGATGGTCGAATATAGGATGAATGTCGTTAATATTGGGTCTTTACCTATGAAATTGAAGTTTTCCTGCCATTTTCAAAGCTATATCCAAATTTGCTTTCATTTGGAAAATGGAATATTATTTCAAGGTTTCATATGAAATATTTTTTTAATTTCTGGGCTAAATCAGATAATAAAAAAATTTTGAACAGAGCTCTTTCTTGTGCGGACCCATAATCATTTCTTAGGTTCGCTGAAACTTTTATAAAGCGGTTACTTTTAGAAATTGACGCTGCTTACTTAACTTTATGTTATCCGATAATACACACAACGTTTAGCAAAATTTGGATTTGCCGTTCCCAAAAAAAAAAAATCAAAAATGTTTGAATAGAGAAAACAGTCTTAATGAAATCCTTCATACAAAACGCCAATTTCATAGGTAAGGACCTAATATTTCATCTATACACTTTTGCTACCATCTAATAATCGACCACTCGTCAATCATAAACACCGACAACACAGCGATAGCGTATGGCGACGTTCAAACGGATTCGCTGTAGTCTACCATACTCACGTACGGAAACAAAACAAAAAAAAAACAACCTTTGAAGTGGAATACTGTGACTTTATTGGGAGTTTAATAAATAAATGAATAATAAATATTTCGTGGCGGTACGAGAAGCCCGGCATGCATTACAGTACTCGATTTGGATATCAACTTCAAAAGTATCGATCCATATTTTTTTTATGCACAACGGGTTGGTACTTGACCTCACACCTGATGTTAATTGCAGATGAGGTCGAAGGTGGAAGCTTACTGACCCGGAAACCCCAACACATTTTGGGGACTGCCTATCTTATCTGTGACAACCGGAAGACAACAATGCTATTAACATTGCTGTTTGACGGCAGATTTAGATAAGATGGTGGTAGCTAGCCAGGCGGACATTTAACATACTACCAAACAAACCGAGTACTAAATATGTACCCCGCCGGGGATCGAACCCGTTACCTCCGAAACGTAAGCCCAATGTTGTTTACATTGAGCCACGGAGGCGGTTAAGGTTAAGTTATTTAAACAACATCGGAAATCTTTGGAATAGGTATATATCCTGCGTACACCAGTTTATGACGATGTATATCACAGGCAATTGCACATGACCTTACTGATTAAAGAGTAAAGAGGCAACATGCTATATTTAACCTCATTAACTGTGTAAAAACTACAAATTAATTATCAAACAAATTTTTCGGGCTTTCTTCACTCTGAAACCCTTGGGCACGCCTCAGGGCACGCCACTGCAAAACTATTGATATTTCAAAATTTGTAATCGGATACTTACACCTTCCCAAACTAAGCAAATCTCGTGCTATGGATACTATGATAACAGATAAACATATACTAATGACTCGGGTATAAATGTTCGTATTATTGACACAAAGATACCGTGTGTTTGAAAAGAAATAAGACACAGAAATTAATGTGAACATCTCTCTTCATCATTCGCTTTTCGCAATCGAGCAAAATATTCAATATCAAAGGAAGGTTTTTAGTTTTATCTGATATAAAACTTGATTAATCTCCGAAACTGAGTTCCGTCCGCGTCTTATTATAATAAACTAATTAATGATAGAAGCGAACAATTCATTATCGAGCAAACTGCCTTCCGAACAATAATGATAATGAGTGTAATTAATTATTAGGAAGTTGGTTCAAGACGTACTGAGAAGGAGGGAGGGTGGCGGACCGCCTATAGTTTTAGTGCTGGATGAGGCATTGGTTTAATAGAACAGTCTCTTTCTGTGTCATCGAGAGGAAATAGCAGATTGAAGATGCATATAAACCGGGTTAATTTTACATTATTATTTACGAAGAGGAAAGTTGAAAACCTATTTTCTTTCTTACACCAGGTAGCAATAAATCCATGTAGGACACAGTCTGCTTGCAGTAGGCGCCGTGTCGAGTTCCACTATCCATCCCAATGTTTATTTATGTGCCCGCCCACGACCGACTTTATGTAGGACCGATAATCGGGCCGATTTTTTCCTCAATACTTTTATCACCGATATTGTGACCGATTTTTTGTAGGATGTGGGCGTTGAAACATTGTAATCAGAATGTTCCATTTTTCTCCTACCAAAAATCGGTCACAGATTGTCGGACGTGGGAAGGAAGCCTATAGGAGTTATACAAAGGAAGGACTGTATAAACGGGATATATATCTAATATATTAAAGTATATTAAAAATCAGGCCTATGTTTAGCAGTAGACGTCCTGTGGCAGATATGATAATGATGATGATAATATTATAAATCACAATAAATAATTAATAATATTTCATTAACAACCCTTGGAAATGGACAAATTCAAATAATTATTTATTTCAACGGTGCAAAGGAGACACTTTAAAATATAGTCTATTTTTAATTTTTCCTTTGCGAAGAACAAGCAAGAACCTGTCGAAGGGTTGCTCCTTTAAAATAGGTTTTTATGGTATTACAACAGGCACAATTGATTTTAATATTAATTGTGAAATAGCCTGGCTTGCGAACAGGCTGGTTATGGTCTGTAGATGATTATCATTCAAATAGTCTGATTTTTGTAACATGCTTTCTTAATGGGTTTGTATTACAGTATTCATAAATTTATTGATTTTGAATACCAACGTAAATACTGTGAAAAAATCACCACTAAACAGATGCCGCATCCACAAAGTTTGTCTCATCACAGCCAAGGAAAGGGTGTGAGAAGCGGGAGGTCAGCCCGTTGTCGCGCTACTGATGGCTTTAATCATTATTACTTATAATTAAAATTCACCCGGAAATACCTATTGTCTTCAACAGTCGGTTTGTCTTTTATGTTTGAGCCTGGCAAGAAATGTAAAGAATGTGAGAAACATCTCTCGACAGAAGACATGCGATTAGTGAGCGTCAACATTGCGCGGAGATAATGTGCCAATGATCCGGTACGAGTACGATACGATGCAATACTGGACGACCGGTTGGTGTAGTGGATAGTGACCCTGTCAGCGAAACCAACAGTTGCGGGTTCGAATTCCGCGAGGGGTAAATGTTTGTGTGATGAATACGAACATTTATTCCCGAGTCATGGATGTTTATATAAATATTTAGGTATGTTTATCCGTTATCTAGTATACATAGCACAAGCTTTGCTTAGTTTGGTACTGGATGATTGGTGTAAGTGTCCGAAATATTTATTTATTTATTTATAGGTACAGTCGGCAACACAATTAAGGTAGCAGGCCTTTATTTATAATATTAATAATTTATATATATATATATATGTAGGAGAGAGTCTAAAGAGAAATTAAGTTAGAATAGAACTATCCCGTCTCTTCCCGTGGGAGTCGTTAAAGGCGACTAAGAAACTTTCCATCTTAAAAAAAATATCTAATATCTATACAATACATTTTACAAAACATTAAAAAAGAGTACTATTAGGAGGCCTTATCACTAAAAGCGACGTAACTATTATACACAATAAGAAAAAAGCCGTCCATGAAGCCGAGACACTGCATTAAAATTACTTCTCTTATCCACACCACATGTTTAGCTTGGTAGACTGTAGGGCGTTTTTAAACTTTAATCTCATCTAAGTCTGCCGCCAGACTTAGTTAAGATGTGGTAGCTAGCCTATAAATGCCCTACTACCAACCAAAAAGATGGGGGTTTCTGGTGTTTGCGTTTCTAACTCTGGCCTTTAACATCAAGTGTGATAGCGCTAATAATATGAAATCAAAAAACTTCAGCAGCAGCAACAAGAGCTAAATTTATTCGAAACCGATTTTCACCACTGCGCCTCATTCACACAAGAGCTAAATTTATTCGAAGCCTAATAATTGACTTAGAATTACTTCGACTAATTAGTTCAAGTTAGGTGTGAATAAACTTTAATCATGCTAAGCTTTATATACTGACTTGTAGAACAGCTTTGCTTTGCATGCGTCGAAACATTATAGATTTAGTCACGATTCGCCATTCAGTGGATCATTACTTATAAGTAATTGTAACGACTGCAAAAATTAAGTGACTGATCGTCAGTCATCGAATACTTCAAGTCTAAGGGCCATATTAATAAATTGAGGTTGAGATTGAGATCGCGTCTCAGTCTCAATACTATTTTGTTTCATACTGTTTTAACATGCAACAGTTTCTCAAGCGAGATCCTGAGAACGGTTTCTTAATACGGAGATTGTGTTGACACTTGAGATACTATTGCGTAATTAAACAGTAACAGATAAAATAGTATTGAGAGCGAGACTCGTTCTTAATCTTGAGATACCTTTAAAGTACGGTTTTATGTTTTAGAAATATGAAAGACACGTGAAAATACATGCAATAACACAAAGTATCCTTAACAGATTTCAAATTAATATAATATTTATAGTTATGGCTAACCTTCGGTGAAACCACCTCCGAAGGTACCAGGGTAGCATAAAGAGGCGTATGAACGCTCATTAGGTCCGCGGTATCGTCCATAAATACATTATCGCGGGGAGTAACGGGGGGTGGAGGGTGCGGGGCGGTGGGTTATCGAATTAAAACTTCACTAGCAATAGTAGAGTTGAACACCGTATTAATACACCATGTATAATTCGTGCGCTTGGACAAACTACACACGTTCCGTTTAACCGCGCGACGGACGATATCAAGATATTGTAATGATGAACAACAAGGACACAGGCCCTTACCACTGACATGGCTTTTCAGTGACAAAAAACAATTGTGAATGTAAGCCAAAATGGAGACGTTATTCTTTTGACTTTGCTGATGATTTTGTGATAATGACAGAATCGTTGCAGGAGCTGCAGTAACTGCTAGATCATCTCAATACTTCAACACAGTGCGGTTTGTCCATGTTAAAGATACCCTGCTAGCAATGGAAAGAATATTCTAGGAATTTCTCTGGGAGATAAGATCAGAAATGAAATTGTCAAAGAACGAGAGTTGTTGACATATCTCAAAGAATTTGTAAGCTTAAGTGGCAATGGACTGTCTCAGATCCAATGCCGTTGGAGTGAAGATCATACCACGGTAAACGTAAAACCGCCTTCTGTAAACCATCTGCTAGATGATGGGAGATCTGCGCAAAGCGGATTGTAGTAACTTAAAACAGAGAACCGAAGGTCGAGCTGAGTAGCATCTCTGGCTATAGCTTATCTAAAGAAGACAAGGATATGCAAAAAAATTATGGTGTGAATGTTACATTAACATGAAAAGCAGTAAGTCGGAGACGATCTGGTGCTGGAGTGTAAAGTCCGAGGCTCCTACAATCTTCTTCCTTTCAAGAAACTTACAATTGACTTAGCAAATCCTCGATATTATTAAATTCGCAACACTAATTTCAACCGTTTCACAATATTTCCCGGTTGAAATAAGCGACAATCGCTCAGCGTAAACGGAACGCGCCCGAGTGGGTGGCGAGCGGGCGGGTGGCGCGAAGGAGCGATCGAGGTAAGGGTACTGGCTACGTAATTAGATTTTCAAAGTCCGAATACACTGCTCGTACTTGTCTTCATAATAATGTGAGTCAAACGACGCTTCTTGATCGTTTTAGGAGTTGCAAAACTTTAAGGTAAACGTTTTTTTTTACCAACTTGCGTAGTTGGTATTGGGGAGGTTGTCAGAATTAAAACCGCCCGGTTATACAATTTTATGTAAATTTTGTTTGTCAAATATTATCTTAAATGTTGTACATTAAAGCGTACTTGATTGTTGATTGTGATTTTGATGACGCGAGAATTATGAGGAATGCAGGGGTATGGTATATAGAGGCGTATTAGAATTTCCTGAAACAATATATTTGTGCTTGACTCCAACCACAGTCTTAATCTTAGGACAAGCTGACTTATCAACTCTCTCTCTTTCTTGTTGTTTTTTGGAATTAAACCAGTTCTGTAGGTTTATACTGAACTAACGATTACCGATCCCAAGTTATAAAATTCATTCTCTCATGTCACTGTGATTTATATCATTGTTTCTTCTCGTTGAAATTTATGCTTGTATTGTAAATTTTGTAAGTATTATACAGTCAAGAGATTCATCCACCTGCCCCCGTAGTATGCCGGCGTTTGTCGCGTGCGACGTAGGAGGAGAGTAGGATAGTTGTATATTCAGTCTAGGCGAATGAGCGAGACAAATATTATCTCGCACGACATAAACGCTTACCTAGCCTATCATGCTACTAGTGGTGGTTCTCTAAAAGTATTATGTTCAGGCCAAGTATGAATATGAATGAAGAAATAACATAGCATGAGATTAAAAAAAAATGGAATGTGGGTCGAATCGTGTAATTCCTTCAAACCTATAGTCTACTGTTGATATAGATTAACTCCTGCAAGGAATTTACGATGAATAATAATAGCTTTATTTATTTTTATTTTATTTATTTGGGAAACAAAACAGTCATATATCAACATCACATAATGAATATTATATAGTAATAGACCTCGAATTCCACAGATTGTCATCTTTCAATTGTTTAGTATTTAAGTGTTATTATCGTCTTTGAACTAAATAAGAACACTCCAGTCAGCTGATTTACTGATAAATGTCATGATGGTCCACAGAATAAATTTGTTGTCAGTTATCCCATTGATATAGATTATTGTTTAAATTAAATTTCAATTTTTTTTTTGATATAAGGATGAGTCTGTCCAGGATTAATCTACAACAGTAATAAACCGTATGGTTTAATGGCATTACATAAGTCTGATTTAATCGGTAGGTGCGAAAGTGGAATATAATAATTATCGGAATTCGCGCAAGTATCAAAACCATTCACACTGCATCCAACATCGAGGTATCGGATATTTAGTTTGCTTTGGGCCGGCGGGGGGTGCGGGGCGAGGCGCTTAAGTCCAACTATAAATTAGGAAGGGTATAGTTTCATTAATCACCCATACGCCGTTATTATTAATTAACCCCCTTTCGAAGTAGAAGGTATTAGGTATCGACCGGCAGTCGGCCTAATGTCAATTTTCTTAGCTAAAACTTCTGATAAATATTTTGTGTGCGTTTGCCTCTTTACCCGGGGAATATTTAATATTATCGTGTTGTACGATTTTAGTCTTATCTGTAGTTTTACATTGATGTTGCGTTGGGACTAGATGTGGCATTTTATGTTTTCATTTTTGAAGGTGAACAGAGCGGGCTACGTATTCTACTACATAGGTGTATTTATACATTCACGCATACACTTTTCTCACTGTATGTATTCACGAAGGCTTAGTGGGATCTGATCTACTTGCACGAAAGACATGAAGAACATTTGGGTGAAAGACACTTGCGTGAAAAACATTTGCTTTCAGGGCTGCAGCCAATAAAAGGCTAAAGTTATCTTACTCATTTGTGCTCTGATTCATCTTGCTCGTTCGCTTAGCTCTCTTGCTGTGCCCATACTATCCTATTACTATATTATAATTTCACTACTCGAAGCCATATATATATATCCACACGCGTAAATATCTTATCATGTAAATGGCTTTTCGTTCAAGTGTCTTTTGCTCAATTGTCTTTCGCGCAAATGTCTTATCGCGAAAATATGCGCATGGGTCTCCTGCACAAGTGTCTTTCAAGCAAGTGTCTTTCGAGCAAGTGTATTTCGTGAAAATGTTCTGACATAGGACTTCGAAATATTTTATGCACAACTTGTTAGCTCTTGACCTCAATCACACCTGAATGTATTGTTCGCCGAAAATCCAACCGTGCTATCTATTTTCTGACTCCCAGAATAGAGAAATGTAATTCCGTATGTAAAAGCACCAATGATTTACAAAAATAAACCTGCTGAGCAACGCCAATCGCCCTCACAATTATTAGTCGAATACTAAGTATGTAATAGAATAATTTAAACATAATTTGAAACCATACGAATAAATCTTTTGCATTTCTATTCTAATCTAACGAGCCTTACTTTTAACTTAACAAAAAGTAACCAGCACCGCTTAAAAATGGCTTCTTGTGGAAACAAAGCTATTAGCAGCCATTAAATTAAAATAAGTATACACTTATTAACCGCAATAAATTTATGTAAATGATTCAAAACAATGCTTTTGTTACCAGAATGAGTTAAGTAAAGTAAATTTACTTGTGAACCAGGTAGCTGGACGCGTGTCCATTGTTGCCGTGACGATATTATGTGCTTAAAAAGTTTTTGACGTTCGAAACGATTTCTCGATTTTTTCATTATGTACAGTCACCTGCAACTAAAAGTATACTCGTAGCAGGCTATTCTATTGTATTAATTATATCGTGGAAGGCAAAACCAGCTCTGAGTAACATTTCACTTTCTGACAACGATATCCTTGGCTTCAAAAGCCTTGCTTGACATAATTGATGTAACTAACGTGGTAGCTCTGTAACATTTTAGTTGCATGCAGGTCGCATCAGATTTATCGTATTGATTTGTAAGGAGACGTTTAGACGAGAAGTTGACCTTCTGCTATTATTATTATGACACTTTATTGCATACGCAAAAAACAATTATCTTGATCTCCTGCTTTTTGACAGAATGCCACGACTGCAGTATTGCTCACGATTTGATTAACGATCGCTGCGTCTTGCGTTTAATGTTTTCCGGCTGTTTATTGTAACAGTTATAACAACCTGGCTCAATGTATGTAACCCAAATAGGGTTTAAGAATCGGAGGTCGCGAGTTCTTTCCCTAGCAGGATACATGTTTAGTACTCGGTTTGGTTGGTGGTAGAGCATATTAAAAAAATTATCTTATCTACGTCTGCCGCCAAACAGCAATGTTAATAGCATTGTTATGTACCGGCCGTTAGAGTTAAGATAGCCAATCCTAAATAAGATAGGGTTTCCGGGTAAGTACGCTTCCGCCTCATTTTCACTTAACATCAGGTGTGATTGTGGCGAAGTGCTAAACCGTTATGCACATAAAAATAATAATTTAACGGTTGACGTTCAAAAGTAGAGAATGGAAACCATTTTAATGAGACATTAACTTCCGTAATTAGATCGTCAGTAATTAATATCCTCGAGCATGTGAGATCGTAAAGTTAACTAATTTGTTTTTTTTTTATACAGACAAAACACCATTTCTAGCAAGTATTGTTGTTTTAAGAGGTCGCATTACTTTAAAACTTGACTATCACCTTTCAGTAGCAGTAGGTAGGATATGACGTATACCGGATGAGTTTTTTTACCGTAACCAAAAAATAGGGCATATTAGGTAAGGTCAAATAGAAGTTATTGGCATAGGTAGTTGATTTTTTTTTTCATAAACGCACCCGCCGAAAGGTGATTGATATGCGACTAGCGTGATTCGTAGGTAGCGTTGCCAGACGTCCCGTATTTCCCGGGACGTCCCGTATTTTAGGCATAATTTCAAATGTCCCGCCGGGACAGGCTCTGTCCCGCCGGGACAGGCTCTGTCCCGTATTTCAACCATGATCGTACTAGTTGTCAACTACTTAAATTGTTTTTAATTACGATTTTAATTGTATAGACTTTTATAAATACATAAAAAATCACAAAGATTTGTTAAACGCTTCGCGTTCTTCTATTAAATATAAGAAAAAAAGATAAAATATTGAAAGAAATTAGTAAAATCAACCTTTTTTATTTGTCCCGGCAAAAAATGTCAAATCCCGTATTTTTCACCATTTTGAGCATCTGTCCCTTATTGGTAAAAAAAATATCTGGCAACCCAGCTGTTGGTTTTCCGAAAAGAATAAAATAAAATAAAATAAATAAATAAACCCTATTCGTAGGGTTCCTACCATGCGAAATTTATATGGAACTCATATTTTCTCCAAGTTTTCTTTGTTTATTTTATTTATTGATGTAGTTTTATGGAATAGGCTACAAATTACACAATTAACGCTATGTTCGATGATGGTTTGAAAAAAAAAAATACCTATGCCAATACCCTATTTCCTTAAGTCTTAATGTCCAATTTTTTTCCTTTCGTATCATTATTTTCTGAAACGTTTGTGTAAATTATTATTGTATAAGCGAATCATTTTTACTATATTGATTCGCCGAAACGTAAGATTATACCATTTTATTAATACAAAATAGCACATTATTTTCTTGTTTGGTAACCGCGCAGTTACCAAAATAGAAAACAATGTGCTATGAAACGAGAGAGCAAATTCTCATTTTACAACTGGCTTTGAAACGGTAAATGGCCGCGCAATGTAAACAACATAGAGTTTACGCATCGGAGGCCGCGGGTTCGATCCCCAGCGGGGTACTTGTTTAGTATTCGGTTTGGTTGGTGGTAGCGCATTTTAAATGTCCGCCTGGCTAGCTACCACCATCTTATCTAAATCTGCCGCCAAACAACAATGTTAATAGCATTGTTGTGTTCCGGCTGTCACAGATAAGATAGCCAATGCCCCAAATATTTGGGTTTCCGGATCAGTATGCTTCCATCTTCGACCTCATCTTCACTTAACATCAAGTGCCAACCCGTTGTGCATAAAAAAATCTTTTTCTCGTTTGGTTGTTGATTACGAATCTCGGGTTGCGAACAAGAGAGCCTCTCATTCGATTTACTTATGAATCTTCTCATTCTCTCATCGAAATCGATCTCATTCGATAACTGGCTTTGAAACGTATCATCTTTTTCTTGATTGGCATCTAGTTACAAAGCTCGGTTACAAAACGAGAGAACAAAATTTCGTTTCACAACTGGCTTTGAAACGGATTTCTTTTTCGTTTTCCTAGTTGGTTAAGATTCTTCATTTCACTATTGGCTTTAAAAAGGAAAGTATTATATTTTGGTATCTGGTTATGAATCTCAGTTACTGAAGATCGAAGAGTCATTTGCGTAGAGTACAAATATAGTCCGCTATCTGTCTGTCTATCACACCTGTTAATCTCACGAACTACATAAACTTTGATGAAAAATGAAGCAACACGGTCGAGTTCCAGTATCAATGATAATTTCGTTTTATTTTGAAGCCGTGTAATTTTTTTTTATATGCTTATATACCTATATATAAATATAATCAATTTAAGTTATGATCAAAATTTTGCGAAAAATTATAGAGATAATTGAAAAAAAATATTACAAGAATAATATCAATAAAGAAGTCAATCAAATCAACAAAGTTAATTTTACGGTTCAATAAATGAACTTTATGCAATATTCAGAACAATTACACACACATATCATGAAATGTTGGCCGATGGGGCATTAAAGTTCTCGAGTGGAGACCACGCACCGGCAAATACCGCGCCGCATAGGACGTCCACTCACAACGTGGACAAGACGCCCTGATAAAGGTCCCGGAAAATCCCTGGATGCAGGCCGCTTCCAACAGCGGTCATTCTGGAATTATATGGGGGAGGCATAAGTTCAGCAGTGGACCTAAGGCCGATGTGATGAAGAGAATCACTGTTGCAACATAATGCCGTCTTTTCTTTTATGCCCAACGGATTGGTACTTAACCTCAATCACACCAGATGTTAAGTGAAGATGAGGTCGAAGGTGGAAGCGTACTGACCCGGAAACCCCAACACATTTGGGGGACTGGCTATCTTATCTCTGACACCCGGAACACAACTGTAATATTGTTTTTACTTCTTGGCGGTAGATTTAGATAAGATGGTGGTAGCTAGCCAGGTGGACATTTAAAATGCCCTACCACCAACCAGACCGAGTACTTAAACATGTACCCCGCTGGGGATTGAACCCGCGTCCTCCGAATCGTAAACGCGATGTTGTTTACATTAAGCCACGGAGGCGGCGTCTTTATATTAAACGACATTATTTTTTAACAGCTTGATTGCTTTCCAGCAAAGGAACCCTCGAAGCGCGAGTTAGACTCGCATTTGTCCAGTTTCATTTATTATTTTTATTTTATCGAATTAACTAGAATAAACCATGAAATTAACAAGATACACCGATTTTTTTACTCCACGAATGAAATGTCGCAGGGAAAAGTCCGGTTTCGATGCCCGAGGAGACAATTTAGAAGACTAACTTTTCTATATTAACCAAGCATCCAAGTAAGTAATGACTCAAAAATCGTTTGGATCCCATAATACAAAATACCTAGATAATTTATCAATGTGTTTATCTGGAAGTTGCTTCCTGACTAAACCTTACTCGACTTTACCTTGACCTACTTTCTGCCAAGCCACGTGTTCCTAAAGCACTAGATAAGGAATTTTAACCGCTGCTACAAAGCCATAACTGCATAATATTTTGTACTGCCTAAAGATTTTTTCCTTCATATTAGAAAACAACATACAATCAAATAGCTAATTTCTGATATAAACAACATGTGTTAACTTTTGCCATTTTCATTACGGAACACTAAAAATCAACGTTCTAAATTAAGCCACAGTCTCCACGAGTACCAATTAATATAACAAAACAATTTACGTATGCTTAACGTAAGTAACGCTGCAGTTTCAAAGCTACATTATACTGGCCAACTATCCGTCGACTGGACCCACCCTTATAAATAATAGTGGCAAGGCACCCGCCACCCACACCCCTAAGGGTTACCCTCTGGATCTCATTTCGAAATTGCATTCTGAAACCGAAAATCGACTTTACAAGACAACCAAACCGTTCAATTATACACCTTACCAACACTGCGTAGGGTTCGGCTGTTAGGTGGGTTAAGAGCGAAATTTAGTGCTTCCTTGGAAGGTCATAACCTAAGAAGGGGTCTACCCAGCCTGTACAAGCACTAACTCGTATAATGAGATATGATAATAAACGCTCGAGTTGAATATTGATGTTGGAAGTTAGGGATGCACTCAGCATGTTTAAGACCGAGACGGACTTTTAAATTTATAATTGAATTTAATAATTATTTATAATAATCATTTGAAATTAACGCAATTAAAACACTCCACATCAGGTGAGTTTTTTTTACCGTAAGCAAAAAAATAGGGCATAGTGAAATCGAAGTTATTGGCATATTTTTTTTTTATTCAAAAACTCACGCATTGGCCATAGATTGATGTGCGATTGGCGGGTTTCGGAGGGTTTTTATCATGCAAAATTTATTTAAAACTCATATTTTCTCCCAATTTTCTTTATTTATTTAATTGAATGATGTAATTATGTGAAATAGGCTACAAACGCCACCGTCAAATGACACAATTAATGACATATTCCATGATTTTTTTTTTATATGAGATAGCGGCAAACGAGCATGCGGGTCACCTGATGGAAAGTAATCACCGCCGCCCATGGACACCCGCAACACCAAAAGGGTCACAGATGCGTTGCCGGCCTTTGAGGAAGGTGTAGGCTCGTTTCTTGAAGGTTCCAATGTCGTACTCGTTCGGGATGGTTTTGAAAAAAAAAAAAACTACCTATGCCAATATCTTTTACTTCACTTACCTAATATGCTCTATTTTTTCCTTACGGAAAAAAACTCATCCGGTATACAGATTATAATATAAAAATCACTCAATTAGACTTGTACTATCTAAAGAGGGCAAGAGGATGATGACTATCTCTAATACATTGCGTACGTATAATTATGTATTTTATTCAATACTTTTACTAATACTGCTAAGGTATGGAACTCACTGCCCGCGTCGGCTTTTCCCGACACTTACAACCTTGGGATCTTCAAGTCTAGAGTGAATAGGCATTTACTGGGTGCGCGTGATACATCTTCGGCTACATCGTCACTTTCCATCAGGTGAGATTGTAGTCAAACGCGAAACCAGTCATTAATTTAAAAAAAAAAAATGTATTTTTAGTAATAATAATTAGACGATGTGGTTTCCACGCGTAAAAGGAATAGAACCAACCCATCTCTTCCCGTGGACGTCGTAAAAGGCGATTATGGGACTTTCCAGTAAAAAACATTACAGATTTGCACGTTTAATATGGTTTATTTCGTCCATTGGCGCCCTCATTGTACAAATTGAGATTTTTTTTTAATCGCTCGAAATTTAAAAAAAATCGCTCTGACCTGCAATCGAGAAGCCTAAAAGCTAATCATAAATAATACCTAAATAGCTTTTTTTTATGCATAACGGGTTGGTACTTGACCTTAATCACACCTGATGTTAAGTGAAGATAAAGTTGAAGGTGGAAGCGTACTGACCCGGAAACCCCAACACATTTAGGGAACTGGCTGTCTTATCTCTGACAACACACAATGCTATTAACATTACTGCTTGGCGGCGGATTTAGATAAGATGGTGGTAGCTAGCATTCGCTTGGAATAATTATAAATTCTCGAAAATAACGTAATTAATAAAAGTAATTTAGTTATTATTTATAATTAGCCTTAAGGCTTTTCCAGTGCAGATCAGAACAATATTTATGATTTATGCTTTATTAAAAGAACTCTTAGTTTATCCAAAGAGTACGCCACTAGACGGATTAAGCCCTCTAAACGGCTATCGGCTCACCCTCTATCAGTGTGCATTTCTGTATATTTCTAAGGGTGAACCGTAGACTTTGTTACCATTTTTTTTATGATAAGCTGGATACGCTTTTTTTTATGCACAACGGGTAAGCAATTGACCTCAATCACACCTGATGTTAAGTGAAGACGAGACCGAAGGTCGAAGCGTACTGACCCGGAAACCCAAATATTTGAGGGAACTGGCTATCTTATCTCTGACAAGCGGAACACAACAATGCTATTAACATTGCTGTTTGGCGGCAGATTTAGATAAGATGGTGGTAGCTAGCCAGGCGGACATTCAAAATGCCCTACCACCAACCAACCGAGTACTAAACATGTACCCCGCTGGGGATCGAACCCGCGAACTCCGATTCGTAAACGATATGTTGTGTTGTAAGCCATGGAGGCTTTTGACCACAATCTCACCTGATGGAAAGTGACGATGTGGTCGAAGATGAAACACGCGATCCCAGTAAATGCCTATTTACTTTGCTTTTGGAGATCCTAAGGTTGTAGGATGGAGGACACAGGGAGAATCCATGCCTTGGCTGTTCGTATTATAAATGAACAGTCCAACTTGTTAGTGCGAATGCATTAAACTTTTAATCACTAATATTTGGCGTATCTCCGACCACCCCATTTGAGAGTTCGTGACGTAATTCATCGTCTTTTGTTTTATTTGATATCTTTCGTTCACTATTTTCTACGACATGTTTGGTGTAGTGGTTAGAAACTCTGCTGCTATACCAAAACGTCGCGAGTTCGAATCCCGCTAGGGACATTGTTTGTACGATGAATACAGACATGTGTTCCCGAATTATGGATATTTTTCATTTATATAAGTATGTATTTATTTACAAAAAAAAAATATATTTGTGTAGTTTATCAACCATCTGGTATCCATAATACAAGCAGTTGCTTATAAGTTTGCTTTACGCTACGCAGCAGTAGTGTATTATATTAAGTTTATTTGCCATGGTTGTCTGGAAGAGATCGCTATAAGCGATAAGACCGCCTTTGTACACCTGTTAAAATAATATCACTGTGTATATTTTTAAGCTGTGTACAATAAAGAATGTTTCTTTCTTTCTTTCTTTCTTAGTGTGGAACTAGATGGCGCTATGTGTATGTGCAAAGATATTTATTTATTTATTATTATTACTTGTAGGTTTTATACTGCCATTAACAACCTTGATTGTTAGGTATTTCCTCATGTGTAAGTACTCAGATGGTCTACTATGTTTAGAGTAACCTCTGGTTTATTTTAGGGAAATCTATTATTAGCCTTACTATTACAATGAATTAACATTACAATGAATTAACAATAAAATGTAGCATCGTTTAAGAAAAATAGTGACAAACATTTTTTAAAGCTACTGCTAGTTCAAAATGCAATTTTCCCCTGAGAAAAACAAGCAAGAAACTCGAAGGATTGCTCTTTTAAAAACAGGCTTTGATTTTACATAAAGGTTTTTATATTACAAAAAGGTTTTTATCTTTCATTATTAATTGTGAAATAGCCTGGCATGCGAACGATCTGATTATGTCCAGGGATGATTATCATCTAAATAGTCTGATATTGATAATCTGATAAGGTATAATCATATCTAGCCTCTAGTATATAATCATAATATAACTAATAACAAATAAATCCAAGTAATATTATAAACGAAAAGTTTGTGTGTGTGTATTTGTTACCTCGTCACGCCTAAACGGCTGGACGGATTTGGATAAAATTTGGTTGGTAGACAGATTTGAACCTGGATTAATATAGAGGCAAATTGTTTTGCTGAACCGATTTTGATGAAATGTTTCATACGAAAGAAGTCGCGGGCAACAACTAAATTTCGGATACTTACACCAATCATGTTGATAGCATTGTCGTGTTCCGGTTGTCAGAGATAAGATAGCCAGTCCCCCAAATGTGTTGGGGTTTCCGGGTCAGTACGCTTCCATCTTCGACCTCATCTTCACTTAACATCAGGTGTGATTGAGGTCAAGTACCAACCCGTAATGCATAAAAAAAAATGTAGTACCAAACTAAACGCAGTTTTTGCTGTGGATACTAGATAACGGATAAACATACATAAATATTTATTTGAACATCCATGACTCCGGAATAAATGTTCGTATTCATCACACAAACATTTACCCCTCGCGGGATTCGAACACGCAACCGTTGGTTTGGCTGACAGGGTCACTATCCACTACACCAATCGGTCGTCGTATAATTTTGTTAGTATACCTACTCTTATCCTTATTTATAGTGTCGCAGATTCACTTTGTTTTACCTTCGATGGAGTCGCGACACAAAAAGTTGATAATCAATTCTATTTATAGGTCAGCGGTATGGATTAATTTACTCTCTTTTCGATTAGTTAAGGTTGACTTCATAGAGATGAAGCAGATAGCTAACTGTCGCTACAATCGATTTAATATGATGTCAATTTATCTATCTACTCGTATCTCATCTCATTTAGCTCCCCATATCGGATGAGTTCTTTTTCGTTAAAAAAAATTAAACTACCTATGCCAATAACTTCTATTTCACTTACCTAATACGCCCTATTTTTTCCATACTTTAAAAAAAGTCATCCGGTATATTAATTTCTCGAGTATCACATCAATAGACATAAAAGTTTTTTTTCAATTGAAGGCAGTCGTTAAGCCAAGTCGGTGGCCTGTCAGTTCTGTCAGTCACTGATACAAATCTACCAATCCTCACGGCTCCCACAGTCAGGAAGCTGTGCCCCAACAGGTGAACGTGTAAGGCTGTTGAAGAAACATAAAAGTTCGTGCTGATTTCATATTTCCATGGGAGATTTTGCCCTAATCGGGCAGACGGGTGGTCATCACAGATATATTTGGAGCTTAAACCTGAACTAAACTACATCGAACTATTGTAATTTCGAACTGACGTATGTTAGTTCAAAAAATGCGACTTTTTTGGACTGTAACCCGTAACCGTAACACGAAAAATGCACCAGGATGTACACCGATTGGACTCCACAGGACACCAGGCGCGTCAGAAATAGGCTCAAAAAGCGATGGCGCGATGAGCTGGATTCTTTGAGCAAGGAGTGGAGAGCTATTACACTGTACAGAGACATGTGGCAAAAAATAGCCTGTGGCAATAAAAATGGCCTTTGCCCAGCAGGGGGACAATACAGACTAGTAAAAAAAACTTTAATTGACATGTCTACGTAATATAAGCCATAATTGAATATAATATGATGATTCATGAACTGAACATCCCTCTCCCAATGTATACTATATAATTTTGATGTTTGTTCCTGAACTGATTTAGATGGCATTAGATATTATGTGTATAAATACATACAGAGATGGGCATGCCCTTAATTAATATATGACGTGTTTTATATAGGGAAATTTCAAATAAATCCTACCGGACGATAATAATTAATGACCTGAATATAATATAATAATTAATGAACGATGATTCGTAAAAAATAATCTTTTGAAAAACGAGGCAAATTGTACCACAGAAGAGGAATTTGGCAACTAATTGATGTGATGTGTGACATGATGTGTTTTATATTATTAACTATAAATTTAAAATATAGAAAACTTTATTTATTTTTGAGGATTTTAAATTATTGAAAAAATGGCCAATTTTATTTATAGAACTTTAAACTCTCGAAAATAGCAGGAATTAGAATAAGACATAAACAAGTTAAGACTTTTCGAGTGCACCTAGTTAAAAGAAAAGAAATCTCAATTTATCAAAGGTGAGAATTTATCAAAGTCCATCGACATCATATAGAGGTCTATAGGGCTATAGACAGACAGTGGTACAAAATGCGGTTTATAACATGGCTCCAGAATGAATCACCCGCTGATATTATTCGTTACACAATTATCAACCGCGCCTAGTACTTACACCAATTAATTGTTATGTGAGTTCACAGTATACGCTAAGAAAACAGATTAAATTTAGATAGGTACGAATAGGCACCGATGTCGCGAAAACACGGAAAATAGAGGCTGTCTCGTTCGTCAACGAACACAACGTATACTAGTAGATTAAGTCAACTCGCTAATGGGCAGCTCAAAAGCTTTCTGGTAACCACTAGTCTCCATGAATCTGTCATCAACTGCTGAAATACTACGACCGCGTGATGGAATACGCCCCAAACTCCAGAGGCAAATGAAAGGAGACTATGTCGTTGAAGTTGTGAAGTCAGATGGTTGATGAGTATAGATGAAGACGAGGAGATTTTTTTTATGATTGACTGGATTCGCCTTCTATCACAATCTGACCTGATGGAAAGTGACGATATAGTTGAAGACGAAGCACGCGATCCCAGTAAATTCACTCTGCTCTTGAAGATCTCTAGGTTGTAGGATTCAGGAAAGATGTAGAATAAGATTATGTTCTTAATAATAAGATAATGTTATTAAGTAAGATTATATAAATCCTGTAAAAAAATGAGAGACCCTACGACTTTGCGACGATGCTCGAGGCTCTGCAATTTAGCAGTCATCGAATGATCACCTATGAGTTTAATGGCACGTCGTTCCACAGAATCGAGTGCAGCTTTGGTACTTGGATTCGAGTGCAGCTATGGTATTTGGCTGAATCATCCCAGAGGTGACAGCAGCATTCCATGTACGAGTAGACCTGAACCTGAAAAACCTGAGATGGTTACAGCCTGTCAGATCCCATTTGGGCGTGACATTAACTGTGTCGTTTAGTGCTCGATATGGCTGTTGGTAGGGCATTAATAGAGTTAGCATTGTTGTGTTCCTGCTGCGCTTGAGATAGGATAGTCTCCCAAATAAGTTGGGGGTTCCTTGGGAACACCAAAACATTAGGTGAATCACACCGTGATGTCAAGCGCTAATCCATTGTCCATAAAATAACACTAGAATACCCTAAGCTCTAGCGTTCCTCAAATGAGTCTTTGTAGCCAACAAATGAGTCTAAAGTAGAGTCAATAAGAAACTTCACATATTAATTTAGCCTAATATTGATTTTTCAAATCATCATCATCCGCCGTAAACAGCGTTTTTTGGGGCACACACTGTCACTGGGAGAGAGTATGGGCCATGATTCACCACGTGTGCCCAGTGCAGATTGGTGAATTTGTGACAGACTAGTGACCATGTGACAGTCAGTATTTTTAAGCTGCCACTGAAGGCCAGAAACTTAGCGTAACGTATGCCATCATTTGAAAACCACTGATACCGACTATTTAACGTGCACTCCGAAGCATGAAAACTGGAATTATAATTAAAAAAATTGACAAAATAACCGACATCAGTAAGGTTCCACTCTCTATCCCGTAAGTACATCATCAGATCTTATCCGAATTTATATAAGACTACACTAGTGATAAATCATCAAAATCGGCTAACACTGGACAAAAATGTGGTCCTTTTCTAAATTCGGTTAAAATATCACTAGCAGTCACTGCGCAAGACGTTGCTTAACTTCGCTAATCGAAAACGAAGAGCGAATAGCAGGACTCGAGTGCTTCTCGAGTGATTTTCCATATACTACAATGAAAACAGCTATGGTGTGATGGATAGAGTGCAATTATTACTTTTATGGTGTCACTTAAATGTGTCACTACTCCGTCTCAACCTCCACAGCGACTGCTTAAGGGATGATGAGAAGTAGATTACTGCTAAGCCAAATTATGGAGATATGACTCACTTTTAAACATAATGTATGTAGTTTGGTTTCAGTTTGGAAACTGCGACATATTATATTTATTTCTCAGGCGTTTATTGTATAAATTTATATGCTCACTTGGTTATTTAA
This sequence comes from Oegoconia quadripuncta, assembly GCA_949316235.1. NCBI lineage: Eukaryota > Metazoa > Arthropoda > Insecta > Lepidoptera > Autostichidae > Oegoconia > Oegoconia quadripuncta. Next base: position 16,044,684 of record OX438755.1, on the reverse strand, counting down.
TATTGGACTCAAATGCGGATCTGTGTATATGAAAAAAAGACAAGTGCCAGTGCAAGTAGGACTCGTGCCCTGAGGGTTCCTGAATTATTATGAAAAATTAAAATCTACAAAATGATTTTAAAATGATGGATCCCCTTCCGGGATACAACAATACTTTACTTGGTTCTGTTTGGCGCAGACTTAAATTAGATGGTAGTAGCTTACCTACCTGCAAGTGGATGTTTAAAAACACCATAATCAACCCGTCTCCTTGGCTCAATGTAAACAACATAGGGTTTACGAATCGGAGGTCGCGGCTTCGATCAACAGCGGGGTACAATTTAGTATTTCGTTTGGTTGGTTAAATGTCCGCCAGGCTAGCTCTGCCACCTTAACACAGTCTACCGCCAAACAGCAATTTTAATAGCAATGTTGTATTCCGGTTATCAGATAAAATAACCAGTCCCCCAAATAAGTCCCCCTCCGGCGACGACCACTTTTTAAACCATACGATGTTCACATTGATCAACGGAGGTGGGTTATTCCATCACTTCAACACCTGTCACATACAGTTTACATTAATAATTAAATTATTAAATTGAAATTCCAAATTAATAATTACACAATCTTAACAAATACAGCAATGCACAGCTGCATATCGTTGCCAAGTTTCTTATGTTCAAGTTTTTGTTAGCACCAACGTCTGGTCCAAACAATTAAGCGATTTAGGGCTGCTTACAGCGATGGCTCCCTCTAAAATCTGCATAAGAAGTCTTCAAGTCAGACTTGTGGTCTGCGCTACAGTGGACGAAGAATACGAAGTAAGATTGAGGTTTTTGCATTAGCGACTTTCCAACTTCGGTCTTATCTTCGCTTCACTTTGCATCAAGTTTGATTTGTGACAAGTACTAACTCGTTGTGTCAACTTGTGTGTAAAAACATATTATTCTGAATCAGTAACTGGCGTTTAGTAGCAACCCCACTGAACTTTTCATCATCATCAGCATCATCTTCATTCTATATCAAAATTTATTTTTATTTTTTTATTATGCATAACGGGTTCGTACTTGACCTCAATCACACCTGATGTCAAGTGAGGATGAGGTCGAAGGTGGAAGCGTACTGACCCGGAAACCCCAACACATTTGGGGGACTGGCTATCTTATCTCTGACAACCGGAACACAACAATGCTATCAACATTGCTGCTTGGCGGCAGATTTAGTCATCATCATTTCGGTAGACAATTAAAATGTGTCTTTAAAACATACAAGCATGGACTAAATGGTCTAATTATATTAATTGTAGAATCACAAATTGTAAAAGCATTTATTTACTAAGAGCAACCCTTGAGTTTCTTGCTCATTCTTCTCTAGGAAGTGAATGAGGAGTAATTATTCAACGAAATATATATATAAATATATTTGAACGGGTACCACTGCAGTGTCCTCTTCACAAATATCCTTTGGATCCTAATTTACTGTGTCTACCCAGGATTGGTGGATTTACGTCACACTAGACACTCAATATACTCCTTCATTATACTAGGGAAGGTCTATATCCCTGCATTGGGATGTTTACGGGCTGCTTATGAGACACTCAATGAAGACAGACAGCCAACGTTTTCAAGCCGTCCCCTTAGGTGAACGACTTTCATCAGATGATTTTCTCTTTATACTTAATCAAAAATTTTATAAATAACAACAAATAAGATAATAACAATGTTCACTAAAGAGCCATTGTGGCGGAACCCTCTGCATGGCTGGTGTACTCATTATTACAGTTCCAGATCATTGTTCCAAGTCCACACAATGGGGCACAAGTTCGCGCCCTGTCTTCTTGTTTTCCATTTGTGTCGACATAGGAACTATCAAGACGGTAACATTAAAAATGTAACATCCCATTTCATGAATAAATAAATAAATATTAAATATTTTTTTATTTCAGATCATACAATCCATAATTTATTAGTGAGTTAGTAACAATTTGTACTTAGTATACTAGGTTAGTATTGTTAATTTAGTAAATACGTAGGGCAACATGAATTATCGAGATTAATACGAGCAAAATTTTTTTTTGGATATGGTAGGCGTAAATAGGTATATTGTAATAATTGAATTTCAATAACATAAGCTAAAATAACAACTTCAACTAAGTAATATTTACAATCTGTAAAAGTAAGTGCCTAAGTGTGCGCTACTGATTTTATAAAAATAGGGTTAAGTGGAAGGGATCTGAATGGAATGGAACAGAAAGTTTATTTAGTTCAATAACCACTAGCGACATAATTTACGAATCAGGGCCCTTCACAAGTTATGAGGTATCTAAATAATTATTTTATTCTGTAAAAAAAATGTCAAATTAAGTTTTATAAAAATTGTTCTTTACAGCTTAATGAAGTCGGCTAAAAATTAATTAGCTCAGAAGCTCATAAACAGAAGTTCTTAAACTCATTTGCACATTAGAAGCTGCGGGCAGATTGTGTAATGGAGAAGGCCAGCACCATAAGTATATTGTAGTCTGATATTCCGAATTACAAAGAATGAATTGAATGTATTAAACTAGAAAAATGTTTCACACCACCCTTGGCTCAGAAGTCGACACCAGTGGAAAGCAACAAACTATTCGTTGATGCGCTATTTGGCGACAGTAAGTAATTTACAGCTACATTGTATTTGCGAGAGAGTAATGTGCCGGTTTATTACGCATTTCGCTTTTAATGAGGACGCAGTTGGTTGAAGCAGGAACTGTAAGACTTAACACTTTAATAGGCAAATAGAGTTGACTAAAGAGCAAACTTTTGCACCTAATTTTTAGTTCACAGAACCTGCTTGGGTTTTATAGATGTTTATTGTAGCAAAGGTTAAAGTTACTGAATAATTCATTTTTTTTAAGAATTTATCCTCATGCTGACACTATTTCAGTACAGTTTTTCGAAATTTTTAATATAGATGTTTCCTACTGCGTGTAATCTAGCATCACGTAGGTACGTTCAGAATCCTTAGCTTTCATTCAACCTCGACCCCAAGAAATATTCGATTATTGACTTTTGGTACTAAAACGAATTTCATCCAGGTACAATTAAATAACATCTTTTTAAATTGGTTTTATATGCTTTTTGATATGGATTTTTATAACTAAAAAAGCAACTTGAATCTTCTAGAGCCAAAGCTCCTGAACTTTAGGTCAGATATAAGAAGTGAAGGGTCAAAGTATAGGGATTTTATGCGTAAGTATAAGACAGCGCCATCTATTAGTTCTACATTCACAATAGCCGTATTATGCCTTTCTGATAGGAAAGGCATAATGGAGCAATATCTCTACTTTTCTCATATAAAGTTCAGTAAAAATAAGTAACTTTTGTGGTACAACTTCCTATAATCTTTAAGTTCCTGATATTTTGCAGAAGGATAGAGTACCCATCAGTATTAGAATAAAAATGCTTTCTAAATATTCCATAGGTTGCTTTAGGTATAGTATAGGTATTTAGTTATAAAACCTACAATATTAAATTAAGGTTATCACTGTGAACTTCATTGCGTTGTAGGAGATACTCCAATTTAAAAAAAAATAAACAATATAGATACTTTATACAATACAATACAAATACTTTTTATTGCGCAAAATAATTTACAATAATTTTTGATGATAACAATGGAACACAATTAGGCTTTGATTTTGTTGAAACACTTTATATTTTGTTGAAAACTTTTTTATTCTATCACTGACATGTATGAGTACACAGACGCTCTTGTCGGTGGAGTAATGACCACGTCTCTCTACTTACCGCCCTCGTTTTAACCTCTTGGTACGACACGACATTCACATTTTCTTTCACCTATCACTTACCTAAACAAAATTTTCTAGACCAAAATAATATCTCACATTTTTTATAGCTTCACTAAATCAACTTGTTTCTGTTTTTTTATTTACTAGCTCTCCGTCCGCGGCTTCGCCTATACGTGGAATAATTTTATCGCGGAAATTTGTTTATCATGCGGGAATGACTCCCTTTAGCGGGATCCTATGTCTTAATGCAGGTTATTTTCTGCCTATATATACCAAATTTCATCCAAATCCGTTCATCCGTGATTGCGCAACATCAAACAAACAAACATCCAAACTTTCGCATTTATAGTAATAGTTAGATTAGATGCCTGAGTGAATACGGTCGACTAGGAAATCCTCATGCACAGATAAACTCTTGGAGATTTCACTTGGAGTGTTCATGTCTGCATCAGACAATGTAAAATAAAAAAATAACTATTTAAAAATACAAATATATAAAAAATAGTCTGTATATTTTGTGTTTTACGGTCGCCATGTCGGATTATTCCTCTAGCACGCATGCTCGTTTGCCGCCCTCTCATATAAAAAAGAAGAAGTATCAGTAGTCCGATTCAGTAGTCCGATGATCGGACTACTGAGCCTTTTAGCCGATTATTTACACATTTCGATCGACTTCCCGAAAATATTATTTGCCATAAAATTTATTCTATGATACCCTGGAAACCAAGTTGAATATTGCACTTCAAAATCGGTCAAGCCGTGTCGGCTACAGGAGATTGTATTTAATGTAAAGAAAAAAATTTTACGGAGATAGTCCGAAAATGCTCCTCTATAGAGAAATCCTAGATCTGCGAATGCCGTGTTCAATCTACCTTTATCACACATCAAAAGTCTATGAAACTCCTTTACGGTACATAAGCCTCACCCAGGGTGCAATTTGCATTACTATCCATGGGAGATTTTGCCCTAATCGTCACGCGCTGAGTAGGCGGATTGATGATCGCAGATTATTTGGGAGTACTGCACCAATAACGCTGTTTTGCCAAGATCCATACGGCCAACTACTCAAACTTCAACTTCAAACTTCAAGCATTTATCATTATCATATTACTTTGAGTAAGATACGTGTCATCATTTCCTTGAATGTCAATTTAAATCTACTGAAAATAATAATGCGGCTTACAGTATTTATCTGTCAGTCATTATGTCCAAGCTACTATTGCTTCGGAAAGGGAAAACATCTGTGGTAAAAAGAAGCGACGCAAGAAACCCACAGGATCATGGTTGTTCTTTTTTTAAAAGTATACAACTATCTTATCTTATCTTAATATCTTTATTGTACACAAAATTATTACAGAAATATGCATTGTATATAAAATGTACAAAGGTGAGCTTGACTCCGATAGAGTTTTCTACCAGCAAACCTTAGTCTTATAATACAATTTTATAATTTTTGAGAGAAGGTCGAAGTACACCAGCGTGTTGTTCAGTAATTTTGTAATAACCTTTTTTTGCTAATGTTGTATTGACATAATCTATATTTTTTATCTCATTTCGATTAATGATATATACTCTTTATATATCTATGTATGTACGGCAAGTACATATGAAGGTAGTTCTGCTGTTTCAGGTCAAAAACATCCAAGATACAATGTCCATTCGTAGTCAGCCAGTGGAAACAAACTAAACCTCACAGTTTAAAAAATCATTTAAAACTTCACACAGTAGCGAAAGCAACAGTTTAATCCTGTACGTAACAAGCTTTGAGCTGTGTAAAACTAAAAGATCGGCGAAGGTGGTACCGACAAGTAGCGCCGTGAAATATGGGACCACCGGGCCTTGGCAGGCGCCCGTACAAAGTGACGATATACGGAGTTGGAGAGGTGTGACTTGTGATCAACTTAGTGTGACATAATAATTGATCTCTAATAAAATTAAGTCTTTTACAAAAACAAAGTATATCTTCGAGTGATTATCACTTCTATGTTGTAAACATTTTTCTGTATATACCCGGCAGTAGGTATAGCGGTAGGTCACAGTTAATAGTGTAGTTATATATTAGAGGGGTTTAAAGTCAATTCATGGTTTGTTGTGTCTTAAAAAGATTGCAGTCTGTGATTATAAATCTCTTACTATTTTTATGGTACCAAATTTTTTGTAAAACAGGACAGTTTATGGAATCGCCTCGTTGTCTACCGACCGTCCATCCGTCTGTTTTTACGTCCGACTGTCACTACCATTTCTTTCAGGAATTTGACGTAAACAATTGAAATTAAATGGTGACAAACTTATTCCCAAAAAATAATTGGTATTAATTAGGTATGGGGAAGAAAGTCCCTTCCAACCGGTCGCTCTCGAAATCTACGGGGGAAGCCCATGTTCAGCAGCTAATAGCTGATATGATAATGATGAGGTATCAGTACAGATTTAATTAGGAATGCTGCAGGCTGGTCTCAAAATTCAGCTATGTTTGCCAGACATTATAACCGACCCATCAATCAAGACCCAACCCAATTTTGCAGTGCCATATGTAATACAACCAGTATTACATAATTAACTGTTTAGTATTTTAAACTTAATAAGTTAATTTTAGTTTTTCTTATTACAAAGTTATGAAGATTAAGCTTATCATAATATAATTATTAAACATTTTGTGTTGCTGTAATTTGATAATTATTCACAACCCCAGCTTTAAACATCTACTCGTTATTCCGTCTCGGACAAGGAGAGAATATAGTTATAAAATAAAACGAACTTACCAGTGAAGTTCTATCTTAACTATATGAAGCTCCTTGTCCGAGACGGTAGTCCCAAATCCCTCCCGCTAATACTAAGTATTATCCGAGATACGGAGGTTTGCTATACGAGAGAAACTAAAAAGTTTTTTTTTTAGAGCTTTGAACCTTTGTGCATTGGTTAGTTATATGGATAACCTAACCGGTAGGTATATTCCATCCAAGGTCTATTAAACTTTATGTTTAGCTCTTCTATTGAAGAGCTATACTCTTGTCGGTGGAGTCCTTTCCACACTTCTCTACATTCCGCCTTTTCATTGACTTCCTGAGAATACCTACTACGAGCCACAAAATAATTCTTAAATATTCCTCTTTGTACCAACTCTATATATTTCTAATGTCCTCCCACAATTTTATTTTTTGTTCGAACAACGTAACCGGGTAGCGATGTTCTGTATGTCTGTTCACTGCCCGGTTGGGTCGTAACTATATCGGACGTCTTTTGTTTACTCGACCTTCACCTTTCAGGTTCAAATTTGCACCCCGTCTTTTATTTTGAGTGCATTGAACTTTTTGTTTATACTGCGAATAGAAAAAGTAGTTTAGGATGACAAATCGATACAGATAATATTAATAATAAATAAGAAGCACTTATGGTGCAGTCGCATTCGGTATTCACTTTCGATTAGCGAAGTTAGCAATGTCCTTGGATGGGTGACCTCTAGGGGCACTGTAATAAAAAATCAAAACAAAATAAAAAAAATATTTATTTCGTAGGATAAAAATTATCACTTGAAAACGTCACATTTTCAACGTCAATTTCAAACGTCAAACGTCAATACGAGTGTTGCCATGCTTTGGAGAGCACATTGAATAGTCGATTGTTGTCAAGTGAAAGCAGTCGTAACACAGCAGTCGTACAACAGTAACACATACACCAATTATCTAGTAATAAAAGCATACTAACTACTTCTTCATAGTGAGTCGATGGCAAAAACATCAAATTCTTGAGGACCAGAACCGCCACTGACTCCAGCCTAAATCAGTTGACTTGTTTCATCTCGTTTTTATTTGTGACAACCACAGTGAGGTTTTTCCGGCATATTGGATTTATCATGATGTCATATTATTATATTCTATGGCACACTCGGGTCTTCTACAAATTTAACGACTCCTAATTTTTCGAAATCGGCTGAGCCATTTAGGCTGTAGGTGGCGTACATACAGACGCTTTCAGAATGTTTTATTACGAAGTGTTAAGAGGGTTTATTCCGTCCAGTGGCGCCATTACTGGATAAATTAAGATTTCTTTTGAAATACAGCATAACACATAGTCATTTTAAAAGTCCTACCATCAACCAAACCACCAACCAACGTAATCGTAGGCAGAGTGAAAAGGGGTACAACGTGAGCAAGTATCGCAGTGAAACCACAGCTTGTTGAATTTTGTGTAAAGACATTCATATACCTATAGTAAATTAGATATCTCAGATAATGGTCTATTTTAATTTGATATTCACCTAACATTTTAAAAGGTTTTAATCTTGTTCTTTAATTTCTTTTCTTAATTTCTTTAATTCATTCTAATTACGATATCTAAAGCTGCACGAAATATCACGTATTAACAGAAATATTGCTCTTAAACGGTGAAGGAAAACATCGTGAGGAAACCTGCATGCTTGAGAAATATTTCTAAGGCATGTGAAATCCCCAACATGCATTGGGCCAGCGTGGGAGTTTAAATTTAAAGATACTATAAAACAGATACTTATTAAGAAAGCATATTATAACGTATCACCAAAAGGTCTCCCAATTTAGGAGGTCCCGGTTCGATTCCCAGGCAGCCAATATACCAATGAGTTTTCAAATTTAATTTAATTACTTATGTGCATTTATCCAACTTCTCTTAAACGGTGAAGGAAAACATCGTGAGGAAATCTGCATGCTTGAGAAATAACTTTAAGGCATGTGAAGTCCCCAACGTTCATTAGGCCAGCGTGGTGGACTATGGCCCATACTCCCTCGTATACGAAGGAAGGCCTATATCCTTGCCGTGGGATGTTTACGGGCTGATGATGAACAGAACTATGATACAAATTCTCAAATACTTCCCAATTCAATCTTAACATCTGTTGTCAAATACCTACAATAACCAAAGCAACAACCACCTTCATTGGGCGCCAGAGCGTTGTAAGTATTATCATAAGATACCATTCATTCTTTTCTATACAGAATTTACAGAAATAGTTTAAGGGCCAGTAATTCAAAACTGCTCTTACGTTACAATTTGCACTAAATTTATCATACAATAACGTTTGTATCTGAAAATTATTATTCAAATCAAGCAGCATTAATCAATGCGTCGATAAAAGAAAATGCGTGCGGCGATGCTCCTGCGCATAATATGGAGGTAACAGTCGATATTGTTATCGATAAAGTAAACTGTAATACATAGATAAAATCACGACCTTTATTCCAAATTGGGTTATCAAATTACTTAAAGTTAAGAATAGTTCATACCTCTTGAGGTTTTTAAATTACTTAGGAATACACGGAAAGAAATGGTTTATATATCGCAGCTAAACAAACTTGGTTGCCGCGATTTAGTTGTCCAATCAAAAATTTTTGCAACCGTAGCGATGGCTTTTCTACCTCAATAAAGAGCAGTTAGCTGCAGGGTCAAACAATATTTAGCTGAAAAAATTAGTCAGTACTGCTAAATTCTTTCTTTATCCAGCAATTTGTCCTTATTCGTAGTAACAAAGTTGTTGTTTGGCTGTGATAGCAATGGACTGTTATTTACTAGTGCTAAGAAAGTCACGGTTCTTACTAATTTTTGTTGTTACTAGCGGCAAAGATACATATTAGTCAACATTACCACAAAACTTCGCAAACTGAACTAAGATATTATCCTCAGTATATGTTCTTAACGTCCCGAAATGAATCTATCTAAAAACTTAGCTATATAAGCTTACAAGTTTGTACTTAATTGATAAAAATGACTTGTCTGTTACTACACAATTAAAGTTATTCGTATTTGCTAAGACTACTGTGCAACTGCTTTAAATTATTTTGCTTGGTCAAGTAATAATCTTTGCTATCTATTTAAATTTTTCCTTAGTTGATCTCGCTAAAAACTTAATAACAGTCGCTAATAAGTTTATATGTACTACATAAAAGTCCTTGATTATGCAATGCAATTAAACTTATTAGTATCTGCTAAGACTGTTGTGCAACTATTTCAAATTAATCTTGCTCTATCAGGTAATAATCTTGGATGTATATTATAAATTTTCCTTAGTTGATCTCGCTAAAAACTTAACAACACTTGCTAAAATCTTTCTATGTAATCCATAAAAAGTCCTTGTTTATACGATACAATTAAAGTTATCACTATCTGCTAAGACTGTTGTGCCACTGCTTCAAATTAATCTTGCTGTGTCAGGTAATAATCTTGAATATACAGGGTGACTTTAAATTGAAGCATAACCTTGTAAGGGGATGTTGCACAGGTCATTTGCAACAACTTTTGTAGGAACACTCATATGCAAAAGTGAACCAACCTTTTTTTTGGGAATTTTTTTAAAAATATCTATGTGGTAAGCAAAGAAAATTGTAAAAAAAAAATTGTTGAAAATTTCGATAATTTTTCATTTACTGATTAGTCTCTTACGTTCTAGTTACATGTTAGCATCATCAAATCTACATTATTTGCATTATTCTAGACACAGTGCTGTAAAACCCAAAGAAAATAATAAATAATTTACTAGTTTTATTACAAAAAACAGCTCGTTTAAAAAAAACTCACTATTACACTTACTCTGCGTATTATAAAAAAAACATCTACATTTCTTAAGCTTTCAATTGAGGTATAAAACTCTGGCATAGCTAGTCAAACATCAGAGATATTAGCCAAACAAGGGAACAGGTTGGAATAGCAAAAAATTACAGATTACAATAAAAACTAATTTGTGCAAAATGTGACTCACACACTTAGTGGTGACAATTCTACAACACACATTTTAAATTTTATTTAGGTTTACAGTACCACCAGTCCTTATTTTCTTTAAATAAAATTTAAAATGTGTGTTGTAGAATTGTCACCACTAAGTGTGTGAGTCACATTTTGCACAAATTAGTTTTTATTGTAATCTGTAATTTTTTGCTATTCCAACCTGTTCCCTTGTTTGGCTAATATCTCTGATGTTTGACTAGCTATGCCAGAGTTTTATACCTCATTTGAAAGCTTAAGAAATGTAGATGTTTTTTTTATAATACGCAGAGTAAGTGTAATAGTGAGTTTTTTTTAAACGAGCTGTTTTTTGTAATAAAACTAGTAAATTATTTATTATTTTCTTTGAGTTTTACAGCACTGTGTCTAGAATAATGCAAATAATGTAGATTTGATGATGCTAACATGTAACTAGAACGTAAGAGACTAATCAGTAAATGAAAAATTATCGAAATTTTCAACAATTTTTTTTTTACAATTTTCTTTGCTTACCACATAGATGTTTTTAAAAAAATTCCCAAAAAAAAGATTGGTTCACTTTTGCATATGAGTGTTCCTACAAAAGTTGTTGCAAATGACCTGTGCAACATCCCCTTACAAGGTTATGCTTCAATTTAAAGTCACCCTGTATACAGGGTGTCCCGAAACTCAACGATAACCTGGTACCGGGCGAGAGGCCAAGGTATATCAGTTATGAAAAAAATTAGAAAAAAAATCCATGTCACTTAGTGAAGCGATAATAGAAATTTTTCGAAAAAGTTTTTAATTTCACACCCTCAGTCGCATTTTCAAGTACTGTGATCACAATTTTCACAATTTTACAGTAATTTTTTTGAGAATGTAATCTCAAATAACAGTGCTATTAATCGCAACCACAAATCAAAGTTAATACATTGTTAACTAAGTAAAATGAATTAAGTTTTGACGAGTTCTGGTTCAAAAAATTATTATCAGTTAACTTTGACACTCCATGTTGGAAAAAAAATGTACCACACTACCCTTGGCAAGTATTTTCAAAAGATGGCCTATTTAGTCTAGATTTCAAAATGGTATTACACTTGCTAGTTTTCTTGCCAATAAAAGTACTATTTCGTTTTTTTAGCGAAGGGATCCCACATTTCAATAAAAATACCTGATACTTTTTGTTTAAAAAGGTCGGCGTCTCCATTGTAATGAACAAAAGTCATAAAATGAGATAGTAGTTATGCTGTCCGTCAGAGCGAGACAGTTTGTCATTCGACTTTTAGGGTGAGTGAGACAAATAGTGACGCCGATGTTGAATGTCGATGTCCAAAATAATTTGCTGAGATTGTTAGATGTACCACTCAACATCTACAGAGTAATATGGTATCAACAAGATGGTTGCCCAGCTCATTAAGCCCGGCCTGTACGAGAATATTTAAACGAAGAATATCCCGACAGATGGATCGGACGCCTTGGGTCAATTTTATGGCCACCTCGTTCTCCAGACCTGAATCCAGTAGATTTTTTTTACTGGGGATACATAAAAGAAAAAGTCTACTCAAAACCAATACAAAATCTATCAGAACGGCGCCAAAAAATTGATGCAGCATCAGAAGAAATAAAATCGAGAAGATATGCACGACTGGTCAAGAGGTCATTTCTGAGGCGTTGCAGAGCTTGTATTCTTGCCGGAGGAAAACAATTTGAGCATCTACTTTAGATTTAGAAGGATATTAAAATGTTTACGATAATTGATTGTTTTATTTTGATTAAGTTTTCCATGAGGTCCCTTTGCAAAAAGTATGAAATTACACTTTTCTTGACAAGAAAAGCGGCAAGTGTTGTACCATTTTGAAATCTAGACTAAATGGGGCATCTTTTGAAAATACTTGCCAAGGGTAGTGTGGTACTTTTTTTTTCCATTATGGAGTGTCAAAGTTAACTGATAATAATTTTTTGAACCAGAACTCGTCAAAACTTAATTTATTTTACTTAGTTAACAATGTATTAACTTTGATTTGTGGTTACGATTAATAGCACTGCTATTAGAGATTACATTCTTAAAAAAATTACTGTAAAATTGTGAAAATTGTGATCACAGTACTTAAAAATGCGACTAAGGGTGTCAAATTTTAAACTTTTTCGAAAAATTTCTATTATCGCTTTACTAAGTAACATGGATTTTTTTTCTCATTTTATTCATAACTGATATACCTTGGCCTCTCGCCCGGTACCAGGTTATCGTTGAGTTTCGGGACACCCTGTATTTTAAATTTTCCTTAGTTGATCTCGCTAAAAACTTAACAACACCAGCTAAAATATTTCTATGTAATTCATAAAAAGTCCTTGTTTATGCGATACAATTAAACTTATTAGTATCTGCTAAGATTGTTGTGCCACTGCTTCAAATTAATCTGGCTCTGTCAGGTAATAATCTTGGATATATATTTTGAATTTTCCTTAGTTTATCTCGCTAAAAACTTAACAACACTAGCTAAATTGTTTCTATATAATTCATAAAAGTCCTTGCTTATACGATACAATTAAACTTATTACTATCTACTAATACTGTTGTGCAATTACTTCAAATTAATCTTGCTCTGTCAGGTAATAATCTTGGATGTATATTATAAATTTTCCTTAGTTGATCTCGCTAAAAACTTAACAACACTTGCTAAAATGTTTCTATGTAATCCATAAAAAGTCCTTGTTTATACGATACAATTAAAGTTATCACTATCTGCTAAGACTGTTGTGCAACTATTTCAAATTAATCTTGCTCTATCAGGTAATAATCTTGGCTGTATATTTTAAATTTTCCTTCGTTGATCTCTCTAAAAACTTAATAACACTAGCTAAAATGTTTCTATGTAATCCATAAAAAGTCCTTGTTTATACGATACAATTAAATTTATTAGTATTTGCTAAGACTATTGTGCCACTGCTTCAAATTAATCTTGCTCTGTCAGGTAATAATCTTGGATGTATATTTTAAATTTTCCTTAGTTGATCTCGCTAAAAACTTAACAACACTAGCTAAAATGTTTCTATGTAATCCATAAAAAATCCTTGTTTATACGATACAATTAAAGTTATTAGTATCTGCTAAGACTATTGTGCCACTGCTTCAAATTAATCATGCTCTGTCAGGTAATAATCTTGGATGTATATTTTAAATTTTCCTTAGTTGATCTCGCTAAAAACTTAACAACACTAGCTAAAATGTTTCTATGTAATCCATAAAAAATCCTTGTTTATACGATAGAATTAAAGTTATCACTATCTGCTAAGACTGTTGTGCAACTATTTCAAATTAATCTTGCTCTATCAGGTAATAATCTTGGATGTATATTTTAAATTTTCCTTCGTTGATCTCGCTAAAAACTTAATAAAACTAGCTAAAATGTTTCTATGTAATCCATAAAAAGTCCTTGTTTATACGATACAATTAAAGTTATTAGTATCTACTAATACTGTTTGTGCAACTACTTCAAATTAATCTTGCTCTGTCAGGTAATAATCTTGGATGTATATTATAAATTTTCCTTAGTTGATCTCGCTAAAAACTTAACAACACTTGCTAAAATGTTTCTATGTAATCCATAAAAAGTCCTTGTTTATACGATACAATTAAAGTTATCACTATCTGCTAAGACTGTTGTGCCACTGCTTCAAATTAATCTTGCTGTGTCAGGTAATAATCTTGAATATATATTTTAAATTTTCCTTAGTTGATCTCGCTAAAAACTTAACAACACCAGCTAAAATATTTCTATGTAATTCATAAAAAGTCCTTGTTTATGCGATACAATTAAACTTATTAGTATCTGCTAAGATTGTTGTGCCACTGCTTCAAATTAATCTGGCTCTGTCAGGTAATAATCTTGGATGTATATTTTAAATTTTCCTTCGTTGATCTCGCTAAAAACTTAATAACACTAGCTAAAATGTTTCTATGTAATCCATAAAAAGTCCTTGTTTATACGATACAATTAAAGTTATTAGTATCTACTAATACTGTTTGTGCAACTACTTCAAATTAATCTTGCTCTGTCAGGTAATAATCTTGGATGTATATTATAAATTTTCCTTAGTTGATCTCGCTAAAAACTTAACAACACTTGCTAAAATGTTTCTATGTAATCCATAAAAAGTCCTTGTTTATACGATACAATTAAAGTTATCACTATCTGCTAAGACTGTTGTGCCACTGCTTCAAATTAATCTTGCTGTGTCAGGTAATAATCTTGAATATATATTTTAAATTTTCCTTAGTTGATCTCGCTAAAAACTTAACAACACCAGCTAAAATATTTCTATGTAATTCATAAAAAGTCCTTGTTTATGCGATACAATTAAACTTATTAGTATCTGCTAAGATTGTTGTGCCACTGCTTCAAATTAATCTGGCTCTGTCAGGTAATAATCTTGGATATATATTTTGAATTTTCCTTAGTTTATCTCGCTAAAAACTTAACAACACTAGCTAAATTGTTTCTATATAATTCATAAAAGTCCTTGCTTATACGATACAATTAAACTTATTACTATCTACTAATACTGTTGTGCAATTACTTCAAATTAATCTTGCTCTGTCAGGTAATAATCTTGGATGTATATTATAAATTTTCCTTAGTTGATCTCGCTAAAAACTTAACAACACTTGCTAAAATGTTTCTATGTAATCCATAAAAAGTCCTTGTTTATACGATACAATTAAAGTTATCACTATCTGCTAAGACTGTTGTGCAACTATTTCAAATTAATCTTGCTCTATCAGGTAATAATCTTGGCTGTATATTTTAAATTTTCCTTCGTTGATCTCTCTAAAAACTTAATAACACTAGCTAAAATGTTTCTATGTAATCCATAAAAAGTCCTTGTTTATACGATACAATTAAACTTATTAGTATTTGCTAAGACTATTGTGCCACTGCTTCAAATTAATCTTGCTCTGTCAGGTAATAATCTTGGATGTATATTATAAATTTTCCTTAGTTGATCTCGCTAAAAACTTAACAACACTTGCTAAAATGTTTCTATGTAATCCATAAAAAGTCCTTGTTTATACGATACAATTAAAGTTATCACTATCTGCTAAGACTGTTGTGCCACTGCTTCAAATTAATCTTGCTGTGTCAGGTAATAATCTTGAATATATATTTTAAATTTTCCTTAGTTGATCTCGCTAAAAACTTAACAACACCAGCTAAAATATTTCTATGTAATTCATAAAAAGTCCTTGTTTATGCGATACAATTAAACTTATTAGTATCTGCTAAGACTGTTGTGCCACTGCTTCAAATTAATCTGGCTCTGTCAGGTAATAATCTTGGATATATATTTTGAATTTTCCTTAGTTTATCTCGCTAAAAACTTAACAACACTAGCTAAATTGTTTCTATATAATTCATAAAAAATCCTTGTTTATACGATACAATTAAAGTTATCACTATCTGCTAAAGCTGTTGTGCAACTATTTCAAATTAATCTTGCTCTATCAGGTAATAATCTTGGATGTATATTTTAAATTTTCCTTCGTTGATCTCGCTAAAAACTTAATAACACTAGCTAAAATGTTTCTATGTAATCCATAAAAAGTCCTTGTTTATACGATACAATTAAAGTTATTAGTATCTACTAATACTGTTTGTGCAACTACTTCAAATTAATCTTGCTCTGTCAGGTAATAATCTTGGATGGATATTTTTAATTTTCCTTCGTTGATCTCGCTAAAAACTTAATAACACTAGCTAAAACGTTTCTATGTAATTCATAAAAAGTCCTTGTTTATACAATACAATTAAAGTTATTAGTATCTGCTAAGACTGTTGTACCACTGCTTCAAATTAATCTTGCTCTGTCAGGTAATAATCTTGGATATATATTTTAAACTTTCCTTAGTTGATCTCGCTAAAAACTTAACCACACTGGCTAACATGTTTCTATGTAAGGCATAATAAATCCTTACTTATACAATACATTTAAACTTATTCGTATTTGCTAAGACTGTTGTGCAACTGCTTCTAATTGTTTTGCTCGGTCAAGTAATAATCTTTGTTATAGTTGAACTTGCATGTTCAATACAATTACACTTATTAGTATGTGCTAAGACTGTTGTGCAACTGCTTCAAATTAATCGTGCTCTGTCAGGTAATAATCTTTAATGTATATTTTTATTTTTGCCAGTTGATCTCGCTAAAAACTTATTCGTATTTGCTAAGTCTATTGTGCAAATACTTCGAATGTTTCGCTCGGTCAAGTAATAATCTTTGTTATAGTTGATCTTGCTAAAATTTTAACACCGCTAGCTAATAATTGTATATGTAATTCACAAAAAGTCCTTGTCTATACAATACAATTAAACTTATGAGTATCTGCTAAGACTGTTGTGCAATTGTTTCAAATTATTCTTGCACTGTCAAATAATAATCTTTGATACATATTCCAAACTTCCCTAGTTGATCTCGCTAAAAACGCACGTTTTATCGCAAACTAATGTCAAAATGCTGCTCTACGACTACTATGTCACTCATTTTAACAGATTACCACGATAAATAGTGTGATTTCAACTTTATCGCGTATTGCCATGGTTTTTTCTTTTTTTTATCAAGGTTGTTATTTAATTTGGCTTCCTTGTTTAGATCTACACGCTCGCTTTTAGAATTCTTCTTTCGGCATTCATTTTAGAAATTGAGGAAAAAAACAAGGGACATTCAGGTTAGAGCTTTTGATGCAGATAGCTGCTCCAAATTTGAAATTGTGCGACTTGTGTGTTCCTGAAAGCGGATATTATTATGTGGGTTTTATGAATCAGCCTTGCCGCGTAGTAAACACGTTCCATACCATTGCCGTTTACGTGAGCTACAACCGCTCGAGCCCGTTCCATATCATTACCATTCATACTCGTACCGGGTCAGGATACCCCGTCTTGGGTTAGCCCCAGCAGTAAGAAGACGTAGAGACGTAAGAGATGAGGCTCACGTAAACGGTAGGTAATGATATGGAATGGGCTTGAGCGACAGAGGAGTATAATCAGCCACTGTGTCTTACATTCATGGACTACATGATAACGTTCGACTCTGTCGAAATCTGTGCTATTCTAGAATCTCTGCAGCTATCTCAAGTCGATTGGTGAGATATACGAGATGTTGAGATATCTGTTTGACGCCGCTATAATGAATGTGCAACTACAAGATCAAAAGTCAAAACCCATTCAATTACGTGTGGATGTTACTCAGGGGGATGTGATATCCCCGAAGGTTCACCTGCGTACTGGAGGAGGCAAACATGTAAATGGCGAATATATCACAACGTTTCTTCCATTCAGGTCTCAAAATTAACATAGACAAGACGAAAGTCATGGCTAATTCTCACGTTGTCTTGAAACCGGTTACCGTCGTTAAGGTCAATATCGAAGTTCCCCAGTCCCCTGGGGGTGCATTATAGAGGCACTGAAGTTCCATGACATGCCTCCATACCTATGCCGAATAGTGGGCGCCTGCCTCTCGGATAGGTTCATATATTATCCAAAACGTGGTACCGTATTCCACAGGGCTCGGTGCTAGGCCCGCTCCTGTGAAACATGGGTTACTGGGTGCTGAGGGGCGAGCTCATTCCTAGCGCGGACGCGCTAACCTTTTATGCACACGATACGCAGGTGACGGCACGGGGGAGCTCGTACTGGGAAGCGGCACGCCTTGCCACTGTGTTAGTAGCACAAGTGGTGAGGCGCATAAGGATGCTCGATCTGGAGGTGGCCCTACACAAATCCGAGGCGCTATGTTTTTATGGCACCCGATACAGAAAAGTGTATAGAATGTATTCACAAATTATTTTTGTTTATATTGTACACGGACGAATTTGCGAGCTAAAGCTAGTAATTAAATAAGTAGTTAATTCCCTAAAGACCGATAGTAGGTTCCTATAGCGGTTTGTATTTAAAATTTGAGGACGAATATTTTTAGAAAAATTAACGCAGAACAACTTAGCGACAACAGCTAAAGTTCTTAACTGTCAACTTGGCGGGAACTGACTTTTATGATTTTACTATTGTTCTATAAATTTAAGAAAATGATCTTTTATAAATTTTCTCGGGTCTGGGTGTTATGGGTAATGCCCCCAAAAGTCGTTACTAGGTTCTCGTAATAAAGGGTATCCTAGTTTGAGGCCAGGTAATCGGTGTCTTCGTCCGGCATTATTATTATTTGAGGACTAATATTTTTAGCAAAATTTACTAATAAGAACTTAGCGACAACAGCTAAAGTTCTTAGCTAACAACTTGAGTAACTGACCATTTCTTTCATTTTACTATTGTTATACAAATTTTAGAAAACGATTTTCTCTAAATTTTCTCGGAATTGGGTCATCTGGGTAATACCGCCTGAAATCGTTACCAGGTTCTCGTTTGATGCCAGGTAATCGGTATGATCGTCCGGCATTATTATTATTTGAGAACGAATATTTTTAGCAAAATGAACTAATACGACCTTAGCGGCAACAGCTAAAGTTCTTAACAATCAATTTGGCTAGGCGACTACTACTTTGATTTTACTATTGCTATACGAATTTAGAAAACGATTTTTTTAAAATTTTCTCGGAACTGGTGTTCTGGGTAATGTCCCCAGAGGTCGGTTCTCGTTTGAGGCCAGCTAGTCGGTGTGATCGTCCGGCATTATTATTATTATTATTTGAGGACGAATGTCTTTAGCAAAATTAACTAACAAGAACTTAGCGACAACAGCTAAAGTTCTTAAACTATGGTTTTTTTCATTTAAGTGGGAAACCCCATATGCTCGTGGTAAATATCCAGTTATGTTATGAGCTACTAATAAGCTTAATGTCGAAAATAATAAATAATAATATTTCCTCTAGCTTTCCTCGCCAAAATTTGACTGTCCAGCGGTTTATAAAGTCAACTCGGCGCTTTTTTGTAAATAAATTTTGACAACATTGCTGCCGGCCCGCATCCAGTTCAGCGAAATGTTTCGACATTTACGATCCGAAAAAATGCGACAAATTACCTACTAGTACCCATTTACGTTACCCTGGAAGAAAAATGACAGGCGATTGAGGCTATTTCAGGATTCCTGTTCATTGGTAGTTTCATAAAATGCGTAACGCCTACGAGTTTCGCTTTCAGATAACTTTAATATATTGATATGTATGAATGGCAATATGCACCTTATGTTAGATAACGATGAATGACGGTATTTTGATCTTTAAATAATATATTTTTTTATGTATGACTTTTTCACCTGATGTGAAGTGATGATGTGGCCGAAGATGAAGCACGCGATCTCAGTAAATGCTATTCACTCTACTCTTAAAGATTCCAAGATTATAAGATTCCGGAAAAACCGACGGAAGACAACTTATTATTACAAACCCTAGGTAATGAAACACCCTTCTTATATTATTTTTTAAGTCCAGTCCAGTAAGCTTCCCACACCAATTTTTTTTAAATAACTATTTAATTAGACATTAGATTTATTAAGACATTTTAAAAATAAATTTCTATTACAAGTTAAAGTTAACTTTCGTTAAATCTTTTGAAATGTAACGCTTTAACGTTTAACGAACTTCATTAATTTAATGACGCGTAATTTGTTTTGCTATAACGTAAAAAACAGTAATAATAATATCTATACATACAAGCGTCGTCATTGGTCTCGCGCTTGACCGGTTTTTATAGTTTTAAAGTATACTTGACCCAAAAAAAATTTATTGGGGTATTTTATATATTTTATTCTGGTGAAACATTGCGGTCCTGGCGAAATATTTCTGAAAATAAATTAAACAGGCGAATTGACCGTAAACGAAAGATAAAGAAACAGTGCCTTTTAGTGCATTCAAAATCTGAAAAATGAAAATGTCAATGAGTATAACAAAATAGTCTGTAACTAATAACAAATATTGGGGAAAATACAAAACGATTACAATGCAATATAGGTATTCCCACGGTCACACATACAATATCGGAAGCTTTACGCTGACCAAGGCGCAACCGCGCGCGTTTGTATTAATTATGAAATTATAGACACTCATTTACAATTTTATTTGTTATTCTTGTTTAATGAAGTTTGGCGGTTGTTTATTTGAGAAAATAACATTTTGGATAAAACATTTTTAATCTGGCTAAAATTGGAAAATAACATCTGGCAACCCTGCGTCTGTCGGCGTCGGCGCGAAATACTCGGTCCACTACTTTTAGTCGTTCGTCGGTTGAGTATGTGTCGAGTCTAAATTTTCGTAAAAAAGGTTAGTTTGTAATTTCAAGTGAGTTTATAGTATATAGATCAAGAAATTACTATGTCACGACTGCTCAGTAGCTGGGGCTACTCTCAAGATATTATAAACAAATTCGAAGGTAAGTACCTACATGATTCGTCGCAAAAAATACTTACAAAAGGTACCAAGTGAAACTGAGACGTAATAATGGAGCCTACCTAGCGCAGGCGCAACCCGGTAAAGGAAAAATTGGGGCGTGAGTTCGTGTGAGGTATACATATAACTACAATGCCCAAGGACTTGTATGGACTTCTTATTCTTCAATTTAAGAGCTATGCTCTTGTCGGTGGAGTAATGACCACGTCTCTCTACTTTCCGCCCTCAATTTAATGGACTAGCACGGAGTAATTCCTACATGTTTATTGTTTTCGTTGCTCAACTCCTTATATTGTAGCGAAGTGCCTGAGGTGAGCATTGATAAAATTCAGGTTTATATGTATTGAATATTAACGGGCTAACATCGATGACCAATTTATAGTGGTAAACTTTAGTCGGTAAAAGCCAGAGTATGACTGTATTTTCCAAAAAAGGTAAGGAGACCTCTTCAGATACCACAATGCGCCAATTTATGAGATGAACGTGACATGTTGAGGGGCAAACTACTCTTACCTACCTAATGAATTTACAAGAAAAATAATGACGTCATGCAAGATATTTACTTATTTCTTACTGTTATGGTTGGTTTATTTTTGCAGAAGAAGGAATGGAGAAGAGTCATCTATCCTTGCTTACTGAATATTCATTGGAGAAAATTTTCCCAAAAATTGGCGAACGATTAACCTTCATGGAGCATTTAGAAAAATTTAAGAGCAAGTTCTTAAACCCAGGTACCCAGGGCACCAGGTAAGAGAATTAAAATTTAGAAAAATGTTTGGCTAATTATATTGGCTATTTAATCCTAATTGCACAAATATCTACAATGTTTGTTGTGTAAATATTTATACCTCCGAGCACAACATTTCTTTCAAGGTTTTTAATTTGCCTGAGTTGATTTCGCTATTATCTTAGATGTTTCATAAAAAAACCTTGTTTATACATTACAATGGGTATGTTAAAAAAACTTAATTCCTGCCAATAACATCCATTTGTATATATTTTGATTTTAATGATTGATAGTTTCAGTTGGCATTTGACGGCCTATTCATTTCATCATTGTCAATTTAAAATATAATAGTTCAAGTTAGTTTCCTATAAAAGTGTTATTTTTCATAAAAAAAATAGAAGAAAATATAATATTTTTTTAGCATGCCCAATCTAACTTATTTGTATCTGCTAAGACTTGTGGTGCAACTACTTCTAATTAATTTAGGTCTATCAAGTAATAATCTTTGCTATGTATTCTGAATTCGCCCTAGTTAATACAACACATGCTAATATGTTTACCTCCTTCAAGCTGCAGAAATCCACTGCTGAACAGAGGCCCACCTGATAGTTCTCTATAACACCTCTAACAGTCCCTTGGTTCTAGTGCTATCCCATGAATGTTCACATCTTTCTATAGAGCTTGTTACTTATTGAATCAAAAAATAAAACACGAAACCTAAGTTTTAGTTTTCACGTTGAAACATTAGCGCGACCGCCCCCCAAGAGGGTATGTGTGCACCATAACTGTAGTATAAATCTTATAATTAAATATTGATTGAACATGTAACAAATTAATGTCATTTTCAATATCCCTGGTATGTATATGCACCACAACTGTAGTAAAAATGTTATAATTAAATATTGATTCAACATTTAACAAATTCATATGTTATAAAATCTCACAAATAAATGATAAAAAAGTAAAATAAACAGACAGACTTAACAGAGTGACTTTGTTAAGGAACCCTAATTAAAGATTTCAAAATTCTGAATTCACATTTAAACACATATTTCAGACGAAGAGCAAGAAGATGTTTTACTCTGGATGAAAAATAATTGATACAGTTGATCACGTGAAAGAAAATTGGCATAATAGTACTTCAGCAAGACTTTATAATTTCATGAAAAACAACATGCAAATTCATTAAGACATGAAGGAGTTTGCTGCACTCAAAAGGCTTGATGGTTACAGACTGGTAGAAATTTTTTTTAAATTATTTTTAAGCATATTCTAAAGTATGATGCAATTAAACTTCTTAAACAGTAATCCCAGAAACCACGGTTTATTGACAAGTTTAATCAATGGTTCTCCATTATTAGTAACATTTCAATTGTCGTGGTGAAGTATTTGTTTTTGATTAAACACCATAATTATCAGCTAATGATGTCGATTTTGTTGTTTTAATCTAAAACCAGTTTTAAAGTAGTACTGTCCCTTTCTTCCTAGAACAGCACTACTCCAAAACTGGTTTTAGTTTGGTTTATTTTGTATACAACAGAATGGACACCATTAATATCGATTGTGTTGCAAACAAATTAAATTAAAACCTGTCTTGGAGTCTTGCTGTCGCATCATATTGTTCAAAAGAGAAAGGAACAGTATCAATTTAAAATTGGTTTTAGTTTATTTTGCGTACAACAGAATAGACATCAATAATGTTTTACTTTGATGGTAATAATTATCTATGAACAACAACGAAATTTTACTAACACTTATTATTTCCGCAGCTCGAAATCGACTTCACAATATGCAGCTCTATATTGAATGGCCTACTGTGGCGGCTTTTATTACTAGTAAAATAAAACATTAATAATAATGGGATTAATGATTGCTTTACAGCAGGTAGTTACATATTTAATCTCTACTTAATTTTTTAACCTTTATTTAACATCAGCGTATCCATGTTACAACTTAGCAGTGATACTGACACTTTTTGTACCTACTTTAAAATTCGTGCCTCTGAATTCCGAACCGTAATTAAGATATGGTTTCTTTTAAAAAACCATTATATCATTTGTTTGTAGTCGTTTTCCTCCTTTCATCAGTACAAGATTTGGCGAGATTGTATTAACAAATGATAGTGCTTACTGAAATTTTAAATTGGAGTCTTTTGTTTTATCTATAAAGTATTTATATTTATTTACAGATGGAAAAAAGTTAACATTTTGAGATCATTGTCATCCCTATTTGGTGTCAAAAATATTGTAACGTACAAAAATAAGCAATGGCGGCCATCCAAAATGGAGTCACGAGATGGATTAATACAATAGGTATGTCAAAGGAAGTACCTACCTTAGAACATTCTACGTCTATCAATAAGCGCAGAATATGGCTGAAACTAAGCTATTCAGCTGTTGCTGTGCGACAATTGCGAGCTTATTCAGATTTATGTCACTTTAACCATTTACTGATCTAACTCTTATCAATTTTAAGTATTAAATAGCATGTTCTTAGATAGGGAAGTTGACGTGCTCAAGACACAACAGTCAGTGACAAATATGTACTTATGTACTTAAGATTTCAAAAACGATAAACTCGTGCTTTGCATTTAGAATCGAACCGTTGATCTCGTTAATGCGAGACGTCCAGTCATTCCCCCAACCACGAGCTGTCACTACTTGAACTAAGCTAAATTAACTCTTTAAAATTAAATTAAAGCAACTGTTTGTCTTTCAAATTAATAAATAAAAAAAAATCATACAAACTCATGGTGACTAGCTCCTCAACCTAACTGATTTGTATGAAATTTGGCTTAAGGTGTTTTCTACTCCTTGCCTATGCAAATATTTGACATAACATATAATGTAATATGCAATACTTTCGAGAATATCAACACTTTATTATAACTAGGCTTCTAATATATGAAAATGAGAGCAATAGAGATAGATGAAAAGTTATGTATTGTCTTCTGAGTTTTGACCCTTTTATTTCGGCTTCAATGTCTATTTAAAGTAATAATTTTCAGGACTTTTCGGAGATTCAAACAGAAATAAATAAAAAAAAGTTCTTAGAATTCGGCCTGAACTACGGACCTCTACTGGTTGCGGTATCACCGGATGAAGACGCTATAAAGAGCTGCTCCATCGTTATAAACGACGTGTTGTACAACTTTGACAATCCGTTAAAGGCTTTCGTCACATATTTTAAAATATTTCACGCCCTGGATTGCGTTTTAATAAAGTCTTGATTAGTATGTATATTGTTTCATATTCTAAATAACTTCAAGTGGCTCTTAACAGTATGTTAATAGTTAAGTTAAAATTTATATCATTTACTAGGAATGTTGAACATGTTAATGTCCTACCTTGGGGAAGTCAATTTGTAGCAATTTAGCATAAGCTTACTTGTGACTAATACCGACATTGGCACATGTTAGTGTATTACTCTTTTCGCTACCACAGTTTGTTTTAGCACCAGGCCAAATATACATTGCAAAAGTGATGTTGAATTAGTTTCAAAGCATCACTTAGTTCCCAACAATATAAATCCGGCTATAAAGAATTGTTTCATAGCACCAACCAATAGTTTAGTTGCGATCAATAATTATGAAATAAATTACCAAATATTCTTTTCACTGCCACAGTTCTCTTTATTAGTAATATTAAACTAGTTAATTTGCTACCTTAAAACAGCGTTTTCATGGCACTTTACAGTAGCTACGTATGATCAATATTGATATTAGCAAATATAAGTAAGTCTATTCACCACAGCCTGCTTTATTTATTAGGTATATATTCAACAAGTTGACTGAGGGAAACGTTTTCGTAGCACTTCATAGTACTTAAGTTGTGATTGGACATTTATTGGTCAAACTTATTTTATTGTTTGTATGTCAATATGAACATTATAATACAATAAAACTTTAATAAATAAATCTCTACTCACAACTACTGCTAAGTGCTACAAAAAACGCTTCTCTAATGTAGCAAATTAACTTGTTATATATACCTAATAAAGCGGGCTGTACAGTTAATTAAATTAGCTAATATTATTATTGATCAGAATTAAGCTATTGTTGAGTTCTACGAAAACGCTTTCCTGAGGTAGTAAATCAACTTGTTTAATATAGCTCATAAAACTGGTTGTTGTAACCAAGAGAGTTACATATATTTGCTAATTTCGTTATTGATCACAACTAAGCTACTGTTAAGTGCTACGAGAACACTTCTCTAAGACAGTTAAGAAACTAGCTGTGGTAGTTAAAAAGGTTACTTACATTTGCTAATATGTTATTGATCACAACCAAGATACTGTTCAGTGCAACGAAATCAGTTCCCTAAGGTAGCAAAGAAACTCAACTGTGGTAGCTAAAAGAGTTGTTACATTTGCTAGTATCGTTATTGATTATAACTAAGCTACTGTTAAGTGCTACGAAAATACTTCCCTAAGATAGCAAAGAAACTCTCAGTGGTACCTAAAAGGGTTACTTACTTTTGCTAAATCGTTATTGATCACAGCTAAGATACTGTTCAGTGCAACGAAATTACTTCCCTAAGGTAGCAAAGAAACTGGCTGTGTTACCTAAAAAAGTTACTCACATTTGCTAACATTGTTATTGATCACAACTAAGATACTGTACAGTACATCGAAATCACTTCCTTGAGGTAGCAAAGAATCTGGCAGTGGTACCTAAAAGGGTTCCTTACATTTGCTAATATCGTTATTGATCACAACTAAGATACTGTTCAGTGCATCGAAATCACTTCCCTGAGGTAGCAAAGAAACTGGCTGTGTTACCTAAAAGGGTTACTCACATTTGCTAACATTGTTATTGATCACAACTAAGATACTGTACAGTGCATCGAAATCACTTCCCTGAGGTAGCAAAGAATCTGGCAGTGGTACCTAAAAGGGTTCCTTACATTTGCTAAAATCGTTATTGATCACAACTAAGATACTGTTCAGTGCATCGAAATCACTTCCCTGAGGTAGCAAAGAAACTGGCTGTGTTACCTAAAAGGGTTACTCACATTTGCTAACATTGTTATTGATCACAACTAAGATACTGTACAGTGCATCGAAATCACTTCCCTGAGGTAGCAAAGAATCTGGCAGTGGTACCTAAAAGGGTTCCTTACATTTGCTAAAATCGTTATTGATCACAACTAAGATACTGTTCAGTGCATCGAAATCACTTCCCTGAGGTAGCACAGAAACTGACTGTGTTACCTAAAAGGGTTACTTACACTTGCTAATATCGTTATTGATCACAACTAAGATACTGTTAAGTGCTACGAAAACACTTCCCTAAGTTAGCATGGAAACTGGCTGTGGTACCTAAAAGGGTTACTTACATTTGCGAATATTGTTATTGATCACAACTAAGATCTGTTAAGTGCAACGAAATCACTTCCCTAAAGTAGCAAAGAAACAATGCTTTCGTAGGTAAAAAAGTTACTTACAGTTGCTGATATCGTTATAGATCACAGCTAAAACATTGTTAACTACTACGAAAACATTTCCCTGAGGTGGCAAATAAACTTGTTTAACGTACCTAACAAGAGGCTGTAATATTGAAAAAAAGTTACAAACATTAGCAGCTATGTCCAAGAAGCTCTTCAGGTATAGCTACTTATTTAGCTCAGTGAACCATTAATATCGGATGCTTAAGCAAAGTAATTTAACAGTCGGTGGTAATTGATTTAGATGTTAGTTCTAAATAAAATCCAATTCCACATCAAAGTAACTTGTTAGTAACGACTAAAATTGATAAAATATTCGTTGAAGTAGCTAAAACTTTACAAACTATTCCTAATTTTCTCTGTTGTTGTACCTAACTGATTAGTTATCACAGCTCAAAGGTATTAGCGGTGCAGCTCTATAACGAACACTGTTACCTGTCACTACTAAGTATTGCTAAATATTGGCTAAACCAACTAACGTACTCCACCACCGGTCGATAAATTTGATAAATATTGACTGAAACTACTAACTTACTTATCATCGGTAGCTAATTTTTTTGATTTGGTACCGAAAGGATTCGTTGTCAGTGGGTTCGATATTGAGCATTCGATATTTGATGGCTAAGAATCCTTAGCCATTGCTGCTAATTTCATAGGTCTAGTTTATAAATGATTAGTTGCTTGTGCTAAAGGATTTAACTGCTGCAACGAGGAAAAGTTAATCATTATTGCGAAACTTGATGACTTCTTTAGTTAAGACAGCTAAGATTACAGAGCCACAGCTGCTTATTTCTTGGGTCTAGTACTTAAATAATTGGTTGCTTATGCTAATAAATTAACTGCTACAACAAATAAAAGTTAATTATTACTGCGAAATAAATGACTTTTTGTTTAAGACGGGTAACATCCCTTAGCCATTGCTGCTAATTTCATAGGTCTAGTACTTAAAATATTAGTTGGCAGTGATGAAACTTTACATATCATCACTAAATAAATACCAAAAATTGCTAAAAAAAGTCTCAAAAATTTGCTACAGTTGCTAAAACTGGCCAAAATAAATTAGTCGGATTGCTAAGGTACTTTCGTTATTAGGTTTAATTTAATTAGCTAGCACTGCTAATTTCGCCCAGCTAAAAACTTTTTCCTGTAGTTGCTAATCTCTTGCCTATCCGTATAGTTTGGAAGATTTTTAGCTAACAGTACCCAATTTTAGCTGTGGTATCTAATCTGTTCTTTGAGTGTACATCCACCCTTTGGCCATTTGTACTAACCAATACCCTTACAGAAATTTACTGCATCTGCATTGCAATTTAATTCACCTGCCACCAGTCATAAGTATTAGGGTACTTTGCAAATAATAATTAAATTAAAATTCAACCTCATCATTACACATATTTTGTTAAGGCTAATATTTCTGGAGTTAGGGAAGACTTATTAAAAGAAAGATATCTTGTGTACGTACTGACAACTATAATTTTTCTCAAGAGTGTCACTGTTGTTTTCCTTTAGTCTCTAGGGCAACTACATTATAATAAGCACATAATTACTAAAAAGTACTTATAGCTAATACGCCCTCTTAATTCTGTGCCTATAACACAACAGTATTAACATAAGCTCATAAATCTAAAAAGGAATATCATCAAATATAAGATCAAAACTTACCAAAAAATAATAATAATATATGTAACCAAAACTAATCAAAACCTAAACCATCCATACACTTGTAATGACTACATTTAGGTAACGCTTTAGTCAATATATCAGCGAGCATCGAATTAGTAGATATGTAGCGTAATTCAATACTCTTATTTTTTCGTAATTCATGCCTTATAAAGTGATATTTCACATCAATATGCTTAGACAGAGCATGAAGAACTGGATCATTCGCCAAGGATATCGCCCCCTGATTGTCCACATGCAAAGTTACACGACCATAGTCACCTAACCCAATTTCATTTAATAAACTATTCAGGTACATCGCCTCTTTCATCGCCGTACACAAACTTACGTATTCTGCCTCACACGTTGAAGTTGCTACACATTTCTGCTTCACAGACTTCCACGACACACACGCACCACCTAGAATAAAAGCATACCCTGTATATGAGCGTCTATCAATGGGACAATTCCCCCAGTCAGCATCTGAATAACCACGTATATGCTCACCAGTCTTCTTATAAGTTAATCCGCAATGACGAGTTCTCTTTAAATATCTTAAAACTCGCTTAGCAGATTTCCAACAAACCGAGTTTGGACAATTACTAAATTGTGCTAACTTTATCACTGTATTGGCAATATCAGGTCTGGTCCCCATTGCCAAATACATTAGGCTACCGATCAGTTCACGGTATGGCCACTGCTCCTTTTTACTGTCTTCCATCTTATAGAATTTCTGTCCTACTTCCATTGGTGTAGAAACAGTTTCTTTACATTTTTCCATTTCATATTTACACAAAATGTCTCCAATGTACTTTTGTTGTGACAGAGTTATCGAATTGTCTTTTCTGACAATGTCAATTCCCAAAATATGTTTCACAGAACCATAATCTCTTAACTCAAATTCACTGGCCAGTTCCTTTTTAAAACTTTCAATGCATTCTTTTTTCTGTGACGCAATTAAAATATCATCCACATAGACGGTTACAAAAAGTTTCGTACCCTTGTCGTCTATATTCTTGACATATAGGCATGGTTCATTCGCAGAAGATTGCAACTGCATTTTCTTCAACTTTTCATCCAGTCTTTTGTTCCATTGACGGCCAGATTGCTTCAGACCATATAGTGATCTTTTCAGACGACAAACTTCGCCACCTGCTTGTAGATCATCTAACATTATTTTTGCCTTTTCCTGTATATCAGGACTCTCTTGTCCTTCACAAAGTTTTTCTAAATAATCCTTCAGGAACTGTGGAACCTGCATATATATCTCTTCATCTAGTGTCCCATTCAAATAGGCAGTACTTATATCCAGCTGATGCAGCTCCATATCCAACTCTACTGTAAGAGCTGTCAGCAACCTCACCGTATCAAGTCTAACAACAGGCGCAAAGGTATCATGATAATCAAAACCATATCGTTGCGTATACCCCTTTGCCACTAATCTAGCTTTTTTCTTCTCTGTCTTATCTATGTTTAACTTGGTTGTTAAAACATATCGACAACCAACTACTGCACGATTTGCTGGTTTTCTTACTATATCCCAAGTATTGTTTTTAATCAAACTTCTCAATTCGGAAAGAATTGCCTCCTCCCATCCCATTCGTTCATTGCCTTCCAAAGCTTCCTGCAATGTAACTTCGGCAGTACCGATGAAGCCTTGACAGTCAATAAATTCGTCAGGGGATTCGGTAGAGTCGTCTTTGGTCTTTTCATTTGATTCTACCTCCACTACACGGTAGATCTTCTTTGGACGACCAACATGACCTCGTTCCAGTCGTGGTCTTCCAGGGGCTCGTTTCAGAATTGGTTCTGTTCGAGAACCCTCATCATCAGGATTCACGTCCTGATCACCAGCAGACTGTTCTACAGGAATGTATTCCCTAGTCTCAGGACTCTCCATTTCAGGATTTACGTTTACAGGAACTTCTTTATCCTTAGAAATTATTTCTATCTCAATAGTTTCCGGTGAGTTGTTCTGTATAATCTTATTCTCATCATTCACCACAAAAGGATCAATGCCTGATTCCGTATCCATTGGAATTTTACTATGATGAAACTTTACGTCCCTTGCCACAACGATTTTTCTTTGTTGCGTTAACCATACCCTATATCCTTTTGAATTTCTTGGATAACCAACGAAAATTCCTTCCACACTTCGAGCGTCGAACTTGTCTTTTCCCTGTTCCTTATCCAAAACAAATACCTTCGACCCGAAAATATGAAAGTAATGTATGTTTACAGGCGATTCGAACCATTTTTCAAACGGTATCTCACCTCCAAGGCTGCTTGTTGGACATCGATTTCTGATATGGCATGCTGTAACTACAGCATCCGCCCAAAAACCTGGTGAAAGACTCGAAGATAACAGTATACATCGTGCCATCTCGACAAGTGTTCTATTCATCCTCTCAGCAACGCCGTTCTGTTGAGGAGTTCGCGGAACAGTCAATCTTCTTACAATACCTTCATTCTTCAAGAATTCATCAAACTCACGGTTGCAATATTCTCCACCGTTATCAGTTTGTAGGTATTTAATTTTCTTACCGGTCAAATTTTCTACATAACTTTTGTATATTTTGAAAACAGTAAAAACCTCACTCTTTTTACTAAGTAAATATACCTCGCACCAACGTGTGCTGTCATCAATAAAAGTGACAAAGTATTTCGCACCACCTATTGCCTCGTGATGCATTGGACCTACGACATCGGAATAAACTATTTTTAATTTCTCATCACATGGTCCACTTGATTTGTTGAAAGGTAATGCAGTCATCTTTCCTTTCGCACATATTTCACAGTCATACAACCCGTTGACATCTTCTAATTTAAAATTATAACCAGATTTATTTAATAGTTTAATAAGATCCCTAACATTTAGATGCCCCAAACGTTCATGCCAACTTTTTACATCTACGTCCTTATTAACGACAACCGATACGGATTGTTCCCTAACGTAATATAAATTACCTTGTCGTTCTGCTTCTAACTTAATTTCCCCATAACAGTCGGTTACAACCGCTATGTCTTTGCTAAACATAACATTATACCCTTTATCAGTTATCTTTGCCACTGAAATTAGGTTACTACGCAAATCCGGAACATACAGCGTATCTGGCAGTTGAACGATTGTAGTCGAGCTATCCTTACATGTGGACAATCTTACCGTACCCTTACCTCGTACATCTGTTCTTGTATTCGTGGCTAAATTCAATTTGCCACTCATGGGCTGTAAAGTGTCGTCAAATTTATCAGCATTGTTGCACAAATGTGATGTACATCCACTGTCAATGATCCAGCTCCCATTCTCATTGTTTACAGCTCTATCTGAAATACAATTAAATGTTACAAAACTGGAATCAAAACTATCAGTTACAGCATCACTTGTAACATACTTTGCTACATCTTGACTCTTCTTAGGGCACTCAGAAGCTTTATGACCAAGTTGATGACACTTGAAGCATCGAAACTTAAAAGATGTTTCCTTTTCTAAGCTTTTCGTCCGACCTGCATGTGATTTATTCGAACTTGACTTATGCTTTGCCAACATAGCCTGATTAGAGCTTGTACTCTGGTGTCTAGAATTATATTCTTCCAAAATCTTAATTTTTAGGATATCTGGACTCGGCAGCTCATCACGTGATTCAATTGCACACCTAAAATTCTCAAAACTAGCAGGCAGGCTATAAAGTAGCATGATCGATAAAAGATCATCATGGATAACTACATCCATATCACTCAATTTATCCCTTGCCTCAAAAAAGTTTGAAATGTGTTCACGAACATCGCCACCCTCGACCATCCTGTGTAAGGTAAGCTGTTTTAGCAGCGTCGCCTTTTTGGCAGGCCCCGTTGAAGCATAAATAGACTTTAGCTTCAACCATACCTCACGCGCCGTTGTACATCCTCTTACGTGACGTATCTCACTTGGACTTATGGCTAGTATTATTTCTGCCTTCGCTTTCTCATCAGCAGCCACCCAAGCTATGGATTCCTTTACATCCTCCGGCTTCGGCTTACTCCCATTTACGTAGTCCCAGGCATCATTCTTGATAAGCAATGCCTCAGCTTGTACACGCCAACTCTCATAGTTATCCTTCACGAGGAGTTCAATACGTACGGTACCCATTGTGCAACTGTCAACACAATATCGTACCAAAAGATACTACTATTACAACTTCACTTCCCTAACTTATTCCTCTAGCGTTCCTGGGCCCATAACCGATGTTAAGGCTAATATTTCTGGAGTTAGGGAAGACTTATTAAAAGAAAGATATCTTGTGTACGTACTGACAACTATAATTTTTCTCAAGAGTGTCACTGTTGTTTTCCTTTAGTCTCTAGGGCAACTACATTATAATAAGCACATAATTACTAAAAAGTACTTATAGCTAATATATTTAGGATTAAGATGTAATTTTTTTAGATAATCATGTCAGAGTCTTTGTCATTCATCATACAGCTACACATGTAGGGGGTACACTTATTGCCCAATAATGCTTCACTTGTTCTTGCACCTTCACCCATATTTTCCTTGGGTACAACTGAAAATCAATGTTTTGTATTTGACCAATCTTATGACCCTTTTGTGCTGATGCAGCACACACACACTTTAACAAGAACCCTGGAATATGTTGCCATAATTGTATAAATTATAAAAATTGAATATATGTGTGTGACTCGAGAAACAAATAAATGCTTAATCTATCTATAATATCTATCCTAGAAATCCTAAATATTATTCAAATCGATTTGTACATTTATTTGGTTTTCGACACTTTTTAGACTATCGATGTCGATACGAATAAGTGAATCCCATCACTATCCCCGTCGACAGAGCTTGCGTGAATCGCTGTCTAAGTGTGCGTGTGCGCTGCCCGCGAGATAATGAAGTATCTGCACTAATATATTATAAAGTTCATTATAAACAATTATTTATTGTTAGTGCATGTTTATTAATAAGGCGAGTCGATAGGGCTTGCTACTGTGCATGTGTTTGTGGCATTAGGGCTGACAATAAAATATTGTTGCGAGTCCAAACAAGTAAGATACTTTTGCGCAACAGACTAAGGATATCAGTATATAGTGATGGGACGGATCTCATGTTACTTTACCAAAATTTCAAATAAGTAATATGAATGTATATAATATTTATATCTTCATATATCAAGTTTCCAATCCATCCGTAAATGGATATCTGACCGTCTCACCGTTATACAACTTTAATAGTAATAAACTGATCATCTCCATCGCCATTGGTCAAATTTAATAGTTGGTGTTTAAGTTCATTTATATTGAAGACTAAATCAAATCAAATCAAAAATGTTTTATTTCGTAAGTTATAAGAATAACATTTGAAATCGTCATGACATACAGTTATCACTCTTTCACTAGGCAGTCTCCCCAGAGAAGAACGAGCAAGAAACTCAGGGGTTGCTCTTTTTAAATAAGTCAATACAAATACAACTTGAAATAATTGTAAAATTTATGATTCGACAAAGAAAAATAAGAATAAAATATACTGGATATTACCGAGCGGTTCATGTCCACGCATTCTTATCATCCAGATAGTCAGAAATTTTATAATAGCCTTTGGCACATAGTTTTTGTTTAATGGTTGTTTTAAATTTATTTAAAGGCAAATTTTGAATGTCTACCGGAACCTTATTGTAAAAGCGTAAACATTGCTATCCAGGCGTGCATCAGCGCCTGCATCTGATCTTCTTGATCGTTGAAAAATAATCAAAACAGCAGACAACCCCGCTTACATTACACCATGTTATCTGTAACATAACATACCCAATAAAAAAGGCCAATGAAGCAAACTTATACTGCTGGATCCGTTATTTTGTCGAATATTTTAGAAATCAGTGATTTCTCCCAAGTTTCCGTATATAGTCCAATAATCAGGCAACTCTATGTAATTAAGTTCAGGTCAAATAAATATAAATATCCTTGGACATACACACAGCGCCATCTAGTTCCACTTTAAGCAACTATAGGCTTGTGTTGTGAATACCAAATGGTTGATATATACTACATAAATGCATTTTTTTTGTAAATAAATACTTATTATAAATGAAAACATCCATAACTCGGGTACACGTGTCCGTATTCATCATACAAACATATGCCCCTTGTGGGATTCGAACCCGCGACCTTTTGGTATAGTGGTCAGAGTTTCTAACCACTACACCAAACAGGTCGACAAATTAGGCCAGTCTTTGAATTGTCCAAAGAAGAAATACAGATAAACAAAATATTTTCGCTGATAGAGGTTTTCACTCTTTTACATAGTGAGTCTATGGCAAACACATCACCCTCCTTAGTCGTCGGGGGTTAAAAAACGATACAGTCGAATAATATCCTCCTCCTATTTAAAAATTCTTTCATATCACAAAATAAAAATGTAATATTTAAATGAAAACACCGGTAATGAAAACTAAGTAGGGGCAAACCCTTTGTGCACAAAAAGTATTTCTTGTATTCTTCTTAGCCTTCCATCAACCCTAGCCTAACCCTTTAACTGTCAATGCAGTGAATATGAAAGTAAGCACAAAGCCGTTGGGTTAGATTGTCCGAGCCCGAGATTGCATGCGCTGTTAGGTGCTCGTAATAAAACGTGTACAGTGTTTTGATTGGCCGAGAACAAAAATTTACTTTGGCAGATTTTAAGATTTTCGTTTCTGTATAACCATAGTACGTTCCAGTTTTCATACAAATAGTATACGATTTATGCGATATTTTCTGTATTTTAATAACAAAAACTAAAGATGATGGGTCTAGTTTGCCTGAATGTAGGGATGTGTTAATATTTTATTACAATTGTTTCGATATTTTTTTTTTGGTATGGAAACACTAAAGTGACGAAATAATGCCACTAATAACAAAAATTTAAGCTTTTATTTAGCATGCAATGTACTTATGTAAATATGTAAGTAACTTGTCCGTTTAAAAATTTGCAAACCATTTTTCAATCACTTGCTTGTATCTGTATGAGCTAAAATTTGGCATATTTATGCAAGATCGGTGACCATCGAGCCAATCTGGTGATAGAGCCAGGTGTGAATGGTAAGAGGTATCGTAGAAGACCGTTTTAAATTGTCCACTAATTTCAGACTAGCGCTTTTTTTTTTGCGCCGGCTTATGCACACGTCCTAAAAAGTGCCGAACGCCTTTGGCACTATAATGGTTACCGCCGATTAGTATAAGTCTGTCTACTAGCCCCGCTGTTAGGACCTATTCCTTTTGTGGGATGTTTTAACACTTCTCGAATGTCTAGGGTTCGATTTTTGCCAAACGCTGTCTAGGAGTTGATAGGTAGGAATTTAGTCATGTCATTCTATAGTAATAATAAGCAAAGTAATAAGGAAACAAGGAACAAAGCAAAATACGAACATTACCATTCCCTACTCGATGTTAAGTGAAGTTGAGGCCGAATGTGGGAGCGTATTGATCCGGAAACCCCAAAATCAGGTTCACTTAACATCAGGTGTGATTGAGGTCAAGTACCAACCAGTTGTGCATAAAAAAAAACATATTTGGGCGATTGGCTGTCTTATCTCTGACAACCGAAACACAACATTGCTATTAACATTGCTGTTTGGCGGAAGACTCAGATGAGACGGTGGCAGTTAGCCAGGCGGACATTAAAATGCCCTACCACCCACCAAACCGAATACTAAACAAGTACCCCGCTGGGGATCGAACCCGCGGCCTCCGATTCGTAAACCCTGCGTTGTTTACATTGAGCTACGGAAGCGGGTAATATAAATGTCTTTACACAAAACTCAACAATCAGCGCTGTGGTTTCTTTACTTGCTGAGGTTTGTATCACATTTTCACTCTTGGCTGCGATTTATTTATTTTGTTGGTGGATGATTTGGTTGGTGGTAGGAATTATAAAATGTCCGCCTGACTAGCTACCACCATCTTATCTAAGTCTACCGCCAAACGGCAATGTCAATAGTACTGCTGTTAGGCGGAATTATATTAGGTAAATGACTAACAAAACTAAGTGTTAATGCTGAGTATAGCAGGCTATTTTGAAGTACTATTTAAAGCCTCGAACCATGGAGGTATACATTCGTAAGTAATCAGGGATGTATCGATCACTTTACCCTATACGTACAGACGAGCGCGAGCCCATACGGGTCACTCGATAAAAAATAAATCCAAAAAGTCGCGCCACCCCCTAGACTAATGGTAAAAAAAACTGACAAAAAAGTCCTCGTGCGTAATAAAAAATTGTGCCAGCTACCAGTAGAGAATAAAGAGTTTTTCAACAATAAGAAAAATGTTTAATCTAATCATTGGTGCCGATTTGGACATCCAACTAAATTTAGTCTAAACTATACTTTTTAACTGACTTCGAAAACAGGAAGAGATTCTCTTATAAATTTCATGATACACTCCAGAAAGAGAGAATGGAATCTAATTGAAGTCGGTTTCAATTATTTGACTACGAGCACACAAAAAAGACGACATGAAAGATGACACAAGTACTAATCGTTAATTCATTATTGATAGTAAAAATTTGATCCATATCTTAATTACGTATATTTTATTAATTAAATCCAAAATGGTATTTTGCCCAAAATACTTTGTTCACTTCACTTAAAGTTATTTACCAATTCTTTTTCAAAATGCTATGTTCCCCTAAGAAGGACAAACAAGAAACTCGAAGGATTGCTCTTAAAAACAGATTTTTATGTTGTATTGTATTGTATTGTATGTGTATGTGGCTGTTGCAGGTCAACGGAGACCTGTATCACTGCGACCGTTGCCGATCTATTGTGATCGCCACTAACCTACAGTTCGTTGCTCAGGTTTGCCTCTTTGAGGAATTGGATAATTTTCCTGGCACCGATGGTTTTTATCTCATCCGGGTGTAATAAGTGGCTGCCCAGGTGGATATTGCGTTTACGCATTAGCGGGCCACATTCACACAGCAGATGTGCAGGTGTTTCCTCTGCGAGGGGGCAATGATTTTTATGTTACAAAAAGGTTTTTATATTTCATTATTAATTCTGAAATAGCCTGAGCTGGTTATGTGCGCGGATGTTTACCATCTAAATAGTCTGATATTTTATAATCATTATAATCACACACACGCACCACGCTGGCAAACAGATAACACTCTTCGTTTTTCGTCGGGAGTTAAAGATATTATAGTTTTATAATGTTCATATAGCGCGAGGTTTGTGTTTACTATGTACCTCAATAGACTTATAATAGTAATAGGAAACATTTTATTTGAAAGAAATTCCATCAAATTAATAAGAAAGAAAGAAAAAGGAAAGAAAGAAAAAATATTTTAATCCATTTCAATGACACAAACTATTAGGTACAAGTATTACAAACGTCATCAGCCCATAAACATCCCAGCAGGGATATAGGCCTTCCCTCGTATATGAAGGAGTATGGGTTATAGTCCACCACGCTGGCCCAATGCGGGTTGGGGACTTCACATTCCTTTGAATTTTTATTTATCAGGCATGCAGGTTACCTCTCCATGTTTTTCTTCACCGTTTAAGGGCAGTCAGATAAATGCACATAAGTAATTAAATTAAATTTAAAAACTCATTGGTACATTGGCTGCCCGGGAATCGATCGCAGACCTCCTAAGTTGGGAGACCTTTAGGGATATTTTATAATATGCTTTCTTAATAAGTATCTGTTTTATAGTATCTTTAAATTCCTCAACTCAAACTCAAAGAGTTGGCCGTTCCCAATGCAAAGTATGGGATGCGGAGATTGCAAATCTTCCGAGCGACATTGTAAATCCAGTTGAATCTATTAGAGCTAATCAACCACTTAACATATCAACATTCGCATACTGACCCAATAAAAAGCAATAATACATGGCATAAGTGGACGAAATAGACGTACCGGAGCACCTATCCTGGCATTATATGCAGGATCTCTAAACATAGTCACAATGGATAGTCATCATTCAATTGTGCCGGTGGAAACTGCCCGTTCATCTACAATGGGACGTGATCATTGAATCATTTCGGTGCATTTCTTTAAGATTCATACAATATGTATGAGCTGTTGTGGTGCGATCCCAGTTAGGTAATATCCAGCATAGCCTACATAAGATACTGCTAGGATTGGTTATATTTAAACGATACGACAATGTTAATACTTATATACATAACGCCACGACCTTTATCCCAAATGATGTGGTCAGAGATATCCCAAACATTAGTGTTTGGGTGTTCTAAATATTAGAGTTAAATGCTTGAAACAACTTCCTCGCTTCACACGTGATAGCCAATCGCCGTTAAAACATGCAAATCCATAGATGTTTTTTTGGTTGAAAGTTCCTTAGTCGCATCACGGTCACGGAAAAGCACGGGTTGGTTCTATAGCCGAAACTATACAACACGTTGCAATATGTTAAAGTATGTCTAAATTTTATGTTGTTGTGAGGCAGAGGATTAGGTACATTTGGTGTCGCAGGCCGCTTTGGGAGAGGCTTGCTGTCCAGATCTCGTCATCTGGACAGTATCTTAGACCATAGAAGTTGACGCGGAGCTTTAGAAGCTTGCTATCACAGAAATTTTCCAAACAGTTACCTAATCACAAACCCACCTGCCCCGAGCGGCGAATAGGGCAAATCTTCCCATGGAGCGATTGATGGTTTATGGCCTGTAGTGAACTTTTAAAGACTGTTGATTCATCTAACTAATATTATAAATGCGCAAGTTTGGATGTTTTTTTGTATACCCAGAATAAAGCAATAGGATATTTTTTATCCCGATAAAATGATGAACTCCGCGGGATAAATAAATTTCCGCGACAAAATTATTCCACGGCGAAGCCGCGGGCGGTAAGCTAGTTACCTATAATTTATAAATAGTGGCAGTGTGTTTTTTATTTAAACTATAATTATTTAAAACAAACTCAATACAATGTAACTTTGTCGAGAAAAAGAAGACAAACTTCAAATTGACGTCGCACGTCACTTCGCTATTAAACGAAGTCCTCTTCTAGTAATTAGGCGATTCAAATTATTGTAAACAAACACGAGTGTGGCACTTGTAAGAAACCGCATAATTACCAACCATTAGTCACACTGCTTGCCCACAGAAAAAGGCGTTATTCTGCATGTGTACAAATGGTATGAGTCAATGACAATAAGTGTAATGATAGATTGCACCATGTTATTACGAAACCCTAATCGATATGTAAGCAAACCTTATGTGGAGCAACTAAGCGAGCCACCCCACAAACCTTATATGTGCGTATTCATAAAATATACTTTTGTTTTAGAATATGCTGCATACAGTCCTTTTTACTTGACTGCCCAAGGAAGAAGGGTACTGTTTTTCGAGTGTAAGTATGTAGATTTCTATATACTTCCTCTAGCCTAGCGTAGCCGATTTCGAAGTGCATGATTCGTCCTTCGATCCCTGGTGTGTCATAGGATACATTTTATGGTAAAAAATCCAAAACGGCGCCCGGAAAATGCAAAATGTTTTTATACTTATATTGTCTTTTTCGGGAGTATGCGTTTTTTCCTTTGAGAACAAGCTGGAACCTATAGACGGGTTATTCTTTTTAAAGTTTTTGTTATTAAAAAAGGTAAAGTTTATTTTATTAATTCGATATTAAAGACATCAGGTTCTTAAGATGTATATTTATGGGCACCAATAATAATAAGGGTCAAATTTCCATAGTCCCTTTGGGGTTTTTAAATTTTGAATTTAGAGTTTATGTACAATTTCTTAATGGCACGGAAAGAGACCAGCAGAGAAGGCTGGTGTTCTTTTTCTATCCCTTTTCACAGCGATCAATAATGAATGTCAATATTTAATTTCGCTTGATAAATTTAAAGAAAAAATCTTCCAAATGTAACGATATGAAAATAGACCTCATGTGACGTAATTGCTGTAAGAAAGAGACGAGGCATGCCATTCAGCTGCATCCCGACGACAACAGCGAAGGTCAGGCGTCGGTGCTTATCGCCTATGACCTTCATCCGCTCACTGCTGATTACCTATGATTGAAATCAGTTGCGCGACTCGTACGACGTCTAGAGCGGAAGCTACGTTGTCTGTGTAGTTTCGTTTTTTGCGATCAGGATGGGGTGGGGTGGGAATTAGTCGAAGGCAACAAATGCGATTCTTAATATTCGTGATTCTCATACAATATGAAAGTCCCCAACCCCAATTGGACCAACATACTCCCTCATTATACAAGGGAAGGCTTAATATCCCTGCAGTGGGATATTCACGTGCTGAGATGATACAATATGGATTCCACACAGCCGTTATTTTAACGCAATAACGAAACACTCGTGATGCAATTGCATTCGATTTTCATTTCCGATTAGCGAAGTGAAGCAATGTCTGACGCGGTCTCCTTGGATGGATGACCACTAGTGACATTTTAATAGGAGTGTTTCCTTGCTTCGGAGGGTACGTTAAAATAGTTGGCCCATGATGGATTATGGCCTATAGGCTCTCCCAGTGAGGGGAGGCTGTGGCCTAGTAGCGGGTCCGTGTAAGGCTGTTGTTGATGATGGGGAACGTGCGGTGATGGTAACGGATTCACCAGATTGGGGAATATGACTTAATGATTCTGATTTCCATCAGCATGCTGGATCTGCTCCCTCAGAGCCTCCCAGAGCATCCTGCTCTCATAAATATCAGGGAGAAATATTACTTAACGATAATATGAACGGGTTCGACCCTTGGAGTATATTCTTTACTTTATCTGCAACGCTATGGTTTACGGCACGTAAAAAAAACCAACCCATCTCTTCCGTGGGTATTGTAGAAGGTTACCTTTGGTATTTTACATGAAAAACATCAGGCTTGCACGTTTCAACGGCCAGAGGCTCATCCCGTCACTTGCACATTTCTGTATAATTTCAAAGGTAAACTCTGGGTATTACTTTTCGCGAACACTGAACGCCTATATACGTTATAACAAAACAGAAACTTCAATTAATAAGGAATAATGTATGCACTTTCATAGTAAGGTTCTGCCGTCGGATCATTTAAAAGTGTTTGCGTTCAATCGCTAAATTTGGTGCCACGTAGGCGCTGTAGAAGTAAAGATAGGGATAAACATCTAATAGACGTATCGAGTTACCATAATTTACTTCTAGGACGCTTATGTAGAACGAGCTAAGCGGTAATTTTTTAGCGATCGATCGCAAAAATTTTAATTTTAAAGGCTTCTGTTCCATATTCGAAAATTGCCTAGAAATAAATTTTAAACTACCATAAGATGGAAAGTAGGTTATGTTGAAATTCTTACTATTTAGCATAAACAAACATGCCTAGACATGAATCGCTCGGCGATAAACGATAAAATATTTTTTTTCTTCAAATAAAAAAAATACATGAGCAATAGATTAGATTAGATTAGATTAGATTCAATTTCATCAGTTATTTAATTAATTTAGTCAGGGCGCAGTTTAAACAGGCTGTAAATACCTAGAAATTTTGTAGAATCACAAATTATAAAAACACTTATTTACAAAGACCAACCCTTGAGCTTATCCCTATCCCTTGAGTGTGAGCTATTTGAGATAAGATAGCTAGTCCGCCAAATAAGTTGGCGGTTCCGATTGAGAGACTCTTCGGCCCCAACTTCACTTGACATCAGATATCAATATCATAAGTATCTATTAATAACAAGGTATACAGGATGAATTTCGTGTAATTCCCATTACCGGTGACGCGACTTTTGATTACGATCAATTTTGCCCAAGGAACCATAGTCGAATTCGATCAAAAGATTTTCTATTACCCATACAAAGTAAACCAAAAATCACCTTTAATATGGAAGTCCATACCGATTTT
Organism: Oegoconia quadripuncta; assembly: GCA_949316235.1. Taxonomy (NCBI): domain Eukaryota; kingdom Metazoa; phylum Arthropoda; class Insecta; order Lepidoptera; family Autostichidae; genus Oegoconia; species Oegoconia quadripuncta. Next base: position 16,002,171 of record OX438755.1, on the reverse strand, counting down.
CGGCTGGTGACTCACTCCCGATTAAGAACAACTAGCTATCCACTAAGATACCCGGATACTCGGCATACCCGGATTCAGCCGAAATTGTTGAACTTCCATACTAAAGGTGGTTTTAGGATTGTTTTTTGTATGGGTAGTCGAGCTCATCTATGGTTGCTAGTGGAAAGTTGTTCGTAATCAGGAGTCACTACTAAATAGGAATTACGCGAATAAAATTTCACCTTGTATAACCAATGCGTATTTGTTTCCCATCCCGTGTATCTTTTCTAATCTCCAGTAGGGCTGACTGGAAGAGATCTCTTTAGAGATAAGCGCACCTTTGAACATTTCTGACTAATCTGTTTGTATTTCTTGTTCAATAAAAAATATATGTAGCTGAGGTCAAGCGCTAACCAGTTATCCATAAAAAAATTGAATTTGAATTTGCTTCCTGATGTTCCATCACGCCTCCCCTTCTCCTACATACCTATCTACCGGTATGTGCTTAGGTACCTATAGGTATCGCACATTTATAATTGAGGATTTTTATCGCGCCCTATCATTTCGCCCGCGTTTCCAAATAAGCTCATTTATTACGCGCGGCCGCTGAACAAAAACAAAAATTTGAATAAGGAGGGCATTATTTATCGCCGCCCCAATGAAGGCCGTTAATGTGATTTTTTAATAAAAAAAAAATACACGAGCCAGCCAAACGAGGATCATGTATCATCGCTGTTTTTGGCCAGTCATTGTCCTCCAAAAATATATATTTTTTTTATTTATTTACCAACCTACGTTGCGGGAAAGCGAAAGTATAACGTCATATTAATTACGTAGTAAATTTTATTAGGAGTATACTCGTTTACAGTGGAAGTTGAATAGTTCGCTCGCTGTCCTTGTTAGCTAAGTTCGCTTAAAAATGAAAATATAAACAAAGCACCAACCGAAACCCTTCCCTTGCCTAATTAAAAAAATTAAAAGAACGCTCCCTCAGAACGCGCGTTGTCACGTTCCATATTCGCGTTAATTACACGTCATTCTTTTTTCAAAAAGCGCGCCAATGACGCGCGCAATTAAAGTTGTGTACAGACAACGGGAAGACGCGACATAAAGCCGGCTCACACAATGCGTCCTCGGCGAAATTCGCCGCAGGGCCTCTGAAATTAACAAGGCGATTTACACTTGACACTAGGCACCTGTTTTTCACTACTTTCTGCTGCGCGGCACTTGTGTGCACGCTCCCATTGCGCTCGATTACTTTTTAAAATACTACAGACTATAAACGTTTGTTCAGAATTTATGAGACTACTGCGAATTTGTAGATTTCACTTTAGTAATTTTACTTACACTGTGGCATTGGTTGTAAAATAGGTAGCTGAGTGTGAATGTTCAGGACGAGTTGTCTCCTTCACATATTGTAGAAATTGTTTGAAATAAAAAGCATTGTTTGTTATTATTTTCTTTCTTCGTGAAGTGTTTTATGGTAGCAGTAGAGTTTTAATTGTGTGTATTGTGGTGTATGATATTAGTTTAACTACTCGTATTATTTTTCGAGTATCCTTAATAGAGTACTTAGTTATATGTATATCGCAGAAGCTAATATAATAAATAATATATTTTATTTGACAAGGTTTTCACAATGTTTTTAACCAATAAAAAATTCAATCGATTTAAGTATACCACCAAGCAGCAATGTTAATAACATTGTTGTGTTCCGACTGTTTCAGAAGAGATAACCGGTCCCCTAAATAAGTTAAAGGTTCTACCTTCGGCCTCATCTTCACTCTTCTATGATCGAATCACGCACTTATCCGCTGTCTATAAAGAATTTGCCAATTTCTTTCTTAGCAATAGAGTCACGTGGGGTACCGTCTACCTTCAGTAGGCGCCGTGTCGAGTACCACTGTTGATCCTGGCTTATAGGAGTTACAGTGGGAGGAGTATGGAGGTGGAGAAAGAATGTGGAAAATTTAGTCCATATATCAAATTAATCATAAGTCACTGAAGAAAACTGAAGAAAAAAAAAGTAGGTGTCGATTCGGATGTACACCAACTAAGCTAAACTAAAACCAGTTTTGGAGTGGTGCAGTCGCATCGTACTGTTCCAGGGAGAAAGAGACAGTACTACTTTAAAACTGGTTTTAGTTTAGTTTTGTTGGTGTACATCCGAAACGACACCAATATCACCTACTCAGTATAATACTTAAAATTAACTATAGTTATAAATTTAGTTACACCGTGATATTGCTAATTTTAATTAAATTTTAAATGCTTATCTAATGTACCACTTTTCTGAAACTGTATTTTCTTATATGTTGTGCAATAAAGTGTATTTGTATTGTATTGTATTGTACAGTCAGAAACAGATTTTCCTTTTTTACAGTTCTGTATAATACAATAATGTGGGTTAAATCCGTCTTTGTGCATAGACATAAATAAATTTTGTTTTATAGTATTTATATACATGACCGATTGATGTAGTGGATAGTGACCCTGTCAGCGAAACCAACGGTTGCGGGTTCGAGGGGTAAATATTCGTGTGATGAATACGAATATTTATTCCCGAGCCATGGATGTTTATATAAATATTTATGTATGTTTATCCATTATCTAGTATCCATAGTACACGCTTTGCTTAGTTTGGAACTAGATGATTGGTGTAAGTGTCCGAAATATTTATTTACATAATCTATCACATACTTAGTACAATACTCAAAATTAACTAGTTATACATTAAGTTACACAGTGATAATGTTAATTTTTAATAAAATTTTTAATGTATGTCTAATATACAGTCAAAAACAGATTTACCTTTATTACAGTCCTGCATAACACAATACTGTGGGATACGTCTTTATGCATACATCTAAATAAATTTTATTTTGTATGTATTCTTTTATACAATAGGTAACACGTTTACAAACGTACATATTAAGTTTTCTCCACATTTGTGTTGTGAATATTTTTCGACAGTACCTACTCTTTGCTTGCTCTAACTTCTTCATTTTAGCGAGTCGATGCCAAAAACTGCAAATTAATTGCTGTAACTAAATAATTATTATCTCAAAATTTTCTTTATTTCCTAAAAATCTAGCGGGCCCGTAAATTTTTTTGTTTCAGATTTTTTTTTATGCACAACCGGTTTGTACTTGACCTCAATCACACCTGGTGTTAAGTGAGGATGAGGTCGATGGTGGAAGCGTATTGACCCGGAAATCCCAACACATTTGGGGGACTGGCTATATGATCTTTTTTTTTAATTTTTTTTTTATGCATGCATATATTTGACAACCAGAACACAACAATGCTATTAACATTGCTGCTTGGCAGCAGATTTAGATAAGATGGTGGTAGCTAGCCAGGTGGACATTTAAAATGCCCTACCACTCACCAAACCGACCACTTAAACATGTACCCCGCCGGGGATCGAACCCGCGACCTCCGAATCGTAAACCCAATGTTGTTTACATTGAGCCACGAAGACTGTACGATAAACAATTAACAATTACGTACACATTCTTGAAATGGACAAGGGAGAAGCTTCAAGAACTGCCCAAAATAGGTCAAACGAAACAATGACGTGACACCTTTGTAAGTGCTTCGCCAGCGGCGATGCTTCTTTCTTCGTTCTTTAGAAAGACGTTTAACGAACCTTTACAGATCTTCATAACTAATTCATAACAAGACACCATATGAAACTCTACATATACATCAATAATAAAATGAAAAGGGTCTTTCAATGATTTCAAAAATACATTACACGATGTACTGTATGAGTGTTTTTACCGTAAGAAAAAAAAATAGATAGGTAAGATAAATAAGATAAAATTTATTTCAGTAATGAACCTAAATACATAAAAATGAACCTAAATACATAACATAAAATATACATAAATTTCACTTAGCTAATATGTAGCTAAGTGAAACATAAGGTAATGGCATAAGTAGTTTATTTTTATTTTTTTCAAAACTATCATAGAATAAAGCTTTAATTGTGTTATTTGACGGTCGCGTTTGAAGCCGATTCCACATAATTACATCATTAAATTAAATAAATAAAGAAAACTTGGAGAAAATATGAGCTCCAAATAAATTTCGCATTGATAAAAACCCAACAATCACACCAGTCGCATATCAATCCAGGGACTACGCGTGCGTTTTTTTTCGCACGATAGAAACCCAACAATCACACCAGTCGCATATCAATCCAGGGACTGCGCGTGCGTTTTTTTTCGCACGATAGAAACCCAACAATCACACCAGTCGCATATCAATCCAGGGACTGCGCGTGCGTTTTTTTTCGCACGATACAAACCCAACAATCACACCAGTCGCATATCAATCCAGGGACTGCGCGTGCGTTTTTTTTCGCACGATAGAAACCCAACAATCACACCAGTCGCATATCAATCCAGGGACTGCGCGTGCGTTTTTTTTCGCACGATACAAACCCAACAATCACACCAGTCGCATATCAATCCAGGGACTGCGCGTGCGTTTTTTTTCGCACGATAGAAACCCAACAATCACACCAGTCGCATATCAATCCAGGAACTGCGCGTGCGTTTTTGAAAAAAAAAAAAAACTTAAACCTATGTCAATAACTTCTATTTCACCTATACCTATACCTAATATGCGCTATTTTTTTCCTTACGGTAAAAAACACTCATCCGGTATACAGTTTGTTAGGGACGTAGATACAAAGCCGTAAGATTTGGGACATTTTAAGCCTGATGATCTGGGGCATTTTAAACCAAATTTATTATAGCACAAAGTCTTACGACATTTCATATTTTCGGGTCTTTCTTCTACAGAAAAATTACAAAACAAAGTTTTAACAGACCGAGTATAGCTACAATGCAGTACAGAAAATATTACATTTTCTAAGATTTTACCTTATACTTACGTGTTACTTATACATTTCGCTTTTTTGTTTATCGTTGCTTTATGTTTGTCATTGTTATGCAATAAAGAATATTTGGTTAAAGACTGTTAAAGAATAATTGAAATTGAGTTTGAAAAATTTAGAATTAAAAAATCTCGAATAAAGTACCTATTTAGGATTTAAAATTAAAGTTATGTTTAACCACAAAGTACGTAAAACTTTAAGATAAAATGTCCCAGCTGACAACGATTACGCACATAAGACATTACATCGACCTGCTAACAAACTATATGTTAATAACCGTTTCAATTAAAATTATAATGATATGAATATTAACAAGTTTTCGTCAAAGTTAAATTTACTATCCGTGAAAAGTAGTCTTGATTCCAAGCCGCCTCCGTAGTTTAATGTAAACAACATTGGGTTTAAGATTCGGAGTTCGCGGCTTCGATCCCCAGCGGGGTACAAGTTTATGTACTCGGTTTGATTGGTGGTAGGACATTTTAAATGTCCGCCTGGCTAAAAAATATATAATATAACAACTAACACAAAGTTTATGCTTGTGCTACTGTCTTTTTTAGGACTCCCGAGATGAAAATAAATTAATTATTAAAAAAAAAATTGAATACCGTATGATTTTTCACTGAAGCAAGTTGGACTCAAAATATCCCAACAATCATGTAAATAACTGTTTCAATTTAAATGATTAAAAGCAAGACATAACCACTTTTCAACAAACCAAGTTAATTTTACCGTCCGTGAACGTGAAAATAAGCCTTGACCCCAAGCTATAAAGTGGAGTGATAATGAAAGCAGGCGTGCTCACCTTAAGTTGATACTTGTCTGTCTTTTTCTTTTGGAACCAAACTTATATAATTAACTACCTACCTAAGGTGATTAGACACAGTGACGTCGACTCTCCAGAGATAACTCCCATTGTGAAAACATAAACAGTGCACAATTTACACAATTATGCAAATTTTATGTTGCCCCTAATTGCCAACTTATTTAAAGAGGTTTGTTAATTTCCTCCGCTAGGGTGGGCCTTTGTAAAGAAAAGATTTTTCTTTTCTCCAAATTACATGTAAATGCTATTACCGAAGGAAATTATCGATAGGGTTAGGGAGGAGCAATGAAAATTCTAATTAACTAAGTGCTATAAGATGTAATGGGATTTGTTTGTTGCAGAATATTTACTGATTGGGGAATGTGGTAATAATATTAATATTATATAATATTAATAATATAATAATAATATAATATTAATATTTACTGTTTCATAATATTTCAACAGATTCAGGTGCCGCCACTGAATAGCTGATTTCGTAATTCGCCCTTCCTTCGTCTTCATGTGGTTGATTATGATGGTCAATCGTATGCTATGCGTATAAACGACCTGTCGGGTTCGAATCCCGCTAGGGGCATATGTTCGTATGATGAATACGGACATGTGTATCCGAGTTGTGGATGTTTTTCATTTATATATGTATTTATTTCCAAAAAAAAATGTATTTTTGTAGTTTATCAACCATTTTTTACTTAAACTCGTAAACAGTTGATGTAGTTAATTGTTGACAAAATAATCTGTTGATCTAATGAACCATTGATATAACAACTTATTGATACAATAAATGGTTGACCTGTTACACTGTTGACCTGTTGGTGTTGATATAATGAAAGTTGATCTAAAGAATGTTGATTTTAGGTATCAATCCCATGTACCAAATGTCATTCAAATTCGTTCATCCGTTTCGCAGTGGTTGAGCAACAAACGAACAAATGAACATCCACACTTTCATATTTATAATACTAAGGTAGATAGATCTTACGTTAATTATACAAGATATAAACCTAAATAATGAAATAGACACGTCATTCATTAGATTTGTTACTTATAAAATAGCCTTCAGCTCTGATGGATGACTATTAATATCTTACCAAGAATTTAATTAGAAAAATCAATTCTGACACCTAAAACGCCGAACTATCGAATTAAGTAAATGAAGGGGGTACTGGTAAAGGCAGGGGCACACCACCCGCCTCCCTTGATCATTTATAATGCCAAAATGTTTTAATTAAGATGCTGTAAAATGTAATTTACATGCAAATTCGGTTTATGTTAATGTGCCGCGTATATCTGTTTGGGTGCGTGCTTGTTATCTAATTTTGCGACAGTGTGTACCGTCATTATCTTCGCTCTAATGAGAAATCTGGCAGCGGCTTGATGTTTGCATAATTAAACTTGCGGCTGGAACGTTCCTTTTGATTGTTGCCACGATAAAATACCTAATGTCTTGGAGCATTGTGTTTGTGAGCGAGCTAATCACGCTAATGTTATCGAAGTGCCGGTGGTTACAATTTAGTGTAGCATGGTAAAATTGAAGCTGGTTTTCTAGGTGTACTTAATCAGGATACCGGCTGGACAATCTAAATATTTTGTACGTGCTTTCCGTCCGCGACTTAGACTGCTTAGATTACGAAACAAAACTATTTTAACACGGTAAAACATACCCAATGTCAATTGCGAGCTTACCATAGATACTGAAGAATAAAGAGTCTAGTTTAGTGCATTTCAAAAATAAATAGTTGGTGGTAGAGCATTTTAAATGTCCGCCTGGCTAGCTACCACCATCTTATGTAAATCTGCCGCCAAGCAGCAATGTTAATAGCATTGTTGTGTTCCGGTTGTCAGATAAGATACCCAGTCCCCCAAATGTGTTGGGGTTTCCGGGTCAGTACGCTTGCACCTTCGGCCTCATCTTCACTTTAACATCAGGTGTGATTGACGTCAAGTACCAACTCGTTGTGCATAAAAAAAAACCCCTAAAATTTTATATAGAAATATAATCAACGAAACCTTCATTTTAAAAAGATCTTTGCCTTTAGACACAATTCTGGAAAATGCTGAAATACGTATTTATTTATTATCACAGCAGAAGTATACATATCAATTTTCATATTTTTAGAGCCCTTGGTTCCGGAGATATTGACTTTTGCTTCCATTATATAAGGAATATATATGATATAAGGAAAATTGTTAAATTTTATCACCAATGTAGACTGTGCGATGGTTTCTGGGTTGGTCAGTCAGGATAATTACATTAAATTGATTATAATTACATTTAATAAAATGTTGCATTTTTTATCATTGCGCGAGTTTAAGTTCGTGCCTTTAGTGTAGAGACCATAGGGCCGTGGAGAACCAGACGTGCGCCTTTTGGTTAAAAACCTCTCAGCACGTTTAGTGAAAATATCTGGTGACCAGAGAGCAGGCAGCTATGTCTACCAGCGCATCAGTCTCGCCAATCAAAGAGGGAACGTCAGCGCCGCTTAATTTACAGTTAATTTATAAGCTATTTATTTCAAATTACCACCATTTTTATAATAACTACTAACTTTACCAATCTAAACTTAACTATTAACTTCGAGATTAGTATACCAAAGTAAACGCGAGAGAAATTGTAATGGAATCAATTAATTAAAGCAAAATCTACTCACTTCTTCGTCAACTCCACGAGACATTCATTAGTGAAAACTTGAGCACAATTTCTGCTAATTTATTCCAATAAAAACGTATAACAACCCTCCCCCCCGCTCACCCCTTTTAACTACTCAATACCCTATAGGATGTTTATGGGGGGTATTTCTATTTTTTCCGGTTCAACCCTTCGTTGGGATTGAATTCGGCTAAACAAACTGAATTATATGCTACTTAAATGAGTGTCAAGTCCCCCCCCCCCACCCTTTGGCGCCCGCCTTAGCCTGTAAGGGCCACTCACTTCTTCACCTCACCCCGAGATTCTTCCGAGATTGTTTCGCAAACAGAAAAAGGGTGTATGTCTAACTTTAATTTATTTTCTGCCACTACATTATTATTTTATACACGCCTACATACATAAAGTCACGACCTATACCAATGCTTATTATTTTATGAGTACATAATGTCACGACCTCTACAGTGATGATTGATTAAATATTTGGGACACGAATTATCTAGTCCCATTAGGCAAAGTCTACACAATAGATACTAGTTAGTGGATAAACATACATAAATATAAACATCAATGACTTGGGAATTTCATAACTTCTCGTAGTTCGTATTCATCACATAAACATTTACCTACTCCTACAGTCATTCGAACACGCAATCGTTAATTTCGAAGGCATCGCTACTCACTACACCAGTCGGTCGTCGAAAAGTCAGTCGCTGTAAAACAACATAAGTTTTACAAGCTAAATTCCTTCTTTTTGTGGGTAATATTTTTATTGCATTATTGTGCCAAATACACAAACAAATAATTTAAGGTTCACGCCAGAATACCTACAACGAATAAATTAAAAGTTTAATTCAGATTCAGATAGTCTTACAATGTCAACAACATTGTCAATATTTTGATTTTTAAACAATGGCACCCGTAGCAAGTACGTTTAGCACGGTAGTCAATATACATATATTGTCATTATATTGTGAATTATGTGTGCTTCCCTTATTGTGACAATTTATTTAATTCTATTAAAATAGAATAGAACACTACTATTGAGGTGAAGAACTTAAATTTTTTTGAAGGTGCTATGATATTTCTTGCTGCGTATTTTGGCACGTAAAAAGAATATATCTAACCCGTAAAAGACGACTAAGGGACTTTCCGCAAAAAATATCTATAGATTTGCACGTCTTAACGGAGATGAGCTCACGCTGTCACGTATGCATTTCTGTATATTTCGAATGGTGATATGGTGCTTTAAGCATTAAACTTTAATGTTTTGAACACCACAACGCTAATATTTGGGATATCTCTGACCACCCAATTTGGGATAAAAGTCGTGACGTTATGTATGTAAGTTATCAACAGTCGCACGCAACACGACGATAAAAACGAATTAAATTCACCCACCAAACTAGAATTTATTATCGCCTTCAAAAATGTTAAAACAAAATTACTGCGCTTTTCGTCCAGATTCAAACACAAAAGTAGGCGGGTGCCCTCCGTGAAACGAATAGGCCAGGGCGGCAAGCTTTTCTCACTCTCTTAAACGCTCTCGCCTATTACACTGTGAGCAAGCTGTCTTGATACTTAACTTTTTTTTAAATAATTTACGTTTATGTTCAAATTAATTAGTTAATATTGTATTTCATCACATATAGTATTAATATTTTCCGTATTTTAGGATAACACTTTTGAAATTTAATATGCAAAACTTTCTGATGTACTAAATAATTAGAAAATTATTTGTGCTAACCCATAATTACTCGTTTTGAATTCCGTTATGATAAGTGTGCCTGAAAGAGATCGTTGTTAGCGATAAGGTCGCCTAATTTGTAGTTTCTGTAAGATATTTAAATGTACTACACTAAGTTCCTTATTTAAACGATAAAGCGTATTTTATTGATTGATACATTTACTGACACCCTCAAGATGGTGTAGAACTGAGATAGCGATTTTTTTAACCTAAAACATTCAGGAGATCAATTCTTGTGGTCCGACAGATCGAAGTTATTTACAGCAGAATACTTTTCGACGAACGCTAGTGCGAAAAGAGATCTTTGTAGCGAGCAAGCTTGAGCTTCTTACGTAGAAATAAATGCTTGAAGTTTGGTAAAATCTTGAATTACTGATTTGAATCAAAAATTTATTTCGCTGGTAGAAAAACTCGAGTATATATTCAATATATTTTTAAATATTTTATTATGTTCCAATCTGTTCCATCCATGTAACTAATTACAATTTAAAGACTAATTACAATTTCAAATTGTACCTAATTGGTACAACGAGAACCTAATTCTCCACCGGACTTTGTCATAGCTATTTGAACAAATTACATTTTTGTTGTATCTCTATACAAACAACAAACAACAAACAAATATTCTTTATTGTACAACAATAAGAAGCATACAAAAAAATAAGAAAAAGGGGATAGTACAATTTGGCGGCCTTATCACTAAAAGCGATCTCTTCCAGGCAACCTTTGGGTTAAAAGCATTATGCACATGACATGTAGGTAGCGTAAACTAATTTTAATAAAATAAATAATTACTATTTTATCTATAGTATAATATAGTACATATTAACATAATTATCGTATCAGCCATAAACTCGACTTTAGAACTTTTATGCCTCAACGGCTTTAGATCTGTTACTTCAACTTGCTAATCCGATAGGCTAAGTTTTTCTAGATAGATCTCACATTCTTGATTCAATCTCGCAGTGAAACACCGTTACAAAAAACCGATTTACAGAAAAAAGAAAAGTGAATATTAAATGTCCAAATGCGAGTTTTGATTGTACCAGCAAAACATACAGAGACACTTATTTAATTAGGCAGTAAATCGATTTCCCATTCTTTAATGAGTTATGTTTATTATATTCCGTTATGTTCAATATTTAAGTGAAAAAATACCAAGTATCAAAACTTAGCGGGCAGCGTAGAGGCGACAAGTGTCTGTAGTGCCGGCCGCCGCGGCATTGTTGCGGCGTGTATCGCTAATAATATAATAATGCTTATACATAGGCTTTAACAGTCTGTTGCTACCTTTACCTGTGTCTTTTTAATCCGAGGGTTTACGCTTGACCTATAAATGGCAGTGATGTACTTTCGCGTATGTTTATTCACTCTTTGGCGTCTGTTGTAATTGAATAAATACGAAAGTGTGTTTGACCGTCAATCTGTCACGTCATTACGTAGTCTATAACTCTCATATCCTCAATAAAAGTGACTTTATCTGTCTGTCTGTTAGCGTTCTTTTCGCAACTAAACTGCTGAACAGATTTGCAAACAATATAACAGAGAGTTGACTTATGCCCGTTTTAGTAATCTTTTCTCGAAGATTGAGAAGAAGTTGACGCTTGAGAATATCAAGAAAATATATCTTGAGAATATAAATATTGAGATTGAGATTGATTTATTAATAGGGCCCGTAGACATGCATAGAATGTAATTTAGTATTCGTATTCGACGTCGCGCATAGCAGATAGCTGCTGTAATTTTAAAAAAAGTACTTATATTAAAAAAATAATCAGTGCAATACCCCAAACAGTAAGCAAGAGGCAACCCTCTCCATAGGCGAATAATTTAAAATTACAGTGGGAAAAAATAAAAAGCTCCCAACTCCATTAGAAACAAAAATAAATTGAATTACAACTCGATCGACATTTTCGATTTGGAGGCCTAACTCAATTAGATGGGAGCGCTGATGGAAAAATAAAATAAATACGACGAACAAAAAAAAAATTAAAACAAAAAAGAGTCCAGATATAATTTGAAATATCTCCGTAAATGCAAAGTGCGAGTGCTGTTATTTTATTCAAATGAGGGCGAACTTTTTTTAACCCTTTTCTCTCGTCGCGCCATCAAAGTGGCCTGATATTCAATTAAAAAAAGAAGAGCCGGCCCCGCGACTGAAAATTAATCAGAAAAAATGCTTTTAACTAGATCTACATTTTAATGAAATTATTATTGACGAGCATTATATAAATGGGGTTCTCTTTGTCGAGATTGCGCTTCGAATGTCGCTTTGAATGTATTTAATGTACACGTAAGAAGGTACCTTCTATAGAAGCTCTCGTGTCGCGGCCGCGATCGCTTCGAATAGCGAAGTGAAGTAATGTCTGGTGTGGTCAGTCCTTGGTTGGGAGACCACTGGGTGGTAGGATTTTAATACGAGTGTTCCCATGTTTCGGAAGGAACTTTAAAAGTCGGTTGTCGTTGTTAAGACAAATTGATGGTTTTCCGGGAGCAGATGACTGTCAGGTGGCCACTAGTCCTACAAATCCTACAATACTGGTCTTGCGTGGTGGATCATGGCCCATAATCTCTCCCAGTGAGAAGAGGATGTCCCAACAGTGAAGATGTATAAGGCCGTTGGTTAATGAGGACCTTCTATACCAGAGGGCCGATCGTGCTAAGTTTGAACGATAATACAAAAGCTAAACATATATCAAAAACGTTACGATAAGCGCATTTCGTATCGCGCTAATCATTTGAACGGTAATTAAACTAGTTTTTTTTAATACTCGTGGGGTTAGCTCTAAACATTTTGGGTAGCGTCAACGATATAATCGCTTACAAAAAATAACGCGATACCATTTTTTACTTCACCTAAACTAAAGCTAAACCAAAAAAAGAAACGTTCCTTTCGAACAGTAAAAACGTTGTAAAATAGAGCGCATTGGACCGCAGTTCTGCTATATAAGTATACGCATACCAATATTTAAAATGTAGATTTGATCGCGAAATTAAATACTCCAAAAATTTTTATGATAATAAAATTAATCTCCGATTCCATCTACTAGTATAAATGCGGCAGTTTGGATGTTTAGATATTTGTCACTCAACACGCTATATCGACCATGTTTAAATTTACATATTCTAATTTTATACCGAAATTACTGAGTAAAGATGAAATCAGTAGGGTAACAGCGAATACTCTCTTGCATTCGCTAACGCATTCAGACTAGATACAAAGAAGACGTGGTATTCTTTCCATTCATTCTTTTGAGCGAATGCAATGAAAATTTTCATATTTATTTATGTATTTGTAAATACATAAATTAAGATACGAGTATATACATTTATACATAATGTCTCAAAACATCCAAATTTATGCGATCGTCGTGTAAATTACACATCAACGTTGATATTTAAATGCAGCAAATATGTAACCTAAACATATAATTATTATGCAGCATAATTTCAATATGCATATTAGATGATGAAAAGTGCTTTTCCGGATAAAGAGATAGGAATTAATTGTTGATCTCCATAACCATGGCCGTATGTTACACCATTGCGTAATAATTACCCTTCGTGTAGGTAGTCTTTGTAATTAGGACTCCAACGAACGCAAATTGTAATAGCAGAATTGTTGGTAATATTAAAACATAATTTAAGATAGCATGTTTCAGACATAATATGATTTATCTGCTTAAAAATTATTTTGGTATATTACGTTTGTATGAGAGAACTCTAGTGCACCGGAGTATTTGAATTCGTTACAGTTCTCCTTCATTTTGACGACTGATTGGTGTGGTGGATAGTGACCCTAATATTTTTGTGATGAATACGAACATTTCTTACCGAGACATGGGCGTTTATATAGATATTTATGTATGTTTATCCGTTATTTAGTATCCATAGTACAAGCTTTGCTTAGTTTGGGGCTAGATGATTGGTGTAAGTTTTCGAAATCATCATATTCTTGCCGTGGTCCCAATTTATTTGGGGTCGGCGGAGTTTCTTCCAATCTCCTCTATCAGCCATTACCTACCACCTCATTCACGCCCTTTTCGATCATATTCTTCACATAATCCATCCTTCTTTTCCGTAGTCTTCCTCTTCATTTCAACCATCGACATCCATATGCATCACTCTCTTAGTTACAAGTTTTCGAAATATTTACTTACATTTTCATTCAAAATTTATTATCAAAGACAAATCATTACAAGACGGTGTAACATAAGGTCCCTATAATTCCAGAGTCACCTCGTCCAAAAACATTATTATTCACCGACGGGATGAAATGAATTCGTTTTTATTCCAACCCCAGAATGATATAATTAAAATTTGAATACAAGATTAACTTGAGAGAAATCCAATAATGAATTAGGTTTATTTCGGTGGTGTTATGATTTATCGGAAGCAAGGACTTGCATGGTTCTCAGTTAACGTATGGTTCGGCACGTAAAGAGATTAGAACCAACCCGTCTCTTTCCGTGGGTGTCGTGAAAGGCGACTATCGAACTTTCCACTAAACAACATCTAATAGATATTGTCTCACACTCTGTTACGTGTGCATTTCTGTATATTTCATAAGGTGAACTGTGGATATGGTTTCAAGCATTAAACTCTTGTTGTTTCGAACAGTCAACCACCAATGTTTGGGAAATCTCTGACCACCCCATTTGGGATAAAAATCGTGACGTTATGTATATATATAATTATAATTTGAGGCAATAATATATCTTAAATCTTAAAATCTTTTGCCTCCAAACATTAATCAGCATTGTTGTCTTCCGGTTGTCAGGCAAGGGGATTCCGAGTCAGTATGCCTACGGTATCTTTACTTAACATAAGGTGTGATTGCGGTAAAGTACTAACCCGTTGTGCATTAAAAAAGATTGGACATAGAACACTGTCACGCACATAAAAAAATATGCTACCACCAGCCATACCGAGCATCAAAAGAACATGAACCTTAGTTTCGTAAACCTTACGTTCTTTATTGCACCACGGAGACGGTCAATAAGCTAATATATTTACATGATAGATTTCCTACACATACCTATTATTGAGGCTCGAGTAGCACCTTTCATCCGATAGAACCCCCCATCAAACAAGCCTCCTAACTCTTGACTATAGACTAACGGCGCACCGTCAAATGGACAGCCAACATAAATCGAGAAGGCATAATGGGAGGCTCTCTCAAATCTATGCCTAAGCCCAAAAGCCGGACTTCTATCTACGTAATACACTTAAAACGCCTGAGCTTAAATCATCGTCATCGTTTGTTGAACAAGACTCTCCGGTCACATATCAGCCGTTGACGGCTCCCCCTTAGGGTGTTGCCTCCCTACCCCCCTATAATTTTCAGTCCAGCCTCTCCGTAGGCACAGATTTCGGTCTACAAGGTAGGTTTTGTATGCAATGTTGGGAAATGATGTTTGGCTAACGCAAATGGAAGGAGCAGTGCATCTTTGATGTGACGTAGTGTTGTAGTCATGCATAAATTGTACACGGCAGATTAATGCAGTACTATAGGTATTTAGTTACTAAGCAGTGGTAGTAGGAATCTTGTGAGGGTAATTAATTTGAGTGATACATGTATAATACCTACTAAAATCAGTGTGCATGTATTACATGGCCGATTGCAGACACCTTGTGTATCTATTTAGTTATGTTTTTTCTTTATAAAAGAGTGTCCCGATTTTTTTCTAATTTATATGCTACAAAAAAATATGAAACGTTTCGGTTGGTAAGTATACAGTCGGCGTCAAGTCAATACCTTTAGGGAAAAGAACTCCTTTATCACCACGGGCTTCTTTCAAGCAAGCGCTACACCTCTGAGACCAGAAACACAGTGAGCTTTGTATTGAGGAGCACTTTTACTGTCTGTGATGATAACCACTTTGTCTCTACCCAAACTGTCTGCATATGATATGGCCCCTGACACCGCAAATAGTTCCACTGACATTATACATTGTATGTTAATAAATGTAATCATCATATAACTCAATATAATGGCTCAATGTAAACAACATTGGTTTACGATTCGAAGGTCGCGGGTGCGATCCCCAGCGGGGTACATGTTTAAGTACTCGGTTTGGTTGGGGGTAGGGCATTTTAAATGTCCGCCTGGCTAGCTACCACCATCTTATCTAAATCTACCGCCAAACAGCAATGTTAATAGCATTGTTGTATTCCGGTTGTCAGAGATAAGATAGTCAGTCCCCTAAATGTGTTGGGGTTTCCGGGTCAGTACGCTTTCACCTTCGACCTCATCTTCACTTAACATCAGGTGTAATTGAGGTCAAGTACGAACCCTTCGTGCATAAAAAAAAAGAGTATGAACAACATTATTTTGTTCGAAGAGGCAAGAATAATACAACACTTTTCTCTCACTAAAATAACTCCCGTTCGGAAAATGATAATGTAATCAAAGTGGTGAATAACTATAAAGGTTGATATTAATTAAATGTACGTTCAAACATCGGGGAATGTAATAATTTCGTGCTGATACATAATAAAGCAGTGTGAGGTATACCGCGCGCGGGAGTAGCGTGCGCTGCGCCCGCGCCGATGGGACGTCTCAAAGGATTTATGTTAGAAATTCGCGTGAGACCAGTTACATTTTTGAACCTAACGGCGTTTGTAGGGTTGACCGGTGTAAAATGATCAACGAATGACGAAAGATACTACTAATCTCTTTTAATCGGACAAAGTGATGTAACATTTGAAACTTTCAAGAAATTTAAAATGTAATATTTAATTAAATATAAAATATCAGACTATTTACATGATAATTATCTTTTCATCTGTGGCATAACTAGCTTGTTCGCATGTCAGGGTACTTCACAATGCGGCGTAATGAAATATTATTATGCATTGATAGGACTTGATGAATAAACCAAGAGAAACAGCGCAGTTAATCAAGTCTTCTTTATTATTTAAGCAGCCACAGTAAATTAGTAGACATAAGTAACATTGTCCATTTGACAGATAGCAAAATGGAGGGAAGCTACCACAGACTATAAAATATAATTATTGCCACTCAACACCATCCCTCAATAAAATATTTTATGAAACAATCAACCCTGGTAGAACATCTACTTTATAAACTAAACAAGGAATCTACCTTCTACATTATAACTTAATATTTTATAAAAAAAAAACTTAATTAAATAACCTCCCCCTCATATTTTTAAACAAAATGCCTCCCAAAGGCTTAGTAAAAGTATCTCCTAATTGATCACTGGTACTCACATATTCCAGTTTAATAATATTTTTATTTAACTTTTCTTTAATGAAACTTTGCTTAATTTCTAAATGTTTTACTCTTGAATTACCAGTGGCCATGTGAGCCATCTTGATAGTCGACTGATTATCCTCAAATAAAGTTATTGGTCCTACACTTATACCAAAGTCACTCAACAAGCATTTAAGCCAGCAAGCCTCGCTTGTTGCGTGACTTAAGGCGACGTATTCCGCCTCAGTTGACGATAAGGCAACGGACTGCTGTTTCTTTGTAAACCAAATAACAGTACAACCAAATACTTTGAAGCAACAGCCCGTTGTAGACTTACAATCCTCACTGCCTCCCCAATCACTATCAACATAACCCACTACACTATCATTAATATTTCTGCAATAAGTTAAACACATGTCCAAAGTGCCTCTAATGTACCTTAGAATATTTAGCAACATTTTATATAATAGTTCTGAAGCACAACTTTGATACCTACTCAGCATATTTATTACAAAGCATAGGTCTGGTCGTGAACCCATAGCAGCATACATTAAACTTCCTAATAACTTTCTACACTTCAGTTCTATCTCTTTACTTTCTAACCCATCTCTTTTTAATAAATTAAATTTAAAGTTCTTATCTATGGGTAAAGACAATGGTTTGCAGTCAGACATCCCATAACTATTCAATAGACCAATCAAATACTGTTTTTGTGATATGGTTGTAATTCCCCTTTCTAAGTCCTGTTTAATAATTATCCCTAAATATTTATTAACATGCCCCAAATCCTTCATTTTAAATGTTTGACACAACACATCACGAAGTGTCTGTATTTCTTCATTACAAGTTCCAAAAAATAAAATGTCATCGACATAAAGCAGTAAATAGAGTTTGCTACCATCTTCACATTTAGAATACAAACAACAATCTTTATCAGAATATTCATAACCCATTGACAACATTACTTTATCAAAAGTATTATTCCAAAATTTTGGTGATTTTTTGAGACCATAAATAGACTTATTTAACTTACAATAATTTTGGTCTGACTCCACACCCTCTGGCAACTTTAAATATACCTCCTCATGTATCTCACTGTTCAGAAAAGCGTTACATACATCCATTTGTAAAACTTGCAAATTCAGCTTTGTGGCAACAGCCATAAAAACTCTAAAGGTATTTAATTTTGCCACAGGTGCATATACATCATCTGAGTCTGGGCAGTTTTGCTCGAAACCTCGGGCCACCAACCTTGCCTTAAACTTAGGTTCACTACCCTCACCCTTCTTCTTTTTAAATACCCACTTGGTGCTGATAGCTTGTTTGCCTTCAGGTATCTCAGGCACCACTGTCCAGGTATTATTTTCATTTAACTGCTGAAGTTCCAAATTTATTGCTCCTTTCCACTTGTCCACATCCTCCGATCTCATAGCCTCATTGTACGTCTTAGGTTCATCAACCACCAATAGGCTAAAATCATAGTCATTATGCCACTCAGGCTTCCTCACCTGTCTTCTACTTCTAGTCTGTTTCTGGACCTCATTTTCATTTCCTGTATTTTCAGTTACATGCTCCTCACTACTATTCAAACTTGACACCTGATGCTGACGTTCTTCCAGTGTCATACCAGTTTCGGAACCCTGTCCACTGCTTTCAACATCTGTTTCCTGGTTTTCCATGGAAATTTCCTTACCCAGAGACAACTCCTGTACTATTCCATCATCAGATGTCCTGTCCAGTAAAATTACCTCTCCTATCCCATTATCGTTTTTCACACTTTTCTCAGCCTTTTGAATAACTACTATATCCCTTTTTACTTCCACAAATTTCCTCTCAGGGTAGTAAATTCTGTATCCTTTATTTTGTTCATACCCAACAAACAATCCTTGCTCACCCTTAGGATCCCATTTCAACCTCTTCTGTTTTGGGATATGTACAAACACTTCAGAACCAAAAACTTTATTCAAATTGCTTATGTCATAATCACGTCCCTCCCAAACTTGAAAAGGTGTTTTGCCTTGCACTCTGCTCTTACTTGTTCTATTAAGGACAAACACGGCCATATTCAAAGCTTCAGCCCATAGCTCTTTCTCAAGATGTTTGGCACTTATCATTGACCTTGCGGCCTCCACTAAAGTTCTCATATCACGCTCGGCTTTCCCATTTTGCTCTGGTGTATAAGCCACTGTAGTTTGGTGCTGAATTCCTCTTGAATGAAGCAACTCTTTCACATTACTATTGACAAACTCTTTGCCATTGTCACTCCGAAGCACTTTTATTGAGTGACCAGTTTGTTTTTCCGCCGCTGTAATGAAACATTTAAGTTTTTGTGCCACTTCAGATTTCTGTGTCAGATAATATACTTGGCGATAATTAGAGTAGTCATCTTTGACCAATAAGAAGTATTTGGACCCCCCGATAGATTCCACTTCCATCGGTCCGCATACATCCACATGAACCAACTCTAAGATCTCCTTCGTATGATGCAAGCTCTCACCAAAAGGTAACCTGTGCATTTTGCCTTCTAAGCATGCAGTACATTTGTCATAATCCTTTGTGTACTTTATGTTGTTTTGAAATAACACAGATTTCACATAATCTATACCCTGGTGACAGAAACTCTCATGCCACTGATGTAATGAGTACACCACCGCCAAGTTATATTCCACTATAAAATCCATCACGTAAAGACTCCCTTCACGATGTCCTTTTGCACACACATCATTGTCCTTAGTAATAAAACACTGATCAGAGGTCAAGTTAATTTTATAACCTTTCTCTATGACACTAGGGACAGAAAACAAGTTCATCTTCAAATCAGGTACAAACAAAACATTGTTCAATGATGTTTCCTGATAGTGATGTCCATCATGGGCTTTCAAATTAATAAGTCCCACACCCAAGACTGGTAATCGACGACCATCACCAATAATAACAAATCTGTCTGACATTGACAGATCGGTAAACTCAGTAAATAAGTTGCGTCCAAAAGTCATATGCTCACTAGCACCACTGTCTACTAGCCATTTCTCACTACGATCTTCACTGCTACTAAACAAGGCAGTAGCGCTCACTACAAATGCATTATTTTTCTTATCAGATCCCATGCGTTTTGGACACTGATTTTTCAAATGTCCCTGTTGATTACATTCAAAACACTTTCTATAATCTTTGTTACTCTTACACTGTTTTATCACATGTCCCTTTCGACCACATTTAAAACATTTCATCTGCCCCGAATTGACATTATCTCCACCCTTGGATTTCACCATCAATGCTATATTTTCACTGTCAGTACTTCTCAATTTAACTCTTTCTTCTTCAACCAGCAAGCGAGCTATCAACTCATCATATTTCTGCTTGTCAGGATCCACTGACTCCCATGCAGATATAAAATGGGAAAATTTCTCTGGTAATGACATTAGGACCTTGGTAATAAGGAACTTCTCCGAAATCATCTCTCCAGCTTGTTTTAATAGGCTGCTCATCTCCTGTATTTTTGATAAGAAAGTTGGCATGTCACCCCCTTCCTCATACTTAAATTGGAAAAAACGCTGCTGCAATAAATGAATACTCGTGTTTGATTTTTGCTCGTATACACTGAGCAGTTTCTTCCACATGTCGGCTGCTGTCTCACATGTGAGAATATGCACCATCGCACCTTCACTCAATCTGGTAACGATAAGACTCTGGGCTTTAGCATCTTTCTTGGCCCACTCATCTGAATTTTTTTCTGTCTTAATTTCCGTGCCATTCACCACTGAATAAACGTCTAAACCTCTCAGCAACACGGACACCTGGAACTTCCACAAGCTCCAGTTTCGCTGCCCCTCCAGCTTAATCATCCCCACCGTAGCTGCACCCAGTTGATCCATTTCCCCGGTATCAACAACTGACTCCGTCAAGATTATGAGTGACGTCCGCCGAATGCGTCTGATGCAATGCCTCCACTTGGCACCGCAACCCCTCAGAAGCGTTTCCCAAACGACGACGCCGGTAACCTCTCAACCACTTGATGTTTTCACTTAAAAAAAACAGAGTTATGGGCAATACTCGAATGCTGGGCCCATAACCTGATAGGACTTGATGAATAAACCAAGAGAAACAGCGCAGTTAATCAAGTCTTCTTTATTATTTAAGCAGCCACAGTAAATTAGTAGACATAAGTAACATTGTCCATTTGACAGATAGCAAAATGGAGGGAAGCTACCACAGACTATAAAATATAATTATTGCCACTCAACATGCATTTTGTATTTGTTGTAAGATGTGATACTGGCCATATTAGAACTATTTTATTTTGAATTTTTAGTATAGAACATCTGCTTTTACTGTGACAATTACTTCCAAATATACATTTGCCATGTAAACATCTAGTGTTCTTACTTTATATTTTCCCACACGTTATCAGCACGAAAAGGTAAAGAACACTAAATATTTAACACGTGCGTGTAAAAGATATTTGTTGAAAGTCGCGAAAATTATAATTTCGCTTATTTTTCATTTTTTCGTCTTTGACATATTAGCTGTGAAATAATGTCAAGTTCAATTTCTGCAATAAAACCGCTAGTAAATAGAGACGGTTTTGGTGTTTGGAAATTCAAGATGCGTATGTACCTAATACACGAAAATTTATGGGAAACTGTTGCCGGATACCCTGAAGGTAGTCAAATTACCGCTGAGAAAAAGTTGCGTGACGATCAGATTGCGTTATCGAAAATTTGTCTCACAGTTGATGGTATGGCAATCACCCTTCTCAGACCTTGTGAAACGGCTAAAGCTGCGTGGAAAGCCTTGTCCTCTGCGTATGAAGACAAAGGCTTAGGACGTAGAATAAGCCTCGAACGGAAGTTGTACAGGTACTGTCTAGATGATTTCAATGATATAGAAATGTACATTAATGCTGTTATGTCAACAGTCCAGGACCTTGCCGATATCGGCAAGATCATAGAAGATGCTTCAATCGCAGCTATTCTTCTTGGAGGTTTGTCTCCACAGTATGCCCCTCTTGTTATGGCATTGGAGAACTCAAATGTAGAAATTACTGTTGACTTGATAAAGACGAAATTGTTGAATGAATTGAATAAACCAAAGGAGAATAACCCGTATACTGCCCTGAAAACACGGACTAATCAGAAATCTAAGCCATCTTCATCAAAAACTAAGAAACAGATTATCTGTTACGACTGTCGGGAGCCAGGCCATAAGAGTCCAGACTGTCCCCATAAGAAGGACAAGAAAAAGAAATCTGAGAATCATAGAAACTCTTTAAGTGCGTTGAATGTCATTGGTGACGTGGAGAGTACTAAATGGTACATAGATTCTGGGGCGTCGGCCCATATGACTTCAAGACGAGAATGGATGGAGAACGTGAAAGGATATCCCACCGGCAAAGTGACTATTGCTAATGGAGAGGTGTTATCCAGTGAAGGCGTTGGCGATATTTCTATTACGATGTGTGATGAGGTTACGAAGATTAGTGACGTTGTTCATGTACCTAATTTGAACGCTAATCTTATTTCAGTAAAGAAAGCAGTTGATAACGGTTTTTGTGTGGTTTTTGATAAATCTGGTTGTAACTTTTATAACTCTAGTGTTTTTTCTTGTACAGGTATTTCTTTGCTACATGGTTCGATCTGTGGTGGGCTGTATTCTTTAGATTGTACAGTCAATGTACCACGTCAATTATCTGCTTTTGATGTGCACTTTGACGTGTCCAGGTATCAACTCTGGCATAAACGTTTAGGTCACCTATGCCGCATTGGGATGGATCGCTTAAAAAAGGACCAGGTAGTAGGCATAGATTATTCAACAGTTGACAAGGAACCATGTGTGGCCTGTGTAGAAGGAAAACTGAGTCGGAAGCCTTTCAAAAGGATTCCGTATAAAAGGGCAACGTCAGTTTTAGAACTTGTCCATACTGACGTTTGTACATTATCAGAGACGTCTTTTCAAGGAAGTAAGTATGTCTTATTTTTCATAGATGACTTTACTCGTATGATCTTTGCATTCTTTATTTCTTCAAAAGCTGAAGTAAAGGATAAATTTCGTATTTTCAAATCCCTAGTGGAGCGAGAAAAGGGATTAAAAATAAAAGTGTTGAGGAGCGACAACGGGACAGAATATGTCAATACTGACCTTACAAATTACTTACAGATGGAAGGAATTCAGCATCAGACGACAGTGCCCTATAGTCCGCAGCAAAACTCCATCGCTGAAAGGATCAACAGAACGATCATAGAGAAGGCTAGGTCTATGCTCTCTGGCAGTTCTCTTTCTCCAGCATATTGGCAAGATGCGACGGAAACTGCAGTCTATCTTAAGAATAGGACTCCTCACCGTGCTCTCGAAGGTAAGACTTCTTTTGAGCTGTGGTATGGTAAACAGCCGAACCTATCACACTTAAGAGTCTTTGGATGTCGAGCTCTGATTCATGTCCCCGATTGTAATCGGAAGAAGTTGGACGTGAAGGCAACCGAGCATATTTTTGTTGGCTATTCTGACGATCCCAATAGTTATTACTTCCGAGATGCAAAATATCCTAGACGACTTGTCAAAAGTAGGGACGTGGTTTTCTTTGAAGACACTTTCCGGGATTTAGAGGAAAAAGGAAAGGGTGTCAAATACCAGTTAGCGCCTGGTGCGCTCAAACCGGCACGTGTACCCTTATTCCTTAGTCCTCAATCACGGGTGGATGTGCCACAATCGGCACGTTTACCTTTATGTTCACAGATCGACTCTACAACAAATAGTAGAGAGGATCCGATACCTGGACCCAGTACTGTTGCCGACTTTGAGCCGAGTCAACTTGGGTTTGCCCCGTCACCAGAACAATTAGAAGAAAGTGATTCTGATGTTGAGGTTGCAGAACCACGCTATAATCTGAGACCTAGAAAAATCCACAATACTGCCGCCAACTGTGTTTGTATGCAGACTATATCCTCTCAAATGGATGAACCGACTACTTATCAACAAGCGGTGAATGCAGTAGATAGAGATAATTGGTATCATGCTATGAGAGATGAATACCAGGCCTTGCTGGAAAAGAAAACGTGGATTCTGGTGAATAGGCCAGATAAGAAGGTTATACCTGGGTTTACAAATTAAAAAAGAATGCCCATGGCGATATAATCAAATATAAAGCTAGACTTGTCGCGAAAGGCTATAATCAAGTTCATGGTGTCGATTACTATGAAACCTTCGCTCCGGTAATTCGGAATTCCTCCTTACGCCGCCTTTTTAAATGGCGATCTTCAAGAAGAAGTCTACATGGACCAGCCTCCGGGTTTTAAGAGCAAAGGTGACGAAGATAAAGTGTGTCTGTTGCAAAAGTCCCTGTATGGCTTAAAACAGGCTCCTCGCGCGTGGAATATTAAGCTCAATGAAGTGTTGAGTAAAATAGGTTTTATTAGATTACCTACCGAACCATGCGTATATAAAAAACTCCTTGGTTCAGAATTAATCCTGTTAGCAGTCTATGTGGATGACATCATTGTTTATTACCAGAATGAAAAGTCATTCGACGCTGTCAAGAGTGACTTACTAAAATATTTTACATTAAAAGATTTAGGTCCACTGAAATATTATCTGGGATTAAATATCTCAACGGAAAATGGTGAAATACGAGTCAATCAAAAGTCATATATTGAATTCCTACTAGAAAAATTCAATTTAGGGCAGGCAAAAGAGTACGACACCCCCTTGGCGAATAGCAAAATAGGTGCTCTTCAGGATTCGGATTGTAAGAATAAACATTATGCCTATCTGAATTTAATAGGTTGTCTAATGTACCTTGCTGTCAATACTCGACCTGATATTGCTTTTGCTGTTAGCTATCTTAGTCAGTATAACAACAAATATAACAGCACGCATTGGGTGGCAGCGAAACGAGTACTTCAGTACCTAAAAGGCACTATAGATCATTCTATTATTTATAAGAAGACAGGAGAACTTCTCGTAGGTTATACGGACGCGGATTTTGCGAACTGCGTGCATGATCGTCGTTCCTACACAGGTTATTGCTTCAAACTGGCAAATGGACCTGTCTCGTGGGCATCGAAGAAGCAGCCTACAGTGGCGCTGTCTTCTACCGAAGCCGAGTACATGGCGTTGACTGATGCTGCGAAAGAGGCTATTTACTTACGTCGTTTGATATCCGAGGTATGTGATATTAAATATCCTAGTATAACCATTTGCAGTGACAGTCAGAGTGCGCAGAACTTAGCTCATAATCCTATACACCACGGCAGATCGAAACATATTGATGTTAGGTACCATTTTATTCGCGAAAAGGTATCTGAAAATGTGATTGTGCTTCAATACACTAAGTCCAGTGACCTGTTAGCTGACGTGTTGACAAAATGTCTTGGGAAAGTTGCACATCAAAGGTGTATCAATAGTATAGGTTTAGTTAAGGCGTAGTTACTTTATGTTACAATGTTTTTTTCTTTATGTTACAGTGTTTGTTTGTTATTACTAAGGCTTCTGAATATGGTCATTACGGGTGGATGTTGTAAGATGTGATACTGGCCATATTAGAACTATTTTATTTTGAATTTTTAGTATAGAACATCTGCTTTTACTGTGACAATTACTTCCAAATATACATTTGCCATGTAAACATCTAGTGTTCTTACTTTATATTTTCCCACAGTATTATAAAAAAGTTTTTTATAAGAAAATGTAAAACTGAGCGTAGAGCTCGCGCACTATTACAGAAACTTATAAGCTCCTTGAACTGGTGTTAACGCTTTCGACCTAATTAAGGATTACATAATAAGTTGTTACCATGAGAATTAAGAAAACATACAGACGTATAATTGTAGTTTCAATAGCCCTGTTATCCTACCAGAACACAATAATGCTAGCATTATTTATTGACTGAAAAATAGAGTTATTTGTAAATTCCATGCTAAAATGGCGTCAAAAATTTGGAATACACACGCAATAGATTGAAGATGACGACTCGATGACTCAATGTGAGCAGGCCTTTATTATTTGATGATTATTCAAATAAAATTCACTTGATTGACTAATTTATTCACCAATTGATTATGTTACAATAAAAATAATTCATAATTTAACATAATATAAATTAAAATTCAACTACTCCCATCCCTGAATAGAACCCAAGTTCTATCGGCGCTAGATTTATTCTCCCGACGTCGTGATTTGCGAGACATTATGATAAGTGGGCGAACGGCGCACCGGCAATTAGAACACCGCATATACTGTGCGGGAAATTAAATATATTAACTATTAGACGCCGCGACAAAGTTACTGCGCCAAGCTTTGTGGGTGACGTTTGAGAATAGGACCCACAGCGCCTTCGTCCACCACAACGGTTGACGTTTTCCCGTGCAGATTTTCCCGTTACATAATTGAGACCACAATTTTTGTAGCTATGTGTTGTTTCGGCACGTCAAAAGAATTGGACCAACCCGTCCCGTGGCCATCGTTAATGTCGACTATGGGACTTTCCATCAAAAATATCTATTGATTTGGACGTTTAAACGGTGCGATGGACTCACCTGTGACGTGTGCAGTTCTGTATATTTCAAAAGATGAAACGTGGATGATGTTTCTAGCATTGTTTTAAACATCCAAACGCTACTATTTGGGATGTCTCTGAACACCCCATTTGAGATAGAAGTCGTTATGTTGGGTATGTATGTACTCAGCCACCAGTTGATCCGTCACTTGTTTGAATGTGTGTGTGTTGTAGTTGTTTATTGTATGCTTTCTTTATTTATTGTATTCTTCTGTGGAGTTTCTTCACTTGTGTTATTGTTTACTTATTGTTTTTAAATAAACAATTTATTAGTTATCACACGTTTTTCCGAAACAAGTATCACGGTGCGAGCATTCATCGATTTTCGGTAAGAATATAGGTTTTGTCACCTTCTTACTTGTTTCAGCTGCCAAGCATCAATGTTTGAAGGGCATTACTGGCACGAAGTCACTGTTTTTAAGTCCTTATGCGTGGCAACGCAACTAAGGCCGTATTAATAAACCAATCTTAATACAAGTCTTGAGGCTGTATCAACCGAGATGCGTCTTAAGCAGTTGACGCTATCTCAAGCTCCGTGCTAATTTATAAACCAATCTTGAGGTCGACTCAGCTGAGATCACTTCACGAGTATTCGCCTCAGCGGCGAATGAATGATAGTCTGAGTTTATTAATACGCGAACTTCTCAAGTGAGGATTGCTTGAGTATGCACGTGCTT
The DNA here is from genome assembly GCA_949316235.1 of Oegoconia quadripuncta. NCBI lineage: Eukaryota > Metazoa > Arthropoda > Insecta > Lepidoptera > Autostichidae > Oegoconia > Oegoconia quadripuncta. The sequence goes on along the minus strand of OX438755.1, from coordinate 15,974,620 downwards.
TTCAGGTCTCAATTTATTTTTTTAATCAACACATTCATTTGAATATGAGGCTCTTGTATTTTAGATTTATTCTTGGAGGTGCCAAAGCTATTTATTTGTAATTTTAAGTAGCGTAATTTGAAGAAATGAATGCTGAGATGAATCCGATTGGTTTTCTCCCCGTCTTATATTTAATACAGCACTCAATATCACAGTTGCACGATACGATAAAAACGCAACACGGGAAAATCGTCTCGACCAGCTGCAGTGCACAGAAGGCCATTGCGTGGCGCTTTGACTACGCACGAATTACGAGCAAGTATTAAATAAGTATATTGATACACAGTATCTTTAAGTATTTCATTATTATATGTATTTGTATATTGATTAAAAAAAAATATTGCATCAAACTTACGTCCCCACCGTACCGTATTGGGGCATAGCTTCCACTACTAGGAGAGAGTATGGGCCACCATGGGAACCCAGTGCGGATTACTGGATTTGTGTCAAACCAAAAATAAATAATAAATAATAATAATAATAAATATCTTTGCACATACACACAGCGCCATCTAGTTCCACACTAAGCAACTTGGCTTGTATTATAGATACCAGATGGTTGATAAACTACACAAATATTTTTTTTTGTAAATTAATACATACGAGTATATAAATGAAAAACATCCATAACTCGGGAACACATGTCTGTATTCATCATACAAACATGGGCATATGTTTGTATGATGAATACAGACATGTGCGGGATTCGAACCCGCGATCTTTTGGTATATCAGCAGAATTTCTAACCACTAGGTACATCAAACAACAAACCAAAAATCGCTCTGAACTGCACTCACAAAGCCTAAACGTTAATTATAAATAATACCTAAATAGTTTTAATAACGGTTATTTTCCCGAATTCACGAATATAACAAAAGTTCCCACTTTTTTGTAATTCTCGAAAATAACTATAATTTAAGCTATTTATAAATTAAATAAATGAAATATCCTTAGACATACATATACACAGCGCCATCTAGTTCCACAGTAAGCAACTAATAGGCTTGTGTTGTGGATACCAGATGGTTGATATACTACATAAATACATTTTTTCTTTTGTAAATAATATACTTATTATAAATGAAAACATCCAACATCCACATCCAATCAAATATACATATGGCCCTAGCGGGATTCGAACCCGCAACCTTTTGGTATAGTGGCCAGAGTTGCTAACCACCACCCTAAACAGGTCGCCAATTTGGGTATTATAATTAGCTTTTAGGTTTTTCCAGTGCAGGTCAGAGCAATGTTTTTGTGTTATGCTGTATAGAAATGTTAATTTACCCAATGACTAAGCCACTAGACGGAATGAACTCTCTTAACAATTCCCAGCGCTGAGATCAGGCACGCGGCAGGACCAGGGGTCAAATCGCGCTATTTTACTACGATTTTATAGTTCGAACGGAACGTTTTTGGTTTTGGTTTAGCTTTAATTTAGCTGAAGTAAAAAATAGTATCGCGCTATTTTTATTAAACGATTACATCGTTGACGCTACCTAAGTAAAACCAAACCCCAAAATGTTTAAAGCTAACCACGAGTATTAAAAAGAAACTTTTAATTTCCGTTCAAATGATTAGCGCGATACGAAACGTGCTTGACGTAACGTTTTTGGTTATGGTTTAAATTTGGTATTATCGTTCAAACATAGCAGGATCGACCTACTGGTACCGTTCACATCTTTACGCTTGGTTTCCAGCGTATTTAAGCTTACGGCTTGAACGTATCGGCGAGCGAGCGACCCCAGCGAGCGGACGTTTAAGCGTGAAGAGGAAACAAACGTACCAACATACACGCATACAAATTTTCGCATACTAGTGTGGCACTACTCCTGAACCAGACTTCCAATTGATTGCTCAGGAGTAGGCCGCAATAAATAATAAAAATCAGGAACACTTGACCGAATATAATTGTAATAAAAAGGTTACTCTGAAAAGGTATAAAAACACTGAATATGAATATAAAAGATAGATTGAATAAAACACATAAGAATTTAGAAAAGAAACCGAACACAATAAACACTACAAATCACTCACGTTATAAAACAATGCCTTTACGAATGATAATGAATTTTATGATAGTGATAGCTCCAGCGCACTCAGCGGAAATATAATAGAATTTAGGTTACAATATAGTAAGTTTGACAGAAACGTCCGAGCTTTAGAACTGTTGAAAATATAATGTCGTTGTTTTGTTCGGCCGTCTGAGTTCGAAACTCTGAGTACTGAAACCTATGGAGATGGTCTATTATTCTATATGAACAATCAGTTATACAAATATGATGGAAATCGACATTGTAATCATAAACATATAGCCATCTCATTTTCACTAACCTACAATAGTCCACGTAAAAAGAGACAACAATATATTTGTATGAACTATTTTCGGCAATACCAAAAAGTCACGTCATAGAAATACCTAACTGCGGCCGGTTTGACATTTTTGTTTCTCAGTGTGACAGGTACGTAGGCTGTCAACGAGAGTTGTTTTGCAGTGTTTTGTGCCAGAATTGTTTTAATTTGTGACTTTATCGTGTTCTAAAGTTCATTATAAAGTGAAAGAAAATACAGGGAACATGTCTAATAGCAGTGTTTTTGGTTGCGGCATCAAAAAAAGCGAAAATCGACCAAACATATAAATACACCGGTACGTATTAGTATTTAGCAAAAATACCAAATAATACATTAAAAGCCATATGTTTTTGCTTTCTTATAAATAGTTTATGAATAATTCATAACGAATTTAGCTTAAACTACGTATTTTTGTGGGTTTTGATAGTTATTTTAGGAAGTCTAAAACAGTTGCTTTTTGTCGATAGAGTTGCCCTTCAAACCATTTTTCATATCGATGTTTTCCAGTGTGAATTGTTGTGTAATGTTTCTATACCGCTTTTTTTCGTTTTAGGTTGCCTAAAAATTATCGAAAAAGAAAAATGTGGCTGGATCCAATAGGAATGGAACATTTAAAGATACATGTAATTGCTCTTTTCATTTTGAGGAATTCTATTTTAATCGGACTTTAATAACACGGCCTTCCGGGATGTTGCCCTACCGTCACGAATCTTTATAGTGAGTATTTAATTTTTAGTTATTACTAGCAAACAGCCTCGTAGCTTTGCTCGCTTAGATTTACAAACTTTGCCACCCTCTTTTTCTTACCAAATTTCAGCTTTCTAAACACAGTATTTTTGTCTGGGCGTTGGTAATCAGTCAGGACAATCAATTTTATAAGTATCAGTTTTATCTGAAATCATGTTCTGTATTTATAGAACATGAAAATAAAATTCATCATCATATCATAATCAGCCGAAAGACGTCCACTACAAATATATTAATGAATTAATTTGTTTAAGTGTCATTTTGATTTCCAGGTTCAGGACCCAACACTGAAAACAATTAAAAAATTAAATATGAAATGTGAAAAATACAAGAAGAAAATTAAAATTTTACATGACGAAAATAGAAGACAGAAAAAATACCCCATATATTATATGTCCATAATTGAGGGTGGATGATACTCGTCCATGGAAAACCGTCAGTGCCACTTCTTGCAATGTTATACTACTTTATCTACATAAACCAACTACACATTTGTCCAGTCTTTCACATATATTTTCAATATGGCAGATAACAGAATGCAAATTGCAGAATTTGTCACTATGTAGTCCCAGAAATTTCGTTGACTCTACTTCTTTAATTTGCTCTTTATTATACGTTATATATTAAGATGAATGTCAGTACCTCTAATTGTTCTAAATAATATAAGTTTTATTAATGTGATGAAGATTATAAATGATGACGACCTGTTTGGTATAGTGGTCAGAAACTCTCCTACTATACCAAAAGATCGCGGGTTCGAATCCCGCTAGGGGCATATGTTTGTATGATGAATACAGACATGTGTTCCCGAGTTATGGATGTTTTTCATTTATGTATGTATTTATTTACAAAAAAAATGTATTTGTGTAGTTTATCAACCATCTGGTATCCACAACACAAGCCTATAGTTGCTTAAAGTGGAACTAGATGGCGCTGTGTGTATGTTCAAGGATATTTATTTATTTATTATTATATGTTAATTTTAAAATTGATTTTATGCAGCCAGTCACCCACAGTAATTATTCGTATTGCATTCCGTGATGGTATGTTGCCTGGAAGAGATCGCCGAGATAAGGCTGCCTAATTTATAGTATCTATAAGATCATTAAATGTACCTTCCTTATTTAAACAATAAAGCGTAATTGATTGATTGATAACATTTTCTGTATCTTTGTTGATTGGATTGTTTGTAAAATTGTAGGTATTTTATTTATGGAATTCTAAAACGTTCAATATTATCTTTGAAATCCCTTGCTGTATAAATAAATATATATTTGCAAATAACTCTTTGTTTTAACACCCTTTTACATTGTGACAAAATATAGAAATAGGTACAATGCCATTTTGTAGTTGAGATCATGTTAGAGTCTGAGCGGAATTTGTCGATAATTGTGACAAGATTTCAGAACTTGTCGGTCAGCCGTTTATAAGATACAGGGGTGTATTGCTGGCCGTGCCAAGATGAGAGCTCATCCTGCCAGGCCACTTTAATATTTCCAAAACTCCAGAGGTTCTAGCGAAAATTTGATTAGACCAGCAATTTGTCGATATTTTTCACAAAACACTCGTTACTTAGATATATTCAAATTATTAATGTGAAGAGTGAAGTGTAATGAAGAGAAATATAGAGTTCCTTTTTCGATGTACAGTCGCGAACTATGAAACTGAGAATATCTACAGAACTTGGCATCCATTTAGATCTCAATTCTTTTGTCAGTGAAATACACAATCACATATATGCTAACAAGTCCCATTTTAACAATTACGTTTTCGATGAGACACAAATTATGTATCTAAAAAGATATCGATGTACCGTGGGGCACCACTACAAAAAGGTGCCATTTTTGTTTCTCAGTAAGTTTAGGTATACACGCTTTTTTCGTAGGTAGGGCATCTCCATATGTTTCAGTACTCAGAGGTTCGAAATAGGAATTTGAATTTAAATATAAAGAAACGAAAAGGAAAAAGAACAAAAAGATTACTAACTAAAATCACTAACGAGACGCAATACCGTCACGTTACACTAGAATACCTACGTACCTAATTTAGTCGACCTGTGTGGTGTAGTGGTTCGAAACTCTGACCGCTATACCAAAAGGTCGAGCGTTCGAATCCCGCAAGGGGCATATGTTTGTATGATGAATACGGACACTACATTATATTTTTTTTTTGATTTATAATAAGTATTTATATACAAGTTTCCTTTAAATGCAAATTAATTCGAGTCGTTGCACCCTAATTCTAATTATTCCTCATTAATATTATCATTTCGCTCCAACGCGTACCTACACACCAAACTTGTACACCATAAACAACGCGTCAATATGGTACCGTTGGTTCATTACAGTGCAATTAAGCGTGAGATAAGAGTAGCGTAATTACGTATGCTAATCTGCGAGTTAATTCGCGGTACTTGTACGGAGATATGGTGAGTAGGGATGGGAGACTGCGGACGAGAAGCCGAAGACGTTTCTGTTTATCTAACCAAGTGTGTATAAGCTTCTAACAACAGGTGAGGGGCATCTGTGAACCTGTGAACAGATGAGAATAGAGCCTCCGTAGCTCAATGTGAACAAGATATAGGGTTTACTAATCGGAGGTCGCGGGTTCGATCCCCAGCGGGGTACATGTTTAGTATTCGGTTTTGGTACAACGGGTTGGTACTTGACCTCAATCACACCTGTTGTCAAGTGAAGATGAGGTCAAAAGTGGAAGCGTACTGACCCGAAAAACCCAACACATTTGGGGGACTGGCTATATATCTTATCTCTGACGATCGGAACAAAAGAATGCTATTAACATTGCTGCTTGGCGGCAGCTTTAGACAAGATCGTGGTAGCTAGCCAGGCGGACATTTTAAATGCCCTACCACCAACCAAACCGAGTATCGGGATCGAACCCGCGAGCTCCGAATCGTAAACCCAATGTTGTTTAGATTGAGCCACGGAGCCACTTAGCACACTTTAAAAACTAAAATATTTTCGACTAGCGGGCTATATTCGACTTTAAACAATTCGAACTTTACGAATGTCAAACTCTAGCGTTCTCGATAGCCCTTGTTACCATTACTTGGTATTATCAATATAATTAAAACAAAACCGAGAGCCCCAAGTAAAATAGATAAAGTTATAAGATTCAGATAAGTATTGTTATCAATATCATTTACTATGAGATAGGGATGAATATTAGGTACTTAAGTATTTATGTTGTATTATGTAGTTATGTAGTACAATATTCTTTATTGCACCAACACATTACTTAGAGCTGAGTACAAATAATAGGTCACGTACAAAGGTGGACCTATCTCTTTAAGAGATCTCTTCCATTCAACCTGAACATTGAAATAGGAAACGGAGTAAATTTGGGTTTAGCAGCAAATCGTGTGCAGAAGAAAAAATGCTACAACGAATAATCCCAACTAATGTTTGTTACCTCTTCACACTTAGACAGATTAGGACCTGAATTAACATAGGCAATTTTTTTGCTGAACCGATTTTGATAAAATCTTCCACGCGGAAGAAGTCGCGGGCGGTAAGCTAGTAAAACAAATAAAAAAAAAGAAAAGAACCAAATAATAAACTTACATTAAACATACTACATATACCTACTGCGTACATACAACCTGATCAATTATTTGTAACATATTTCTTACACACACAAATAATCTAGTCCCAAACTAAGCAAAGCTTGTACTATGGATAACGGATAATCATAGGTAAGTAAATATTTATATAAACATCCATGACTCTGGAATAAATTTACAATTACAATTTACAAATACACTTTATTGCGCCAAATAATTTACAATCGTATTCATCACACAAACATTTATCCCTCGCGGGATCCGACCCCGCAACCGTTGGTTTCGCCGACAGGGTCACTATACACTACACCAATCGGTCGTCAAATCTTACATTTGTAAATGGATCGCTAAATGGATCAAATAATTTTTTTTATATTCTTGGAAAGTGAACCAAAGAATATTGTAATGGAATGTCCAAAATATTGATTGGTGTATTTTTCTGTTTTTGACAATTCTGTAACGAGTTACAAACCCAAAAAACCCGACAGCAAATATTGTATTTCGCGGGCGCCATGTTGGATTTTTGACCATACAATGTATCCCTTCGTATGGCACTTCGAAATCGGTCAAGCCGTTTAGGCTTAGGAGGTAACATAGAAATCTACATACATACATAAACTCGAAAAACATTACCCTCCTTCCTAGGGCAGTCGAGTAAAAAAAATATAACATGCAGGGTATTAAAGCGGTTCTGCTTTGGGAAAAGAATACAAGCTAATGAATTAGACACAACAAATAAGGAAAGCGAACATTATGGTGGCTGGCAGTTTGGTTTAAAATCTTAGCGAAGCTTTATAAGTTTTTATTTTGTAACCTGTGTGATCTCTTTTACAAAAATAATCCCTTACCGCTCTTTGATTAGTTAGTTGATTGTTGAAGCTATCTCTGCTTCAATTGATAGTATTCGTATAAATATTTACTAATTTATAAAAACCTATCATCATCGTCAACTCGTAAACATCCCACTGCAAGGGATATATGCCTTCCCTCGTATAATAGGGATATATGGGCCATAGTCCACCACGCTGGCTCAAAGCGGGTTGGGGACTTCGCATACCCTTCAATTTTTATTTCTCAGGCATGCCAGTTTCCTCACGATATTTTCCTTCACCGTTTAAGAGCAGTCGGATAAATGCACTTAAGTAATTAAATTTAGAAACTCATTGGTACATGGCCTGCATGGAAATCGAACCCGGATCTTCCAAATTGGAAGACCGCGTCTTAACCGCTGAGCCACCGACGCCCTTAAAAACTTATAATTCTTAGTAATAGTTGGGTACTTACACGAAAATTCTAAAGTAAAAAAAAACTAAAAAAATGAGACACGAATAGACAAACTGACAACGAAGTGATCCTATCCTAATTAAAATTACTAACAACTCCTCAGAATGCTGAACAGCTGATTCTTTTATTGCAATTTGTGAATGGAACTATAAAGTAAAGATATTTTACAATACAATACAAATACACTTTATTGCACAACAGAAAAGAAAATACTGTTTCAGAAAAGTGCAAAGAGTAGAATTGTACAATTTGGCGACCTTATCACTATATTATTTGATTGTTTCTTGAAGGACAAACGCTCAAGAGAGCCATATAAATTTCTATAGTAGATATTTAACATTAATTCATTATTTGGAAGGGCTAAATATGTGATCACGATTCATACGACTTGCTCCAACGAAATTAAAAGACAAATTTTAAAACAACTTACGACCGAAATGTAACTTATTTTATCCATCCAATTTAAACCAATGCAAAATTAAATATTGATAGAAAACTGTATAAATACTAATTGACAATTTGACACAACAGAGTGGCGAAACTTTCCTGTTCAATTCCATATTGTCACCACATAAAATGGTTTACAGATAAAACGATATCTATCGGATTTAACCATTAAAAATTAAACTTTACGGTGTATTAATATGCCTCACAACACAATCACCAGCCCAAAATAAATTGCACATCAAAATATACGAAAATGGCATGCGTGTAGATTAAAACCCGGTATCGTGTACTTGATTATATCATACTTAATTCGGCGAGTGAACTGCACGATGTCGAACGAAATTCTCATTTACAGACAAACGAGCTGACATATTATCGGACTCATACGTAAAAATAGCTGTAACATAACTTAATTATTAATTATTAACTAGTGAAGTACTTGGGAAATTCTATAACAAAAGGAACCCATATTTACTCGAATAATTTTTGCACATCGACTCCCATGCATATGACGTTTGTCTCAAATGGGATTATCAGAGATAAAAAGCCTTTTGGTGTTACAAATAGATATTAAAAGCTTAATAATTGAAACAACACCTAGGTTTCACCTTTATGAAACGTGACATGACATGTCGCGGTTGAAATGAATAATTATTTAGATGTTTTTGATGTAAAGTGTCTTAGTCGCCTTTTACGATCCCCACAGAAAAATATGATTCAATTCTTTTTACTTGCCGGAAAACACTCAAATCTACGCCATGATGGGTGACAAAACTGTAGACATGTAGTCAAATCACATAAATTTTAGTTAGGAAGCTTTTAAGATTAACTGGATACGCATTTGACCACAATCTCACCTGATAGAAAGTGACGATGTGACCGAAGATGAAGCATGCGATCTCAGTAGACGCCTATTCACCCTGTTTCTGAAGATCCCCAGTTATAAAAATAACACCCTTTGCGATATATTGGCGACTTTCTACAGACCTCTTTATTTCTGATTCGATCACACAGCGAAAAAATGCCCTCTGCATACCTCATTATGTGATCTTGACTTTTCTTTTAATCTACGTTCTAACTTCGAACTATTCAGAGGCTACATTTCATATTACCAGTGATGACTTATCACTTAATTGCACATTGATGATGGATTTTGAGACTTTAAATCACTAAAACACTGCAATTACTGCAACTTAGGCTCAAGCTATATTTTCCCACTTGTCTTTGATGGTCTAATAGAAGTAGTTGGAAATATTGCGTGCTTCAAAGAACAGCTAGGCGTACATAAAGCTAAACAATTTCATTAAAACTGAATATTAGCCAGAACTTAAGACCTATACTACACATAAATATATACATATACTACACCTTCCCCAAATGTGTTGGGGTTTCCGGGCCAGTACGCTTCCACCTTCGGCATCATCTTCACTTAACATCAGGTGTGATTGAGGTCAATTGCTAACCCGTTGTGCATAAAAAAAAAAGACCGGCAACGCATCTGTAACCCTTTTGGTGTTGCGGGTGTCCATGGGAGGCGGTGATTGCTTTCCATCAGGTGACCCGCTCGTTTGTCGCCCTCTCAAATAAAAAAAATTAAAAAATGCTGCAATAAATATGTTCATGTTCATTTGATTCACTTATTTTATTAAATTAGTCTTTTAGCAAAGTATGAAAACACGATACTGTTATTCCATTCACCGCAGTGACATTGAATGTCGATTGTAAATGTACGGCGCACCAGGACGGTATAAATTCATTAGCTCCACAGCAGGGCATAGGGGCACTACGCTAAGTGACAAACATTGGAATCGCATCCGACTGCATTGACGACTTTGATTATACGGCTATTTAGCCGCATCGGCCGAACGGGTTGAATTTTCATCGTGCGAAATGATATTTCGGGGTGTTGATTGAAGCTTTGCTTTAGAGAGAACCCCTGACTTTCAGTTAATAGAGATGGCTTTGTGGTATCAATACAATACAAAATTTCCTCACACTTGGAAATATAAACTTTTTCAAAACAACGCAAGGATTCGGTATTAGTCTCAACCGTGCTCAACGAGTTAGCGTTTGGTTTCAATCAAACCTGATGATAAATGATGAAGCTGGAAGTGCTCAACCTTATTTGAGGAACTGGCTATCTCATTATCCCAAACAGCCAGAATACAACAATGGTATTAAGATTGCTCCATGGCGGCAGACTAAGGCGAGTATTAATAAACCGATCAGATTGAGATGACCTTAAGTTGACGCTTAGAATCTGTTGCACATTAAAACAGTATCAAAAAAAATCTTTTGGGACTGAGGCCCTATCTGAAGATCAATGTATTAATAGGGCCCTTAGATAAGATAGTAGGTAGTAGTTGGCAAGGCGGTCCTTTTACCAACCAAACCGAGTACTACACATGTACATGTGATCAGATTTGAGTGATGTTTATTTTATCATCATCATCAGCCCGTAAACATCCCACTGCATATAGGCCCTTTCCTCGTGTATGACGGAGTATGGGCCATAGTCAGGCACGCTGGCCCAATGCGGGTTGGGGACTTCACATACCCTAGAATTTTTATTTCTCAGGCATGCAGGTTTCCTCACGATGTTTTCCTTCACCGTTTAGGAGCAATCGGATAAATACATAAGTAATTAAATTTAAAAACTCATTGGTGCATGGCCTGCCTGGGAATCGAACCCGGACCTTCCAAATTGGGAGACCGCATCTTAACCGCTGAACCACCAACGCTCGTTTTTTTTTATATTAAAGACTAAATAAGGAGACAGTTCCTTGGCCATGTTTAATGAAAAGCGGTTAAGTCATTTCGAAGATATTTAGCTTTTAACACAGTATTTTGGTGTATTTCGATGGCATCGTAGACTTTAGAGGATATTCAAAATTTTCAATTTCTTTTATTTATTGTACTCGGAGATACGCTCTTAGCCATGTTTGATGGAAAACGGTTAAGCCGTTCCGAAGTTATTTAGCTTTTATTACTGTCTTTTGGTCTAATCTACCAGGACGATATAATCATTCGTTCCATCAATGTTATCGGGCGTTTTCTAAATTTTCAATTAATAGTTCCTAAAATAAAATCTGTAAACACTCGTATATACAGGGTGTAATCGTTAAGTGTGCACAGGCGATTATTCCGTAACTATTATAGATACAAATAGTATCTTTTTTTTTGTTTTTATTTAGTATGTTGCTTTTCAGCCAGTTCAAATCAATGCGATATTGAAACAAGGTTTATTATTAATTTGAAGTGGTAAGATAATTAATCTACACGTGTATCTACTTGAAATTCATCACTATCATAATACATAATTATAAAATGATAAGAGTAAAATGAGTTGATACTATTCCACTTAAAATAAGGAAACTAAAATCTCTACTATCTCATGCTAAATGTATGGGAGTGTTTAATGTATTTTTTTTGGATATTTCTCGTTTTATTTTTAAAAAGTTATTAATGTCATTTTACTCATTAGGTAAAGTATTTTCGATATCAGTTTAAAGTCTTTTGATATCTATAATAGTTACGGAATAATCGCCTGTGCACACTTAACGATTACACCCTGTATATATACTTGATGTCTCCTCAGATGCTACAATAAATGTGTCAATCTAGTAAGACTTTATGATCTTTAATAGAGTTCTATATGCGGGTTAAAGAAAAGACAGAGAAGATGATAGGTATTGCTCGATTGAATAGACGAAGAGTTGTATCAGCAAATAAAAAGTATAAACACTGCGGGTCCATTAAAAAACTCCTGTGCTCACAAAAGCGGTCGACGACCGCAAAAAACTATCGTGCAGCTGAATAGAAAAATTTCACAAAAATTCGCCGCGGACACTCAAAAAGAGCGCAGATTGTCGCGGTTTGCGCCCAGAGCGAGCGTTATTAATCCTTGGACAGACGGCTCGAATGGACCGCATGGACAATCGAAAAATAAAATAACTATTATTCATTTGCGAACCGATCATATTTACTGGTATTGGGTAGCTTCACTCATTTAGTAATATTGAAGTTTCAAATGTAACTCTTGTAATAATTGGAACGGCCGCCATTTGTGAAGTGACATTACCTACTAAAAAAAATAGGATAACTCATATTAGGTCCTTAAAATTATACATATTCCATGATATTAGGTCTTTACCTATGAAATTGGAGATTTGTTTCTTCGTTAATCATAATGTACCAATTCCTACGATTCTAAAGCTTTCCAAATTTGTTTTTTATTTGGAAAATAGAATACATTTTCAAAGTTTCACATGAAATATTTTTTTAATGTTTGAGCTAAATCACATAATAAAAAAAACTTGAACACAGCTCTTTTCATGAGCTTCCCATATTATTTCTTAGATTCGCAGAAACTTTTATAAAGCGGTTACTTTTAAAAATTAACACTGCCCATATTTAACTTAATGTTATCCGATAATACACACAAAGTTTAGATAAATTTGGATTTGCCGTTCCCAAAAAAATTTCAATAATGTTTGTATGGAGAAAACAGTCTAAATGAAATTCTTCATACCAAACGCAAATTTCAAAGGTAAGGACCTAATAGTAGACTTTTTTGATCGATACCTTTTTTGATCTCCAACTAACACTCATTCCAGTTCCAGTCATGCTTGGAAATTTGAGCATTATTGCAGGTACTGGCCAATAAATGTAGCGACCGGTAAATTTGTGTATAAATCCTTATTTGTCTTATCACGTTTAGCGGACGAATAAATTACATACTATTGATGTAATTTAAAAATGGAACTATTCAACATGGCAACTACGGAGGTAACTTATCGAAGGTTTTATTTAAATTTCGAATTCGCTTGCGAGTAGAATGTTTGATAAAAAAAAACTAATGAATATTTTGGCGTCTGAAAAATTATTGATTGATTTTCTAATAACTTGATTTTCCGCGTATTGTTTATTGTAATTTATTTATATATTATTTTATTTCTTACTTAATTTCATTTGTTAGTACTATTGTATGGACAAGCCTTGGCCGCAACCAGGCATAGGTGAACTAATATGATTATGTGGGCCGAGTTCGTCCACCAATGCTTCTTTTGCTATATAGCCGCTGCAGTTTTGTACTATTCTTCCAACTACAAAAAGTAGCATTTATAAAATGAAATTTTCATTTATACTAACTCATCATTCAGGCTTTTCACTCAACTCCGCTATAATTTTGGCCAGCCATTTATCCCAATTTTTTTAAATTTCAATTTAGAACAAACTACTCCCGGCAATCGGCAAATAAATTGTTCTTAATTTGAATTCTGTCGACGAGTGCCTACTAATTTTACATTCAAACTTTTTGTACTTCTTCTTCTTCTTATTTTTGAGGATGGCAACCAGTCAACCTCATTGTCGAGGGACATTACTGCCAGTTTCGAGTGAAAATTTTTATTTATCTTATTTCTTCAGTTTATAGGTCAGTCTCAATCAAAACAAGTAATTCGTCGTATACAGAGTCTAGTCACAGTCACGGTCAAGCCATTCTTCAGTAAAGTGGCAGAATGCTTTACAAAAGATTTTGGCGGCTTCTTGTGGGAACCCGAAAGCTCCGTTACGCACTTTAATTTACACTTCCCTTCACCTGTACACCAACACTAACGTTTGCTGCACAATATTCTGCCATTATTAAGCTTCAAAAGTTAGAATGCACAAATTTTAAGACTTATAAAGAAAAATGCTACTTCACTCGCCGAGTTCCCGCCAAAAAGCCTTTTTGTACTTATTATTAAACTATTATAAATTAAAAAGAAAAACAGCATAGCAGTGAAGACAAGTGAATGCCGCTTTCGGCAGCCACCACCTAAAAATTTCTGCGATCAATCGGTAAATTTGGTACCACGCAAGTACCCTGTGAATAAGGATAAGGGGATAAATGTTATGTTAATTTTAAGTTTGTTCAAATATCCAGAGAAAATTACAAGGTAGTTGCAAGAATAAATGTTTCGCGCACCTTACCGTGTGGATTATTTTTGCACAAATTTATTGTGAAAAAATAATGTCCAAAAAGTTTTTTCGGTATCCAAACTTTTCAGTCATCAAATTTAATTTTGAGGTTCATCATCTAAACCAATGCATCTTACAATAAACACTTGGGTGGATGTTGCCTTCTATTATAGCAAATTCACTCAGAAATCGAACATTAAACAAGCGTAGGGCAGCGCACCACCCAACCGCCGGCGTGTTGTAGGTACTCTCACAATTTTGTAAATAATTAAGTATGAAACCAAACGTCAATGGCAGTTGTGCCAGTGATGAGTGGATAACGATTGTTTGAGTACTACTTTACCATAAAGAGATTAATGTAATTTTCATTTCAATACATACATATACCTATTTTAATCTAGACATATATAAGTTTGAAGCTTTATCTATGTATCTGTGTATCTGTCAGTAGCGTTGTAGCGTCAAAATGGCAGAATTTATTTAAAAATGGTTTTTTATTTTCGACAACTGGTTCTTGTGATATGGTTCTTTGTAATGTTTGATGTCAAAGAAAATATTTAGCTTTTAATGTCTAGTCTTTATATTTGGACGATATATTGTCTCAGTCATGTCACGGCTCAGCCCCCATCACGTGTGTATTTCCGTATATTTCAAAAGGTGAAACATGGCTGTTGTTTCAAGCATCAAAATTTACTCTGACCACCCTATTTGGGGTAAAGATTGCTAAACGTTATGTAACGTATGACGTATTTTTCTTACTTTAATTTTGTGTGAACAGAACTGCAGATACCTTTCTCCAGTTTACTATGTCTACAGAGCAAATGCCTACTTAGTTTCTAATTCGAAGTAATAACATAGCATTTGTATACCGAAGCCAACCTGAATAAACATTTAGCAATATTAAAGTAGAGTGAAACGGGACACGGTAAGTGCGCTGATTATAATGAATAATTCAATGTGCGAATATAGGACACCCGGCAGTGTATCAGCCAAGTTCAGGAAAATGGCATGGATGGGTTAATGGATTAGAAATATGTACCTACACATATCAAGAGCCTGTTAAAGTCCACTACTGAAGATACGCTTTTCGCATAATGGCGAATTGTATTGCTTTCCATAAGATTGGCGATCGCTGATTTTTTGGGATCTGCTGCACCAATGACGTAGCTGCCCATCACTGATCCATACTGTTATGTTCACAATCGTTTAGTGGCATTTTAAGAAAAAGGGAAGGGTCGAGTTGACCCTATTCTTCAGCCAATGTGAGAAATGTGTACAGTTTCATGATAATAATTTTACCTTGTAATTAACATACCTACGAGTAACAATAATGTAGAATGTGATTTAATATAATGTCTTATTTCAATATACAAAATACGACTTGCATAAATTAAATTGTTTTACAACTAACTATGGATTTTTATGATTATGATAAATAGATGTAGGTGGTGTTAGAGGAGAATGGAGATTTTCTGAACGGAAATGGTTATTAAAAAGAATGCTAATTAAAACCATATATAATAGAATCGGAACGAAAATTGGACACCATTTATAAGACAGACATGAGAGCTTCCCAACCGGTCTCCTGACGTTAAAACATTAAAATTTCCTTAGTGTCTGATTTTCACGTCCCTGACATTGAAGAGAAGGTAAGGTAAGGAAATAGAGGAACTTTTAAGGCCAAGAATAACATTGGTGTCCGCGAGTGTTGACGGTATAAAAATTTTTTGCCACCGATCGGTGCCAGTATGCGTCTAAAGGTTGACCAAGTCATAAAAAATATTTGCAATTATTTTGGAAAGATATGCAAGAGTGATTGATGTTTATAAAACATGAAAAGTACGTAGTTTCTTTTTAAACAGTAGATATAAAATATTACCATATATTATATTGGATTTTAATAGAACCTAGCATCTATTTAACATCTCAATCAATTCTTTTAACAAAACACTTGTTCTTTATACTGAATTTATACTGAACTTGGCCCCTTTTTCACATTTATGTATTTGGTGGGATATCTTTTACACGGCGCATGCAGTATTACTGCGTGGGACAGTCTTATTCAAATTCAGTCTTATTATTATACTTACTTATCTACGTCCGTGAATTCATTAGTGGAACTATCGTTAATTAGTTCTCTTTATGGGTGTATTGTTTTTGAATGGCAATGCACGGTAATCTTGTTCAGATTATGAAGAATGTGGTTGTTATATTATAATATCGTGATCTTTTTACACAATATTGCATGTAGATCTTGTAGATATATTGACAGAAGTAGCTAAGTTCATTAGAGAGATCAAAATAGAAGGCAAATCTGCTGAACACTGACATGCTGAAGATTCCAATAGGCAGGGTTTAACAGTTTCAAGTATTTTGGGTAAATATCCATCAGCACCGCCTACACAAGATCAAAATCACGAAAGGAGGATGAGTGGATAGGGCGATGCTTGGTGTTTCAATAAGTGATCAAGAATATAGCCCAACGGATTAATTGAAGTAGTGGGCAGGGCACATAGCTCAAAGAAATTACGGCTGGTGGGGTATAAAAGTGGAGACCACGCACCGGCAAGCACAGCATAACGGCTACCCGTCGTGCGGACGCAGGCCGCTTCCAACCGCTCGTTTGTCAAATTTATGAGGAGGCCTATGTTAAGCAATATAGGTTCTATGGCTGGTATTATGATGATATTATACAGAGGATTTAATTTGTGTATTCCTGTTTACTGGTGACTCCTTTCTTGATTAGGAACAACTATCCACTAGCAACCATAGCCGAATTCGATAAAAAAAAATCGATAACCCTTTAGTCTACAATTCCAATCCAAGGCGTAATTGTTGCTGTTCTTTCATACTAGAGGTGGTTTCAGAATGGTTTACTGTGTAAGGGTAATCGAAAATTTTTTGATCGAATTCGACTAAGGTGGCTTCGGTCCTAATGAACCACACTCTAGGTTGGTCGATCCAAAAATCCGGTATCCGTGATGATAATGATATGGCCATAACGTCTGGTTGTTGCGGTACTGATTGCTGAACGACAGGGTTAGGGTTCGCCATAACTGGGTTCATAGTCCGTATCACTTTGTACTATAATAGTCACTGTTCAGTCCGTGTATAAAAAATGTCACAATGTTCAAATTGTCGGGGTCACCACTGTGGGGGTATATTATCTCCACTGGGGGTGAGTTCTAGTTGGGAAATGAAACGACCTTTACCGCCGCAGAAATTGGGATATATTCGCAAATTGAAATACAAAAACTTCACATTATTAAGTACGTGTAGTTACAGTGAGGCGACCGTCAGCCGACTGCCGGCGCATCCATACGAAAGCGCAACGTTAGCACAATCCTTTGTCCCTACAACTCTAATCCCTTGGTGAAAGTTAGTATATTGTGAATTGAGTATGATTATCGTCGATGTCAATCCCATTAATATTAAAAATGCCAAAGTTTAATTTTCCTGGATAACATCATCATCAGCCTACACTAATCCATACTGATTGAGATGGGCCTACGCTAAGCCGCCACAAAGACTGATCCTATTCAGTCGCTTCCAGCTGCACATCGCAGATCGTCGCGATATCTAGCTGGAGGTATTCCATGGCTCTTTTGTCAATTCGCGGCGTCCGCTGCAGAAGCCTCGCTCCGCGACAGATTATATTATCTGCTCATTGCCAACTGACTTTTAGAGCAATGTCGACAAGGTTTCTTTGACAGATCAGTTCGCTCTGGATCCTGTCTTTCAGTGAACTGCGAGCCCAGCTCTTTCCATAGCACGCTGAGAGATTTCAAGCTTTTGGCTTGGACTTCCTTCTTCAAACTTCGAGCAATTGGCGACGAGACCTTATGGATAAACATAATAAGAGTACTGTTTATTACGAACTTCGAAACAGTCACCGTCAAAAAGAATTCCCTGGCTCTTTAATTTCTTCTCCTTTCACTGGTCATATTTATGAAGATGACCTTTGTTTTCTTTTCTTCTGATGTTTCTCCTTTCTATGGTTTACCACTATCCAGTCTCTTATTAATTTATAACTAAATCAATAAATATTTATTAATATACTTACGTGTCTTGCACACCTATATATTTGTCTTTTGTTTTTATGTCAATGTTTAAGTTTATAATTAATATAAATTTCATCTGCAATCTTATTTAATACCGCACAACGTGCCTATTTCAAATATATTATCCTTACCTATATTTAAAAATTGCCTTTCAGTGATAAGGTTGCCATATTGTACTTTTACTTCGAACTTCCATACAATGTATTTTACTTTCGGTTACGTATAAAATGGTATTTGTATTGTAACTCCAGCGTTACCAAACAAACCTTGACCTCATCCAAAGAATCAGTGTTAGTTCTATAATTAGTCCTATGGAAACCTAACTATTCCAAATACATTTGATTCCCAACAAAATAGACTAACTACTTACAAGAGATTCAACAAAAAACCAATCGTGACTTATTCATACGACTACAAACAAGGAGTCTCTGTCAAGCAAATCTGTCACTTATTGCTGCCGGCGGGACCGCTTTCGCTGCATTAACATTTTATTAACATTTCCCGTGCGTCATTAGGGTTTAAATTTGAATATCAGCGGATCGGAAATGCACAAATTAAGCGAGTGATCGGTTGGCAGTAATGAGCTGAAAGGTACGTAATGACGAAGACGGGAAACAAACAAAACAACTATTAAACTAAACGGATTGGAGATGGTTGGATTGGATAGAGGCGGATTCTTTTCAAGCCCCGACGAAAAACGACGGGTGTTTGACGACGTTGGTGTGTATTTTAAGACTAAAAGAGGGGACAGGTTATTTGAAAGATATGTAGCTCTTAACACAATGGTTTAGTGTAGGTATTTGGACGATATAGACTTTCGGGAATTTTCATTTTTTTTTTTATTTAAGATTAAACTTGGAGGTACGTTCTTAGTCAATGGTAATCGTTATTTTTATGATTGAATGGATACGCGTTGGACCACAATCACACTTGATGAAAAGTGACGATGAAGATAAAGCACGCGACGTCAGTACGTGCCTATTGAACCCTGCTCTGGAAAAACCCAAGGTTGTAGGATTCAGGAAAGCAGATGCCGGAAGTTTCTTGCCTTGACTTTTCACATTATGAATGAAGAGTCGAACCGCTTAGTGCGAATGTTAACTACGGGTGGAATGTAGTAGACCGAAGAGGAAATGGCAATGAGGAAATGAGACTATGTACCTAATTCCAACGCACACTTACCGAAATGCATCTGTAAAAGACTGAGGCCCCTATTTCTGAATGTTGATCAAGCGTAGATCTGCGCTTGAACATTGGTAGATAGAGATGCCGCTATACAAGTTACATAAAGATGTTTTTAACTATCTTCAAGTGTATATCTCTGCTTGAGTGACATTCTGTAATATGGGCCTGAGAGACAGGACAGAACTATGATGGTGTTCGAGGCTCTGCAATTTGACAGTGATCGAATGGTCACCAATGAATCTTTCGGCACGTCGTTCCATTGCAACCAGTTGGTACTTGGCTAAACCATCCCACAGGTGACAGCAGTATTCCATGCACGAGCGGATATGAACCTTGTAAAGTATACTAAAAGCGGTTTCGGCGAAAATATCGCCTGACCTTGAGGAGAATGCCAAGCTGTCGGTTAAACGGTAATTATTAATATCAAAATATTTCCTATTTCGATGTAAATGTGGTTTGGTTTTGCATGCTGCTTCAACTAAGGCGGCATCTGTAAAAGTATCTTTTAGTTTTTTCTTTACAAAACGTCACTGTCATGTGACAAAAGTGATCAAGATAGATCATGACGATGGGATAGATAATGTAAGCTGTTGGCTGAACCGATTTTGATATAGTTAACATTCTCCCACGTGTGAAAAAGAATTTTCGTGTTCAGCAAGCCGTCATTTAGCTCTGATAGGGAGTCGGAATTATCGTTTTTGTTATGAGTGAATTTACAGTAAGTTATGGAATCCTGAAACCAAAACAAAATCTTCAATTCATATAGCCAAGCAGGCAGTATAGCGCTCTTAATATAGTAGGTACGGTACCAACAATTTGTATAAGTATTCTCACATAGATATGCTCCAAAATGAGATCCTTGAGCCGCCACTGTAATCTAGAAACCTTTTCCATAGCACACGGCCTCTCAATGCTCTTTATTAATAAGGAACGGTAGCTCGCACACAGACAGACAGAAGGACGGACACACGGAGCGACATTTGTAATGATACTAAATAGTTGCGCGCGGTAGGTGCCCCGCGAACTGGGTAACGTGTTCACAACTATCAGGATGGAAGTATGCAATGGACAGCATTTCCTTTCTATAATCAAAGAAATAAAAATTACAACTACTATATAGAGGCTATGAAATATACGTACCTATATGAGTGTTTCAAACAATAAAAGGTAAATACATGATGCAGCATCCATGGTTCACCTTCCGCAAGAATTGCACATATTATAAGGTGAGTCCATCTTCTTGAAACGTAACAAGTCGATAGGTGTTTTTGGCGTAAATTCCATTAATCGCCTTTTACGACATCTACAGGAAGAAGGTCAATTCTATTTCCATGCTGGAAATCACTATAAGTATTAAAAATTATTCTCGCAATAACAATGAATTATTTTTCAATGGCATGTTTTCCCATACACAACGTCTTTGTATATCACTATATGGTAAATTTAAGATAGTAATTGCTGTTGTAGCCTTTAGATAAGAGGGGAATATGGTCCATAATGCACAACTCGGGTCCATTGCCGATTGGTGGATTTGTGTTTAACAAGAGACCATCTCCAGTGTTTTCATATATTGTGTCGTAGACTTAAGTTAAGGAAGCGTTAACGCTTCCTTCAATGTAAAACAACCGGGACTTTGTTTAACACATTTCCAACATGGATCCAACCGACTGCGCCACTTGTTGCTCAATTTCGCAAATCGAAAACGATTGGCCAATGCGACTGCCCTATATGAGCGCTGAATGAGAGCATACAGCTTAAAGCGGTCCACTCAATAAGTCAGAAGCACCTATCTACGTAATGTCTCGGTAGAATTTACATATTTTAATGAGCACCGCAGGCCTATCTCTAGCCGGTGCATAGCTGGTTAGTAGTTAGCTGGAAGCAGGTAGCCTGGTTTTAAACTCTCACCGAGAAAATGTCAGGAAATTTTGCCTAAAAGGCGAACTGCAGAAACGAAATTGGCACGATATTTACAATAATGATGATGTAATGGATGGCCAATGATCGACCACGTTTTGGGATTTTATATTATGCACAACGATTAGAGCTTGACCTCAATCACATCTGATGTAAAAAAACAAGCGGACGCACACGAAACCTCAAACTTATTTGAGGAACGGGCTATCTTATCTCAAACAGCCGGAACACAACAATGATATTAACATCGCTGCTTGTCGGCAGACATATTCAGATTAGGTATGAGTAGCTGGCCAGGCGGACATTTGAAAATTTTGTAAACCCCATGTTGACAATGACCACGGATGCAGCTTTGACATTATAACTACACAGAGTGGCTAACTATAATTTTAACATTTAGAAGACTCCCGATAGACTATGATTATGTATATCATCCAGATAAATAACCAGTGTTCAAATTGTATATTATAATATATAAAATAAAGAATAAAAAAAAATATTTTCGAAATAGGTAGTTCAGTCGTTTTCGGATTACAATGTCACAGACAGACATGAAAATTTATAACTTCCTTCTTTTTGAGTCGAGGCTGTTAGGTGATCCGTGGTTGGGGATTATAAAAACGATACGAAGTCTCACGATATATTGTCTCTTTAATATATTAACTGGCAAAATTGCTGCAGCAGTAGCAAGCAAGCTGTAGCAAAGAAAGTGAATTATGTAATACCTCCTTCGTGACTGCGATTCCGTGACCGCAAGGCGTAGCTATGTGTCATCTGGGTAGGGGATATCCTGTGGTACGATTTTTGAACTTGCATCAAATGAGGATGGGAATCATATTCCACGTGCGACTTTATGTTCCATTATTGTTTACCTTTTTCCGTATTTTTGTACCATACGAAAACTGTGTTGCCAATTTCATTGAAAAACCAAATAACCATTATACACAAAATATTTTGTACAAGAATTTGAACTTTTCAAAAGATGAAACGGAACGTAACTCAATATACTAACCAATGATGAACCAGTGTCAATACTGTCAAACTTACGATTATTCGGATTTGGCAACGAATAAGTCCAGTAAGTATACACTTTTACTTCCTTTAAAAGAAAGAAGTTGAAGGAGCGAATCCAATGAAAACGAGCACGATTTTAGATCGCAGTGTAAATTTTTAAAGCTATTATTATCATCATCGTATTTCACATCAAATAAGCTTTATTACGTCAGTTATAAAAATAATATCTGAAAACATCATAAAATTACCGCTCAATCACACGGCCGACGAAGAGAAGAACGAGCAAGAAACTCAGGGGTTGCTCTTTTTAAGTATTTTTACAGACCGTTCATGTCCATTTATAAGACTATGATATCATCTAAATACACCAAAAAACTGTCTTAAAACTAAATATCTTCGAAACGGTTTCACCGATTTTCATGAAACACCTACCGTTTTTTATCAGGGGTAAAAAAGTCCCGTGAATAACCTAATGACTTTGTAAAGTTATTGCGAGTACAATCACCGTTTGCGTTCGCACTGTGACTACATGCTCTTCCACCTTGTATCATAAGACTTATGAAGTCATTAACTTATCTGTAAGAAGGAGCGAAAGGTGCCTCAAAATAGATCCCTAATGCAACAGAGTTAAAGTGACATTGGGTACACACATAGCAATTATGCTAAGAAGATAAGATACAGGGTCGATTATACGAGTACCTACATCGCAGGTAACCTCTGAGCAGTAAGTACTATAAATTTGTAAGCATTAGCCGCTTTGTAGAGTGAACGGCGAATCGGCGGCGTCGTGCATATTCATCGGCGAAGTCTGCGACGACACGCCGACGATTAGAGGCAGCTAATTGATGGCGGGAACTGTACCAGAGAGACTGGGAGGATATTAACAAAATTAGGGCCTAGATAGGATTAGACGACTATGTGATTTAACATAACAAAATGGAATGGTATAAAATTTAATTACTTCTTGGTACCACCTATTCATGATTACAAACAACTTTCTGTGGCGTGCGAGCAACAATTTTAATAAATTGTCTAAAAAGTTCGATCTAGATCTTTATAACACTAGTTTTATTTCAAAAATAATTGGTTGCTTAGTAATTATATTGACATTAAAATAATAAGTTAAACTAAGATTATATAAAAAAATATTTTTTTTTGGCAATTAATTCAATTCAATTTCAATTTATTCAATTAAGGTAAAATATCAACACATCATCTTTACAGGCTATGCCCAAGTCAATAATGCAAAATTATATAAAAATTTGTGATTGTGACAACAATATTCTCTCATAATTAATATAATTCATTAAATTAAACTTATACAATAAATAAATCCTACCACAAAAATTACGTCATATAATATAGAAAGGAAATGATTACTTATTTGTTAATATTATTACATTTGAAAAAAGTCGCAATTCAACACCGTCAAGGAATTAATGAATCTGGTCTAATTAGATCTTTGTAACACTAGTTTTATTTGAAAAATAATTGGTTACTTAGTAATTATCTTAATATTAACATTAAAAAAATAAGTTAAACTAAGATCATATATAAAAATATTTTTTTTGGCAATTAATGAATCTGCTAATATTGTATACCGCAAGGGAGTGGAAAATAAAAAATACACACTTGTACAAAGTGTGATAGATAATGCATGTTTTTTTATTTATTTTTTATTCACAACGGGTTTTCACTTGACCTCAATCACACCTGATGTTAAGTGAAGATGAGGCCAAAGGTGGAAGCGTAATGACCCGGAAACCCCATCCTAATTGGGGAACTGGCTATCTTATCTCTGACAACCTGTACACATCAATGCTATAAACATTACTGTTTGGCGGCAGATTTAGATAAAATGGTGGTAGATAGCCAGGCGGACATTTAAAATGCCTTACCACCAATTCAAGAACATGCATTGCATGAATATTACAATATATTTCTATTTGTGAGGAGCTTTAATAAATACAAAATAAAAAAATAAACTTTTAAAAAAGGTGTGTCTTTACACACCTTTTTAAAATCTATACTTTGAGAGCACGATGTGTGCAAATCAGCAAAAAAATCAGGTTTGATTGAGATCACCTAACTCTTGGTTGTCTTGGTCGCGGGTTCGATCTTTCTCCGATGCCACGTGTTTACTTGGTATAGCTGCTGATACTTTAGATATGAACGACCGTATTTTACTAAATCCCATTAACAATTAAATATTTTATAGTAAACATAAGTCTAGACCTAATGTAGACCTTAATAGTTCAAGACTTGAGCAATAGATACAGGAATGAAACTGTACCTATGTCTGATACTTACGCGTCTTGGTAACAAAGATATCCAGAAAGTGCTAACTGAATCCACTATGTTCTTTTTTTATATGCACAACAGTATGGTACTACCTCAATCATACCTGATGTTAAGCGAAGATGAGGTCGAAGGTGGAAGCGTACTGACCCAGTGCAATATAACTGACCAGTTTCAAATTCTTTATACTATCGTTTGGTATGGACACGTTTATGAGGAGGGATGAAACGCACGTAACTACTCTTAGTAACTCTCTGACTCTCTAGTGATGAATATGGATGTCGATGAAAGGAAGAGGAAGACCACTGAAAAGAGGGGTGGAGTGTATGAGAGGTGATATGAACGAAAAGGGCGTGAATGATGACGTAACGGCTGATAGAGGAAATTGGAAGAAAAAGACGTATGTACTGCGCCGTCCCCAAATAAATTGAAACTAGGGCAAGAAGATGACAAGTTTCAAATAAAAAAAATACTTTTAAATTAGGAATTTTAAAAAGACGACCAAATATTTTCAAGCATGCCTTCGACCTCAACTTCACTTAACATCAAGTGTTATTGTGGTCAAATTTTGAGTCATTTATCGCTGTATTTGTTAAAATTATGATAAATGGAACAAAAGCCCTTTGTAACGATAAACGAACACTTTTTAATGTGACCAAACAGAAATACGTAAACAATATGGAATAACTCAATTAAAATTATCAAAAACCCAATTGCTAGTAACAAATGGCTCGTAATTTTAGCATTATTGGGTTTTAACTTAATCCCAATATACCGTGGTCATTCACACTTACCATTAGTACATAATCAGATAATCCAAATGGTACAAGTGCATAAATCCATAATTATAATCCGGGCAAGTGTAAGTCGGGACTCGGGCAACCACTATTCAGTAGTATTATCTAGAATTTTTTTAACTATCCATCATTTTCCTGCCCTTATCCCACTCTAGGTGGGGTCGGCACAACATGTCATCCTCTTCCACTCTCCTCTATCAGCCGTCATCTCCGTACTCACCCCTTTCACATACATATCATTCCTCACGCAGTCTACCCACACCTATGGTCTTTCTCTACCTCTGTATCCCTCCATATTCATACTTAACACTTGTCTTGTTACGTGCCTTTCATCTCTCCTCATAATGTGACCTAACCATGCTAACCTATTACTCCTTGAACTAACCAAACCTGATAATTTTCGATTCGGCCTCATCTTCACTTAACATCAGGTGAGATTGAGGTTAAATGTTAAATGCTAAGCCGTTGTGCAAAAAAAAATATTTTCAATATATTTATAAAATGGTTTTTCTTTTCTGATTTAGAGAAAACTTGATAATTGTCTTATTGTGCACACCGGAGATAGAGAATGGAATTTTATTAAAAGTCGATTGTTTTGCCAATTTTGCATGGCGGTTCAATTATTTTTTCATCTTTTCTCCTAAAGTAGGTACTTATATACCAAATAGTAAAGTTTGAGAAGTGCATCAAAATCGATGACGTAGTCACAGAATTAACATAGTAGTTCCGTAGCTCAATATAAACAAAATTGGGTTTACGATTCGGAGGTCGCGGGTTCGATCCCCAGCGGTGTACATGTTTAAGTACTCGGTTTGGTTGGTGGTAGGGCATTTTAAATGTCCGCCTGACTAGCTACCACCATCTTATCTAAATCTGCCGCCAAGCAGCAATGTTAATAACATTGTTAGATATTCCAAAAATTTAAGGTTGTACCTTATTAAAAAATCCATATCCATACCTATTACCATAAAACACATGGTTCTCATAAAACATCATACCGTCCACATAATACTGAAATTCATCATTACCAAAGCAAGTTAATATCCCCCCCCCCCCCCCCCGCCTCAACAGAGGATAGGGGTCACCGGGGTGAAGGGGGGGTTGACAAACAGCACCCTGTAATGTGCTACTGTTGAATTGCAAAAATCTCATTATGCTCTAACTGTCGTTATAGGAGTAATTAACTACCGACGACAGAGTAAGGTGTGGAGTCGCAACTGCTGGAAATATTTTAAGCTAAAGGTTAATGAGGATAAAATAAAAAAATATTTCATTAGTGAAAAGCAAACATGGAAGCTAAAGGGGAAAGCTAAATCACAGGACAAGACACATACAATGTGGTCCAGGGTGCAGTGGAGAGTAATTGGTTACGAGAGAATAATGTAGCTACTGTAATTGGAAGCTGCATAGGTACGATGAAATCCAGAGTAGAAATAAATCATCGTTTTAGGCTGATAATGTCATTCAATACATCGAAACAAAGAAAGATTTCGTACACAATTTTTCCACGGATAATTCACGCTATGATCCCACAGCGTTAGTACTTACCTACACGTATAAATTTCACTCTACCAACCTATAACAAACTCAATGGTTGTAGTTGATAGAGATGGTACTAATGATTTCAATACGTGTAGAATATTGGAAGCCCGATATACATCATACATGTGCAATTTGTAGGAAGTACTCTAGGAAGATATATCTCTTGCATGCAAGAAATCACAGGCCGTACGGCATCGTGATGTAGGTATATACTCGTACCTATATACAATAATACGATCGCATTATCTGTAAGGATAAAGGCGTGATAACAATCAAACTTCTATCGTGTCTTGTTTACTGTCCACTGCGACCTTTTTCCTTCTAGCAGTTCTCCTCGGTGTAATACTGCTCTTTCATTGGCTACATTCCAATTTGCAAAAGTAGGAAGTGGCACATCTTCTCACAACCTCTATTTCTTTCTAGTCTACGCTGTACGGTAGCAGTATAATCACGTAGGACGTTGTCTACCCTCAGTAGACAACATGTCGCGTAGCAATGTCGATCATAGCTTACAGAAGCTACAGTGGGAGGAGTGTGGAGATGGGATTGTTAACGAACTTGTCAATCGGTCGTTTTACCTATGAAATTTTACCGTCGACTCTACGGCTTTCCCAGTGCGGCATTAATTGTGTTTCGTTATAACGAGTTTTTTGGCGTCGCCGGTCGACTCGCGGTCACACTGCGCCCTGCACGCCTCACTGTTTGATGCTCTTTACATCCACGTATCTACGTTGGGTTGACGGTTGACGCCATTCGTGGGGAATGGGCTTTTAAAATTCAATCGGAAATCCGGTCGAACAATACAATACTCTATACTTTATCGTATAACAATATCATGTAGGTACAAGGTTCACTCACAAGGTGAACTTGACTCGAATTATTATCGTCTATAAAGTCTACTGCCGGATGTAAGCCTCTCAACAAGGAACGACTATCATGCCTTTTCAAAGGATGATTAGTCCTAATCTTCGTGTTGGGCAAGCCGTTGTCGATTGCATATTTTTTTAGACCTTTGCCCACACATCAACAGCTTTGCACAGCCTCCTCTCACTAAAGGAGAGTATGTGGCCACAGCGAAGATAGATTTGTGTGAGAAAAATGACCACCTGACGGTTAGTGTTTTCAAGGCCGCCGCTGTAGGTCACCTTCTTGGCTTAACGACTATCTTCGATTGAAAAGAACCGGGTCTGACTAGGCGTCCCCCGGAGCACAGTAACACTCATATGAAAATACCACTCTCAGACGTGAGACGTGGTACCGACGGTACCAGTCATTTGACGAAGTTAAGCGAACTTCGCTAATCGAAACGAATTGCGTTACAAGTGCTTTAACGGTACTGCCCATCATCTTCATCGGCCCGTAAACATCCCACTGGGTATGGGCCGTAGTCCGTCAAGCTGGCCCAATGCGGGTTGGGGAATTCACATGCCGTTGAATTTTTATTTCTCAGGCATGCAGGTTGCCTCACGATGTTTTCCTTCACCGTTTAGGAGCAGCCGGATCAATGCACATAAGAAATTAAATTTAAAAACTCATTGATACTTGGCCTGCCTGGGAATCGAACCCGGACCTGCCAAATTGGGAGACCGCGTCTTAACCGCTGAGCCACCGACGCTCTCTAGAATGTAAAATTTACATAGTCATTCTTATTACTGGTTCAACTAAAACCGCGCTATCTTAACACAAAGTGCAGACGCACGAACCAAACAAGGATGAATCAGTCCCTCATCTCCTGCTCGAATGTGCTATATAATATCCAACGATTCGAAATTGAAAATGAAATTAACATAAAGATTATACTAGAAAATGTAAAAGAGATAACTCTTCTTCCTCTTCGTGTCAATTCGTCTAATCATATTTGATCCGCCCAGAATCCTCACTAAAAACTTAACTCTGAAATTACAGTGACACAATTTTTTTCTTTGGCACAATATGAGCCGACTTTTTGACATTACCAAAATAGCTGAATTCCACCGTAGGTATATACAAGGTCTAACAAAATTAACCTCACAAACCTTGCAGAGTGTATGGTGAGTTGGACCTTAATACCACAACACACAAACACGTGCCACGGTACGAGTATCTTTGAAGACGTCGAAAGGCGACTACTCGCCGCTCGCCGCCGCCGGCGCTTGCCCCGGCGCCGCGACTTGCTGTGATTGGTTGCGCCCTGTGCCCCGCCATCCGCCAACCCCTTTGGCGTCTTCCATATCGTTGGCGTCCAAAACAGGCAACGTTCCATTGAACGTTGCCTGTTTTTTCTCATTGATAAAACAAGGTACAATCTAAATTTAATTTGTATTTTCATTTGCACTTACATTTAATTTTTTACTCGGAAACAAAAGGCTTTTATAATGAAAAAATAATTTCATTGTCATGTATTTGCAATTGCCAACGTTTGTCGGGTTCATTTTGTTAGACCTTATATTCTAACAGTACTCACGTGTTTTCTTCTCCGTCTTCATTATTGTTATATTTCATAAGTATATAACCGGCTCTAAACAACACTACCTCTTCCGACATGATATAATCGACTGCAGAAATATGAATTGAGAAATATGTCCGGCGATAGAATACTAGCGACCCTGTCCTGCGATATTTGACCCCTAATGAATACAAGTTAGAATATTCCTTTCAAAATACCAGCATGTGTTAGAGCATTCAAAAATAACCGACACCATATATCTATCTATATTTATTCAATCAAAAGTCAAATCAATTGTATCATCAAGAACAATATTCTCAACAAATGCATCCTCCAGTACTTTAGCTGATATATCGCTCTCTTTTTCAGGTTCCTTAGCTTTAGGGATGACTTCTGCAGTTTTAGCTGGAGTCTCCATTTGTTTAGTACTAGGTGTAGTTGTGGTCTTCCGACGTTTCTCCTTCGCAGCCACTGGGTTTGCCGGTGATATATTATTTAGATGAGTTTTCTGTGAACACAGACGTTTTAGTGACAAAAACAAAACATAAGTTTTACTATACGACGACCTGTTTGGTGTAGTGGTCAGCAACTCTGACCACTATACCAAAAGGTTGCGGGTTCAAATCCCGCTAGGGGCATATGTTTGTGTGATGAATACGGACATGTGTACCCGAGTTATGGATGTTTTCATTTATAATAAGTATTTATTTACAAAATAAATGTATTTATGTAGTATATCAACCCTCTTGTATTCACAACACAAGCCTATAGTTACTTACTGTGGAATTAGATGGCGCTGTGTGTATGTCCAAGGATATTATTATTATTATTACTATATAATAATAATTAAACCACCAGGACCAGATGTTATCGTCTTGTCCATGTACAAGCCAGTGTAACACTAAATAAATAAATAAATAAATAAATAAATAAATAAATATCCTTGACATACACACAGCGCCATCTAGTTCCACTTTAAGCAACTACTATAGGCTTGTGTTGTGGATACCAGATGGTTGATATACTCCATAAATACATTTTTTTTTTGTAAATAAATACTTATTATAAATGAAAACATCCATAACTCGGGTACACATGTCCGTATTCATCACACAAACATATGCCCCTAGCGGGATTCGAACCCGCAACCTTTTGGTATAGTGGTCAGAGTTCCTAACCACTAGACCAAACAGGTCATCGAACAACACTAGTTTCAGAATGAAAAACCTCAAAAGGACCAAGAGATTAAATAAATAATAAATAAATAAAAGGTATTTATTCGCCACAAAGTTAATTTAACAAGTAATTAATTGATAATAAATTAGGTCAAACTGTGAAGAAAAGGTATGGACTCAGCAGATTTGCTGATTTTCAGTCCCACCCAAGTAGAGTAGTTGCTGCCACCAAGGAATTAATTACTATTACTCTGTGAATTAATTTAAACATTAACTAAAAGTAATTTTAGTTACTGTTGTTCTGATTTGTCAGGACTAAAGCTCTCCCACGCCTATATAAATTGGCACTGGATATACTGGCATTTGAAGCAATTGTTTTGGTAAGGTGTATTACCATTGCTAGGCCTGAAAGTACCATAAATTACGAGGTATACCGGATGAGTTTTTTTACTGTTAGGAAAAAAAATAGGGCTTAATAGGTCAGTGAAATAGAAGTAATTGGCATAGTTTTTTTTTTTTTCAAAAACGCACACGCCTGCCTAAGTTTGATATGCGACTGGCGTAATTCTTAGGGTTCCTATCATGCGAAATTTATTTCTAACTGGTATTTCCTCCAAGTTTTCTTAATTGATGTAATTATGTGAAATATGCTCAAATGACACAATGAACTCTATATTCTATGATAGTTTTGAAAAAAAATTAAACTACCTATGCCAACACCTTCTATTTCACTTACCTAATATGCCCTATTTTTTCCTTGCGTTAAAAAAAATCATCCAGTATTTTGGAGCTGAAGATTATTAATTAATATGTCTATGAAATAAATTTATTTTTTTGATGCTCAAACAGCTTAAAAAAG
The DNA here is from genome assembly GCA_949316235.1 of Oegoconia quadripuncta. Classification (NCBI taxonomy): domain Eukaryota; kingdom Metazoa; phylum Arthropoda; class Insecta; order Lepidoptera; family Autostichidae; genus Oegoconia; species Oegoconia quadripuncta. The sequence goes on along the minus strand of OX438755.1, from coordinate 15,942,934 downwards.
ACTGAACTAATTTTGGGAAATCTATGTACTGGACCACCATTGATATAAAAAACTTTTGACTTGACGTTTGGGTGAGAATAACAATCACTACAAAAGTTCTATTGAAATAAAAAGTCAGCGATGAATGTCCCAAGTACATTGCAACATCACCCTCGATGATGATTAAAAATCCAATATTCTGATCGAAGATAGGTATAAATCATATACCAATGATCCGGATGAGCGGCGATTGGATGAAAAATTAAATGAGCTAACTCGCACGCACTCGTTTAAACATTTACACCGTATTAAATCCGCTAACCTATGTTGATGACTGTACTGCATTCCAATTATTGTTGACTTTAAATTCATTCAAAAATGAAATTACATTTCCATCAAAGCATGAGATCGCTTTTAGTGATAAGGCCGTACGCTTCCACGTAAGGGGTTTCCGGGTCAGTACGCTTCCACCTTCGACCTCATCTTCACTGAACATCAGGTGTGATTGAGGTCAAGTACGAACCCGTCGTGCATAAAAAAAAGGCCGCCAAATTGTACTATCCCCTTTTTCTTATTTATCGTTGTTATGTTTCTTATTGTTGTACAATAAAGAATATTTTGTTTGTTTGTTTACATCGAAAGTACAGTTGGAAAATTAAATCCGTTCACAATAGGTAAGTATGCTAAAGGAACCTCCATGGCTTATAAGGTTCACAAAACGGGTAGCGAGTTCGATAGCCGGGTTAGGGCCCAGACACTCCATACGCGCAGAAATCCTATACTACATAAAACACATAACGTGTGCACACGTGCCGTACCGTTTACTGCCTGATTGACCACCTCGTTACAGACGACAATAAATTGGCGAGGGAGGTGAGTGTCGCTTCTTTACGTAGCAATAATTAGTATTCTTTGGCCGGGTACATGTTTAGTACTCTGTTGGGTTGGTGGTACGAGTAGAACATTTTTAAATGTACGCCTGGCTAGCTACCACTATCTTATCTATGGCTGCAGCCAAGCTGTAGTGTTAGCATTACTGTGTGGTAGCTGTTTGACATAACAATATGCTAGTCCCTCAAGCACGCTCCTATCTTCTTCCTCACTTAACATTACGAGATTGGGGTCACGTGCAAATACAGCGTCGTGCCAAAAAACATACCTAGAGTTTCCACCCTGTACGGTTGCAGCCTCACGATTTTAAGTATGACCAACAATTCGGCGTATATTTTTTATATTTAACTTTTTTTTTTATCCACAACGGGTTAGCACTTGACCTCAATCACACCTGATGTTAAGTGAAGATGAGGCCGAAGGTGGTAGCGTACTGACCCGGAAACCCCATCTTATTTGGGGGGACTGGCTATCTTATCTCTGACAACCGGAACACAACAATGCTATTAACATTGCTGTTTGGCGGCAGATTTAGATAAGATGGTGGTAGCTAGCCAGGCGAATATTTAATATGCCCTTCCACCAACCAAACCGAGTACTAAATATGTACCCCGCTGGAGATCGAATCCGCGACCTCCGAAACGTAAACCCAATGTTGTTTAGATTGAGCCACGGAAGCGGTTAACTGTAAGTGGACTATGGCCCATACTTCCTATTATACGAGCGAAGGCCTATATCCCTTGCAGTGGGATGTTTACGGGCTGAGATGATGTAGCGCCCTAAAATTACTTATGGTAACTCGATACGTCTAGCCATTATTAGATGGTTATACCTTTATCCTTATTTCTAGGGCCCTTATGTGGTACCTTTATCGATCGAATGCAAGCGAGCTAAACGATAAATTATTAGCAATCGACCGTAAACATTTTTATGTGATACGACGGCAGTTTACGAACAAGCCTTTAAATCTCAACTGTTTCCAAATTTGTCCCATTGCAGGGGCTTCACTAGACATACTAATAACTAACCAGTGCTGGAATGAAACGTTTTGAGATTATTACGTCTCTAACGTTTTAAATTTGACGAACTGTTCGGTGTAGTGATTAGAAATTCTGACTGCTATACCTTACTCGCGGGTTCGAATCGCGTTAGGGGCACAATGTTTGTATGATGAATACAAACATGTGTTTACGAGTTATGGATGTTTTTCATTTATATATGTATTTATTTACAAAAAAAAATTTTACACAATCTGAAAACCATAATACAAGCCTAGTAGCTTAGTGTGGATTTAGATGGCGCTGTGTGTATGTGCCTTAGATACTTATTATTATTTATTTATATAAATTATAGTATACTAACATAGAGTAAACTTACCAAAGAAGGATTTCTTCTAACCAACAATTTGACATCTTCTGAGTTTATTACTGTTCGCTTTGCGTGTCTGCAATACACAAAACATGTTAATAATATGCTGTACGTTTTAATGAATAATGATTCACAGAGCCGAAATATATGAAACCTACGGTTGCGGGTTCGAATCCCGCGAGGGGGAAATGTTCGTGTGATAAATACGAACACTTTATTCCCGAGTCGTGGATGTTTTTATAAATATTTACCTATAAGCTTTGCTTAGTTTGGGACTAGGTAGATGATTGGTGAAAGTGTCCGAAATATTTATTTATAATTAGTCCAAATGCTTAAAATCCATATAAGAGTAAACTGTCGAACTCGAAAACTTAGAAATCCCTAGGTAAGAGCCAATGATTTCATCATCCATCATAAATAAATAAAAAAATGAATCTAACTAATGTAACTAATATTATAAATCAATCAACATCATCAAACTTCAAAACTTTTCAAACTTCAAGCATTTATTTCAACGTAAGATAGGTACATGATATCATTTGTTGAATGTCAATTTAAATCTATTGGAAAAAAAATAGGGCTTAAACATTTTTCGGTCAGTCAGTATGTCCAAGCTACCACCGCTTCGGAAAGGGAAATCATCTGTGGGAAAAGAAGCAGCGCAAGAAACCCATAGGATCATTTTTCTATTCTTTTTTTTTTATATATATATAAAAGTATACAACTAATACAATTTTATAATTTTTGAAAGCTGGGCGAAGTATACCAAGCATTAGGTGTGATTGAGGTCAAGGGCTAGTCCGTCGCGCATATTGCAGCCTGGTACGATCGCTAAGCTTTATGGTATTAGATTCCCGGAAACAGGAGTATGACATTTTTATTAAAAAAAATGTGTCAAGAAACTGGGCATGGGGAAAGTCAGAGGACACTACTTACACACTATAGAAAAGTTCTTATTCATAGGTAAGTTGGCACCTACTTAACTTACTTAGAAAATGCCTCCAAATCAGCACCATACACTGAAAGCTTCTTGAACACCAGCTCTGCTATTATCTCCATCGCTTGCTTTGTTACTTCCAACCCAAGAAAATGACAGGTCTCCGAACTGATAGCCCGGACATCACGGTGCAGGGCAGCGCGAACCTTCTGAATTCATAAAAAAAAACTTTTTTTTATGCACAACGGGTTAGCATTTGACCCCAATCACATCTCGTTAAATAATTAATCACACACTGAATTATAGCGAAAGCTTTATACCGTGCAGCGTTATTTACGATAAAAAATAAGAACCAATGCGTGTAGTGATTAATATAATTGAAAATTTGTACCGCCATCTATGGAATTCTAACAGAACTACACAGAACAGAGTCCTCTGTTGAAAGTTTAATAGAAACCATATTTACCAATTACCACATTTACAACTGCACTAAAGCAAAGCGACATCTATTGCAACTTTAGCTATACCATTATACAAACGAACAACGAGCTAGGTACTCAACTGCAGACTGTTGAAATTCCCTGATGCAATAATAGATGTCAGCACTTAAGCTATTTTAGCACTTTTACAAAAATATAGTTGTTGGGGAAGAAGGTGTACCTTTGATTAACCGATTTCATTTTATTCCTTGGATAAATACCTGTGATGTTGATAAATTTTCAAATGAAGTCATTTCTCTAATTCGATTTGTCCTTTTAATTTGCACTTGAACGAGTGTACTGCTTACCGGCACTTAATCACATTTAATTTTCTTCAAAAGCACCTATTGCCCTGCTGCCCGTACAAAATGATATTTTACAATATTTCGCGTTCACTGTGATACCACAAAGTAACTACATTCATACGTTTTATTCAGAACAACAAGAAATAAATCCCGCCAAACGAAGTAAAACGAAGATAGAACAGCTGTTTTTTGTATTGTAAAGTTTGTCTTTATGGACAGGCAAAGGGCAAAAAAAAAGTCCATACAGCCAGGTTTATGATTTCCTTATTTATTGGCGATGAAAGTCGTCCTACCTACCACAGTCCACGTGAAGACAGCAGAGGTCGATTAATTGACCTATAACCTCCTATAACTCGCCACTCGCCTTCATCGTATACGAGACTGTCAGTAGTGGCCATATTGATCTGTAATGAATGGTATACGCATGCAAGCAATGTTCTAGCAATGATGCCTAAAGATAATATTACCGATAGGAATGTACAGTACCGGACTGAAAAAGTTCGCCGCTGTAAAGTTCGTGTCATGTATTTTAATTTATAGGAAGTAGATTATGGGGGAGATCTACGTTCAGCAGTGGATGTCCTGTGGCTTATATGATGATGAAGATTTTGTGAATAGGTCATATTCCAGAGGAAGAGCTCTTTTTTTCTGTGTGTAACTATCCTTTGTGTGAGTAAATATCCATGATTTCTTTAAAGAATTTAACAAAAAATATTACGGATTTTGCCGTTACGCAACTGTATTTCGCTTTGTGGTTCCGGGCACAAAATAGGACCTGTCTCTTCTCGTAATAGCATCGATCAGTGATGGGCAGCAGTGTCATTGGTGTGGAAGTCCTAAAATACCACGATGGGGCAAATTGTCCCATGAAAAGCAACGTTTCGTGCCATGGGAGAGCATCTAGGTACACAGTAACCATCTAGGCTTGTGTTATGGATACCAGATGGTTGATAAACTAAACAAATACATTTTTTTTGTAAATAAATACATATATAAATGAAAAATATTCGTAACTCGGGAACACAAGTCTGTATTCATCATACAAACATATGCCCCTAGCGGGATTCGAACCCGCGACCTCTTGGTAAAGCAATCATTTTCTAACCACTACTCCAAATAGGTCGTCAAAAGTTTTTAGCTTTATGCTATTGATGGTGACGTTCAATTCTAATACAATGTTAGTGGCGTGGGTTTCTTTACTGAAGGCATAAGAAAATTTAAAAAAAGTAAAAGTAAACAAATACATTACTGGGTATATTCACTTATTATGACATGGGATGCAAACAAGTATAAAACTTAGTTTAGTAAAAACGAGTCACAAATGATAACAAAGGCCCGAATAAAAAATATATATTTTTAAGTGCCATTGGTCTTATACATAATAAAAAACTGAACCCACAATAAGCCATCCGCGATTAAAATTAAATATTTGAGGCAAAGGAACCCTCTGGACAAAGAAATGTAAAAAAACTTCTAAAGCGGCTGATATAAGGTTTGTATTTCAACTTGTTAATGTCAAAATTCAGCTAATGTGGGTGTAGTTTTTTATAAGAGATCAATGGTAGAGAAGTATTTTTTTTCGACAATATAAGATGTAAAATAAAATTCGCGGACGTCACTGGGTGGGGTAATTCGCTTACCCATCGATAGTCACCTGAAAAATAACTAAGCGGTGGTAGACCAACGTTAACCATGTCCTGAAGACTAGAGGACTGCAGAATAGAACACAACTTTATACCGGAAGTATACCGGACCTTTCCAAATACGAAGAGCTAATGGAACACCCAAACACTATTGTTTGGGATATCTCTGACCACGTTATGTATGTATGTATATAAATTTTTGCGAAGCACTTATAGCTTGCCTTTGTTGAATTTTGAATACATTTTAGTTTTGTCAATTTTATAATAATATTTCCGCTTCTGCTTCCGTTTTTACCCGATAGCCCCAAAAAGGAGGGTTATGTTTTTGGAGTGTATGTATATAGATTTCTATGTTACCTCCTGTAGCCTAAGCGGCTCGACCGATTTTGAAGTGAAAGGTGTTCGTTCAATTCGTCTTGATCCCTAGAGTGTTTACTACAGGACACAGATTAGATAATACTTTATAGGATACTTTAAAAAAATTAAACATGGCGCCCGCAAAATACAAAACATACTGTCGGGTTTTTTGCTTTTTAAATACTTAATTGCTAACAAGTATTTTGACACCTGTTACCAATTTCATTTCTGTTATAGCAGTTCCATTGCATCACTAATCAACATATTATATATTATTAATCTAGAAGACGGAATTTAGAATTTTAGACAATAATAAATCTACTATCGATACCGACCGGCTCACTCTACACAAAGACGTCCGCAAATTTTTATACATTAACACTTTTTGAGTATCTGAAAGTAATGTCCAAAAAGCACACACTTAAATGCTAGTAAATCATTGTCCTATAGTACTATATATAGTTTAGTAGATATCAACCTAGCACAATTTTCAGAATTGGTTCCATACAAAAAAATGGTAAGTTTGATAGTCTGAATCACCTGGGGGCCATTCGCGCACTGGGGGCCATGTACACCAACTAAACTAAAACCAGTTTTAAAGTAGTACTGTCTCTTTATCCCTTGAACAGCACGATTGGACGCCACCACTCCAAAACAGGTTTTATAGTTTAGTTGGTGTACATCCGAATCGACGCCATTACCAAAGCTAAACCATAACCAAAAACGTTACGTTAATCGCATTTCGTATCGCGCTAATCATTTGAATGGAAATTAAACTAGTTTTTTTTAATACTCGTGGTTAGCTCTAAACATTTTGGGTTTGGTTTTACTTTGGTAGCGTCAACGATATAATCGTTCATAAAAAATAGCGCGATATCATTTTTTACATCAGTTAAACTAAAGCTAAACCAAAATCAAAAAAGGGCCGTTTGAACGGTAAAACCGTTGTAAAATAGCGCGATTGGTCCCTATTTAAGGCGATTCGACAGCTTTAATTCATATTATTATCAATAGATTCAATTCAATGTGTTTATTTCATTCCCACAATAAGCTTTTTTTTATGGTTCTTACTTGACCTCAATCACACCTGATTGATAAGTGAAGATGAGGTCGAAGGTGGAAGTGTACTGACCCGGAAACCCCAACACATTTGGGGGACTGGCTATCTTATCTCTGACAACCGAAACACAACAATGCCATTAACATTGCTTGTTGGCGGCAGATTTAGATAAGATGGTGGTAGCTAGCCAGGCGGACATTTAACCTACCACCAACCAAACCGAGTACTTAAACATGTACCCCGCTGGGTATCGAACCCGCGGACCTCCCAATCCGTAAACCCAATGTTGTTTACATTGAGCCACGGAGGCGGTTAAGCTTACAGCAATACAGTGCAGAATATAATTACGAACAGAAATTTTGTAAAACACTTATTTGTGAGAATCTGGTGTCTGAAAAAGGACATGTGTTATGTAATCACCACGTTCTCACCTCTCGAACAGACTATAAAAAAAAAAGAATTTTGGGTTAAACATTAACAACATAGATGACGCTGTTTAGAATTATTTGAACAGTAAGTATGAAAAGGAAAGATTAGAAAACCCCTAGAAACTATCATACGGATAAACAAACCGTCGTAATACAAGCCCAATTATCTTCGAAACGGCTAAACCGATTTCCATTAAACATAATTAAGAACCATCTCGTAAACACAAGCTTCGAATATGATATACCGGTTCGAAAAGGAACCGAAAAATTAAATTATAGTAATGAAATTAATTTCGCCAGCTCCTTACTTCGCAGTCATTTGTGTGTCTTTTTTTTTCATGCACATTAATATATCTAATGATCGCGGGCTTAATACTCTGCTGTTCTCTAAAATTAAGATCCTTTATGGTAATGATAAATGTAGGTAAATTATTTAAATGACAAAAATTCTGGAAAAAATCTATTTGCTAGAACACAGCTTAGATATTTAAAAAGATATAAAATTTGTTTTTGCTGTAATAGTCATTCTCAAACAATATTATGCTGTTCATAAATATTGAAGTACGATATAAATATTGAACAAGCCGAAAACAAGACGTTTCCATGGGCATATTTATTATTTTCCGAAAAAAATAAATACTGCAAGGGTATCGACTTAGTATCCCCTTTCTGACTACCCTTGTAAACGCCTGGCGATTGTCGTAATAATTTTTTTTGGTCAAATAATTAAAAATGACGTTCAACTTCTCTTTTATCTGCTGCATGTAGCTTATTCTCAGTCTTCCTCTTTTTCTTTTCCCCTCTATTCTTCCTTTTATTACGCTTTTGATGAAATCATCGTTGAACGTCGTGTCGTATCTGAAGGTCAAGAGGAATGCGGAGAGCAGAGAGATGTGGAAAAAACTCCACCAACAAGAGCGTGGCTCTTAAAGAGCTAATTCAAAACGGCGCTATCTATTGATACTAATTTTAACTACATCTGCATGACAAGCGCGATAAACGTTTATGTCGCGCGATATAATATTAGGTCTTTACCTATGAAATTGGAGATTTTTTTCTTCGTTAATCATATGTACAACTCCTACGATTCTATAGTTATTTCCAAATTAGTTTTTTTATTTGGAAAATGGAATATATTTTCAAGGTTTCACATGAAATATTTTTTAATGTCTGGGCTAAATCACATAATAAAAAAACCTGAACACAGCTCTTTTCCTGTGCTTCCCATATTATTTCTTAGATTCGCTGAAACTTTTATAAAGCGGTTACTTTTAAAAATTAACACTGCCTATACTTAACTTAATGTTATCCGATAATACACACAAAGCTTAGCTAAATTTGGATTTGAAGTTCCAAAAAAAAAATGTTTGTATGGAGAAAACAGTCTTAATGAAATTCTTCATACGAAACGCCAATTTCATAGGTAAGGACCTAATATTTGCCTTGCTCATTCAATGGGACGAAATATACAACTACCTCACTCTCACTCCAACGTCGCGCACGACAAACGATATCATACTACGCAGGCTGCGGTCGACATTCAAAGATACACTTGTATAATTTCCATTCCTTTCAGATACTCAAAATCCATACACCTTGTTATAGGTTAGTTTGCAAATTCTCGCGATTCCAAAAATATATGTTTCGTATATAAGTCAATATTAGACTTTCTTCACGATCTGGACGACATCTTCGTCGGCTAAGACATGGTCGATGCCCACTTTCTGGGGCTGATGCTTCACGGACGATCCCCACACCAGGGCACTGGAAAAATGAAGATTAAATAAGTACCGCATTGGTTTAGGAGAGCGATTTTTTGAGGCAGTCGCGTTATGCGCGTGCGTAAATTACAGATTAATTTGTGATGACGAGTACAATATCTTTGAACACAGTAGACGTCATTGGATAAATTAGCAAAATAAGTAAAAAAATTCGCTGTGCCCCGCACTCGAGAAGCCTTATAGCTACAATACATAATTAGCTTCAATTACAATTTCTAATTATTGATACAAAGCTTTGTTTAAAATCATGAATTCTGGAAAATACCCTCCATCGAAACTATTTAGGTATTATTTATAATTTAGCTTTTAGGCTTCGAGTGCAGATGGAAGCGATATTTTTGATTTATTCTGCATTTAAAAAGAAATTTTAGTTTATCCAATGAGGGCTCCACTGGACGGAATAAACCCTCATAAGCGAAGCAAACTATCAGCAGCACTATACTGACATCAATCCAACAATGCGCACTGGACCCACAGTATCGCCCCATCGCTAAGGTTGTTGAGTGTGTGAAGTTAGTGTCCCAATGAGTAAAATGACACAATAACATCACGAGATGTACTTCCGATATCTTTATTAACTACCTAGCGATACTAAACTATTGGCCACGGAGCAAAATCAAAAAGGTGCATCTAAATGCAACCTTTACAGCAAAAAATATAATGCTTCATCGTTAAATAGGTATTTCCAGTCTGTCGCAACCGCTTCACAATTCGTATGAACACAGCAAGGCTAAGCCACACCCCCTATGATGACGTTACAAGCTCACTTAAAATCATTGGATACAATCGTGTAATGAACTGTCTGCTGGAAGATATCACGGTCCAGCATTTGCAGCTAAAAAGATGCTTCTTGTAGCCACGGATTGCTTTAGAGAGCAGAAACAAGAAAAAACAAAACCAATCGTATACACCGCCTCCTTTCAGTTTTTACGCCATGGTGTTGACCAACAAGTTACTCACTATTTGAACTCCTTCACGATAGATCTATGCAATTTATTACAGAAATCCTCAACGGATGTCCTATCAGCGTGCAGAACCACAGGCGCATTGTAGTCTGGCAGCTGTCCTTTAGGCTTCGTGTATATCCGGATAAGCCTCAAGTATTCCCACATCTTCTCTAGCAAGTCATCGAAATTCCATTTGTGATGGGCCGAGATTGGTACACAATGGGGAATCTTATATATTACATCCAGTTCTTCTATGCTGATTTGGTCTGAAAAAAAAAAATTTAATTGTAATACAATTTTGCCTACTAATCATAATTGAACTGCCAAAAATGGGTAAAACAACCGACTTCAAGGTTCAGTTCTTTATGCTGTGCATAATAAGGTCTTCACTAAATTTATATGAGACTACCCACATACACCACTCAAATCATAATACACAAACTAGTAAGTAGCAGCTTCATTCATTGCACATTTCATTATTGTGATAATCACTAATGGATACCAATGTTTTGTATCACCCAGTTGGCAATCAACAACTACTCATACTAATGTACAGTTGACGCTATATAGTACAGGTTCAACCGCCTCTGTGGCTCAATGTAAACAACATTGGGTTTACGATTCGGAGGTCGCGGGTTCGATCCCCAGCGGGGTACATGTTTAAGTACTCGGTTTGCTTGGTGGTAGAGCATTTTAAAATGTCCGCCTGGCTAGCTACCACCATCTTATCTAAATCTGCGGCCAAGCAGCAATGTTAATAGCATTATTGTGTTCCGTTGTCAGAGATAAGATAGCCAGTCCCCCAAATGTGTAGGGGTTTCCGGGTCAGTACGCTTCCACCTTCGACCTCATCTTCACTTCACATGTGTCTTGGCCTCATATTACTGTCTCTAATCTTATTAATTACATACATGGTAAAATACTTTCAGGAAAATAAACATTATGTTACTACCCTGACAGAATACCGAGAAATTTGGGAAAACAGGCTGTTGCTTATTTTGCAAAAATAAGTTAATAATACCAAGTTGCGTACTGTTCAGCTTATCTTGTCGTATAGTAGTTATGTTGTGTGTGAGGTTGCCCCAAGTCACACTCCGAGCAATAGTTTGTTAATACAAACAAAGATCGAAGTGCGACTTGGGGCAAGTAAGTATAACATAATTCCAATGAAGAGATGCATCCAAAGAGTACTATTTTCGATTTGGTCCCATGTACGTGGCCTTTTCAGATTTTAAGGCTTGTGCCAGGGCGTTTACGTGATTCACAATCTAACCCTATAGATTATTGTCAATCTTGTTATTTCATAGTAAGTGGAAGAATCTGGTCTCTGACTACCCCTACAGGAAACAGGCGTGACTTTATGTATGCCTGTTACGTCATCTTTAACAGTTTGCATTTCTAAGTACTCATGTATTTCGTTAAACCAATATTCGCAAATGAACTTAAATACTTCGGTATAAAGAAAATTTTATTTCACCTTTTGCAGAGTACAATAAAAAATTGCCTTTCAAAATACTTACCAATTTTATTAAGCAGGTAGATACAAGGCACGTATATCCTGTTACCCTCGATTACGTCAATCAGGTCATCACTGGTGGCATCGTACCGCAGAGTTATGTCGGCATTATGTATCTTGTACTCAGAGAGAATTGTTTTCACTGCTTCTACGTCTAGTTCTGATTGAGGGCACTGGAATAGATTATGGTGTTGAGATTGGTGGTTGTTATATCATTAAAAAGTGTACTAAGTAGAAAAACTTGTAAAGAGAATTAGATAGAATAGTCTTAATGCTTATGATCAGACTCTGTTCACAAATAAATTAATTGAAATCTCTGCTTAAATCTGGCAAATTGTCTTATCAACCCACATCCACAGCCTATAAAAGACCATGACTTGAGATAAGGCTCCCCAATGGAGCGATTTGTATCATTTTCAATAGAAAAATTTGGCCTAACGCTACCCTGGAAGACGGGTTGGCGATTGCAGATTTTTTGGGAGTGTTACCGTTGCTGCCCATCACTTGTCTTTACGTTTAGTCGCGTTTTACAACACCCGTGAAAAGAGACAGTTTGGTACTCTGTCGAGAACAACACCTCCAACCAATGCTGCTATAACCTCAAATTTAATTTTAATCTAGTCTACTGCACAAGATTTGGTGATCTTACCGTTATGTTCAAATTAACACCACCTTTGTCCTTTTTTCTAAAGTGTATGTTTGGTGGTTGTTTGTTTAATCTGAGCCCAAAACCTTCCAGCTCATGTTCCAGGAGTTTCTTATGCTGCAAAGGTTTGAGGACGTCCAGAACTATAAAGACAAGACTGCAGGTTCTCGCGACGGCTATGACCTGACGACCTCTACCTTTGCCGTCCTTTGCGCCTTCAATGATTCCAGGCAAGTCGAGTAACTGGAAATGAACAATTAATGTTATGTAGTTGAAAAATTAAGTACACAGGTTGACTGTTCATATGTTTTGTTCACTGTTACGCTGACCTATTCCTAAACTAGTTCGGAGTATTTAAGCATTGGTCTCTTATATTATTGACACTTTTATTTGCTTTTGTGTTGGGGTTCCCGGGTCAGTACGCTTCCACCTTCGCCCTCATCTTCACTTAACCACAGGTCTGTTTGAGGTCGAGTACCAATCAGTTGTGCATAAAAAAAAGTCGGCTTCTGCTACCCTGCTATCAGAACTCATTGCTATCAAGCACAGTTTGTGGTGTCCTATAAATTAGGAGGTCTAGTTTAACTTGTATCACGTAGCAATTCTGAGTATTTAAGCATTAGTCTCTTATATTAATGACACTTTTATTTGCAGTAGGCTTCTGCCACCCCGCTATCAGAAATCATCGCTATCAAGCACAGTTTGTGGTGTACCATATATTAGAAGTTCCAGTTTAACTTGTACAAGGTAGCAATATAGTACTATATTGCACCGTGACCATTTTGCAGGCGCGTGTAGATTACCACTGTTGATCCCGTTTTACAGGGATTACAGCCAGAGAAAGTCTAAGTATACTAGTGCAAGTAGATTTATTTACTTACCTGAATCTTAGCACCCTTATACTTGATGCAGCCAGGTACAGTTGTCAACGTAGTGAACTCATACGCTGCCACCTCAGAGTACACCCCCGCTAAATTTGATAGTAGGGTAGACTTGCCCACAGAGGGGAAGCCTACGAAACCGATACGAGCGTCCCCTGTTTTCGCGACGTCGAAACCTGAATAAATAAAAATAATAATGTGACCTGTAATTTTAATATGAGCAAATAATATACCTATATAGGATGATAATATAACATATGTGTGTCAAGGCAAATATTGTTTTACTATAGGACACAAAGAAAAAATATAAATGCATATTAAAACTATGTTGCCTAGTCAAAAATGCTTTATTTATTTTTTATTTTTGTAGGTACACAGAGTACACAGTAGTGAACTAAATGACAATAATTTCTTAAAGAAAAAATGCATAATCTTTGAAATGTAAATTTTTATACATTTCAGATGTAAATTTCAGCAGTCAACTATTAAGAAAGAATTCTGTGCACATTTTTTTTTATCCACAACGGGTTAGCACTAGTTTTTATGAATTTTAAGACTGAATTATGTAGCCAGTTAGCATCTGTCTCCATCATTTAATTAACTATATAATAAGTATTTTTACCTCCACTTTCTACACAATGTTATTTATTCAAGTGATCCTTGATTAATGTATACAAATGGTATCTATTTAGTCGAGCTTATGGCTGAAGACTATTAAGGAACACGCTTCACTGCAGGCCATGAATGTGGTGCATGGATGCGGGAGTGCCAAAAAGTGCTTTTGATCTCAACTCTACAATCTTATTATGTAAAATAAGCATATTTTTCTCTCTTAAAATAAAATAAATAGCCAATGGAATGGAAAATATAGAGAAAATAATTTCCTTTCTAAATATTAAAACACTATTTTTGGAAATTGTAAAAGTATTCACAATAGTACTACTTGTAAATTAATATGCATAAACGAAATTTTAGTTATAGTACCATAAATAACAGGTTTCGTTCAAAAAATAAAATTTTACCCCTAAAATATATTAAAAAAAAACAATTCCCTTACCTTCACCAGTAGCACTGCCACCACCTTTAGGTGTGATCAGCTCCCGTCGCAATTTAGCTAATCGTGCTTTTAGTATGCCTAAATGTAGCGCTGTCGCTTTATTTTTTTGAGTACGGGCCATCTGAAATTAAATTCATCTTCATAAACCCATAAACATCCCACTGCAGGGATGGAGATTGGGCCAGTGTGGCAGCCCAATGTGGGTTGGGGACTTCACATGCCTTAGAATTTTTATTTCTCAGACATGTAGGTTTCCTCACTATGTTTTCCTTCACCATTTAAGAGCAGTCGGATAAATGCACATAAGTAATTAAGTTAAATTTTAAACCTCGTTTGTACATGGCCTGCCTGGGAATGGAACCCGGACTTCCCAAATTCAGAGATCGTGTCTTAACCGCTGAGCCACCGACGCTCTTGCCGACGAAATTAAATTAGTTAAACTTATTTGATTAAATTTATTAATTCTTCCTATTGAATATGATGAAAAGCGTACTTCAACCAGTGGATTAGTTCGTAGGTAAGAAGTTGAGATCTATTGCTTTTAAGCCTATTATATTTTCTTATTTAGGTTAGGTTTAGCACATTCAAGGACACATCATGTTTGGTGTACAGTAGGTATACGGGATGCTATGGGAAAGACTGGCCAGAAGCAAGGGGTTGCAATAGACATGACCTGGATAATTTAGGTTCAGACAGACAGTTACTCAATTCTTTGATGTTAAAATGTTACTTCATAGTGTCCAGTTTGCTACACATTGACCCATAACTCCAGAAGCAATAGAAGTTATTATAATGTAGAAAGGTGGGTTAGTCCCTGAATATGTTAAGGACTTTTATATAGAGTATACACCAGCCATACCATACTGTGTACCTACTGAAAAAAAATCCAATTTGCTACAAAAAAAAAGAGATGCAGCGAATTTGTGGAATCGAAAATTTTGTTTTGGTACAGTACTGACCAGCTCAAAGGCTACGCAAGACCAGAGTGAAGCAGAGCTTCCCGCATCAGCTTTCACTTGTAAATTTCACACAAGCCTATTTATTTTCTAAGTAACTATGTCAGATATCGTCAATTAACCAAACTATGAAAAAGGTATTTCTCCTTGACAAAAAGTGTATTTCAATCAGAAATAATATCCCAAAGTATCATAACCTCTCATTACCTCGGCTTCGATAGCGGCAATTTTCTCTAATATGGTACTCATTTTCGCAGTTTATCTTAAATCAGTAAGGTAACAAACACTGCAGTAATATATTCTAATAGTTAATTAAACTTAGTATATTCTAGTAAAATATATGAAAGCGTGTCATTCAGCTTTCGTGTTCAATTCAACGTTTTCCATTCTAGAAAATAGAAAATTATGACGTTTTCGACATTGACGTTTAGTTTAAGCAACTTTTTAAAACCTCCATTGAAATATAATTTGGCTTGGCCTGGAATCTAATTAGCGTTAAAGTAGTGTTGCCAGGTCTGATCTCTCCAATAGACAATTCTTGGGATTATTCTTATAATAAACCAAAAAGGGTAACGTATGTACATATTTTTCCTTGTCTAACGAGCATGGTGTACTGGATAGGATTCGTTATATACCGCATGTCTTACATTATGTAAGCCGTACGTTTTAAATTCCAATATTACCTACCTGTCTACGATTTTTATCATGAAAAACCTATTTCTTTCTTCCACACACAATCTCCCTCTTCGTTCGTCCGATAACCTTCGGCTATAAGTTACTGTTCCCCTCAATACGTCCAACTACTATAGCAAGTCTTATACTCTGCAGGCAATTCGTTTATGGAACGCCCTTTCCGAGTCTATACGTCGTGCACAAACATCATTTACTTTTAGAGCACAAGTCAAGGCACATTTTCTAGCGTCTTGACTTTTTGCCATATTCTGTTCTGTTCTGTTCTGAGTTTTGAGTTTTGATAATTATAGTATCCAATATTTTCTTTGTTTGGTGTCACATATATTGTATATGTATAAACAATTTATCGCTATATAAGTAGGTATATTTTACACTATCATTGCATGTAAGTTGATGTTCATATCTAACGTATGTATGTTTATATCTATTGTTTGGTATCTATTATTATACATATATATTTTTAAGTCATTGGTGCACAACCTACTTGCTTTTATTCCGTTCTAATTTTTTCTCTACCCAAAGGTTGTCTGGTAGAAATCGCTTAATAGCGATAAGACCGCCTGGTTGTACAATTATTATTTTTTTTGAAGCTTTATTCATGAAGTGCATTGTAGATTTTTTTTTGTACAATAAAGTGTACTTGATTGATTGATTGATTGATTGAAAAACCTAGTTGATGTTATGAAGTAGGTATTAGCTTCAAAACACGTCTCGCGATATTATTTCGAAATAAGTCGAATTTTGGTTAGTACCCTAAAAATAATCAAAAATAACAGTCTGGTTATAGTGTACAGTGACAGAATAAAAAGGTCAAACATCTTTAGGGGTATTTTTTATTGTTTCGATGAAAAGCTTTCTGTTTTACCGGCTATGCATTATCATCATTTCATAAATTTACTGACTCATTAACCTCGACAATTTAGTAATATTTAGGTGACGGGAAATTTGGCTTTTTGGTCTACCGTTAAAGGTCTCGGTACTTTTATTTTACAAAATAATTGTTGTACCCATATCATAATGACGGACAATACCTGTAATGACAATTCTTATAATCATCGTTTTGATTGACGTCTTGTTTATACCTATCTATGTTGGCCAGTATTAAAACATAAGCTTTAGTCTATTTTATTTGAGTGACGAAAACGAATATTATTACCTCAAGTCATGAATGTTTAAATTTATATAATTATGTATATTTATTGTTTATCCATTGATTATCCCTGAGCGTCGGTGGATAAGCCGTGAAGACGCGGTCTCCCAATTTGGGAGATCCGGGTTCCATTCCTAAGCAGGCCATGGACCAATGGGGTTTTAAATTTAATTTAATTACTTATGTGCATTTATTTGACTGCTCTTAAACGGTGAAGGAAAACATTGTGAGGTAACTTGCACGCCTGAGAAAAAAAATCAAGGGCATGTGAAGTCCCCAACCCGCATTAGGCCCGCGTGGTGGACTATGGCCCATACTCCCTTATTTAAAGTGAAATAGAAGTAATTGGCATAGGTAGTTTATAAAAAAAAACGCATGCCCCAAGGATATAAATATACCTAAGTTGTTTTTTTTCTTGTGTGCAATATGAAGGAAGGCGCTAACAGATGAGGCCTCTTATTTCTTACATTTTAATTTAATTTCTACGTTGTCCAGAGCCACGCCTAAACTTAAAAACAAAAATATATGTAACAAAAATCGTTAGCCATTGGAAAGTCGCCCATACTGTCTTTGTTGGCAGCAACTACTCTACAGGGGGGGACTGAAAATCAGCAACAATGCTGAGTCCCTGCCCATTCATCACAATACTGTGGTTCTCGATTCTATGTATGCTTGTGTTTTTTTCTTTTTTGTGATGAATAAATACCTTTTATTTATTTATTTATCTATACCCATGCAGTGGGATGTTTACGGGCTGAAGATGATGTTTATTTATCCATTATCTAATATCCATAGTACAAGCTTTGAATAATTCGAGACTAGGAATCTGTGTAAGAGCCCGAAATATTACCACTATATCCACTGAATATATGAATAATCCCAGATAGATGTAATAAAATTATATTACTTACGACATGAAGTTGGAACAGTGTTCCCTACAGATAACTGAACGAACGTACTAACTTTGACATTTTTTTGTCTATCCGCTAAAGGGCCAATGGGTAGTGTAGTACGCAGCGCGCAAATGAGACAAAAAAATGTCAAAGATGAGTATTGGGCAGTCCCACTATGGACATAAAATATGCCGTAAGATAATTTATTAGTGGTTACACTGAATTTTTGAAATGAAATACACAAACAATAATAATGAAATATGCTACACATCCTACAAACTCTTATAATTCTAGAAACATCTATCTACTACTAAATTGCGGGGAAATTGTGAGGGCTGGCTGCCCTATTTCTTTCTAAAAATATAGACATGGCTTAAAGGTTTCATACCCAAGCCAAAACTTAACTAGAAAAAAGTCTTGGCTTTATCATCTTGAGGAGAATAATAGAGAAATTGAAGGGTTGTGAGCAAGAAGCTTATACGTGGTTGTGAGTGAATAATTTTCTTACGTACCTAATTTATCATTATTATTTAGAAAGATAAAATTATAATTTATAAAGACTGTATCTCGTTCTATTAACATTATTACCATCTATCGGTTTAATGCGACACTAAGGAGATGACTCTGCAATAGTTGAGTACATGTATCGTTAGATGGCGTTGTAACTCCTAAATTTCAACTGACAAACTTATACAAGCTGTCGGTAGATGTTGCTTTTCACAAATAAACTGAAACTAACCACGTGGAAAGAGCTTTCCCCGCAGGTTTGCGCAAGGAAAGGGACATGAAAACCCGTTGGCAGGGTTGTTTTACAGAATACAGACATACAAAGTTCAGTCAGTGCCACCTTGAACGCTGGGACGGGAGGCAGTTTGCTTCGCTTTACCCACCAAGTTTCGTTCGTAAACTGAAATCGGGAAATATGTTTCGTTCATAGGTTGTGATAACAGAATTTCGAATGTGGTTTTCAGATTGTAATAAAGTAACTAAAGTAGATTAATTTTGTGTGCTAACTAATATAAAACTAATTGTAAATCTGTTATTAATCCTTGAAACTGTTAAAATTAAATAAATCTACTTCAGTGGAAGGTATGTACCTATCTAATTAATTATAAGAGACATCATATAAAATTAAAACAGTATATTTAAATTCTACATCGATTTGAATAAACCTCTAGATAGATAATTCGTTTATTTGAATGGGTACTCCATTGGGCAAACTATTCATTATTTTCAGTATAAACTTCATTTCCATTCATCCATGAACCGATTTGAATGATTTTATTTTTTATTTTTAAGGATTTACCTTCTGGGTAGTCTTAATTCAAAGATGATGCGCTCCTGAGATAGTGACAACAAAGTTTTTGCGGTCAATTATTATTTCAGTTTCTACTCTCGCATAAAAATGCGCGTATAATGCAGCAACTTAAATACTAGTTTTTTAGGTCTACTATAAGTTTATGCAAACATTCTTGTTAACAAACTCTATTGGTAACTTTGCTTGCTCCCGTTGCGAGTATTATTGATAGAGCTAGCAGTCAAGGGAAGGGCCTAACAGCTTAAATAATAATATGTTATCTGTTTATATTGGACTAATAAAATATGTACTATTATGTACAACTATGTAAAATTAGGTAGAATTAGGGGTTTAAACTATTCAAAAGATTGTTCAGTACTTATCTGCACTGCGCTGCTCTTTTACCACATATGATTTCCCTTTTCGAAGCGGTGTTAGTAGCTTGGACATACTGACTGACAGAGAAATGCTATAAGCCTTTATGATTTTCCAGTAGATTTAAATTGACATTCAACAAATGATATCATGTATCTTACGTTGAAATAAATGCTTGAAGTTTGAAGTTTGCATTTCGTCTAAATAGTATAAATAGTCCGATGTGAAGTTAATGTACAACACCGGTCCAATTACTGAGCCCTGTGGCACACCAGGCATTTTATTTTCATACAAAATCTTGTATTCGGCTGTTAAATACAAGATTTTGTATGAAAATAAAATGCCTGGTGTGCCACAGGGCTCAGTAATTGGACCGGTGTTGTACATTAACTTCACATCGGACTTGCCTACAACATTAAGGACAATCCTGCTTCTAAGCTCTTGAGCGCTAGCATCACTCGTTAAAAAATCAATGCTCGAGTGATACACGAGTCCTATAGTTATAATTTAAAATTAGAACCTATAAATTCAACAACATAATTACCTGTAACTGCAGCTGATACAACTTCGATAATAATTTAAATCGAAAATTTAGAAAACCCTCGAGGAACTAAACATTTTAATATCAACCAGGTAAACAACAACTGTGTTAAAAGGTAAATATCTTCGAAACGGCTGAACCGATTTTCAAACATGTTTAAGAACTTTTTCTCTAATTTAATCTTAAATATATCTTAAAGACTAGACACACACACCACGCATAATGGACCGAATAGGAGTCTAAATGCGGAAAAGGGAGCCCACCATCAAGAACCATAGACACACACAACATCGTCAAATATATAACAGCCGTCGTTTTGCCTCGGGGGTTAAAAATACATATCTTTATACGTGGAATTATGTTTCAATGAATATGAGAGTTCTACATAAATTACAGGAATCGTGCAGCAATCATGTAAGATAGATTTTAAAAATATTAGATATTTTCTATGAAAAAAAAAATCAAAACTATTTAGAACAGGTACACACTCAACGAGTCACCAATCATAGCTGTTGATACGTAAAATGTGGTTGGCACAGAGATTAAAGTGCAGGCAATTTTTTTTAATGGGATGACTTGGAACTTGTCCAGCTACAAATAAACATTATGGCAACATACACTATTTCCAATTAAAATCCTACTGCTTTTGGAATTAACAATACAACAGAAAAAACATTCAAATATCCACACGCCGAATTATTACTACAAAGCTACGTAGCCACAGTTAAACACACATCTTCGACCGGATTTAAAAATGATATAGTCGGTAGATCCAGTAAAGAAAGGGCATCTGCAATTGACAGGTTTAATCTTTTATAAAACACAGAGGTGTAATGATCTAAAAGTCAACCCCCAAAACCGCAGGTGATCATTAAATCTGAAATCGCGACTTCCCCTGTCAGTTCCACTGTGTCATCCGTCCAACTTTTTTTAATTTCACATCTCCGCAATTCTTGGAAGAGGATCATTTATCTTCCGCCTGTAGGTAGGTACCATCCAGTGTTACACATAAATAACGCTATGGATATCTGGTGTTGACACTTTGAACACTTCTACATGTCAGGGTTTATTTAGGTATAGGTACCTACTTTTTTATTTTTTAACAGTGGACAATAAAGAAGCATAATTTTGTGTACTATTCGTTACTAATTTCATTTCATTGGAGTTGTAGCCTATATACTTCGAATTGATGATGATTTTAGAGAGTGTTGAATATTAATGTCGATGGATAGAAAGTATAGAGGTAGACCACGGAAAAGATGGATGGATGATATGAACGAAAAGGGCGTGATGAGGTAACGCCAGATAGAGGAGAATGGAAGAAAAAGACGTACTGCGCCGACCCCAAATAACTTGGGACCAGGACAAGAAGATGATGAGACTCCAAATAACTGACGAGGGTCAATACATCAGGATAATAGAACATATTATATTGAAAAACTCGAATCAACCGCCTCCGTGGCTCAATTTAAACAACATTGGATTTACGATTCGGAGGTCGCGGGTTCGATCCCCAGCGGGGTACATGTTTAAGTACTCGGTTTGGTTGGTGGTAGGGCATTTTAAATGTCCGCCTGGCTAGCTACCACCATCTTATCTAAATCTGCCGCCAAGCAGCAATGTTAATAGCATTGTTGTGTTCCGGTTGTCATAGATAAGATAGCCAGTCCCCCAAATGTGTTGGGGTTTCCGGGTCAGTACGCTTCCACCTTCGACCTCATCTTCACTTAACATCAGGTGTGATTGGGGTCAAGAACTAACCCGTCGTGCATTGAAAAAAAATTTAGGTTATTGGCAAGTTGTGAACTTATTTAACTCTGCTTGGCTCTGTCAAAGACACGTTTTGGTAGGGCCAATAGGAATACAATACCCCGCCCCCTTATACCTCAGCTGGTTGACAGAATAATTCATTGCAGTAAATGAAACAAGTATGTGGTCGTGCAATAGTAATGAGGGTTTTTCGATAGATATGCTATGGTGACTTCAGGAAATCGAAGAGTGATGGATTAGCAGCTAAAGGCTTGGGGAGCATGAAATGTGGAGAGCTGAAATCATCATTTTCATTTGGACTCTGTAGGTCTAAAGTAACACATTTCTTTACAGCTACCCTTTTATTTGGTTCATCTGACTCCCACAGAACATCCAATTCTCCCGCATAGATTTCTAGAACGACCGGTGGGAATTTCTCGCAACCTTCATTAGCCTGTCCGTCTACATTGTGACCCACCACTTTAGAACTTTAAATCCCCATCAACAATCAGATCTTGCTCTGACCACTGCCCTTTAATCAATCAATCAAATACTCTTTATTGTACAATTAACAAAAACTTCACAAAGATTACAGCGTGTAGTATCATTAATCGCACAAAAAAGGTTTCAATCAATCAATCAAGTACACTTTATTGCACAAAAATTCTACAATATACTTAGATAGATATGATAGATAAAGCCTTTATTTATTTCCACAGTCACACACATGCATTTAGCTTATACATATTGATACACAGATAAGTTAACACATCAACAACAATAACATAATATTGTAACACTAACGCATGTGTGTGCTGCAGCAGTAACAATTATGTCATAGCTCAGTGTATTAGATTGCTCATTGAGCAAAACACTGATTTTCAGCTATCCCCTACTTCATAAATATAGCTTCAAAAAAATAAATAAAATAAATAATATTAAGCGATTTTTACCAGACAACCTTTGGGTAGATAAAAAAGTAGAACGGGATAAAATAATAGATACTAAACAATAGCTATAAACATACACAAGTTAGATATGAACATCAACTTACATGCAATGATAGGGTAAAATATATCTACATATACAGTGATAAATTATTATATATACATATACAATATATGTGACACCAAACAAAGAAAATAATGGATACTGTAATTATCAAATCTCAGAACCACGAATATGGCAACAGTCAAGACGCTAGAAAATGTGCCTTGACTTGTGCTCTAAAAGTAAAATATGATGATTGTGCACGAAGTATAGACTCGGGAAGGGCGTTCCATAAACGGATTGCCTGCAAAGTATAAGATTTTTTAAGGGTATAAGAGTTTCAAGTACCATCAAGTTACCACTTCGTTTTATTCGTCAACCACAACACCTGATATTAGAACCAATATGGAAATAGAAAAGGTTTTCTTGTTTGAGACTATAGAGGTTATATGTAAACATTTATGAAACATTGTAACAATACAAATAATAATCGTAGTAAAGGTGAACTTGTTATAATTTTCCACAAATATTTAAGACCAACATAATTACGCTATATTTAACGTCATGTTGTGGCACAGAAAGTGTTGTATTGTTGCCATTATAGGAAGGTATGTACTTTAAGTTACTCGACTACGGGGAAGGGTCATGATTTTAAAACCCTATGTATGTATGTGGGTATAGATGTATGTAGCGATCAAACTACTGGACCTATTGTGACAAATGAGGTGTCGTTGAATTCGTTATAATGTCACGAGGGACTATAAAAAAATACGATATGGTACCTATGCGCACCATGATGACTCGATATGTAAAAACCCAGCACGACATTTCTATTAATTGAGGACAGTTCTGAACTATTGATCCGATTTGAACAAAAGAGGTGTCATTAGATTCGTCTTGATCCATTGAGTAATAATCCTAGGCCCTAAAGTATACTTACAAATAAAAATAAAAAAAATTTTTTGCTATTACAAACTTACATTCGATTTCCGTGTGGACGCTCCCCTCGGTGCGCAAGTCAGACTCGCATACTTGTCCAGTTTTTTTATATAAGAAACAAATTCGTTTCTGTAACCGAAAGTATAAATACGGACCATTTTCATGAATGTCATATGAAGCTTCCGATTTGCCGAAACATGGAAACGAATCACATTTCCTTAAAAATATTGCCCTCAATCCCATGGGATGTCAATCCTGTCCATACCAAAACCTATGTCATTGCCACTGACGTGTTTATAAAAGGAAACTAGTTGGGAACGTTTGTAGATGTGGGATGAATCAAAGTCAGAGTCAAGTCAAAAATGGTTTATTTTGTAGGTGCACAGAGTACACTTAAAATAGTCAATTTTACATTTTTTATGCTACTGCTTGTTCAAAATGCAATTTTCCCCTGAGAACAAGCAAGGAACTCGAAAGGTTGCTCTTTTAAAATCAGGCTTTGATTTTACATAAAGGTTTTTATATTACAAAAAGGTTTTTATATTTCATTATTAGTCATTTTTCATAGTCAGAAGTTTTTATATTTCATATTAGAATGTCACGGAATCCCCTGTAACTAGGGTTTGTTCCGGTCGTAGAGTTTTTGTGATGCCACACAATATGAGTGACATAAACAAGTAGTAGGTTGCAGTAAAGTCTTTGATCAGTGTGTGTTGCCAGTGATAACATATGAAACTGAAACGTAGTCGCTCACTATGGGGCTCATAAGAAGGCTCAAGGTCATTCACATGGTAATGGAGAGAGCTATGATTGGAGTCTCACTGCAGGATCGAATCAGAAATGAGGAGATATTTGCCAGAATTGCCAAACTTAAATGGCAGTGGAGCTCATAGCTTGTAGGACTGACTGCCGTTGGGACGGATAGGTTCTCGATTGGCGACCACGCACCGGAAGATGCAACATGGGCAGGTCCCCCACGAGGTGGACCGACAATTTGGTAAAGATCGCGGGAAGCCGCTGGTTACGGGCAGCGCACGACCGATCGTTGTGGAGATCTTTTTTTAGAATAGAATAGAATAAACTTTATTTGCTAAAAATGTGGTACACAAGTTTGTTAATTATAATATAAGGAACTGGCATGCAGAATAGAATTCATAATAAAAGAATAGCTTTAAATACCTGAAGTATTTAAATCTATTATTTTCTTATAACTGGTTAGATTATTACAAAATTTATCAACATATTCTGTGCTGTATTTGGGGGAGTCTTTTGTACAGCAGTGGAGGTCTTTCGGCTGATATGATGATGATGAAACAAGTAGGTTAAATGAAAGAAACTGAAAAGAAGTTCATCTACTCTCTAGATCTGCCTGAACCTTGGAAGTTTGAAGCAATTATCTCATTAAAAAAAAAATAAACTAATGTATTCACACTGCAAAATCTTGTTAGCATCATTTCATCTTTTCTAAATTAGATTAAACGGGTAGATGTATACTTAGGTGTAATTAATCGAATCTCTAAAAATAAGTACCTACCTTTTTACCAATTGTCTAAATTGCGCTTTCATTTGTTCCAGGAACCTATCATTTGCCACCTACAGACAGTACCTCATCAATAGCCATGTGTATTTTAAATTCTAAATATCACTTCAATTAGAAACTCATTACCATATATAAACAACCTCGATAAACATAAAGAAATGAGTGCCAATGAGAATCAAGATGGGTGATCCATATTCAATAATTAAATTTTGAAAATCGAAATGTCTTCCGAGGAATCGTTGGACGAACGCGAAAAGCCCGGCGTGCTTCGCCGGGTTGCGGGCGGATGCGTACGCGCCGCCTGTTCACAGATAGGGCTGGTAATCTTAGTAGTGATATATGTGCTCCTTGGTGCCCTGTTGTTCGAGTACCTGGAATCTGGAACGGAGGTGCAAAAGGGATCAGCGATCCAGAGATCAAGAGAAGAGTGTTTGAAGGAGCTCTGGGCTATAACAGGTACGTTAATTTTAAAGCTACATCTTCTTGTCAATAATATTATTATTGTCTAAATTATGTATTATTATTTACTTTGACTTTTGCTATTTATTTTTACCTATGAATTGTATAATAATAATGATCAATATATAATAATGACTTTCCACCGAATTATTTTAAAAGAATTGTAATAGAAAATGAAAAACCGGAAATTGGCATAACTTTCTGTCAAAGACCAAGTCTGAGCGCCATAGGTGAGGATCGGGAGAATGCACACGTCAATGAGTTGCGCTTTAGTGACAGTGGAAGGTCACCTTTCATGTGTTCCTTCATGGACCAAAAGCTCCTCCAGGCATTTTCAATGCGTCTCGCTATTAAGCGCTATTCTTGCTATTAATATTAAAATTTAAAAAAAAAACAAATAAATTCTGTATTATCCAAAAAAAAAAATTGTTGACAATGAGTTATGTGCATGGACGTATGACGAATGATTAAAGTATATTGGAAAGTAGAAGAACAAACGTCGGCATTGCCACCCAATATAAACCCCATCGCAGTCTTTCCATCATGCGGGTCCGATTGGACTGCATTTATTTTAATTTGAATTTTTTTATGCACAACGTGTTAGCACTTGACCTCAATCACACCTGATGTTAAGTGAAGATGAGGCCGAAGGTGGAAGCGTACTTACCCGGAAACCCCATCCATTTGGAGGACTGGCTATCTTATCTCTGACAACCGGAACTCAACTATTAACATTGATGTTTGCAATGCCTAATTTGTGTAACATGAACTTGAATAATTGACTGGCAGTGTTTGAAGCCACCCCGTATACTTTGGACATCGCAATTTCAATGGTTTATAATAAGAGTTTACAAAAAAAAAACCGGAAACATTTTTTTTTATCTTTGCACATACACACAGCGCCATCTAATTCCACATTAAGGAACTAGGCTTGTATTCCATAATAAAAAAAATGTATTTGTGTAGTGTATCAACCATCTGGTATCCATATACCAGATGGTTGATACACTACACAAATACATTTTTTTTTGTAAATAAATACATATATAAATGAAAAACATCCATAACTCAGGAACACATGTCTGTATTCATCATACAAACATATGTCCCTAGCGGGATTCGAACCCGCGACCTTTTGGTATAGCAGCAGACTTTCTAACCACTACACCAAACAGGTCGTTATAGCTGCTTTTGCTGTTCTATGAACAATCGACAGGCGTGACAGCCATGTTTGTCATTAATTTAATCTAGAATTCGTCTGTTGTTAAAATCTACGAAAGCAAACTGGAAAAATTAGCGACGTGGGTGTATATCTACCTATAATCTAACGCGTCCGTCGTCGCGCCGAATGGACCACAAACCTTAATTAAAATACCGGGGACCCCTCAGGTACCTATTGTTACTTTTGCCGAAATTAACACAGAATATTTTTTGTGGGTCCTAAGTAAATATCAAGTTTGATCAAAAATGCTAACCGTGTGCTTATAAGCTTATAAAACGATGTTATTACTGCTATATAAAGAAGTAATTTAGCCCAAGGATTAGTGTTGTTGTATTTTGGAGAAGGAAAATATTGGGAGGAAACGGACATGAGTGGATTTCACCACTTCGGCATTGTTCATATGGTATTGTGCTCCGTGGTGTACACGTGGCCCCATCTTGTGGCCCAATGCTCAATGTTTGTTTAAACGTGATACAGTACTGTCTTACAGTAATTTAATTATTTCTTTCTCGTACTCGTCAATTAAATAATAATACATGTATCTTTTATTATTAAATGGCGGGTTCGAATCACGATGTACCCGAGTTATGGATGTTTCCATTTATAATAAGTACTTATTTACAAAAAAAAATGTATTTATGTAGTATCTGAAGCCTCTGGTATTCACAACACAAGCCTATAGTTGCTTACTGTGGAACTACATGGCGGGGTGTTTATGGCTAAGGATATTTATTTATTTTATGAAATTAGAACTGAATGTCGCCATCGTGTGGCAGCAGTGCAGTGCAGCAGTACCCATCTTCGAAAACTTTCTGGGGAATTTATTAATTAATCTCATGGAAGATTGGTTGTAATACATGCTTGCGTTACTGGTATCGTGTAATTTTTACATAACGTCACGATCTTTATTCGTGGTCGGAGATATCCCAAACATTATCTATCTGTGGAAACAATTTGGTCAATGATCTATCTATAACTACTTTATTATAGTGTTTTATAATGTACTGTAAGTTTCCCAAATAAAAAAATTGAAATTGAAATTGAAATTAGCGTGTGGGTGTTCCAAACACTGTCGAAATATACATAAAAGCACACGTGACGGGGGTTCAACCCATCGTCGTTCATCATCATTATATCTACGGAAAGACATCCACCGCTGGACAAAGCCCCTCCCAAAGATCTCCACAACAATCAGTTCTGTGCTACCCACATCCAGCGGCTTCCCGCGATCTTTATCATATCGTCGGTCCACCTCGTGGGGGGCCTACCTACGCTGAGTCTTCCTATGCGTAGTGGCCACTAGAGACCTTTCCGTGTTTCCGCCCTAACGGCCGTCCGTCCTACGAGAAACACCCCGCCTACTGCCATTTAAGTTTGGCAATTTTTCGAGCTACATCGGTCATCTTTGTTCTCCTGCGAATCTCCTAATTTCTGATTCGATCCCGCAGAGAGACTCCTTACAAAGTAAAGATTTTTTTTTTAATTAACTACCTTTTTCTAAAACCTACGGAGAAGATTGTTGACCCTATTATGTTTTTGTGCATGGAAGGAAAAGGCGTTTTATTACTTAATTACGCTTAAGTTCAATGAAATGAATAATCAAATAAAACATTTACTCATAAATGGGACAAACCAATAATAATTTCCGAAAGGCAACAGTCTCCACAAGTTGGATGAAAGGTCACAGCGGAACGGGACCGTTGAAAACGCAAATTAATTGGATTCTATATTCAAAGTGCGAACAATTGCCTCTCAAAGTTATTAATGACCGGTCAACAGATGGCTCTGACCGCCTTCATTGTGCCACCTTCACCGATATTGGCACCGATTAAAGCATAATTCTGACCTCCCTTTGACTTTGAGTTATCCGAGGGTACGGTTTAGGCATAAACTTCTATAATACTGAATTTCATAAAAGTGAACGTTCTTTTATCTGTAATGAATTGGATGACACAAAAGAAGCTGGATTCGGCAGCAGCCATTTTCGGGTTAAGTATTCAAGTCGAGGTCCATAATATGATCTGCTCTTTTGTGTTCCGTATCTCTGTTTTGCAGTTTAGGTAGGTATTCAATTACCTACCTAGTTTTACAGCTGCATTGCCTATGCTATTTTAGCAATATCAAGTTTGCAGTTGTCAGTGTTTGGATTAAAACTACAGTAAAACATTAGAATGCCCCGAAGAATCATCACGAGTCACACTTCTTCAATGTGTTTTCTTATAGATGAGAAGGTAAAGGAAGCGACCGACCTGGTGAAACGTAGTCGGCGCCCAATCCATTTGCGACACCTGGCAAGCTGTGCATGCGTTGGTTTACTTTTGAGAGCTATTTGGTAGGGGAACTGAAGGATTCTAATCCTGTCAGATTCCGCCTCCCCACTCCTCCCACTGTAACTCCTGTAAGCCAGGATCAACAGTGGTACTTGACACAGCGCCTACTGAAGGTAGACGGTGCCCTACGTGATTCTATTGCTACCTTGTCCAAGGTACCTTGTCCAAATGTACAAATCTTGATCCTGGCTTACAGGAGTTACAGTGGGAGGTTGTGTGGCGGCGGGATCTGACAGACTAATTAAAGAAAGGAATAGGGTGTGTAAGTAGGAAAAGAAGTTTCCCACTTCCCCCCTCGGCAAATGGGAGTGTAGACAATGAAATGCAAACGGCAGTAATGCCAACCCTATGGGGAAGGAGGTCGAGTGAAGCTCGACCCCCTGCTTTGTATACACCACGGACTGCGCCTAAATGCAGTGCCATTCCAATCCTGTCAGTGAATCTCGAATAAACTAGTAGTATCAAACTACCAGCCCCAAGATGGGAACTGTAGCAGTACTAGTAGGGGAGTACCACGTGAGATTGAAACTGACACTTATATAAGCCTACCGTTTTTGGCCCAGCGTGAACTGCCGCTCTACATAACATCGCAAGCTTGGTGGCTTACTTAATCTTGGAAATTTAAAGAGGAGTGTACTGGAACCCCGAAGGATTATGACGAATGGGGCTCTTAGACACCCATACTTGTATCTTTGTGGAGTTCAATTGGACTATAGATTTAGTATTACCATCCGAGTTTTGTTTCAAGCCCTCCGTATCGGACACAAGTCCTATTTTGCTCTCCTTGATCAGTGAACGAAGACCAGAGCACTAAGCATCATCCGCGTTGCTATGCAAGATCATAGTAGGCATTAGCGCTTTGAGGTTCACCAACATTTATATGCGTAGTCTCAAAGCAACAATCATCAACAAGAGTTTTGCTGCTCAGATAAAAGAGACTGGTGTCCACTTGCACAGTCACTCGGGTAGCCTGTAAGATGGTAACTTCGATAGACTAGCTTTATGCTAAATCCAATCGAGGGCCCCTGTATTATCCAGGCAAACAGCCAAAGCTACTCCACAACATCTGATACCTACCGCTTGAGCGTCCAGTATGGAAACCTCTGATTAGCCGGTGCTCCTGCAAGTAGCTAAAGAGCTGGATCTTACCACCAAAAATATCAATATAGTACATTTTATTGCACAAAAATTTAACAATACACTCAATAAAATAGCTTAAAATAAAATTATGCAACCAGGCGGTCTTATCGTCATTAAACGATTTCTACCAGATAATCTTTAGGTAGAGAAAAAAGTAGAATGTAGAATATTCTATTTAAAATTGCCTAAGGTAGGTAATACTGTGGACTGTATAATATAACTGTCCTAAACACTGTGGGCCACCGATTTGGCTTAACGACAGCCTTGAATTGAAAACAACCGGAACCGACAAGCACGGAAACACTCGTAATAAAATGCCACTAATGATCACCCCATCCAAGGACTGACCGCGCCAGGCATTGCTAAACTTCGCTAATCGAAAATGAATAACGAATGCGCACTATTTAAGTATTTAAAACCCAAAAACCCCACAGCATATTTTGTATTTTGCGAGCGCCATGTTGGATTTTTTACCGTAAAATTATCCTATGACACTCCAGGGATCAAGACGAATCTAACGATACCTCGAACTTCAAAATCGGTCGACCCGTTTAGGCTATAGGAGGTAACATAGAAATCTACATACATACATTCATTCGGAAAACATAACCCGCCTTTTTGGGGCTGCCGGGTAATAATATTATAAAAAAAAATAAAAAAAATAGCCTTAGACATACACACAGCGCCATCTAATTCCACAGTAAGCAACTATAGGCTTGTGTTGTAGGAGGCGGTGCAAAGCGCCTGCTACCTTTCGCACTCGGGGGACCAGGTATCTGAGTCGAATCGGACGGGAGGAGACGGCACGATGCCACCACTGCGCGTCCGACCAGGACTCCGCCCAGCACACGCTGGAGGACTGCCCGGCGTGGCAGTCCGAGCGTAGAGACCTGGTCGACCGGATCGGACGAGATCTGTCCCCGTCAGCATTAGTCGCGGCTATGCTGGCGAGTGAGGAGGGTTGGAGGGCAGCGGCCTCCTTCTGCGAGGCAGTCATGCTCCAGAAGGAGGCCGCAGAGCGGGATCGGGAGAGGGCCGATCCCGCTCGCAGGAGGCGACGTCGGGGGGGCGGCAACGCTCGCTAGCCCCCCCTGCACGTCGCCTGAGGGTCGCGGGCGGCTACATCTCGGGGCGATGTAGTCGTCGGACGCGGCCCGGGAGAGGATGACACCCCCCGGAGCGACCGGGGGGGTGTCGTCGCATCGGGCCCTGTCGCGCCTCATACCACCCGCTGATTGCGGTGTGAGACTCGACAGCGCCCCCCGTGGAGGGCGCGCTAGCCGCCCTCCGGGAACGGGCCTCCCCTTGTGAGGGGGGGCAGGGCGGGGGGGGGCCTGGAGCCGCTTATGCGTTCCCAGGTCCTCCCTACTGCCGAAGAAGGTCGCCGCGGGGTTTTAGTGGGTATCCCTCCCGTTAGGGATGGGAGTCCCACATAACCGTCTCGCCGTCCCCCAGGCGAGCGGTACGCGTAACGCATTTCCCCGCAAAAAAAAAAAAAAAAAAAAAAGGCTTGTGTTGTAGATACCAGATGGTTGATATAGGTACTACATAAATACATTTTGTAAATAAATACTTATTATAAATGAAAACATCCATAACTCGGGTACAAATGTCCGTATTCATCACACAAACATATATGCCCTTAGCGGGATTCGAACCCGCAACCTTTTGGTATAGTGGCCAGAGTTGCTAACCACTACACCAAACCGGTCGTCAATAATGAACCACGATTGCTTCTGTGACTGAATACTTACACATTTTTCTCTTGCCCAAAGTATGTAAAACATTTTTAGGATACCTACCTTCTTTTCCATAAGCATAGAAGTACGAATACATAATCATCATATATAGATATAAATTCTTTTGCTAAATAACGAAAGTAGAAACACTTTCTTCTAAAACGTTCCCAGTGTTGCTTCTAAATATTTAAAACATTCCTTTACATTCGCATTTTCTGCAATAAATAAATAGAAAGACCCATTTTAAGTTGCCACAGTTACGTTTCAGGAAGTATGCAAAGTAAAAGGGTTCGTCCATAAATCTTGCTTATGAAATCGAACGCAGCCAAAATACCTTTTTCCAATACATTCGGTCACATAATTCAAATATTGTTACGAACTCAAGTCGGTACTTGATAAGTACGTAATCGATCAGTTTTAACTTTATATGTAGGAACTAAAAATCTTAAAATTCTAAATGATCGGAGGTACCTCTAGTACTAAGTACTTTCGTTAGATAGCCGATAGGTACCGTTCGTATAGAGGAAAATCTAGATTTGTTTAAAAAACCTGGTAAAGACGAAAATACTGATTCCCTTTTATAAATGCTTTTTTTACAGATTGACCATGCGACCCTATTTAAAATGTTAAATGTCTTCTAAATTGCTTAATCGGTTTCCAATAAACATTTCGCAAATAGCTTTTGAAAATAAAACCATTTTCTAATTGATTCAGCAATTTTGGCGCTTCAATGCACTCTTATTTTCCATCATACCTGCTTTAATGTGGCGACAAACCAATTATATTATATTATCATACTGCTTCCCCATATACTATTACTCTATCATATATTTATGTTATTCTTTCCTTCGTAATAATTTTATAAATTACCTGTATAAATATTCAATATATATATTAAATAATGTTTAATTTTATCTTTATGCAACTGTTATATTTAGTTATGTGGATGGATTTGCACAAATAGTACAACTTTCCGCATCGCGTCGGAGGCTCTTGACGTTGGGCTCCTCTGAAAACCAGCGCTGTAACAATTGCTACAGCATATGCTGAGATGGAATCCATTTATGACATCACACTGCACTCACCGCATTTCAAAATCTGTTTCTATATATTGTGATAATTTTCTTGTTTTTATTAATATTGTTGTTGCTGGTGTCAAATACATATATGTCTATGTCTATGTCTATTTATGTATAGGGGGGTTACAAAACTAGAAACTTTAAGATCAAAAATTATACGCAAATGTTATGTGAGTAATTTCCTTATTAATCGCCGACGAACTAGGTCTTATGTATGTGCGTGATGTGTGTACAATCTTTGCCCTTAAGTATCTCAATAATGGGTATTCGATTTGACTTATTTTTTTATAAGATTATACTAGGGCAAAGGGAACCATGTTTGATGAAAATCGGTCGGTTCAGACGTTTCGAAGATATTTAAATTAATAATAATAATACGTTAGACATACACACATCGCCATCTCGTTATAACACAGTTGCTTTGTATACCTATTACTTAATATTTATAGTGTCTTGGGGTTATCTAAATATTCGATTTGTGTTATTATAGACTAATGTACCTACTTAACAAGTAGTAATTTGCTACATTATATATAATATAACATACTTTCCTATTACCAATTCATTTAAATAGCGATAACACTTAGTTTTCTTCACAAATTCATTAAAACAATGCCGTGGTCGGTAGCTCAAAGTAAAGCTATTGTGATAGGAAATTTTCATGATGGAGCCGTACACCTCTGTAAATGAATTAAGCATTAATGAGGGTAACCCACTGACCTAGAACGCTCAACATTGAGTTTTATTATGTAAAATAGTTTTCAGGATGCTAAATAATTCTATGGAAAAATCAGCGTATGAGCAGGATACCGATTTTATCGAGGTTCTTCACTCTCATTTGAAATTAAACTTGTCAAAATCAGTTTGTCCAAATTTATTTAAAACATATCGATAATTTATATGTTTTAAAGACAGTTTTTATTTGTCAGAATGATTAGACCACCAGGTCTTGTAGATTTTTGGGAGTTTCGAGCGATGTATCCGAGTAATAAAAAATCGTCGAAAGCCGACCACATCCAACCAGTATTAATAATAATTATGTTGGGCCAACCACCTTACAGTGGTTCCGTTTTGGTCGTGGTTGGGTGGTTGGAGCCAGCCAAATCGGAACATCTGTTAGGGCTCTTAAGAGCAGTCGGATAAATGCACATAAGTAATTAAATTAAATTTAAAAACTCATTGGTACATGGCCTGCGTGGGAATCGAACCCGGACCCCAAATTGGGAGACCGCGTTTTAACCGCTGAGCCACCGACGCACCGGGCAAACGTTTTTTTAATTATTTTAATATGGTTAATTTACAGGTCTCATTATTTTTAAGTTTAATAAATTTGTGATACCTTTAAAAACATCGAGGCATTGTTCAAAATTGTTATTTTACAACAATATACATTATTTTTGCCATAAACTTAGCGAGTCATTACAATTTATAGCAAAAGGACTCGGTACAAAATTGTCCATTGTCTTTAAAAGTGCCATTACTGGAAAGTTGGAACTTGCCTCTTGAAAAGAACATTTTTCTCTGGATGAGGAATGGAGCTGTTGTAATTGGGTACAATTTGTTATTTTCTCTTGAGAACTGAGAACCGGGTATTTTATGACTAATAGCACAGATTACCAATAAGTTACTAAAGTAACTAATAGCCTCGAATATTTTTAATATTGTTATTATCTTTCATCAACAGGTTGATATATCATTCTGCTGTTGATGAATACGGACAGAAGGTCCACATTTCCATGCAAAAGTATTAGGCATGTTTAGGCTGTGAATGCATGAGGAAATATGGCATTCTGATTACAAAATCATTAATACTTTACCTAATATCTAGTAAGTATTTTGTTTGGAAGCAACCATCTTTATCTTCGACCACATCGTCTCTTTCCATCACGTGAGATTGTGGTCAAATAAGAATCCAGCTAATCATAAAAAAAATCAATATTTAGGTATAAAAAAACTGGCCAAGCGCGTGTCGGGCCATGCGCAGTGTAGGGTTCCGTACTTGTCCTCACAATGGATTAGAAGGGGGCTTTGTGTTTAGAAAAATAACTTTCAAGTGAAAATACATTTTACTTTTATTTTACTTTACTGTGAAAATACGGTTATTCGACTTTTACTCATGAACTTGTAAAACCTACTTACCTGTACTTCTGACCGAAGAACGTTTGATCGAAAACTGAGTACATTGCGGAGTTGGTTTTAAATAAAATTTTAAAGCTGAACAAACACCGCAATGTACTCGGCTTTCGATCAAACGTTCTTCGGTCAAACGCTAAACAATCTTATTCCACCATCGCCATTTCATCTTCGGACTACTAGGCGCGGGGAGGGATTCCACCCGTATGTAGTTAACATACCGAACATTCGCACTAAGCGGATCCAT
The DNA here is from genome assembly GCA_949316235.1 of Oegoconia quadripuncta. NCBI lineage: Eukaryota > Metazoa > Arthropoda > Insecta > Lepidoptera > Autostichidae > Oegoconia > Oegoconia quadripuncta. Next base: position 15,907,187 of record OX438755.1, on the reverse strand, counting down.
TCTTCATTCACAATACGAACAGCCTAGGCATGGAATTCCCTTCCGGCATCAGTATTTCCTGAATCCTACAACCTTGGGATCTTCAAGAGCAGGGTGAATAGGCATCTACTGAAATCGCGTGCTTCATCTTCGGCCACATCGTCACTTCCCATCAGGTGAGATTGTGGTCAAATGCGAATCCAGTTAACCATAAAAAAATTAAAAAATAATAAAACGTTATTCGGGGTAGTGTAAATTGGTATACCTTTATACATCTACCTATAAATCAATGTCCAGGTCCAACACTGGTGGTGGAAGATCTGAAGAGAGCAAGAGGAAGATAAATGTGACGTTTTAATGAATGTATTTCCTCGTACATAACTAAAACAGACTAAACATTCAAATATCATTCCGTAAATGAAATTGTAATTACTGCTAAAGTTTTCGTAAAATAATCCTAAATATTATATGACGTCGAACCTATCGCCGACAGTCAACAAAAATCGTCGGCTCAAAAACACGTAATAATAGTGAAAAGAATAGAAGCAATCCGTCTCATCCTACGGGTGTCGTAAAAAGCAACTAAGGGGCTTTACACCAAAAAACATCTATGGACTTGCACGTTTTGAACGGCGATCAGCCCCTGTCACGTGCATTTCTTTATATTTCTTTGGAACACCTCAATTCTAATGTTTGGGATATCTCTGACCATTTGGCATAATGGTCGTGACATTATATGGATGGTCCTTGGTTGGTGAAGCAAAAATGATTAGATATCATCGAAAGTGTTTTTTTTATGCGCAACGGGTTGGTTCTTGACCTCAATCACACCTGATGTTAAGTGAAGTTGAGGTCGAAGGTGGAAGCGTACTGACCCGGTAACCCCAACAGATTTGGGGGACTGGCTATCTTATCTCTGACAACCGGAACACAACAATGCTATTAAAATTGCTGCTTGGTGGCAGATTTAGATAAGATAGTGGTAGCTAGCCAGGCGGACATTTAAAATGCCGTACCACCAACCAAACCGAGTACTTAAACATGTACCCCGCTGAGGATCGAACCCGCCGACCTCCGAAACGTAAACCCAATGTTGTTTACATTGAGCCACGGAGGCGGTGTCGTTTTACAGAAGGATTGCTCAATAGCAGACAAACTTTCATCTTGATTTCACCAAAGTTTTCCTATACTATAAAATTCCTCAAAGTAACACCTTCAAATTCGTGATATATCTACCTACCTATTTAGAACAGAACTCATTACACTTAACGCACGGTAACTTTGTTGCTGTGCCAAAACAAATATAAATTTCACTGAAACAAAGACGAAATGTAATCCAAGCATTGCTTTCCCATCGTTTTGTTCCCAAGTACCAAACGAAAACTGTTTAATCTTTTATTTCGCATCCATTGCTCGCTGAATGTTGCTCTCAAAAATGTTCCCGTTTCACAGCAGTCAATGTCATTCGATTCATTCTATTGTTACTATTATAAACTTTGGAGTCATTTAAGCAAGATACCTCCAACATTGTCGATTTGTTTAATATATTTTAAATCTTTTTATCAGTTCCTCACATTTTGTTCTGTTGTAATTTATTAGGTAGCTTAAGTAAATGGAATCAAAATACTCGTTAGCCTGAATAACCACCTCCGTGGCTCAATATAAACAACATTGGGTTTACGACTTGGAGGTCGCGGGTTCCATCCCCAGCGGAGTACATGTTTAAGTACTCGGTTTGGTTGGTGCGGGCATTTTAAATGTCCGCGTGGCTAGCTACCACCATCTTATCTAAATCTGCCGCCAATCAGCAATGTTAATAGCATTGATGTGTTCCGGTTGTCAGAGATAAGATAGCCAGTCCCCCAAATGTGAAGTACAAGTAGAAATCTATTCATTAACTTGCCTATGCCACATAAGTATTATTACCTTTAATGACACCTATTTGAACTCGTAAACAGTTGATGTAGTTAATTGTTGACAAAATAATCTGTTGATCTAATGAACCATTGATATAACAAATTATTGATACAATAATTTGTTTGACCTGTTACACTGTTGACCTATTGGTGTTGATATAATGAAAGTTGATCTAAAGAATGTTGATTTTAGGTACCAATCCTGTCGGTGACTTTTGTTCGTCTACGGATTCCTTCATTCCTGGTGCGATCCAGTAGTCAAACTCCGAGAATCGCGCTCTCGATAGCTCGTTGGGTGACCTTGTGCTAGCTTATGAAGCTACCACCACCACCACCACCACATAAGACACCACGTTTCAGTGCCTTAAGTCATGTGATTTATTAACGATAGGTTTGCCCGTGTGGGAGAGTGTCCACGTTGCTGGCAGCATAATCTCGCTGGATAGCAATGCTTATTCTTTGAGCCGAGGTAAGTGCCGGCTTTTCGTACTCCTGAGACATCGACTAATATTTAATAAAAAATATTAACACTGTTATACGTTAACCGAAATAACTCTCATGATTATTAGTTTACTTTATATATGTATGGTTAGACGTTTCAAACTTCTTCGGAACAAACTTTGAATCCACACACCGATATTTGCTTTCCCTCTTCCCTCTTTACTCCATTCTTATAACTTTGCAGTAGTTAATAATGTAAAATCTATTTTAAATGTTGGCAAACAATCTAACTAATATTATAAATTCGAAAGTTTGGATGTTTGTTTATTTGTTTGTTTGTTGCTCAATCACGGCTAAACCGCTGAACGGATTTGGATGAAATTTTATATATAGGTAGAATATACCCTGAATTAAGACAGGATACTTTTTTGCCCGATAAAGTGATAATATAAAATAAATTAAATAAATAAATTAATCATATCCGCGATTAAGCTATTCTATGCAGGCGAAGCCGCGGGCGGAAAGCTAGTGGTGAATAATGCTTGCTGTTAAGTCTTGTACAATAAAAAGAAAAGTATTCTCAAAATGGTTTATTCTTTAAAATGTTTCAAATATTGATCTTCCAAAACAGAATAAATATGCATTTACTGGAATCGCCTGCTTCATCTTCGACTACATCGTCACTTTCCATCAGGTGAGATTGTGGTCAAACGCGTAGGTATCCTGGAACATACTGGAACAGTGACACGAGAGTTTGCCACTGTCTCCATCTCTATTGATTTTTAATTTATTTTATTTATACTGATAGTTAGCCTTTTGATCGCGGCACCGCCTGCATGAAATCATCTTATCGTCTCGCGGAATGACATTTTGAAAATTAGTAAAAATGAAGCTACTTCCGTCATTTAAATAGGTACCTATGTAAAAATAACAAATGACACACTAAACTAAGACTTAGTGTGTTACAATAAGTGCATTAAACTTAGAAACTAAGTGTGTGTGAAGTAAAATCTTCCGGCAAACACTATGTACCTAATCCAGGACATGGTAGAATTCTGGACTGTCATTGCGCGAGTCCCGACTCACACTTAGCCGCTTTTTCCTCTAGTCCGTGTCTCAGATGTCTAACTTATCCTTTGCTCCGTCAATGTTTAACTAGGTGTAATTGCAGTTAACTTGTTCAAACAACTTAACAATCTTGTTCATAATGAGAGGCAGCCAATAGCGGCTAATTAAAACTGTCTGAAACAAGTTCCAGTACGGAAGATAACTTGCTCGTATGCTAACTAAACTCGTGATGCTACTTTAAGTACTTAACCAAACAGTTACTTTAACTCGCAACTTTAGGTAAGTTTATAACCGGGAGGGTTTGAGCAGAATAGTACATTATATAAAAAACTATCTTTCCAGCTGCGGCTTTGCCTGCGTGGCGTAACTTTATCGCGGAAATTTGGTTATCCCGCAGGAACTAATAACATTATTGAGGTAAAAATATCATATGTTTTATTCCAGTATGTGTTCTACCTGTATACCAAATTGCATCTGAATCCGTTCATCCGTTTCGCCGTGATTGAGCAACAAACAAACATCCAAACTTTCTCATTTATAATAATAGGTATTAAGTTAGTTTAAACTCATAAAAACCAAAGAATTATTATTTTCAGAAAATGTTTCAAATATTGTGATTTGACTGTGTTTTTAAAATAAATAAAATAAAATATCTCTTACCACTCCTTTTGGGATACAGGTCGTGACTTATGTATGTACGAGTATGTTATGTATAAACTTCCTGATGCGTTGAAAGATAAATCTAGCGGCATATTTAAAAATCATATCTTGAGGTTCTTGTTCGAGAAATGTCATTATTAGATAAATTAATTATTTACTTAATAATACTATTTTTTTTATTTTTTTTCTACAATTGAAATTTGTACCTACACGCCTCGACGAGGTTTTTGTGGGACTTATATATGGTTTCGGCCTGCGGCATCGCCAGCGTGGAGTGACCAATACCACGGAAATTTGTTTATCCCGTGGGAACTACTCACTTTATCGGGATAAAAAGTATCATATGTCTTAATCCAGGGTATATTCTACCTATATACCAAATTTCATCATTTGGATGAAATTTGGTTTAGCCGTTTCGCCATGATTGAACAACAAACAAAGAAACAAATAAACAAACAAACAAATAGAAAAGAAAAAAAAAGAAAAGAAATAATAAAACAAACAAACATCCAAACTTTCGCAATTATAATATTAGTTAAAAATAGCTAAGTTATTCACATCCTAATTCACAGGAATTTTCCGTAACACTGCTCACTTTGTCATCTTAATGCATTTTCGTATCTCAACTCTGAGTATCGTATTCACAGGAGACAAAATTTGCGTTAATTTATTCCAACATTGCAACGCTAGGTGGCGTTGTCACTTGCCTCTTTACAGCTTATGTTAAGAGGCAAATTAACGTTCTGGAAGCCGTGATGTTGCTGCACAAGTACCTACTAGTCTGCAGTCTCTACGTAACGGATAGGATATTATTTGCACTGTGCCATGAAGCTATTTGAATATTTTGTTTTCTTTGGTAATGCAAATAAAATTTGAATAAAATTTTTTTTTTTTATATGAGAGGTCGGCAAACGATCATGCGGGTCACCTGATGGAAAGCAATCACCGCCGCCCATGGATAAATTAATTATAATTATCATAAATAAATATATTTGCACATACACACATCGCCATCTAGTTCCACACTAGGCAACTGGGCTTGTATTATGGATGCCAGATGGTTGATAAACTACACAAATATTATATTTTTTTAAATAATTACATATATAAAATGAAAAATATCTATGACTCGGGAAAACATGTCTGTATTCATCATGCAAACATATGTCCCTAGCGGGATTCGAACCCGCGACCTTTTGGTATAGCAGTCAGAGTTTCTAACCACTGCACCAATCAGGCCGCCAATCATCTGTCATGCTCCTAGTGCTGGATTGTTAATAAGATAACGTCAAATTTGCAAAATGAAAGCAAGCCAATCACTCATTTTACTACTACGTACTATCATGGTACGTGATAGCGAAAATCATTGGATAACCCTGCAGATATAACGTCATCATCAAAGCTTTAATTTGCAAAATGAAAACAAGCCAATCACTCATACTACTACTACGTACTATCATGGTACGTGATAGCGAAAATCATTGTATAACCCAGTAGATATAACGTCACCATCAAAGCTTTAATTTGCAAAATGAAAGCAAGCCAATCACTCATTCTACTACTACGTACTATCATGGTACGTGATAGCGAAAATCATTGGATAACCCTGCAGATATAATGTCATCATCAAAGCTTTAATTTCATTGCAGGAACACAACTGAGATAGTCACTAGATAGAGGGCATAATCTAGATTTTTTTCAAACTAATGGCAATTTAAGCACCTTGTGGTGCGTCACATTCGCTAATCCAACGTTTTGTTAGTGTGCCTTTCGATGGGTGATCACGAGTGGTATTTCCATACCGAGGTTGTCAATTGGAGGCAGTTAATCAAAGTTGGTGGCCCTTTCGCTAGACTTGAAAACACTGATTGTCAGGTGTCTACTAATAAAGAAAGAAAGGAAGAAAGAAAATGGTTTCTTCACTACATAAAACACACAACGATATATTACAGTTCAAAACTCTTAAAAATCTAATTAAATTACAATGATATGTATTGTATAAATAAATATTGCTATGGTTGCTGCAGAAGTGAATGGGTCACGATCAGCTTAATGCTAGAAGAGCGAAGCGCTGGTTTTCTGTTGCACCCATGAGGATGAGTTGGAGTGAGTAACCACATCATGTTGGTATAGATTTAAAAAATCAAATGCCTTGTTGTAAATAAATGTTTCATAAGTGATATACATTCCACCTATATAACTTAATATAAGTTTCTGTAGTTGGTTGTCAGTCTGCTGTATTTGGCTTCACATTATTACAAGATAATTACGCTGTGACCAATGATGTTGGGTTCACAATTACAAATGTCTGTATAGTATAACTTGTTTATATATGGACAATATATTGCGAACTTGTTTGTGGTTCTAATAAAAGAATGAAAATAATATACAAGCGTTACAATCATGGATGAACATTAATTTTAGAACAAGCGTGTTGTGTCTTCTAATGGCAAGCAAATATTTAAAAGTTAATTAGACATTATTCAAATTATTCATTAAAATGTCATCATAATAAAAGCAAAGTACAAATATCAAGATAATTACACGAAGTCACAGTGTCAAGATCGATCTAATTATTATTGCCGTTATTATAATGTCATTACAATGAAAGTGTTATGCAAATGATAAGATAAACAAATTAATTTACACTGTCTAAATCGACTCACAAAATACAATTAAAGAGGCACAGCGAGGAATACCAGTCAGAAAGCAACACGTAATATAAACTAAAACAACCGAAAATAATCAAATTATATTAGTGTATGTCTAAATTTAAGTATCAAGAACTCAAAGACTATAATTAAACAATTTTTAACGAAAATGTTGTGCAGCTCCTTTTTAAATTTTGACAGGAGCAAATTCTTAAGCACTTCAGGAGGAAAGTTAAATAGTTTTATGGTCATTGTTGTAACTATTTCTAGAAAAACACGTTGTATTGTGTGGGACAATAGCCAAGCGCTAAGGGTAATAGTTGGAAAGTAGATTGATCTCTCTCTCCAAATTAGACCTGCCTAGACGGATCTTTTGTCCTAAATAGACATACTCGCTTACAACTTTGAGAATGGAGTTCCCAACTGATATTGGTTGAGCACCACATGGATGTTGGCCATAATTTTCGTTTTATCCATGTTTATTTTAAGGTCCACTTATTGACATACTCAATTGAGGCCCTGGAGCATAGTGCTGAGGTCATCCGTCGATTCTGCCATAACTGCAATGTCAACGACGGTGAGTGATATACTCGCCATTTATATTGAGCCAAATCCTAGCCATCCCAGGAGTTTGAAGGTTCCATTTCTCTTATTGTATACACTGAAACACAGCAATAGAAGCAGTGGTGCTTGGTAAATAGGTAAGAAGGTGTTACCCACCCACCTCCTCGCAAAGAGGTCTTCCATCGTGTAAATCTTGATTTAGAGATGCGTGTTACGCGGCCTAAAGTGCTGTGTGATGGAACTGGTGGAAGCCAACTCAACGAGTCTAATAAATAACGTCCCATCTTCTATACGCCAGTGCAAAGGGAAACAAGCTGAAGTGAAATGAGAAGATTAAATTATTATCTAGCCCTCGCGACGTTCCCAGAAAGGTTGGCCCATTGGAAATCTTATTACGCCTCACCTTAAAATACCCTCGGATGTATTTTACTCGATTACGTTGTGATGTGGAAAATTTATAATACCCCGGAGGCTTCTTTGCGAATAATCTAAAGTGAATTTTGGTTATTTTTTGTTGAAAATACTAATACATATTTTACCTTGTTCAGTGAGATGCCAAAAATGGAGGAAACTTAAAGGGGATTGCACAACTTCCATGGAACATTAGTCTAAGTGTGAATACTCAAAAAAATATTACCTAAAACGTCCAATCATTATTCTCTTACGCATATTAAATATTTCGCCCAAATGGACAACCTGTGGCTGATAAGATGATGATGAATAAAGATCCTAGAGATTTCCGTCAGACATGTTTACAGAGTCTTAGAAATTTTACAAAAGGCGGAACTCTACAGGACTCATTAATTCCTTTTATTTCATTTAATAATGACTGTCCAACAGTAACGAAATAATGATTTGATACTATAAAATATACTTCTTTTAGATTACTTCATTTGGTATTTGCGCTTTGACAATATCCAGCAATATTCTTTCCTCTATAATTGTGCTTTCTTAAATAGATGATGGTTCTATTGTTTACCGCAATCGGGAATCACTGGAGAAACAACGTCCTACCCACACACATGTACATTTTATATCCTTTGCCTTAAATAAATTAAAAAATAATATTGAATCAACCCGAGAGTTTTCCAGCCAATTCCTGTGGCTGTCGTTAAAGGCGACGAAAGGCAAGTACTTTACACGAAAAACATCTATAGACTTGCACATTTTGTGGCGATCGATTCACGCCCTGTTACGTGTGCATTTCTGTATAATATTTGGAATGGTGAATCGTGGAAGCATCGTATGAAACATTAAACTTTTAATTATTAGAAGAATTGGGATATATTTGACTACCCCATTTGGGACAAAAGTCAGGTCTTGTGCATGTATACAAACCGACTCTTCCAATCTTTGAGATGATCCTATTGTTTTCTACGTTGGAAACCACACGGAAGAACAGTATCCTACATTACGTTATAATTAACTATTACCTGATATTGCTGTGTGGCATTTCGGTTTCGTTGATAATTAAAATTTTAATTAAATTCACACATCCCTATAATATGTTAATGGTAAATATAATTGACACAATGGATTATCATTGCACACGTACAGATTTAATTGAAATTTAAAATTAAAATACGCGTTGGTAGGCATCAGCTAGATAGAGCATGGTATTTACTTAAATTTCACAAAATCTGATAATTTATAGATATATATATATATACAGGAGCGAATGTTACCACGGATAATTAAGTTACTTTGCTGAGCATTCGCATTTTGCGACCACAGAGTAATTTAAATCTCTGTTGTTTGGTTTGAACAGAGTCCAGTAGCTTTGGTAACCACCTGGTTGTGAGTTCGATTCCTATTCATTTTGATTCAGGGATTTTCGATTCAATGCGTTTTCGAACTGGCGTACCACTCACAAAGATTTTCGCAACAATGTGCGTCGCAACGTTATTCGAATCTACATTATCAACCCTAGACCACAGATTACTAATAAGTTCCTAGACATACTCTCGTTTGACAACGTATTAACGACCACATACAGAAGAGATCAATTCTAAATACAGCTCGTATTGTGAGGAAGTTCATGTCTCTGGTGCCTTACGGCTTGGCCACGACCTTGCGTGACTGTGCACAACGAGCGTTTTTAACATTCATGGAGCGCTCTTCACGATTAGACAGCGACGCGCATCGTGACGAGCGCTCAGTGAATGTTAGCCACCAACTAATTGGTGGTTTAATATTTTTTGTCTCTGTAAAATATTAAATTAAACAGTAAATAATAATTACGTTCCTAAATGTGGTTTATAAAGTCGGTAAAGTTAATGTGATTTTTTTTACGATTCCTTATATCTATCAAATACTTACTTGCGTTTGAGCTCTTAGTAGGTTCTTTGTTTTGTATTACAAACGCTTATTATTTTCATGAAATTTCAAAGTAGTCTTACGACAATATATTCTGCAAAGCTTATATTACAAGCGAGCGAGTAACTTTAAAATATTCAGTTAATTACATTATTTGAAACTTCCACCCTTTTGATGTCATATTTCTTGGAAATTTACCTCGCCCTGCGTCAAACCCTGCTAAGTATCAACTTCAAGATATATGGTCATACCTTACCTCATGGGTTAATAATTTTACAGCACCTAAAATGAATTTCTAAAAGCCAGTGATGTTTTGTGAACATAAATTAGATTCAAACGAGTAGCAATAACGTGGTTTGCCAACTTTATTACAAATTCTTAATTGCTCTCTTGATCGACGTAGGACTCTCGTAGCTCAGCTCTTCTGATTAGTAGTCTAGCCTTTAGGAAATGTTCAAGCGTATATTATCTTCCTGTTTACTTATCCTCTGGTTATAGTTCGCCAAATAAGGTGTTCAATGAAATCCCAAACATAATGGTTTGTCTGTTCCAAACAATGAAATTTAAGGTTTCAACAAAATCCACGGTTTTTCACATTATACAGAGGGTGAGCGCATCGTCGTTGCAACGTTAGGCTATAGATGTTTTTTTTAGTATAGACCCAGGAGTCGCCTTTAGCCGTAGTTACCTACAGGCGAGACGGATTCGTTGCATTATTTTTACGTAATGGAAAACTAGACGCATCTCATACGGCATAAGGCGCACCGTTGGTCTCTGTGTGACGCTAAATAGAATCTGTATCACCTCTACAGGTGAGGCCTCAAAGCACTGACACATGACAGGAGATGATTGCTCAATAGGCAGGAATTTCGCTGGCGGCTGAAGAATGCAATACTCTTATCCTAGTGACTGTGGAGAAGGTGCAGTGTTTGGACATTAATTTATGGCAGGGTGAAATTTACGATGCCTACCTTCAAGTTTTATTCATTTCGGCGAGTCCGAGTTCACAAGCTTCCCATTGTAATGTTTCAATGATACCTAATGATACTTAACTACTAAATATAATACACTAAAACAACCACAAAAGTGCATTTACTATTTCAACCGCGTAAGCTTAACGGACGAGGATTTATAATTGAAAATACGCCGAGCCATCCTCATTTCCGGTGAATTATTGCTGATACTGGCGTGGCGTGGATGAACGATTGAATAACTAAATAATTCCACTAAAATACAAATTTGAAGTAAATAACTATAAATTTGAAATTTAGAAAACCCCCGAGAGAATAACGATCTTTCGAACCACAGTTCGTTGCAATTGTATTTCGATGTTCAGTTACGGACTCTGATTATGGTAACGTCATTCGTCATCATTCTTGCCCTGGTCCCAATTTATTTAGGGTCGGATCAGTACGTCTTTCTCTTCCAATCTCCTCTATCAGCCGTTACCTCATCATTCACGCCCTTTTCATTCATATCACCCTTCATACAGTCCATCCATTTTTACCGTGGTCTTCCTCTTCCTTTCCAACCATCGACATCCATATTCATCACTCTCTTAGTAACATGCGTTTCATCCCTCCTTATAACATTGTCCATACTAAGTCAAACTAAGCTAAGTTATCATTAACGTCATTGAACATCGAAATACAAATGTGCGAAGAACGCTTCGCTCCCGCCTTAGCCTTCGTATTAGGTTGAATATATTATCGGCTTCTTTCGCACTAGGGTTCGTGATCGCGCCAGATATTGCTTAATGCTTAAAATAGAACCAACTCTTCTCGTGAATGTTGTAAAAGACGACTTTTCACAAAAAAATATTTATAGACTTGCACGTTTTTTTTTTTTTTTTTTTAACAGTTCACAAAACTGGACACAATTTAACAGCAATGGGCTTACCCTCTGTCATATGTGCATTTCTGTATAATCGAAAGGTGAACCGTGGACTTTGTTTTAAAGTTTAAACTCTTAATGTAAATAAAGGTCGTGAATTTTGTAAATAAATATTTTGGACGCTTAAACCGATTATTTAGTCCCAGAAAAGTTTGTATTATGGATACTAGATAACGGATAAACATACATAGTTCAATATATGGTCTTCTCAGGGGAATAATGCCTTTTGAACAAGCATTAGCTTAAAAATGTTAAGCCTGATTACTTTTAGTGTAACCCTATGTAGCTACAAATTAAAGCATGTTTGACTTTGATATGATTTATACAACCGAATAAATGTTGTTATTCATCATACAAATATTTATTCAAACCTGCAACCGTTGGTTTAGAAGGCAGAGTCACTATAACATTCTGATTTTCTGATGAAGATTTTCTTTCCCCCGCAATGTAAGTATGTGCAGATCGTAGTCCACCACGCATGTATATGGATAGGTAAATATTTACATAAGCTTTAGGATTTCTTCGGGAAAGCAAGTTGCAGGTTTCTTGACGTTCACTGAACAGCTTCAACTTATAATATAAATAAATAAATATCTTTGCACATACACACAGCGCCATCTAGTTCCACACTAAGCAAATATAGGCTTGTATTATGGATACCAGATGGTTGATAAACTACACAGATACATTTTTTTTGTAAATAAATACATATATAAATGAAAAACATCCATAACTCGGGCACACATGTCTATATTCATCATACAAACATATGCCCCTAGCGTGATTCGAACCCGCAGCCTTTTGGTATAGCAGTCGTTTCTCACCACCACACCAAACAGGTCATGAAATTTGGGATAAAGGTCGTGACTTTATGTATGTACTTAATCTTCATATAAATATAAACAGACGGAAAATATTATTTATTTCCAACAATAATATTATCGTGGGATCTAGAATTTTCCTGCACTAAAATGGGAAAGGGTAAATAAAAAGGGGAAAACTTTTTCTAACGGTTAACAAAACAAAAGGAACTTTTTTGCTCAAATCGTGGAGTCAGTGTTTTGTAAAATTTGATCAGGAAGTCTGCCCTTAACTTTGGAAAGGCGAATATATTTTATTGTACGGCAATAGAGGATTGCCCATAGACAGGCACGTAACAAGAATTTTTGTATAGAGACTATTGTTGGATAATAGTTTTTATTATATTAAAATGGCGACTTCATTTCTCATGTTACTCGTCACTTCTTGCATGTCAAATATAAACTCCTGTGTGCAATAGACAGGTAAGTAGATCGATTTTGGAGAGTTTTGGAAGCAGATTGAGCCCTAAAGCCCTTCCCCTGGCTACGTGTCTACTCGAGGACGAGGGTTTTACGTATACTATATTGAGGATTTTCCAGACATTGTGAAGGGTCTTATTTTTTAAAATTATATTTACATATTTTCATAACTTTTGAAAGCGCGGCTGTCAAGTCAACCATAAACCAAACACTTTTTTTAATCTAATTTATAGTTCTCTGTCATTTACCTTTTCTTTGACACAGTTACTAATTCCTGTTATCATCAAATCTATATTTTGAGGATTTGAATGAGGACGTTAACAATAAACTAAAAGTATACATATATCATATAAATATATTCTTCCCGGTTTCCTACACTTTTGAGCCCTCTAACTAATTACTCCTAGGGCTAATTAATAAATCGATCTTGAGATTGAGATCGCGTCTCAGTCTCAATACAATTTTTTATTATACTGTAATATGGAACAGATTCTCAAGCGTCAACTTATGGTCATCTCAATCTTGAGAACGGTTTATTAATACGGGCCCTACACATTCTAATATTTATCTTACCCATAGTATTGACTCATACACAACATGCTTCAACATGCTTTGGTTCTAGGAACTTGTGACGGATCGACTAAAGAATAATATTTGTATAAAATAAATACAACAATATCTGCCTTCATTGCTTGGTTACACGGGAAATTGTGATAACTAATTCGATTAGGTATCAGTTGTTTATAAATGATCAGCGGGTCATTGCGCTCGCGTCGCGTCCAGCCAGTCCATCGCAATCCTCTCGCGTGGATAGTCGCGTTCCGCCGCGTGTCAAGTTATAAAAACATCATGCATAAAATCTTATACATTACGATTTTACTTTACTCCTTCTCTAATGCATTCGAAGCGCTCAAGAGCAAAAGGGAGCAGCTACTCAGAGATGAGGCTCTCCAGAGTATTGGAGGAAATACAACACTCACCGATAAGGAGCAAACTGTAAACGAATGCATAATGCGACACAAGTTCCAAGAATTAGATTTTGCATTCCAAAACCCGCAGTTCTTTAATTTCTCTCAACACTTTTTCTCATACAAAGAAAAAGTACGAGACTCAAAAGTTTACCAGATCATTAAGGATTTGCCCAAAGGTGCAGCGCTACACATTCACGACACTGCGATTCTTGGACCAGATTATTTAATACAAGTGACTTATATGGACAATCTATATGTTTGTTTCGAAAAAGATCAACTTCATTTAAAGTTTTCAAATAACTTGCCAAGGACTCCGTGTAGTGATCGATGGCAGTTAATGTCAGATGCTAGAACTGCATCAGGAAATGTTGCTAATTTTGATGATACGTTAAGAAAACACTTCACGTTAGTCGTAGATGATCCCGATACTGCATATCCTAGTATTAATGACATCTGGGATACATTTATGAAATACTTCATAACAATAGGATCAATGTTAACGTATAGACCGGTATGGGAACAGTACTTCTACGATGCATTGAAACTATTTAGGGAACATAACATAATGTACGTCGAAGTAAGAAGTGTTTTACCTAACCTTTACGAATTGGACGGAACAGTTTACGATCCTTTGATTACAGCTAAAGCGTATAAAAAAGCTACGAACAAATTTCTGAAAGATTATCCAGATTTCATCGGAGCAAAACTAATTTATGCACCATCAAGGAAGGTTAGCACTCAAACGGTAGATGAATATCTCCAGATAGCAAAAAGAATAAAACAGGAGATGCCAGAACATTTTGCTGGGTTCGATCTAGTTGGACAAGAAGACTTAGGTAATCCGTTAATAGAATTTGTTCCTCAATTGACAGCAGCTTCTGGTGATTTGGACTATTTTTTCCACGCTGGAGAAACGGACTGGTATGGATTTTCCTCTGACGAGAATCTTGTTGATGCTATATTATTAGGAACCAAACGTTTAGGACATGCTTACGCTTTGACAAAGCATCCTGCGCTCATGGAAAAGGTAGTTGCAAACAGTATTGGTTTAGAAGTGAATGTGGTATCGAATGCTGTGTTGTCTTTAGTGAAAGACGTGCGTAATCATCCACTAAGTGTATTCATAGCTAGGGGAATGCCTGTAGTACTATCTAGTGACGATCCAGGTGCGTGGGAGTCAGATCCTATTACTACAGACTTTTACGTGGCATTTGTTGGTGTAGCAAGCAGATTATCAGACTTGCGGTTACTGAAAGCATTAGCTTTGAACTCTTTGAAATATAGTGCACTTAGTGATCCTGACAAAAGTGAGGCTTTAAACAGTTTTAATATGAGGTGGAACACTTTTGTTGACAAATTCGATTGTAATGCATACTGAACTCGGAATATGTCACGGAAGGAAACTATACTCCTAGTTTCAGGCTAGTGACGCTTTGATGAATCATCCATCATCATAAATGTAATACGTGAGATTGAGGACAATCGTCAACTTCTGCATAAAAATAACCTTTATGCCCTTGAATGTTATGTTATCTTTGAACATATATGTATTCATTGTTAAGTTTAATGGATTTGTAGCAATTGTAGTAATGGATAAGATAAAACATAATTGATAAACTTACATGATCTACATTTGTTTAATTCATTTTTGCACATTACGTCTTCGTAAGAAACAATACACTTATTCATGCGTGCCTTACCAGTAAAAATTTAAAGAGCATTTCACGCTTGCCATTTTATGTACCAATTTATTTTGTTATATCAACAATCCTATACACGGATTATAAAAATATTCCATTTAAATTATTTCAAATCTCAACTGAGTTTAAATTATTTCACACCATAAATTTTACAAACCACTCCCATTTCCTCCATTTAGCGACATAACAATCTGCAAGTTACCTGCATATTCATATTTGCGAATGTACACAAGTTTTAATGTAATTATGCGGATTACTAAACGGGAGTTTCATGCCAGCGAACACGGAAAAATGTCGCGGGCAAATATTTATGCTGTAATGTTACTAAAATTAGATTTTATACTATAGGTCGTCGCCGTGTTACAGTTTTTCATGTGGCCCGGGTTTATTGATTTTTCAATAATGCATGGCTTTTCTGGCGTTTCCTTCTGTCACGCTCGAATTGATAGCGCTATTTTGAACCCCCGACTTAAAACGATGGGTGTTATGTTTTTGACAGTATTGTGTGTGTATTTGTCGGGATGTATCTCAATAGCGCGGTTAAGACTAGCTTTCCGCTCGGGACTTGGTCCGCGTGGAAGATTTTATTAAAATCGGTTCAGCAAAAAAATTAACCTTCATGTTAATCTAGGTCCTAATCTGTCTACCCAAAAAATTTCATCCAAATCCGTTCAGCCGTATAGGCGGAAGAGGTTACATACATACAGACATACACACAAACTTTTGCGTTTATAATATTAGTTGGTATTAAATAAGGTGAGAGGATTTTTAAAACAATTATTTTATTAGGTATTAGCTTTCCGCCTGCGGCTTTGCCCATGCGGAATTAGTTTATCGCCAAACAATCTTCATAAGTTAGCCCTAGAAAGCTTTATACAGAGATAAAAAGTATCCTATTTCTTTTTCCAGAACAATGTCTATTTGTGCACCAAATTTAAGTCAAATTGATTCTGAAATTTTACCGTGAGTGACCAATAAACAGACATGTAAACTTACGCATTTGTAAAATTAGTTGGATGGATTCTGGAGCTGTGTGTCTCTAGAAAACGCATTCGAATGTCGAAACTTGGAGTACGCTTATGTAGTATAAGAGCGTTTGGTTGTCCATGTATCATAGTTTATTAATACAAATCTCAATATTATCGCATCAATTAGTAAAACATTCATACTGTTTTATAAAACATAGTACTAACTTCGTCAAAATAGCACCAATGTTAGTAAACTCTCCATTGTCCGTTACCTTTAATATTTTAGTAGTGACAAGATCGCAGTGTAAGATAAATGCAGCATGTACCATGGTTATTATATAATAGATAGACATACATAAACATTTATATAACTATCTGAGTTAGAGTAGAATTCACTTGAGTCGTTAGGTACCAACCGCCTCCGTGGCTCAATGTGAACAACATTGAGTTTACGATTCGTAGGTCGCGGGTTCGATCCCCAGCGGGGTACATATTTAGTACTCGGTTTGGTTGGTGGTAGGGCATATTAAATGTCCGCCTGGCTAGCTACCACCATCTTATCTAAATCTGCCGCCAAACAGCAATGTTACTATATAACATTGTTGTGTTCCGGTTGTCAGAGATAAGATAGTCTGTCCCACAAATAAGATGGGGTTTCCGTGCAGTATGCTACCACCTTCGGCGTCATCACTTGACATCAGGTGTGATTGAGGTCAAGTGCAAACCCGTTGTGCATAAAAAAAAAGGTACTCGCTGCACTAAGCGGTCGATCTATAAATTGTCATTGAGCCTAAAAGTTTAATGTACTCGTATGTTCTCTGTGTTGTCATTTTATGATACGAACTCTATAAACGGAAACAGATAAACTTGTCTCTTATCGGGGATTCGTCGTGGCGATCACAGAATGATGGTTCCAGGGTGGTCTAGATTCTTCCCAAATTGCGGAAAATTTTTAACACATTTAAATTTTTATTTTCTGTCGGTCTGCTGACCGTTGGCAATGTAAGTAATACCAATTATACAATACGAACGATAATAGGTTTTTACTACATAGGAAAAAAATATGAACTACACAGAGTTAATAGGGGCATAAAAGAGCGTCGGTGGCTCAGCGGTTAAGACGCGGTCTCCCAAATCGGGAGGTCCGGGTTCGATTTCCAGGCAGGCCATGTACCAATGAGTGTTAAATTTTATCTAATTACGTATGTGCATTTATCCGACTGCTCTTAAACGGTGAAGGAAAACATCGTGAGGAAACCTGCATGCCTGAGAAATAAAAATTCTAAGGCATGTGAAGTCCTCAACCGACATTGGGTCAGCGTGGTGTCCATACTCCCTCAGTATACGAGGGAAGGCGTATAGACCTGCAGTGGCATGTTTACGGGCTGAGATGATGAGGGGGCATAAATGTCACCACATCAGGATAATAGAGCAAACACGCAGAAACTTCGAAGTTAAGACAAGTAAATAACAAGGTAGGTATGGCTAATGCGAATGCATTACCCGGCCTCCCACATGCCTTAGCTAAGAGTATTAAGTACCACACTCTATATACCGTTTCAAATAAAAAAAACATTTATCAAAATCGTAAGAAGCACACACAAAAGAAGACAGTTGAGAATGTCATCCTGTTTTTGAATTTACACTTCAGAAGTTTCAATTTCAAGCAGTATCAGTTCCTACAAATTTAAAAGTGAAAAACCACAAAGAGTGTAGGTAAATGTGGCAGCTTTGAAAAGGTCCTGCCGTATTTAAGGTGTTGACAAATGGTTGGCCCAGGTACGAACTTTTTGTTCACACAAAGCGCTGGGTGTCGTCGGCAGGGAAATTAATCAGTGTTAAAAACTAGCACAATTTCCCTGTGTTGCCATTATTTATATTGTCGGTTTGTACGGCATTTGCATAACGCAACCTTTGTGACAACAGTTGTAACGGATGGGAGTATATTTTTATTCGAGTAATAAGGAGTTTGATTATGGAATAAAAAAAAATAGATTGTGGCGCCAAGCAAAAACTGCACAGAATGTCATTTGTGAAAATTAAATTATATAATGCGAGGTATTTAATCAATCTACTTTTCTTCCATCTATACATTAGCAATCTGAAAACAAAAAGTTCAGAGCTAATTTGATGTCAATAGGTACTTTAATTCCTTATTGCAGTCTACAAATAGGTCTCTGCAAAATTGTCTCCAGGAAACAGTGATTTTGAATTTGGAATCAATAAAACTAGAACACCAGGAATAATACTATCTTATTTGAATTTGGAACTATCCATGGCTGAACGGTGTAATTTTTTTTTTGCTTTATTCTCCAATAAAATTGGAAGGCAAAGGGATCTGCGCCCCAACAGTCGTCTTCTGACGTATTCCATAATATTCTTCGGTAAAGTGACTGAATGCTTTACGGAAGATTTTGGCGACTTCTTGTGGGAACCTGAATGCTTCGTTACACACTTTAATTTATACTTTCCTTCACTTGTACACCATCACTGAATTTTGCTGTACAATATTCCACCGTTATACTAAAAAGGTCAGCACTATTTAGTTAGGTTTTATAATTTATTTCTCAAAGAATATTTACACAACATTCACTTATTGAGAAACACAAACTTAACATTTAGTAAGTATTTTGTATGCTATAAACTGTAAAGGTTGTATGCGAATTTATATAACCATTTTTTAAATTTAATTATTAACTGGATACAACGTTTGACCGCAATCATACCTGATGGAAAGTGACGATGTGGTCGAAGAAGAAACATGCGATCTCAGTAAGTGCCTATTCATTCTACTTTTGAAAATCCTAAGGTTGTAGGACTCAGGAAAGACTGACGCTGGAAGGAAGTTGGACGAGTACCTACAAACAAGTACATCTCTCTCTCTTTACAATTTAAGAGCTGTGCTCTTGTCGGTGGAGTCCTTTCCACAGGTCTCTACATTTCGCCTTTTCTTTGGCCTAGAAGAACATAGATAGTACAAGTAAAGAAATAAATAAATGCTGTGTCGTACCAGGAAGTCAAAAAAAAATTACATACGATTATAAAAACCAAAGTTATTTAATTTAATTTAATTTAATTAATTAATTACACGGGAGGGTTCCCAATTACATAATTAATTACTATAAGAAATAATTAAAGGTCAACAATAATACAAATTATGAAAGAATACAAATAAATTTACAATAAGAATTAAAAGAGTTAAAAGAGCTAATTAAATGTCTATAAAAATAATACAAATAAGTTTAAGTTAAACAACAAAAATGCAAAGAGAAAAATAAAATAAAGTCTATATCAATAATTATACAAAAGATAAGAAAAAAATAAAGATAAAAATCAAGGAGAATACAAATTATATGTCAGAAAACAACACAATGCAATTATGACATTCTTAAAAATAATATCTCCATTCATACATCTCGCTCACAGAAACTCAGGCAATCAGACAATATACTTTCCCATCCATCTACAAACACATCACAGTCATTATTGTACGCTTAAAAGAAAAATAATAATAATATAATCTTTATTTTCTCCACAAACATTTCAATAATGAATTTTCTGTATAAATGTTTTTCTCTAAAGTAATATAGCGTTGAGCGTTATATTGAAGGGTGATGAGGTAATAACCATATTACTATAATTATTTATCAGTAAAAAAACATAGTAGGTACGTATCAACTACCTAGTCTTGTCTTTAACTCGACACGTGTTCAAATCTTTAAAACAAAGGATGGCTCGGACAGAAATTAGCAATAAAGAGATAAGACACAACTGAATAAAATCTGTTTATTTATTGTGGAGTGACAAGGATGTTTAAAATATGGAATGAATATGAAAGAGGGAGTTTAAAAGTGGCTCCCGTGACAGAAAAGTTGAAAAGAAATTGTTTGCCTTGGTATGGACATGTTATGAGGAGGGATGATTACTAAGAGAGTGCTGAATATAGATGTCGATGGTTGGTATGAGGGGTAATATGAACGAAAAGGGGCGTGAATGATGAAGTAACGGACGATAGAGGAGATTTGAAGAAAAAGACGTACTGCGCCGCGAGTCAATACAGACATCCTGATTTTTCTTTTAATGCCGGCTGTATCTATCTACTATTGTGATTCCCAACTAAGTAGAATAATAGGACTCACTCCTTTCGTTCCAGGCGTGTCGTAAAAGGCGACTGCGGGATAGTGGGCAGCAGTGTCATTCGTCAGCTCTCAAACATTTGCGATTGCCAATCCTCCTGTCTAGCGTCGCTATCAGGGCAATGGGCACCTCCCATGGAATTGCTGTGTTTCTGTGTATGACTATCTGTGGAGACTATTTCTGTCTATGCAATGACTATTTTGTTCTACTTTACATTATAATGTAACGACTGTCAGTTTCCCGAAAATAAATAAATAAATGGAAAGCCGATCAAATCTCGTCACGGGAAAGGCTTATGTTCAGTCTGTGCATACGTGTTGCTCTTCACCAAAATTCACAGTCGGGCCGTATACCTATTTAAATGAGTACAATAACCATGCATCCTTGCAGCACTATGTTAGCCATCGCGCTCGAGTAGTCGAGAGGTCTGAGATGGACCCCATGGGTAACACTATCTTACTGAGTGCAATAATGAAATTTGTAAAATACAATTTTAAACTTTTACTAATTTTATCCGCTTTTATAAATTGTAAACTCTAAACATTACACTCTCATGTGCATCCAGTATATGCAAATTAAATCTACCAATATTTAGAAAATACTACAAGAAAAAAATTTCGGCTTTTTGGCGGGATCTCAGCGACTGAAGTTGCATTTTGGTTTATAATTCTTATAATTTGTTCATTCTGAGTTTAGAAGCTTAATAATGGCAGAATATTGTGCAGCAAAAGTTAGTGATGGTGTACGAGTGAAGGTAAGTTTAAATTCAAGTGCGTATAACGAAGCTTTCGGGTTCCCACAAGAAACTGCCAAAATCTTTTGTAAAGCATTCTGCCACTTTTCTGAAGAATGACTTGACCGTGACTAGACTCTGTGTACGCCAAGTGTACGACGAATTACTTGTTTTGACTGAAACTGACTTATAAACTGAAGAATTAAGAGAAATAAGACTTGGCTGTATGGGCTTAGATCCCTTTGCCTTCTCTGAGAGGAGTGAATAACAATAAATAATAGAAAAAACGTTCAATAAGTTCGCCTGAGTAATCGTAAAAATCTCACAAACAACATTGGGGGTAGGTATTAGTACCTATATAGGTATTATCCTCACTCAATTTAAATAATGGAACGCAATTGGTCAAATTGGGTATGATTGATCGTGTCTCTCTTTACTTATTGTTCAATTATTTTATTAGTTTAAACGGAGAAGACAAATCATTGTATCGTTTTCTTTTTAATCGACTTCAAAAAGAAAGAGGTTCACAATTCGGCAGTTTGTATGTTTTTTTCGTTGTTTTTAGTAATACTGAAAAAAAATGGCCTACACTGGTGTCGATTCGGATCTACACCAACTAAACTAAAACCAGTTTTGGAGTGGTGCCGTCGCATCGTACTGTTCCAGAGAGAAAGAGACAGTATTACTTTAAAACAGGTTTTAGTTTAGTTGGTGTACATCCGAATCGACACCATTGTCATAGTCATTTATACCAGAAACTATTATAGTTTTTGTTTTGGGGAGTTACTGGATAAACAAAAACACTAAAAACTTAAGGAAAATTGAAAATCAATGTAACCCACATATCTTCGAAACAGCTCGACCAATTTCCATTATCATCATCATCTGATTTAAGAGCCATGCTCTTGTCGGTGGAGATTTTTCCATATCTCTCTGCTCTCCGCCTTCCTCTTGACCTCGTACGACATACGACACGACACGATGTTCAACTTCTGCTGCATGTAGCTTATTCTCGGTCTTCCTCTTTTTCTTTTCCCCTCTATTCTTCCTTCCATTATGGTTTTGATGAAATCATAAGTTTCCATTAAACATGGCTAAAACCATCTCGCAAAAATAAGAAACCGTTTTCAAAGTCAGACACATAGACAACTTATAACCAGTGGTGTGCCCTTTATACAGGCAGAAAGGCACTGCCTACCCTAGCAAATTCTACATGTATCACAAGATAAATAAATAAATATCTTTGCACATACACACAGCGCCATCTAGGTCCACAGTAAGCATCTAGGCTTGTGTAATGGATACCAGATGATTGATAAACTACACAAATACTTATTTTTTTTGTAAATAAATACATGTATAAATGAAAAATGTCTGTATTTATCATACAAACATATGCCCTTAGCGGGATTCGAACCCGCGACCTTTCGGGATAGTAGCAGAGTTTCTAACCACTACACCAAACAGGTCGTCGATGAACAACAAAATGAACAAGTTATGAGATAGTATTATCAATGTAACAAAATTCAATGCTTCAGATTTTTGCAAGCTTTCTTCGAAATGCATTGTCAAGACAGCTGATTCATACTTGACCTGAATTATTCTAAACAGCTGCAAAGATTGCTATAAGAATAAGTTGTTATTTTGTAGTTATTATTTTTTCTATTTTAATAGCAAATTTCATAATTTTGTCTACTCTGTGACAAAACGCTGAGCACGCCACTGCTTATAACACTGGTCTTTTTTCGTCGGAGGTTAAAAGAATAAGGGCTGGTAAGTTAATCTGACGGCTGTCATATGAAGTAAGTAAGTAAGTAATCATTTATTCACTTCACAAGTGTATATCGATACATAGATATTAAGCAGATACAATCAATAAATAGATTAGGCACATTTAGAACTTGTGAAGCCTGGTTCATGAACTAGGAAAAGTATCCTGTATTCCAGGCGGTCTTCACATCCAGAAGGGTTGATATTTACATTTGTAGGTACAATATTTTGATTTGATTTTATTTAATTAAAATAATGTGAAAACAACATAAAAACTTATTAAAGCGGAATTTAAAAATAAAACATACTTTATTGACAAAGTGTGTTTTGCTGTTTTGGTATATTTACTCGAACGTGGACGCTGTTTCGTGGAGATTGCTATTTTCATAGTACCTACGGAACACGCATTGCCCGAGATCCGCTCGAATCGCACTTGGTCGGTTATTTTTCCAGTGACAGAGGGATTAGCACAAATGCTGCCTGATGCATTTTTTATTAGTGTTTGTTATTAAACAAAAAAAAAACACAACTCAGTTATTGTCCCAACACATGGTACGGGGTCGATCTGTCAAAAAGCCCCTATTAGCTCTTCTCTACACATCGGGCATGCTCCCGTAAAAATATAAAATGTAACGTTATGAGGAATGTAAATTCGGACCTTTGTATGTTTACATTTTATGGGTGGTACCGCGCTGTATTGTGGATATTAAGCTTAAATAAAATACGATGTCTTTTAACCTTGTTCAGTCACGCAACTGGTTCGTTAGGATTATTTTGAAATGATTCAAAAAGGAGCGTCCCAGTTCGAGTTACTTCCTTGTGGAGATTAAACTTTTGCGCCGATTGGGGTAAAGACCTTAGACCATGATGGGGACCGGACGCTCATAGCCTTCCGTCAATTATCGAGCGCTTAGTCGAAGCCTCGCACGACCAGGAAAGCTGGTCTTAGCACAAAAGGAGCTTCCCAATTCGACTTATTCCTTGTGGAGATTAAACTTTTACGCCGATTGGGGTAAAGACCTTAGGCCGTGATGGGGACCGGACGCTCATAGCCTTCCGTTAGGTATCGAGCGCGAAGCCTCGCACGACCAGGAAGGCTGGTCTTAGCACAAAAGGAGCTTCCTAATTCGACTTATTCCTTGTGGAGGTTAAACTTTTGCGCCGATTCTAAATACCTTAGGCCGTGATGGGGACCGGACGCTCATAGCCTTCCGCCAGTTATCGAGCACTTGGTGGAAGCCTCGCACGACCAGGAAGGCTGGTCTTAGCACAAACGGCGAGCCAATACTGTCAGCCTACTCCCGACCCTTCCGTAGTCCAGTAAGCGAACGATTTTTACTTCCTATAATCTTAAAAGTTCCTAATTTTTTGCATATGGATACACTATCTATCAGCGATAGAATAAAAATGTTTTCTAACAAAATGGGAGCTGGATTTAGGTATTGTGTAGGTATTTAGTTATAAAACATAGACTTACTGTTAATTTCATTACGTCGGGGAATATAGGTACTAATATAATATAATAATAAAAAATAAACAATCACTAACTTCTTTATACTAATATAATATATTGGGTCTTTACCTATGAAATTGGAGTTTTTTTCTTCGTTAATCATATATGTACCTACCTATTCCTGCGATCCAAATTTGCTTTTTATTGGGAAAATGGAATATTATTTCAAGGTTTCACGTGAAACATTTTATAATTTTTGGGCTAAATCACATAATAAAAAAAATTTGAACAGAGCTCTTTTCATGTGCTTCCTATAATCATTTCTTAGATTCGCTGAATCTTTTATAAAGCGGTTACTTTAAAAATTAACGCTGCCTATACTTAACTTAATGTTATCCGATAATACACACAAAGTTTAGCTAAATTTCGATTTGCCGTTCCCAAAAAAAAATCAAAAATGTTTGTATGGAGAAAACAGTCTTAATGAAATTCTTCATACAAAACGCCAATTTAATAGGTAAGGACCTATACCTATTAATATAGGCAAACGTCACGATGCAATAACCATTTTGAGAAAATATAAAGTATCCAATGATTACTTTTTTTTTAGAAAATTGTTTCAGGAGATCTTCCAAGAAGAACATCCAAACTTTCGCATTTATAATACCTATTAGTTACACTACATAGTTATATTAGTGTGAATTTAACAATCAGGTGACCCGCATGCTCGTTTGCCGCCCTTTCATATTTCATTTCAAAAAATTATCTTTAGCCTCAATCGAAATGGAAACTTTTGTGTAAGAAAACTGGACATTTATATCCCACCAAAAACATTCTGTAAAAAACTGGCCAAGTCTCGATGGAGCTGCTTGATTATCTCTAAAAAGTAATGAAATCTATACAAAGTGGTGCCAAGTGTAAGGTTCCTTACTGCGGTTTCTTTATTATTATAGTTAATGTTGTGTGACTTGGCCGTTGAAGGGTACACTGGGGTACAAAACCAGGTGCTCCATGACACCATTGCACCAATCTGTCGCCAGAACCGCTATTAATGTTATTAATTATGTTATTAAGAATGTTCAACGGCAAACTATTAGCGAATAATCTGTGTGGCGTTTACATAACATTCTTTATACGTTAGTGGCTTTATCAAGCCTACAATTGACTGGTTATTGAATCAACGTTTTCCAAGTGGCAATTTTCCATCGTCAATGCGTAGCGGTTCTGGCGACAGATTGGTGCAATGGTGTCATGGAGCACCTGGTTTTGTACCCCAGTGTACCCTTCAACGGCCAAGTCACACAACATTAACTATAATAATAAAGAAACCGCAGTAAGGAACCTTACACTTGGCACCACTTTGTATAGATTTCATTACTTTTTAGAGATAATCAAGCAGCTCCATCGAGACTTGGCCAGTTTTTTACAGAATGTTTTTGGTGGGATTTCACTTCTTTTTGTAGAAACGTGGGCATATTATATATATGCCCACGTTTCTACAAATATACTTGATACTGAAAGTTGAGTCAGTTCTACCATACACCAAGAAAGATATTGAATGGAAGAGACAAGACCCGTCTTTGGGCATACCAACTACTTGGTAGCCACTAAGTTCATCGTCGGCTTTTAATATTATCGACATTTTTTACGATAATTATTATCTTGCGAAATCAAACACAATTAAACTCAACGACCTTTAGTATATGGACAACAAATCAGAAATACCGATAATATTTAGACTAAAACCTACTTATATCTTTAAGACTTCTTTTGTCTTAATAAAAAAAACTTAAAGAAAATATTACTCTGCCTACTCAATCTATACAAACTATAAGCAAAACGTTAACTCTTAATTATGAGACAAGTGTCAATATAATTAATTATCAATGAACTTTCTACCAAAGGTACTACCTACCTAGTACTGAAATACAGCTAAATTAATGATATTTTGAAACGAAACGAAGTAATATCTAACTAAATAAACTAAACTAGAATACTAGAAAAGTACTTATAAACACGAACGCGATTCGAAGTACTGCCTAACTGTAAATTAAACCTAGAAAACTAAAAGTAGGTACTAAATAATTATCAATTAAATAAAGTATTCAATTGAAACTTCTTTTAATTCTGATAATTAAGTAATAATCAGTAATCCGTCACTAACCATATAATTCCTAACCTGTTTAAATCTTTGAATTAATATAATAACAACCTGCCAATTAACCTTAGCAAACCTCACGAAATAATCAGCGAAATCAACGAAATGCAAATAATCCCTCCTAATCCCTAGCAAACATTTTCAAGCGCAATAGAAGAATGTCGTAAACGACTGTAACGCGGCCGGTTGCCACTTTGCCATATAAGGTTATCGGAAAAACAAAACGTAAGCGCGTTTTAAAATACAGTCAACGCCATCTAGCGACGCGTGCGGGTATTACCGCCACTCTTAGCCAATGCATTATATTTTGACCAAATTTTCGTTTGTTTATTTAATTTGTGTAATGTTCGAGTAGAATAAAATTAATCGTTTGACTATTTCTTCTTGTAAACTTGTAATAAGTATAAGTAAGTATAGGTATGAAAGCCAGTCTAGTCTTATCCAGAGTTTTCCTTTAATTTTATTTATATTCGTATTAAAAGCAGAAGGGGAGGCATTCGCCCAGCAGTGGGACGCTATAGGCTAGCTTAAATTAGAAGATGTGTCCCACTACGCTGGATTTTTGCAATGACAGTCGATTTTTCTATGTACCAATAGTAGAAGGGGGCATTACCATATCTCTAATACAGCTGAGACCAGCTGAGGTTTCTTCATCAGATACTTCAGACCTTCGATTTTTGACATCAAATGAAGCGGCCCACCAAGTTGAATATTTTTTGTAAAGGCGGTATATGTCGATCTCTAATAGTTTGGTTGGGCTCTTGTGTTACCTAATCAGGGTCACCAGGTACTCCAGATCTTCGATTATCCTAGTTTTTATAGTTTTCCCTTTATGTGGCCATTGAACCATAACTCTGTACCAAATTTCAGCTCTCTGAGTTTATGGGAAGTACTAGTTCTATTTTGATGATCATGAGTGAGTGAGTGAGTGAGTGAGTGTCATAAATGCGAAACTTTGCTTTCGCTTAACTTCGGAACTAAATGACCTACAGACTTGAAATTTTGGATTTTAAGTATGTGATTATAGCTTACTGGATGACGAAAATTTCTGCGTTCTAGTCTTATCCAGAGGTTCTAAAATAGGGGCCTGAAAATGCGGCGAAATGGTTCCAGTAAAGGATGGTACGGCAGTGTTTGCTTCGCGCTCGACTTGGCGGGGGCACTGCCGTGCCCCCAGATATGTATGTATGATGTAAATATATGAAATTTATTCACGTAGTTTGTATCTGAATCCCTATTTAATACCGCACAACCTATATACTTACTTCAAATATACTGTCCTTATACCCAAAGGTTGAGGAAGAGATCGCTTTTAGTGTTAAGGACGCCAAATTGTACATTCTATTCTTACCACTTTTCTGAAACTGTATTTTCTTTTCTGTTGTGCAATAAAGTGTATTTGTATTTGTATATTTAATTCTGAGCATATTGTATCATGCCATGTACTTTGGTCATGTGTCGATATTTATCTTGCTGTCCCTTATCCGCTATTGGCTGATTGTATCGGCTAAAACGATTGATATTAGTTCTCGTTTAGAAATGAGACGTGTTACTATAACAACTGGTACTAATATCTAATCTAGTGATAGGCGATATATAGAATGATAGGCGATAGTGTATTTATTTATTTCGTAATCTAAATAGTATAAAACAAAGTCAATATCCGCGTCTGTCTGTGCACAAGTTGTTACTTTAACGACAACATTGATAGAACAAAGTATATCATCCAGGTAGATTAAACCAAAGATAGTGTTAAACTAAATATCTTCGAAACGGCTAAACCGATTTCCATGAAAATTGGCCAAGAACGTATCTTCGGGTTTAACCTTAAATATAAAAAAACTTTAGAAAACCCTCGAAAGACTATCATCAGCGCATCCCGTAAACATCCTACTGCAGCGATATAGGCCTTCCCTCGTATAATGAGGGAGTATGGGCAATAAGTCCACCACGCTGGCCCAATGTGGGTTGGGGACTTCCCATGCCTTTGAATTTTAATTTTTAGGCATGGAGGTTTCTTCACGATGTTTTCCTTCACCGTTAAAGAGCAGTCGGATAAATGCTCATAAGTAATTAAATTAAATTTAGAAACTCAAACTGGGAGACCGCGTCTTAACCGCTGACTCACCGACGACGCTCTAAACCGAAGGACTATGATAACATTGAAATAAACCAGAAACTAAAATATGTATAAAAAGATTTTCGAAACGGAGTAACCGATTTTCATCAAACTTTCAAGGAATGTGCCCTGGGTTAGTCTTTCAATTTACAAAAAAACGAACTCAAATCGGACCACGTATTACAGAGCCACGTCCGGACAACGACTGGACAAACACACGGAACGCCGTCACACACATAACATCCGTCTTTTTTCGTCTGGGGTTAAAAGTGCGCCATTAGTGGTCACTCATCCAAGCTAATCGATAACGAATAGCCAATATGACTGCGCTAGGAGTGCTTCCCAGCCTACATTTCGAGCGGAATAATTTTCTATTGTAGTTCTATGCCACATTTCTCATAAGTCTGTGGATGCATCTTACAATTCCAAGAAACCCAACATGACTTTTCCTGCATAACACGATATGAATCCGCCATTTCTCGTAAAACATCCAAATGTACGATTATTATACAAAGAAGGAGTTTTTCGCACATGCTAACGACATGTACATTCTTTTCCAAGACTCAAGAGAACTACATTCACATGAAACGCCGTTTTACTCCATCTGTGGTAGAGTTCATTTTTGTGCAAATTTTTCCAACCAGTGTAATCCTTTTGCTATTACAACGTGTGTATTCGTAAAAGACATTCGCTCTAATGCGACTTGTTTGAAGAGATTTTTTTTGAAGACGAAGTGCTTGGATTCATTGAGTTATAGAATACAAAAATATATTTTAGGTCAATATTGCACAGGTACTTCTGTAAAACAATCAAAATGACAATGAGCCATGGCAATATTATCAATCAATCAATCAATGAAATACGCTTTATTATTTAAATAAGGAAGGTACATTTAAATATCTTATAGAAACTACAAATTAGGCGGTCTTATCGCTAACAGCGATATTATCGTTCTGCCACTACACTTGGTTAAGTCCTTCATCCTGCTGTATGTAGATTAGGTTATGTAGATATCCAAATCTGGATCTAGTGCACAACCGTTGAGGTAAGCTCATTGACAGATCTATGTCTGTGTGTATATTTATATGTATCGATGCAACATTTGGAGGCTCCACTGAAAACCAGCGTTTTAGTCAAACTTCATTGAAGCATTCATTTCAACGTAAGATACAAGATATTCAGTATTTTGTTAAATGTCAATTTAAATCTATAGGAAATTAAAGTTGGGCTTAAGCATTTCTCTGTCAGTCATTACGTCTAAGCTACCTCCGCTTCGGAAAGGGAAATCATCTGTAGGAAAAAAGCTGTGAATCAAACCCATAGTGAACGGCTACAACCCATGCTGAGTTGGAGATCTTTTTGACTCCATCATGAGACACCGACAATTAAAGGGCAAACATCATGCTTACTTTCGTATGTGTATCGACTGTGTAATACTTGTACTTGATTGTCTGTGTTATGAGATGGATTTCTTTCTTTCTATTGAGGTATCCTGTACTCAATATCTTAGTTGACAGTGCTGGTTTACATTGCACCGCACGCCAGTATGTGGCTGCAGCCGGGCGGAGAACGGCGGTCAGCGGCTGAATCACGGGCACTTTGAATGGAACCCCAGCCGAGCAACTCCCATCATTGAAACCTTCTATGTCCGATAGCCTCCCGATTGGCGAGAGGAGCGACAATCCCTCCAGTTGGGTGACGTTGTCTCAGACCTTTTCAACCGACTGCCTGGGATACGCGTACCGTCGGATTTGGATGTCGCTAAATAAGGATCCGAATTGGGGTTTGCTGGTGTAACCATAACTTTTGCAAGTGGAGCTTCAAAGACTCAAGGTTACCCGAGCGACTGTGGACTGGATCCAGATCTTGGACATAAATTTATTGCAGGATGAGGTACTCCACTATATTGACAGCCATGTGCTCCACAGTTGCCTACCATATAAGTCGCTGTGCCCGCCCTTTAGAGATGGATGACAGTTGCACCGGTCTACACCTGTCCTGGAGTAAAGTTCTATTACACAAATTCATCGTTATCGTCATCGGTTATGTTCAGACATGTGATTGGTTGGCTCGTCGCTCGCTCGGCAATTTGAAGGTTTCTCATTGGTCAACGTAATCGATGACGATACCGATGAAGTTACATAATCCGATACGGCGCTCGTCCAGACAATACCAGGAGTAAAAATTGTTGATTTTATCTGAATCATGTCATAATAACAGTAGACTAAAATTATAATGCCTTATACATTCTTACATACTTCCATACTTTCCCATTTATTTCAATTCTGATTTAGTAAACTCCTTATGTAGTCAAAACTATAAACCATTGGAAATGTAAAATTTCGTTCATTACAGCTTCACTTTACATAGCAACACTATTTTGGAGTATTATTTAAGTACGGAGAACAGAAGCTATAAAGAGGTTGAATGGCGACTCCTTGGCGCGCACCGCCCGCCACCCGGTTCCGTTGACAAGCAATTCACATTTATCGCCATTCTCCGCCAAATTTACCTATTTTAGACCTGTGATAGGCAACAGAGCCATTAGTACGGAACTCCCAGAACCGTCTGCCCAGTGTGTCGCTTGGGGCAAGTCCTACTAAGGAAAGAGATCAGACTTTTATAGGTCAGTGAGGTGTGTGTAACTGCATAACGTCATTATTTCGTAGTTGCATAAACATATCCATATAATTCACATAATAGTACAAGGAATACACGATGCAAATTCATATAAAGTCCTTCGGTCATTCCTGAACGGTTGTCATGATATGAAAATATCTCTACATAACTGTATGAAGGGGTTATAATAGTATAATTCAGTAAGGGTCGCTTATTGTTCCTTTAGTATTATTAATACAGTTTCTAACTAACTGTACTACCCTCAATGGACCGTTTATATGATGCTGATTGTTATTCTGGCGACAATTTACATAAAAACAAAGGGAAGGGCGAGCTGGGACAGACCGCGAAAATTATTTCCGGACGTAAAATACAAACGTGGATTTATACGTACATAAATTTCGGGAGGATATATTTTTTTCGGACAGTTGCAAAGTAAGCCAAGCCGCAAATGTGACTTTCCCATAAAAGACGTGTTGTTTACACTTGCGAGCATACATGTTGGTGCACCCAATATTTCACTACTGATCCATAGTTATACGAGTATTTATAAATTATTAGACAACTAGCTTTCCTACCATGAAATTACTCTTATGGCGTACTGATCAGGATCAAAAGTAGCCTGTCCTTCTCTAGATTCCAGGCTACCATTCATAAAGACCTGTTGAAAGGTTTAGTCATGAAAAGGTAATAGAGGGATAGAAACTTTCGCATTTATGTATTAGGTCCTTACCTATGAAATTGGCGTTTTGTATGAAGAATTTCATTAAGACTGTTTTCTCCATACAAACATTTTTGTTTTTTTTTTATATGAGAGGGCGGCAAACGGGCATGCGGGTCACCTGATGGAAAGCAATCACCGCCGCCCATGGACACCCGCAACACCAAAAGGGTCACAGATGCGTTGCCAGCCTTTGAGGAAGGTGTAGGCTCGTTTCTTGAAGGTTCCAATGTCGTACTCGTTCGGGAATACCGCTGCCGGAAGTCCGTTCCACAGGTTTTTGGAATGGCAAATCCAAATTTAACTAAACTTTGTGTGTATTATCGGATAACATTAAGTTAAATATAGGCAGCGTTAATTTTTAAAAGTAACCGCTTTATAAAAGTTTCAGCTAATCTAAGAATGATTACGGGAAGCACATGAAAAGAGCTCTGCTCAATTTTTTTTTATTATGTGATTTAGCCCAGAAATTAAAAAAATATTTCATATGAAACCTTGAAGTAATATTCCATTTTCCAAGTAAAAAACAAATTTGGATATAGCTTTGAAAATCGCAGGAATTGGTACATATGATTAACGAAGAAAAAAAACTCCAATTTCATAGGTAAAGACCCAATATTAGTGTGTACGTGCATGGATAATGAAGTAGTTTTGGTGCAGACTTCGCATTCTCAGTCCTACAATTTTCCTGAAAGCCACGATCAACAGTGGTACTCTACACGATGGCGCCTACTGAAGGCAGACGGCGCCGTATACGAGAACCCGATTACCCATAACCAATTAAAGAAATGATTAAAGGGTGAAAAAGTAGGAAAGAAAGAAAGTCCCAACTCTCAGCAACTGGAAATGAAGTTAATGTGACGCATAACAGCCAACATGCTAACCTGATGGAGGCGAGAGTCAAATGAAGCCTGACTTCCTAATTTTGGACACCACGGATAGCGCCATATCGCAGTGAGCATTAATAGTGGGGCAGCAAAAGCAAGCAAAGGGCTACGAGAGATTATAGTGCCAGGTAAAGGTTTGGAAGTTATGCACTGATGGTAAGTCGCATTCGCTATTCGTTTTCCATTTAGCGAAGTTAAGCAACACATGGCGCAGTTAGTCCTTGGATGGGTAGTGGCATTTTTATGCGAGTGTATCCGAGCTCGGATGGTGTTTTTAACAGTCGGTCCCGGTTGTTTACAATTTGAAAATTATTACTGTCAGTGGCGTGATTTATAACTTGCAACTGGAAAGCGATCGGTTGTAGTTGCTATTATCGTACTTACGAACCAATCGCAATAACCTATAATGGGTAACTTTTAGGAACTCCTTGCGACACGATATCGCTCTATACTGAATAGTGTAGAAGAGGTCTATTAGTCAATACTTTGACCAGAAATAAGCCATACAGCAGAACAAATGTGGCTAGTCTTGACCCAGTTAGGATTTCCGTCACGAAGGACACGAAAATATTTTTATTTTACAATATTGATTAGAATACAGTGATTAAAATGTAATATAAAATAAAATCGCAGAATAAAAAAAAAAATTACAGGGTTTTAATCTACGTGGCTTTAAACATCCTTCCTGGAAGCGAAGGCATTAATATAATGTTATGCATTGAATTTAATGTGGAAACAAAAATTGTATCCGACTGTTGGCGAGATCCTGAATTTATGGCTGAACTTTAAAAAGGAGTCTCTAATCTAAATAAAATTTTTGTGGACGAATTTTATTATCATCTCAAAGTTATTTAGAATTATGCAAGGTTTTTCTTTTGTCTGTGGATGAATATTACAAACGATTTATACAGGTGGCCCTTGCCGTTGGCCATTATCTTTAGTGCATTGCTGACAATGCAATGAATTAAACAATCTAGTAGGTATATAAATCGAAAAATTAAATTTACTCTTATACACTTCGGAGCAACATGCATGCATGGTGCTGTTACATTTCGATTTATGTTTAATTTTACTCGTGAGGAGGAAGCTAAAGGCCAAGTCCTAAATATTGTATATCCAAAATATGTTAGTGCAAAGAGCAGCTATATCCCAGTTATTGTTGTAACTAAGTCCCGGCTATAGAAGCAATGGAACAGCTAAGTCGTGGCTATTGAAATTAAGTCCCGGCTGTTGATTCAAATTCAAATTATTTTATTTTCAGTAAAATATCAGTTTTAATAAATGAGTTGTTAAGGTCTTCTTGTAAGTATTGTAAGTTCTTGTAAGTAGTAAGTAAGCAATACAGTTGATAGAACTGAGTCCCGGCTGTTGATGCAACTAAGTCCCAGCTGTTGATGCAACTAAGTCCCAGCTGTTTATGCAACTAAGTCCCGTCTGTTGATACAATGGAACATCTAAGTTCCAGTTCTTGATATACTCGTAACTAAGTCGCAGCTGGCCCCGCTGTTGATACAACTAAGTCCCAACTTTTGATAGTATCAACGTGATATAATGGAACATCTAAGTTCTAATTGTTGAATTGACTAAGTCGCAGTTGGCTCCGGCTGTTGACACAACTAAGTACCGGTTTGTAGTAAGTATTGCCTGGGTTTTTCTTAATTGATCAACGGTTAGGACCAGGCTGCCCTGTGGTATGGGTAAAGACAGACCTTTTCATCCAAGGTAGATCTGTCACGGGCAGTAGTAATCATTTATCCAGGGGATCAATTTTGAGTTTTAACGTCACTACGCAGGACATTCGATTCAGGAAAGGATGAAGAACCGATATAGCTTAGCGGATGAGTAACTTGAAATGGCACTGACTAGAGCACATGCTTGACGAACTGATCGCCGCCGGGTGGAGAATTAAAGTTCTAGAGTGGATACCACACACCGGCAAGAGCTGTGTATGACGTGTGTCCAAAATGTAGACAGATGACCGGGAAGGTGGCGGGAAATCATAGTATGTAGGCCACTTCCAACCTATCGCTGCGGAAATGTATGGAGACGCTTGTGTTCAGCAGTGGACGTCCTGTGTGGCTGATATGATGGTGATAATGAGATATGTTGGCGACGGCCATAATGCTAATTTTTACCCTCTACGGGCGGATGCAAGTTATTAATCGCTAACGTAGATACATTAACATCCTAGTCCATTACTGAAAGAAAAGAAAGAAGAAAGAAAAATTTATTTAAACCCATCTCATGACACAAACAATCAGGTACAAATATTACACAGTCGAGACACATGCAAAAAATAACATTGTGTTTGCCATCTAATTGTGGAGTTAAAAAAGTCTCCAGCTCAGCATGGGTTGTAGCCGTTCACTACAACGCTGGTTTTCAGTGGAACCTCCAAATAAGCTGGATATAAGCCTTCTACTATACGCTCACGCTCACTGCATCTAGGTGCAATCCGTGGTATAGTATGAAAACAGAGGGCCGAGCTTCACTCGAGTCCTTCGCCGTAGGGTTGGCCTAGTACGATATTGAATTTCACTGGCTTCACTCTCATTTACCGAAGGCAAGGAGCGGGAATCCCGTTTTTCCTACTTCCATATCCTGTTTCTATCTTTAATTTGTCTTCAACTCAACTTTTAAATAGATTTCCATTTTGACAACTTATTTATATTATTACAAAACAAAATCAATTAACATAAGTGTAGTTAACTCGATTTGGAATTTAGATAACACCATTTAGTTGGTTGATGTACCTATTTGGATAACGTCTTTCGCCGTTTTTACACTAGGCGGATCAGTGTACGTAACAGCATACTTAAATGCGCTAAGAAAGCGAATACCTACATTATAGTGCACTCACTGCAATTTATTTATGCTAAAGCATATCAGGTGTCGAGTGAGGGTGTCATCCGATCCTATATACTACTCATAATCACGTCACCGCTACTGCAACGTCTTTACTGTTTTCTTAAGACTCGCATCTCTGTCATATTTCCACTTTTTTTCAAAAATTTATATACATATTAAAAAAGGATACGTTTAAATTGTAATTATGATAAGTACTTCTTTTTACCCGACTGCTTTAGGAAGGAGGGAAATGTTTTCCGTGTATATGTACATTTTTATGTTACCTCCATTAGCTAAAACGGATTGACCCACAGATTTTCTAATACAAATCTGTGGCTTGACCGATTTGAAGGCTCAGGTATCGTTAGTTTTAGCTTGAACCCCAGAGTGTCATATGATACTCTATATGTTAAAAAATCAGCACAGCGCTCGTAAAATACGAAATAAGCAGTTGGGATTATTGTTATTTCTCTTTATTAGACCAACAGATGTGCAGTCCACTTATACATATATTATTGTTGTTATAAAGTGTTTGCAAACAAACAAAGGTTACAACCACGGAGGTTACAACTAGATTTTTGTAGCTAAAATATAATCTGGTTACCCATTTAACTAATGAACTCTATAATCTTATTTTTTAATTAGAGTTGTACAACATAAATGCAATAAATTGAAATTGAGAGTTCCATCGCCGGCTTTGATGTATGACATTCCAAATATCTGTCATTGTCACAGTGCATCTATTAAATCCACGAAATGCTGGAATCTGTACGCTAGTAATGCTGTCGTCATGTGTGTCGTCACCATGTATCGACTCCGTGACCGCACACCATCAAATATTTGTGGTACAAATAACTAAAGGCGGATGTCGGTTTTCCTGACGCTTCTTTGCTTTAAAATGGTAGTGCTGGCTGGTGTTATTTAAATTCAATATTTACCTCTAATCTCGCCAGCCTTCGTATTTTACAGATAAACTATAAATTGAAACCTTAGAAATCGCTGGATGCAGGCCGCTTCCAACCGGGCACTCTGGAATTCTATGGGGGAGGCCTATGTTCAGCAGTGGACGTCCTGTGGCTGATATGATGACGATGATGATGAGAAACGATAATTAAATATATCATCCCGATAAAACTGTCGAAACGGCTTAACTGATTTCTATTAAACCTGTCTAAAAAAACCATCCCGCTAACACCAACTTGCAAAAATAAAAAAAAAGTGTTCAGATTGATTCCGCCGTTTTGGCGCTACAACGGCAAAGATCGACACACAGACGTATGTTTCAACATATAAGACGAGTAATATTAACAATCTAGGGCGTAAGTCGGATTCTTTGTGTACGACCGACCGACCGGACGACCGATTGGTGTAGTGGATAGCCACCCTATCAGCGAAACCAACGGTTGCGGGTTCGA
Organism: Oegoconia quadripuncta; assembly: GCA_949316235.1. Lineage (NCBI taxonomy): Eukaryota > Metazoa > Arthropoda > Insecta > Lepidoptera > Autostichidae > Oegoconia > Oegoconia quadripuncta. The sequence goes on along the minus strand of OX438755.1, from coordinate 15,869,921 downwards.
ATCCCGCGAGGGGTAAATGTTTATATACAGGGTGTAACGGTTAAGTGTAGTCATATTTTAAGGGCTTGTTCTACCCATCAATACGAACAACTTTTACTATGGGGGCAACTTCGAAATCGCGAAAAAAAAATCAGCTGTTTCATACATTGCATCGGGAGGTTATTGAAATTTTCTATGGAACAGCTGATTTTTTTTTCGCGATTTCGAAGTTGCCCCCATAGTAAAAGTTGTTCGTATTGATGGGTAGAACAAGCCCTTAAAATATGACTACACTTAACCGTTACACGGTGTATAATAACTTATTACAAAAGTTTGTCTAAATATTTTATGTGACAGTTATTTATCGATTTTTATGTAACCATGACAACTATCCCACTTACAATAAACCTATTAATGTTGTATAAGAAGTAAGAATCTATAATTGGCTTAACATTAGTAACTAAATCCTATTTAAATATTGTATAATTTATGCTGTTGATTCTGTAAGAATAAATAAAATAAAAATAAAAATAAAAGTAAATTTATATAAATATTTGGATGTTTGGATGTTCCGAACAGTAAACAACATATACAGACATGCACACGTGACGGGGGGTGAGCCTATCACCGCCATTAAAATGTGCATGTCCACACATGTTTTATGGTGTTTAGTCTTGTTTTACGATACAGGTAAAGACGGGTTAGTTCTCTTTTTTAAATACCGGAAACCACACGGCGCACCTTTTGTACCTATATATCTGAATATTTGATTTTGTGCTGTATGGTTCGGCACGTAAAAAGATTAGAACCAACCCTTCTCTTCCCGTGGGTGTCGTAAAAGGCATCTAAGGGACTTCACACCGAAAAACATCTATAGGCTCACCTCTGTCACGTGTGCATTTCTGTATACTTATTTCGAAAGATGAACCGTGGATGTTGTTACAAACATCAGCCTTTTAATGTTTGAAACACCCAAACGCTAATGTTTGGGATATCTCTGATCACCCCATTTGGGATAAAATGATGTTATGTATTGTATGTTAATATTTCATTTTCAAAGCAACTTTCTAAATCTCTGACAGCTTTACCCGTTGGCAAGGTTAATCAAATGAAATGACCTAGTTAAGTAGTTGCTTTGCATATAGCGTCAAAATAGTAAAGAATTTGTGTTGTAACCTGTGCTCAAGGGTTTGCATCAATCGTATTGTCTCTCAGGTGATGGAGTGGCAGCCAGCCCGCATCGCGCACCAGCGCAGGCGATTCGTGCGTGTAAATCGATATCTAAACATATCATGTAGGATACAGTCAAATTGTAAGAATCTCTAATGGAAGGAACCTCCTCCAATGAGGAATCTCGGTCACACACCCGCTGCACGGCGAAACATGCCCTTAAACCAAGACAGTAATGAGAGCATGCGAAGTGTTCGCCCTAGCTAGCTAACGACTAGGAATTACTCAAAACATACCCCTTATTTCTAACTTAAGCTTTAAAAGGAGGAGCGAAGGTTCAATCTCTGTTTAAATTGCCGTTTATTTTATTAATAATAGGCTTTTAAATTATGTTCAATTTGCTTTGATAAATATTTTCGACATTTTATTGAAACCTGAGGCTTGGTCTTGTTTATTTATAATGGTGTTTCTTGTTGCAGGTAAAATTAGTGGATCGCAGCAGAATAGGTAACTAAAACTTTATAGAAATATACTTATTTATTCTTTATCATGGGCCAGCGTGGTGGACTATGGCCCATATTCCCTCATACGAGGGAAGGCCTATATCCCTGCAAAATGGTGATGATTCTTATTTAACACTGTACAGAATTTAGCAGAATATAAACGTATACTATAGAAATGCTAGATTTAATTAGAATTTAAGAAACGAGCCTACACCTTCCTCAAAGGCCGGCAACGCATCTGTGATCCTTTTGGTGTTGCGGGTGTCCATGGGCGGCGGTGATTGCTTTCCATCAGGTGACATGCTCGTTTGCCGCCCTATCATATAAAAAAAAAAAGGAACTAAAAAGTGTGGATACGAGTTATATTTAAGCAGGGTGAAATACAATTCGTGTAATTCCTGTTTTCTGGTGACTCCGCTCCTGACTACGAACAACTTTCCACTAGGAACAATGGCCGAATTCAGTCGAAAATTGTTGGCTTTGCATAGAGATTGATTGCTAAAGAGTAATCGAAAATTTTTTGATCGAATTCAACTATGGTTCCTTGGGGTAGGTTGTTTGTAATCAAGAGAGGCGTCAATTCGAATTATATATTTACCCTCTGATTCATAAAAATTTACAAACGCTTTATAAGCCTGTTTTAATTAAAGTATGTTTTGTCACTTTCTTTCATTACAACATTTCCTTATGAACGACAGAGCCAAAACATACTTCAACTAATGGCTTATAAAGCGTTTGTAATTTTTTATGAATAAGACGGTTAGTCTACACTTCATTTCGATTGCGATAGGAGAAAATAAAAGAAATACAAAAATTACAATTTCAATTTTCGCAGTTCAAAATAAACCATGCAATCATTTCAATTTTGTATTATGCAACGTTGATTGTAGAGTCAATATATAAACTATTTTAACATACAAATAATCGTTAATATTAGATAGAAAACATTGTTCTATTGTCAATACAACTATTTATATTTTGATATCCCTGTGTTTTTTAACAGCGTTAGGAGTGTTTAAGGTGGTAGTTTATAATATTCTAAAGTCCCTAGGGATTAAAAATTACACTTTGGTTTGTCTAGGCAAATTTTTGAGAGAAACTAATAGGTAAGTATACCTTATACTGTGGCCATTTACAGATGTATAATACCTTCTATCTACATACTCCAGTTAAGTATATTAATGTACAGTAGAATAAAGTACTACCCTATTAGCGAACGATATTACAAGCCCGTAAATTAATTTCTTTTAGTGCCATATTTAAAATTCTGTTCGATAAATAAACTAACAAGCATAGTCAATTAATTAACGAAGTGTAGTATATAGTATGTTTAATAATTATACTACAGCTTGTTAGCCATGCAATGAATAAAAAAGAACATGAGAAAAAGAACTAAAACTACGAAGATTTCAGTGTTTGAGTTGATTGTTTTTTTTTAACCACGACGGGTTCGTGCTTGACCTCAATCACACCTTATGTTAAGTGAAGATGAGGTCGAGGTGGAAGCTTACTGACCCGGAAACCCTAACACATTTGGGGGACTGGCTATCTTATCTCTGACAACCGGCACACAACAATGCTATTAACATGCTGCTTGGCGGCAGATTTAGATAAGATGGTGGTAGCTATCCAGGCGGACATTTAAAATGCTCTACCACCAACCAAACCGAGTACTTAAACATGTACCCCGCTGGGGATCGAAGCCGCGACCTCGTCGCGATCGTAAACCCAATGTTGTTTACATTGAGCCACGGAGGTGGTTTTCTCTATTTTTTCTAGTTATAAGTATTATTTATCAACAGGACAAATATTATCTCATGCTACTGGTGGTGGTTCACTTTTACATTTATATTGTTTCTATTATTAGTTCTGTGTTGATAACGCAATTAAGTTAATGGCACATAAAAATATAAACTTACCACGCATATCATTAAGTCAGCATATTTTTCAGCGATATTATTAGTGGAGGCAAATCACGAATGGGGCCATTTATTTTGTGTGGAATTATGAAAATAAAGCCATTATATTATGCAACCTCATAGCATGACTGGGGTATATTTACAAACTCCCTAGAGTGTAAAATGGAAATGATTCTGTTGATTCTTGGAGCCACTTGTGGTACAGTCGTTATACATATGACAATCATTAACTCTGTCCGTTCTTGACCCCTTCCTTTTTTAAACCCGAACGCAAAAGAGAGGTGTAATAAGTTTGAAGCCTATGTGTATCTATTTGTGGCATTGCAGCGTCAAAACGACCACCATTTTCGACCTCATCTTCACTTAACATCAGATGTGATTGAGGTCACTCACTTTTTTTTAATTTTTTTTTATGCATAACGGGTGTGATTGAGGAAGTGGTACTTGACCTCAATCACACCCGTTATGCATAAAAAAAAATAAAAAAAAACACGGCTGAACGGACTTGAAAAAGGTATTTTTATTTTCGAAAATTGGAGTTTGTGAAGTGGTATTTAGTTATGTTTGATGAAAATTGCTTATACCATTTCGGAGCTATTTATATACCTTGATGATATAACCATTCTTTCTCTTGGGGTTTTAAAAATAATTACAGAGCATTTCCATGGAGAGCGCATGTTTTTTGTCAGGACACCAAAATCACACATTACTACGAAATACAGAATTGATTAAAATTACTATGTATCTTAAGACTATTGCGTAACTGGAGAGTTTTAGTCCAGTAAACATACGTCATTTTTGTGGTGTGACTTCCTATAATTTTAAAGTTCCTGATTTTTTGTAGAAGGATAGAGTACCCTCCCTAAACAAATAAAAATGTTTTCTAACAATTTTGTAGCTTGCTGTAGGTATACTATAGGTATTTAGTTATAAAATCTGCAATATTAAATTAAAGTTACCACTATGAACTTCATTATGTTGTGGGAGATGCTAAGTTCCCCTAAAACAATTTTCTAAAAAAATAATCAACTTTATATTTACTGCTACTTTATATTTTCTAAAAATAGTTTATGTGGTCGTGAGATTTGCCCTCGGTGAAATTTTTCATAAAAGTAAAGAAGTTATTGATAGATTTTTTTGAAAATCTAAAGGTTCTAAGTATATCCTCCGAAGCATGGAAATTCTCAGTAGTAATTTTAATCATAGTCCATGTTTTATTACTAAATGTCTATATTATATCTAAAACAAGCTACTAATTTGTTAGATAAATCGATCTTAAGATTGAGATCGCGTCTGGTTTTTGTTTTTTTTTTCCTGTGCAATATAGAATAGAGCGGGTATATTATTATTTGGTAGAACCAGTAGGAGAAAAGTAATGAATCCTTTTTGTCAACGAAGTGTTAATCATTAGTATTATAGGTAATTACTGAGAAAATAACCTGAGATAATTAGGTATATATATATGTATAATAGTTCAAAACCTTATTCATCTGCAAAGATATATACGTGGCTCTCTCTGCCCTAGATTCCTAATTGCTCTTTCGTGGCACCTTAATGACTTCCCCAATTTCAAGAAGGATTTTTAAATGACTGCGACTCACCCTTTGTTTAGTATATCATTATGACTCACGTATGCTCTGAAATCTGTGAAATGAAATGAAATGAAATCACTTTATTTGCATTGATTTTTGGTGGTGTGGGTGGTAAATATATTACAAAATTCCCGCAAAAACCTGCCTATACGAGGCGTGCAAATATTTAAGGCTTAAATTACAAATTTTACAATTTCCACTATTTTACGTACGTACGTAGTAGTACGTATGTGCGTTTAGTAGTTTAGTAGTTTTAAATAGGATTTTAAAAGGGAAACTATATTGAGTTTCTATGGAGTTCTGAGTCGTAATCTTAGCAAAATATTGCTGAATTGTTTCCCTTTGCTACTGTGACACTTACTAACCACCTGCTTCGTAGACGTAAAATACCCGGAGATCGCTAGTCTCACATTTTGTCCTTATCAACCGACACTAATACACACTTTTAATTTAATATTAATCCTACCGAGCACCTTTGTTTACTACTTGTTTTGTTTAGTTTTTTTTATGATTGACTGGATTCGCGTTTGATCACAATCTCACCTGATGGAAAGTGACGATGTGCACGCGATCCCAGTAAATGTCTGTTCACTCTGCTCTTGAAGATCCCAAGGTTGTACGATTCAGGAAGGACTGACCCCGGAAGAGAATTCATGCCTTGGCTGTTCGGATGATGAATGAAGAGTCCTTTTCTTTTCTTTATGAAATAATAACCTACCACCTTCAGCCACATAGTAACAGTCGTCCTATTAGAATAATCTTTAATTTAATTACATTAAATGTACTTATTAACATTAATTATAACATGTAAATAATATGTGTTTATTTACAAAAAAATAAAGTATTTATGTAGTATATCAAACATCTGGTATCCACAATACAAGTCTATAGTTGCTTACTGTGGAACTAGATGGCGCTGTGTGTATGTCTAAGGATATTTATTTATTATTATTTATTTATTATTGTTTATTTATTATAAGACCCGTGTTAAGTATGAATGTGGAGGGATATAGAGGTAGAGGAAGACCAAAGAAGGTGTGGGTAGACTGCGTGAGGAATGATATATGTGTGTACTCACCGTACGGAGATGACTGCTGATAGAGGAGAGTGGAAGAGAATGACATGTTGTGCCGACCCCACCTAGAGTGGGATAGGGGCAGGAAAATGATGATTTATTATTTATCTATAATTATTATTGTAACTGCCTTAAATACATTCTTTGGTAGCAGCAACTACTCAGCCGGGGGGGGACTGAAAATCAGCAGCTTTGTTGAATCCCTACCCTTTCACCTCAACCTTGTCCTAGTTTTAATAAACACTTAATTTAACCATTAATTAGGTTTATTCCACTATATTCACCTGGGTGATATCACCTGGGTTTGGGATGAATAAATATCTTTTTATTATATTTATATAAAATATAGAGAAATTGTTTAGTGGTGTCAGATATTTATGAACATAATAAATTCATAATTTTCGACTTCAAAGGTTGTTATGATGTACCCGTGCGTGAGTTTGACAGACTGTTGTGAACGCTATATCGTCATACATTATCAGTGTATAGTCTGCAGGTGGTTATAGCTTGAGGCGAGATCGATTGTGGACGGTAGGAAACGTTTGCCGACATAACTATGAATTGAACACTTAAAAAACCACCCGAGGAAAGGATTTATATTATTTATATGCTGTTCGTGGTTATTTTTAAGTTTAAAATGTTTAATTAGGCTTTTTCGCCTGAAACACAGGAATACCTAGTTCAGGCACCAGTGTTTACATGCCTATTTATAAGTTTTTCTTTGTGATTTAAATTTATTTGCTTAAGTATATCAATTACGACACAACAACTTTATCAAGAACATAATTGAAGGAAAGGCCGTGTCGTATCAGGAAGTCAAAGAAAAGGCGGAATATAGAGAAGTGTGGAAAGGACTCCACCGACAAGAGCATAGTTCTTAAATTGAAGAGAGAGAAGTATATCAATAAAGATTATTGTTATTAAATCAAAAATCAAAATCAAAATCAAAAATATTTTATTCAATGTAGTATACAAAAATATCACTTAATGAAAGTCAACAAGTTATTTTTTTTTTAAACTACATCGCTTCGCAAGGTATTATGGTTAGGGAGAAGAAGCGACAAGAAACTCCGCAACAACACATCTTTTCAATTTGTTTCCATCTTTATAATAATATTACATTTTATATAACATATTACAAAACGTACGTAAATAAAACGTATATGTAAGTATATAAATTCTTAGTTATATAATACATACATACGTACATAATGTCACGCTTGTTTCCCGTAGGGGTAGGCAGAGACCACAGACTTCCACTTGTTACGATCCTGACACACCTCTTCTGCTTCCTTCACTCTCATAAGGTTCACTCACTTCACTCTCATGTAGAACCACATGCTCGTCGGTTTAGGGTATTATATAATACGACCGTTACTAATATAGCAATAGTTATGGTAATCAAGCAATGTACCTACAAACTAAGGGAATTAAACCGAGAAACCATAAACACTAATGACTCTAATGCATCTGATCTTAGTGGCCACCCGACCTTATCGGGATGGCATTACTCGGCCTCTATCAAGGGTACTAAATAATTGTTATACTATAAGCGCCATAACTAGTTTAGTACTCGGCAAATGTCACGCAGTTTCATATTAAAAATGAAAATGAAAAAATGTTTATTTCAGTACCTTAATAGAACAATCAATGAGGTAGCGGGGGTCTCCTTTTAAGTATAAGATACCTGTGTTAGGAGGCTCCGCTCTTCCATAACTAAATGTCAAATATTTGTCCAATTAAGGTGACGGTGAAATAGGTTAATATTATGGTACTTATAAAATAAGAACGAAATAAAAATGTGAATAATAAAAAAATAAGGATCCACGTAACTAATAACATAAAAATAGGTAACGGCGTTACAAAGTAAATTTACAAACGTTATATGATGATGGGCTTGCTTGGAAGAGACAGCTACTGGCGATAAGGCCGCCTAATTTGTAGTTTCTATAAGATATTTAAATGTACCTTCCTTAAGATACTAGAAGGGTTGAGTGATCAAGGCGAATTGAACGACACCTTGTAATTCTATTCATAAATGGAATGACGGTTCTATCATATTCGTTTGTCAGTTCATTGTCCCGTAATTCACTGATACCAAAATAACAGTATCCATTACGTTTAAATTATACCAATTGAAACTTCTATTTACTATAATATAGAATACACTTCAAGGAAATGTAATGTTATATGTCTATGTTTCCATTTTGCTAACGCAGTGATATCAAATACAAAGGATAACATGCTTGTTTGTTCGCCGTATGAACCTTGCTTGCTTGGTTGTGGGAGAGGAATAATATTAGTAATGATGTACTTAGTTTAAATAATTAGGTTACTGAACACTGAAATGTGGCCTCTTACTTTGTGCCTCATAAGAAAGCTCAAAGTCACGCAACGAGCTATGGGACATGGCGATGCTCGGCGTTTCACTACGTGGTCGAATCAAGAATGAAGAGAAGAAGTTAGGCCGCAGCATGGTGTCTTCCGTGTCTGTTTTTTCTATGGACTTTGTATCTGATCTGGTTACTTTTGGTCAGACTTATTTGTGTTTTGTGTGTTTATTTGTGTCCACATTATGCTGTAGGTTGGAAACACTACACGCATCAACAGCCGGTAAAAGTTCATAACTGGACATAAGCCTCTGCTATGGCGCGATTTGCAATACTTTCCATTTGTCCTAATTGCCACCATAATGAGCAGGCGGTCGCAGATTGGTAGTAGTTGGGTTGGACAAACACTACACTACCCATTAAAAAGCTTCTTTAACTGAGGTTGTCTGGAAGAAATCGCTATCAGCGATAAGACCGTCTTTGTACACTTCATCATTTTATTTAATTTTTCGGAAAACCAACAGCTGCAATAACACTAATAGAAACTATTATAAGAAACAGAGAGCCAATTACAGGTCCTCACAAATAGAATAAATTATATAATTCAATAACATGCATTATCACACTTATACATTTTTTGCCCTCGCGGTACATATACCAGATTCAAACAACAATAACAAAAAAAAACAAATATATGTTAAATGTTCTTTGTATTTTATTTTGTGTGCAATAAAGGGTTTAATAAGCTGGACCGAGAAGACAACAAATGAAGAGGTGTTGACGGTAAAGAAGAGATGCCTGTTAGCCACAGTTGAGAACCGAAGAGGAAAGATGATAGGTCACTTGATAAGACACGATATTTTTTTGAAGAACATAATAGAGGGAAAGATTGAAGGAAACAGAGGAAGGGGAAGACCTAGGGGTAATTACTTTGACCAAGTGAAAGAAAAGGTGAATGTCGTGTCGTACCAAGAGTTTAAAACGAGGGCGGAAAGTAGAGAGACATGGTCGTTACTCCACCGACAAGAGCATAGCTCTTAAATTGAAGAAGAAGAAAGGGTTTAATAATAATAATACTGACTGGTTCAAATCAAGAATTATTGTGTCGAGTACCGTGATGTGAAGGAAAAGGGAAGATCTCCCACCGGGCTGTTCGACCAGAGAACCGCTGGCCGTCAGTTCTTAGTGGCCTGTCATTCAATGTCTTCACAAATCTTCGCTGGTCCTATGTAGAATTTGCGTTCTGATTGGTCGATTCCTCTACAATTTCTAAAAAATTAACTGCGTTTGAAAAGCAATCTCTTAGTCGAAAATATTACTAATATTTCCTCAATTTGTTGTTCCCCAAACATTTTTACGATTTCAATTTCGACTAGCATGAGATGAAATTTTCCCTTTGACAAAATTACCTTCAAATAAAAGGAGAAGCACCTCTTTGACGCGGAATGCAAATTTTGAAATGCCAGAACGAATTTTCCGACCTTTGAGCATATAGGTTCAATTTTTAGCGCAATACACTCAAAAAGCTGTGAAATGCCAGACGTGTGGCATTTGAAGAGCGAAAGCGATTAATAATTTAGAATTTTCTACGTAAAAGTATTGAAATATGTGTTTTTTAAAATCTAACATTAAAAAAAATATTCTATAATATGGCAAACTTATCCTTTTTAGTTTGGTGATTGATCTTAAAGCTTAATGTCACAATGTCAATGAGCAAATTATTAGTCTGCTGATGAGTGACAATTGACTACGTCTATCGAGAACTTCTCCAGGTAGCTTACAAAAAACTATAATGCGTGTACCCACTAGATGACTCTAAATGCTGATTTTTGTTTATGCCTTTCATCGAGTGTAGAAAAAAAAAGCTAAGGTGTTGCTAATGACTCGTACGTATACAATTCAAGCGTCGGTGGCTCAGCGGTTAGGACGCGGTCTCTCAATTTGGGAGGTCCAAGTTAGATACCCAGGCAAGCCATGTACCAATGAGTTTTTAAATTTAATTTAAATTACTTTTTTTTTCGGGAAGGTGGAGAAATCCTCATAAGACATACGACATCACCTGCAGCTATAAAATATAGCGAGGCCATATCCACTCGAAGGTAGTGCCGGACTCGTACCGGTTAAAACTCCCCCTATTACCCACACCTTTCCGGCAGCTGCCTGGAACTTGGGTGCACCTTCAGACAGCTGTCAGGTGCCCTCCAGTTGCTCTATACCTAAATTAATTAAGTGCATTTATCCGACTGCTCTTAAACGGAGAAGGAAAACATCGTGAGGAAACCTGCATGCCTGAGAAATAAAAATTCAAAGTGAAGTCCCCAACACGCATTGGGCCAGCGTGCTGGACTACGGTCCATACTCCCTCATTATACGAGGGAAGGCCTATATCCCTGCAGTGGGATGTTCACGGCCTGATGATGATGATTAAACTGAACATCCAGTTCACAAAATCAGAATTGTGCAATGTATTGTGAATTTTATTCACTGACCTAGTAAAAACAGTAAAGTAAAAAGTACCTATGAAAAACAGTGTCTTGTTCGTTTTCTTTATAAAACATTTTAACAAATAAAGCTCACATTACTCAATCAAGTAGCCTATCGTAACAATTCTTTTATGGCTGTGCAGATAGTTTGCAACTAAAGTTGTAAGAACAGCGCACTTGTTCATTTATAAAAATTCCTTTCCTTCCTTTTTTGTTTGAACACTATCACTATTTCGCTACTATTTATTATCTGAAACTCAATACTATATTAAGTTACTTGATGTTCTAACTCTAACCTAGTTATCGGTGAGTGTTTTTAACTAGCGGACGGCTGCTCTCCGTCAGTCTAGTACCACTTAACTATTTCCGCTCCCCGATCAAGGCTTCACGATTGTTTCGATGCTGAAACATTTTGCAATGATTTCTGTTTTATTTTCAGTTTTGAGTTTATCCTCAATTATTATAGGAGTCTGAAACTAAAGTAGTGAAGAGATAATCTCCATAGTTTAGTCAGTTTAGTTGATTTATTGTCTAGTTGATGGTGACGTGCGTATTCTTTGGCCATCCACGCTTTTAGAAAGCTGCGTAGTATATCACGTATTTGGTTATCTGCGTATTTGGTGTCATGCGTATCTAGTATAATGTGGTTATTGCCCTTTTGCGATTTTGGTACTTTGCGTTCCAAGGACTGGGAGGTTTACTTTTGTAGAAGTACCTACATCATTAAGTATTTATCAGCTCCGTGTCAAAGAGCTGATTTTAAAACGATACCAACTTTAAAAATCAGGTTGTAGGAGCAAAATAATATCTATCTTATTCCTACGTAATTGAACTCCTTATTGAATTACAAGCCATGTAGGTACATAAATATCACTCCTAGTACATGTTTGTTTGTAAACGCTTTATTGTACAAAAAGGCAATACATTAAATAAAGATAAAATTAAAATAAATAAATTGTATTCTTCTTCTTTTCGAGTCAATGGAAAAAATTATAATGACCTAAATTAGTTTGTCCCAAAAATTAGCAACATCGATGGCGGTTTGCCTCAAAAAGGCCCTTCTCTGTGCAAGAATCTGGACGACACTGATTAAGATTTTTTTTTTTTAATACAATTTAACAAGTTTTAATTAATAACGACTCATGTGAAACACGTAAATTTAAACGTGGTGTTCGGGAACATAGAATCTTTACGTAAACAGTGTAAATTACATCTCATCATTCTGTTAGGAAAGTTTTGTTGTAGGTAAATCTAATACGGCACATTTCAGAAATAAGGGAAAGATACATTAACGCAGAATTCATTTCGAAGTTTAATATTATTTATTATACCGACTTTTAGCTAATAATGAAGCATTTTACTACGAACGACGGGTCCAGAATAAACGTTTTACAGAGTCCCGGAGGTAATTTACAAATTTTAATTTGCCTTTGCTTTGCCATAGAAAATCATTTCCGTTTATTCAGTGTCACATTAGGAAAATTATGATATTGACTTCGTAATTTTATATGAATGAGCTCAATTTAAAGCAATTTGATTGTTTAAAGTGATAGAAATTCAATTAAATAAATATCATTGGACATACATATAAGCAACTAGGCTTGTGTTATGGATACATGCGAGTTGATAAAGTCCACGAATACACAATGATCAATATTTTCGAAAATACACAAGCAGTGATATGGAAACCTTGATTCAGTAGAGCAACTCATTTATTGTGAATTGTCATTAGTATGTGATCTAAAACATTATCATTATAAGCCGCATAACGACCACTACTCCACCATAGGCATCCAGATTGACCAGTTGGAAGAGGTTGGAAGAATCGGACGGGAGGAGACGGCACGATGTCACCACTGCGCGTCCGACCAGGACTGCGCCCAGCACACGCTGGGGGACTGCCCGTCGTGGCAGTCCGAGTGTCAAGACCTGGTCGACCGGATCGGACGAGATCTGTCCCCGCCAGCATTAGTCGCGGCTATGCTGGCGAGCGAGGAGGGTTGGAGGGTAGCGGCCTCTTTCTGCGAAGCAGTCATGCTCCAGAAGGAGGCCGCAGAGCGGGTTCGGGAGAGGGCCGATCCCGCTCGCAGGAGGCGACTTCGGGGGGGCGGCAACGCTCGATAGCCCCTCTGCACGTCGCCTGAGGGTCGCGGGCGGCTAGGGGGGGTGTCGTCACATGGGGCGCTGACAGCGCCCCCCATAACCGTCCTGCCGTCCCCCAGGCGAGCGGTAAGCGTCATGCGTTTCCCCGCGTCAAAAAAATAAAAAAGGTGGAAGAGGTGGGCATCCAGCGACTTCCCACGACCTTTATTAGGTCATCCGTCTACTCTGTGGGTGAATGTCGCCACTTCGTCTGACTAAGCTGGCTGTGACATTAACTTTTGTCTTTCTACCGATTTCTTCATTTCTAATTCGATCTCCGATATCCCCTCAAGATCCCACACAATAATAATTGATTGCCAACAGGAAACTCTAATGATACCAATCATAGAATCCAATCTATGTCCTCATAATTTAAGTGCTTTATCAACGCTAAAAACTCCTTACCAATCTCAATTATCGAATATTAATGAACTTGAGGATCTGCTAAGTAACCTACTAAATATTTCATTGTTCTATAATGGTTCCGGTCCGCTGTCGTCCCGTTGTCAAAACGTTAATTGCTGTGAACAAAACAGATCTGAGACACATCAATCTTGAACAACGATAAATAATACGGGTGGGATTTATGAAGGGGAACAAGGTATTAGCATCGAACCTTGATTTATTTCCTTACAAGTATTAGGGGAACAGATTGTGCCCGTGATCGATTTTGACGGTTCGCCCTTAATATGAGTGTTTATACCTTCTACTAACTTTTTCCCCTGGCTTTGTTAGATTGAAATTCGATAAGAAGAATCTATTATGCTAATCCGATATTTAACTTGGTGTCAAGTTTCAATAAAATCGATTCAGTCGAATGAGATGTAGATATTAACGCATATATTACAAAGAAATAATAACTATTTAAGTACATAAAAACCAAAAATCCCGTCAGCGTATTTTGTATTTTGGGCGGTCCCCAAAATGGTGTCGGTACACCATCTTCGAAATCGTTCAAGCCGTTTAGCTTACAGGAAACGCCAATGGAATGGACATACATAGATACATACAGTCATAAATACATACATATACACACTCGAAAAGCATTACCCTCCTTCTTTGGGCAGTTGGGTAAAAATAGGTACATTCCTCCGGATATTTTCATAATTTGGCCAGGATATAATGGATTTACAAATAAATACTCCTAATAGACAACTTTTAAATTTTTGCATGATTTTGCTCAGGTTAATTTGATTGATTTTGTTGATTTTGACAGAAATTGAATAGGCTAGAGCTGATAATAATAGGCTCAAAGCATTTCCTATCAAAAAGGTGGATTAAGTTCGAGCTGCTAATATTTAGTATTCACGTTAGGAAATGATAGGTAAATATATTAATTATTTCTTTGGAATTTCTGCGAAATGTTAGATTAACTTCTAGTGTTAAGTATACATAACATTTGCCTTAATCTGTTTTTATTTTATAACCTCTGACAAATAGAACTACCCAAACTTTCTGAGAATTCTTGTACGGTATAGAGTGCCAAAAGACTAAATAGCCGTAGGAAATTAATCCGGGAAGCACACTTAGGGTAAACTTCTTCGTATACTTTCCAAGTAAGTCAAAAAAAGACCACCCAATTAATATTTAAAAGCAGTAAAAAAACTTCTAGTAATGTAACAAGTAATGTACATAGAAGATCAAAAGTAGCTGACAGGATTAGTACGTCGAAATGGCAGTGAGCAGGGCACATTGCTCGAAGAACTCAGGGGTGCCGGGGCAATACAGTACTAGAGTGAAGACCACGCATCGACACGCTTATCACGCTTGCACAAAGTGGACGGAAGACCTAATATAAATCGCCAGAAATTTCTGGATGCAGGCTGCTTCTAACCTGTCGCTCTGAACATCTATGGGAAGTCTTACAGCTGATATGACGATAATGCACACAAATGGGGATGAAATTAGACCTAAATCGCATCTAATCTTAAGTCACCAGTATTATCATTTGACACACAGGACGTCCATTGATGTAAATAGGACATATGCCTCCTTAACGGTAAGTGAAGATTAGTAATCTATATCTTGAGATCAGATGGAACACAACAAGGCTTGGAAAAGCTATTGAATTAGCAAATATATTTAATTAAGTATGTACACATGCAACAACAAATTTATAAAACACAATTAAAAATATCTATATTTTATAGAAAAAATACGCCGTCCAACTCGCTTCCGTGAGGCATAGTACCTAGTACGCTAGCGCTATTGCCCCGCTGAATGCATAAGCTCAACTGCTGAGCAAAGTAGGCACCAGCTCTCATATCTCCTGAGGCGTGGACCAGTCTAACGTCTAAACCCTTTACAAATTGTTTCATGTCAGTAGACCACGGGCCCAAACCCAAACTCGTGGTTTATAGAGATTGACGCGCTTGTTACTTTGAGCAATTAGCTAATATTCATTATTAGCTTGAACTTCAAAGTATAACTGTTTGAATGAGAATTTTATTCGTTCTTAAAATTTAGATTCGAAGTCGGACTTCTGGCAAATGCAACTGGTTTCAGAAAACTGCTCTTATATTGGCAACTATCTTATATATATTTGGATAACATCCCGTTGCATGCTCGGTGGGTTTAGGCCGCAATTGACTAATCCTGCGGGACTTGGCCCCAACCAGGCCGCACCATTTATCATAACTGTCGACGGATTACAATCGCGTCGGCCTGTAGTGGCAGTGACGTGAACGTTGGAGGTTTATTGTTGTCGTTACCCTTTCTGATGGGTTATAAATATAGTAATATTAGGTGTTTACCTGTGAAATTACCGTTTAACTGGCTACTTTGAACTCCGCTAACTTTTTGTGCATTTGCGTATGAATTCCGAAGTAAAATATTTTTTCTTTTAATCCATTATTATTATGGCCACTAGTCTGATACAGAAAATGTTTGCAAAAGCTGAAATCGGCGCGCATATGGACCTTCAACATTATAAAAAATGACTAATAGATCTCTTCTAGTGTATTGACTTTATTGAAGTTTGTAAAGTTGTTAAGACTTATTCGAATCCACTCGCACATTTGTACCTATCGAGCGACACCAATATACACTTTTAATTTAATGTTAATCCCGCCGAACACCTTTGTATACTGCTTGTTTTGTTAGAGTGCTCTGTTTTCTTTTCTTTTTTATAAAATAATAATCTACCACCTTCATAATAAAAAAATCTTTATTTTAATTACATTAAATGTACTTATTGACATTAATTAGAACGTTTTACCTATAATTATTATTGTTACTGGAGGGATATTCACAACATCAGTCCGTAAACATCCCACTGCAGGGATATAGACCTTCCATCATATTGAGTGAGTATTGGCTATAGTCCGCCACGCTCTGGCCCAGTGCTGGTTGGGAACTTCACATGCCTTCGATTTTTTTTTATTTCTCAGGCATGTAGGTTTCCTCACGATGATTTCCTTCGCCGTTTAAGAGCAGTCGGATAAGTAAAAGTAATAAAATTAAAGTTTAAAAACTCAATGATATATTACCTGTCTGGGGATCGAACCTGGACCTTCCAAATTGGGAGACTTTGTTTCCTCCTGTGAGCCACCTACGCTCACATTGTAACTGCCTTAAATTAGTGTTAGCAACTATAATGCTAAAATATTTTTTCTGGGGGAGACTGAAAATCAGTAGCTTTGCTGAGTCCCTGTCCATTCATCTCAATTGTGTGTGTCCTAGTTCTAACAAATTCTTAGTTTGTTAATTAATTTTGTAATTTTGGGATCTTTTTGTTTATTTATACAGATCTGTTTATTGACACTGCGTGTTGAATTATGAGAGAGAGTGAGAGAAGGCTTCGAATTTCTTCTAAGGCATTCTCAGAGGTTGTATGTATGGTCTTAATTTATTTATTTTATTAATAATTCAAATAAAATTAAATATTAATTCTACCTAGGTTAGGTAATAATACCTAACGCATTTATATTTTTTGTCTTTGAATCGGAACAATGGCATACTTGTCACACATACACGGATTTGCTCTCTGTTTTATCTTTCAAACGAATGTTTGAATATCTTTGCTTTTCTTGTATGTTTTCTGAGCAGCTATAATCCTTGTCATGTTATTTCCCAAGGTTGGGCCCCAAAATATACGATGTTCCTAATGACTATTTAATTAATATAAGATTTAAACATGGTTTCGGCACGTAAAAAGATTAGAGCCAACCCATCTCTTCCCGTGGATATCGTAAAAGACGACTAAGGGGGATTCCACCAATAAACATCTATAGACTTGCAGGTTTCAACGGCGGTAGGCTCATCCCCTTTCACGTCTGCACTTTTGTATATTTCGAAAAGTGAAGCTTGGATGTTGTTCCAAAAATTAAACTTGAACACCCAACCGGTTATGTTTGGGATATATTTGATCTGTGATGGGATGGCCATTTGGGATAAAGGTCGTGACGTTAAGTATGTGTCTATGTATGTTTTTGTAATAATAAGAGGCGATCACGTATAATATTGATAAGCATTAGGTTGAACGATTGAAGTAACGAGTACTAGCGACCTGAAAAAATGACGGGAATCAGATGGATATAAAGGGCTTAGGACCTCTTGAGGTCAATCGATAAGATTTAATTTTCATAGGTAAAATTTACACTTGAAAGTAGTCCGTTTTTGAAGCTACGATATCCATATACAGCAATGATGATGAGAATTTCGTTGTATTTTTTTCTTTTTAACCAAAGAGATTGGAGAAATCCGCTCTGCTTCTTGCTGTTACATACACATTCGCTCGTTTTAGAGCCATTACCGTGAGGCTGGGATTATTCCGAGTCTTGAGGGTGCATTAACGCCTAACAATTAGTTTACCTGCTAATTTCGTTGATGCTCGTATTAAGGAATGGATTACCATAAGACGGGGGGAGTGGATATGTAATTTTGAGGCGTGCTGTAAACTTACGTTTATGTGTATGTGTAATTCTGTCGGTATTTAGGTGTTCAGATTGAGTGAATGTCTATGTTTATGAGCTACTTTCGTTTTCATTATTAGTGCAGGCGTCGTCTTATAAACTGAGGATATACTCTGTATCCATATGTAGGCATAATATCCTTGACTTTAACAAAGTTTTGTCAGCAATCTTATCTATATTTTCTGAAAAAATGCTTCTTCTAACATCTAATTCATCATCATCATATGAGCCAAAGGATGTCCACTACTGAATATAGACCTTCCTCATAGATTTCCAGAGTGACCGGTTGGAAGCGGCCTGCATCCAGCGATTTCATGTCCTTCGCTGCCCTTGCCACTTGCAGTAGGATATCAAAGTCTCCACTCGAGACTGACCCACTGGCCATCAGTTCTTCGAGTTATGTGCCCTGCCCACTGCCACTTCAACTTACCCGCTGAGCTATGTCGATAACTTTCGTTCGTCTACGGATTTGTTCATTCCTGATTCAATCACCTGTGTCGCCCCATGTAAGAGAGTAACTTAGGAATTCAAAAATTGGTATTTCGTATGTGATATTTGTTTAGTTTCAGCCAAGTTCCGCACACTCATTGTTGACATTGACAATGGATGATGCCATAATTTATGTAGCATCATAATATTGACAATTTGAAGGGGATAATAATAGGAACGTTTAATGAGAAAAAATAATTTAATTTAATATCTGGTTATACACTGTCTGTGTAAAAAGCTCCACAGAATTCTTCATGTAAAATCCACTATCTTGACCTCTTGGCTGAAGTCGGGTCTCTGCCTGAAAATCAGCGTCGTGATTTCACTGCGGAACATGTCATGCTGACGTTGTACTCTTGCGCACTGTACATACCTACATAAGTATTTATTTTAATTTTAAGTAACGTTGTGCGATGACCATGCCAGCATCAGTTGAATTTAAAAATTTAGGCTATATAAGTTTTCTATCACTGTAGGTACAAAATATAGTACAGTCAGCTCCATAATTAATTATACATGGGTATCTTACATGATTAATGATAGCATATTGGCTATGAAAGCTGTATCATTTGCAGTGCTCTAACATAAAATTCTAGACAAGACAGTAATTTTAGAAAACTGCGGTTGATATAACTTGAATAGGCATCACTTAATAATAATTCATGTAAAAGAGCCTTGTATGAATAACTATGACGAAGACTGTAACTTCATTTGTTTACGATTACTGTCAGATTGTCTTCGAAAGAGAGATATAGATAATGATAATATTCTGAGAGCACAACAATGATGAATGCATAACGCTCCAAGGCGTCTGTTCTGTCGTAGACCGCACGACGCGCTCGGCAACATCAATCAAAGCACTTCCACATAATTGAATGTCAAAAATGTTTCCCTTTACTTATTGTTAGAGCTAACGTTTTTAATTGTTTTTAACGTAAAATTTATTTATTATTATTTAGTATATCTTTATTACACAGATACAAATATATTTATAGAATATCTGATCGGTTTGTCTGTTCCCACAGTTAGACAGTCTCAACAATAATTTACAGTTAAAGAATTTCAATACAAGTAGTACGCCTTAACAGGCAGAACAGAACATTTTCTATTATCTAATAGGTTTCAAATAAAGAAGAGGTTATCGATTCGACGAGTTGGTTATTTATCGAAGCGCTTATTTTGAAACACTGGGGGCTGATTAAAGAAAAAGATTTTATTACAATAATTTAAAGTTTGAGCTGGTTCAATTATTATCCTCCCACGAAAAATGACCGTTGTCTGATTTGAGTGCAGTTTTTTTTATAATAAAGACTAAACGAGAAGACAAGTTGTAAGCCTTTTTTTTAATCTTTATTTAAGTTTAGGAACTTTTGTCTACATTTAGACATGTCAGTCCCATTGTCTCCCTAGTTTGCATATATTTATTTAATTGGACAAAGTTTCGGAGGGGTACCCCGAGTGCAACTAAATTGCAAATCAATCTCGCCGCCTCTGAGTGTGGGTCTGCTGAAATGCTATGAATAATGCCAACATCTAAAAGATTGATTTGCAATTTGCTCACCAGAGCATCCCTTTCCTCTGGTTCTTGACACATTCCATCAGCAGATGTTGCACATCATCGACCGTACCACAATCATCGCAATTGGGAGAGTCCGCTTTCCTCATTAGATGTGCAAACCAGCGTGAGGGATGTGTCCCGAACGCAACCTAAACAATGTTCTGAAATAAGGTCTACTAATCTGGACTCTAATAAACCATGGCACTCGAGGAGGCTGACTTTGCAGTGTTCTGTACCAAATACCTTTTTCTTTAGACCGTTCGTTAAAATATTCCTTCAAATCAAATCAAATCAAAAATATTGTATTCAATGTAGGATACAAATGTATCACTTATTAAATGTCAATAGGTTTTTTTTTAAACTACATCGCTTCAAAGGTGTTATGGTTAGGGAGAAGAAGCGACAAGAAACTCCGCAACAACACATCTTTTCAACTAGTCTCCATCCTTACAACAATACTACATCTTATATTACATATTACAAAACAAAATCAATTAACATAACGACCAACTATCACCACACCTCCTTATCGCCTAAGTAATCATCTATCCTGTAATAAACCTTCTTACACAGAGTTTCTTTAAAGTAGCGTTTAAATTTTTGCTCTGTTAAACTCAATACTTACATGTTCTGGTATTTTATTGTATAAGTGTATGCCGTATCCCACAAAGGATGTGCTAACCTTACTAAGTCTAAATTGTGAAATTTCAATTTTATTTTTGTTTCTCGTATTGAAATTATGATTATCAGAATGTTTACGAAATAGGCATATATTTTACATACATTATACTGTCATATATATATATTGGGCTGCAACAGCTAAAATACTTATTTCTTTTAACAGATCTCTTAGAGGGTCACGGCAGCGTAAATTATATATTGCTCTGTTTGCTCTTTTTTGTAGAACACATATTGTTTGAATATCTGCAGCCCTACCCCACAGTAGTATACCATAAGACATAATGCTGTGAAAGTAGCTGAAATAAACGAGATTCGCTGTTTTAATGTCAGTAAGTTGTCTAATCTTACGAACAGCATAAGCAGCTGAACTGAGCCTGCTCGCAAGTGTCTCAATATGCGACCCCCACTGTAGTATGGTGTCCAAAGTGATGATAAGAAAAACAGTGTTCTCAACAAAGTTCAATGGTTCACTATTTAACTTTAGGTTGCTTTTACATCCATTAGATGCTGCCAATTTTGCTAAGCGGTCAGCCTCCTCATTTCTGTGTAGGCCTATGTGAGCTGGAACTAGTAAACCTTGTCTGATGAAAATCGATTAAGTCGTTTCGAAGATATTTATTTTAACACGGGTATAAGTACACTTTAGTTCACAGACACTTCTGGTTTAATGCGAGTAAACAGATAACGTTTAGGTGACAACCCTTACGACATCCGCAGGGCGACAGCAGGCAGCGAGGCGCTGAAGGCTAGAGAGGAAGTACGGCGGCTTTTGTGCATACATAAAAGAGATTCACTTCAATGCTCGTATCTTGTCAATAATATTTACTCTTATGTCCGTATATTGTCTTCTGACAAAGTGACCATCTGGTCAAGTAGGTGTACACGCCACTCTGCTTATCTGTGCTACAAAAAATCAATCCAAGCCGTATTTTGAAGTCGATATAGTGTGAAACGAATATGAATCAGTGGGAGGTTACAGGTGTCACGGTCGACCGGGTTAGTCATTACGATACCATCGCGTGACAGTTTACTGGCATGTATTACCTATCTATGAAAAAAAAGACTGGCCAAACGCAAGTGAAGACTCAGACAAACAGTGATCCGTAGATACTATTAGTTATTTTAAATCTGTTTTTAAAGTAATTTTAAATAATTGCTTAGAAATTTTGACCATCGTATTTAATTGTAATGTGTAAGTACAGTCGGGAGCACGATGATTTTAATATTACCTGGGTAAGTGGGCCGCGGGCTATATGACAATAGTTTTGTTTAAATAAGGAAGGTATATTTAAATATCTTAAGAAACTACAAATTAGGCGGCCTTATCGCCTTATTCTTTCGGATCTACGTCTTTATTTCTACTGCTCGTGATTTAAAAAAAGAAGCGACTCTTTTATAGATAAGCTGAAGTTATCCCTGTGATGTGTGAAGATAAGTTGTTAAAAAATGTTACACAATGTTATATACTATTTCTATTTTTAATATCGTGCTTAAAAATTTTCAATGTTACCTCACACTTCGCTTCGAAATTTGATTTAAAATTATTATCCAGCCTGCTAAAATTGATTTTTTTCTACTTCAAAATTAAAGAATTTTTATTAGTAGAAATTTAGTTTTGTGGCACAGCGGTAGGTGAAATTTCATTGCTGTTTTTCTTATATTTTTATAGTTATTCGAGGACTTTCTACATTTTTATATTTAAGCTTTATTATTTTATTCTTAGCCAATTCTGATGGAAATAGATTAAGCCGTTTCGAAGAAATTTCGCTTATAACTTTATCTTTTGGTCCAGGTCTACCAGCCCCCGTGGTATAACGTCGTTTGTCGCACGAAACGCAGAAGTGAGAGTGGGATAGTTGTATATTTCGTTCAAGCGAATGAGCAGGACAAATATTATATAGCGCGACAAACGTTTAACGCGACTGTCATGCTACTAGAGCTGGAGGATTATAATCATTTATTCAATCAATATTATCGGGGGTTTTATAAATTTTTAATTTATAGTTATTACCATTTACATTTCAATATTTATCTTTACAGTTGAAACTGTTTCGAAATCCCATTACCACCGAGCGCGACCACATTTAATTCGCATTGAATAAAAACCGATAATTTGGTTGGCAAACGTAAATCTATCCGATCGAGTGACGCTACAGATAAAATTTCACGTGTGAAATTTTCCGCCATTTAAAAGGAATGGAAGCAATTTAAATAGCTCTTTGATAATAACGATTGTTGGTGTTTTTTTATGTGTGGAATTTGTAATAAAATTCTGTTTGTGCGATGCGACACCTACCGAGAAACTTCGTTATGCTCAATAATAACAATAACTATGTATTTAATTATTTTTTTATGCACAACGGGCTGGTACTTGACCTCAATCACACCTGATGTTATGTGAAGATGAGGTCGAAGGTGTAAGCGTACAGACCCGGAAACCCCAATACATTTGGGGCGATTGGCTATTGTATCTCTGACAACCGGAACACAACAATGCTATTAACATTGCTGCTTGGTGGCAGATTTAGATAAGATGGTGGTAGCTAGCCAGGCGGACATTTAAAATGCCCTACCACCAACCAAACTGAGTACTTAAACATGTACCCCGCTGGAAATCGAACCCGCGACCTCGGACTCGTACAACCAATGTTATTTACATTGAGCCACGGAGGCGGAGAATTTAAAAACCAAATAATCCCAGTGTTTTGCGGATGCCATGTTGGATTTGTTACCATAAAAGGTGTCCATGACACTCCAGGTATCAAGACGAATATAACGACATAGTTTATTTTTATTTTATTTTTTCTAGCTACGAGTATATTTATTATAAAATATATGATCTAATTGAGGTGGTACGGTGGTTTTTGGTATACAAAATATAACCTTGTAGATTGACAAAACAGACTATGTTAAAGGCTAAGTATCTTCGGAACGGCTTCACGGATTTTCATGAAACATCACTAAGAACCAATCTCCGAGTACCATCTTAAATGTAACAAAATTTAAAAAACCCTCGAGTGTATGATATCATCAAAATACACAAAAAGACTGTAAAGCTAAATATTTTGGAAACAGCTTAACCGATTTTCATCAAACCTGCCCATCGTTTATGCATTAATTTAACACAACGCCTGCAAACACACAACACCATTTTCGTCGAGGGTTTAAAATGTATTGCAACGTCTGCTGCTGTAGCTAGAAGTAAAATTAAAAGTCCAGCAAGAAAACGTTTTCACAAATCCTCATCCCAAATTAGCTTGAGGACCATCAACGCTTTTAATTCGTTAGGTTCTGTCGCAGCTAGCTAGAGAGCCCTCGAGCCGACCTGGTCTGACCTTGGCACGATCTCACTACAATGGAACCTTGGCTCGACCTTGTATGGCGACACTTGTACTATTTTAGAAGGAATCGATAAGATGGTGTTAGCAGTGTTTTTAATATCACTGTTAATAAATAGCATAAAATAAAGTCACTGTTTGCTATCTCTTTTTATCCGCTTACTTCTCCTAAACCGTGCAACGAATTTTGATACAGTTTTCAATAATAGAGAGAGCGATAAACGAGGAATGTTTGTATAATAATTTATAAATATTTTCTTTCTTAGTAGATCTTTCTTTCTAAGTCGGGGCTGGTGGTGGTCGCTAGTTTCCAATAAAATATGATTAGGTTGCTGAGTGGTTCCGGCACGTAAAAAGATAAAACCAACCCTTCTATTCTAGTGGGTGTCGTAAAAGACGACTATGGGACATCATGCTATCTTTTAAAGATGCTTGCTTGATGCACAGCTTTAAAATCCAATTAGGTGAAAAGAAATTAAATTCACAACCGCAGGACTTTATCCGGCTATGCTGCAGTTGTGAATTTAATTTATTTTCACCTAATTGGATTTTATGATATTCCATTGTCACCCGTAAATTTTAAAGCTGTGCATCAAGCAAGCATCTTTAAAAGATAGCATGATCCAAAAAAGAAAAAACAAAATATGGGATATCACACCATAAAAGTCTATAGACGCCCACGTTTCAGCGGACATGGGCTCACCTGTCACGTGTGTATTTCTGTTATTCGAAAAGGTGAACCGTGGATGTTGTTTCGAGAATAAAATTTTTAACGTTTGGAACACACAAACGCTAATGTGTTCTATCTCTGGACTAAGCATTTGAGTTAGAAGTCGTGATTTTATGTATGTATATGGTATGTAGATTCCATACATAAAAGTTTACAAATAATACTGATACTGGTATCGATTCGGATGTACACCAACTATACTAAAACCAGTTTTGGAATGGTGCCGTCGCATCGTACTGTTCCAGGGAAAAAGAGACAGTACTACTTTAAAACTGGTTTTAGTTTAGTTTAGTTGGTGTACATCCGAATCGACACCTTAGACCAAATTTCTTTATTTTCTTGAATTTATTTTATATTTTATTTGCGATATGTATAGGTGCATCATATTATTATTCTTAACATATGAATGAAAGTAGCAATAGATAGATTATAGACGGAATTGTTTCCACAGATAAGTAGGTAACATATTGAGTACACAGAGAAAGGGAATTAACATTCATTGCGAGCAGACAGGAAATTAGATGGATCTCAAATGTTGTATAATCAATTTGTCTAACGACCGATTGGTATAATGGACAGTGACCCTGTCTGAGAAACCAGCGGTAAATATTAATTCAATGTTATAATTGCACCTTCAGATAGGAGGATTATTTTAGTGAATGATAACATGATTTCCGAAGGTAATAAAAAAAAAAAAAAAAAAAAGAAAAGGTAGGCTATGTGTTCACTTATGTTTAATGAATGCGAAACATAGTTCACATCAAAAATAACAAATAAACCTACAAACCATATTGAATAAGTTACAGATATTACAGAAGTCAATAATTTTGCACTATTGGGTATAAACATTGGACACACATTTGAACTGGAAAACACACATTGAGAAAACTAAATCATAATTGTCACAATTTATATATGCACTAAGCGTATTAAAAACAAACAGAAAAATTTAATGTCTTCAACATATTACGCTTACGCATATGCTTGGATGCGGTATGGTATTACTATGTGGGGTGATAAATACTGATGCCAAAAAAAAAAATCATATTACAAATAAATGCCTACGCATAATATACAATATACGACAAAGAAACAGCTGCAGACCATACTTTATAAAAGAGAAAATACTAACTCTTCCATCCATCTACATATTGGAAACCGCCATGCTTGTAAGGAAGCATATTATATCATTATTTGAATATAATAAAAATGACCGTAATCATACAAAACTAGTTCACCCAATACCCAAATTAGAAATGTTTAGAAACAGTCCTCACTACCAATCCATATAAATAAAATACCTGACATATTAAAAAAGAAGCAAAAAGATAAAATGTTCTGCAACAAATTTAAAATTATATCTATAAGTATAGTTATAAGTATCATGAATACGTGGAAGATAATTTAAAAATTGATAAGTATAAACAGATGAGCCCTCCTCAAAATATTTATGATTACATAGGTATATCAATAATAATTAAAATATTTATATTAACAATTAACAATAAATAGATAAACATAATAATAATGTTGTGATTTTAAGTTTAAGTTTAGAATCTGCCGTGCCCTTACAGGGTTTCATGTAGGACTATTGCTTTTTTAAGACCTAATGTGCACATGAAAGCATGAATAAATGAATAGTTTTCATTGACTATCAAAATAAATTAAGACTTTCTAGGTTGCTAGAGTCACCTAGATTTGCAGACCTTACTTCTTTACCTATATTGAATTTCTTGACCTTGATTAATGGATGGGTCTAATAGTAATATGTGGCCCTTCAATTAGGGTTCAAGTTCTTCTTTTTTAACTAAACTCTGAATTCGCTTGGTTCTCATTTAATCTTGCTTCGAGTGAAGTGCCTTTTATGAATACGTTATATAAGTCGCTAGGGTACGTGTAGTCTTGGGGATGTCATTTAGGAACTGGGGGAACTTCATGACGGGTAACAATTTGAGAATTAACAGATATTTCCTTTATTATTATTTAGTTCCCATTCGTGTCATTGCTATTTAAAAACACGATGAAGTAAAACTGATATTGTAATGAACACTTTCTCACATCACCTCGCAATTTTAACCCTGAAAACTCCGCGGCACATGCCACGCACCACAGAATAAAAAAACTGTCCTCCTATGACATGCAAACTGCGATATAACGCTACGAACGTAACGTAGCGCACGTAGCAATGTTTTTATATTTTTTTCTGTGCTACGACATGTAAATCGCGAGGCAGGTGTATTTTATACCGTAAATGCAGCATTTTAGCGTGGGTTATGTGTGGTATACGATATTACCGATTAAAAAAAAATTCAAGCAACGCCAAGCAGCAGTCCCTGCATGTTTTCGAAATAAAACCATTGAAGTATATCATCAACTCATCTGATATACGACACACCGTTTTGGTCCCGAGTTTCGTTCTAAAAGCTCGGATCCGAAGTTAAAATTTCCCATCAAACGTGATGAATGGTCAGAACGTATCGGCTTTCCGTTTGATTAATTTCTTGGGTCTTCTTTGGGTCTCGATCCGGTGGTCCATTCCTCATTCGGTTTTATAAATACCTAGCTATAATTGGTGTCTCTACAGCATCGAACCCTTACGATGGTAGATATTTACGAATAGTATACACTAGTATTTACCAGCGACGTAGCCAGTGTGAAATTCGTTTACCTATACGTGTATTTTGTTTTATAAATGTAAGTGGTTTATCACGCGGGAACTATGCACTTTGTATGCCATATATATATATATATATATTCTACCTATCCACCATATTTTATTATATCTTAATATCTTTGTTATACACAAAATTGTTACAGAAATATGCATTGTATATAAAATGTACAAAGGCGAGCTTAACTCCGATAGAGTTTTCTACCAGCAAACCTTGGAGATACATAGTGTTTATTAGATTGGGCAGAAAATAGTGTACACAACAACTGAAAATTATTATTTTATTTTTTCTACTAATTTTCGTAATTATAATATTAGTTGGATGGTTATTAGTTAGATTGGATTTATGTATTTCAGTGTCGTTCAACACTAAAGCGGAGGGCGTTTTTTGACCCGCTTGAAAAAAATATATAATAATTCACCCATATTTCATGTTTTTCACATAATTTTTGATGACTCTTCTTAATTTAGATCATGTTTCAATATACACTTATTATTAGGTTATATAAATATCATTTATCTACAAGGACGTACCTAGTCAATATCTTCCAATATTCGTAAATTTAAATTTGATTAAATATTCTTAACGTTTTCAAGATATATTTGAAGAGACTATATACTGATGTAGAGGAATATCTTTCGTTCTTAAATTGGCGCTCGAATTTTGTAAATATAATAGAGATACTATTGTGCGTCTTTAAAACAATACCGATATTAAAACAATAGCTGGAGATACAAGAAAAAGACGTCACTGTTATCATGTCTTTCGCTGGATACGATTTGAAATACTTCTGTGAATAAATAATTAAATTTGTTGTATATGTACTTACTCATCTGTAATTGGAATTTGTTTATTTTATTACAGCATTGTCGACTTGGGCGTAACACTTCTAATAATATGATAGGATTAAGTTTATGACGTTAAGTATATATGCAATCGTTGTTATGCAGGGGTCAATATTGACCCTTCCTCGTTTTTATGTTAAAATATTGTATCAGTCTTTTTAGTGTTACAAAACGTAGTGTTGATGTATAAAGAGAAAACGTGTAAGAAACAACATAGCTAAAAACTAATAATTATAGGGCACTAGCTTTTCTCCCTCGGCTTTATTCGCGTGGAATTACTTTATAGCGGACTATTTCAGAACGAAAGTAGCCTCCAGCTAGCAGGTTACTTTTTTGTCAAGGTTCAAAGAAAGATTTAGAATAATTCCGAAGGGAAATATGGAAATTCCCCCTTGAAAATTACTTGACGTATGAGCTGAATTAGGTAGTTTATAGGTAGGATACGTTAGTTGAAAAAGTATTTCCCGAAATTCCCACGGGAACATGAAAAAGGGGTCGCTGCAGATAGACACTTGTTGAGGTAAATTTTTGGAAAACGTGGGTAACGTGAAAATTTGGAAATACCCCATATTTTTTTAGGTACGGTAGGCTTATCTACGAAGGAATGAGTTTTTTGTATGGCCATCCAATATCTAGTTTAAAAAAAAAAATGGTTTGTAATGACAACTTCATACAAAGCAAATGATGATGTAGCCACATGATAAATTCTGTTTAAATTAAAGAGCGTGTTGTGAGGTGCGATGCTCAGATAACCCTGTTTTAAAAGTCCTCTAATTAAAGAAACATCAGTGGGTCGAGTGGAGTTTGGACCACGAAATAAGAAGTTACCCGAGCTACGAGCGCTTGCGTCCCGAGCAAGGTAATTATCAAACAAGAGTGTAAAGTTTGCGAAACACTCCACTGATGTAAAGGGAACGTTGATGTTGTATTAAGATTTAGTTCTTTGTCTGTCAGTCTGCCTGACAGTCTGTACACACTTATTGAATTAAATGGAAATATAAATAAATAAATATCTTTGCACATACACACAGCGCAATCTAGTTCCAGACTAAGCAACTAGGCTTGTATTATGGATACCAGATGGGCTGATAAACTACTCAAATACATGTTTTTTGTAAATAAATTAAAAAAAAACTTGAAAAACATCCATAACTCGGGAACACATGTCTGTATTCATCATACAAACATATGTCCCTAGCGGGATTCGAAACCGCGACCTTTCGAACCTGCCATACAGCAGAGTTTCTAACCACTACACCAAATAGGTCGTCAAAGAAAAGAAAAATGTTTTAAATTAATTGATAAAGTAAAAATAAGAATTTTTAATAATCTGCTCGACAAATAAAACCGACATCTTGCCAATGTCTCGGACTGACTTCCATCAAACATTTGAGAACCATATAGCAACAATCACATTTTAAACTGAAAAAAGAAAATTGTGTTCTTCTTTTGGAGTCGAGGCAAGTTTCAAATTTTATTGGATCAAAACTTAGCCATCTAACACTCTCTGTGGCTTTAAGGAGGTCGTCAAAGGTGCAGCATCAGGATACGCGCAGCAAGACAATAAGTGATCCATTGTCTGCGGGGAGACTCCGCACTCGCATCGATCACTACCGCCATAAAAATTGTGTTGAAATTAGTTCAATCGTTCCGATGTGCCATAGATAAATAAACGTAGATAGGCAAAGGTTGCTGGTCCTTATGACAACACTCATTTTTTTGGCTGTTTATGGTAGTCGTTTAAGTCAAGTAAGGGACAACGTATATGCTTTTTAAACGACTTCAAAGAAGGAAGAGGTTCCGTGTATGACTGTATGTTTTTATATGTATGTCCAATATCACAAATTATACCTATTCCAAAACCTACTTGAGTTTTTGGTCGTAGAAGAAAAAAGCTGTTGATCGATTTAAAAAAAAATGCAGAAGTTCTGCGTATCTTCAGCGATCCAAAAAGTTTCCAGTGGTAATTTTAATTTAATATACCCTTCTTAACGGAACTAAAATATTTTAAACTATTAAAAAGAAAATAGCGTTAATTTAAACATAGGGACAATTTGAAATGTGGAACACACATTCGATATTCTAAAAAGCCTACACGCTTGCAACTGGCGTTTAGCCAAGTTTCTGGCTCGTACTCCATAATGTTAGGTATCTTCATATCTGACATTCACATTTGGGTCATAATAATATTTTATCTGTGGAACGTTGAAACTCTGCATCTGAGCGTTCCGATCGTTCTCTCGCGTGAATGGATGCAGGAAGATGATAGTAATATTTATTTGAACAGGAGTGTTACCATACGGAAAACCTTTCAGCAAGATATCTGAAAGATGATTCTGTTAGTGTAATAGAGCGTTCATTTTTCTGTTCATAATAAGTAGGTACCTATTGGAAACTAGTATTTGAAGGTAGTCAAAGGTACAGATAGACATGCTAGTAAGTAGCACACGAGCATACTACTATTGAGCAATTACTACCTAGTGGCATGTGTGTAAAAACCATAGCTAGTATTGAGCATGCTTACAAATCGATCGACGTTCGATTTTTAAGCGTGCTTCCTGAGGCGCGGGTAGGAGGCGCGTGCTTTAAGCACTTCTGAATAGGTTTGCTTATGTAAAGGTACTGATAGACATGCTAGTAATTAGCACAAGAGCATACTATTTTTGAGCAATTGCTACCTAGTGACATGTGTGTAGAAACCATTGCTAGTATGAAGCATGCTAACAAATCGATCGACGTTCGATATTTGAGCGTGCTTCCTGAGGCGGGGGTAAGAGGGGCGTGCTTTAAGCGCTTCTGAATAGGTTTGCTTATGAGTATGCTTCGTCAGTTGTTCGTGCGTGTACGTCTTCGCGCCAAAAATGTCTCGCTAGGTTGATCCAATAATGGACCCAAATTTCTTGTTTTTTCCTCTCCTTTTCTTCCTTTATGACAGAACTTTTTACATGCATTCATTACAGGCAAAAGGATGATTTTATTCAGTTCAGTTCTTGTTACTTAAATGCATGCTCATTCAGGTATGCATAAAACTAGCATGCTTATTGCTAGCAAATGTAAACAATTCAAGAGTATGCTCATTTTAAGCATACTATTATAGAGCTTGTCTACCTGTACTTACCTTAAAGGAAATATTACATTAACAGTCTACAGCAATCTATTGTTATGCAAAGGTCTCTCTCAAGGAGCAAGTATATTCGCATTGAATAGAAGGATTTGTCCTAATCGACACGCTGGGCAGACTCTCTGCTAGCTCCGTACCAATGACGCTGTATGTGTGTCTGTACACAAAGCCTATGCTGCTATCACGGGAGTAGAGTTGGTTCTATGATGCTCTGCTGAAAAATACACGAGAAACATTCTAGGGAGGGAAGAGAGGCATGCAAA
Source organism: Oegoconia quadripuncta (assembly GCA_949316235.1). NCBI lineage: Eukaryota > Metazoa > Arthropoda > Insecta > Lepidoptera > Autostichidae > Oegoconia > Oegoconia quadripuncta. The sequence continues at coordinate 15,838,118 of OX438755.1, read as the reverse complement.
GTAAAACTCATTCATATCTAAATTTAAGTAAATGTAAAGCAGAAGCGCAATACTTTAGACCTCAAAATTTGAGGGCAGGTTAACTTGTTTCGTTTCTACTCCGTACTAAGTAAGTCTTACTTACTTAGTATTAAAATATCCCATCCGAATACGAAGTTCGTTGGAGTTTATCAAAGTATAAGAAAATAACTTCAAAAATTATGTTATAATTTTCGGAATCACATATTGTTTGAAAAGAAAATTCATCTTTCTATTTTGACAGGGTTACGTCCCCGCCATGGACTATGGCCTATATTCCCTCATCATACGAGGTAAGGCTTAACGGGCTGAGATGATGACCTCTCCGCTACTGAGGCCTCGTAGAATATGGGCCAAAATCCACCACGCGGGCCCAGAGTTCATTAGTAGATTTGTGTCAGACTGGTGGCGATCTGACAGTCTGTGTATAGGCTATTTTTTTTTTAATTGAAAACAACCGGAATTGGCTATGTAAATGCTGCCAGTGGTCACCCATCCAAGGACTGACGGCGCTAGATACTGCTGAACTTCACTCATCCAAAATGAAGAGCGTATGCGGTTCTGCGACGAGTGTTTCAAATTTCAATTTATTTTAACAAGTTTAGGCGTAACTGCGCACATTACATTATCAATTTTAATTTCATGCAGCCATTCAACTCTGTAATAACGTCAATAAATAAGCTCACTTGAAAACTTTAAACGGCTGTTATGGGATATTCAGTAGGCCCATTGTTGTTTTATGTTTAAAAGTGTTGTTATTTATTTACTTGTTATCTAATTCGATGAACGAGACAAATATTCTAGCATTTAACATCTAGGCTATAATTAAAATCATTTATCGCGACTAAAGCTAATTCATCACTAATCAGTGCTAATTAAAAGCTTAAGTTAATACGTGGTAGCATCGCCATAGTGAGTGAACCTGTACGGGCGTTTACCTTGGAAGATCACTTACTTTTCAAGGAAGAACAGGCGTGTTTTGTTGTTCACAATTTCAAATGTATTTTTCCTTTACTCCTTCCACTCGTTGTTACTTGTTTATGAAAGGATGCCTCGTGTCTCATATAAATTCAGGGTGTAATTGAAGTCGTGCATATCGTATCAATCGTTGAATCTACTCCTGCTAACCATTAACTTCCCCCAAGGAAGCTAGTTACTGCACCATTCTACACCACTTAGTATTGAAAGTCGAAAAAATTTTAGTCTAATTCGGCAATTGTTCCTTGAGGAAAATTGTTGGTAAACACCTCTTAACGCGATTTGCACGACTTCAATAATACTCTGCATAATAACATTAACGTAGAATATACAGCTATATTTTACACATTTTAGAAGCAGTGTAAGGGGATTATATTGTGAACTGTATAACAATGGGAAACAATGGGAGGCCTACGTAAACGTTCAGTTCACGGATGCCACCCTTCGAAACCTTAATCATTGCTTTACTCAGCTACGTTTTATGAACGTTCAAAAACATACGGCGGAAAACCAGGTATACATTGTAAATTTAATAGACCTACAGCTACAGCGTCAAGCTTCAGGAGGTTTCTCGAATCGGCGTGAAAAATTTTGCGAGAAGTGGTCATGTCATGATCCCCGTGATCCTTTCTCTGTGGCCACGCCTGGTTTGTAATCCGCCAGGGGGGTTAAGTGTTTCCATGATGGATGGCTGAAGATGAATATCAACATTTACGTATGCCAGGAGTTCTTTATAAATATTTATTTATATTATCTATAATTATTATTTAGTATCCCAGGAGAAGTTGCTGAATGAAGTATGTGTATTTCGTGATCTTTCTAAGGCATTTGATTGGGTAGGGCGTAGTAATTATATCAAAAATCTCTTTCAATATGGCTTACAAGGCGAATCCTTATAGAATCTTGTCTTAGTAATAGAAGTCATGGGGTTGGATGTCAGTGGTATGAGATCGTCGGGTTTGGCAGTTAACATGAGGTTTCCCAGGGAGCTGTAACGTGGTAAAACTGTAATTACAAGGACTTTCAATAGTGCTGGTATTAGTTTTGTTTGTTTCCATTCAACGAAAAATAATGGTCTCTAATATTTTTTTCTGTACTTCTGAACAAAATATATTTTATTTAATAAATGTTTCGAAAATATTTCCCTGTAATTCTTTAACAAAAGCCTCGCAATCCGCTTGGTGCGTGTGTCCGGGAAAATTTGGTATTCGAATTAGGGTGGTCACCTTAATCTTTTCATTTGGGTCCCTATCCATATGGGACCGTGTCGAGGGCTCGAGGTAAGTAAGCGAAAGATAACACGACTACCTTTTAGGCTGAATTACGGTATCGAGATTAGAAATGCCATGGATTTGAATGAGATTTGGAAATTAGGCTGCATTCGTACTTGGTACCATGAGTCCTAACTCACAGTGAGTAATTGGTTGATTATTGCCTAAACTAAGGCCTTTTTACCAAGAGCTATGTGATAAAACAAAATACAAATTGTAACATATCTTATGGAAACTAATACTGCCCCAGTCAAATATTGAGAATGAGGATTGGATAATAAAATTGAACAGCCATAATTCGCAAAACAATGGTGCCGATTCGGATGTACACCAACTAAACTAAAACCAGTTTTAAAGTAGTACTGTGTCTTTCTCCCTGGAATAGTACGATGCGACGGCACCACTCCAAAACTGGTTTTAGTTTAGTTTAATTTAGTTGGTGCATTTCCGAATCGACACCAATATCTCCCCACCGTTCTCTAGCTTCAGAGTTAATTCTTACCACACCTCTTGTGTGTAACCATCGATCAACCAATCAAATATCTTCTCTTTATTGCGCAATTAACAAAAAGTATATAAATGATTACAGCTGGTTCACTATAAAAATGCCCTATCAAATAAAATGTACATTAAAAAACAGTAAAAATGGAACCTACACCTTCCATCAGTTAAAAAGAGCAACTCTCAGGACGGTACATACAATTTTTTGAAAGTTCAATGTATGAAGATAAGTAAAAAAATTTTTTTACATTCACATGAAGATTCCGAGTTAACTTTTCTTGAAATTCTCGCATTCTATATGAATCGTCTAGTTTACACGTAGCACCTGAACTGCTTTAGCAATTAGGGTAGAGCTCTTCGCTTGATCAAAGTATTTTCCTCCTTTTACAGGTAAAGCTGTAGAAGCATATGCGATCGGTCCATTTGATGGTAAGTGACCGAATATATTCATCCAGGTAACATCGGAAAAATTATTAAAGCGTAACTTTGTTATTTTCATGTAGTTATAAAAAATAACGAGCCGTAATTATACTTTGTATGAAAAGTTTGTATATCTACTATACAAGGAACGAATACTAAGAAATTGGCATTTCTTAATCTTGAAAATACTTTATTCATTTTAGTTATTCAAGACTGAAAATTTGCTTTGTATTTATAGTATCACTACAAATTATGAAGTCCTATATCATTAATTACTCTTTGTGTTTTGTTAATGTACATAACATTATACTCACGCCTAGTTTCTGTTGGGGTAGAATCCTGACATACTACTTTTGCTTCTTCCACTTTCATCAAACGCTCGTTGGTTAGTGGTTGACCGTACCTGTTCTTTTGTAAGTTCGTCAGTCATTTGGTTGATGCAAGTTTTCTGCCGCTTTCATTATTCTCCTTTCACTCATTCGTTCCATGTGCCCAAACCATTAATATGTAAAAGAGGCCTGCTCTTTCTATTTTGCTTACTACGTCATCTTGCATGGCACACTTTTCTCTAATAACACAATTTCTTAATCCATCATTCAAGTCATACATGCTGCTCACTGGACAATTTCTACTGCGTTGATTTTTATCTCATTCTTCTTCTGCTATACCCAACATTAGCTATCATATATCATCGTGGATACCAACATAACATTGTGTATCGCCACTTTTACCTTACTTGACCATGATTGGCTGCTCACAATGGCACTACAGTTTTACTGTTTTCACACACATTGCTCACATTTGCCATCTCTAGTAAATATATATACATACACATGCATTCCCGTTGGTGTTAGCAGAGACTATTAATATTTACTTGCAACGATTCTGACATACTACTTTTGCTTCTTCAACTCCTATCAAATGCTCCATACACGCTCGTCGGTTAGTGGTTGAACGCACCTGACCTTTTCTGACTACCTACGTCAGTCATTTGATTGACATAAGTCTTTCTTGATCAACCTTTCGTTATATATTATTACCGTTATTTTCCTTTCATTAACCTAATGAATATACTTCCCAAATAGACAAATTGTTGAACACTGAACAATGAAATACCTAGTTAGCAAATATTTTTCATCATTATATTCTTCTTCTAATTATTTGGGTTTATTTCTCTTAAGCTGGCAGTTTCCATCAGCTCTTCAAACAAATCACAATTTATTATAAGCAATATTATGTAGGTTAGACACAAAAAGAGGAATTCATACAAATTTAGGGTAATTTAACACAATATTTTGCTATTTGTGTCTGCGATTGACTACTTACCTATGATTGCAAATTTACCACTACAGAGAGAACTATTCCTAACAAAATTAACATTATCAGTTCTCACATCCAAATCCAAACTTCAATAGAGCGGATTAGCCTTTCAGAGGACGCTCGGTCCGTTTCACATCGGATACGTAAATTTAATTTAATACGTGAGGTGTTTCTATCTACGGAGACCGTTGACTTTACTTAGCGTAGCGATTTAGGTGGTCAGTGTTATCCCAAACATAGCGTCTGTTTGGGTGTTATACAGCTTAAAGCTTCAAACAACTTACACGGTTCACTTTTCGAAATTGGACAGAATACATTCGTGACAGCACGTCGAGTTCATCGCCATTGAAACGTGCAAGTCTAGAGATGTTTATGATGTAAAATTCCTTAGTCGTTAGTTAATTTGTAGTTTCTATAAGATATTTAAATGTACCTTCCTTATTTAAACAATAAAGCGTATTTGATTGATTGATTAGTCGCTTTTTAGGTTACTCATGGAAAAAGACGGGCTGCGATTCGAAACAATAATTGGAGGGAATAGGATAAAATGAATTACCTATGCAAACTTAAATGATATGGTATAGTCCAGTCAATATAGACATTCCAGTTTGCATTAATTCCCAACAAGCTGGATTTTTGTGCATGCCTTGAATACGTCATTACAAATGATATGTCAAAAGTCCCCATCGATCCCGCTTGTGCGTTGTTTTTTATTCGAGGTCAAAGGTCACAAATTTGCGTTTTTTGCGTATATCTCTGAAACAACGAGAGCTATCGAAAAATGGTTTAGACAAAGTTTGTAGATCGTAAAATTGTCTACAAAAAAGATTTCAATACTTTTCTTCTACAAAGCATCGCTTTCGAGATATCGTGACTTTAGACCGTAGGAAAGACCGTACACAGTACGAGCTGCACAGTTGTGGAACAAGCTTCCTGCACAGATCCGAGAGAGTCCCTCCGTCCAAGTTTTCAAGAAGAGGCTAAAAGAGCACTATCATTCTATCATGATTTAAGATATATATTTATATAATTATGTACTTATATATGTGATATTTATTTATTTATATTATATAGTTTACTAATAATCACGTGTAATTTTATAACTAAGTGTATTTCTGTATTCTAGTAGTGTATGTATGTAAATAACATTTTATATTATATATCTATATGTATAGTATATTTGTCGTTCCGTAACTGCACTTTTCTTCACCGTCCCGCACAATGCTCTAACCACCACTGAGGTTGGCTGGAAGAGATCTCTATTAGAGATAAGCTCACCTTTGTACAATATTTCCGACTGATTGTCAACATGTTTTTATGTGCAATAAAGAATACAATAAAAGTCGTATTTTCGACTATATGCACACATTTCCGCACCACCTCTGAGGTAGTGTACACGGCGCTTTTTTTTAACGAATAGGAATACTCAATAGGAATACTCCATAATATATTTTGATTGGGAGAATGTAATGGGACACTATTTTATTGATGAAATTTTTTTTAATTTAAATTTCACCATCATTTTGATAGACTTTTATCGGTACATGAGCTTTTGCTGCAAAATCTTTCGCTGAAAGGACTTTGTTTACTCGTGGTATGGGTTTTTCGGCTATAACTGCTGCTTTTGGAGTTATAATTTGAATGATACCCATTATGTGGAGCGTGTTATGACCGTCTAGAGTATGTACATTGATGTCAGCATTGTCTGCAGCAAATTGAATAAATGCTCCAGTTTCTGGTGGTAGAATATGAGGTGGACGATGAAGAACTGCTGCTGCCTCATACATCATAGTTTCATTATACGATGCACACAAACCAAAAGATGAAAAAATTTGAATAAGACGTTTTGATCCAAACCGTCGATGAAAAAACACTGAGAGACCCAATTGTAACCGTGATTTGAAAGACTTAGGCCGAACAGCAGCCATAATACAGTGGCTGACATTTGTACATATTAATTTCAAGTGTTCCAATTTGCATCGTTTATTTTTCAAAATTATTTGCTCTAACAAATAAGTCAAAGATTCTGGAATATCACTATTGATATCTTCGAACATCTTAGTAGGTGGAGGATAATTATCAGTGTCAGAAACTATCGACTGAATATCTTCTCGAACGATTGCTGCAGCTGCTTCAAGTATTCTCAACCTCTCTTCCTTTTCATTTTGCTTTTTATTCTCATACCAAGCATTGCTGAGGACGTCATGCTGATTGTCGATGAAGCAAATGAATGTTGAACTTCCCAATTTCTCAGTTATAATGATTCTATTGCCATACTTTAACTTGAGTTTTGACTTAATTGTTCTATTATCGATCAATGGTTCTTTGCAAATATCTTTCAATTCTTGTATTGAAAATTGACAATCATCATGATTTTCAATAAATGCAAATATTTTTTCCATCGCTGAAGTAATAGAATCACTTTCAGGACGACCGATTTTACCTCCATTAATGGGTTTCAGAAACGAAGTGTAACAATCATTGTGGTACTTAGCCTCAGCAGCAATTAAGTCATATTCATACTGAATGCGGGCAATGACACTTCTTGCTAGCTCATCAGAACGAGTCTGCGCTTCCTTCAAGATGGTTTTCTTGAAGTCAAGGGTTGAAACTTGAGATACTCTTCGCCGAAGATGCTGCGCTTTTTTCATTTCAGCCGTTTTATCTGCTTCATTGCCACAGAACAAACAGTATTTTTTGAAACAAAAAGACGATTCATTACCTCGTGCTCTAGTACGAGGAGGACTAATCCCAGATGTGGTAGCTATCTCCGCCTCACGCTGTCTTTTAGCTGCAGCGATGCTGCTCTTCCGGGTGTATGCTTTACGACACTGCTTATGTATCGTTACAGATGTTTTGTCCTTCAAATATTCATTGAACCCATCACCCCTTTCAGTACTTGAATCCATTAAAGTCTTTAGCCCAAGATCAACAACCACAATTTCACTTTCAGTCAAAGATTCATTGCAAATAAAGCAAACTTCTGACATTTTTACAAAATTTTGTAACGGCACTGTTTAAAAAGAGAATATAATTCACAAATGTCTATTCACTACGAAGAACCATTCGAAACTGGCTTCGAAAGTGGAGTGTCGCAGGCAGATGTTTCTCAAGGCCAACCGCCCAATAGAATTAGGGACGGACAATGACTCACTCTAAATTTCTATATTTTTCACGTACTTGTGTGCATGGGGCAAATAAAACTATGTTCTAATATTTTTTGTTCAAATGGTTAACCCGATGATGCATACTGGCCACGTATGAGTGCATATTCGTATTTTCTATGTTTAAAATAGCCATAATTTGAGAACAGTGCACCGTAGAAGAAAAAGTGTTGAGATCTTTTTTGTAGTCAATTTTACGATCTACAAACTTTGTTTGAATCATTTTTCGGTAGCTCTCATTGTTTCAGAGATGTACGCAAAAAACGCAAATTTGTGACCTTTGACCTTGAATAAAAAACAACGCACAAGCGGGATCGATGGGGACTTTTGACATGTCATTTGTAATGACGCATCCAAGGCCTGAACAAAAATCCAGCTTGTTGGGAATTAATGCAAACTGGAATCATAATTTAATCTATTTTGACTGGACTAGTAATAACTGTACGAATCCCTTAGTTACTAAGGGATTTTCCGAATAAGTATACTATTGAAAATTCAACGCACGCAACGTTTCTGATCGTTTAATTCCAAGATTTCCTATTACAAGTTTAATTTTAGTCATTGACAATAAATATAAAAAAAATTGTTGTTGTTTTGATTGATTTGAACAGTTGGTTGGTAATTTTGATGCAATAGGCGCTTTTAAAAGATTCTGGATCAAGATTAAGGCAAAGATTAGTATTGACACTATCGTATTCTTCAATTTGGATAAAATTAGTGTTAAAGCACAGAAATAGTTTGTTTGTTTGTTTGTAAACGCTTAGTAAACGTCATTAAAGAAGATTAGATTGGGCATTGAATCTTTACTAAGTATTTAGGTGCCTCAGATTTAAATTTGAGACCGCCTTCGTGGCTCAATGTAAACAACATTGGGTTTACTATTCGGAGGGCGCATCTTTGATCCCCAGCGGGGTACATGTACTCGGTTTGGTTGGTGGTAGGGAATTTTAAATATCCGACTGGCTAGCTACCACCATCTTATCTAAATCTGCCGCCAAGCAGCAATGTTAATAGCATTGTTGTGTTCCCGTTGTCAGAGATAAGATAGCCAGTCCCCCCAAATGTGTTGGGGTTTCCGGGTCAGTACGCTTCCATCGTCGACCTCATCCTCACTTAACATCAGGTGTGATTGACGTCAAGTACCAATCCGTTGTGCATAAAAAAAAAGAAAAAAGAAATGTAATTTGACATGGTACATTATCACATTATATACCATTTTATTTTCGAAAATTTAGTGCCGTGTGGTTCTGGCATATAAAAGAATAGAACCATCCCGTGTTTTCCCGTGGGTGTTGAAAAAGGCGACTAAGGGACTTGCACGTTTTAACGGCGATGGGCTCAACCACTGTCACGTGCGCATTTCTGTATAGGTATTACGAAAGGTATACTGGTCGTGACGTTATGTATGTATGTATTTTGAAGTTTGTCAAAATACACATAAAGAAATTGCTTAAACAAATTAACTCGATTAATAACGACGCTGACAGCCTACAAAAACACTCGCAATTTCATTATTTCAAACTAGAAGCTCGCAAGTCCGAGTAAATAGCTCATAACTCAACAAGTTTCTGACGTACCGACTCAAAGTCGTTATTTCGAACGGCTAGACTATAAATTTTGCCACGGATGAATACTGACACGAAAATTTTGGGCCATTATTCAAATTGTGTTTCGGATTTCAACTTATACGTTTTGGATTAAATGGATTCTGAATTTGTTTTGCTTGGAATGTTCCAGGTAAAAATGCAGCATTATGCTATAAATAAACTGCATTTCAGGTTCAATGCAAACAAAAAATCAAATTGTGTTTATTGCGGATAATAGATGAACTACTAAAACTGGAAGATTTTTCTGAAGAAGCAATTTTTGAAATTAGTCATAAAATATGAAAGGGGCAAATTTTATAAAACATGCACAACGCACATACATATTTGGTTAACCTTTGTCCATTACGCGACAATTGCGATTGGTCATTTAACAATTCCTTTCAGCGTATTATAAATTTTAGTTTAACTTTGTTTGTTTTGTTTGTTTGCAAACGCTTTATTGTGTAAAAAGAAAATACATAGAGAACAAATTTCTTATAACTATACACTTATAACTTTCATTTCTAAGTCTTTAACTTTTTACTTGAAAATACCAATACTTAGTACTTTGGTGGACGGAGTGTTCGATTTTCATCTTTCATTCAAATTAAAATAATTTCATATCGAAATAGTCATTGTGTATAGTAAAGCACCTAATTCTTTAAAGAGCGTCTGAACGATTAAATAAATTAATCTACTACCCCAATTGGGATGAAGATTGCGACTTTATGTTATTTATGCACGCTATAAGTCGACAGCATGTTTATCCTAACTCCTGTAGTTAAATCCAAATCATTCGAAAAACTTCGAGGGCTGAATCTATGCAATACGAACATTTTTTTCTGTGGGATCAACTTTCCTATTCCAAAAAAATAATCAGCTTTTCCATACAAAAGTACAATACCTACTCGACCAAAATGTATGTATCAGCTGATTTTTCATGTCGAGCAGGAAAGTCGGTTCCATAGAAAAAGTTGTTCGTAATAGTGGGTAGATTCATCCTTCAAAGTTTGTAGGTTAATTTCAATTTCATCCTGTAGATTCAAATATTCTATCTTGTCTTTTGAAATTTTTCAAGTTTTGAAAGTTATAGCTACAGAAGGCAATTAATTTCTGCCAAACATGTTCATTTACTGATACTTGTATTCATATTAAAGGCACGCTTTGTCACATTCAGCCTTTGATCTCTTAGCACGATTCACATGCTTAGTCTCACAGAATTTGCTAACATGTGTATTGTTATTACAAATTGTTCGTTTGTTTGATTTACATTACTATTAATTACAGTCGTAATGTAGTTTTAGGATTTACATAATAGACCACAAAGAGAAAGCTATTGTTACTATTTGTATTACTGTTATATGCTAATGTAATCTGTCGCGATAAAAATGTAGGGAATAATACTGAAATACAGAACTTTTCACTATAAAACTGTTTATTTTAAAAAACAACGTCCACCTTACATTTCGTCCTTAGGTCTATATTCGCCATCTTGACTTTTCCGTTGCCCATCTCGCTCTTTTTCATACATCTGTCCCTTTCACTCCACAGTCCCATCTTTCACGCTCCGTATCAGGCATGCTTCCCACAAAAAATGTCAACTAAATTGCAATTGAGTAAGATATTGGTGGCCACTTGGCGTTTGTTCAGCTGTGTACGTCCGGTGGCTAATATGATGACGATGATTGATGAAGTTATTGGTGACGATTTAATATATTTGATATTTAGAAATTATGATTACTAGCCTCTAAAATATTACTTACTAGAATTAGGTACCCCCTTTTAACATTGAATAATAATATTCTAATAAGGTTTTTAATACGAACAAAATTAATTTCGAAGTATTAGCATCAGCTGTTATAGTTTTATGAAACAGGCGTGAACATAACGACATAAGACCCGGGCAATTTCAGACCAGTATCTATGTGATCCTGCTATTTAGTAAATATTTTTTTTTTAATAATGATTACGCTTATTGTGAAGAACTTGTACCACAACCGTCTGCTTCGTATCGCACCAATAATTTGAAAATGGGTGAAACGAACTTATTCACAATTCGATCATAATTATTTTATTTTGCTGTATTTAGCTTCGCCAGTGCTGTATTACATGTAAAATTTTGATACACTTCCCGGTGGACAATTGAAGTGATATTTTGCTTACATATAAGTCGGATGACAATGCAATTTATGATGTTGAGGTGGTCTTAATCATCAGACCTACCTCAACATCATGTACCTAATCAAATCTTATAAGTTAAACTGACCAGCTTCCCGATGGTCAATTAAGCTGATATTTTCCATACATATGTAAATCGGATGACAATGCAGTATTATGATCTCAATGAGCTAGTCTGATAATGGAACCGGAACGAGGTCATGGGAACTCTGTAATAAAACAATGCACTTTCATCGACTTTGAGCTCGTGTCATGACAAGTAGTCTGGTCCTAGATAGTAACCAAAATTTCATGATAGAGTTCCAAGATGCACAGGAACACAATAACGACAAATAGTAAAACTTTCAGTTCTGGGTTTGTTACTGATGTACCAGAATGATAAGTGATGGATGTGATCAGGGTTTCACAATGGAGCATAACGACTTGTTATTAAAAAAAAATATAATGCAACTGTAAAGAAAGCCAATATGATGCAATTTTTGCTTGGTCACTGTACTTTTGATTGAATTTTTTTCAAGATTTTAAATAGTGTTTAAAATTTTCTTTTAAAATGACGTATACGAATACGAGGTCAATTTATAAACTTTGCGATTTACAAACTTAATACCCAAGTAATAAATTTTATAAAACAGAAGTATCTACTTCTGTTTTTTATAAGCTTTTATTTTTTTCCAAAGTCAAGTATTGCTCGAACCCGATTCCAAAAAAGTCCATAATATCATAATCAACAACTACACTAAAGAACTGAGTTGATCATTAGCTCGATTGCCGGCCGCATTTCCACAAGTTGCCATCGTCAGTGAGAGTACTCCGCATACGCTCGAGGTTCCCCGGTGACCTGGATTCTGGCACTTTGACGATTGACTTTGCATGAAGAGATCTCGCTGTTACCCCGGGTCATATAGAATTGTTTGTTTCAGTTATATTTGTATTGTATTTTTGCTTGATAATAAGTTACTTTACTTTTTATATCAAGGTATTGGAATTTTTTCTAAATTCTGTTGATAGAGTACTGACACTGTTACTCATTTCATTTTTATTGTACTGTACTAATTCATCAACGTAATTTTTTTTTATGCACAACGGGTTTGTACTTGACCTCAATCACACCGGATGTTACGTGAAGATGAGGTCGAGGGTGAAAGCGTACTGACCCGGAAACCCCAACAACAACAACAATATTTAGAGGTTATTATCCACCAGTTTCTTTCTTTAAGTTACAGTATCATTTGTAGGTAATTTTCTGTGACGAATTAAAAACGTTATTAAAGTAAAACAAACCGTAATTGTGTATAATCTGCAATCATTTCTTTACTCATTGATATACAGAGTGAATTTGAATTCGTGTAATTCCCACTTACTCGTGACGTCACTCTTAATTACGAACAACTTTCCCAAAGCAACCATAGTCGCATTTGATCAAAAAAATTTCGATTACCCATACAAAGTAAACTATTCCATCCACTATAATCCACACCATCTGAAAATTATTGGACTTCCATACTATATGTGATTTCAGAATGGTTTAATTTGTATGGATAATCGAAAAATGTTTGATCGAATTCGACTATGGTTCCTTGGGGAAAGTTGTTTGTAATTAAGACTGGAGTGACCAGTTAATGGGAATTACACGAATTCAAATTCACCCTGGAGAATCAGGTGACCCAGTCATATTTTTCTCTTGATACATCTTAATTTCAGTTCATGATACATTCACAAATATCTAAGCAGGAGGACAGCAATTTTGAAGCATGTAAAAAAGGTCAAAGAACTATACATTTTCGAATTCCTACTTTTACACCCAATAAAGCTTTTCGCCTCACCAGCTCCGAAAGGGTGTACAAAATCCAGTTATACTCACTCTTCTTGCTATTAGTGAGACAAATGAATTTTGAACACGATGAATTGATATTTGCCGATGCACAAAAAAATAATTTGTCAAAGAGACCTCCAGAAACTCATAACCACTTAAGAAGCCTTATTCCGTCCAGTCCAGTAAATCAAAAAATCGCTTTGACCTGCACTCGAGAAACCTAAAAGCTAATTATAAATAACTAGCTTTCCGCCCGCTTTAGAATTAGAATTACTTTATCGCGGAAATTTGTTTATCCCGCGGGAACTACTCACTTTATCGGGATAAAAAATATCCTATGTTTCAATCCAAGGTTTGTTCTACCTATGTACCAAATTTCACCCAAATCCGTTCATCCGTTTCGCCGTGATTGAGCAACAAACAAACATCCAAACTTTCGCATTTATAATATTAATTAGATTTTTCTTCTGTCTTTTTCTTTGTTTCATTAATTAATTCTTTTTATTTTTTATTTTTGTTACCTTCAAAGTGAAACTGCACCGAGGCAATAATACGAGTAACTTGTATAAAAAATGTCGTAATCAGGTGTCCTCGATACAGGCTTGCCTAGTGAGGAGACCGAAAGGAACACTCAAAGTATGCTTTTTCCAAAACATATATCATAATATTTAAGATCCTTCTCCTGTATTGAACTAATGTTTTGTTATTTATGTATATTGTTTTGTAATAATAAATTTTTTTCATTTTTTCATTTCATACCATACCAGCTTTAATTACGGTTATTTCGAAAATTTGAAATTATTGATAAAAAATTCCCCTTCTTTTTTAAGTCTGGAAAAATAAACCCCATCAAAGCTATTTATGTGAGATTTATAATTAACTTACAATCTTGCACTTGCTCTAGCTTTAAAACCAGCACTCGCGACAATAAACAGATTTACGTACTCTCTTGTTAAACAAATGACTATTTTGACTTATTTACTTCCCAAGACTTCAATTTTTACCACCTTGCCAACTTTTGTACAGAATAAAAAATAGAGAAACATACCTACCTACTCAAAATCAACCGCATCCTTGGCTCAATGTAAACAACATTGGGTTTACGATTCGGAGGTCGCGGGTTCGATCCCCAGCGGGGTACATGTTTAAGTACTCAGTTTGGTTGGTGGTAGGGCATTTTAAATGTCCGCCTGGCTAGCTACCACCATCTTATCTAAATGTGCCGCGAAGCAGCAATGTTAATAACATTGTTGTTCCGGTTGTCAGAGATAAGATAGGCAGTCCCCAAATGTGTTGGGGTTTCCGGGTCTGTACGCTTCCACCTTCGATCTCAACTTCACTTAACATCAGGTGTGATTAAGATCAAGTACGAACCCGTTATGCATAAAAAAAAATTGCATTTCTTTCAATATTATTTTATTCACAGCAGGAAAATTACTTTTGTTAGGTACATTGGTTTGTCATTTTAATAAAATTCTTATTACTAATAAAAACATACTTAAGTGAGGATCGACGACGTCCTTTATTTATATTTTAATTTATCTGTCGCGAATCTATTTTAGACAGGAAGCCAATATTGGCTTGAAAGTAATTCGATTCCCCAGAGAAACGGTGCTTTGGGAAATATTGCTATTTATATCTATTTTGCTGTCTTACTTTGTTCTTAACATGTCAATTTAAAATATTTTAAAAGGTAAAAAACAATACCCAACTACTGTTACAGTCGACTTTTATAATTATTTTCACGTGTTTATATAAACATTATGATTATTTTTTATGCACAATGGGTTAGCATTTGACCTCAATTACACCGAATGTTAAGTGAAAATGAGGTCGAAGGTGGGAGCGTACTGACCCGGAAGTTCCACCTTATTTGGGAGACTGGCTATCTTATCTCTGACAACCGGAACACAACAATCTTATGATCATTGCTGGTTGGCAGCAGACTTAAGATTGTGGTAGCTAGCCAGGCGGACATTTAAAATGCCCTATTACCAACCAAACTGAGTACTGAACATGTACTCAGCTGGGGATCGAATCCGCGACCTCCGACGGAGACGGTTATTTTATATAAATAAGCTTATATATATACCCTGTGATGATGATGTGAAGTCCCCAACCCGCACAAGGCCAACGTGGCGGATTATGGGCCCATACTTGCTCAATTTGAGGGAAGGGGAAGGGGAGCGTTTAGAGTTTTGGTGGTAACATACATACAGGCACATTGAATAAATTACCCTCATTTTGGCTTAGCCGTACTCGGATATTTAGATCTCGACCGACAATACAAAACATTGTAAAGCATATTACAAAATTAATATAAGTTCACACTCTACCCCTTACTTGATGGCTTGAACTTCATCAATTAACAATACAATACAAATACTCTTTATTGCGCAAAAAAGTTACAATATTTTTTTATGATAACAATAGAACACAATTAGGCGGTCTTATCACTAAAAGCGATCTCTTCCAGACAATCCACAGCCATGGGACATTTGTAGGTAGAATTAACAAAGCTTATTTAAAATAGTTTTCTCAATATGGCTGTCTTATCTCAAATAGTCGGTTCATAACAATGTGATCAATGGCGGCAGACTTAGATAAGATAATAGCAGCTGGCCAGATGGACATTTAAAATGCCTCACCATCCAAACCGAGTACCTACTAAAATC
Source organism: Oegoconia quadripuncta (assembly GCA_949316235.1). Classification (NCBI taxonomy): domain Eukaryota; kingdom Metazoa; phylum Arthropoda; class Insecta; order Lepidoptera; family Autostichidae; genus Oegoconia; species Oegoconia quadripuncta. The sequence continues at coordinate 15,822,194 of OX438755.1, read as the reverse complement.
GGGGTAGACTGGGAATAGCCCGGGCACTTCGTTTTGTATAGCTTATATTATTTGTTTGTTCACGAAGGCGAACATTGCGAGACGATACTGTGCCTCAACACACCCGCCTCCATACTCTTCCTACTGTAACGCCTATAAGCTAGGATTAAAAGTGATACTCGACACGGCGCCTACTGAAGGTAGACGGTGCCCTACGTGACTCTATTGCTATCTTGGACCCCCGACCAATTAAAGAAAGAAATAGGGTGTGTAAGTTTCCCTCTCCCAACTCGGTAAATGGGAGTGCAGCCAATGATACTTAGTCCTAGATGCATGCGCCTTGATGCAGTGAGCGGGGCAGTAACAGAACACTAGCGCGAGTAAAAGTGCCAGTAATAAGAGTGACAAAAACGCTTGAAAGGTTGGAAATTGTGGCGATTCGAGACTAGGGTCGTCGTAGAACACCGGGCGGACCACTCCTGCGGTCGGCTTTGCCCTCAACAGTGGGACATTGACGTTGTTGCTGTAATTTAAGCTAATATCAAGCTAATACACCGTTGACGTGTTCTATTCAAGCTTGACAAGGATCCACCAACGCGGGCTACCCACAAATCAGTGGCCGTAACCCTATTATTTCAACGTAACATTTCCGGCATATTTTAGTTATTTCCAGGCCGGTAGACTGTTAAACGTCGCGAACAACGTTCAGTGACACATAAATGTCAGTATCGCGTGACAAGCGCCTGTCTAGGCGTACCGACAGTGGATTATCCGATTTGTACAGCCGGCCAAAAGGCTGATGTAATACATCTGTAAAAATCTCCTGATTGAAAATAGACGCTATGTTAATTCAATACTGTTTAATTTTGACAAATTATGTTTAATCTGCGGTTGACTGTTTTCCGGGGCCCAGTTGTTTGGTCGTGTTGGGGTTTCAAATACGTCATTTCGGGAAATGAAACGAGGCTTTCCAAATTTACTTGTTGTTTTTGAAATACCTCCTTAAATAGGTTCTTCCAAAGAATCGTAATTATATTTTTTATCCCATCTATTCGAAAAACGGTGACTGATTCTTCAATAAGTGCGCCCAAAGTACAATTTTTAGTAGCTTGGACATACTGCCTGACAAGTGAATGCTTATTATTTCCAATAGATTTAAATTGACATTCACAAAAAGATATCACGTCTTGAAGTCAGAAGCTTGATCATACACTGACTGAAACAACTGCAGCATTTCTAATCGCCACCATCATCACCAATCACATTTCCCTACTCCTTAACCTTTTAAAACTTGGCTATAAGGCCCTTAATAAAGTTCCTACATTTCGCTAGTTTAATTTAACAGAATTCTGTTTCACGTCAACTGAAAACGGCCCATTCACCTCTTAAATTAATGAATTCAAAGAAATATACAGCAATAAGGCTCCTTGGATTTCAAGCTGGCAACCGCCATCTGTTACGCTGAGTAGTTACACACATGATTAATGTAATCCGCCCGATTGTGTGGTGTAAATCAATCAATGACGCCAACAATGACGTCACCAGCCCATCTGTGCTGCAAGCTATTTTATTAGGTTATGTTTATTGTGAGCATTGTCCAAACTCTGAATGGTTAATGTCATCTTTTGAAATATTGTGGTTAACAATATAACACAAAATATGTCAGACCAGCTAATTGTAATTTATTAAAGGTATTATGAGCATATTATGCAAGATAATTCGTATTATCATTAGGTATTAGAAGTAGCGGTAGAAAACCACACTTACTTTTTTATTGGAAAAATTATACCTGGGAAAATCGCTACAAGGAAAACCCGGTTTTGCAAAAAATATTGCTTTAATCGCTAATATCGGGGGTCAAAAATGAATGTTTAACATCCACTAGACTTTGAGTCGAATTATCAAAAAAAAAATATCACATAAATTTTTATGTGACGAGATAATTGGTGCTGCGACTGATCGTTCGAAACAGAACCAGTACCCGCCAGCCATATAAGGTGATCTGTATGCCCATAAATCCTCAGAAATATTCACTAGTATTGTTCTAGCGAGCAATCATGCAAGATTAATAGTGTAAAACGTGCACAGAGCAGTGTGTTCGGTAAATCACTGCGCGGGATTCGAACGGGCTGACAAATAGGAGCTCTGTTGTCGTAATGCATTCGCATGAAATAATTCAACCGTCAATTCCCTGGACTACGTCCTATCCCGATTTGTCTTCATTTGAGATGTATTCGACATTAGTTCAAAAAGGAATTGGTTTTGATCTTATATTCCTTATTGTACAAGAAACACAATTGAATAACATTTTAAGTATTTAAAAACAAAAAACCTGACAGCATATTTTGTATGCCCGCGTCGGTTTTTCCCGACACTTACAACCTTGGGATCTTCAAATCTAGAATGAATAGGCATTTACTGGGTGCGCGTGATACATCTTCGGCTACATCGTCACTTTCCATCAGGTGAGATTGTAGTCAAACGCGAAACCAGCTTTAATAAAAAAAAAATATCCATTTTTGTACATGCTCTTCTGTAATCAATTTCATACGATTTCATCGATGTTCTTAAAAACATACAACAACAAACAACGGTAAATGTTGAATTTTTGATTTTTTTTAACGATGTAGGTTTTCAAACGTAGGTTTTCGATTTACTGATTCGATGTAGTGAATATCCGGTCAAATGGTTTTCGATATACTGTTTTTTCAATGTAGAATGTACGATCTATTGAACTTTCAATTAATCGTTGTCGATCAAAAGAGTTTCAAGGAATTGGCTAAGAGCGTCGGTGGCTTAGTGGTTAAGGCGCAGTCTCCCAATCAGGTCCAGGGAGGTCCGGGTTCGCTTCCCAAGCAGGCCATGTACCAATGAGTTTTCAAATTTAAATTATCCGACTGCTCTTAAACGGTGACGGAAAACATGGTGAGGAAACCTGCATGCCTGAGAAATAAAAAATCAAAGGCATGTGAAGTCCCCAACCCGAATTAAGCCAGCGTGCCATATACGAGGGAAGGCCTATAGCCCTGCAATGTGATGTTTACGGGTTGATGATGATCATGATCAAATGACCTTCAAGGAATTAACATACAATGTTGCATAATATATGATTGGTTGGTTCATCACTCGCTGGGCAATATAACGTTTTCTCATTGGTCAACGATATCGATACAGATCAAGTTACACGATTTTTGGAAATCGGTAGATGGTCGCATTATTATTATGGTACGTATCATGATTCATAACATATCAATAGGCAATAAGCCCAGTGCTAAATTTAAGCCGTGCCGTAAAGGAGGATTTTACCCTTGCCATGCTGGGATAGGTGAGATGGCGATTTTGGGAGCTATGAACCAACAATACTGTGCTTATATGGATACTCTGTTCATGATCCCTTACTCGCTTTTTACAATACTCATAGAAAGGGAAGGATTGACAACCAATTAGAACGAAAGAAAGTAACAAATCAATGATGTAACGTAGCAACGTTTAATCGTATTTTCCCTGAAAAGCTCACAAATCGATCCAAATAGACTATTCACTATAATTGGATAGACGCTTTGGAACACATAATTGATTCGTTACCACTACACAATGCAGGGTGCTTGCTTAGCGTTTTCCTTAAGCGCGATACAGCCGTTGCAAATTTCAATATTGGAACTAATCAATCAAGACTGCCGTGAAAATGAGCAAGAGGCGTGTGCCCCATTTATCAAGCAGCCTGTAGATGAAACTTGAGGCGTGAGACATGGTTGTGAAGTTACAAGTGATGGACGAATTTAGGTAGCTTTAGGCTATGGTTTTTTGGGGTGGAGTATTCCGACAAATGACCTGACAAAGAGATAGCTCGAGATAAGAATTGGTTTCTATCATAAAATAGAAAACCAATACGTTAAGAACGTGACTGAACTGGTGTCGTTCTCGCACAAGACAGGCTTTTCTCTGTGTATGCCTTCCTCAAATATTTGCTTTTTATGTAGATTGGGCCCCATATACAGGGTACATTTGTATCAGTATAAGTTGAGACAATTTACAAATTGGAAATTCGACTCAGTGCTACAGAATTAATATAGTTTATAGAATGGAGTTATCTACGCGTTTTGTCGATATCTCCGGCAATAAAGGGGCCTGGCAGCTACCTGTCTCAACGGATTAGTATTGCGAAACAAAGAGGTAACACTGCCAGCCTCCTAGGTACGGTTCTAGTATTTTTTGTTTAGATTTGATATCTATATTTAATTTTTTATATAGTTTTAATAGACGACCTGTTTGATGTAGTGGTTAGAAACTCTGCTGCTATTCCAAAATGTCGCGGGTTCGAATCCCGCTAGGGGCATATGTTTGTGTGGTGAATACTAACATTTGTACCCGAGTTATGGATGTTTTCATTTATAATAAGTATTTATTTACAAAAAAAAAGTATTTATGTAGTGTATCAACCATCTGGTATCCACAACACAAGCCTAGTTGCTTAGTGTGGAACTAGATGGCGCTGTCTGTATATGGCCAAGGATATATATATTTGTAGGCTTGTAGTGTATACCCACGATGATCAATTATTATTATCGTGTAGCTTACGGCCATGCTTGAAGAAGGGATCCTGCCCACTGACAGCCGAGTTAAACCCAACCCTAAACTTCAGTGTGTAACTTCAAGATAAGAAGATTCGATTCTGCTTACCTATATAGGTTACCTGTTAGGTTAATTCCTTGATTTATCTGCCTATCTTAGGGCCGAGTCGACCTTGGCTTTAAAACCATGTTTTTTTTATGCACAACGGGTTGATAGTTGACATCAATCACACCTGATGTTAAGTGATGAGATGAGGTCGAAGGTGAAAGCATACTGCCCCGGAAACCCCAACACATTTGGGGGACTGGCTATCTTATCTCTGTCAACCGGAACATAACAATGCTATTAACGTTGCTGCCTGGCAGCACATTTAGATAAATGGTGTTAGCTAGCCAGGCGGACATTTAAAACCACCACCAACAAAAATGGTCTGTTTTATATAAAATTACGAAGAAATGCCGATTCCGCGGCTTCTTCATTATTTTTAGGGCAAAATATTTGATATCTTCGAAAATGTATAATGAGGGAACTGATATTTAGGTATAAACCACCGTGATTCTTTATTATAAATTAAAAAATATGTACTTTTTTACAGAAAAACGAACAAGAATGTCTTATTGATCACGTTTCCACTGTTGGCCTGTCTATAGTGTTAAAAATAAAATATATGTCTATGTGTACTTCTTCCGTACCTTTAATACATACATATCATCACGACATTAATCCTAAATGGGGTGATCAGAGATATCCCAAACGGGTGTTCCAAACCTTGACAGTTTAATGCTCGAAACAACACCCACTGTTCTCCTGTTAAAATATACAGAAACGCACACGTGATGAGTGAGCCCATCGTCGTTAAAGCGTACAATCTATTGATGTTTTTTGGTGGAAAGTCCCATAGTCGTATTACCTACGACACCCACGGAAAGAAACAGGGAGGTTCTGTTCTAGTTACTGTTCAGATGTATCTCAATAATGCCTAGTCCAATTTTATTTAAGATTAAACTAGGGAAATTAGTTAAGTTGCGTACTATGGACCTAGATGGCGCTGTGTGTTTGTGCAAAGATATTATATTCAGCCGTTTTGAAGATATTTAACTTACAATAACTTACCTGTCTAGATGTTAAATAAATAAATAAATAAACAAAAATAAACAAACAAACAAACAAACAAATAAATAAACAAACAAATAAATAAACAAACAAACAAAATAAGCAAACAAACTAAATAAACAAACAGACTAAATAAACAAACAGACTAAATAAACAAACAGACTAAATAAACAAACAAAATAAATAAACAAACAGAATAAATAAACAAACAAAATAAATAAACAATCGCCATCTAGTTCCACAGTGAGCAACTATAAACTTGTGGATACCAAATGGTTGATATACTACATAAATAGATATACTACGCCACGCTGGCCCATTACGGGTTAGGGACTTACGCTCCTCCTAATAAATGAATTTTGATGATATTTAGTGTGGTGTCCTCTTAGCTAAGTCAACATATAGTATACTTTTTACCGCAGAAAAATATCTCATTGTCATGAGAAATACAAGAACCAATCATATTTTAAGTGGTAATGACATGCGTATTTATACATTTATTGTTATGTATATATTCATAATTCATTTCATCATCAAAAGCCTTACACGTCTCCACTATTGGGACACAACCTCCTCTCACTGGGAGAGGATAATGGGGCATAATCCACCACGGGGGCCCAGTGCGTATTTGTGTCAGATTAGTGACCACCTGATATAGTTAGTATTTTTAAGCTGCCTCTGTAGGCCGCCGACTGGTTTAACAACAGTGTTCAATTGAAAACAATACTAGCCTTACGTCCGCGACTCCACCTGTGTGGTATCAGTTCATCGTCCTACGGGTTGTATATTTGAAATTTCGGGATAAGAAGGACCCTTTACTACATCATTCATGCATAAAAAAAGTCATTCATTTTCAATAACACCTAGGGCATAGGTAATTTAGTAAGGCGTGATGGAGGGACAAACATCAAAACTCTCGCAGTGACAAATTAGCAAGGATATTTATAATTCCGTTACTTGCTCTAGAAGAAAACTTATACCTCTCGTCATATTTCATATTATTTATTCCCTTGCCACATGATAAGATGGATGTTACATAAAGTGAAAAGTATATAAAGACATGCGGGAGTACTGCAAAAACAAAGAGAACACCACTTAACAAAATTAGAACAGTTGTTTTCACAATAAGGCAATAAATCTACACAAGACGAAACTTAGAACTTGGCATGCACGATATTAAAATATTTAATAAGAATATTACATTATTCTTCGTGTAGGTAGGTAGTCAAGTAAATTCAAATATTATTTGTTTTTCTTTTAAATATTTTAATTTATTTCATTGTTAACAGACACAGATGAAGCACTCGTGGCCCATTCGCATTCGTTATTCGTATTCGATTAGCGAAGTTAAGCTATGTCTGGCGCGGTCAGTCCTAGGATGTGTGACCTCCTAGATTTTGATACGAGTGTTCCCGTGCTTCGGAGGGCACGTTAAGTAGTCGGTCCAGGTTGTTTTCAATTGAAGGCAGTCGTTAAGCCAAGTCGGCTGATTAAAAAAGTGACTGTCAGTTGGCCACTCGTCTGACACAAATCTACCACTCCGCACTGGACCCGCGTGGTGGATTATGACTCTCAGTGGAAACGTGAGAAGAGGCTGTGCGTCAACAGTGGGGACATGTAAGGCTGCAATAATGATATACACAGACATAAGATTACATCACAATCTTCACATGATCCCAAAACCATAACATTTGGGTGTTCCATACAGGTTTAGGACCCGATTTCGAAAGACATATAAGCGAAAGCCATTTGTGCGGCGCCAGATAATCGAAGTGCCATACGAACGAAACGCCATTTAGCCGATTGGCCATTTAATCGAACAGACAAATATGCGAAATCCATAAGATCGAATGTACAGACCCCTATCTGTAGCGATCGAGCGAGCGAGCAATATGGGTCGGGGCACCCTGACACTGTTGGTTCGATTCAGAATGTTAGGTTGACATAATTGTAATATTTTCGAACTCATCGCACAACTGTACATTCGATCTTATGGCTTTCGCATATTTGTCTTTTTGATTAAATGGCCCATCGGCTAAATGGCGTTTCGTTCATATGGCACTTCGATTATCTGGCGTCGCACAAATGGCTTTCGCTTATATGTCTTTCGAAATCCGGTCCTAAACCGACCGTTCCATTCCACCCGAGCCCATCGCCGTTAAAATGTGCAAGTCTATAGATGTTTTTTTGGTGGAATGTTCTATAACGTCTTCTATTATGGGGAGGCCTATGTTTAGCAGAGGACGTCCTGTGGCTGATATGATGATTCAATTCCCTGACTCTAAGCCTTATGAGAAAATTGTTTCCATGATTAAAACGATTTTGTAAATACATTCACTTCATTCTGCTTTCAAGTTAATGTTTCCGTTGTTTTAAATTTTCTAAACGTTGACTTTGCGAACTCAATCCTCGATTTCTCAGTGTAACTGCCTCGACGGGCCAATATTCGGACCTTTCCTCAAATGAAAAGATCCCAATCTCACTTTTTGTCCAATTCTTTACAATTCAGTTAGAATTGGCTTTGGTTAAGAGGGTAATTGCTTGAACCCGATGCGGGAACAAATAAACGGATTTATTTCGATTTGATTTTGTAGAGTTAAGACTTTAGAGGATTAGTGTATTTTGTTTTTATGCGACAATAAAATATACGTTAGTTTATAGTGTTAATCAAATTGAGCGCTCCGGATCTTAACCGCTCTGTCCATGTGCAAAAAATCACAGCCTTTAAGATTATAGGAACTTAGAGTGTGATTGTTATTCGTTTTATACTCGCAAAGTCAAGCAACTCAATTAACACTGCCTATATTTAACTTAATGTTATCGGATAAGACACACAAAGTTTAGCTAAATTTGGATTTGCCGTTCCCAAAAAAAATTCAAAAATGTTTGTATGGAGAAAACAGACTTAATGAAACTCTTCATACAAAACGCCAATTTCATAGGTAAGGACCTAATATTTGCTCAATTTTGTCTTCGACTCGTTTTGATTTAAGGCTAAGCCCATATTAATTATGATGGCCGTTGAGATTATGATGGCCGTTGAGATTAAATGTGAATCACATCCATTTCCTAGTCCGTCCTAATTACATGTTATCTTTATTCCTGTCCGAGCTCGACACTCAAGTGATGTATCTCACTAATATCCCAGTGATAAATACAACTTAGCTACACAGTGATTCTGAATATGTAGAGTCATATGGTTAAATAAAGTTCATATAAGAAATCGAAATTTGAGAAAAACTGTCTAAGGTAATTTAGAACTTAGATAGTGATATTTTAAACTTCACGTCTGTATTTGAGCCACGATTTTCTACAACCATACAAAATTTAATCATCTACGTGAAGTACACTAAGGTAGAAGCCGAAATTTTCAATTATGACAATTTTGTTTCAGTATAATAGTGAAAAAAATTGTCTATTTAGAAGTAGTATCTTAGGTTATGTTAATAACCTACTATTTTCAAACATGTGGCTCAATCTAAACAACATTGGGTTTACGATTCGGAGGTCGCGGGTTCGATCCCCAGCGGGGTACATGTTTAAATACTCGGTTTGGTTGGTGGTAGGGCATTTTAAAAGTGCGCCTGGCTAGCTACCACCCCCTTGGCACGTGTGAATTAGAATATTTCGAAAGGAGAATGTTGTTTCATGAAACTTTTAATATTAGGAACACCCAAACGCTTATATTTGGGATATATTTGACCATCCTACATGGGATAAAAATAGGTCACGTTATATACGTATGAATGTTTTCCGCTTTCACTTATCTATTTCAACAAAGTCCTGATTACTACGGTATTTTGGCTTTAATATAACATTAAAATTAGTTGCGTGCAGTGACTTTTTTAAGCGGAGGGCGTGTCTCCTCACGCACCCTACATGTACGTTACCGGAACATGGTTCGCTTCGTCAAACGCCGAGATTCGGTTCGAGGCGACCTACCATTAACCTGTGCCCGGCAACTCCGTTTAAGGAAAATTACTTTTCCTGCAAACTACGGTCACAGAATTACTACGGTGGAAGAGGGATTTTTTCACATAAAAATATTTAAAAAACCACATGTGGAGTTTTTTTTTGCATTTTTGAGGAAACATGTCGATATTCGAAATTGATAGCATCAATTTCGAAATTCAATGCGAACGCCACGACTATCGCTCGGCGTTCATACGCCGTAACATGTTTTTCACTACAACAGCCCGACACTCTGTAATCGCCGGCGAGCACAGGTACGCGCTCACCGTTACAACTTAACGCGATCGCGATTAGGTGCGACTATGGGCTCGTCCCGTCGTAGATGCGACTCGTCCTGGGCCCTTCACTATCACTAATTCCTTACACCACACTACATTAGCTTTTTCCAAATTCAAAATTGTGTGTCAGAGAGTTTCTTGCGTCGTTTCTTCTCTCTGACTATACATATTACGAAGCGATGGTAGTCTGTCTCTAAACTTCCCACGCAACGTCCTAAGCCGAGGTTCGAGCCACCTAGGCACCTTTAGGCATCGGTTGCAACTACGCATACGTGCGCTCCCGCGCTTGAGGTGAAGCTGTAAAAGTCACTTGACTAACAGCAAACGATCCAGGTCAAAAAAAAAGAGTAGGTTTTATAATTTTATGAGTTTAAAATTTACTCTCCGTTGAAAATTATTTATAAAACAAAGAATCTTCTAAGTCCGCATATTGTGAGGACAAGTACGGAATCCTACATACACTTGGCCAGTTTTTGATTCTAGCAATTCTGTCCAAAGTGATACAACCAACTGCAAACCGCAGATGTTTTAATGGTCATTTTATGACAGTCGACTATTGATAGGTTAATGTGTAGCTCATTGGTGAAGAGTTATCAAAAATGGGCGATCCCTAACCCGCTTGCCCAACATTCTTTTACGGAAAGCGTTGCATTTCACGATTTGAGGCTTATCTTCAGAATGGGCTCGCATTCTGAATGAATTCTGAATGAATGAAATGTTTCGGTAGCAGTTATGAAGGTTTATGCTATGACAACACAAATAAGAAAATAAGCCAATATAGCGTGTTGTAGCCAAGATCCTAAAATGTATGTTACCGTCAACCCGGTATGGCGATTAGGGTAAAGGGTATACAAGGAACTATCTCACCCTAAGCGTGGTAATAAATCAAAATTAATGTTGTATTTACTTTAGGAATTTTTCTTCCTTTTCACATCAAATCCCGAATTTTTCATGGTACGCCAGTCCACCCAAATCTGTCAAAACCGTGCGGGCAAATTGAGATACAGTGGGGTTACTTAGTTTTCGTTGATGGAAGCCGGGAGTTGATTTATTTTTCACGGTACATAATAATAATGTTAGACATGATAAATATTGTTTAACTTTTCTTGGCTTAACGTTAATAACATCGATTTTAGGTACTGAGGCCTAAATTTTAGCCAGTATGCTTATTCGGTATTTTGAAATCTCCGCCACGACCACTAATTATCTAACGACGTTCTTGTTGTGATTTTCTTTTAGGTGTAAAAGACAGTACGAATGAAAATTTGGGAAATGGATAAGTATCGGTCATAGATTGCAGGAAAAACTTTTAAAAAATCCCAAATAATTTTAATAATATTAAAATAAATAATAAAAAATTATTACTTAGAAATTGGCAAACGTGTTACTTTTATGAAAGTAAAAAATAAACAAATAAAATGAAAACCTTTCCTGTAATCTATGATTGATAATTTAACAATGTTCCGAAATTTCATTCATTATTTCTTTTACACAATGTAATTTTTTTTTTGTTTATTATGAAACAAACAGTCGTTTATAAACATATTCACAACTTAAAAAGAACTAAATCTAGACCTATAGTTTCCACAATTTTTATAAACTTATAATTTAAGAGATTTAAATATTACAATTTATAAAGTGCAGTGGTAAGCCAAAAAAAAAAAGAACAGTAACAATTGGTTATTGTGAGGCACAGTCGACGATAGCCCATTGTTGTAAACCCATCACTATATCCCATCAAATAACCGCCATCATATATCATATACATTTATCATAACACAAAATATATTGTCTTACAACATATTATGATAATATGTTTCCATACATGTGTATATATATACAGGGCGTCCCAAAGTTATGGGACATGAAGGGGAAGTACCTTAAATATTGTAGATAGTGAATTTTGCTCAAAGAAGACTTTATGTTATTTTTAAAAGTTAGTAATTCTGCATTCATAGATTTTCTAAAAATTACTTGCTTCGGCTGGGAATCGAACCGACTTAAATGTGAAAAAAAAAAACACCCTACTTTTATGATGCCAATCGAAAGAATAGCTAAAAAATAATAACTCTGCCTAAGTAACATAGTATTTTAAAAGAAAGGAACAACATAAAATGATTGAGTCAAATTTCAAGAAAGTTATTTATTGCCGACGACGTTCGAAAAGTAGCGATATTATCATTCCAAAGATAGCATTGATTATTCGTAAATAAGTACCCACTTCATAAAATAGGTACTAACATAGTTTTCCTTATTATAAGTGCACGTGTAGATGAAATGATAAAACTTGTATTTCAATACGTCCTCTGTAAGCTAGACAGAAGGCAAATTAAAAACAAAAATAAATAATTTATAATTTGAAAATGGAACAGTTTATGACAGCGTTTGTTTGAATGCATACTTTTTAAGATATTTTAAAAAGAAGTGATATTTTTAAATGTTGTTAATTTATACTATGTTACTTAGGCAGAGTTATTATTTTTTAGCTATTCTTTCGATTGGCATCATAAAAGTAGGGTGTTTTTTTTTTCACATTTGAGTCGGTTCGATTCCCAGCCGAAGCAAATAATTTTTAGAAAATCTATGAATGCAGAATTACTAACTTTTAAAAATAACATAAAGTCTTCTTTGAGCAAAATTCACTATCTACGATATTTAAGGTACTTCCCCTTCATGTCCCATAACTTTGGGACGCCCTGTATATATATAGTATAATAATAATAATAATAACAAGTACCTATATCAAGCCTTAGCTAACTTAAAAGCTTTCTTCAATGAGTTCAATGAAAACAGCAATGTAATTACTAATAAATAAAATTAAAACATCTAACTTGGGTTATGTATAAATTAGAGTTAATTAATATGACTTATAAAAATTGTTTTTACATCTAAAGTGCATTTAGCCAACATATAAAAAAATCTTAGTTTTAGTTAAAATTTATTATGAATTAAGCTTCATCCATTTTTGATTATTAATGTAGTCTCTCTGAAAGAGACTTCGAGCACCCACAGCAGGCGCGTCCTATTCATAATTAAAAACATTTTTTGAAACCCTTAAATATATTTTATTTTATATGATTGATCGGTTCAGCCGTTGCGAAGTGAATTAGCTACCCAATTGATTTCCTAGATGATAATATTGATAGACTCGATGATGTTTTAATTTTCAATACCTTTGGATAGAGTCGTATAGCGGCCATCTTAAATATTCTGTCGGTTTTGAATTTGGGGATTTTGTCAACGATTTTGGTTCAGATCCATGCCTATACTCTACCTTTACTGTGCCAGGTCAGCCGTACCGTACTGTCACGCGTCGCAAAGATGTCTGCAGCTAAATTAATGACATCGCATCACTCAGATATCATTCACAACGGATGTATGGGACCAGATACGCCCGAGCCAGTAAGCAACAAAAGAAAATGGCGTAGTAGAGTTAAGAATTTGTTAGTATGTTCGTGTAAGTTGTGCTTGCAATGCCAATTTCAATGAGGAAATATTGATACAATTGTTAATTAATTTTAAGACTACTATGAAAATTTATGATTTTCTTCAAAATGTGATGGTAGTTATTCAATTTCCTCGGGAAACCCCGGGAAACTATGAAAACATCATCTACGCATGTTAAACGTAACATTATCTTTGAAACTTCTGAAACGATTCCATGAAATATAGCTAAGAACTATCTCACTAGCAACAGCTCTCGAAAATAAAATCCGTTCTCAATACGATGCCACAGACAGTCATACAGACACACATATACGGACATATGCTTTATACATATTTATAGCAAAACTTGCGGATGGAGTTAAATACAAGAGTTAATGAGCTGGATTCTTCCATCCAGCCATCTTTTTAGGTCGTCGATTTCGAATATTCCTTTACCAATGCTTAATTAATTAGGTGTGACCCGTGGTGTGGTGTGACCAAGCGAGAGGCGTCGAGATCGATTACGGCCAGGCTGATTATAGTATGTGGGTGAAACATGAATAACTATATAGGTATTCTAGTACCTAGCTAAATTAATTCTGCAAGTTCGAGTATAAAGTTTACTGAATATGGATAAAACAAGTTAGATGAAACACTTTGGAGTAGAGCGCGGAACTCATTATTCGACTCAAAGTTTTCCATCTAGAGGTTCTTGACCACATCCATAGATGTCCGCTTTAATATGTCGGACTCTAGTTCCAACTTCCACAAACACATTGTCATTTCCAATAATATATTTATGCTACATGTCATAAATAATTTGTATCATAAATTCCATTTACATTTGACGTATATCAAGGAAAGTTTTGGCCTGTTGTAAACACGTAGGTAAATGTCGATCCCTAAACTTTGTAAGGTCGAAAGCTGCCGTCGGCTTCGTGTGTTTGAAGGTCTCTAATAACCTGCAATCATAGTTGAAGGGCTATCACCGTAAATAGAAATATTATATTGTAGGCTTATTTCTTGTATTAGATACATTTCCTAGTTGTCTAACAGACTTCAAAGAAGAAAGAGGTTTCGCAATTGGACTATTTTTGTATGTTTGTCATTCGATATCCTCGTCAATTGCTAACCGATTTTGATAAATATTTTTGGTTGAAGGCGTATACCGCCAGGTTAGTTCCATGCATAATTTGGTGAAAGTCTTATGATGCACGCCAGAGAGCGGAAGTTTAGTGAAGTCGGTTGGTTTTGTAAATTTTTGACGGATAAACTATATTAGGTATCCAGATCTCAAGAAATACCCGTCTTGTCAAAAGCAAACTTAGTTCATAGGATGATAGCCATCTATGGTGAGGATGCTCCGAACATGTGTGGATCAGAATCATCAATTCAAGTTTTATTCGTGGAAGTCAGATTATGGTTACCAAATTAAAAATAAATTCTAACAGATTTCGTTGTTCGTAATGTTTGTTAATTTTCAAATGCATCTATAATACTATTCTGCGGGGGGGGACTGAAAATCAGCAACACTGCTGAGTCCCTACCCATTCATCACAATACTGTGGTTCTCGATTCTATGTATGCCTGTGTTTTCTTTTTTGTGATGAATAAATACCTTTTATTTATTTATTTATCCATATTCCAAACTAATAGTAATGTGAAAGTAGGTCTGTTTTCCCGGTCTTCACGCCTAAATTGCTAAACCGAACATTTTGAAATTTGGCAGAGCCTGGGACCCGCAGAAGAACATAGCCTACATTTAGGCCCGTATTAATAAACCGTTCTCTAAGTTAAATGACATTAAGTTGACGCTTTAGAATCTGTTGCATATTAAAACAGTAACAAAAAAAGTATTGAATCTGAGACGCGATCTCAATTTAAAAATCAAAGTTTAATGCGGCCCTTAATCCTGTACAAGTACTAGTGATTCCAAGCGAGCGAAGCCGCGGGCGTAAACTAGTACTCTATAATTTAGCTATATAACACAGCGATAAACAACCTAATGCTCAAGTTCATAGTAAAATAGGAGGTAGGTTAACTTTCTATAGAAATAATTTAATCCGAAATTCAATTATTCGCATAACCCTAATTACTGTTTAGCTTGCTTCGATTTTTTTGTCACTCCTTCCCATTGTTTACTTCGAAGTCTAGAAGATGAATTGGACGGGTGAATTAATGACTATGTCTGCCCCTAGCGGGCTGACAAATGCTTAGAATTTGTCCTGACTAGTCACCCTATTATGGTAGCTCTATAAGATTTTTGAAGGTCTTTATGGTCTACTAGCTTATGAGTGCGGCTTTGCTCGCGTGGGATTAGGTTAACCGCCTCCGTGGCTCAATGTAAACAACTACAAATACAAATACACTTTATTGCACAACAGAAAAGAAAATACAGTTTCAGAAAAGTGGTAAGAATATAATGTACAATTTGGTGACCTTATCACTAAACAACATCGGGTTTACGATTCGGAGGTCGCGGGTTCGATCCCCAGCGGGGTACATTGTTTAAGTACTCGGTTTGGTTGGTGGTAGGGCATTTTAAATGTCCGCCTGGCTAGCTACCATCATCTTATCTAAATTTGCCGCCAAGCAGCAATGTTAATAGCATTGTTTTGTTCTGGTTGTCAGAGATAAGATAGCCAGTCCCGCAAATGTGTTGGGGTTTTCGGGTCAGTACGCTTCCACCTTCGACCTCATCTTCACTTACAATAAAACCCGTTGTGCATAAAAAAAAGGTGATCGAAAGCATAAATACCGTCAATCATTAAAAGACTAGCATCAATTACTAAACTTTTTAATACATTTGACTGCAAAATAATTAAAAATATTTTGCTTTAGAAACGCAAAAAGATTCCAAAGATCTTAAAGATTTGAACAAGGACTACATAATATTTATGCACATTAAAAAATGGAGCTATTTATAAAAAAAGTTATAAAAAATAATAAAATTGAATACATAATCACGAAAACAAACTGGAACACGTTTTCCAGCTAGAACTGGATTATGCATTTTAGAACCCTATCGACTGCTTTTGCACGTAATATATACCGAATGGGTTTTATTACCGTAAGAAACAAATAGGGGATATTAGGTAGGTGAAATAGAAAGTATTGACATAGGTAGTTTAATTTTTTTTTTCAAAACCATCAGCGACGCACGCGCCGGCGGAAATTGATATGCGCGACTGACGGGATTTGTGGGGTTCATATTTATGCGAAATTTATTTGGAACTCGCATCTTCTTCAAGTCTTTTTTTATCTATTTATGATGATGATGATAATTATTTGGAATAGACTGTAAACGCGACCGTCAAATGACACAACGTTGTAATCGATGATGGTTTTGGAAAAAAAATTAAACCACCTATGCCCATACCCTCTATTTCACTTAACTATATATTTATTTTCTTTACGGTAAAAAACTCATCTGGTATATACTCGTAGTTATATTAATGTCGTTAAAGGCTGAATTCCAGATATAAACTAAAAAGATTCCTTTCAACGTTCCTTCGCTAAGTATTCAATGTCGTTTACGACAATTGAATTTCCGACGAAAACGTCCGTCCCCTCAAACACCTTTCCAGCGGACCTTTCCGAAATCGAAAGATGTAATCTTTCCTCTTTAATTCGACAAGTTCAGGTATATTCTGCCAAGCTCTTTGTGCCCAAGGGATGGCTGTTAGGACGTATGGACTTAAATAGTTGAAAAGAAAACCAATACGGTAGCCGGGTTTTATTGCAGATTACGTCGACTTCTCTTTCTGCACTTACGAGTATGACTTGCTATATAGTTCATGGAAAAGTTTCACCAATATGTTGCTTGGATATCGGAAACTAAAGAATCCACGGTAAGGATTCCTAACCTCTATTTTAATTTAATTTTGGTATGATTTCTAATGCACCCAATCTACTGCTCTCGAACTAATCCTATATTGTTAATATCCTTCTATGGGACAAGTCCGGCCTTGTTATCAAACTCTTTACCTATAAAAAGGATAACAGACACAGAATTGAAGTAGTGATGAATGTGTTATTATTTATTATTATTATTATTAGGAGCCTATACTGTTCCACTGCTGGGCAAAAGCCTCCCTCCTCTCTCTATCCCAGGCCTCCTCCGACCAGTTGGTTAGGAACTTATCCAACTCATCCCGCCATCTCCTTTTCGGTCTGCCGCGACGCCTTCTTTCTAACGGTGGGCTCCAGGTGGTGGCGATTGGTGGTGAATGTGTTATGCGAACTTTAATTGGGTTCAATAACTTATGTCAAGAAGAGAATGTGGTCATGTGGTTTCTATCAGGGAAGACCGGGGTAACCCTCATTTAACATACTTATTCAATTCCAAGTAGACTTATAAAATAAGTAGGCGCATTTTCACTTACCAACTTACTCAATTTTGCGGTCCGTGAAGTAAGCCATCATGTAACCTTAGTGGCTGCAAGTCGACGAAGTAAGACATATCTACAAAATCATAAGTTGATTAGTATCCGATATGCACTTGACCGATTTTACCACAACCGTCATATCTAATTCTGTCGACAAGCAGCATGCAATAATACAATCGGCTGTTTGAGATATGATCTTCCAAACATGTTGTGATTCTAAATCCTCTGTCCCACAAACATTTTTCTACAGGGGTTCTGGGTGATTCCGCTTTATCCCGGATATATAAGGAGGAGGAGGAGGTTCTGTATTCGGGGCGTATTTTTTTAAAATTTTTTTTATTAACGACTATTGCAATTTACCAATACACTTCGTGATACATTGCTGGTTGTGTTTAAACAATATGTAGAATAGTATTAAATCGCCTAACATTCTCAGTAATGTATTACCACTTATCGCGTTTATGAAATGATTTAGCGCTACCCATTATACAGTAGACGGTACAACTACCGCAATACTTCCAATGTAAGCTGGCCCCGCAAGCTGCCAAAAATGAGAACGCAGCGAAACCTACTTACAGTGGAAGTGTCGAAGAAGTCGTGCGGTCGCGTGTACATATAAAAACATATTACAGCATTTTATGCTATTCTCTCGCTTCGAACAAAAACATTGACCCGAATCAATTGTACATTTTTTTTTAGAAAAAAATAGACCTCCACAAATAAATATTCAAATGAATATGATAGTTCCTTTCTCCTTTGTAGATAGGAGTTTTTGTTTAACCTTCCAACCACAGGGGAGCCCCAAATAAAGGGCTTTGTTGATAAAAAGCCCGCATGAAATTCAAAGATTATTCGAATAGTTCGTATTACTACTGAAATGACTTTTGCAATTTTAGGGGACTATCGATATGAATCATTTGTAAGTAGTAGTTGACTAAATTGCCAACTCTTAAATTCTGTCGCTCTTCCGTTCTGTTGCTTTTTCATTTTTGGAGCATATTATTCAGTTGTTCGCAATCCAGAGTGTCCATCTTTAGTCCAGTAACAATTTTTTTTGGTATAACTTCCTACAATCTTAAAGTTCCTGATTTTTCGTAGAAGGATATTGAATAAAAATAAATAAATAAATAAATATTTCGGACACTTACACCAATCATCTAGTCCCAAACTAAGCAAAGTTTGTGCTATGGATACAAGATAAACGGATAAACATACATAAATATTTATATAAACATCCAAGACTCGGGAATAAATGTTCGTATTCATCACGCAAACATTTACCCCTCGCAGAATTCGAACCCGCAACCGTTGGTTTCGCTGATAGGGTCACTATCCACTACACCAATCGGTCGTTTCTGTAGCTTGCTTTAGGTATAGTATATGTATATTTAGTTATAAAACTTACAATATTAAATTAAAGTTACCACTGTGAACTTCATTGCGTTGTAGAAGATGTTAAGATCTCCTAAAACAATTTTCTAAAAATTAATCAATGGCTGCTTTTATTTTGTAAAAATTGTTTATTGAGTCGTCATATTCACCCTCTGTGAAATTTTTCATGAATTTATATGTAGAAGTTATTGATCGGTTTCCTGGAAAATAGTTACAGGATTTCTAAGTAACGAACGTAATTAAATTCACAGAGGTAATGTTAATCTAATAGTGTACGTTTTAATACTAAATATCTATATTACTTCCCCGTAGTCGGGTAATAAAAAGTACTAATACCTTCCTATAATGGCAATAATATATTCAAAGCCAGCAATTTCTTGTCTATCACTGACAGGTACTCTATTCATGTGCAAAAAATCACGGCCTTTATGATTATAGGAAGTTTTTTTTTGTTTTTACGCACGACGGGTTCATACTTGACCTCAATCGCTCCTGATCTTAAGTTAAGATGAGGTCGAAGGTGGAAGCGTCCTGACCCGGAAAACCCAACACATTTGGGGGACTGGCTATCTTATCTCTGACAACCGGAACACAACAATGCTATTAACATTGCTGCTTGGCGGCAGATCTAAATAAGATGGTGGTAGCTAGCAAGGCGGACATTTAAAATGCCCTATTTCCAAACAAACCGAGTACTTAAACATATGCCCCGCTGGGGATCGAACCCGCGACCTCCGAATCGTATACCCAATGTTGTTTACATTAAGCCACGGAGGCGGTTAAAAGTGTATCCCTACGAACGATTTCAGATATTTGCAATTTACTGGTGTCGCATTTCCGTGATTTGCTCTTTGGTGATGTCGAAACTATGTCGTAGGGTACATCAATAGAAGCGAAAGGGTGTAATGGGGCCGCGTTAGGGAACAACGACACATCATTTCCTCCAAATGCCTCAGAACTTAAGACGACAGTCTTAACCGCCTCCGTGGCTCAATGTAAACAACATTGGGTTTACGATACGGAGGCCGCGGGTTCGATTCCCAGCGGGGTACATGTTTCAGTACTCGGTTTGGTTGATGGTAGGGCATTTTAAATGTCCGCCTGGCTAGCTACTACCATCTTATCTAAATCTGCCGCCAAGCAGCAATGTTAATAGCATTGTTGTGTTCCGGTTGTTAGAGATAAGATAGCCAGTCCCCCAAATGTGTTGGGGTTTCCGGGTCATTACGCTTCCACCTTCGATCTCATCTTCACTTAACATCAGGTGTGATTGAGGTCAAGTACGAACCCGTTATGCATAAAAAAAACCCACGTATTACACGTGATGATTTGTGGCACTAAAATGTGGTCTTTCACTATGGGCTTCATAAGAAAGCTCTATAGACAACCCAATGAGCTATGGACAAGGCGATGCTCGGGGTATCACTACGAGATGGAATCAGGAATGATCTAACCCATCGAAGAACATGACACACCGGATTATAGTTAATTTTTAAGGCCCTTTCGGTCCTCTGTACTACCTGTTACACGAAATAAATAAGTTGGTGTGGTGATCCGTGTTCTGTTTTGACCCTGGCCTGAGCTGTCCCGCCCCTTCTGAACATATACACCTCGTGACTCGACCCAGCTGGGCATAGGTGGGCTGGGAAGGTCACAAGCTGAGGCTGGCAATGGGGCATTAATATTCTTGAGTGGAGACCATTAAGACTTGAGTGGAGTGAGTTGCTAAAGGCAAGATGTTTCCAACGGGTCTCCCTGCAAATTTTGTGGGATATTCGGCAGTGGATGTCTTGTGGCTTATATGACGACGATCTTATTTCATTTGTACGAGTAATGTAATGGAGTTTGGGTAAAGTTATGACAGTGACAAATATTTCCAATTGATTGTAAAGACAAACTACAAATCAACGGAAAAGAGACATAAAAATACAAAGAAAATTAGGACACGCCATGAGAGATCTGTAAATCGTTGGTCGTTACGTCTAAACGAGCGATTTTCTCCCAGGAGTGGGCAATAAAATCACAAGGAAATCTCGTCAGTCTTATTAAAGCGACCCTCTCGGTCATTACTCTGTTTTGGCGGAAAATTAAATGACTTTTGTATCTTTTGTGTATGACGTTTGAAGCTGTTTTACGACGGAACGCTGGGTAGATAAGTTCCTTGTTTGTTCTTGTGTTTCTGCTTAACTTTACGTAGACATAAAATGAAAGGAGACAGAAATTTAGACAAATAAAATACTTAAAATCTTCACTTTTTTTTACGTTTAAGGAGGCTTCTAAAGGTATTTGTCCAGTGTTTTAATTTGCACTTCACCTAAAGATGAAGCTTATACCGGATGAGTTTTTTTACCGTAAGGAAAAAAATCGGGCATATTATGTAAGTGAAATAGAAGGTATTGGCATAGGTAGTCCATTTTTTTTTTTTTATTTCAAAACCAACATCGGATAAAGCGTTGTTGTACGTAAACTAATTACATTAAATAAAAAACTGGAGAAAATACGAGTTCCAAATAAATTTCGCGGTTGTACCTCGTTTCGTTAACCCGCCCGTCGCATAATCAATCTCCGGCCTGCGCGTGCGTCGATGATGGTTTTGAAAAACAAAAACTACTTAATGCCAATAACTTCTATTTCACTTACCTAATATTATTTTCCTTACGATAATAAACTCATTCGGTATCGTTATTCTGCACCATCTGGCAACCTCATAATCTGTCATCTCTGAGCCTACCTCAGAAATAAGACGTATAAAATTGCCACGTAAGCAAATATTATTAATCTCGAGAAGTCGAAAGAGGAAATACGAAGTCTGTGTTGCGCTAATTTCTAGGCAAAGAGATCGTCATATGCGTTTGAAGTACCTGGAAGCAGCACATGTGAGGGTGTGGTCAAACACGAATCCAGCCCATTATAAATGATCTGACTTACATAAGTCAAAGTAAGCACTCGTCTAGTTGTCCTTATTTATTTTATTAAATCTTATTTCAAAAGTAGCTCTTTTAAATATTTTATTATAGAAAAGTATCATAATAAGTTTCTATTCCATTGGTGTTTTTAAAATATTTTTAGGAATATTCTTTTGCTGGTGAAAGTGGAAATTTCGAAATTATTTTATGCTTAATAAACAATTAAGTTTTTAATGATACTCTACTCTATGGAACAACATAAACATATTGGAATGAATTCGAACTCTAAAGACATTGACAATCACAAATAGACCTACTCAGAAATACACACGCGTGCACAAACACACTCTAATACACACCGAGACACAAGAAACACCTGCACAAACAATTACAGTATAAAAGCATAGCGTATCGACAACTTCTCAATGCGGCAAAGTACAGACAATTATTTACTAATAACCATGATTAAGTTGTTTAACTTCAAACTTGTCCGTGAAACTAGGTACATCTTTGTAGATTAATGATATTTATTTCTAAGTAATTATATAACCTAAAATAAGTGTATATTGGAGCGTCGGTGGTTCAGCGATTAAGACGCGGTGTCCTAATTTGGGAAGTCCGGATTCGATTCCCAGGCAGGCCATGTACCAATGAGTTTTAAATTTTACTTAATTACTTATGTGCATTTATCCGACTGCTCTTAAACGACGAAGAAAAACATCGTGAGGAAACCTGCATGCCTGAGGAACAAAAATTCTAAAGCTTGTGAAGTACCCAACCCGCTTTGGGCCAGCGTGGTGGACTATGCCCAAAACTCCCTCATTATAGGAAAGGCCTATATCCCTGCAGTGGGATGTATACGGGCTGAGATGATGATGATAAAGCTGTTCAAATTATTTCACACATTTCAAACCATAATCACTAATTCTAAACATTTCCAACTCGGTACGAGCATTTTCGTATAAAACAAAAATATTCCACCAATTTTCTCAGCGTCTCAGATACGCACTGTTAAAGGAATACCATAGGAATACTTATAATACAAAGAAATACCATACATATAAGGTATGCCTGAAAGGGAGTACGAAATAAAATCCATTGGAAACGTTAGATCGGATAAGTACGGTCCCGATTCTTTACTGGCAGTGAGAAAAAAGTTCCGACCCTTTGAATTCCTTGGGCCATTTGACACGCAATTTTATGTGCACGTTTCAATAAAACGAATTCATGAACGCTGTATTGTTGAATAAAACGGATTTGGCATAATGATAGTGATGATAAGTGAATGAAATGATTTATTAATATTTTTAAACTAAATTGAAATGTGTTGATTGAAAAAACATCTAGTACATCGAAATGACATTTTTTATAACTATTTTTTATGCATTACGGGTTAGCACTTGGTTTCAATCACACCTGATATTAAGTGAAGATGAGGCCGAAGGTAGAAACCCCAAATTATTTGGGTGACTGGCTATCTCACAATCGGAACACAACAAATTTGTAAAAAAATTTAATTTAATTAATAATTAAAATTAAAAAAAAAAAAAAAACAATGCTATTAACATTGCTGCTTGGCGGCAGATTTAGATAAAATGGTGGTATAATGCCCTACGACAACCATTTATCAATCCAATCTATTCTACATAGAATTATAATAGTAAGTTTCGACAAAACGAGACAAGGTTCAGACCGAAGTGGGCAAGCGCTTATATTCTGCCCCAACCTTTTCCAAATTTTATAATATCAAAACCTTTCATTATGCAACAGTACATACATAATCTAATGACCAAAGTCATTATTACAAAATTTATAATAATAATAATAAATTAAAATCTATAAGAAGGGGCACCCTATGAAATAAAAATCGACGTTGCTGCTAGTCAAGTAAATAATAATATATCTCATTATCAGAACCTTAACAGGGAAAAGCAAGAATATCAAGCTGTAGTCCATTTAGATCCGGATATTTCTGAGTACTGCAAATAGTTCTGTATTGCTTAGATTATCCACAATCATGAACCGAAAATCATTTTAACGATTGCAGGTTATCGGAGCAGCACAAAAAATATCTAACATAATTTGGGCAGCTGCTTCCATGTTCTTTTATGTAATAAATAAATTAATATCCTTTAACATATCCACAGCGCCATCTAGTTTCACACTAAGTAACTAGACTTATATGACGGATACCTTTTTTGTATTGATAAACTACAGAATACCTGTTCTTTGAATACAAACATATTATAAATGCAAACATCCAAAACTCCGGTACAGATGTCCGTATTCATCAACAAATCAACGACATTTTGAACCCACCACTTCTGGACAGTGATCAGGGATTCTAACAGGTCGCCAAACAGGTAGATTACTTCGAGAGTTGCTAGGTCTTGCATTTAACCCAAAATGTAGGCTCATGTTGCTATTCATGTAGGATTTAACGTTAATAAAAAAAAATCTTTTCCCGATTGCCGTGCTCCACCACGTCTGGTAAAGCACTTAATGTTCCCTCACATTTCGATTTCTATTACTAACCTTTTAAGAAATTCGCCTTTAAAAACATTTGCATTTCATCATCAAAAAGAAAAGCGATTTCTCTTTATTCCCTACGCTTTTTCTCGGAGAGGTTCATGAGTTTTTTAGCCGGTCGTTGGGAGTGTAACGACACTCAATTCTTGGGATCCCTCCGACTTGCCTTTGAGCTTCGTTAAAACGTCTCCCATTTCTGGCGATTTAACAAAATAACCTCGCGCTGTTTTCGCTCAAATTCAGTTCTGTTTTGTAGTAAGCCGCGTAATTCTGAGATCTCATCAAGATTATCAATGTTGTTGCTAGTTCTTTTTTGTGATACACTGCTTAGATGAAATATGTTTGATTTTTTTATCGTAGACAATGTAGGTAAGTAAAGGTTTTTTTACATCTGCTTCGTGGGAACGGTTGTTTTGTCAGTTTGTGGCGGTTCAATTATGCCACTGACAGTACGTTCCGCCGTCTACACTCGCTACGCCGCCGTAGCGCTACGAAAGGTAGTCTACATGGCATACTACAGTTGCAGATGTTATTAGGGATTCGTATGCAAAATGACTAAATTAGAACCATTAAAAATTTACTGTCTACTCGAACCGTCAATTGGGCCCCTCGTTGTCTTTTAGGAATAAAAAGGAAATCAATATCTTAACATTTTGCATTGCAATATTATATTTACGAAAACTTAATGTACCGATACCGTAAAAATAGTACATATGAAATGTAAATACAAGATTTAGGAATAATCTTGCTGTTCATATCAGTATACGCTTTCATAATAAGGTTCCAGAAATAAATTCAAAACTTTTTTTTTTTTTTAATTAGCCTATCGTGTCCCACTGCTGGGCAAAGGCCTCCCCCAAACTCTTCCACTCATTTCTATCCTTGGCGGTTTCCCACCATTCCTCTTGAAACGCAATGAGATCATCTCTCCAACGTTTGCGCGGCCGACCCCGACGACGTCTCCTGTCCTCAGGCATCCAGGGCGTGATGGTGTGTGCCCATTTCTCCGGTGGCATACGGCTAACTTGGCCTGCCCAGTCCCATTTAAGAATGGCTGTTTTTCTTCCCTATTATAAACTATTATAAAACATTATTATTTGTATACAAGGCCTAAACTTATATGCGATGTTCTAAAGGTCGCGGATAGTCGCTGGTTGCAGACCGCTTCAAACTAGTCTAGGAGGAGGCCTATGTTCTGCAGTGAACGTCCTGTGGCTGATATGAGGATGATGCAATTATGTAACTATTGGATTCCTGATTAATTGTTATTATCAGAAAAACATTAAAATAAAACATTTTCATCACAACCTGTAAACCAAATCATAACTTTTTTAGGTATACTGATAGAATTCTTACAAAATACAGGATAAGTCTGAAGTGCTCTTGTCAAGAAAAAAATATTAATAACTATGAATTGAAAATTTAGAAAACCCCTTAAAACTATGATGTCAACAAAATATGCCAAACAACTATGTTAAAAGCTAAATATCTTTGATATTCATCACACATAATTGATAACCTGTCCACTCGTTTAATATTTAATATAAAAAAACCGCACTCAAATCTGACATCTGACTCACAACTAGACACACACATACACAACACCATCAAATATATAATTTGTGGAGACAATTTTGTCTATACATGGACTATTCGTTTTACTTGGCATTATAATGTCAGTTACCCAAAAAAAAAAAATTTGTTGTTTTTTGTCATCGGGGGTCAAAAATGAATGTTTAACATCCACTAGACTGAGTCGAATTATCAAAAAAAAAATATCACATAAATTCTTATGTGACGAGATAATTGGTGCTGCGACTGATCGTTCGAAACAGAACCAGTACCCGCCAGCCATATAAGGTGATCTGTATGCCCATAAATCCTCAGAAATATTCACTAGTATTGTTCTAGCGAGCAATCATGCAAGATTAATAGTGTAAAACGTGCACAGAGCAGTGTGTTCGGTAAATCACTGCGCGGGATTCGAACGGGCTGACAAATAAGAGCTCTGTTGTCGTAATGCGTTCGCATGAAATAATTCAACCGTCAATTCCCTGGACTACGTCCTATCCCGATTTGTCTTCATTTGAGATGTATTCGACATTAGTTCAAAAAGGAATTGGTTTTGATCTTATATTCCTTATTGTACAAGAAACACAATTGAATAACATTTTAAGTATTTAAAAACAAAAAAACCCGGCAGCATATTTTGTATGCCCGCGTCGGTTTTTCCCGACACTTACAACCTTGGGATCTTCAAGTCTAGAGTGAATAGGCATTTACTGGGTGCGCGTGATACATCTTCGGCTACATCGTCACTTTCCATCAGGTGAGATTGTAGTCAAACGCTAAACCAGTTTTTAATAAAAAAAAAAAAAAAATTGCGAGCGCGTCATGTTCATTTTTTTTGTATAAATATAAATAATCTTATCCCATGACTTTCTGGGGGCCAAGACGAGTCTTACAATAACTTGCACTTCAAAACCGGTCAAGCCGTTTATAATACACAATAACACACAATAACACACAAGAAAAACATTACCCTCCTTCCCAGGAGGGGCAGTCGTTTAAAAAAACAGTCAGAAATATATATATATATATATAAAATATGTAGGTGGACTAAAGTGAATCTAAAAGAGAGAGAAATGATATGGTACTCACAATTTTATTAGCATTATGACTATTTTACATAAATTTATATGTTATAGATAATGGTCGCGTGAACAAATCTTTCTCACGCTTTTCTAAGTAGATAAAACAGCGCCGTCTCTTAGAATCCTCGAGAACTAATAGGACTGCTGAGAATAAGTGACAAAATCCATCGCGCACATACAAAATTTCTTTTAGTTTGTGCTCACAACTTATAAATCAGTCACATAAAAGTGCAAGAAAAAATCACAATATTGAAGAAAAATACGAGTTTTACGGGTAATAAATTATGTTTGTAATTATTAAAAGATACTCGCTTATTTTTTGGTCATTTTTCTGTGGCATTTTGATACAATAGTTCGCGAACGAAGTCGGTGTGTGACTGAGTACCCATTGGTTCCAAATTCCCGTTTTAACACCAATGAAGTGGTGCTATTTTGATTGTATGAACGACCCCGTCTATTCGCAGTAATTTATTAAGTCCTTATCTATGAAATTGGCGTTTTGTATGAAGAATTTCATTACGGCTGTTTTCTCCATAAAAACATTTTTGAAATTTGATTTGAACGGCAAATCCAAATTTAACTAAACTTTGTGTATATTATCGGATAAGGTTAAGTTAAGTATAGGCAGTGTTAATTTTTAAAAGTAACCGTTTCATAAAAATTTCAGAGAATCTAAGAAATAATATGGGAACTAGGGCTGTGTTTAAGTTTTTTTATTATGTGATTTAGCCCAGATTTAAAAAAATATTTCATGTGAGTGAAACTTTGAAAATATATTCTATTTTCCAAATAAAAAACAAATTTGGAAATAGCTATAGAATCGTAAGAGTTGGTACATATGATTAACGAAGAAAAAATCACCAATTTCATAGGTAAATACCCAATATAAGGCTATACTACTTTAGTATTTTCGTATACAAGATACCCCTTCCATTTTAGGAGTTGGATGTGAATAAATTCAGTAAATATAGGCCCCTTAGTGCATTTTTTTATTGACAATTTCTATACCAGTCGTAAATAACAACATATTAACTTTATAGTCGAAATTAACATCAATGATATAAGTAGTAGAAACGGAACATAATCTTCTTATGCAACCATAAGTCGACGCGTGCCCATACAGTTTCATAAGAGATTAAGCTTCGTGCTCTTCATATATTTATTTATTTAGCAACATTAACATTATGCTTACAATAACTGTGTTACAATATTACATTAAGAAATTGTAGGTGGTAAGCATAACACTTATTTATAAATAGAGAAAAAGTAAAAAACATTTTATTCAATATAGGGTACAAAAATATCACTTACTGAAAGTCAACTTGTTATTTTTAAAACTACGTCGCTTCACAATATTGTACATAATTACAATTTTGTTGTTGACATTAGTATTTAACTAGACATAGACTTATAAAAGGCAAATCAACGAACTCAGAGGCAAGGGCAGCAATATCCATTCGAAGGAAATGGGGCATTACTTTTCTTGCCTCTATTAAATATTACTAACAAGTTTGAAAATGTCTTTTAGAGGCGAATAACGAGTGATGAATTACATCTAGAGCTGCATTTTTTATACTTCGTTGATTATAAGTCTTGCATATTCTTATAATGGGGCGAACGCAGATCAATATTAGTACGGCAGTAGGGTGTGAGAATAAGATAACTTTATTTGGTCCATTTAGCGTCACATACATTACAATTCATTGATAAACATTATACAACCCTATATTGTGTACTACATAACACAACATAAAAATATGGAACATCAATATAAAGTATACAGTAGCTAGTTATCGGTGTCGTAAAGTGATATCCAATCAGGGGCTCTATTACATAATTTTATCGTTATCGTCATCGGTTACGTTCTGACTTCTGATTGGTTGTCACATCGCTCGCTCGGCAATTTGACGGTTTCTCATTGGTCAACGTAATCCATGACGATACCGATGGAAGTTACACAATCTAAGAGCAGCTCCCCATCTCAGCATTTGTTGTAGTCGAGAGGAGAAAAACGACTACAACGCTGGTTTTCAGTGGATCCTAAGACCACGGACGCCCATGGGACATACACAATTCAAATATTCTGGCTAAAGGTTTTCTGGGATATTTGTGAGGCACTGTGCCGTATAGGCACCTTTTTATAATAATATTGTATACTTTTTACTTTTAATGTTTTCAGGTACCGTTTTCGAGGGAAAATTTGACTTATTTACGGATGAACTAGGTGAAAGCGCCGGCGAAGAGATAGTCGTTTGTACAGCGTGAACTTTATCCACCTTTCTCACAAAGCTTGAGGGATCTGTGAGGAGACCAAACTTGAGCTGCAGATCCACCTCATCAGTGAGGAAAGCTGCGAGAAGCTCGAGCTTAGTCCCTCCCTGCTGCGAGGAAAATTTCACTCTTCCAAAGTCTGCCCAACGTGTCCGCAACAATGGTGTCAACTTAGTAAGAATCGATTGATACAATTCCGGTGATTCCAAATAAGAGTTTTGCTGTAAAAGTTTCATAACCTCAACACAGTTGCGGACTCGGCAGGCAAACTTGTGCAAGTCGCAATTATCGCTGTAAAGTTTGGGAATGGCACGAATAGAAGCAATTTCCTGCATGACAATCAATTCTGGCCTTCCAAATCTCATCTCCAAACTTGAAATTATCTCTTGCGGATCACGGGCAGACACTAATAGGACGGCGACAGCTTCACGCGCCGCTCCTTTCAACGCCATATCAATGCGAGTTATGTTGTCGGATGCCGTGTACAAAGTCTTCGTATCCTCAAAAACTCGTTTGAATACAAACCAGTCCATAGGTTTACCATCGAAGATGGGTAGACGTCCATCACCGACCTTCGGTTTCACTGGAGTGTTACCAGCCAAAGACGTGATGACGCTAGCTAGTAGCGCCATATCCGAAGGTATAGTATTAGCGCACAAAGGGGGTGTCGGTAGGCTAGTAGGAACACGGGGAATCGACCGCGAGGGGCTTGTGTCACCTACAACATTATCAAAAACATTACAATTAGATAAGGAAGGGCGTGGTTGATCTGGTTGTATATTCCTCTCATAGGTAGTATTTTGCGCGATAGCACAGGGTATGGGCCGGGCGAGGTCCAAGCTATCAACGTATGTAGGTTCCTGGGTAGCACGAGCTGTGGGCAATAAGGACCTTGTGCTAACCATATAATCACTACATTTAGGTACCGTCGCAGAATGTTTTTCATTTACAAAAATAGGAAAATGAGAAGAAGGACCGGGGTCCATGACGTCCTGCGATGGCTCCACTACTTTCATGCATGTGGGAATAGCAGAATCAAAACACTTGTCTAACCATTTGTGAATATCTTTAGTCGACAATCTACTTGAACGCCTACTGCGGTTGCTACGAGTTTCCTCAAGGGCTGCTATTTGAGCTCGAGCTTGCAGTTCGAGAGCAGCGCGCTCGCGCTCCATGACCGCACGTTCGCGTTCCATTGCACTTCGTTCCATTGCTGCAATTTTTTGGGCGACATTAGCTTGAATCGCTAAACTTTTAGCTGTTGCAGTAGAAGAATCTGAAACAGAAGTAAATGAGCCAGCGGGCGGCTCATCGTCGCTTATTGGACGAGCACTAGCGCTGCCGTACGTCACGGCAGAAGATGGGCCTTGCATCGCCTGCGAGATTTTATTTTTCTGCATCGATCTCGTTTCCACCACCATATTAACACGATCGAAAGGACCTATGTGATTTTATGGACTGTATAATGATAGAATAGGGTTCTGAGGGTGGTGAAAATATTTATTCCACTGTTACAGCTGGCCCAAAAGCCAAGAGCAAAAACTATAAAGCAAATCGTCAAAAAGACAGCATAAAGGTAAAAAAACATAAAAGTAAAAAGTATACAATATTATTATAAAATATGTGATTTTATGGACTGTATAATGATAGAATAGGGTTCTGAGGGTGGTGAAAATATTTATTCCACTGTTACAGCTGGCCCAAAAGCCAAGAGCAAAAACTATAAAGCAAATCGTCAAAAAGACAGCATAAAGGTAAAAAAACATAAAAGTAAAAAGTATACAACATTATTATAAAAAGGTGCCTATACGGCACATGCTCCCGTTTTTTAAGTAGGCAGGGGAACCACCTTCCTCACAGGTCTCCGAAGTACACCGGCATGAGTCGTTACATCTACAACTCTAGTAATTCCGTCCCTGCCGGGGAACAATGCGGAAATTCTGCCCCTTGGCCATGATCCTCTTGGAAGGTTGCCGTCTGCGATAAAAACGGGGTCCCCGACCGTTAACAAAGGGACAGTGCCTCTAACTCTAGTCGGGGAGAGGGTTGGTAAGTATTCCTTCATCCATCGTTGCCAGAAATGATCAGCCATGCGCATAGCTCTCCTCCAACCTGCCCTGCTGCATAGGTCACTATTATCTAAGGTTGCCGGAATGGGACGACCAGAAGATGAGCCCAAAAGAAAGTGGTTCGGGGTTAATCCTTCTTGACAGTCTGGATCCGCCGATACGTGGCTGAGGGGACGTGAGTTAACCAGTGTTTCCGATTCACAAAGAAGTGTGGATAACACCTCGTCTGAAGGAGATCTTGTAGACAGAGTCACTTTCAATGCAGTTTTTACTGATTTAACCAGCCTTTCGGTAGCTCCGGACATGAAAGGAGCTGATGGTGGAAGAAATTTCCATGTAATCATCTCATTTGCTGCATACTCGGAAACTGCTGCTCCATACAAAACTTTTAATATTCTATTAGCGCCAACAAAGGCAGTGCCGTTATCAGAATAGATTTCAGTCGGAGTTCCACGTCGAGCTATAAATCTCCTCAAGGCCATGATCACGCCGCGGCTAAGACAGAAGGTGTTAGTTTAAATTCCCTTTTATTAACAGGGCCAGACCTACTGCAATCTCTTTTTAATATTTTATTGCGTTTTAGAGAAGGAAAAGTGGCTATGGTTGCCGATATTAAGGAGATGTTTCCTCGTTTTAAAATTATCGAACGCGATAGAGACGCGCAACGGTTTTTATGGAGAGACAGCCCTAAGGAACCTATAGGCATTTACAGAATGTCCTCTATGATCTTTGGGGCCGTATCCAGTCCTTTCACTGCTTTATATATGAAGAATTTAAATGCGCTCGAAGTGAAAGATCAGTATCCCGAAGCAGTGCGTGCTATCGTTGAGGATACTTACATGGACGATTATATAGGGTCTGTAGGTTCAGTTAGCGAAGCTGCCACTTTAGCTAAAGACATAGTTCATGTCCACGCACGCGCTGGCCTCGAGATGCGTGGTTGGATATCCAACGATGCTAAAGCGCTTCATCAAGTCCCAAGTCAGCTTTTATCGGACACCATGTCCGTAAATTTAGGTAGTGCGCCATCACCCACTCCATTCACTCGAACGTTAGGGTTAATATGGCATCCTTCATCTGATACCATCGGTTTTAATACTCCTGTCAAAAATAATGAACAAGTGTTGCCAAATCAACTCACAAAGCGTATTGTTCTTTCACTACTCATGCGCGTTTTCGATCCTCTAGGTATTCTGGCTCCTATAACAATTCGCGGCCGAATATTGTTTCAAAATGCGTGGAGGATGAACTTAGAGTGGGACACAAAACTCCCTCAATTAGAGGCAGCAGCTTGGAATGTTTGGTTGCAAGACTTGTCGATAACGTCACAGCTGAGCATTCCACGCTGCTATAATTTTGGTGATACATTGCCTAGCCAGATCGAGTTGCATGTTTTCGCGGATGCTAGTGAGCAGGCTTATGCTGCTGTGGCATACTGGCGTTTTCGTTCCACAGATGGAGGCGTAAAACTTGCTCTAGTATCTAGCAAAAGTCGAGTGACACCATTAAAACCGTCTAGTATTCCAAGATTGGAGCTACAAGCAGCACTAATCGCAGCCCGCTTAGCTAACACCATCGTAGAAGCCTGTAGGTTGAAGCCTTCTAGACGGTTCTTTTGGTCAGACTCAATGAATGTTTTGGGTTGGCTTCGCAATGATGCACGTCGATATAAACCTTTTGTAGCTCATCGAGTAGGTGAGATAATAGAACTGACCGATGTTGGTGAGTGGAGGTGGATTCCTGGCAACCTTAATGTCGCCGATGATGCGACCCGTCTTAAAGTTGGGCCTTTGACTCTAGAGTCCCGTTGGATAACAGGGCCCGAATTCTTGTTATCATCAGACTGGCCCACGGAACCCACCACTGACTTACCTACGCTTGAGCTAAAGTCTTCTCATGCTGTTGATGTTCACCTCATCAATGACGTAGTTAAGCTGCCTAATCCGCTTTCAGCAGACCCTCGACGTTTCAGCTCGTGGGTTCGCCTGATACGCGCTACCGCTAGAGCTCATCAGTACATAGCCCAGCTTCGACTAAAAGTCCTTTTAAAAAAAGGCGTTCATGTAGACCCCTCATGTAGAGTAAAAGGTAAACTAGTTAGCTTCATTCCACACGAGACATCGGCTGTTACCCGCAGCCATCGCGTTATGAACCCTCACACCCTGCGAAGTACACTGAGCGTGGATGATCTGCTTCTGGCTGAGATTCATGTTCTACGTAAAAGCCAACTAGAAGCCTTCCCTGAGGAGATTAGCGCAATTAAAAATGGAAGATCAATTTCTCGTCGCAGTCGCTTATCAAAGTTGCCGGGTAATATTGGCGAAGATTGCTTACTTCGACTATCTTCGCGAATTACGGCGGTTACAGGAGTAGAGGAAGATTTTAAAAGTCCCGTCATTCTTGACGGTAAATATCCTGCTGTACGGTTGCTCGTTCTACGCTATCACTATAAAGCGGCACATGGAAACACCGAGATGGTCGTCAATGAGCTTAGACAGCACTATTGGATTTTAAGCTTAAGGAACACTGTCAGATCAGTAGCCTACCGATGCCAGTTTTGCCAAATACGTCGTGCACTGCCAACTGTACCTGTAATGGGAAGTCTACCGCATGCCAGGATGGCCCATCATACTCGTCCTTTTTCATTCATTGGGCTTGACTATTTCGGCCCAATCACAGTTACCATTGGTCGCAGGAAAGAAAAAAGATGGGTAGCTCTTTATAATTGCCTCACTGTCCGTGCCATCCATCTTGAAGTCGTGTTCTCTCTTTCTACTGATGCCGCGATCATGGCCTTGAGGAGATTTATAGCTCGACGTGGAACTCCGACTGAAATCTATTCTGATAACGGCACTGCCTTTGTTGGCGCTAATAGAATATTAAAAGTTTTGTATGGAGCAGCAGTTTCCGAGTATGCAGCAAATGAGATGATTACATGGAAATTTCTTCCACCATCAGCTCCTTTCATGTCCGGAGCTACCGAAAGGCTGGTTAAATCAGTAAAAACTGCATTGAAAGTGACTCTGTCTACAAGATCTCCTTCAGACGAGGTGTTATCCACACTTCTTTGTGAATCGGAAACACTGGTTAACTCACGTCCCCTCAGCCACGTATCGGCGGATCCAGACTGTCAAGAAGGATTAACCCCGAACCACTTTCTTTTGGGCTCATCTTCTGGTCGTCCCATTCCGGCAACCTTAGATAATAGTGACCTATGCAGCAGAGCAGGTTGGAGGAGAGCTTTGCGCATGGCTGATCATTTCTGGCAACGATGGATGAAGGAATACTTACCAACCCTCTCCCCGACTAGAGTTAGAGGCACTGTCCCTTTGTTAACGGTCGGGGACCCCGTTTTTATCGCAGACGGCAACCTTCCAAGAGGATCATGGCCAAGGGGCAGAATTTCCGCATTGTTCCCGGGCAGGGACGGAATTACTAGAGTTGTAGATGTAACGACTCATGCCGGTGTACTTCGGAGGCCTGTGAGGAAGGTGGTTCCCCTGCCTACTTAAAAAACGGGAGCATGTGCCGTATAGGCACCTTTTTATAATAATGTTGTATACTTTTTACTTTTATGTTTTTTTACCTTTATGCTGTCTTTTTGACGATTTGCTTTATAGTTTTTGCTCTTGGCTTTTGGGCCAGCTGTAACAGTGGAATAAATATTTTCACCACCCTCAGAACCCTATTCTATCATTATACAGTCCATAAAATCACATAGGTCCTTTCGATCGTGTTAATATGGTGGTGGAAACGAGTTCGATGCAGAAAAATAAAATCTCGCAGGCGATGCAAGGCCCATCTTCTGCCGTGACGTACGGCAGCGCTAGTGCTCGTCCAATAAGCGACGATGAGCCGCCCGCTGGCTCATTTACTTCTGTTTCAGATTCTTCTACTGCAACAGCTAAAAGTTTAGCGATTCAAGCTAATGTCGCCCAAAAAATTAATGACTGTATAATGATAGAATAGGGTTCTGAGGGTGGTGAAAATATTTATTCCACTGTTACAGCTGGCCCAAAAGCCAAGAGCAAAAACAATAAAGCAAATCGTCAAAAAGACAGCATAAAGGTAAAAAAACATAAAAGTAAAAAGTATACAATATTATTATAAAAAGGTGCCTATACGGCACATGCTCCCGTTTTTTAAGTAGGCAGGGGAACCACCTTCCTCACAGGTCTCCGAAGTACACCGGCATGAGTCGTTACATCTACAACTCTAGTAATTCCGTCCCTGCCGGGGAACAATGCGGAAATTCTGCCCCTTGGCCATGATCCTCTTGGAAGGTTGCCGTCTGCGATAAAAACGGGGTCCCCGACCGTTAACAAAGGGACAGTGCCTCTAACTCTAGTCGGGGAGAGGGTTGGTAAGTATTCCTTCATCCATCGTTGCCAGAAATGATCAGCCATGCGCAAAGCTCTCCTCCAACCTGCCCTGCTGCATAGGTCACTATTATCTAAGGTTGCCGGAATGGGACGACCAGAAGATGAGCCCAAAAGAAAGTGGTTCGGGGTTAATCCTTCTTGACAGTCTGGATCCGCCGATACGTGGCTGAGGGGACGTGAGTTAACCAGTGTTTCCGATTCACAAAGAAGTGTGGATAACACCTCGTCTGAAGGAGATCTTGTAGACAGAGTCACTTTCAATGCAGTTTTTACTGATTTAACCAGCCTTTCGGTAGCTCCGGACATGAAAGGAGCTGATGGTGGAAGAAATTTCCATGTAATCATCTCATTTGCTGCATACTCGGAAACTGCTGCTCCATACAAAACTTTTAATATTCTATTAGCGCCAACAAAGGCAGTGCCGTTATCAGAATAGATTTCAGTCGGAGTTCCACGTCGAGCTATAAATCTCCTCAAGGCCATGATCGCGGCATCAGTAGAAAGAGAGAACACGACTTCAAGATGGGTGGCACGGACAGTGAGGCAATTATAAAGAGCTACCCATCTTTTTTCTTTCCTGCGACCAATGGTAACTGTGATTGGGCCGAAATAGTCAAGCCCAATGAATGAAAAAGGACGAGTATGATGGGCCATCCTGGCATGCGGTAGACTTCCCATTACAGGTACAGTTGGCAGTGCACGACGTATTTGGCAAAACTGGCATCGGTAGGCTACTGATCTGACAGTGTTCCTTAAGCTTAAAATCCAATAGTGCTGTCTAAGCTCATTGACGACCATCTCGGTGTTTCCATGTGCCGCTTTATAGTGATAGCGTAGAACGAGCAACCGTACAGCAGGATATTTACCGTCAAGAATGACGGGACTTTTAAAATCTTCCTCTACTCCTGTAACCGCCGTAATTCGCGAAGATAGTCGAAGTAAGCAATCTTCGCCAATATTACCCGGCAACTTTGATAAGCGACTGCGACGAGAAATTGATCTTCCATTTTTAATTGCGCTAATCTCCTCAGGGAAGGCTTCTAGTTGGCTTTTACGTAGAACATGAATCTCAGCCAGAAGCAGATCATCCACGCTCAGTGTACTTCGCAGGGTGTGAGGGTTCATAACGCGATAGCTGCGGGTAACAGCCGATGTCTCGTGTGGAATGAAGCTAACTAGTTTACCTTTTACTCTACATGAGGGGTCTACATGAACGCCTTTTTTTAAAAGGACTTTTAGTCGAAGCTGGGCTATGTACTGATGAGCTCTAGCGGTAGCGCGTATCAGGCGAACCCACGAGCTGAAACGTCGAGGGTCTGCTGAAAGCGGATTAGGCAGCTTAACTACGTCATTGATGAGGTGAACATCAACAGCATGAGAAGACTTTAGCTCAAGCGTAGGTAAGTCAGTGGTGGGTTCCGTGGGCCAGTCTGATGATAACAAGAATTCGGGCCCTGTTATCCAACGGGACTCTAGAGTCAAAGGCCCAACTTTAAGACGGGTCGCATCATCGGCGACATTAAGGTTGCCAGGAATCCACCTCCACTCACCAACATCGGTCAGTTCTATTATCTCACCTACTCGATGAGCTACAAAAGGTTTATATCGACGTGCATCATTGCGAAGCCAACCCAAAACATTCATTGAGTCTGACCAAAAGAACCGTCTAGAAGGCTTCAACCTACAGGCTTCTACGATGGTGTTAGCTAAGCGGGCTGCGATTAGTGCTGCTTGTAGCTCCAATCTTGGAATACTAGACGGTTTTAATGGTGTCACTCGACTTTTGCTAGATACTAGAGCAAGTTTTACGCCTCCATCTGTGGAACGAAAACGCCAGTATGCCACAGCAGCATAAGCCTGCTCACTAGCATCCGCGAAAACATGCAACTCGATCTGGCTAGGCAATGTATCACCAAAATTATAGCAGCGTGGAATGCTCAGCTGTGACGTTATCGACAAGTCTTGCAACCAAAACATTCCAAGCTGCTGCCTCTAATTGAGGGAGTTTTGTGTCCCACTCTAAGTTCATCCTCCACGCATTTTGAAACAATATTCGGCCGCGAATTGTTATAGGAGCCAGAATACCTAGAGGATCGAAAACGCGCATGAGTAGTGAAAGAACAATACGCTTAGTGAGTTGATTTGGCAACACTTGTTCATTATTTTTGACAGGAGTATTAAAACCGATGGTATCAGATGAAGGATGCCATATTAACCCTAACGTTCGAGTGAATGGAGTGGGTGATGGCGCACTACCTAAATTTACGGACATGGTGTCCGATAAAAGCTGACTTGGGACTTGATGAAGCGCTTTAGCATCGTTGGATATCCAACCACGCATTTCGAGGCCAGCGCGTGCGTGGACATGAACTATGTCTTTAGCTAAAGTGGCAGCTTCGCTAACTGAACCTACAGACCCTATATAATCGTCCATGTAAGTATCCTCAACGATAGCACGCACTGCTTCGGGATACTGATCTTTCACTTCGAGCGCATTTAAATTCTTCATATATAAAGCAGTGAAAGGACTGGATACGGCCCCAAAGATCATAGAGGACATTCTGTAAATGCCTATAGGTTCCTTAGGGCTGTCTCTCCATAAAAACCGTTGCGCGTCTCTATCGCGTTCGATAATTTTAAAACGAGGAAACATCTCCTTAATATCAGCAACCATAGCCACTTTTCCTTCTCTAAAACGCAATAAAATATTAAAAAGAGATTGCAGTAGGTCTGGCCCTGTTAATAAAAGGGAATTTAAACTAACACCTTCTGTCTTAGCCGCGGCGTCGTTAACAACGCGTAATTTCTCAGGCTTGTTCGGATTAATAACGCCGAAATGTGGCAAATACCAGCAAACAGAGTCAGGTGGTTCTATCTGACACTTTTCTGCATAATCTTTATCTAGTACGTCTTGGATGTTTCGTCTATAACGCTCCGCGTACGCAGGGTCTTTATTCATCTTCCTTTCTAGGCATAAAAAACGGGATAACGCCAAAGGATAGCTGTTAGGAACCACAGGGTTATCTATTTTCCATAATAACCCAACCTCAAAACGACCGCTAGGAAGGCGGTTGGCCGTGGTTTCTAAGATTCTGAGTGCTCGGTCATCATCTTTACTGCGGGGTTCATGTTTAGAAATACCGATAGAGTCCAACCTATATTGTTCCCTAATAAGACTCTCAATTGAAACAAAATCCGATGGGTTTGATAATGTTTCGTCAAGACAAACTCGATTTATACTATCGATACAAACGACTGGCTTTGTTCTACTACACCCAAAACCGAACAGAACCCAACCGAGGGCTGTCATAATTGCTACTGGTTGAGATTTGGTGGCCTTACGAGTAGTTTGCGACAAAGTAAGATGCCAGTTGTCTATTCCTATGATAATTTGAGGCTGCACGTTATCATAACAAAGCACAGGTGCCAAGTCGGACAGATGAGGAAACTTTGTAATATTTTCGAAGATAATCGACTGTCGGGACAAACCTAAAGACTGAATGGCACGGGCATTAGTCACAGTGTGAGTTTCGTCGCAAAGGCGACCCTTAATCTGAAAGTCTACATATTTAATTTTAAAGCGTTTAGACAAACCACCAACACAATTCAGGCGCACCTGATTTTCAGGTCCTTGCGCGCCTATTTTAGTCGCCAGGTCCTCCTCAATAAAGGTAGCGGTAGAGCCGTCATCAAGCAAGGCGTGTGTGTCCACACTACCGGATGGACCTGAGACGGTCACGGCTACCACTTTAAGTAGGGGTGGTCCGCTGTTCTGAGCTCCGTTTCCGTTGATCGGTGCGGTATAGCTACTAGCATGAGCTACAAAGTCAGATGAACGCTCGCACGTGTTGCTCTCAGCTTCATTCTGAACAATAACTTGGGCCACTGTTGAAGTTGAGTCAATATGTAGTAACATGTGGTGCCTACGGAAACATTCCTTTACTTGACAAAT
This sequence comes from Oegoconia quadripuncta, assembly GCA_949316235.1. NCBI lineage: Eukaryota > Metazoa > Arthropoda > Insecta > Lepidoptera > Autostichidae > Oegoconia > Oegoconia quadripuncta. The sequence goes on along the minus strand of OX438755.1, from coordinate 15,782,311 downwards.
CTCCTTAGATGATTTGCAAAATCTGTAACTATGCGAACCTTTTTTGAGACATTTATGGCAGAGTTTTTTTTCTTTAATGAATTGCCATCTGTCGTTAGACGACAATGTCAAAAATTTGTCGCAATGACTCAAAAGATGATTGTCTTTACAAATTAAACACGTTTTAATGTTTTCAGGTACCGTTTTCGAGGGAAAATTTGACTTATTTACGGATGAACTAGGTGAAAGCGCCGGCGAAGAGATAGTCGTTTGTACAGCGTGAACTTTATCCACCTTTCTCACAAAGCTTGAGGGATCTGTGAGGAGACCAAACTTGAGCTGCAGATCCACCTCATCAGTGAGGAAAGCTGCGAGAAGCTCGAGCTTAGTCCCTCCCTGCTGCGAGGAAAATTTCACTCTTCCAAAGTCTGCCCAACGTGTCCGCAACAATGGTGTCAACTTAGTAAGAATCGATTGATACAATTCCGGTGATTCCAAATAAGAGTTTTGCTGTAAAAGTTTCATAACCTCAACACAGTTGCGGACTCGGCAGGCAAACTTGTGCAAGTCGCAATTATCGCTGTAAAGTTTGGGAATGGCACGAATAGAAGCAATTTCCTGCATGACAATCAATTCTGGCCTTCCAAATCTCATCTCCAAACTTGAAATTATCTCTTGCGGATCACGGGCAGACACTAATAGGACGGCGACAGCTTCACGCGCCGCTCCTTTCAACGCCATATCAATGCGAGTTATGTTGTCGGATGCCGTGTACAAAGTCTTCGTATCCTCAAAAACTCGTTTGAATACAAACCAGTCCATAGGTTTACCATCGAAGATGGGTAGACGTCCATCACCGACCTTCGGTTTCACTGGAGTGTTACCAGCCAAAGACGTGATGACGCTAGCTAGTAGCGCCATATCCGAAGGTATAGTATTAGCGCACAAAGGGGGTGTCGGTAGGCTAGTAGGAACACGGGGAATCGACCGCGAGGGGCTTGTGTCACCTACAACATTATCAAAAACATTACAATTAGATAAGGAAGGGCGTGGTTGATCTGGTTGTATATTCCTCTCATAGGTAGTATTTTGCGCGATAGCACAGGGTATGGGCCGGGCGAGGTCCAAGCTATCAACGTATGTAGGTTCCTGGGTAGCACGAGCTGTGGGCAATAAGGACCTTGTGCTAACCGTCTGCGATAAAAACGGGGTCCCCGACCGTTAACAAAGGGACAGTGCCTCTAACTCTAGTCGGGGAGAGGGTTGGTAAGTATTCCTTCATCCATCGTCTATGTGATTTTATGGACTGTATAATGATAGGATAGGGTTCTGAGGGTGGTGAAAATATTTATTCCACTGTTACAGCTGGCCCAAAAGCCAAGAGCAAAAACAATAAAGCAAATCGTCAAAAAGACAGCATAAAGGTAAAAAAACATAAAAGTAAAAAGTATACAATATTATTATAAAAAGGTGCCTATACGGCACATGCTCCCGTTTTTTAAGTAGGCAGGGGAACCACCTTCCTCACAGGTCTCCGAAGTACACCGGCATGAGTCGTTACATCTACAACTCTAGTAATTCCGTCCCTGCCGGGGAACAATGCGGAAATTCTGCCCCTTGGCCATGATCCTCTTGGAAGGTTGCCGTCTGCGATAAAAACGGGGTCCCCGACCGTTAACAAAGGGACAGTGCCTCTAACTCTAGTCGGGGAGAGGGTTGGTAAGTATTCCTTCATCCATCGTTGCCAGAAATGATCAGCCATGCGCAAAGCTCTCCTCCAACCTGCCCTGCTGCATAGGTCACTATTATCTAAGGTTGCCGGAATGGGACGACCAGAAGATGAGCCCAAAAGAAAGTGGTTCGGGGTTAATCCTTCTTGACAGTCTGGATCCGCCGATACGTGGCTGAGGGGACGTGAGTTAACCAGTGTTTCCGATTCACAAAGAAGTGTGGATAACACCTCGTCTGAAGGAGATCTTGTAGACAGAGTCACTTTCAATGCAGTTTTTACTGATTTAACCAGCCTTTCGGTAGCTCCGGACATGAAAGGAGCTGATGGTGGAAGAAATTTCCATGTAATCATCTCATTTGCTGCATACTCGGAAACTGCTGCTCCATACAAAACTTTTAATATTCTATTAGCGCCAACAAAGGCAGTGCCGTTATCAGAATAGATTTCAGTCGGAGTTCCACGTCGAGCTATAAATCTCCTCAAGGCCATGATCGCGGCATCAGTAGAAAGAGAGAACACGACTTCAAGATGGATGGCACGGACAGTGAGGCAATTATAAAGAGCTACCCATCTTTTTTCTTTCCTGCGACCAATGGTAACTGTGATTGGGCCGAAATAGTCAAGCCCAATGAATGAAAAAGGACGAGTATGATGGGCCATCCTGGCATGCGGTAGACTTCCCATTACAGGTACAGTTGGCAGTGCACGACGTATTTGGCAAAACTGGCATCGGTAGGCTACTGATCTGACAGTGTTCCTTAAGCTTAAAATCCAATAGTGCTGTCTAAGCTCATTGACGACCATCTCGGTGTTTCCATGTGCCGCTTTATAGTGATAGCGTAGAACGAGCAACCGTACAGCAGGATATTTACCGTCAAGAATGACGGGACTTTTAAAATCTTCCTCTACTCCTGTAACCGCCGTAATTCGCGAAGATAGTCGAAGTAAGCAATCTTCGCCAATATTACCCGGCAACTTTGATAAGCGACTGCGACGAGAAATTGATCTTCCATTTTTAATTGCGCTAATCTCCTCAGGGAAGGCTTCTAGTTGGCTTTTACGTAGAACATGAATCTCAGCCAGAAGCAGATCATCCACGCTCAGTGTACTTCGCAGGGTGTGAGGGTTCATAACGCGATGGCTGCGGGTAACAGCCGATGTCTCGTGTGGAATGAAGCTAACTAGTTTACCTTTTACTCTACATGAGGGGTCTACATGAACGCCTTTTTTTAAAAGGACTTTTAGTCGAAGCTGGGCTATGTACTGATGAGCTCTAGCGGTAGCGCGTATCAGGCGAACCCACGAGCTGAAACGTCGAGGGTCTGCTGAAAGCGGATTAGGCAGCTTAACTACGTCATTGATGAGGTGAACATCAACAGCATGAGAAGACTTTAGCTCAAGCGTAGGTAAGTCAGTGGTGGGTTCCGTGGGCCAGTCTGATGATAACAAGAATTCGGGCCCTGTTATCCAACGGGACTCTAGAGTCAAAGGCCCAACTTTAAGACGGGTCGCATCATCGGCGACATTAAGGTTGCCAGGAATCCACCTCCACTCACCAACATCGGTCAGTTCTATTATCTCACCTACTCGATGAGCTACAAAAGGTTTATATCGACGTGCATCATTGCGAAGCCAACCCAAAACATTCATTGAGTCTGACCAAAAGAACCGTCTAGAAGGATTCAACCTACAGGCTTCTACGATGGTGTTAGCTAAGCGGGCTGCGATTAGTGCTGCTTGTAGCTCCAATCTTGGAATACTAGACGGTTTTAATGGTGTCACTCGACTTTTGCTAGATACTAGAGCAAGTTTTACGCCTCCATCTGTGGAACGAAAACGCCAGTATGCCACAGCAGCATAAGCCTGCTCACTAGCATCCGCGAAAACATGCAACTCGATCTGGCTAGGCAATGTATCACCAAAATTATAGCAGCGTGGAATGCTCAGCTGTGACGTTATCGACAAGTCTTGCAACCAAACATTCCAAGCTGCTGCCTCTAATTGAGGGAGTTTTGTGTCCCACTCTAAGTTCATCCTTCACGCATTTTGAAACAATATTCGGCCGCGAATTGTTATAGGAGCCAGAATACCTAGAGGATCGAAAACGCGCATGAGTAGTGAAAGAACAATACGCTTAGTGAGTTGATTTGGCAACACTTGTTCATTATTTTTGACAGGAGTATTAAAACCGATGGTATCAGATGAAGGATGCCATATTAACCCTAACGTTCGAGTGAATGGAGTGGGTGATGGCGCACTACCTAAATTTACGGACATGGTGTCCGATAAAAGCTGACTTGGGACTTGATGAAGCGCTTTAGCATCGTTGGATATCCAACCACGCATTTCGAGGCCAGCGCGTGCGTGGACATGAACTATGTCTTTAGCTAAAGTGGCAGCTTCGCTAACTGAACCTACAGACCCTATATAATCGTCCATGTAAGTATCCTCAACGATAGCACGCACTGCTTCGGGATACTGATCTTTCACTTCGAGCGCATTTAAATTCTTCATATATAAAGCAGTGAAAGGACTGGATACGGCCCCAAAGATCATAGAGGACATTCTGTAAATGCCTATAGGTTCCTTAGGGCTGTCTCTCCATAAAAACCGTTGCGCGTCTCTATCGCGTTCGATAATTTTAAAACGAGGAAACATCTCCTTAATATCAGCAACCATAGCCACTTTTCCTTCTCTAAAACGCAATAAAATATTAAAAAGAGATTGCAGTAGGTCTGGCCCTGTTAATAAAAGGGAATTTAAACTAACACCTTCTGTCTTAGCCGCGGCGTCGTTAACAACGCGTAATTTCTCAGGCTTGTTCGGATTAATAACGCCGAAATGTGGCAAATACCAGCAAACAGAGTCAGGTGGTTCTATCTGACACTTTTCTGCATAATCTTTATCTAGTACGTCTTGGATGTTTCGTCTATAACGCTCCGCGTACGCAGGGTCTTTATTCATCTTCCTTTCTAGGCATAAAAAACGGGATAACGCCAAAGGATAGCTGTTAGGAACCACAGGGTTATCTATTTTCCATAATAACCCAACCTCAAAACGACCGCTAGGAAGGCGGTTGGCCGTGGTTTCTAAGATTCTGAGTGCTCGGTCATCATCTTTACTGCGGGGTTCATGTTTAGAAATACCGATAGAGTCCAACCTATATTGTTCCCTAATAAGACTCTCAATTGAAACAAAATCCGATGGGTTTGATAATGTTTCGTCAAGACAAACTCGATTTATACTATCGATACAAACGACTGGCTTTGTTCTACTACACCCAAAACCGAACAGAACCCAACCGAGGGCTGTCATAATTGCTACTGGTTGAGATTTGGTGGCCTTACGAGTAGTTTGCGACAAAGTAAGATGCCAGTTGTCTATTCCTATGATAATTTGAGGCTGCACGTTATCATAACAAAGCACAGGTGCCAAGTCGGACAGATGAGGAAACTTTGTAATATTTTCGAAGATAATCGACTGTCGGGACAAACCTAAAGACTGAATGGCACGGGCATTAGTCACAGTGTGAGTTTCGTCGCAATGGCGACCCTTAATCTGAAAGTCTACATATTTAATTTTAACGCGTTTAGACAAACCACCAACACAATTCAGGCGCACCTGATTTTCAGGTCCTTGCGCGCCTATTTTAGTCGCCAGGCCCTCCTCAATAAAGGTGGCGGTAGAGCCGTCATCAAGCAAGGCGTGTGTGTCCACACTACCGGATGGACCTGAGACGGTCACGGCTACCACTTTAAGTAGGGGTGGTCCGCTGTTCTGAGCTCCGTTTCCGTTGATCGGTGCGGTATAGCTACTAGCATGAGCTACAAAGTCAGATGAACGCTCGCACGTGTTGCTCTCAGCTTCATTCTGAACAATAACCTGGGCCACTGTTGAAGTTGAGTCAACATGTAGTAACATGTGGTGCCTACGGAAACATTCCTTTACTTGACAAATCTCCTTAGATGATTTGCAAAATCTGTAACTATGCGAACCTTTTTTGAGACATTTATGGCAGAGTTTTTTTTCTTTAATGAATTGCCATCTGTCGTTAGACGACAATGTCAAAAATTTGTCGCAATGACTCAAAAGATGATTGTCTTTACAAATTAAACACGTTTTAATGTTTTCAGGTACCGTTTTCGAGGGAAAATTTGACTTATTTACGGATGAACTAGGTGAAAGCGCCGGCGAAGAGATAGTCGTTTGTACAGCGTGAACTTTATCCACCTTTCTCACAAAGCTTGAGGGATCTGTGAGGAGACCAAACTTGAGCTGCAGATCCACCTCATCAGTGAGGAAAGCTGCGAGAAGCTCGAGCTTAGTCCCTCCCTGCTGCGAGGAAAATTTCACTCTTCCAAAGTCTGCCCAACGTGTCCGCAACAATGGTGTCAACTTAGTAAGAATCGATTGATACAATTCCGGTGATTCCAAATAAGAGTTTTGCTGTAAAAGTTTCATAACCTCAACACAGTTGCGGACTCGGCAGGCAAACTTGTGCAAGTCGCAATTATCGCTGTAAAGTTTGGGAATGGCACGAATAGAAGCAATTTCCTGCATGACAATCAATTCTGGCCTTCCAAATCTCATCTCCAAACTTGAAATTATCTCTTGCGGATCACGGGCAGACACTAATAGGACGGCGACAGCTTCACGCGCCGCTCCTTTCAACGCCATATCAATGCGAGTTATGTTGTCGGATGCCGTGTACAAAGTCTTCGTATCCTCAAAAACTCGTTTGAATACAAACCAGTCCATAGGTTTACCATCGAAGATGGGTAGACGTCCATCACCGACCTTCGGTTTCACTGGAGTGTTACCAGCCAAAGACGTGATGACGCTAGCTAGTAGCGCCATATCCGAAGGTATAGTATTAGCGCACAAAGGGGGTGTCGGTAGGCTAGTAGGAACACGGGGAATCGACCGCGAGGGGCTTGTGTCACCTACAACATTATCAAAAACATTACAATTAGATAAGGAAGGGCGTGGTTGATCTGGTTGTATATTCCTCTCATAGGTAGTATTTTGCGCGATAGCACAGGGTATGGGCCGGGCGAGGTCCAAGCTATCAACGTATGTAGGTTCCTGGGTAGCACGAGCTGTGGGCAATAAGGACCTTGTGCTAACCGTCTGCGATAAAAACGGGGTCCCCGACCGTTAACAAAGGGACAGTGCCTCTAACTCTAGTCGGGGAGAGGGTTGGTAAGTATTCCTTCATCCATCGTCTATGTGATTTTATGGACTGTATAATGATAGGATAGGGTTCTGAGGGTGGTGAAAATATTTATTCCACTGTTACAGCTGGCCCAAAAGCCAAGAGCAAAAACAATAAAGCAAATCGTCAAAAAGACAGCATAAAGGTAAAAAAACATAAAAGTAAAAAGTATACAATATTATTATAAAAAGGTGCCTATACGGCACATGCTCCCGTTTTTTAAGTAGGCAGGGGAACCACCTTCCTCACAGGTCTCCGAAGTACACCGGCATGAGTCGTTACATCTACAACTCTAGTAATTCCGTCCCTGCCGGGGAACAATGCGGAAATTCTGCCCCTTGGCCATGATCCTCTTGGAAGGTTGCCGTCTGCGATAAAAACGGGGTCCCCGACCGTTAACAAAGGGACAGTGCCTCTAACTCTAGTCGGGGAGAGGGTTGGTAAGTATTCCTTCATCCATCGTTGCCAGAAATGATCAGCCATGCGCAAAGCTCTCCTCCAACCTGCCCTGCTGCATAGGTCACTATTATCTAAGGTTGCCGGAATGGGACGACCAGAAGATGAGCCCAAAAGAAAGTGGTTCGGGGTTAATCCTTCTTGACAGTCTGGATCCGCCGATACGTGGCTGAGGGGACGTGAGTTAACCAGTGTTTCCGATTCACAAAGAAGTGTGGATAACACCTCGTCTGAAGGAGATCTTGTAGACAGAGTCACTTTCAATGCAGTTTTTACTGATTTAACCAGCCTTTCGGTAGCTCCGGACATGAAAGGAGCTGATGGTGGAAGAAATTTCCATGTAATCATCTCATTTGCTGCATACTCGGAAACTGCTGCTCCATACAAAACTTTTAATATTCTATTAGCGCCAACAAAGGCAGTGCCGTTATCAGAATAGATTTCAGTCGGAGTTCCACGTCGAGCTATAAATCTCCTCAAGGCCATGATCGCGGCATCAGTAGAAAGAGAGAACACGACTTCAAGATGGATGGCACGGACAGTGAGGCAATTATAAAGAGCTACCCATCTTTTTTCTTTCCTGCGACCAATGGTAACTGTGATTGGGCCGAAATAGTCAAGCCCAATGAATGAAAAAGGACGAGTATGATGGGCCATCCTGGCATGCGGTAGACTTCCCATTACAGGTACAGTTGGCAGTGCACGACGTATTTGGCAAAACTGGCATCGGTAGGCTACTGATCTGACAGTGTTCCTTAAGCTTAAAATCCAATAGTGCTGTCTAAGCTCATTGACGACCATCTCGGTGTTTCCATGTGCCGCTTTATAGTGATAGCGTAGAACGAGCAACCGTACAGCAGGATATTTACCGTCAAGAATGACGGGACTTTTAAAATCTTCCTCTACTCCTGTAACCGCCGTAATTCGCGAAGATAGTCGAAGTAAGCAATCTTCGCCAATATTACCCGGCAACTTTGATAAGCGACTGCGACGAGAAATTGATCTTCCATTTTTAATTGCGCTAATCTCCTCAGGGAAGGCTTCTAGTTGGCTTTTACGTAGAACATGAATCTCAGCCAGAAGCAGATCATCCACGCTCAGTGTACTTCGCAGGGTGTGAGGGTTCATAACGCGATGGCTGCGGGTAACAGCCGATGTCTCGTGTGGAATGAAGCTAACTAGTTTACCTTTTACTCTACATGAGGGGTCTACATGAACGCCTTTTTTTAAAAGGACTTTTAGTCGAAGCTGGGCTATGTACTGATGAGCTCTAGCGGTAGCGCGTATCAGGCGAACCCACGAGCTGAAACGTCGAGGGTCTGCTGAAAGCGGATTAGGCAGCTTAACTACGTCATTGATGAGGTGAACATCAACAGCATGAGAAGACTTTAGCTCAAGCGTAGGTAAGTCAGTGGTGGGTTCCGTGGGCCAGTCTGATGATAACAAGAATTCGGGCCCTGTTATCCAACGGGACTCTAGAGTCAAAGGCCCAACTTTAAGACGGGTCGCATCATCGGCGACATTAAGGTTGCCAGGAATCCACCTCCACTCACCAACATCGGTCAGTTCTATTATCTCACCTACTCGATGAGCTACAAAAGGTTTATATCGACGTGCATCATTGCGAAGCCAACCCAAAACATTCATTGAGTCTGACCAAAAGAACCGTCTAGAAGGATTCAACCTACAGGCTTCTACGATGGTGTTAGCTAAGCGGGCTGCGATTAGTGCTGCTTGTAGCTCCAATCTTGGAATACTAGACGGTTTTAATGGTGTCACTCGACTTTTGCTAGATACTAGAGCAAGTTTTACGCCTCCATCTGTGGAACGAAAACGCCAGTATGCCACAGCAGCATAAGCCTGCTCACTAGCATCCGCGAAAACATGCAACTCGATCTGGCTAGGCAATGTATCACCAAAATTATAGCAGCGTGGAATGCTCAGCTGTGACGTTATCGACAAGTCTTGCAACCAAACATTCCAAGCTGCTGCCTCTAATTGAGGGAGTTTTGTGTCCCACTCTAAGTTCATCCTTCACGCATTTTGAAACAATATTCGGCCGCGAATTGTTATAGGAGCCAGAATACCTAGAGGATCGAAAACGCGCATGAGTAGTGAAAGAACAATACGCTTAGTGAGTTGATTTGGCAACACTTGTTCATTATTTTTGACAGGAGTATTAAAACCGATGGTATCAGATGAAGGATGCCATATTAACCCTAACGTTCGAGTGAATGGAGTGGGTGATGGCGCACTACCTAAATTTACGGACATGGTGTCCGATAAAAGCTGACTTGGGACTTGATGAAGCGCTTTAGCATCGTTGGATATCCAACCACGCATTTCGAGGCCAGCGCGTGCGTGGACATGAACTATGTCTTTAGCTAAAGTGGCAGCTTCGCTAACTGAACCTACAGACCCTATATAATCGTCCATGTAAGTATCCTCAACGATAGCACGCACTGCTTCGGGATACTGATCTTTCACTTCGAGCGCATTTAAATTCTTCATATATAAAGCAGTGAAAGGACTGGATACGGCCCCAAAGATCATAGAGGACATTCTGTAAATGCCTATAGGTTCCTTAGGGCTGTCTCTCCATAAAAACCGTTGCGCGTCTCTATCGCGTTCGATAATTTTAAAACGAGGAAACATCTCCTTAATATCAGCAACCATAGCCACTTTTCCTTCTCTAAAACGCAATAAAATATTAAAAAGAGATTGCAGTAGGTCTGGCCCTGTTAATAAAAGGGAATTTAAACTAACACCTTCTGTCTTAGCCGCGGCGTCGTTAACAACGCGTAATTTCTCAGGCTTGTTCGGATTAATAACGCCGAAATGTGGCAAATACCAGCAAACAGAGTCAGGTGGTTCTATCTGACACTTTTCTGCATAATCTTTATCTAGTACGTCTTGGATGTTTCGTCTATAACGCTCCGCGTACGCAGGGTCTTTATTCATCTTCCTTTCTAGGCATAAAAAACGGGATAACGCCAAAGGATAGCTGTTAGGAACCACAGGGTTATCTATTTTCCATAATAACCCAACCTCAAAACGACCGCTAGGAAGGCGGTTGGCCGTGGTTTCTAAGATTCTGAGTGCTCGGTCATCATCTTTACTGCGGGGTTCATGTTTAGAAATACCGATAGAGTCCAACCTATATTGTTCCCTAATAAGACTCTCAATTGAAACAAAATCCGATGGGTTTGATAATGTTTCGTCAAGACAAACTCGATTTATACTATCGATACAAACGACTGGCTTTGTTCTACTACACCCAAAACCGAACAGAACCCAACCGAGGGCTGTCATAATTGCTACTGGTTGAGATTTGGTGGCCTTACGAGTAGTTTGCGACAAAGTAAGATGCCAGTTGTCTATTCCTATGATAATTTGAGGCTGCACGTTATCATAACAAAGCACAGGTGCCAAGTCGGACAGATGAGGAAACTTTGTAATATTTTCGAAGATAATCGACTGTCGGGACAAACCTAAAGACTGAATGGCACGGGCATTAGTCACAGTGTGAGTTTCGTCGCAAAGGCGACCCTTAATCTGAAAGTCTACATATTTAATTTTAAAGCGTTTAGACAAACCACCAACACAATTCAGGCGCACCTGATTTTCAGGTCCTTGCGCGCCTATTTTAGTCGCCAGGTCCTCCTCAATAAAGGTAGCGGTAGAGCCGTCATCAAGCAAGGCGTGTGTGTCCACACTACCGGATGGACCTGAGACGGTCACGGCTACCACTTTAAGTAGGGGTGGTCCGCTGTTCTGAGCTCCGTTTCCGTTGATCGGTGCGGTATAGCTACTAGCATGAGCTACAAAGTCAGATGAACGCTCGCACGTGTTGCTCTCAGCTTCATTCTGAACAATAACTTGGGCCACTGTTGAAGTTGAGTCAATATGTAGTAACATGTGGTGCCTACGGAAACATTCCTTTACTTGACAAATCTCCTTAGATGATTTGCAAAATCTGTAACTATGCGAACCTTTTTTGAGACATTTATGGCAGAGTTTTTTTTCTTTAATGAATTGCCATCTGTCGTTAGACGACAATGTCAAAAATTTGTCGCAATGACTCAAAAGATGATTGTCTTTACAAATTAAACACGTTTTAATGTTTTCAGGTACCGTTTTCGAGGGAAAATTTGACTTATTTACGGATGAACTAGGTGAAAGCGCCGGCGAAGAGATAGTCGTTTGTACAGCGTGAACTTTATCCACCTTTCTCACAAAGCTTGAGGGATCTGTGAGGAGACCAAACTTGAGCTGCAGATCCACCTCATCAGTGAGGAAAGCTGCGAGAAGCTCGAGCTTAGTCCCTCCCTGCTGCGAGGAAAATTTCACTCTTCCAAAGTCTGCCCAACGTGTCCGCAACAATGGTGTCAACTTAGTAAGAATCGATTGATACAATTCCGGTGATTCCAAATAAGAGTTTTGCTGTAAAAGTTTCATAACCTCAACACAGTTGCGGACTCGGCAGGCAAACTTGTGCAAGTCGCAATTATCGCTGTAAAGTTTGGGAATGGCACGAATAGAAGCAATTTCCTGCATGACAATCAATTCTGGCCTTCCAAATCTCATCTCCAAACTTGAAATTATCTCTTGCGGATCACGGGCAGACACTAATAGGACGGCGACAGCTTCACGCGCCGCTCCTTTCAACGCCATATCAATGCGAGTTATGTTGTCGGATGCCGTGTACAAAGTCTTCGTATCCTCAAAAACTCGTTTGAATACAAACCAGTCCATAGGTTTACCATCGAAGATGGGTAGACGTCCATCACCGACCTTCGGTTTCACTGGAGTGTTACCAGCCAAAGACGTGATGACGCTAGCTAGTAGCGCCATATCCGAAGGTATAGTATTAGCGCACAAAGGGGGTGTCGGTAGGCTAGTAGGAACACGGGGAATCGACCGCGAGGGGCTTGTGTCACCTACAACATTATCAAAAACATTACAATTAGATAAGGAAGGGCGTGGTTGATCTGGTTGTATATTCCTCTCATAGGTAGTATTTTGCGCGATAGCACAGGGTATGGGCCGGGCGAGGTCCAAGCTATCAACGTATGTAGGTTCCTGGGTAGCACGAGCTGTGGGCAATAAGGACCTTGTGCTAACCATATAATCACTACATTTAGGTACCGTCGCAGAATGTTTTTCATTTACAAAAATAGGAAAATGAGAAGAAGGACCGGGGTCCATGACGTCCTGCGATGGCTCCACTACTTTCATGCATGTGGGAATAGCAGAATCAAAACACTTGTCTAACCATTTGTGAATATCTTTAGTCGACAATCTACTTGAACGCCTACTGCGGTTGCTACGAGTTTCCTCAAGGGCTGCTATTTGAGCTCGAGCTTGCAGTTCGAGAGCAGCGCGCTCGCGCTCCATGACCGCACGTTCGCGTTCCATTGCACTTCGTTCCATTGCTGCAATTTTTTGGGCGACATTAGCTTGAATCGCTAAACTTTTAGCTGTTGCAGTAGAAGAATCTGAAACAGAAGTAAATGAGCCAGCGGGCGGCTCATCGTCGCTTATTGGACGAGCACTAGCGCTGCCGTACGTCACGGCAGAAGATGGGCCTTGCATCGCCTGCGAGATTTTATTTTTCTGCATCGATCTCGTTTCCACCACCATATTAACACGATCGAAAGGACCTATGTGATTTTATGGACTGTATAATGATAGAATAGGGTTCTGAGGGTGGTGAAAATATTTATTCCACTGTTACAGCTGGCCCAAAAGCCAAGAGCAAAAACTATAAAGCAAATCGTCAAAAAGACAGCATAAAGGTAAAAAAACATAAAAGTAAAAAGTATACAATATTATTATAAAAAGGTGCCTATACGGCACATGCTCCCGTTTTTTAAGTAGGCAGGGGAACCACCTTCCTCACAGGCCTCCGAAGTACACCGGCATGAGTCGTTACATCTACAACTCTATCGGAAACACTGGTTAACTCACGTCCCCTCAGCCACGTATCGGCGGATCCAGACTGTCAAGAAGGATTAACCCCGAACCACTTTCTTTTGGGCTCATCTTCTGGTCGTCCCATTCCGGCAACCTTAGATAATAGTGACCTATGCAGCAGAGCAGGTTGGAGGAGAGCTTTGCGCATGGCTGATCATTTCTGGCAACGATGGATGAAGGAATACTTACCAACCCTCTCCCCGACTAGAGTTAGAGGCACTGTCCCTTTGTTAACGGTCGGGGACCCCGTTTTTATCGCAGACGGCAACCTTCCAAGAGGATCATGGCCAAGGGGCAGAATTTCCGCATTGTTCCCGGGCAGGGACGGAATTACTAGAGTTGTAGATGTAACGACTCATGCCGGTGTACTTCGGAGGCCTGTGAGGAAGGTGGTTCCCCTGCCTACTTAAAAAACGGGAGCATGTGCCGTATAGGCACCTTTTTATAATAATATTGTATACTTTTTACTTTTATGTTTTTTTACCTTTATGCTGTCTTTTTGACGATTTGCTTGAGACAGCCCTAAGGAACCTATAGGCATTTACAGAATGTCCTCTATGATCTTTGGGGCCGTATCCAGTCCTTTCACTGCTTTATATATGAAGAATTTAAATCCGGCTCGAAGGACCTATGTGATTTTATGGACTGTATAATGATAGAATAGGGTTCTGAGGGTGGTGAAAATATTTATTCCACTCTGCAATTTTTTGTACAAACGACTATCTCTTCGCCGGCGCTTTCACCTAGTTCATCCGTAAATAAGTCAAATTTTCCCTCGAAAACGGTACCTGAAAACATTAAAACGTGTTTAATTTGTAAAGACAATCATCTTTTGAGTCATTGCGACAAATTTTTGACATTGTCGTCTAACGACAGATGGCAATTCATTAAAGAAAAAAAACTCTGCCATAAATGTCTCAAAAAAGGTTCGCATAGTTACAGATTTTGCAAATCATCTAAGGAGATTTGTCAAGTAAAGGAATGTTTCCGTAGGCACCACATGTTACTACATGTTGACTCAACTTCAACAGTGGCCCAGGTTATTGTTCAGAATGAAGCTGAGAGCAACACGTGCGAGCGTTCATCTGACTTTGTAGCTCATGCTAGTAGCTATACCGCACCGATCAACGGAAACGGAGCTCAGAACAGCGGACCACCCCTACTTAAAGTGGTAGCCGTGACCGTCTCAGGTCCATCCGGTAGTGTGGACACACACGCCTTGCTTGATGACGGCTCTACCGCCACCTTTATTGAGGAGGGCCTGGCGACTAAAATAGGCGCGCAAGGACCTGAAAATCAGGTGCGCCTGAATTGTGTTGGTGGTTTGTCTAAACGCGTTAAAATTAAATATGTAGACTTTCAGATTAAGGGTCGCCATTGCGACGAAACTCACACTGTGACTAATGCCCGTGCCATTCAGTCTTTAGGTTTGTCCCGACAGTCGATTATCTTCGAAAATATTACAAAGTTTCCTCATCTGTCCGACTTGGCACCTGTGCTTTGTTATGATAACGTGCAGCCTCAAATTATCATAGGAATAGACAACTGGCATCTTACTTTGTCGCAAACTACTCGTAAGGCCACCAAATCTCAACCAGTAGCAATTATGACAGCCCTCGGTTGGGTTCTGTTCGGTTTTGGGTGTAGTAGAACAAAGCCAGTCGTTTGTATCGATAGTATAAATCGAGTTTGTCTTGACGAAACATTATCAAACCCATCGGATTTTGTTTCAATTGAGAGTCTTATTAGGGAACAATATAGGTTGGACTCTATCGGTATTTCTAAACATGAACCCCGCAGTAAAGATGATGACCGAGCACTCAGAATCTTAGAAACCACGGCCAACCGCCTTCCTAGCGGTCGTTTTGAGGTTGGGTTATTATGGAAAATAGATAACCCTGTGGTTCCTAACAGCTATCCTTTGGCGTTATCCCGTTTTTTATGCCTAGAAAGGAAGATGAATAAAGACCCTGCGTACGCGGAGCGTTATAGACGAAACATCCAAGACGTACTAGATAAAGATTATGCAGAAAAGTGTCAGATAGAACCACCTGACTCTGTTTGCTGGTATTTGCCACATTTCGGCGTTATTAATCCGAACAAGCCTGAGAAATTACGCGTTGTTAACGACGCCGCGGCTAAGACAGAAGGTGTTAGTTTAAATTCCCTTTTATTAACAGGGCCAGACCTACTGCAATCTCTTTTTAATATTTTATTGCGTTTTAGAGAAGGAAAAGTGGCTATGGTTGCTGATATTAAGGAGATGTTTCCTCGTTTTAAAATTATCGAACGCGATAGAGACGCGCAACGGTTTTTATGGAGAGACAGCCCTAAGGAACCTATAGGCATTTACAGAATGTCCTCTATGATCTTTGGGGCCGTATCCAGTCCTTTCACTGCTTTATATATGAAGAATTTAAATGCGCTCGAAGTGAAAGATCAGTATCCCGAAGCAGTGCGTGCTATCGTTGAGGATACTTACATGGACGATTATATAGGGTCTGTAGGTTCAGTTAGCGAAGCTGCCACTTTAGCTAAAGACATAGTTCATGTCCACGCACGCGCTGGCCTCGAAATGCGTGGTTGGATATCCAACGATGCTAAAGCGCTTCATCAAGTCCCAAGTCAGCTTTTATCGGACACCATGTCCGTAAATTTAGGTAGTGCGCCATCACCCACTCCATTCACTCGAACGTTAGGGTTAATATGGCATCCTTCATCTGATACCATCGGTTTTAATACTCCTGTCAAAAATAATGAACAAGTGTTGCCAAATCAACTCACTAAGCGTATTGTTCTTTCACTACTCATGCGCGTTTTCGATCCTCTAGGTATTCTGGCTCCTATAACAATTCGCGGCCGAATATTGTTTCAAAATGCGTGGAGGATGAACTTAGAGTGGGACACAAAACTCCCTCAATTAGAGGCAGCAGCTTGGAATGTTTGGTTGCAAGACTTGTCGATAACGTCACAGCTGAGCATTCCACGCTGCTATAATTTTGGTGATACATTGCCTAGCCAGATCGAGTTGCATGTTTTCGCGGATGCTAGTGAGCAGGCTTATGCTGCTGTGGCATACTGGCGTTTTCGTTCCACAGATGGAGGCGTAAAACTTGCTCTAGTATCTAGCAAAAGTCGAGTGACACCATTAAAACCGTCTAGTATTCCAAGATTGGAGCTACAAGCAGCACTAATCGCAGCCCGCTTAGCTAACACCATCGTAGAAGCCTGTAGGTTGAAGCCTTCTAGACGGTTCTTTTGGTCAGACTCAATGAATGTTTTGGGTTGGCTTCGCAATGATGCACGTCGATATAAACCTTTTGTAGCTCATCGAGTAGGTGAGATAATAGAACTGACCGATGTTGGTGAGTGGAGGTGGATTCCTGGCAACCTTAATGTCGCCGATGATGCGACCCGTCTTAAAGTTGGGCCTTTGACTCTAGAGTCCCGTTGGATAACAGGGCCCGAATTCTTGTTATCATCAGACTGGCCCACGGAACCCACCACTGACTTACCTACGCTTGAGCTAAAGTCTTCTCATGCTGTTGATGTTCACCTCATCAATGACGTAGTTAAGCTGCCTAATCCGCTTTCAGCAGACCCTCGACGTTTCAGCTCGTGGGTTCGCCTGATACGCGCTACCGCTAGAGCTCATCAGTACATAGCCCAGCTTCGACTAAAAGTCCTTTTAAAAAAAGGCGTTCATGTAGACCCCTCATGTAGAGTAAAAGGTAAACTAGTTAGCTTCATTCCACACGAGACATCGGCTGTTACCCGCAGCCATCGCGTTATGAACCCTCACACCCTGCGAAGTACACTGAGCGTGGATGATCTGCTTCTGGCTGAGATTCATGTTCTACGTAAAAGCCAACTAGAAGCCTTCCCTGAGGAGATTAGCGCAATTAAAAATGGAAGATCAATTTCTCGTCGCAGTCGCTTATCAAAGTTGCCGGGTAATATTGGCGAAGATTGCTTACTTCGACTATCTTCGCGAATTACGGCGGTTACAGGAGTAGAGGAAGATTTTAAAAGTCCCGTCATTCTTGACGGTAAATATCCTGCTGTACGGTTGCTCGTTCTACGCTATCACTATAAAGCGGCACATGGAAACACCGAGATGGTCGTCAATGAGCTTAGACAGCACTATTGGATTTTAAGCTTAAGGAACACTGTCAGATCAGTAGCCTACCGATGCCAGTTTTGCCAAATACGTCGTGCACTGCCAACTGTACCTGTAATGGGAAGTCTACCGCATGCCAGGATGGCCCATCATACTCGTCCTTTTTCATTCATTGGGCTTGACTATTTCGGCCCAATCACAGTTACCATTGGTCGCAGGAAAGAAAAAAGATGGGTAGCTCTTTATAATTGCCTCACTGTCCGTGCCATCCATCTTGAAGTCGTGTTCTCTCTTTCTACTGATGCCGCGATCATGGCCTTGAGGAGATTTATAGCTCGACGTGGAACTCCGACTGAAATCTATTCTGATAACGGCACTGCCTTTGTTGGCGCTAATAGAATATTAAAAGTTTTGTATGGAGCAGCAGTTTCCGAGTATGCAGCAAATGAGATGATTACATGGAAATTTCTTCCACCATCAGCTCCTTTCATGTCCGGAGCTACCGAAAGGCTGGTTAAATCAGTAAAAACTGCATTGAAAGTGACTCTGTCTACAAGATCTCCTTCAGACGAGGTGTTATCCACACTTCTTTGTGAATCGGAAACACTGGTTAACTCACGTCCCCTCAGCCACGTATCGGCGGATCCAGACTGTCAAGAAGGATTAACCCCGAACCACTTTCTTTTGGGCTCATCTTCTGGTCGTCCCATTCCGGCAACCTTAGATAATAGTGACCTATGCAGCAGGGCAGGTTGGAGGAGAGCTTTGCGCATGGCTGATCATTTCTGGCAACGATGGATGAAGGAATACTTACCAACCCTCTCCCCGACTAGAGTTAGAGGCACTGTCCCTTTGTTAACGGTCGGGGACCCCGTTTTTATCGCAGACGGCAACCTTCCAAGAGGATCATGGCCAAGGGGCAGAATTTCCGCATTGTTCCCCGGCAGGGACGGAATTACTAGAGTTGTAGATGTAACGACTCATGCCGGTGTACTTCGGAGACCTGTGAGGAAGGTGGTTCCCCTGCCTACTTAAAAAACGGGAGCATGTGCCGTATAGGCACCTTTTTATAATAATATTGTATACTTTTTACTTTTATGTTTTTTTACCTTTATGCTGTCTTTTTGACGATTTGCTTTATAGTTTTTGCTCTTGGCTTTTGGGCCAGCTGTAACAGTGGAATAAATATTTTCACCACCCTCAGAACCCTATTCTATCATTATACAGTCCATAAAATCACAGGCACTGATAGATCAATCTGCTGCAATATTTAACCTTTAGGCGGACGCGAACACCGATCGGTGTCCAAAATACCTTTCAACACTCGCGAACACCGATCGGTGTCGGCGGTACACCCGACTTTCAACTCTCAATTGTAATGATTATAGAGTTCCAATTCCTTTGGACTGTGTTTGAACTTGTTCTCTATTAAATTCCGCATCCAATAATGTGCGCCATGTCATGTTAGCTATGATATTTAGTCTGTATTTGCGAAAATATTTTTTTTCTCTTTGGGTGGGAGTGTAGGCATAGAATTCCAACTACTGTTTTTTTATTAGAACAGGCTTAGGAACCTGCCATAGAGCTTCCAATTCTCATAACAATTTATTGAATTACCCGTTTTTTTAAGAAAAACATGAAATAAATCTGTACTTTCCGTAAAAATACCAATTATATCGTGGATATAGGTATACCTACATATTACAACTCGTAACATTTTTCTGATTTTTTGTATTATAGCTGTAGTAGTGTTCATTCATTATATCCATAGATAATATATTCCCGTAGCTATTGCTTTTCACAGATTACAAATACACCCAGTAGAAGAGTATCTATAAACGTTTTTAACACCGCAGGTATTTTCGAAAATTTGACAGGCGCGCCGAGATACTTGACCCGCGGAAAAGAAAAAAGGAAAGAGAGGACAGTGTGTGGATATATAAGTGATTATGATTATGTCAGCCCTACGACAGACTCTTGGGATCGGAAGCTGACGAACAACTACAAACTATTTTATGGTTAGTCATAATTAGTTATGTTATGCAAAAAAAATGTTTAGTGCGCTTTCTAGCCCCCTTTGAAAAACGACAGGGATGTCTTTGACCGCGTTGTGTGTATATTTTCAGTCTTTATACGGATGAATCTCAGTAATATGTGGTGCGATTTGGGAGCCGAGAGGATGTATTTGGATGATATCACAGTCATTCGGATTTTCTAATTTTAAGTCGATAGTTATTAATTACAAATATTGCCTGTTTCCAAAGAAAACACGATGTATTACATTAAGTAACTAATGCGTAATGTGATAAGCCAAATAAAGTTATTAGATGTTTCATTCATATACGTCTAAGTCTGAAGTAGAGACCACAATACTTTTATATGGAAACAGGTTTCGCTGTTTAATCTTTCTGTTCGTGGATTCGGCACGTAAAAAGAAAAGAATCAACCATCTCTTCCTGTGGGTGTCGTAAAAGGCGACTAAGGGACTTTCCATCAAAAAAAAATATATATTTGCACGTTTCAACGGCGATGGGTTCACCCCCTCTCACGTGCGCGTTTCTATATATTTCAAAAGGTGAAACGCGGATGTTGTTCCAAGCATCAAACTTTTAATGTTTGGAACACCCAACCGCTAATGTTTGGAATATCTCTGATTAACCCATTTGGGATAAAGGTCGTGAAGTTATGTATGTATGTTTCAAGTATTGTATGTCTGTGGTCAGCGTTATCACAGCAAGCCACGTGGTGTTATCACAACGTATTGATTCCTTTCAATAGAATTAGCTAATGGATTCGCACTAATTATGTGCGATAAGGCGAATCGATACCTTTTGTGTGACCTATCGTGGTCGATCAGTTATATCAGTGGTACAGTCAGCATTAAATTTATATTATATTCAACAATAGCATACTCATCCCCACTGTTGGGGCAAAGTCTGCTCTCATTGCGATAAGCGCTCTCACGGGTTTGCTGGAAGAGATCTCTTATAGAGATAAGTTCGCCCTTTGTACATTTTTCTTATATGTTTGTTAATGTCCATTTCTTGTGTGTCTAGTGTACAATAAAGTGTTAAAATAAAATAAATAAATAAATAAAATAAGTTAAGGGCCCAGTGCGGATTGGTGGTCATGTGTCAGACTAGTGGTCACTACATGTAAGCCACCGACTTGGCTTAATGAGTGAAAGCTTCAATTGAAAGCAAGCGGGACCGATTATTTAACGTGCCCTCCGAAGCACGAAAACACTAATTAAAATGCGAATAATGATTACCCATCCAAGGACTAATCACGACATATATTGCTTAACTTTGCTAATCGAAAACGATATGCGATTGCCGCACCAGTGCTTAGTCATTATTACCAGCGAGTAATTTGATTAATGGTAGTAAGACAATGAAAACCTTGAAATTCTCTCTCAGCGTCAAATATAGGTAATTGTCAATACAAAAAAATATGTATAAAATCACACACACACACACATACACACATAAAAACATCTATTTTCTAACCTAACCAACATAAGTTTATTTTCAATTTAACATTTAGATATGGAAGAGCGGGCCCTCCTGGCACAAGTATACTTGTATACTTAATAGGAGATCCCAACCTTAGTCTGTAGTTTATGCCTACTAAAGTCGAAAATAAACTTTTTAATTTTTTTAATTTTTCATAAAATTCTTCATGTTGGCAACATATTGGAATCGTCACGAATCATCCTAGTCCCAATTTATTTAGGATCGGTACAGTACCTTATGTCTTTTTCTTTCAATCTCCTTTATCAGCCGTTACCTCAACTTTTACACCCTTTTTGTTCATATCATCCCTCACACAATCCATCCATCTTTTACGTAGTTTTCCTCTTCCTTTTCAACTATCTACATCCATATTCATCACTCTCTTAGTAACACATGTTTCATCCCTCCTCATAACATGACCATACCAAGCCAAACGATTACCATTCACCTTTTCTATCACGGGAGCCACTTTTAAACGCCCTCTTACATACTCAATCCTTATTTTATCCATCCAATCAACTACCCAGTCACGAATACATAAATAAATAATAATAAATATCCTTAGACATACACACAGCGCCATCTAGTTCCACAGTAAGCGTCTATATGCTTGTGTTGTGGATACCAGATGGTTGATATAATACATATTGTAAATAAATACTTATTATAAATGAAAACATCCATAACATGTCCGTATTCATCACACACATAATATCATCTAATACCTACCTATTTGACGTTGTTTAGTTTAAGAATCGTACTAACAGGAAAAAAACATAACCTTCGGACTATTTGTATACGCTCACTTTGTTTTTAAAAATTTTCACCTCAATTAATTTGTGTGCAATATTAAACAAAAAAACAAAGATCAAAAGTAATTAAGGTGCCGACGGTCTTTATAATTATAACTCAAAAGCCTCCATTTACAAGGCTTCGGCTCCAATGAAAAAACCTTATTGGAAATTCTGTGAAATTATGGACGGCGTTCCTTGAACTAAATAATAGAAAATTGAAATATTGAAAATATTTTATAAGCATTAAGTTTTAAAATGCCGTTTGAAAATAATTTATTCAACAGATCAAACCCTAAACCTACCCTACAAATGAGTATGTATGAACAACTTTATGAGAGTGAATGAAGCAAAAGAGGTGTGTCAGAATCGAGGCTGTGCCTGTGTATGTCTGTGTATGTATAAAGGAGATTGACTTGAAGCCTGTATACGAGTATTTAATCTTCAACCGCCTCCATTGCTCAATATTAAATATCATAAGGTTTACAAAAGCGAGGTCGCCGGTTCGATTCCCAGTGGGATACAAGTTTAATACTCGGTGTAGTTAGTGGTTCTACATACATGGTTCTACTACATCTTCTAACCTCTTCTTCTTCTTCTTCTTCTATCAAAAAGGCCAAAGACGAATATGAACCCAATTTCCTAAAATTCAATGTTAGGAAAAATATCATGATTGGCACAAAATATATACCGATGGGTCAAAGAGTGCTGATGGTTTGGGAGCGGCATTTTATGATGCTAATCGGAATCATTCAGAAATATTCAAAATTACTTATACAGTATCCATTATGTCTCTGGAGCTTATAGCAATTTCAAAAGCAGTGTCGTATGCTGAAAGTCATCATTTGAAAAAATGTGTCATTTTCTCAGATAGCAGAAGTGCCTTGCAGCATATAACTCGTTGTGTATCTGGATACAGAGGTACATCGACAGCCTATAACATTCTCAAAATGATCCATGAATTTGAGCAAAATAATGCTGAGCTGAAATTGCAATGGATTCCAGCGCATATAGGAATAAAGGGTAACGAAGAGGCTGATCGAATGGCGAAATTAGCATGCTCAAATTTAGATGTGACAGTAGTTAATTTATTACCTGTTTATTCGGAAGTCCTCCCAAAATTTAAAGATGTTAGTTATTCAAATTGGAAGGAATATTTTGATCGTCGTTCGTTAGAAAAAGGCATTTGGTATAAAACTATCCAAGGTCAGCCTCTTCGGGTACCTTGGTTTGATGAAGTTAAGCTAAGTAGGTGATTAATTAAGTTAGCTGTTAGACTACGTTCTGGGCACTATCCATCAAATAAGTTTGGATATCTGATGAAAAGAACTGACACTCCTAACTGTGAAGTCTGTGGAGTGGTTGAAGATGTCCAACACATGTTGATGGAATGTGCTAGAAACCGAAATGAAAGAGATACACTGATGAGACAATTAAAGCTGAGTCAATACGCTGTAGGTTTGGCTCAATCAATTTTGGGTAAACCTGGATCAATAGCGGCCAGATTAAAAATCAAAAAATCAAAATCAAAATATTTTTATTTCATAGGATAAAATTATCACTTGAAAACGTCACTATTAATATTAATATTACATTATAGTTTAAATTTACTGCTCATTCACAAAGCTGACTCCCCAGAGAAGAACGAGCAAGAAACTCTAGGGTTGCTCTTTTAAACAGATTATAGGTTGCGATTTGATAATTATATGAATAGACAGCTATGTCCATGCTTGCTTATCATTCAAATAGTCAGTGATGTTATAATAGCCTTTTGTTAATAATTTCTGTTTTATGATTGCTTTAAATTTATTTAAAGGCATATTTTGAATGTCTACTGGAACCTTATTATAAAAGCGTATACATTGCCCTTTGAAGGATTTACTAACTTTGTGAAGTCGGCTAACATAAATAGATAACTGGTTCTTATTCCTTGTATTAACATTGTGCCTATCACTATTTTTAGCGAATAAGGTTATATTTTTTTTTGCATATAACAAATTCTCATAAATGTATTGAGATGCCATTGTTAAGATATTAATTTCCTTAAACTTATCTCTAAGAGACTCTCTAGGTCCTAATTTATAAATGGCACGAATAGCACGCTTCTGCAGAACAAAAATCATATGTATGTCAGCAGCGTTTCCCCACAACAATATGCCATATGACATCAAACTGTGGAAATAGCTAAAGTAAACCAGTCTTGCGGTATGAACGTCTGTTAAATTTCTGATTTTTTTGACTGCATACGCAGCAGAAGCAAGCTTTTTCGCTAGTTTCTCAATATGAGGCCCCCACTACACATTATTATATAATATGTTTGTATCTTCTCATCAGTGAATCTTGGTCAGGGTACGATGGGACTGTCATGTCTAGAAGGACTCAAGTCCCTAAATTAAATAAAGATTAAAAAAAAAAAAAAAAAAAAAATCTTCTAACCTGTTGAGGTAAGCCTAGACTGTCGCTAGTTTGCTTAAACTAGTCTCTATCTTTCTCTTTCTATTTCCAATATAAAACAAAGTTCACTGTCCGCGTCTGTTTGTCCTATAGTTGTTCTACACTACGCAACAGATTTTGATACGGTGCCATAATTTACAGAATTTGTGTATTCCTATTAATTGGGGACGCCACTCTTTGACTTTACGAAAAACTTTCGAACCAGAGGAACCATTGTCGAATTTGATCAAAAAATTTTCGATTGGCATACAAAGTAAACCAATCTGAAACCACCTTCAGTATGGAAGTCCAACAATTTTCCGCTGAATTAGGCTATAATTCCTTGTGGAAAGTTGTTCGTAATCAGGAGTGGAGTCACCAGTAAAAAGGAATTACGCGAATTAAATTTCTCGCTGCATGTATAATAAAATATGCGTATTAAATTTATAGAAAGCAACTGCCATGCGAAGCCGAGGCGAGTTGCTAGTCTTATTTAAGTCTGCCAACAAGCCGTAATATTGATATTTTGGTGTTCCGGTTATTTGAGATAAGATAGCCAGTTAAGTTGGGTGTGCAGGGAGAGCGCTCTTCCATTTTCATTTTCACTTAATAATGGGTGTGAGAGAGATCTACTCGTTATGTATAAAAAAAAACCAGTAAATAGGAATTTCGCGAATTAAATTTCTCGCTGCATGTATAATAAAATATGCGTATTAAATTTATAGAAAGCAACTGCCATGCGAAGCCGAGTCAGGTCGCTAGTCTTATTTAAGTCTGCCAACAAGCCGTAATATTGATAGCTTTGTTGTGTTCCGGTTGCTTGAGATAAGATAGCCAGTTAAGTTGGGGGTGCAGGCAGAGCGCTCTTCCACCTTCGGTTTCATTTTCAGTTAATAATGGATGTGGGAGAGGTCTACTCGTTATGTATAAAAAAAAGACCAAGAAAAAACAAACACAGAGTGTTAATAACACGTAGTGTAGCCACTTCTCTAAATGTGTGAGACTTACTCTGGCTTCCTTTTGGTGTGTGCGTAAACGTATGTAAAAATCAGTAGCGTTGTCAAGAAGTTCCAAGTATTTCCTGCGGCATGATAAAAAAATAACGGACAGAACCGCGCTCGGAAGTTAGTCTCTCATAAAAATTTTCATACAAAGTAGGTAAAGTACGTACTTACAGGAAAACACAATCCAATCCACCGATTGTAACGAATAGGTTTAAAATAATGCCAGGTTTATCGGAAAACAAGGGATCTTTTCAAGTATTGTTGAGTTTCCACAGACTGCTGTCGAGAGCTGGTCCCTTCCAACCACTTCCACTAGTATTTCAGTTGAATTGATCATACGAGTACATTCAATATTCAGTAATGAATTATTGTGAACTGATATCATTTTACTTTGTAATTTAATTCACATGTACGTAAGGACATTCCGTTTTACAATGTGTAACATAAAGGCTATTTTAAGCGTTTTAAACTACCCGAAGCACTTTTTAGTCATTTATTTATTTAACACTTTATTGCATATAGTTAATAATAAATAATAATAGTTAATATACCGAACATTCGCACTAGGAAGTTCGATTCTTCATTCATCATCCGAACAGCCAAGGCATGGAACTCCCTTCCGGCGTCAGTCTTTCCTGAATCCTACAACCTTGGGATCTTCAAGAGCAGAGTGAATAGGCATTTACTGAGATCGCGTGCTTCATCTCGGACCACATCGTCACTTTCCATCAGGTGAGATTGTGGTCAAACGCGAATTCAGTCAATCATAAATATATATATATATATATACAAACATAAACCAGTCACCAGTAAACAGGTATTCGTGTAATACCTGCTTACTGGTGACTCTTTTCCTTGTGGTGGTGACTTTCCACTAGGAACCATAGTCGAATTCGAATAAACAATTTTCGATCACCCATACAAAGTAAAACATTCTGAAACCTCCATTAGTATTGAAGTCCAGCAATTTTCAAAAGTGGCGTCGCCAGTTAACGGGAATTACACGAATTCAAAATCACGCTGTATTTACACTATTACTACATAATAATAAAAATAAATTGCTACACAAAATAACTTTTTTTCAATAAAGTACTAAAGAAATTACAAAATTCTATTCTATTCTATAAGATCTACGTTCCGTCCTGGGTTATGTTTTTTAAACTAGTGGTCGATCAACGGTTGCAGTCCATAAAGTTTGATCAGAAAAGTTGTAGGACTCGTCTTAAAAAATATTCACATTAAGAACTATACCTCCTTATTCTAAATACATGGAAAGATTCAAATTAAGAATGCATTTCCGTGAACATAAACGCATTCCAAATTTGAAACTTTCTTATGCTGAATCAAATAATGTCGAACCATAGATTCACACGGTAGATTCAGGCTTTTTCTAAATTTGAATAAAAAATTCATCGGAAGAAATTAACCGCGCAAAACTAGAGCAGGTGTCAATGAAGAGTATAATTAGATTTTGTAAATGGTTCATCGTCGTAATTGGAAAGAAAGCAAGTTATCGACCTCGCATTATGTGATCGCGTTTCTTCTTGTTTCGACTATGGGACTTTCCACCAAAAAATATGCATAGAGTTGCGCGTTTTAACGGCGATGGGCTCACCCCTTGTCACACTGTACATCTCGAAGGTGAATCATGGATATTGTTTCAATCTTAATCTTTTTATATTTAGAACACCCAATATATTTGGGATATCTCCGATCACCCCATTTGGGATAAAAGTCGTGTTATGTATCAAATCAAATAAAAAAAAAATACTTTATTTTGTAGGTACACAGGGTACACTTAAAATAGTCAGATTTTACATTTTTTAAGCTACTGCTTGTTCAAAATCCAATTTTACCCTGAGAAGAACAAGCAAGAAACTCGAGAGGTTGCTCTTTTAAAAAAAAAAGGTTTTAATGTTACAAAATTATTAATTATTATTTTATATTATAATATTTCATTATTATTGTGAAATAGTCTGGTTACGCGATCTCGTACATCGTTACATCGTATGTATCTATATAAGTTTGAAACCAAATAATCTCATTCACTTATGTATTTGAAATATTTATTGCAGGCACTTGAATATAAGTCAATGAAGATCCTCATAATATTCGATCTCAGTTGATAGTTTATTCACGCCTCGGCCCATTCCTTCCAACGTGAGTTATAAATAAAAAATCAGAAGCGAAAGATTTTCCCCGGTATCATAAAATATCATAAAAATAACGAATGTATCGCGTGGAGGCACGTAGCTTTGCGTAAATTGTTTCCTATATTTATGTAATATGAACACCTTTTGTTGGATAAATGTTATAATATCTGGTTTGAAGGTAAGTAAACAGAAATACTTAACGCAATTTCATAAAATGTTTGCCACGAGAAATTGTATGTGATGTATCTATATTATGATCGCGGGTTTCGTCTATTTGCATTAAATTACTTAGTGTATTACATTTTTTTCTATGGTTACCGGTATAGAGCAATATAAAATGCCAAGTGGTTTATGTCAACATTCTAAGAAAGAAAAAAGAAAGAAAGAAAGAAAACATTTATTCAGCTTACAATAGGCATGTATATGAAAATTTTGAGATAGTAATGCTAAGACATAATAATGCAAGCTGATATAGGTTCCAGCTGAGCATAATGCTGCCATTCTGTGCCATAGCGTTGATTTTCAGCTGGCAACATTTGCATTAAATTACTTAGAGTATTAAATTTTTTCTGTGGTTACCGGCATAGTGCAATATAAAATGCCAAATGGTTTATGTTAACATTCTAAGAAAGAAAACATTTATTCAGCTTGCAATAGGCATGTACATGAAAATTTTGAGATAATAATGCTAAGACATAATAGTGCAAGCTGATATAGGTTCCAGCTCAGCATAATGCTATGACATGAACCATATAGTGCTATATTAATTCTAGCGCTGATTTTCAGCTGGCAACTTTGTAGGAGGTTAGGCGCTCATGCTAATGCTTGCTTATTTTCAAATTAGTCAGTAATTTTGACTGTTACGCATCCTATCTATGGTCCCGTCTGTTTTTGTATGTTTTATGGTAGTTTTGTATTTATTTTGAAGACCTGTTTGGTGTAGTAGTTAGAAACTCTGCTGCTATACCAAAAGGTCGCGGGTTCGAATCCCGCTAGGAGCATATGTTTGTATCGATGTGTGTACCACATTACTATTTTTTAATATAACCTATCAAGTATTAAAGAAGTGTGCACAAACTCCTACTCCTCCTATTTTATTAGAATAGTACTATTGAGGAGTAGATTCCACTACTAGAGAGCACTATTTAAATGATTGTTTAGTATATCACTATAAACGAGAATTAGGAATGGTCCTAGAATTGAGCCCTGTGGTACACCTATGTAAACTGAACATCCTGACGGTCAATTCTCTGAACTCAATTACTGAAGATTCCACGAAGTCGAGCCATGAATAACGGACAAACTCTATCCATTTACAAAATGGTGGAACATGCGACGGCTGGAATATTTTGGTACTTTAGGGATCCTGAAATCACTATTTCAATGTTAAAACTGTTACTTTAATAAATTGTTGATTTTAACAAAGTATCTTCTCACATTCCAAGTTGGTAACAGAAAACCAAAATGGCAATGTTAGATTTGCATATTTTTGAAGATATGCAGACATATCCCCGTTGCTTAGATATAAGATGTACATAATGGATGCTAGACGCTTCAATCCTTGGGAGCACTCTGCGATTGTCATCACAATGTGTAGCCGAAAAAGCTTGGTACGTCTCTTGTGGTTGGGCTACTCAGTGTGCTAGCAAAAGTAATATTTTTACTAAAGTGGATACTTGTTCATGTAATAGAAGATCTTAACAGTTTTAATTTATCATAAAAAATGAGGGTGAATCTTAATTGATTATATCGTTTTCGAGATAATACCTACAAACAAAAATTTTCCTATCAAAATCTTTAATAATAGCATTACAAAAATTTTGTCACCTCCGACCACCGACGCCCAATATAAACTACAAAAAGTTTACAAAACGGATATCGCGGGTTCGATTTCCTACAGGGTATATGTTTAAACATCTGCCTGGTCGCTACCATCTAAGTCTACCGCCAAGCAGCAATATTCTTATTTTTTAATAATTAACTGGATACGCGTTTGACCAAAATCTACTTGAAGGGCGTTCCATGCCTTAGCTGTTCGCATTATGAAGGAAGACTCGAACCGCTTAGTGCGAATGTTCGGAAAGCTGACTACATACGTGTGGAACCCTCTCCACGCCTAGTAGTCCGAAGATAAAATGGCGATGTGGAATAAGATTATGTAATTCCAACGCACACTCACCAAAGTGCATCTTGTAAAAGACTGCGACCTTGCGATGGTGTTCGATGCTCTGCAATTTAGACAGCTAAATTCGATCACAGGATCGAATCTTTTGGCTGTTACACAGAATTGAGTGCAGCTAGTTGGTACTCAAAGGTGACAGTAGTAGTCCATGCAGGAGCGGACCTGAGCCTGATAAGCTGTTTCGGTGTGAATTATCGCCTGACCTTGAGGAGAATTCCAAGCATCTTAGCTGCTGTTTTAGCGTTCGATTCTGCGGGGCGCCCAAAACTTACTGGGTTGGAGGTTAACTCCAGCTCCAAAAGATTGAGATGGTCAGAGATTGGAAAGGATACATTGGAAGTTTTGTTGTATTCCGGATATTTTAGCTAAAATTGCCAGTCTCCCAAATATAAGTTGGGATTTCGGGGGATGTGTGGAACATCAGGTATGATTGAGATCAGTCGTTAACCCTTTATGGATAAAGAAAGGAAAATATGTCAATGACTATCAAAAACTTTACCTATTTCACTATGAATACGTCTAGGCACAATGTTAATACAGGAAGCAAGAACCAGTCTGTTTATGTTAGCGACTTCACAAAGTTGTCGAGTTACATTTGAATAATATTTTGACAAAAAAATGTTCATGCCAAATGTCACGCTTCCTAGCTAATATTTAGCTTTCGATTCTGTGAAGCACGGAAAAGTTAAATAATGGACTTCAGAGATTGAGATTTTCTCATAATCCTTACTTTATTTCGGCTCTGAAAGAGTGAGTTTTTAGTTGGTACGGAAGGACACGTACGCCTCGGAAAGTCGAATTTACGTTGAAAAGATTTGTCGGTAAAGAAACGTGAATTATTTTAGAGGTTGAAATCAGGGGAGACAATAGAGTCCTCGCAATAATGGTCTTCCACTAACATCTGTCGCGAGCTCTGTGGCCCCCCACGGCCGGCCGCAACAAGAACCGGACGGGTTGCCACTAAAACGCTTCCGCTCTCTATCCCAAGCGCTTCTACTTTGTATTATTCATACGAATATGCACGTTTCACCTTTGGTGGGTACTTATGCAATGATAACTTCCCAAAGTAGCGAAACTTCAAACGCGGCAACTTTCTTATAATATCTCGGAATTTTTTTTGAAACATTTTGTAAGAAAATGCTATGAGACTACAAAAGAAGTCCAACGATAGATAGAAAATAATTATGTTATGGGTTACAAATGAGAGGCTCACCAAGATATTGGTATTGTGTCTGTTGGTAAGGAATTGCGTAGAACCAAGAACGTTGATGTAAAAGACCAATTTGGGTCAATGCGTCAGCGGTAT
Source organism: Oegoconia quadripuncta (assembly GCA_949316235.1). Classification (NCBI taxonomy): domain Eukaryota; kingdom Metazoa; phylum Arthropoda; class Insecta; order Lepidoptera; family Autostichidae; genus Oegoconia; species Oegoconia quadripuncta. Next base: position 15,751,449 of record OX438755.1, on the reverse strand, counting down.
AAAGATTTCATCATGGGCTTCGATCAGACTTACGACAGTAAAACCCATTAAACAATCGATGCTTTTATGTTCCTAAACAAATTATCAAGATATCTGACTTACCCAAACAACAGAAATCGAAGAAATGCTGTGGCGTTTGTTGCTAAACACAAAAACTTGGATTTTAAAACACAATTTTTCTTTAACCGCTATTGAATATCTGCTCTTCTATTTTAGTTTGGCATTTCCTATCATTTTTAATGAACGCTACTTCAATAGTTTAGTTTCCTTTGGATAAATATTTCTTTGTATTTTTACAAAAGCTTTAGCTTACCTTTTGTGAAGTCAGAAAAGGTTTTCTTTCGTTTCTGTATTAAAATATTTTTCAATTCTCAGATGAGAGCGCCTTGGTGTTTTTGTTCATTAGTAGTTGCAATTAGATGTCACAAATGAAATACGCGTCTTTAACAATTGAACTATTGAATTTGATTGTTTTGCTAATGTTTCACGAATACATTCCTTTAATCTCTTTTCTGGTCTTGTTATTCCAAATAATTAACCAATCAATTCCATCTTATTTGCCAAACTGCATTATTACAGTGTTACTGTTAAATTGTGAAGTGATTTACTTATACTTTATATTTCTGTTTCAGGTAAAGTCTTTCTCCCAAACGCGAAATTGTGTATTGGTAAGTTAAAGAAAACTATATTTTTAACTTATGGTTTTGTTAGAGTAAAGTTGTTTAATTTATTCAATTCTTAAAATAAATTGTAATATTTCAGAATATTCCTGATTCATCCAAGTAAGAGTATCTCGTTTTGATCTATCCATTATTTTCACCTTTTATTCATCAGGTCATTTATGAACCTAGCGTTATCGCAATTTGAGATACTTATTCATACTCGTACTTACGTTACAGTTATTTAAGGGACTTGGTATAATTAAAATAGCGAGTCGCCACTCTGTGACATTATTATTCACATCACTAATACAATCGTGTTTATCTACATTTAGCGTACTATTATATGCATGTAGGCAGATAAATTTTAACCTAAAGCAAATAATAACATGCAAAGAAGTGGAATGGCAATGAGATTTTAAAGTGGAGGAAGTTGACGGTAGTTCGTGTCGTTCTTGTTGTAGACACAAGCAAACACTTTGGCGCGCTCTGGATAGATTGAATTTGAAACGGAAAATATTTCACTTTGCTTGTGAGCTGTATGACGAAGAGTGTGTTATATACAAACTCAAATTTGGATCGTAACTTAAAAAGGTATGACTACGTCTCAAAAAGTTAATTAGGTTTATGACATTAAAATGAACAATATTTGATTTTCTTGGGATTTTTGTAAATCAAATTTTGAACGCCTGGTAGATTCAAAATCTTAAGGGTTCCCAGTTTGCCTTCTTGCTCTACGAATATAAAAATCTAGTAAATTTAATACGCTGAAAAAGACGCATAATTGCGATAAAAGTATCGAATCTGACGCGAATTCTCTAAATTAAATTAAACCAAACCAAACCGAACAAAACGAAAGAAATCAAACTAAATTAAAACCAGCTAACAAATAAATTTCAATTTACGAAATGCGATAATAACTACATTATTTGTCTGAGACTGTCGCAGTCATTAACGCCTACTTCCAGTAGACTAAGTAACAGAGTTATTTCTTTCAAACAGTTACGCAATATTACGATAAGATAAACATTATCCGTCTTATTCATAAAAATTTACAAACGCTTTATAGGCCTGTTTTAGTTAAAGTATGTTTTGTCTCTGTGGTTCATAAGGAAATGTTGCAATGAAAGAAAGTGACAAAACATACCTTAACTAAAACAAGCTTATAAAGCGTTTGTAAATTTTTATGAATAAGAGGGTATAAATATTAGTAACGTGGGAAATGGAAACTTTCATAAACAAGTGAAGTATAATACTAACTTAATTAGGTGTCTTGTGAGTTGAAATGGTGTGGCGTGTGTGTGGGAGGTGCGTGTGTGTGGGAGGTGCGTGTGTGTGGGAGGTGCGTGTGTGTGGGAGGCGCGTGTGCGGGAGGTTTGTGTGTGTGTGTGGGAGGTATGTTGCGTTGGGTGTGGGTGTTATTTGGGGGGTGAGTGTTGTGTGGGGGGTGAGTGTTGTGTAGGGGGTGAGTGTTGTGTAGGGGGTGAGTGTTGTGTGGGGGGTGAGTGTTGTGTGGGGCGTAAGTGTTGTATGGGGGTGAATTTAATTTCTCGATATCGTCATAACCTTGACTTAAATAAGGACTAGGGCGAGAAGATGATGATATGAGTAGACCTGATAATAATTTTAGAGAGTATTGAATGTGAATGTCGATGGATGGAAAGGGAGAGGCAGACCACGGAAAATATGGATGGATGATATGAACGAAAAGGGCGTGAATAATGAGGTAACTTTTCAGTATTGTGCTTTATAAAATGTATATTCTCCTTTTGTGCAATAAAGTGTATTTGTATTGTATTGTAACTTTGAGTAGGTAAAATTGTGACCAGGGCAGAATATGATAATGGTCGTCATAATCTTGACTCTGCAACCATATATAAACCATATTTTTAAACACATGAGAAGTATGGGGGTAGATTTTTAGTGCTTTATTTATCTTGTTGTACAGGACTGGGCACAAGCCTAAAAAATGCTAATGGCGACTTGTTCAGGCAATCCGTTATCACTCCGTTTCACAGACTTAGTAGTTAATGGCAAGAATTAAATATAGCGAGGTCAAATGGGAGTAATATGTGACGGCGAATTATGGTGTTATCGACATACAATAAATACAGTGTTAATTTTAAAATGCCTAATTTAAAAAAGTTATAGAATAAATTGTTTGTTCCTGTTATACAAATGTTAAGAGATTTATTGTGACTTAAAATAATTCTGTAGAGGTACAATACTTGCATGGACACCCATTTAATTCAACCACTGTAGTCTACGGTAAGAAATTCTATAAAAGGTTCTATTTAGTTTTGTCATTGAATATATTAGGGTGAATGCCCCAACACCCGTTAATTATTTCCTCAAGGGCACCGTTAATCAGATCCCTCAGTATCCCGTGGTACCGTAATGTACCGAAATAAGCCTGTGCCCTGCTACGTAGGGTTGTAAACTTTTCTATTCGCTCTGACGAAGTTGTGGAGGTTGGACCCAGTTGACCGATTTTTCACAGTCGAGCCGTTCGCAAGTGAGAATGGACCTTTTATGTGGGTTCACACATCCACCGAAATGTAGTCTAAACCTACCATGATTTTGTAAAATTTGTAAATACAAGGTTGATATTTTGTACTAGCTTTCTGCCCGCGGGTCCGCCTGCGTAGAATGCTTTATCGCGGATATGTTTATTCCGCGGGAACTACGCAGTTTATCGGGATAAAAAGAATCCTATGTCTTAATCCAGGGTATATTCTAGCTAAATTCCAAATTTCATCCAAATCTCTTCAGCCGTTACGCCGTGATGGAGCAACAAACAAACAAATAAATAAAAAAACAAACATTTTGACGACCTGTTTCGTCAATGGTCGCGGGTTCGAATCCCGCTAGGGGCATATGTTTGTATGATGAATACGGACATGTGTACCCGACTTATGGATGTTTTCATTTATAATAATTTCCAAAAAATGTATTTATGTAGTATATCAACCATCTGGTATCCACAACACAAGCCTTGCTTAAAGTGGAACTAGATGACATTGTGTGCATGCCCAAGGATATTTCTTTATTTGTTATTAAAAAAAAACATCCAAACTTTCGCATTTATAATATTAGTTAGATTAGATTAGATGAGATAATAATATATTTATAACTATTTAAAAACCAAAAAACCCGACAACATATTTTGTATTTTGCGAACGCCATGTTGGATTTTTTTACCCATAAGATGTATCCTATCACTCCAGAGATCAAGACAAATCTAACGACACAATGCACTTCGAAATCGCTCAAGCCGTTTAGGCTACAGGATGCACCAAAGGATCGGACATACATACATGCTTACATACATACATACACACATATAAACACTCGAAAATCATTACTCTCTTTTCTTGGGTAGACGGATAAAACTCCGATACATCCCAATTAGATTTTTTTTATGCACTACGGGTTAGCACTTGACCTCAATCACACCTGATGTTAAGTGAAAATGAGGTCGAAAGGTGGAAGCAATTTAAATAGCTCTTTGATAATAACGATTGTTGGTGTTTTTTTATGTGTGGAATTTGTAATAAAATTCTGTTTGTGCGATGCGACACTTACCGAGAAACTTCGTTATGCTCAATAATAACAAGAACTATGTATTTAAGTTTTTTTATGCACAACGGGTTGGTACTTGACCTCAATCACACCTGATGTTAAGTGAAGATGAGGTCGAAGGTGTAAGCGTACCGACTCGGAAACCCCAATACATTTGGGGGATTGGCTATTGTATCTCTGACAACCGGAACACAACAATGCTATTAACATTGCTGTTTGGCGGCAGATTTAGATAAGATGGTGGTAGCTAGCCAGGCGGACATATAAAATGCCCTACCACTTTTCTTTCTTTTTTCTTTCTTTCTTTACATTGAGCCACGGAGGCGGTTCATCATATATTTTGTAATCAATATGGCTAGACCAAATAAAATTGAAATAAATGATTACGATTATTATTGCGAATTCAGTTACTGTTTATTGCCGCTTGTGCCCTACAAAAATTACATAAATAATTAAGGAAAAAATATAACCCCATATTTTTATAGCCGGTATCCATTCTACACGTGCAGTGACCAAGCTAATTTCAGGTTGCTAGTATAGGTATAATAAATCACCTTGTATAAACTTTCACGGATAAAGTAAATGTAGTGTAAACTATTACAGTATTTTTCACACCCGACGAAAAACGATAGTTGTTATGTGTTTGACGGCGTTGTGTGCGTAATGTATCTCTGTAATGCGATTTCCGATTTGAGTGCGATTTTTATATATAACTGAAGACTAAATGAGGTGACAGGTTTGATGAAATTCGGTTAAGCCGTTTTGAAGATAAATAAATCGTTTATTTTCTCCTCGATCAGACAAAGTAAGTTGTAGAATACAGAGGTTGGTTCGTAAAATAGTATAAAATATAACAAAATTTATTGAAACATCAAATTTGTGGGAGCACTAGGCATAAATGCCTGTGTTGCGAGTCACCTGCCATTAGATTATGTAACTTCGTCGGTATCGTCATCGATTACGTTGACCAATGAGAAACCGTCAAATTACCGAGCGAGCAATGAGCCAACCAATCACATGGCATGGCATGGCATGACGATAACGATGAAATTATGTAATGGAACCCCAGACCCGCCTCTCGAGCAACACGCACAAAGTACATATATCATAGACTTTTCATACTAAATTGGCAAACATATTTGAGCAGAAGAAAATAATGTAATATATATCTAAGATTGTGATTACATTTAAAAGATTTTAAACATAAATATATAAGCAAACCTTGTGTGTGTGACTGACTCTGTGTGTGTTCGTATGTGTGTGTTCATGTGTTAAATATTAAGTATACCAAATAGGTTATTGTAACAAATCATGTTATTGGAGTTAGCATATTTAGATCTTAACACTTTAAATTTTATTTTAAATCATTTGTTTTCTCTGGAGTTTACTAAATTTTCAATTCATTGTTATTCTACTTGCGTATCTTATATTCTGAAATCGAAATGAAAAACCACATATTGCACCCAGAATATGGTTATTATTATTGTTTCTCTTAGAAATTCGCGGGCGAGACGAGGTGCTTTGTAAGGCGTGCATTATTCTATTTCTTTATTGTTGTTTGCACTTTGTGAACACCTTTTATTAAAAAATACCAGGAGAGTTGAAAGATAGTAAAATATGGTGCTTTGGTTTAGATTATCCACTACATTACTTGCAAAACGTGCCTATAATCATATCATGCGTATTCCGGATGTATTAATATACCGCATCATAAATGATTTTGATAAGTCATACATATATCAGATATTAAGTGAGGGCTATACGTGTATAAAGATATATCAGTCCGCCTTAAAAATAAGCTATCGAAGTAAAGTTAGCAGTCGCGGCCTTGGGGATTGGGGTATATTTTCAATTGGCAGTCGTCGCGAACTCTTACATCAGCCGGGGAATCAATATAAACTTTATTCTTAACTAACGACCTACCCTCAGGCAAAGGCCGTGAAATAACGATGCATACTGATCAGCTTTACTTTCGACGGTAAAGTTATCAGCTCGTAAACTAGACGGTTAAAAGATTTTGCCTTGGTGTTCTACGATTTGGAAAAGCTAGACCGCCTCTTTTGCCTTGTAAATTTTACGCTTTTGGTTATGCTTTAGAAAGGTTCTTTATAATATTAAATTAGTAAATGAAACATATAGGCATTTTATATGAAACATTAGGCGTAACCGCCTCCGTGGCTCAATGTAAACAACATTGGGTTTGCGATGCGGAGGTTGTGGGTTCGATCCCCAGCGGGGTACATGTTTAAGTACTCGGTTTGGTTGGTGGTAGGGCGTTTTACATGTCCGCCTGGCTAGCTACCACCATCTTATCTAAATCTGTCGCCAAGCAGCAATGGTCAGTACGCTTCCACCTTCGACCTCATCTTCACTTAACATCAGGTGTGATTGAGGTCAAGTGCATAAAAACCAACCCGTTGTGAATAAAAATTAAAAATAAAAATGTTGGAAGGTTCCACACAGTCAATTCGCTTCAATATATTTATTACATTGTGTAATCATAGTTACAAGTACCAACATACACATGTACAAGTACATTGTCAGGCTTGGCAATGTGGAAGAGAGGGAGGGAGGCAGATATCTAATTACGGATCTCATTAGATAATCTATATTATTATCGTCGTTTTATGTACCAATATGTGTTTATTTAAGAATCTATATTATATAATTATGTCGTAAGTTACATTTTCACTTGAAGGCAGTCGTTAAGATACGTCGGAAACACCGACTTTCAAGTGACCACTAGGCAATAAACACCTATCAGTATTCTCATCAGGATTATAGCCCCTAGCTTCTCCCAGTAAGAGGAGAGTGTACGTCAACAGTGGGGATGTAAAACGCTGTTGATGCTGATTGATGACTTACCATTTTCATACAAATTAATCAGGCCGGTCACAACCTTCACGACGAGAGCGTTAAATACCTGATCAAGAGGGAGAATTTGAAGTTGGAAATCAAAGAAACTTACCAACTCAGCAATGATGAAGTACCTACTTTCACATAATTTTGGGTAAAATAGGTTGTGTTATGATTGTGGTGATGCGTTGGTGTGTGTGAGGTGAGTGTAGACCCAATAATTACTTGAATATTAATTGTCAAAAAAAAAACAAAAATAGCGGAGATCGTTCAACACGGCTAACGAAGTAGATTAGAAGTGGTAAAATTGTCGAAGACCACCGCAACGGCGCTAAGGTACAAAAAAAACATAAAGTGCAAGGCACAGGGCATCGGACCTGTCTACAAATGATTTCGTTTTCCGAAGCAGTTAGTTCGCACAAAATCATGCGAAATTTGCAGTTTAGAATTACATAAACAAGATCTCGACTGTCCGACACAACAAAGTTCTATTACCATTATTCAAACATCGAAGACGGGAGCTATCTCAATAATTAAATCAACGATTCATAGCATCCGATACTCCTTGGCTCATGAAAAATGCAACGGAGCAATTTGCGAGATGGTCCCTACGGCGGATAATTTCAGGCTTTTTACGCCAGTCCCGAGCACCGTACTACCGATAGATTATTTAGTTATTGAAATTTTTCGCTTCAAATTCCTTACGACCTCGTGGATAGGCTAGAATTTTTAAATAACTGCTACGAGAGGTGGATCCTACTTATAAGCTAATAACTCGGTATCTGAATAAATATACGAGTACCTATTATGTTTAAGTAGGTATATTTGCCAATTTATCAAGTGTATCATATGTTATATTTCTCTGTATATAATTTGAGAGGTATATGCTCTTGTTGGTGGAGTCCTTTCCACACTTCTCTTCGTCTTCTCTTCTTATCTTCAAATAAGTATATTTGCCTACCGATCTATGTAAGTAATGTGTTTGTAAGTATATGAAATCTATTCACGTAGCAAACTACGTGAATAGATTTCTTATACTTACAAATACAAATATCTGCATCCCTATTTAATATCGTACAACCTGCCTATTTCAAATATATTGTCCTTATACCCGGTGTAAGGTCGCCAAATTGTACGTTAAGGTAACCACTTTCTGTAACTGTATTTTCTTTTCTGTTGTGCAATAAAGTGTATTTGTTTATATTTTTAATGGTATATAGTTATATCTAAAATCAGTGGAATATAACTTTCTCTTTTTGAGCTTCGGTGACCCGGAGTGCATCTTGCTCATGATTCACGTTACTCTCCGCTATTCTGCACATTTAAGCCCAGCTGATAGGCTGATATGAGTGTCTCTCTACCTACTTCTCCGGCTTTCTTTCTGAGTGACCATCGGATCGTTGGCCATGGATTTCTTTACAACCTGATGGAGGACCATCCCCTACATGTGTCTAAACAACTATAGTGATAGTAATTTTCAGGTTGCCCTAATCCTTTAAAAGTATTTATTACTTTTTAAAACATACATTATAATGTTGGCGTATAAACATACGTTATACAAATGACGACCTGTTTGGTGTAGTGGTTAGTAACTCTCCTGCTATACCAAAAGGTCGCGGGTTCGAATCCCGCTAGGGGCATATGTTTGTGTGATGAATACAGACATGTGTTCCCGAGTTCTGGATGTTTTTCATTTATATATGTCTTTATTTACAAAAAAAAATGTATTTGTGTAGTTTATTAACCATCTGGTATCTATAATATAGGCCTAGTTGCTTAGTGTGGAACTAGATGGCGCTGTGTGTATGTGCAAAGACTTATTTATAATTATAATAAAAAAAATGCTATATCATAAGACCCTGATTATCACATCTAGTAGATAGGTAACAAAGACGGGTAACATAAGCCAAAACAATGTGATCAGACTATTAGTAGTGGTGCTATTTGATATAGCAATCAAGGCACTGTTTTATTATAGAGATATTATATCCACTTTCTGCCTACATATCAGATCAGTTCAATGATAATATCTATTGCATTGTCATCTACCTTATCTACGAATGCAAAATGTCAATCATTTGGGCATGGAGTTAACCTCCAACCTAAATTTTGAGCGCTCCATAAAATCGTACGCTAAAACAGCGGCTAAGAAGCTTGGCATTCTCCTTAAGGTCAGGCGATATTTCATACCAAAACAACTTTTGGTGCTTTACCAGGCTCAGGTCCGCTCGTGCATGGAATATTGCTGTCACCTCTGGGATGGTTCAGCCAAGTACTAACTAGCTGGACTCGATTCTGTGGAACGACGTGCCATGAGATTCATAGCTGATAATTCGATGACTGCTAAATTGCAGAGCCTTGAACACCGTCGCAAAGTCGCCTGTCTCTCAGTTTTTCACAGGATGCATTTCGGGGAGTGTACGTTAGAATTACATAATCTTATTCCACCGTCACCCTTCCATCTTCGGACCACTAAGCGTGGGGAGGCATTCCACCCATATATAGGTAATATACCGAACATTCGCACTAAGAAGTTCGATTCTTCATTCATCATCCGAACAGCCAAGGCATGGAACTCCCTTCCGGCGTCAGTCTTTCCTGAATCCTACAATCTTGGGATCTTCAAGAGCAGAGTGTATATGCGTTTACTGGGATCGCGTGCTTGATCTTCGACCACATCGTCACTTTCCATCAGGTGAGATTGAAACGCGAATCCAGTCAATCATAAAAAAAAACACAAAAAAAAATGTCAGCTCCCTTGTAAGATTGCACTCAAACGCCCAAACAAACAAGTCAAGGAAAATAAAAGCTTATAAAAAGTATTGTAATCCTCTCTTCTAATGGAAAATATTACGGAAAAGTTAAAAGTTACATGCCGTCTATTTTGCGATCCCCCAAATACATTAATTTTACATACCCTGTCGAGTTCGTAGACACACAGAACGAACGTGTTTATTAATTGTGACGTCATGTATTCATACCTATAATGCATACAATAAATTGTACTCAGCGTATTATTTATTACTGCTTTGAAAGGTTTCCCCGTCGACCAGCAGGGCAGCGGCATTGTTTTAGCCATTGTTTGTTTTGTTATCCGTTGCTAAATTTGTAACAAAAATGTCTAGTCGATTTAAAAAAAAACATCATGAATTTTTTCTGCTTCTTGTATAACAGTTTCTCTTTAGAGGCCTTCCTGTTTTATTTTGTTCTGCACTATTTTGTTTTATTTTGTTGTTTTTTGGTTTCGGCTGACTATCGTCAAAATTCAGTTCTGGAGGCCGAACGCGTTATTTTGGTTTAGATTGGGTTTAGTTAATGTAAAACATGGTATCGCGCTATTTTTCTGGATGACTAAACCATTGACGTTGCCAAGATAAAACCAAACACAAAAAGTTTTCAGTTTAACGAGTATTGACGACCGATTAGTGTAGTGGAAAGTGACCCTGTCAGCGAAACCAATTGCCGTGAGTTCGAATTCCGCGAGAGGTAGATGTTTGTGTGACGAACACGAATATTTATTCCCGAGTCATGGATGTTAACATAAATATTTATGTATGTTTATCCGTTAAATCTAGTTTCCATAATACAAACCGCCTCCGTAGCTCAATGTAAACAACATTGGGTTTACGATTCGGAGGTCGCGGTTCGATCCCCAGCGGGGTACATGTTTAAGTACTCCGTTTGGTGGGTGGTAGGGCATTTTAAATGTCCGCCTGGCTAGCTACCACCATCTTATCTAAATCTGCCGCCAAGCAGCAATGTTAATAGCATTGTTGTGTTCCGGTTGTCAGAGATAAGATAGCCAGTCCCCCAAATGTGTTGGGGTTTTCAGGTCAGTACGCTCCCGCCTTCGACCTCATCCTCACTTAACATCAGGTGTGATTGAGGTCAAGTACGAACCCGTCGTGCAAATAAAAAAAATAAAAAAAACTTTGTTGAACTGACATACATATATACTTGAGTAAGTCATTATTTCGTAAGTTTTTTTTTCTAAGATACAAATTACATGTCAATAAATTTCTCAAATAAATAACAATAACAATTCAATCATAGGTAAAAAATTCCATCTAGCGCATCTCCTCGAGGCGGCATTGTGCCCAACAGGCAAGCGGCGTTCCCGCGCTGAATAGCTTTGTTTAGTTAAGGACAAAGAAGATTGGTGAAAGTATCCCAAATATTTACTTATTTGTTTTAAAAACATACTAATTTCCACTCACTTGATAAGCCCTATAAGAATTAACGTTTGTGGAAGATTTAATTTTGATATTGTGTTCACACTTTGCGCGATTAGCTCCCTACTCTGTCACAAAGAGTTCATCGCATATTCGTTTGTAGCACTTACGTCGCTCTCCAAAATTTTAATATGCATCACTGCTTTAAGGTTTCTTGAAAACAAAGGCTGTCGAGAAATAAAAACTCACAAAGGTAAGCTACTTCCGAACTGCATACAACTGTAAGAATGTGGACAATTTCCTATGCACAAAGCGGTGGAAAAGGAGAAATATGTACACACTTCATGAATTTTTCATAGAAGAGCGATTTACAGTCTCCGAGGAGGAACTTGTTATGCAATAGAACACCAAGTAATTTGCATGTGACATCGACAATTTTTAAGATGACTGGAAAAACTTTGTTACAGCTCTAAATCTCATAGTAAATGGTTCTAATCACACTATTATAAAGAAAGTTTATGCGTGTGTGTGCTTGTTACCTCTTCACACCTAAATGGTTGGATAGGTTTGGATGAAATTTAGATTGTAGACAGATTAGGACTTGGATTAAAGTATAGGCAATTTTTTTTTGCGGAACCAATTTTAATGAAATCCATGTATTATTTGTGTGTGTGGTGTGTTGTGTCGTGGAGCCCCCCCCCCCCCCCCCCATAATTTTCTAATGCTAGGTAAGTGAAAGTTTAAAAGAGATATTCGTCACAAAGGAAATCGTATGGACGTATTATGAGCAGGGATGAAACGCATGTTACAGGAGAGTGGTGAATATAGATGTCCATGAATAGAAAGGAAGCACGGAAAAGATGGATGGATTGTATGAGAGATGATATGAACGAATAGAGCGTGAATGATGAGGAACCTCTGTTCCTCATCATTCACGCTCAGAATGGAGAAGAAGAAGATATATTATGACCAGGGCAAGAAGATAATGACAGTAGTAGACCGATATAAACCCTTGTAAGGACTGACAATTTGGGAATGTCAATACCAACCTACTTAAATAATAAAAAAGGTAGCAAAATTTTAAACCCTATTAAAATTAAACCGACAAATTAAAAAAGTCACTTCCATAAGTTTCCCGCATCGCAAGCCACAAGTTGTGCACTCGCTTCGTGGAAATCCTGAAAAATATCATTAATTAGGCCAAAAGGCGGCAAGGGGCTGAAAAGATATCCAGGCCAAAGGTTTAATTAACCTCCTGACGGGCCTTATTTTTATAAAGTACTGACCAATTAATAACTTTGAACCCAAACCGGACTTAGCGGATTGACTTAAAAAAGAAATTTCTGCACGAAACTTTTGGTGAATTTTCAAGTTTGTCGGTTTACCTTAGTGGAGTTAGACAAGGGATCAAGTTATGCTAACTTTGCAAATTAAATGCCCGGTATGTTGTTTAATTGTATTTTGTAGTGATACTGTCAGATGCTAGAATTAATATTAATTACACTTAAAGTTAAACCAGTCCAACTGTTAAAAACTAAATATTTTCCAAAACGGCTTAATCGATTTCCATCAAGCAAGGCTAAGAACCTAACCCAGAGTTTAATTTTAACTATATAAAAAATATATACAATACAAATACTCTTTATTCCGCAAAATAATTTATAATAATTTTTGATAATAAAAATAGAACACAATTAGGCGATCTTATCACTAAAAGCGATCTCTTCCAGACAACCCACAGCTATGGGCTATGTTTTCGAAACGGCTTAACCGATTTTCATCAAACATACCTAAGAATCGTTCAGTCTTTATTATAAAATCCGCTACGCATTACTGAGATACGTTCGAACAAAGACTGGACACACACATACACACAACGCCGTTAAATACATAACAACTGTTTTACGAAATCGTAGTATTCATTAATCTGTCACTTCTTGTAAATGTTCAATAATGTTAGTACTCTGAAACGAGGCATTATATGAATCGTGTGTAGCGTTTTCGGAAAAAAATGGAAGAAATTGTCGTTTTGGTGCCAGTCTGTAGCGTCGATACAGCCTTAAGATCTTTTTACATATCATAAAGTCACGCCTTTCCAGTAGGGGTAGGCAGATACCACCGAATTCATCTTGTTACGATCCTAACACGCCTTTTTTCTTCAGTCACTCTCATAAAGTTGTTCATACATGTTCGTCGGTTTAGGGTACTCTTGACTTGGCTTGTCTTTAAGATGTCTCCGATTTGATCATGATATGTCCGCCGTGGTCTTCCCCTACCAACACTACCATACACATTGGCTTCATATATCTCTTTCGGTAGTCTTCTTTCATTCATCCTCTCCACATCTCTAAAACATCTCAACATACTTTTTCAATCTTTGTCACTTTGTCTTCTTTCACACTGCTTAACTCCTTAACACAATTCCTGATTATATCTTTCAAAGTCACCCCACTTATAATTCTCAATGATTTTGTAATGTTATGAAATTTATGAACTGATAGGATAGAATATTATATTGAAAAATTATTGTCCGAGATCCGACCTTTGGTTGATTTTTTTCCATGCAGAGTCATTTGCGATACCGAGCGGGGCGGCCTTAATTTGAATTCCTTTGCAAATAGGTATTCAGAAAACTTGCCCTTGACTTCACCTAAAATAAGTGCTGTTATGCGTAATACATATGCGTATGCGTAATACAAGTATCATCGGTGGCTCAGCGGTTAAGACGCGGTCTCTCAATTTGGGAGGTCCGGCTTCCATTACCACGCAGGCCATGTACCAATGAGTTTTTAAATTTAATTTAATTACTTATGTGCATTTATCCGACTGCTCTTAAACGGTTAAGGAAAACATAGTGAATAAAACCGGCATGACTGAGAAATTGATGAGATGATGAAAAAGTGATTGAGGTCAATAAAAAAAAAAAAAGGCATGTGAAGTCCCCAACCTGCAATGGTGGACTATAGCGCATACTCGCTCATTATACGAGGGAACGCCTATATCCCTGCAGTGGGATGTTTACGGGCGATGACGATGAGTAATACAACAATGATTTAAACTTGTTAATTCTACACAAATATTGTAAATCCGCCTCCGTGGCCCAATGTAAACAAAATCGGAGGTCGCGGGTTCGATGCCCGGCGGGGTACACATTTAAGCAATAATAAATAATATTTAAGACTCGGTTTGGCTGGTGATAGTCGCACTTTAAATGGCCGCCTTGTTAGCTACCACCGTTATCTAAGTCTGCCGCCAAACAGCAATAACATTGTTGTGTTTCGGTTGTCAGAGATAAGATAGCCAGTCCCCAAATGAAAAGCGGTTTCCGCGTCAGTACGCTTCCACGTTCGGCGTTATCTTCACTTAACATCAGGTGTGAGACCTTATGCTAATTAGCTGTGCTAAAAGAAAACCCGTAATTTAGTTGGTTTTGTTACCAACTGTATCTGATTTTTAACAACATTAAGTATTTTAAAACCAAAAAACTGAACTGCATATAGGCTTTTTGGCGGGATCTCGGCGAGTGAAGTTGCATTTTTCTTTATAATTATTATAATTTGTGCATTCTGACTTTTGAAGCTTAATAATGGCAGAATATTGTGCAGCAAAAGTTAGTGATGGTGTACAAGTGAAGGTAAATGTAAATTAAAATGCGTAACGAAGCTTTCGGGTTCCCACAAGAAGCGGCCAAAATCTTTTTTAAAGCACTCTGCCACTTTACTGAAGATACGCCAAGCATACGACGAATTACTTGTTTTGACTGAGACTGACTTATAAATTGAAGAAATAAGAGAAATGAGACATGGCTGTATGGGCTCAGATCCCTTTGCATTTTGCCTAGAGGAGAGAATAAAACGAAAAAAAAAATTAACTGCATATATAAAATAAACTAAAAAGACTCCTAGGTATGTAGGTACTAGTACTTAAAAATCCGTCGAATCATTCGCTGGAATGGTTCGTAGTATTTTACGGGCGCCATTTTGCATTTTTTACCATAAAATTTCTGTGACACTCTTTGGATATCGAGACAAAACTAATGACACCTTTCACCTAATCACATTACCCTCCTTGAGGGTATCAAATTGAAATCCTAGAACGTCAAAGAAAAAAGCTTCAAATTTCACGTAGTCGTGCTTAAACTTTATGTAACTTTATACTATAGGTTCAAATAGGCTAATAGCAGAGCTTCAAGTAATAAATTCATAAACATATTTGTATTTTTACCAGCTGGTCCCAAATTAGACAAAATGTATAACTAAAGCGCTTATTACACTATCCTGTTTCTTATAAACATTCTAATTAGGAAATCGGAAGTTAGAAAGCGCTAAATGCAGAGACTAATTCGGCATACATTGATGATTGAAGTAAGGACGTTAGAATTAGCAGAACCAAGTCTCCCAGCAATGTAGGCCGAATTAGTCTCTGCATTTAGGATGGAAAATCCCCTAAATCGGAATTTAGCTGTTCTAACTTCGATTACTAGGTACTTACGTAATTATATATCCTACAAATAGGATAGTGTAATAAGCGCTTAAAGATATGATATGACAATGGCAAAATATACTTCACAGATATATTCTTAACTATTAAAGTAATATCCCTAATTCTGGTATAAATATTTGTATTCTCTAGCTAGAGACGGACAGATTTCTCCTATATATACGATGTCAATCTACTGAACAAATCTATCACTGGATTAGATCCATGCTGTTTGTACTCTGAGCTATCTATTGATAGCGCCATCCAATCTATTGATTGGATTCCAATGTTCAAGAGTGGAGTATAACTTAAAGTCTTGGTCGTCTAGGCCTAGTCTATGGTGTGTTCTTATTTTTTTAAACACAATGAATCAACGTTAATCACACTCGATTTTAACTGAAATAGAGGCCGATGAGGGAATGCAACTAAGGACCTAACCCTGCGACTTCTGTTTTATGTCACAAACACAGTTGAATATTTCAAATAAAAAACTTAACATAATCGTAGGCGGGTTTTTATATATTTTTTAAAAGTTGTTATTTACTTATTAATTATTTTATTTTATTTTATTTTATTTTATTTTATTTTATTTTATTTTATTTTATTTATTTTAATAATAATAAGAAAATAACCTATTTTTGAATTTCTTCCGTCGAGACCTGTCATTTGATACCGAGCGAGAAGATACACATTACTATAAATTGAAAATTTAGAAAACCCCCGAGAAAACAATCAATTATAACAAAACAGCTGAACCGATTTCGATAAAACATGTCTTAGTACCACTTGTATAAGACCTGCTTTCAAATGAAAAAAACCGCGTCCAAATCGGTTCACCCGTTTAAGAACTAAGGTGTCACAGACAGACACATAGACACACACACATAGCGTTCTAACTTATAACACTCCTCTTTTTGTGTTGCGGGTTAAAAATGGCTGCTATCGTCCGCCATGTGGGATTTATCATGATATATATACCGTATTATGGAAGGTAATGGAATGGAATGGAAAGGAATGCAACGGAACGGAACGGAACTGAACTGAACTGAACTGAACTGAACTGAACTGAACGGAACGGAACGGAACGGAACGGAACGGAACGGAACGGAACGGAACGGAACGGAACGGAACGAAATGAAATAAAATGAAATAAAATGAAATGAAATTATTATTCGTGCATAGAACCAGATAAAAAAAAATATACATAATTTTGGGATGATCTCTGGATCTGGTCTCTTCAGGCTTATACTCTACACACTATAACTTTATTAAAAATAGATATTTAGGTATTACGTAAAAAAATTATAGTTGTCTCGCATGCCAGACTGTAAGTCGACGCCCTCTTATATATCGACACTTCATCGTCAGTTACCCGACCCTACGGCACCAGCAATTTAAGTCTTCAAACTTTACGAGTACCTTCGGAATACTCCACAGTGTAGCAGTGCAATTACCACTTGTAAACTGACTTGAGATCTTGTTAGACTATCATGACTAGCACTTTGGAAAGGTTTGATAGTTACAAAATTAATTAGGTGACGAGCGCAGCCTACTTGCTGTGTGTAGTGTACTTGTATGTAAATATACTGTGGAAGATTCGGCTCTTGTATATGGTTTTGTACTTAGTCTGTGGTCTAGAATAAGAAGCCAGATTCTGAACTTCGTTCTGCTGCTCTGATTATGAACTTCGTTGATTGGTTCGAAGATTGAAGTCGTGTCCACCTTACAGTTAATGTTTCTCAGCCACCCTTGTGTTAATATACGACGACGACGTGACCGCACTATATGTGCTTTATCAAAATCAAAAAACAGAATTGTCTTTGGCGGCGCCATGTTAGATTTTTGAGCATTTAATGTTACCTATGACATTCTGTTGATCAATACGAATCCAACCACATATTGCACGTCAAAATCGGTCACAACCGTTGAGGCTACACGAGGTAACATAGGCCCGTATTAATAACCATTCTGAAGATTGAGAATAGTCTTGTGATCGGTCTTAAGTAAACGTGTTGATTAATAAACCTAACTTGAGACCTGAAAAGCACGTGCATACTCAAGCAGTACTCACTTGAGAGGTGCGCGTATTAATAAACGAAACCCAAGACTATAATTCATTCGCTGCTGAGGGGAATACTTGAGAAGTGATCTCAGCTGCGTAGACCTCAAGATTGGTTTATAAATTAGCACGGAGTTTAAGATAGCGTCAACTGCTTAAGACGCATTTCGGGTGATACAGTCTCAAGACTTGTATTGAGATTTGTTTATTAATACGGGCCATAGAAACCAACATACTCGTACTTAGATACTTATATACATATACACTCGATAAATATTAACCTCCAGTATAAAGGGCTGTCGGGTAAATATACTACGTTTTCGATACTTATTCAGGTTTTCCGCAGTGTTAAAACAATGACTTTGTAAACTACAAAATAACAATTCGAATATAAACACCTTTCATACGCTTTTAATCAGATTTCCTATTGCTTTTGCAAATAAATCAACGCGTACTTGATTTCTGGAAAAATATGCCTCTTTGCTTTTATAAAATATAGCGGTAAAGGCACTGAGAGCTGTAATTATGTAAATATACGTGGCCGATTAAGTTATTTGCGGGTATTAAGCTCTCCCACTATAATTGCTGTAATCTTCGCGTTTATAAACGGGTCTTTACCCGTGATACTCTATTACTCCAATGAAAAGGCGTTAGCGAGGGTTGAGTTATAATATGTAACAGAGGCATTGTTGATAAATGGTGTTTGCACACGATTTGTTTCATATTTACGAAGATATTCAGCAATAATTAAGAGCTCTATTTTAACATTTAAGAGAATTGTATTGATTGTAGCGCTGTGTGGCTCCGGTATGTAAAAGAATATGATCTACTTGCCTCTTACCGTGGGTGTCCTAATATGCAACTAAGGGATTTAGCATCAAAACATCTATAGATTTGCACGTTCTAACGGCGATGGGCTCACCATGTCACGTTTGCATTTCCATATAATTCGTAAGGTGAACGGTGGATGTTGTTGCTTTTATTGTTTGGTAATATTTTCTTTTCTGTTGTGCAATAAAGTGTATTTGTATTGCATTGTATTGCATTGCATTGCATTGTATTGTATCGTATCGTATCGTATCGTATCCTATCGTATTGTATCGTATCATATCGCATCGCATCGTCTCGTATCGTATCGTATCGTATCGTATAGTATCGTATCGTACTGAACTGCACTGCACTGCACTGCACTGCACTGCACTGCATTGCATTGCATTGCATTGCATTGCATTGCATTGCATTGCATTGTATTGTATTGTATTGTAATATTTAATAATGCTAATATTTGGGTTATATCTGATTACCACGTTTGGGATAAAGGTCATGACGTTATGTCTGTATATTGCGATTATGAAATTTAGCATGATCACAAAGTGACAGAACTGAACATGAGATAACCAAATACGGGGTTTGAATAATATAAACAGAAGACCCTATTTTTACACGGTTGCCCCAGAAAGGAAGGTAATGTTTTTGCGTGTATGTATGTATTGTAGATTTCCATGTTCCCACACTCTCCTAGTGATAGTCTCGTAGTGAAAGGAGGCCGTATGGCTGTTGTGATATGTGTGTGATTTCGCCTCAAGTACTACTTCCCTCATCTTATGTCATGTTAATCACATACTAACTTTATTATTCATGTAATCCTAAAATTAGCATTTTAGTCGACACCCCACTGCAATATGAGTAGGCTGTTGTGTAGTTTATATTACATAGACTAGACTCCAACATCATTCGACGCTGTTCGATTACCATTTCCAATTCGATTTGTTATGCAGTGCAGCACTTGAATTTCAGATTTATGTAGTAGGTACAAGGGTGTTGAATGGTAAAATAAAAGTAAACGATTGGTATACTTGGGCGGTTGGTACTTGGACGCTTGGAAAGTTTGAGCATTTTGACAATTGGGGACGTTATGCCCACAAAGAGTAACTTCAATTGTTTAGAGGTTGCATCGGATGCAGTTATAAATAAATAATAATAAATATCTTTGCACATACACACAACGCCTTCTAGTTCCACACTAAGCAACTAGGCTTGTTCTATAGATACTGGATGGTTGATAAACTACACAAATACTTTTTTTTTAAATAAATACACATATATATGAAAATCATCCATAACTCGGGAACATCATGTCTGTATTCTTCATTCAAATATATGCCCCTAGCGGGATTCGAACGCGCGACCTTTTGGTATAGCAGCAGAATTTCTAACCACTACACCAAACAGGTCCACAGTTATGGAATGCAATAGAAGACATTTATTTAATCCAATAAACGACACTCAAAACACGTAGACGGGAACAAGTTAAGTTGGTAATTGGGCATTTTTAAATGTCCGCCTGGGCAGTTACCACCATCTTAAAGAAGTATGCCACCAAGCAGCCGTTCCGACTACATGTGGAAGAGGGATGATTTTTTCTTTATTTTTGTACCCCATCATACGATACCCCAGTATCGTGGGATAGGTCGTTCAAAACCATTACAGGTTATCATGAAAAGTATTTCGATTGAGGGATCCGTTGCGAAATATTAAGCTTTAAAGGAAATAATTTTTCCTACTTCAATTTTTTTATGCACAACAGGTTAACCCTAAGATCATCAATCACACCTGATGTTAAGTGAAGATCAGGCCGAAGGCGGAAGCGTACTGACCCGGAAACCCCATCATATTTGGGGAACTGGCTATCATCTTATCTCTGGCAACCGGAACACAATTCTACGAGTATTAACATTGCTGTTTGGCGGCAGATTTAGATAAAATGGTAGTAACTAGCCAGGCGGACATCTAAAATGCCTTACCACCAACCAACTACTTCAATGCTCAGGTTGCCTGGACAGATCTCTTAAAGAGATAAGTCCACCTTTGTAAATTACCTATCTATTTTGTTATATGTATAATATTTTGGTGCAATAAAGAATATATTTATGTTAGAGTCCAGTGTCCCCTCACCCCTTGCCAGCTAAACGGTTAGTTTTGGATACATGAAAAAATTCACAGCAGTAGTAGTATATAAAAGGAAGTTAAAAGGAACACTTTCACACTACCACAGCTAAGTAGGCTTTACGAGTTAATGAGTAATAGTCGAAAATATAAAATGCGTTTTCCGTTGAAAATTTATTCATCAAACAACAAAAAGCGCCTTTCTAAGTCTGCATAATTGTGACGGGCAACACTGCCCGTGACCCGACTCGCACTTGGGCGGTTTTTTTTTTGTAATAACCGCAATATAGGGTGTACAATGAATAAATCACTGAAGGTGATATCTGCTATCACGATTTAGAGCGGCCGTGATACATTTTTGTCTGTTCGAACCCCGATGGGGACGAAAATGGGAAAACATTTGTCTAAATTGTTGAGAAATACGGCGTACAAAATTTATTCATAATAAAAAATATATTGTCATTTACGTGTTCCATGAAGGTCGCGGGAAGTTGTTGGATGCAGGCCGCTTCCAACAAGTCGCTCTGGAAATCTATGAGGGAAGCCTATGTGCAGCAATGGACGTTCTGTGGCTGATATGATGATGATGACGTGTTCCATTATTATTAAACTAAATGATTGAAAAGTTAAAAAGCTTTTTCTTTATTTAAGACTAGCTTTCCGCCCGCGGCTTCGCCTGCGTTGAATAACTTTATCGCGGAAATGTTAATCCCGCGGGAACTGTTCACTTTACCGGGATAAAAAGTATCCTATGTTTTCTCTTTGTTATCTCTTTCAGCACCGTCGCGTAGTCTCCGTCTGCGATCTGGACCAACACAGCCACCGGTTTATTCCTTTTCTTTATCTTCTTTTTCTAGTTTGGAGACCTTGGAAGTTTCCGGAATTGTGGGAAATTTCCTGAAAGTAGGGTCTCCAGCGTGTACCTAAAGTGCCTTATGTTTTACCGATGAGCTTTCTTGCGCCTTCCGTTACCTACCTCTTATTCTCTACACCTTCGTCCAACCTCTATCGTCTACTGGGTCTCGGTCGTGATCCTCATGTCTAACGACGATGTTTTGGGTAGCAGTGTCGCTTTTCTCGGTCCCTTGAATCAACTGATATAGGTCTCATTCGAGACCTGTGACCCGACTGCATATGAGGGTATTGGTACCTTTTTCTGCAAGTGGGACACTCTTTCTACGTCTTTTCGGGGTAGCGTCATTGCTCAGTTCGCCCTCCTGATCCTTTAGGAATTTCACAACCACCAACTTCGTCCGAGTATCCTTTATATTGCCGCATAGGCCCTGCAGGGACCGCAGCGTAGCTTTTATAACTGTCGACGTGTTTTTATATGAGCCGGTCTTGTCAACCATCTTA
Source organism: Oegoconia quadripuncta (assembly GCA_949316235.1). Classification (NCBI taxonomy): domain Eukaryota; kingdom Metazoa; phylum Arthropoda; class Insecta; order Lepidoptera; family Autostichidae; genus Oegoconia; species Oegoconia quadripuncta. Next base: position 15,729,340 of record OX438755.1, on the reverse strand, counting down.
TTCAGAGATTCGACTTTCTCAGTTAGGAGAAGGAACAGTGCCTTCTCTTGCCTCTCCAGAGGTTCGAAATCCTTCGACGGAGTGAGAATCGGTGAGCTCCGCTTTCGTTTGGTTGCCTCCTACACGGGAGTACTCGCCGTGGGAAAGAAAAACATCTCGATTGTTTCCCTACGGGTCGGAGATCTAGCCTGAAGACTATACTAATCTAACCTGAATCTAATCTGATGACCTCATCGGCACTGTGTCGCTCAGTCGACGTTCCCATTTCTTCGTCCGCTTGATCTGTGTCCGTTATTCAATCAAAAGTTGAAAATCGCCTGCAGACACGCCCGGTGGGAGTCCAGCAACTCCACACGGGGAAATATAAAGACTGGTCATACAAATACGCACACACATACACACACGCACACACACACACACACACACACACACAACGCCGTAAAACATAACGCCTGTTAATTCCCGAGGAAAATGATCTTTGTCATCTACCTAACACTTGTCAATATCCCAAATTGGAGCCAAAATGGTCTCAACCTATAGTCACAATATAAATACTAGTATAATTGTAAGTAACAAAATGGTACTGTTTAATAAAAAAAAACTTGCTATTCCCTTGTAAAGGGCTTTAATTCACAAACTCGTCACATTTCCACTTTTTCATTACATTTGTGCAAAACCGTCGACAATCTAGTGACAATAAGCGTTCCAGTTTTGCATTCATTTACAACAGGAAAGTGTCTACGTTAGCGAAACAATGGCAGGACTCTGGCGTTTCACTCGCCTACTACACAATACATCGCTTTCTATTCATAGGCACCGGGAACGCGGATTCTATCGATGCGACAATGAATATTGTGCCTGTAGATCGGCACGCCTTGTGAGCCGCCAATCGCTTCGCTGCGTTCCTGGCGTTCTAATTCAATAGTGTTCGTGGAAAAACTAGTTGCTGAGTTAGTACATGTACGTTCAACTAAAATTATGCCTAGTGCCAATAACGTTATTATGATTGTTACCTGATTGCCCCAGAAAGGAGAGTAATATTGTTTGTGTGTAACTGTAATTGTGAATAAAACGAAAGTTATGATATTTGAGAGAGGTGCATGTATGATGGATTGCAATATTTTGATAGATGAAGAAATTATTAGACTGGGGGGACCAGTCTTCAGAGTATACGCAGTATAAAAGGAAAAAGAGCGGAAGATGCGTAAATAGACATATAATCAAAGTAATACAATACAAAACAGGAGAAGCCTCACAGTCACAAGTGTCAATGCTGGGGACGTCAGAACACATTCTATAATATTTGAATTGATATGCAAACTCTAACAGAAATGGAGCAAGTGCGTGAGTTTATGTATTTGGGTTCACGGTTTACAAGGGATGGAAAGTGTGAAAAGGACATCGAAAGAAGAGTGAAGCCGGAAATAGGTGAATGGAGCACTGCATGCCTTTATAATACCACGGCGAACGTACCATGATCAAATCCGGGACGTCTTAAAGAAAGGCCATGTCAAGAGTACCCTAAACCGGCAAGCATGTATAAACAATCTTATGAGAGTGAATAAAGCAATAGAGGTGTGTCAGGATCGTAGCAAATGGAAATCTGTGGTCTCTGCCTACCCCTACGGGAAACAGGCGTGACTGTGTATGTATGTATGTATGTATTGTATGCAAGTAGTTGATCTTGATCCCCAGAGTGTCACAGGATACGTGTAATGGTAAAGATCCAACATGGTGCTCGCAAACCGAATATGCTGTCGGGTTTTTTGGTTTTTGCGGTATATAATTATTTTATGATTGAAGGATACGCGTTTGACCGCAATTTGGTAAGTGACTATATGGTCGAAGAAGTAAACCTTAAAACGCCTGTCATGTGGAACCATTACCCTTTGACAAAGATATCGCGTAACAGACGTACAAAAAGAAAGACCTCATCTTTACTTAACATCAGGTGTGATCGAGGTCCAGTACAAACCCGTTGTGCATAAAAAAAAAGGAAACACAGTTCAATATCGAGCAACTTCTCTTATTTTGAATTCGATTAAAAAATAATTTAATTTTTATCGAAAAATAAAATTATTGCTTTTTTTTCTTTAGCTGCACTCAATCATAGCTTGCTTAGTGTACGTAACATATTATATAAGAAAAGGCTCCAAACCGAGATTTTCAGGCTTCATTTAGATACCCTTGACCGACCACAAGTACCTACGTCAAACCTAATATAACCTTTTACTTCTAAGCGAAAGCCAATAAAATTTTATGTTCCCTGGAAATGCGATCCTAAACTACATAAATAAAATTGAATCGCTGACCCATAAATAAAACCCGCAACGGAAAGAGATGCATTGATATACCAAAATACAGCTCCATTGCGCGTTAGAATGTTAGTACGATTTTGTAGGTGGACAAGATTAGTAACCATATAAAAGGATTGATGCCTTTTTCTTCGTATTCAACAGAGGTATCAATGATGTTTATGCATAGTTCCATGCATAAACATCATTGATACCTCTTAAACTTAAACTTAAAATTTCAATGATACAAAAGTATCCTTACATTTCAGGATTTAATACATAAAATATCAATCTTTTTAGGCACAATTTATTTTAGCACTTGGCCTCACACCTGATGTTAAGTGAAGATGAGGCCGAAGGTGGAAGCGTACGGACCCGGACACCCCATCTTATTTGGGGGACTGGCTATCTTATCTCTGACAACCGGAACACAACAATGCTTTAACATTGCTGTTTGGTAGCAGATTTAGATAAGATGGTGGTAGCTAGCCAGGCGGACATTTAAAATGTCCTACCACCAACCAAACCGAGTACTTAAACATGTACCCCGCTGGGGATCGAACCTGCGACCTCCGATTCGTAAACCCAATGTTGTTTACATTGATCCACGGAGGCGGTTAATTGTACTCCTATATGGATAAAATTACCTATTTAAATGCTTCTCTTATAAAATATAGATGCGAATAAAAATCGCCTCTCGTTGAAGTGTCATTAAAATTGTAAGATGGTAGATACAGTCGGTTTTCTACAAGACTGTTTCACTTACTGAATGAAGCTTACGTGGTGCTAAAGCTTTAGCTAATAATTTTAGAAGACAACGTTTGGCGCTTACTGGATACTACGAGAGACTACTGAGTTATTCATGTGAATTAGTTGGTTGATTTACTCTCCATGGCACCATAACCATCCATTCTTTAAAATAAAACATTTTGAACGCGATTTTGAAGGAAATGAATTATAATTTATTTAACTCATATCACAACAAAAACAATCAGTGTAGTCGAGACCGAAACAGAGAAAAACCATGATGTTATTACCAACTAAAAAATACACCCGTATTGCTACTATTAGTGCAAACCTCATCTACTGGTAGCTTGTATCTTTACCCTAAGGTTTATCTGGAAGAGATCGCTGTTAGCGAGAAGGCCGCCTTTTTGTGCGATTAATGATGTACGCTGTATTCTTCATGTAGCTTTTGTTAATTGTGCAATAAAGAGTATTTGATTGATTGATGTTTACCATCTAATTGTCGGTGCCACAAATCCGAGTCAAAAAGTTCTGTAACTCAGTCAAAGGTCCAAACTTCGAGCCTCAACTTCGTCAACACTTCCTCGTGTTAATACAATACAATACAAATTGTGTTAATACCGACGCTGTCCGATCGGATTTCTCATAAACAAGATGTTTGATTAAAAATAGAGTTAAAAATGATGGCAGTATATTTGCGGCTTAATACGAATGTCAGGTGCAGTGCGCGGATGCAGCGGATCGTGAGATTGCATCTCCAGTGGTTTCATATCGATTAATAAAAGTAATATGCTTCGGATATTATACTTATCTAACAGATCATCACGCTTTTGGTATACTTATTTCATATTAGTATAATAATAGAGTAATTAAACACCCTTATACATTTGTCGTTGGTGGATATACCAGGAAGTAACATTAAACTTTATGTTTCTGTATGTTTCTTTTTCTTGTGTGCAATAAATGATTAAAAAAAAAACTTTTATTTAACTAAAGTTAGGATACATGATAATTAGAAATAATAATAATATATCGGTGAGTTTTATTTACAATAAGGAAAAAAGTAAAAGGTAAGTGAAATATAAGATATTGGCATAAGATATTAGTATTTTTTTTTTCAAAACCATCATCGTATTTAGCGTTTATTGTATCATTTGACGGCGGCGTTTATAGCCTATTCCACATAATTACATAATTAAATTAAATAAATAAAGAAAACTTGGAGAAAATATGAGTTCCAAATAAATTTTGCATGACAGGAACCCAATGAATCCCGCCAATTGCATATCAACCTACTCATTCGTTATATCAATCATGTCTACATTAAAAAAATTGGGAGAGCTTGCATACACGCATATTCTTTGGCATCAAGAATTTCATGTATGATTAGACGTCACACTAAACGATATATGTAAAAATAATTATAAATATCCTTGGACATACACACAGCGACTTCTAGTTCCATACTAAGCAACTAGGCTTGCATTAATACGGTTGATAAACTACACGACTTGTAACTTTTGTAACTATTTTAATGGAATATATAAATAAAATTAATACTTAATAGACTGCACACACAAAAAGATTCCTGCCTTTTCTGTGTCTTTGAATATTGCTAGAAGTCCTACCTATTTTTATTGTACCCACGCCAAACATTTCTTTTTTTAAATCTAGTTACGATTGAACTACCTGTGTGTGTTGCTAATTAGGTCAAATATTATATTCTGGTCATGTAATACATTCTCCGAATAAATGAATGTTAAAAAGAAGACGCTCTTTTTAAGAACTTACGTATGACCACGGATTTTTTTTTTTATCTACGACGGGTTAGCACTTCACCTCAATCACACCTGATGTTAAGCGAAGATGAGGCCGAAGGTGGTAGCGTATTGACCCGGAAACCCCATTTTATTTGGGGGACTGGCTATCTTATCTCTGACAACCGGAACACAACAATGCTATTAACATTGCTGTTTGGCGGCAGATTTAGATAAGATAATGACTGTTGATGGATATTTACGATACAAAGTACATACACATTATTATGAAATAATAATGCATGAGCATTGTGTACTTTCTAAGTAGTTAATAGCTATCTCCGATTCACACTTGAGTGCTTAAACTGTAAATTGACTCGAAGTTAGATGCAACACAAAACTTGGTGACACCGGGTTAGATCATTAACGATACATCTCTGGCTTTGTCCGATTGGGGCGAAGGATTTATGGTAGACTAGCATTCCGCCCGCGACTTCGCCTCTAATTCACAAATGACCATTAATGTTAACGTACCCCTGTGCTACTTCGTAATTGTTTGAATAGTTTAAATGTGTGACTATTAACCAAAATCATTATTATTCCGACTTTTATTTATTGTAATTTATTATTAGGTATCATCCTCATCAGCCCGTAAACATCCCACTGCAGGGGTATAGGTCTTCCCTCGTATAGGAGGGAGTTGGGCCATAGTCCACTACTCTGGCTCAATGCTGGTTGGGGACTTCACAAATGTATTAGAATTTTTATTTCTCAGGCATGCAGGTTTCCTCTCGATGTTTTCCTTCACCGTTTAAGAGCAGTCGGATAAATGCACTTAAGTAATTAAATTAAATTTAGAAACTAAAAAAATAATAGTAATAAATAAAAAATATGTGTTTGTTTTCTCAAACATTAGTGTACCACGAGCGCTTCTACTAGAGCTACTGTTCAATTGTGAAATATGTATCTTTCTGTACCTATCGAGCAAATACAATTAGCTCCTTAAGTTCACACAGAAACAATATTGAAAACATATTTGTCTATATTGTATGAATCTACAAAAGTTTATTTAAGGTAACCGCCGAATAACAACTGCGGGCATACTGCGGCATGCGAATACATTAGGTATTCTGTGATTCGAGTTTCGTGACAACATGTCCCGAAGGAATGGAGAGACAATGTCTCTACGGCTATAAAGAGACCCGCAAAAACCGTTCTTACTTGTATTCCTTTGTAATATTAACTGCAGACAGAAAGAAAGACTGCAGCTAAGCTCGAGAAAAGAAGTTTATAAAAATACTGTAAACATTAAATGTTCATATTCAAGGTTCTGACTTATTCGTCTCTATCCATGGAACACGTGATTTTTGGGTACACAGTATTCCAAATAATAATTTTCTGTTTAAAAATAATGATAAAAAATCGTCGAATTTTTAAGACAGAAGTACTGCTGCGATCTTAAAATTTAAATGCATTGAATCTACATGTTCAGTGGATTTTTTTCAGTAGTGTGATAAATATATAAAACAGATCAATGAGCACCAGTCATTCGGATATACAGTATATGTAAATATATGTATAAACTATTTAGGTAATTAAAGGCAGTTGCTTCTTGTATCCAAGATCTATGAATGTGAAAATGTAATAAGGATACGCTAAATTTGTAATGACCATTGGACTATGCTATGTGCTGATTGTCTACAAAAAATATAGTTCCTAAATTGTAACGTGTGTATGTTTTTGTTGTTATTACAGATTCCAAAAGAAATAGCTCTAATTTTGTAGTACAAGTAGCTCTACTTGATTTTGAAAATGGGGTCCGTAAGGAACCCACGCGAGCATCTATATACGTTTTTAGGCGTGAGCAGTTAAGGGTTAAAAAAAAACTACCTATGCCAATACCTTCTATTTCACTCACCTAATATGCCCTATTTTTTTTCTTACGGTAAAAAAACTCCACCCGTATATCACGATGGGCGTAATCGATTTACCTAATTTTAACTAACAAGATTGGATGCGACTCACTTTTCGATTCCCAGAGTTATTCAATTTATGTTCAATACATTGCAAATGCGGGATTTCTCTGTCAAATTGAAAACAATACTCTCGTCTCGACTTTCGAAGTCTAAAACTTGGAAATCCGCACGTTTTGTTGAAGCGTCGTTTGTTGAATCCGTGTAGAATTTCCTGGGATGTCTGTTTGCATGCTTTTGCTTGAGAGGAGAACTTTATTCCGAAGTTTCAGAATTCACTAACTTTCACTAACATTACGACAGGATTTCGCGACAGCATTCTGATCTTTGTTTTATTACTACAGATCGTGACAGATGCGGAATAAAAAGCGATTGACGCGACGTCGTAATGTGAATGCAAAACTGGGGTATTGTTTGTCTCTTCACAGTTTGTTATGGCATAAGAGAGGCATTTAAACAGGTAACTTTATCCATATAAGAGTACAATTAACAGCCTCCGGGGCTCCATGTAAACAATATTGGGTTTACGAATCGGAGGTCGCGGGTTCGATTCCCAGCGGGGTACATGTTTAAGTACTCGGTTTGGTTGGTGGTGACATTTTAAATACCCGCCTGGCTAGCTACCACCATCTTATCTAAATCTGCCGCCAAACAGCAATGTCAATAGCATTGTTGTGTTCCGGTTGTCAGAGATAAGATAGCCAGTTTGCCAAATAAGTTAGGGTTTCCGAGTCAGTACGCTTCCACCTTCGGTCTCATCTTCACTTAGTGATTGAAGTCAAGTAACCCTTTATGCATAAAAAAAAACAAAAACTGGACATGTTCACAACGTCGTCAAACATAATATAACACATGTCGTTCACAACGAGACGCCATATTACTTCACTAACAATTTCTCACGAGTTTCATAAATTGATTCCATTTGAAGAATAATATATAGGCAACATGTATGCAAGTAAACTAATTTGCGTACAGCCACGGTACCTACACTTGCCGCGTCGCATTGTAAAAGTTTCCAGTGAAGGGGTAGAGTATCCATTGTGGAGCAATGTGGAACGGTCGAGTTATGACGTAACGATATTGTTTCCATGACTGCCTTGCTTGGCGGCAAAAGTTGTTAGTTTGATATGATTCAGTCAGACAACTGAGCGGAATATTTTGACTTGTATTAAATAGTTAACAGTGTTGTTCATATAAATGGATAAACTTTTTTTAAGAAATGTTCATGCGTAAGCGGGTTATAGAAAGCGTGTCAGATCGAAGTGCATAGTCGAAATACCGTAAGATCAGAAGGTTGATAGCTGACTGGGCTAGTTAATTAATAGGTCATACAAAGTAAGTAAATAAATAAATGTTTCGGACACTTACACCGATCATCTAGTCCCAAACTAAGCAAAGCCTGTACTATGGATACTAGATAACGGACAGACATACATAAATATTTATATAAACATTCATGACGCCTTACACTGCGAGTAGGGTAAAGGCCCAATCGTTGGACCATTGCATTAATTGGGCCCGCAAAGTATTTCGGAAACTAAATATTCCACAAAGTTTCAAATATGTACCGACTCTAACTCTGCCCACGCTGAAACCCCCTTGTAAAGAGCAGTCTCGCCCATAAAAAGTACTCTGTGGTCACGCCCGCGCAACCATTCAACGCGGGCGCGTAATTGAGATTCGCGCACCTACGCTCGAAATGACGTCGACAATATTCACGTAAGTACTACTTTGCCTAATACTCATATTATTAATTTATCATAAACAGAGGCAAATATTCAGGCTTTCGTTATATCGTTCAGTGTTCTTGACAAAATTTATTAATATTATCAAAACTACATGTGAACTAAAAATCATAGAATGCCCATCATTGTACCATTTACGTAACCAATGATTGTATCGGTCCAATGAAGGAGTCAAAATTTTTATATGACGTATTGAATTTTATATGGGATTTGTATGGGACCACATTACCTTTGGAAAGAGGCTGGTATTGACTACCCTCCGAAAGAAAGAAGTTGGATTGTCGTAGTAATTATAAACATAACCAAACAAAGATCTCATTTCAAAAATCAAAATCAAAAATGCTTTATTTTGTAGGTACACAGGGCACACTTAAAATAGTCAGATTTTACATTTTTTAAGCTACTGCTTGTTCAAAAGGCAATTTTCCCCTGAGTAGAACAAGCAAAAAACTCGAGGGGTTGCGCTTTAAAAAATAAGGTTTTTATATTACAAAATTATTAATTATTACTTTATATTATAATATTTCATTATTAATTGTGAAATAGCCTGGTTATGCGAACGGGATGTTTATGTCCATGAATGTTTATCATCTAAATAATCTGATATTTTATAATATGCTTATTATTTAATAAGTTAAACGTAGATATTTAATAAGTTTAATTTGTTTTGTTGTATTTCATTCATTTTATATAGCCGTGTGACTGAGGTGGTCCAATGGTGACCCGCATGCTCGTTTGCCGCCCTCTCATATAAAAAAAAAATGGTTGGGCCTTTGCCCTATCTAGCTATGGTATATTGCTGTTTGGGATTGCAGATATTCATTGAAGTGAATATCGCCAGAGCCCATGTTTTATGTATGATTTAAAACCAATTTATTGTCGTATCAGGTATATACGTACCCTTTTTTCGATGGTTTACGAAACTTTCGTATTCCACCAGCTGTATCATTTAAAAGTGCAGCCAGGTGCCATAAGTACTAATGATGGCGTGATATGACCCAAATGCCCAACTCTAGGAGTTGCGTAAAAAAAAAAAAAATGTGGGCATAATAAAATCTTTTTTCGCTTGATGACGGACGCCATTCGAAACATGAAACATTTGTTTTTCAATCAATCGTCTGATATCTTAAATTTGTAAGTAATCTAAGTCTGAAATAGAAATAGTAAGTCATTTGATGTAATTTTTTTGCATTTTGATTTGTTGAATTTTATTCGTTTCATGACGAAAAAATCGCTTTGACCATAGTTACTAAATAGCCCCTCAAAAGGCCTTCTTTCGATTTTCTTATGCTTTAAATGGCATTAACGCGACTATGAAGTGTCTTTATTCTTTATTGCACAGAAAATAATAAAAAGATACAGGTACAAAACAATAAGAAATAATTTACGATGGTGAGCTTATCGCTGAGTTCTCTTCCAGCTAACCTCAATGGTGGTTGGAAAGTTATATGGGACGGAAAGTATGACAGCTGTCACTTTTAAATTTCCTTAATGCTGGATAACCCCTTATTACAATAAGGCTCTTACAAAAAGGTTCAATAAGTTCCAATAACCGCTTACCGCCCTAATCCAGCAAGTACCCCAGTTAATCCCAATGATGAACTCTTGAGTCAACCGGATGGAAAATGTGGCAGTATGTTTTTTCTCATATTTTTATTAAGCCCTTTTTCCAGCTCATTTTACTCTGGCTTAATTTCCTGTAAAGAAAATTTCTTTTTGGTTGGCCCTTTACCCTTGTATAAGTATAAAATATTCGATGATAGACATACATCGAGAAGCTAATCAAAGGTTATTGAAATACGAGTACGTCTTCAAACTTTCTTGATAAAATACAGACTAAAAAAGACGCTGAAGAGGCTTGTTACTTCGTTATATCTTTGTACATTATAATTATTATACGCGTCATATTTGCAAAAACAAGACACATATTTTAACTTTATTTTTACCGGATTGAAGAGGGGGTTATGTTATTCCTGCATATCTATGTGGAATTCTTTGTTCCCTCGTAGCATCCGAACGTCTGGGTGACAGTCCAAGTGCCATAGGATAGGTTACGTTACAAATAACTATTTAATTATTTAATAACCAAAAACCCGACAGCACTTTATGTAGTTTGCCATCTTGAATTTTTGCCATATAATGTATCCACACGTCCGGTATCAAGACGAATCTAACGACAGCATGCACTTCGAAATCGTACAAGCCATTTAGGCTACAGGATGCGCCAAATGAACGGACATACATACATACAAACACTCGAAAAACATTATTTCATTGGCAGTCGGGTAATAAGTAAACTACAGCGGCCGTAAGAGTAAATGTTTATCAAAATAAACAATTCTAGCACTACAATATGGGTATCATAGGAAAGCGCTTATAATGAGGATTGTGAAAATTTATTGTACTTTTATTTGCACCGCCCGGATGTACAACTATTATTTTTTTGAAACTTTATTTATGAAGTGTATTGTAGAATTATTGTGCAATAAAGTGTACTTGATTGATTGATTGATTTATATTACAAGTGAGACATACTAAGCAGCAGACGTGTGGTGAGCTTCTACATCACATAGGCGTTTCCATCTTTTTGTTTGCTTTTCACATGTTTGTGATGATACCATTATGTTATGTATTACAAATATGAACCTAAGAGGCTGATTCAAAGACTTCCCGTACTGGTGTAATTGAAAATTTTCAGCCTTGGCGAATCACACATAAAATTGTAACACAAAACCTACTTAAAAATTGCAACCCTTGAGTTATTTGCTCGTCCTTCACTGGGGAGTCAGCTTTGTGATTGAGCATTAATATTTAATATTAACGATACGACAAAGTAATTTTAACCTTTTTACCGACTTCATGATAAAAACCAGTTTTAAGAGAGCAACCCTTCGCGTTTCTTGCTTGTTTTTCTCAGGGGAACGTTGCTATCTGAAGAAGCAGTAGCAAAAAAATGTAAAAACTGTCATTTTAAGTCTACACAAAATAAGATTTTTTTTTTTGACTTTGACTATGAAATATTTTTTCTACTATTGACAGTACTTTTCTTCTTTGGTCTCGGTGAACGAGATAAGTTTAAGGGTTTTTGTTGTTCTACGTTAAAATCTATAGATTCAGTTACGGTTATTTACAGGTTCTTGATAGAACTCTATTTTTTTTTTTATGCAAAACGGGTTAACACTTGACCTCAATCACACCTGATGTTAAGTGAAGTCATTTTCATTTTCATTTCCATTTTAATTTCATTTTCATTTCATTTTCATTTTCATTTCATTTTCATTTCATTTTCATTTTATTTTCATTTCATTTTCATTTCATTTTCATTTCATTTTCATTTCATTTTCATTTCATTTTCATTTCATTTCATTTCATTTTCATTTCATTTTCATTTCATTTTCATTTCATTTTCATTTCATTTTCATTTCATTTTCATTTCATTTCATACTGTTGTTCTGTCGCTCCTAATTTATTAGACTCTTAAATATTTTTTGACATACTTATATTCTAACTTAGAATATTCATTATCTATTACATAATTGACCTGCATCCTGCTTAAATCAGGTTATGGAATTAATGTTTATAAAACGAATTTATAACAACTCGGTTCACCTTTCTAATGGTTTCATGTTTTATTGAGTCTCTCATTTTATTACATTTTTCCATTCGAAAATGTAGTAATATGTGATGAATTTATGAGGGTGTTCTTTTAAAGAATGTAAAACAGAACAGAATTGCCCAACTGAATCATTTAAACCCTGGAAATATGTTTATTTTGCCCGGGCTCAGAATTTGTATCCCTTCATCAATTTTTCAAATCAGTTATACCGACGTAGTGAAATGTTACATTATGTTTTATTAATGTTTTATACAGATGTTTGGATAAGTATTACCTATATAAATAAATGCGTGATATATATACGTTTTAATATAAAATATGTATTGATAAAATACAGGTACTCTATATATATAAATTTAAATATGTTATGTAATCAATAATATATAGGTTTTATGTGCAGTAAAATTAGCTAATTATAGTTTGTAGGCTTAGTTTATGTATTTTAATCTTTACATTATTATAACAATTACCAACAATAAAAATACGCCGTATTGCTACTATTAGTGCAGACCTCTACTGGCAGTTGTATCTTTACCCTAAGGTTTGTCTGGAAGAGATCGCAGTTAGCGATAAGGCCGCCTTTTTGATGAATGATGTACGCTGTAATCTTTGTATAGTTTTTGTTAATTGCACAATAAGGAGTATTTGATTGATTGAAGTACTGCCTTTCTGTACCTACACATCTCTAAATCATGTACAAGACACGGCTATTTATATATTTTGATAACATTTATCACCAGTGCTTAAATTACGACCGATTGATGTACTGGATAGTGACTCTATCTATGAAACCAACGGTTGCGGGTTCGAATGATGGGTAAATGTTATTGTGAATAAGAACATTTTATTCCGGAGTCATGAATGTTTATACAAAATAGTTTGAGGCTAGATGATTGGTGTAAGTGTCGGAAATATTTATTAGTATTTTATTATTTAACTCGATATACAACATACAGTTGAATAACTTATTGAATCGTAATTAAATAAATTAATGGATATATGAATTAAATATGAAATATATTACTAAAACAATTGTTATTGACAAAATGATAGAAGCATATAATTTATTATGCGTTGGAATGGTATATAACTACAACTTCATTTGATTTACATGTAACTGAAGAAGTGAAAACTGACAATGAAGAACTGCATTGCTCAACTTCTACAATCATTAACAACTTCTTCAACAAGAAGTTATCTAACTAATATTATAAATGCGAAAGTGTGGATGTTTGTTTGTTTATTCGTTGCTCAATTACGGCGAAACGGATGACCGTATTTGGATGAAATTTGATATATAGGTAGACCATGCCCTGGATTAAAACATAGGATACTCTTTATCCCGATAAAGTAAATAGTTCTCGCGGGATAAACAAATTTCCGCGATAAAGCTATTCAACGCAGGCGAAGTATTTGCATATAACTGAAGAAGATCGTTTACATTGCTCAACTTCTAACATCATTAACAGCGTCGTCAACAAGAAGTTATACCTCATAAAGTACTACTATCACTGCCCAACAATTGTCTCGCTACCCTAAACCCACAGAGTAAATTATTACGGGCAGCCTCGTCATATCCACTTAAGATTATTATTGCGTTTACACAAAAGCCGTGGTTATGCTTAGATCGGTTTAGGCGGGTTTATAATAGACCCTTTTAGTAACTAGGTTGCATGCAAAATGGTTTCAAATTATCTATTTGCGTAACTATTTCCTACAATATTTTGTTTCACTTTTGTGATGGAATGGTTACTATCATACGTTATTTCAACATAAGATACATTATATTTATGCACATAAAAAAGGGTGTATTTACAAGAAATAAAAATAAAAAGAATAGAATTGAACACAAAAGTACAGAAACAGACTAAACCACATTGTCTCCATGATTATGTCAAGTAGAAAACGCGATCGAGATCCGTACCGTGTAAGAGGATGCCCAAAAGACTGGCAGCGTTACCTCGTTATGTTATAATATCCCTCTAGTATACGAGATATAAATAAATAAATATTTCAGACACTTACAGCAATCATCTAGTCCCAAACTAAGCAAAGCTTGTACTATGGACACTAGATAACGGATAAACCTACATAAATATGTATATAAACATATCCATACTTTGGAATAAATGTTCGTATTCATCACATAAACATTTACCGCTCGTCCAACCACCAACCGTACGTTTCGCTGATAGAGTCGCTGTCCAATACCCCAATCGGTGTTCCAAATATTTATTTAAATACAGTAACACTCTTCTTAGCGAGTCGATGGCAAAAACATCAGATTTTTGAGGACCAGAACGCGGCCATGCGTACTGCATTGTCTGTGGCAACGTAGAGGTCCTAGTATACAATTGTCGGGGAATGCATGATACTACAGTATTATGATAAACTTAGAAATCTATACCACTACCAATTTTGTAAAACATACTGAAATAAAAGGCAAAAGTAACTAAAAACCTAATTGATCCTAACCTAAAGAGTTTGTGTCATCTCATTACTTTAACCGCCTCCGTGGCTCAATGTAAATATCATTGGGTTTACGATTCAGAGGTCGCGTGTTCAATCGCGGGGTACATGTACTCGGTTTAGTTGGTGGTAGGGCATTTTAAATGTCCGCCTGGCTAGCTACCACGGAAGCTACAGAATTTTTATTCTATTACTGATGGGTACTCTATCATTCTACAAAAAATCAGGAACTTTAAGATTATAGGAAGTTCCGTTAAATTTTTAATGGACTAGTGCTGTACACGTTAAATCGAACGAAACATAGGAATAAGCGGAATTTGGGGTATAATGACTCGGTCACCTACGTCACTTTCCGCCAAAATCTCTGCTTCTATTATATTACGTTTTAAGTGTTGTTCTGCTCACAATTGCAGCGGTTAGAATTTCGTAGCAATATTCTGCGAACGTCGTTTTATAAATTAATTTTGTCTAGGTCGCGGGCTTTGGTGGATGTCCAGTATGCTGAGTTCAAAAGTTATTGTATTTAAAATATCATTAGCATAGGTATTAAGTCTTACTCGTATCTATTAGACCACTTCTCACTACTGAATGAAGAGGGTTTATTCCGTCCAGTGGCAGTCATTGGATAAATTAAAATTTCTTTTGAAATAAAGAACAAATCAATAAAATTGCTCTGACGTGCACTCGAGAAGCCTAAAAGCTAATTATAAATAATACCTAATAGCTTTGATGTGGGTTATTTTCCAAGGTTCGGGATAAAAAAAGTGGCCGGATTTCATCAATAATTTGAAATTGTCGATAATAGGTTTAAGGCTTTTCAAGTGTATGAGAGGCTGTAATTAAAAAGAAACCTTAATTTATCCAATGACGGACTGGACGGATTAAGCCGTCTGAAGTCATTATACGAATAGCGTGAATATACGCCATTCTTCCCACTACTTACCGTTACCTACATAACTATTTCTACTACCAAACATTTATGCTCGCATTGTTGTGTTCCGATGCGAAGATAAAAGAGCATAGAATTACAGGCATAAGAGGCATTCCATCTTAGTTACCAGGGTATCCACACATCTGTGACTGCTGTATTTAGTATTTTTACCCAATCATAGCACCTCGTACACGTCAATCTCGATAATGATAATTTTTTTTTATATGAGAGGGCGGCAAACGAGCATGCGGGTCACCTGATGGAAAGCAATCACCGCCGCCCATGATACAGATGCGATGCTGCGCTTATACGTTCAATGTTAATCATGATCCCCGGATCGCGATCTTGACTTCGAAATATCTCGATATTTTGTGAACAGATGCATCAATCCGTCAATCTACTTCGTTCATCATCAATCTGGATCCTGATCATCGATTTTGATCAAAGAACGTCATCTTTACATGAAAAAAGTATAGATAAATTCATATTTTTGCGGGGAGAAAGGGGTGACGATAATACTCAGACGGTTCTAAAATACAATTTTAATCATCAAACAATGAAAAGAAAAAAGAATCTGGCGGGCATAATAAAATGTTTTTTACATTCATGACTGACGCAGATATCGAAAAAGTCCATGAGTGTGACTACCATTCATGAGAAATTGTAAAAGAATTTTATCGTAAATTGTAATACTAGTTCACTCTTTGTGTACAACAAAGACTATTGTG
This sequence comes from Oegoconia quadripuncta, assembly GCA_949316235.1. Taxonomy (NCBI): domain Eukaryota; kingdom Metazoa; phylum Arthropoda; class Insecta; order Lepidoptera; family Autostichidae; genus Oegoconia; species Oegoconia quadripuncta. Next base: position 15,713,080 of record OX438755.1, on the reverse strand, counting down.
CTATACTGAATGTGCAAAACCAATTTTCTGACATACTCGTATTGTATGACAATTTTGGTCTCACTCAAATGATTGTTGCTACACATCGACGAATTGATATTTCCACGATGTTCAGCCGACAATGTACAACATGTAGACATAACCAGAAAGCCACATTTTGCTAAATCAATTTCGTGTAAGTTAAAGTAACTACAAAATTAAGCATAGTTTTTTATGGAATAGCATCGACTTTCCTCCCTTGTAGGTGTAATAATAAGAAACTAGATGAACAGTAATAGGTAGCTTGCCATTTTGGTGCTCACCTCCTAAACATCAGCGATCGCTCCTATCTGCAATGTGTGACGATTAGGGCAAATATGGAATGATAAATGAAACCCTTGAATTAATTTTTAATGAACAACAACGGAAGCTGGTCAAAAAAATATAGCATAATTTAGGAAAAATAGTGATAAACATGATGTCAATACAAGAAATAAAGACAAACTTGCAGGTCACATAAGTCGCCTCCGCAAAGTCAGTAATTCATTCAAAGGGTTATGTATACGCTTTTTCAATAAGATTCCAGTTGATATACAAAATGTCCCTCTCAATAAATTTAAGGTACTATAAAACAGAAACTTATTAACAAAGCATATTATAAAATATCAGACTATTTAGATGATAACCATCCCTGGACATAATCAGATCGTTCGTATGTCAGGATATTTCACAATTAATAATGAAATATAAAAACCTTTTGTAATATAAAAACCTTTATGTAAAATCAAAGCCTGATTTTAAAAGAGCAACCCTTCGAGTTTCTTGCTTGTTCTTCTCAGGGGAAAATTGCATTTTGAACAAGCATTAGCTTAATAAAATGTAAAATTGACTATTTGAAGTGTATACTCTGTGTACCTACAAAATAAAGCATTTGTGACTTTGACTTTGGTTCGATCGATGCTTTTGTCAGTAGAAAACAACATTAAAAATCTGATAACATATCAAGTAAACGTGTGACCTTCCATTACCTGTATAATGTAATGTCTTTATTGCTAAAATTTTCCTTCCACGTATTTTCAACTTATCAAAGTTTGACGTCCTTCGAGATTGTCTGATATTGATTTGTAAGTGTGCGGGTGCGATGTAAACTGAATTCGGTCGTGTTTGCTGTTAGCGAGAGTTCCCTCTGTAAATGTTGATGAAACGTGTCGGACGGCGGAATCTATCTCTGATGTGATAGTTAAGACATCTATTTTGTATATAGATAGGTCTGGTGTCATTGTTAAGGCTGATAATAAAGATAAGTCACATTGTATCACAGTTATATGGGAAGACTTGGGAGACCTGAAGATCTATTTCGTAACGATAACGACGGGCTCATCGCAAACGATGATTAAGATCATCGTTGTCAAACTCACAAAATATATTTCAAGCGATTACGACGAAGTAACGAGTGCGAGTGTCATCGTTACGAATGACGATGAATGAATTATTTCTCATGATAAAGTTAAAACATCGGCTTTATAGGCGCGTCGTACGATTGAAAACGTTAAACCGTTTTTGTTATTTGCAAAAAAATATTAGTACTTTTATTAGTTAACCTCCTGCTTCTACTAGTTCGTTTAAAAATCCGTAATAGAATCTGATCACAATTGAATTTGAACGCAGAAATGGATTACTATGTTCAGATAATAGGAGTTACACGCGATATTTAATTATACACACTTTTTAAGATATACGTGAATGTTAATTGGGAATAAACATTATTGGTGAAAGTATGTACCCGAGTTCTTGTATGTATTGGTTGATAAAGAAATTCTAAATATAGATTATCAAACGTCTATGAAATTACGTTATTGCACTTGTACGTCATACTGTACCTTGATTTTTAGGTTATGAATCCAAAACTTTGCAAATTTTAAATACAGAATATTAAAATTGTGCAAGAGTTACTAATGTTCAATTTTATATGTCATATTGTAGTAACTTTTAGGTTGTAAATCAAAAACCATTGCATTCTACAAAACTAAAATATTATCGATCGCTATGGTACGCTACACCTATGTTTGTCTGCAATTGACATCCAAAGCAAATTGTATTTACGTAGGTATTCCAGTGTACGTGCAACCTATGACCACTATTTCCATTATCCATTCAAGCATTGCGCTTGCCGATTACTCTGAACCAAAAATTATAGACATGAAACCACCAAATTGTAAAAATACTTTTTTAAAAAGAGCAACCCCTAAATTTCATGCTTATCCTCTAGAGAGTCAGCCTTCCGAAAAAACGGTAATCATGACATTACCAGGATGTTGTTATTGGATAACTTTCGAAATAAAACTTGTTGTTTTGATTTGATAGCCATGCAGGTCTCCGAATAGTTTGGGGTTATGAGTGAGCCTCCATCTTCGGCCTCATCTTCAGTTAACATCAGGCGTTATTGAGGTCAAATGCTACCCTGTTGAGCATAAAAAAGGGTTCTGTATGCGTGATCCATTGATTGGACTGTCTCTCGTCTAATGTAATAAATTCATCGCTTCCAATAAATTCCTCGCTACAAACATTAAGGACCCCAATTTATTCTGTTAAATAATTGATATCGTTTTCGTCAGTCCTTCGACCTGTTTTGTGAAATAATTTATTTTTTGAGGACACAATATCCCTGTGGAAGTGTATTCTGACGGTAATATTGTAGATGGGGCTTGCGGGAGTATTTAGAACGGAAAAATTCCATGACATTTTCAAACATGTAGGTTTTATGCCCATTTTAGATCACAATAAAAAAGTTCGCTTTGTAATCATTCTGTCGTAAGTTTATGTAAATTTTATGAAAATAAAAATAACAAAATAAAATATCTTCAGACAAACATACGGCACCATCTAGTTCCACAGTAAGCAACTATAGGCTTGTGTTGTGGATACTAGATGGTTGATAAGTGTATTTATGTAGTAAGATAAATACATTTTCTTTTGTAAATAAATACATATTATAAATGAAAACAACCATAACTTGAATACAATTGTCCGTATTTATCACAGAATCTCATGTCCCTAGCGGGATTCGAACCCGCAACCTTTTGGTATAGTGGCCAGAGTTGCTAACCACTACACCAAACAGGTCGTAAAAAATCTGTGAGTCATCATCCTATCAGCCAAAGGATGTTTGCTGTTGAACATAGACCTCCCCCATAGATTTCCAGAGCGACCAGTTCCCGCGAACTTCATCTCGACTGTCCACTTTGTGAGTGGACACTTTAATGCCCCACCGCTCCTACTTCTTCGAGCTATGTGCCCTGCTCACAGCCACTTTAACTTACTCGGTAACTTACGTTCTTCTACGGATACGGATATTTTATGAGTAGATCGTTACAATTTTTGTACGAATAATGTAACTTTACTCAAAGTAAATAACATAGGGCTTACGAATCGGATGTCGTGGATTCGAATCCCAACATGGTACGTGTTTAGTACTCGGCTTGGTTGGTGGGTAGGTCATTTTTAATGTTCGTTCAATTAGACTATATTCTTTCTTTGTGGACAAAATGTCTTACAACTTTGATAATAATGTTTTAATAATGATTTGTTAGTTGAATTTTCCAAACTCTTTAAGCCCCCACGAAAGACGACAGGTGTTATGTATTTGACAGCGTTATGTATGTGTGTGTCTTCAGTCTTTGTCTTAGCCATGTTTCATGAAATATAGTCCAGTAAAGATACACTTTACTTGCTATAATCTTAAAGGCCATGATTTATTGCACATGAATAGAGTACCTGAAAGAAAGTAAGAAAGAAATTATTTATTTGCCAGAATACAGTTTATAAGGTCTGATAAGAAATTTAGGAATCATGTATTCAATCTGCATGCAGATGTGCAAAATATGATTTGTGACACTTTACATAGCGTTTTGATAATTTAAATATTCCTTAACATCATAGAAACACTTTGCCTGAAGCCATTGTATCAATCGAAATTTAAACATTTTGTCATTAACTAATTTTATTTCGTCAGGCAGATTGTTATACAATATTATACACATATTATAATCAGTGTCAGTGATAAAATAATAATGTTTTCTAACAAATTGGTTACGTGCCTTAGATACAGTATAGGTATTTAGTAATAAACATAAAATAGGTCAAAAATTAAAACTACCATTGTGAATTGCATTGCATCGCAGAATATTCCTAGAACTCCTGTGACTATTTTCAAAAAAAAAAAAACGATCATAACTTCGTTATATTGATGAAAAATTTCACCGAGGGCATTACTATTTTTTGAATTTTGATTAATGTTTTAGAAAATTGATTTAGGAGATCTTAGTATCTTCTACAAAGCAGTGAAGGTCACAGTGGTAACTTTAATTTAATATTCTAGGTTTTGTAACTTAATAAACGATAAAAAAGATAAAACAGAAGCTTATTAAGAAAGCATATTATAAAATATCAGATTATTTAGATGATAAACATTCATGGACATAACCAGCCCGTTCGCATAACCAGGCTATTTCACAATTAATAATGAAATATTATAATATAAAATAACAATTAATAATTTAGTAATATAAAAACCTTTTTTTTAAAAGAACAACCTCTCGAGTTTGTTGCTTGGTCTTCTCAGGGGAAAATTGCCTTTTGAATAAGAAGTATCTTTAAAAATGTAAAATCTGACTATTTTAAGTGTACCCTGTGTACCTACAAAATAAATCATTATTGATTTGATTTGATTTGATTTGATTTAAATACCTTACTATAACTAAAGCAAGCTACAGTATGGTTAGAAAACATTTATATTCTATTACTAATGGGTACTCTCCTACAAGAAATAAGGAACTTTAAGATTATAAGAAGCTACACCACAAAAATTACGTATTTTTACTGGACTCCGTTTCGAAGATATTTAGCTTTTAATACTGTTGTTTTTTATATTTTAATACTGTTGTTTTTTTTATTAATTTATAGATATCTTTGAAGCGAATTTCTTTTTCGCATTATTTTCCCATTCGTTATTTTCTCGTTTATTTCGTTTATTTGTTATTGCTAGTTTATCCTAAATGCCATATTTGATTTTACTTAAGCGAAAGCCAATTACTAAATAGATATCAATTCATGGATTTCACCTTTATGTATTATGCATTTACCATCGATTGTTCGCTCCATTGTGTTGCTTGTTGTACAGCTTGTATTACTACAGCGGTGACATGCTTGTAGCACCTATAATGTCTGTGTACCTATTTTATGTTCAATATAATTTAGTAGATATAGTTATGGATTGGAACATGCGGACAGGAGCAGAAACTAGATAAGACTATACTATATTTTAGTTCTCTTGATAGAACTGCAGCAAACAAAATGTCCCGATCATATCCAAGACATGGCTGCTTATAAATTTTGATGACATTTAGCAATGTCAACAGTTGAATTACTTATAGAATAGTATTATATAAAAATATATTCCAATAGCGATATAAATATGAATTGACCTCTTGAATTATTTATTTATTAAAAGAATTATATGAATATGTGTTCGGTATTGTAGAAAGCACCAATATAGAAGATATCCTGTGTTTTTCTATTCAAAATTCGTTTCTATTTGAATTATTTTCAAACAGAGAATTGCCTCGTGGCACTTACCACGCCACCTTGCGGTGTAAGTCAAAATGAGTTCGAAATAAAATATGGCGCTGACTGTGCGTCTGTGATCCGTGCTCCAATTCTAAATATGAAAATTTAATTCAAATCCGCCATACGGCATACCAAATTTTTCAAACAAACATCCGATAGTGCCAATAGGGAAGGATTCTCCTGAACCGCTCGTAGATGCACCCCCCGGGGCCCCCAGGAAGACCAGGAACCGGTTACCGGTGAGTGCTGCATTCCGCATTTCTCTGTCACATAACTGAGCTATCGAAGATATCAAACAATATGATACACATAAAGTTTTTTTTTTATTACAAAGCAATAAAACTAAAGCTAAACTAAAAATGACATCCAGATCTCCCGTTGCACTTTACACTTGCCGCGTTATCTCGCTGAACAGCTAGACTAGGTAACGGGCGATCTTGAGACTGAGATCGCGTCTCAGTCATAATACTATTTTTATTGATACTGTTTTAATATGTAACAGATTCTCAAGCATCAATTAAGGTCATCTCAATCATAATAACGGTTTATTAATACGGGCCTAATGAGCGAAGTATGCGCAAGCCCGTAGATCACGCGAGACCCAAAACTAATCTAGTTGAGTGATCGTGGACAAACTTTTGCGTGTCCAGTGACCACGGGCCTCTACAGCAAGCCGCACAAATTCATGGTTTCCGAGTAACGATGAGTATTCGCGGCGCTTGAGTAGCTGGGCTTCTTCTGCCGCGGCCTTGACTCTCGTAGCGGCTTGGCTTGTCTTCAATCATTATTATTATAGATATGAAATAGATGCTAAATCGGTGATTTACACAGGATAAGAACGAACGGAAGTCAAATCAGTAATCAAAATCTTACTAAAACAACTGTTACCTATTGTCAAAATGATAGAAGCCATAGCTGTATAAAATACATTAGCGTAAATTATTTCTTTTTCGGTGTAATATAAATTAGTGAATCGATGGGCTCATCCCCTGTCATGTGTGCTGCATATCTCGAAGGTGAACCATGGATATTGTTTCAAGCATTAATCTTCTAATGTACGGAGCACCCAAACGCTTTAGTTTGAGATATCTCTGACTGCCCCATTTGGGATAAATGTTGTGACTTTATGTATGTATCAATTGTGATTGAAGTAAAAGTAAAATAAAAGTAAAAAAATCTTTTTTTTTGTAGGTGCACAGGGTATATACTTAAAATAGTCAATTTTATATATTTTAAACTACTGCTTGTTCAAAAGCCAACTTTCCGCTGAGGTGAACAAGCAAGGAACTCGAATGGTTGCTCTTTTAAAAATAGGTTTTTATATTACAAAAAGTACATTTTATTTCATTATTCTACAAAATAGTCTACAAATATGCAAGTTTCTGTTTTATAGTATCTGGAAATTTATGGGAAGATTTTGTACATCAACGGGAAACATAATGAAAAAACATAATGCATAGCCCTCTGAATAAATTATTGATTTTGCGGAGTCTGCTTATTATACTCTTTAAACTTATCGCTAAGTGACATTGCATGTCTCAATTTCAAATATTAACATGCTGTGCATAAGAACAACCAATTTAAACCACAGAATTTACACTTGAGCTCTTATTATATTCTTGCTCGAAAAGCTTCAATAGCAATAACATCCGTTAACCTCACGCGAGGAGAAAAACTAAAATAATAGGTATGTGGCAATATCCCTCGAGGTGTATTAACATCGCTCGCTAAGGAAATATCCGCCCGTTGTCAGATGTGGCGGCAGCGGCGGTGTGACATGAATAAAATATTAACTCACTGCATGGCGACTTGTTTTACGTGTATTAACCCGTTGTAAAGTCAATTTTATTAACCCCCAAAACAAACAGGTACAGTGTAATTTAATATAGCTTTAATTAAAAAGTGGTAATACGGTACGGCGAACGTATCATGATCAAATCGGGGACGTCTTGAAGAAAGGCCAAGTCAAGAGTAAAACCGACGAGAATGTATTAGAAAGAAAGAAGAAAGAAGAAAGAAGAAAGAAGAAAGAAGAAAGAAGAAAGAAGAAAGAAGAAAGAAGACATAAGAAATAAGAAAGACGAAAGAAGAAAGACGAAAGACGAAATAAGAAAGACGAAAGAAGAAAGACGAAAGAAGAGAGAAGAAAGAAGAAAGAAGAAATAAGAAAGAAGAAAGAAGACAGAAGAAAGAAGAAAGAAGAAGGAAGAAGGAAGAAAGACGAAAGACGAAATACGAAAGACGAAAGAAGATAGAAGAAAGAAGAAAGAACGTTCGTTACCATAGAGTGAATGAAGGAAAAGAGTTGTGTCAGGATCAGAGCAAGAGGAAGTCTGTGGTCTCTGCCTACCCCTACGGGAAACAGGTGTGACTTTATGTATTTATGAACTACGGGAGGATTAATATACATACATAACATCACGATCTTTATCCCAAATGGGTTGGTCAGAATATCCCAAACATTAGTGTCGGGATGTTCAAAATATTAAATTAAACTTTTAATATTTGGAACTCACCTTGAATCAACATTCCCCTTTAGAAATACACAGAAATGCACACGTGGCACGTAAATGCTTTTTAAGCGCTTATTACACTATCCTACTCGTAGGAAATCTAATTAGGAAATCGTAAGGGGTAATCGAAGTTAGAACAGTTAGATTCCGATTTAGTGGACTGGAAGGTCCCGACTGCACTATTTCCATCCTAAATGCTGATATTAATTCGGCATATTGCTGAGTTGCTTGGTCCAGTTAATTCAAATATCCTTACTTCAACCAGCAATGTATGCCGAATTAGTCTCTGCATTTATGATGGTGTAATAGGCGCTCCCTATCTTCCAATTGCCCAATTAGCATTCCTAATTAGATTTCATAAAACTAGGATGGCGGGGATAAGCGCTTTAGTGGAAAGTCGCACGCAAAAACAGACGCACGAAATCACCCAATATTTTTGTGTATGATTGACTAGATTCGCGTTTGACCACAATTTCACCTGATGGAAAGAAAGATGGATATGATACCATTTTTTTTTTAAAGACACACAAATAAAAAACTTGTCCCAGGCCCCTGGTTGGTGGGATCGTACCGAGAAGGCTGGCCTCATTGCCTAACTAGAATTTATATTTTTTTGTGTATGTTTTATGTTTCGACTCCAAAAACATAATTTGTGTAAAAAAATATTTATTACTAACTTGACAGTATTTATGAGATAATGGTTGTTTACAAAGTAATTTAATCCAACTTTACTCGACAGATAATAATGTTGGCCTACTTGGACAACTGTTAAAAAAAGAAAGTAATTTTTAACCTATTAAAAAAATTAGATTTCACATTCGACTACATTTTTATTCTGTTGTGAACCGATTTTGATAATTTCTTTTATTATTGAAGATTACTTACAGAGAGGATCCGTAAATAAAGACGTCAATATGTAATTAATTTCGGGGATAGAGATAGGATCCCTATTTTGGCAAATTTCGCCTTTTCAATTATTCATGCTTTCCAATTTTACTTGTCAATAATTTGGACTTTGACAGTGTTGATTTCCACTAAAACAACACTTCATAATCCAAATTTCAAACCTTAAGTCAACTTCTAAGTGCTTTGTGTTCGTCCATTAGTTTGTTGTGATAAACTTAATTTTCAAGTCATTCTATTTCGTCCGTTTACTCAGCGTATTTCTAATATCCTTATTCGACATTTCTATTTCATCTGTCGTATATCTAGATTGATAAAAGGTCCAGGTAATTGATAACATTGGCCAATCAATGGAAGAGACGGGGCCATAAATAGAACGAAATAGTCACGATTCGACCTTTAAATGCTTTCTTAACTTTAATATTATTTCTGGTCTAAAGGAAGATACAATTTGTGTTCTATCTATATTACAATAAATATTTATTTAATTTCCATAATAATAATAATAAATATTTTGGATACTTACACCAAACATCTAGTTCCAAACTAAGCAAAGCTTGCGCTATGGATACTAGATAGCGGTTTGTATTCATCACAATAAACATTTACCCCAGACAGACTGACAGGGTAGTGGATAGTGTTCCACTATACCTATCGGTTGTAGTAATAAAAACAATCTCTTGTAATTTTACGAATTTCTCTTTATACTGGTAAAATATTATACCCAGTAAATAAAGTGCAGTATTCTCGTTTCAGTTACCAAAGTTCGCTATTTGTTTTCGATTGGCGAAGTTAAGCAATACCACTATTGACATTTTAATGCGAGTGGTTCCGTGCTTGGGGGGGTATGTTAAATAGCCGGTGCCCGTTGTTTGCAACTCCGTCCTTAAGTCAAGTCGGTGGCCTACAGGACCGGCTTAAAAACACTGACTGTCAGGTAGACACTAGTCTGACACTGGATCCGAGTGGTGGATTAGGGCCCAAACCCTCCCACAGTGAGAGGAGGCAATGCCCCAACAGTGGGGACGTTGTAAAGCTGTTGATTATAAATTATTGAACTGCAGTGAAAAAACAATTCAATCGAACTAATTTGGTTAAATTTTACTTTGTTTGCAATTAACAATTATTACAACGGAATTTTGCGTACAACAAATAAAAATATTACTGATCAGATTTCGGATGACAGTTTTCTGTTTTAGGTAAGAAAATTTCTACAATCGTCTTACAATCTTCTCGACATATCTTTCAGTGTAATAAAAGAGGGATCCGAGAATGATGAGAATGATAACGCGCTTGTTATATAATATACCGAACTTAACATGAACTGAAACTAGATATGCACATTGTAATCCTATATACTATAGAGTAATATGGTCATTAGATTTATAAATTTACAGTTACTCAGAAAACATAAAATACTATATTTACATAACTATAAAAATTGTATCGCTTCAAGCTCACCCACCTGCTGCAGTGTGCCCAGAAGCTTGCCACGTTACCCCACTGCCTGACTGAATTTTTGTGCGAAGACGGCGCCCGCTTTGAGGTCGCCTGAAGCTAGGATTAGCAAGTCCGACACTTCTTTTATAATATTTTGGTGTCAAGGGTTGCGTTGTTTCAAAAACAAGTGCCGCAAACTCATAATGATTATTTGCGGCACTTTACTGTCTGGGCGTATCGGCGGCGGCATCGGCCTCGCGGGCTGAACCGAACTTAACCGTATTATTACGAGAGGTACTTTTTAACCGACTTGAAAATCATAGTAAATAGCAGAATAGCATTATATATTTATGCGATTGTGTAGATTTTGCACAGGGAAACTATGCCTAGATGCAGGTTGGGGTTGTATGGAATAAATGGAGCGAAGGTCCGTGTGATTACCATAAATATGACAAAAAGGTCGAGCTGGTATACTCCAACTGTTCACCTAACCTGTAGGAGCTAGAAGGGTCGCCATCACAGAAAAAGTGGTCAGGGAGATTGGAAAGGACGCTAAAATACAAAAAATAAAAATAAAAACCATTTATGAAAACAAAACACCTAGTAGATAGTAAATTTATATACATACCTACTCATAAATCTTCTTTACATACGACTAAACTAGCTTCCAAATCCCAATGACGATGTGGCTTAAGCTGAAGGTACAGACCAAGCTGAAGGATTCAATGAATACTGTTACAAATGTAGGAATAACCTACCCAAATTTGTGTTGGATTAAACTTGGCTAGTCTCATTGGGATATAAAAAGTCTTGTTTGACTTGATTTAAGAAACTCTAAATAAATAATGGCTTCTGTGATTTAAGAGGGTTTAATCCGTCCAGTCAAAAATATTGCTCTCATCTGCACTCGAAGAAACCAGATGCAAAAGCTAGTCTTATTTACAACTGAACAAGCGAAAAAAAAAGTTTCACTAGTCTAGTTAACTGAACTGGTCTACTGAACTAGTGGGAATAGAGGGAGTTCTTAAAGCAAATTACAAATAATACCTAAATTAATTGAATTACGGTTATTTTAGTGAATTTCAAATTATTGACAAAAACCTTTTTTTAAAACCGCGAATTGTGGAAAATAACATCAAAGCTATTATTATTTATAATTAGGTATTAGGCTTCTCGAGTGCAGAAGGGATTTTTTTGATTCAATCTGTATTTAAAATAAATCTTTATTTATCCAATTTAGGATGCCACTGGATTGAATAAACCTTCTTAATGTAAACAAAGTACGTAAGTAAAAAAAAACAGGTAACGTTTGCGGAGGTTGCTGGTTCAATTACCAGCGGGGTACATGTTTAGCACTTGATTCGTGTTGTTTAGTGTTGAAGTGTCCGCCTGGTTAGCGACCACCGTCTTATGTAAATCATAGTAAGCGATATACTTGCTAGTAGCTAGTAGTAGTAGCTGTGTTCCTGTTGTTTGAGTTACATATGTTGAAGATTCCGTGCGTGCGCGCCTCCACCATCGGCCTCATCTTCTCGTAAATTGATTACAATCATAATTCTTTTAGCACTAAAAGAATAATAAGAAACATTTTATTACTTATACGTAATCCATTTTAATTTGTAACCTGTACTAGAGCATTCTGATTAGTGAGTTTCTTATTATTCCACATACACTGACAATTCGACCCTCGTTACTTCAGTATCGATTCGTGTCGACGTTTCCATCGTTTCCAATCGAGCTCTTAATTACGCCACGTCGTCGCTATTGGAAAACAAGATTCTCAGTCATTATGGTAGGTGCAATCAGTCAGCTACTGTCATATGAAACGAAAGCAAACAGATGAAATGTCAACAAAATATCGAAAAGGGAGAGTAATCACGATTAGTGATGTGCTGTTACAGGGAACTTTACCGGGTCCACGGAAAGTTAGGAAAAGTACTACACTAGTTTCTAAAAGATATTTAAATGTGTCTTCCTTATTTAAACAATAAAGCGTATTTAATTGATTGATTGATTGAACTACGTTTATCCTAGGTAATATTGGGGAAAATAAAAATACAGCGAAAGGAAAATAACATTTCTTTTGGTGTTAGGTAAGGTGGTACAATATCCAATATTAGGTAATACAATAGGGAATGGGCCTCCCCTTGTGGGGGGGCCGCTCATGCCCAGGTCCTCCCTAATGCCGAGGAAGGTCGCCGCGGGGTTTTAGTTGGTATCCCTCCCGACAGAGAGGGGAGTCCCGCATAACCGTCTCGTCGTCCCCCAGGCGAGCGGTACGCGTAAAGCATTTCCCCGCGAAAAAAAAAAACAAAAAAAAGGTGGTATCAATATCGAAGTAGTTTGACGTAACTATTTAAAATAACATATTTCTTTATTTACAAAGCCTTATAAAGTGTTATAGTAAAATTGATATGTATAACTGATTTGATATGATGGTCAGTGTTCCGCTAGTCCACAACCTTCCATATGCAAATGTAAACAAATGTGTGTTAATTATTTACATAAAACGGGGTGAGTGTGTATGTGTGTGTATATGTGGATGTGTGTGTATGTGGATGTGTGTGTGTGTGCGTGTGTGATTTGAACAAAAGTTGAAAGGAAGTGGTTTGATTTGGTATGGACATGTTATGTAAAGGGATTAAACCCATATTACTAAGAGAGTTATGAATATGAATGTTGAAAGGAATAGGAACACCACCAAAAAATAAAATTGATGGATTGTGTGGGGGGTGATATGAAAGAAAAGAGAGGAGATTGGAAGAAAAAGTTTACAGGTTCCATAAATAGATATGTTAAGATAGCCAGTCCCCCAAATATGTTGGGGTTTCCGGGTCAGTACGCTTCCACCTTCGACCTCATCTTCACTTAACATTAGGTGTGATTGAGGTCAAGTACTCGATGTGCATAAAAAAAACATAAAACAATGGTAATTTTTCGTCGGGGTATGAAAATACAGCAAAATACATTTTAAAACATTATTGCACCGTAAGGACACACTTTAAATACGTGGCCAACATTTTCAGTAACAAACAACGGTGTGCAAAATAATTGCTTTTTTCCACCAAGTCTCGCCAGCCGCGCATGATACATAAAATTGTGCTACATTTTGCCTCTTAAATACAAGATTAATTGGGTAATCCACTAACTTTTCTCTGGCCATGCGATGTTGTTTGACTTTTCTTTATGCACAACAGGTTAGCACTTGACCTCAATCACACCTGATGTTAAGGGAAGATGAGGCCGAAGGTGGAAGCGTACTGACCCGGAAACCCAAATATTTGGGGAACTGGCTCTCTTATCTCTGACAACCGGAACACAACAATGCTATTAACATTGCTGTTTGGTAGCAGATTTAGATAAGATTGTGGTAGCATACTGGCTAGCAGGCGGATATTTATACTGCCCTACCACCAATCAAACCGAGTACTAAACATGTACCCCGCTAGGGATCTAACCCGCGACCTCAGAATCGTAAACCCTATGTTGTTTACATTGAGCCACGGAAGTTGACTGAAGTTTATATGATTGACAAATGTGACAATTGTAATTTACCTTGACGATTCGGAATTATCATATCAGCCGAAAGACGACGACTGCTGGACAAAGGCCTCCCCCAAAGATCTCCACACTGATCGGTCCTGCGCGAAAATATAATTCGGAATACATTACTGATTATTGATACGAATATTAGGAGCGTCGGTGGCTCAGCGGTTAAGACTCGGTCTCATAGAATTTAGGAGGTCCGGGTTCAATTTCCAGGCAGGCCATGTATCAGTGAGTGTTGAATTTAATTTAATTTAATTACTTACGTGCATTTATCCGACTGCTCTCTAAAAATGGCGAAGGAAAACATCGCGAGGAAACATGCATGACCAAGAAATAAAAATGCAAAGGCATGTGAAGTCCCCAACCCTTATTATATACTCCCTCATTATACGAGGGAAGGCCTATATCCCTGCAGTAGGATGTTTATTGGGCTGATGATGATTAGGCTTTTTAACTATTCATGTAATATTTTAAACACTAGCTTTTCGCCCGCGGCCTCGCCTGCATGGAATAACTTTATCGCGGATATGTTTAATTTGTTTATACCGCGGCAACTACTCACTTTATCGAGCTAAAAATGAGAGAGAGAGAGTATGTTCTATCTGTATACCAAATTTCATCCAAATCAGTTCAACCGTTTCGCCGTACTTGAGCAACAAACAAACTGTAATCCAAACTTTCGCCTTTTTAAATATTAGTTAGATAACCAGCAGTGTACGCTGAATGTCATCATCATCATATCAGCCACAGGACGTCCACTGCTGAACATTTGCTGAGTTATCATGATAAAATACACTTTTATGAAACACGGCCAAGATATGGTTTGGAACACAATCCCATCCAATTTGAAAAGTGACAATGTGGTCGAAGATGAAACATGCGATCTTAGTAGATGTTAATCATGGATTTTAATGCCATGTTTAATTTAAGATAGATTTAGATCAAGTCAAAAAAATGGCCATATCTCGAAAACCACTGACGATGTAGTGGTGTCCACCAAAATGAAGGGTCTCGATGAAATAATATAAATAAATAAATATAAATATCTTTGCACATACACACAGCGCCATCTAGTTCCATACTAAGCAACTAAGCTTGTATTAAATATACCAGATGGTTGATAAACTACAGTATTAATGGTGATGATATTGAGTTGTTATCCAGTAGTTTATTCATATTTAGTGTGAATCATATACGTATTATTACGCCGAGTGTCTAGATTATCTATTATTTATAATTCCCAACAGAACATTCACACGATAACCATATTTAAGCATACTTCACTCGCTCATTTTCCAGTCGTTCAGTAACTGGAGCACTTTGATCCGGATACTTATGTAATATGTAGATGTATGTAGAAAAATTGTAACTGGAAAGACTGGAACAGGGATAACCTGAAAATGCTGAATTTTAGAAAGTTACAGAACAAAAGTTATGACGACCTGTTTGGTGTAGAGGTTAGCCACTCTGACCATTATTCCAAAAGGTTGCGGGTTCGAATCCCGCTAGGGGCATATGTTTGTGTGATGAATACGGACATTTGTACCCGAGTTATGTATGTTTTCATTTATAATAAGTATTTATTTACAAAAAAAAATGATCACCATCTGGTAACCACAACACAAGCCTATAGTTGCTTACTGTGGAACTAGATGGCGCTGTGTGTAAGTCTAAGGATAATAAAGTTGCATGTTTTGATGGTATAAATTCTACGTTAAGAGGAAACAGGTGAATTAGAAATAACCCTGTATATTACAAGTGATACGTACAATGCAGCAGATGTGGAGAGCTTCTAAATCAAACAGGCGTTTTCATCTTTTTAGTTACATTTTTACAGAGCCGGGTTTTTGAATTTTTTTTAATTAGGTGGTTTAGTAAAATGTTAAGTATGTACCTACTGTACAGTTGAGCACACGAACAACATATTGCACAACTTTAACCGTATAATACGCAAGCGTATAAAAGTTGAATTGTTAAACTTTGAATACGAATTGTTTGTTGGCATTTAAAACACTGTGAGTGCACTGTAATGAAATTTTTGTACTCCCGTATGTATCGAAAACAGTTTTTAATGCCCAACGAGAAACGACAAGTGTGATGTATTTGAGTATGCGTGGTCAGACTTGAGAGCGAATTTTAATATTAAAGTCAAAACGAATAGGTTTATGTTTTATGAAAATCGATTAAGCGGTTTTGAAGATATTTAGTTCTTGATGATATTTTGACGACCGATTGGTGTAGTGGATAGTGACCCTATCAGCGAAACCAACGGTTGGGGATTCGAATTCCGCGAGGGGTAAATGTTTGTGTGATGAATACGAACATTTATTCCCGAGTCTTGGATGTTTATATAAATATTTATGTATGTTTATCCGTTATCTAGTATCCATAGCACAAGCTTTGCTTAGTTTGGGACTAGATGATTGGTGTAAGTGTCCGAAATATTTATTTATTATTTATTTATATTATAATCTCAACGGCTTCTCTAAATTATAACTTTTTTAAATTTAAAATTAAACCCGGAGATATTATTACGTTCTTTGCCATGATTGATTGTACACAAATACATTTCTTTGTTGTAATTTATACATATATTTATTAAAACATCCATAACCGTAACGTGTATCCCACACCAAATGAGGGAGTATGGGCCATCGTCCACCACGCTGGCATAATGCGGGTTGGGGACTTCACATGCCTTAGAATTTTTATTTCTCAGGCATGTAGGTTCTCACGATGTTTTCCTTCACCGTTTTAAGAGCAGTCAGAAAAATACAAATAAGTAATTAAATTTAAAAACTCATTGGTACATGGCCTGCCTGGGAATCGAACCCGGACCTCCTAAATTGGGAGACTGCGTCTTAACCGCTGAGCCACCGCCTTGCATCGGTTGATCGCTAAATTTGTTATCAAGTAAGCGCCCTAGAAGTAAATTATGGCAACGATCTATCCTGTACAGTCAACACTGCATTTTATTTTCTGCGGACTACGCACTATACTCTTTTTTACAGACTAGAAATAAACACTAAAACGCATCAGTCGCGACACACACACACACACATACCACTCTACAATTGCCAATTATAAGCAGGCAAATTACCTTACTATTGTAACATCAAGAACCCAGCCCGAGATAGATCGCCGCGCTACTCACCTGGCTGAATAAATACTCGGATCACCGTCGCTGCCGCGTTTACATCTCTGCAACATCAACTCTATACATCTACTACGAACAACCAACTACGATCCCGAACCACACACCAGACCATACATATCCATTAGACGTTTATCCCCTTATCCTTTCTAGGGCGCTTAGGTGGTACCAAATTAAGCATGCGAACGCAAGCGAGCTAAACAGCAAATTATTCGCAAAAATTTTTTCGTGGTAGGAACGACGGGAAGCCAATCGTCTAAAATCTAATGGACACAATTTACCGGTCACTTTGCTTAATTTAATTTTCTTTACAAATATTAAACGCTGACTTTGAACTTTTCATGCCTATTCACACATTTCAATTCAATCAGAGCCAAATGGAAATTACATTTCTTCAGACAAATAAATTACGATTCCATTTCGTTACGATTGTGTAAACGTAAAGTCGGCATGGAAAAAATATGTCAGCTGTCACAAGTTACGTACATAAGTACCAGATAAATTGTACCAAACCCTGGTCGCTATACAAAAAGGTAGCGGGTTCGAATCCTGCTAGAGGCATTTGTGTGATGAACACGTGTGGGATACACGTTACGGTTATGGATGTTTTAATAAATATATGTCTAAATTACAACACAGAAATGTATTTGTGTACAATCAATCCTGGCAAATAACGTAATAATATCTCCCCGTTTAATTTTAAGTATAAAAAAGTTATAATTTAGAAAAGCCCTTGAGATTATAATATCATCAAAAACTAAATATCTTCAAAACCGCTTAATCGATTTTCATAAAACGTGACTGAGAACCTATCCGTTTTGACTTTTATATTAAAAAATCGCACTCGAGTCTGGCCACGCATACTCAAACACATAACACTCGTCGTTTCTCGTTGGGTGTTTTATACGTTTATATAAATATTTATGTATGATAGGTAAACTTGTATCCATAGTATAAGTCTTGCTTAGTTTGGGACTAGATGATTGGTGTATCTTTGGTTATATTATGTATAATCAATAACTCTATCGTTATATTATATTAATCATTAAGCCATTTATTCTATACACAGTTTAAGGTTTAAGGTTTTTACCTCAAGAGAGGTGGTGCTTGCGTGTAGATGAATAGGTACAGTTTACAAGAAAAATTTAGTTCATATACCGTCAAATAATTGGAATCGCGTGCCTACCGCGTTAAGCGCGTTTACACCTCACGACATGGCGTTATTTTTAAATCACAAAACCTCTTAACACTATATTCATATATCATTTAAAATATTAGATTCATTCACTTTTTTGTTGTTCATACATATTGTCGACGGGTCAAAGCAGTTTTGTAAGCAGAAGTTGAAAAATAAAAGCAGAATTTTTAAAAGTGATAGAACAAAAGTTCTGTGTTTTTTAATTATACCAAATCTGTATTAAGAGGTTTTCGGTTATTTAAAATAACCTACCCGCCAATTCATTCCTGATAACTTTCCTTTCTTTTATATCTTGTTTTAATATCCATGTCACCTGAAGGCTTATGACGTTTTGGCGGGAACTCAGCAAGTGATGTTGCAGTTTGGTTTTTACACGACAGGCCCAAAAAGGAGGGTAATTTTTTTATTTCTTGTAATTTATGCATTATGAGTTTTGAAGCTTAATATTGGCAGAATATTGTGCAGCAAAAGTCAGTGATGGTGTACAGGTGAAGGGAAGTGTAAATTAAAGTGCGTGATACAATAAGCCGCCCAAACCTAACGTAAAACATTCTGCCACTTTACTAAAGAATAACTTGAGCGTGAATAGACTCTGTAAATGCCAAATATATGACGAATGACTTGATTTGGCAGACTGGCTTTACTAAACTGTTGAAAAAATAGTAAGAGTGAATTAAAATTAAGACAAAGATCTCTGCTGGCGGAAAACCGGCGTGACTTTATGTTTCCCATCCCAACTAATCTCAACTTAGTGTGCCCGCCCACGACCGACTTTTTGTAAGACCAATAATCGGCCGATTTTTTCGTCAATAGATACTTTTATTACCGATATTGTGACCGATTCTTTGTAAGACGTGGGCGTTGAAATATTGCGGTCAGTACGTTCCATTTTTCAAAAATCGGTTACCGATTGTCGGCCGTGGGCAGGCAGCCTAATATTATAAATGCGAACTGAATGAAATTCGGTTGGAAGACAGATTAGCACCTGGATTAACATATATGCAAAATTTTTTGCTGAACCGATTTTGATGAAATCTTCCACACGGACGAAGTCGCGGGCGGAAAGCTAGTGTATTATAAATGCAAAAGTTTATGTGTGAATATGTTATTGTATGTTTGTTACCTCTTCACGCTTAAACGGCTAGATTAAAGGTTTAGATGAAATTTGTTGATAAATAGATTGACCTTGATAGACCAGGATAACATATGGGCAAATTTTTTTGCTGAAACGATTTTGATGAAATCTTCCACGCGGACGAAGTCGCGGGAGGACAGCTATAATCTGAGGGACAGCGTTATTTCGAAGACATGTTATAAAACTATTCATAAGATATCGCATAATTTTGGTTTTAAAAGCTTTCATATGACAATTCACACGATGACTAATTTTTTTAATTTGATCTTCCCAAGTAATCCCCTGTTTTTATCCAAAAATTTTAGAAAATTGGACCTTTATTGTAGAGAAAACTGTACCTAGACGTGAAAGCTATTAAAAGTAAATCTTCGATTTTATTGTACTTAGTAGGCACCTAACCTCTCTACTACTAAAAACTCTACAATAAAGGTACCATTTTCTAAAATTATACCAAATCCTTATTATATACCTATGGCAAATAGTTTCTGAAATAAATGACTATGATAAGTATCTAGTTTATTATATAAGAGTTCAGTTTTTAGGGTTCCGTAGGTACGTAATTTTGGAAAAACGGAATCCTTATAGGATCACTTTGTTGTCCGTCTATCTGTCTGATTTGTCAGTGAATAGCACTTTTAGCATGAAAATTCGCTTGAAAAAGCTATATCTTTTTTTTACGTTACACTTGAACTTTCTCAAATTTATGAGGCGACCGTATTCGATGTTAGTTTCAACTTGACACCTCTAGCCGTTTCTGAGGAAATTGGCCTTCAAAGTTTGTCAATGGTGATGTTAGGTATGGAATCGCCAAGGCACGAGTCGTACTCGTCTTGACCGTCATTGGGTATGTAACATCTGAAAAGATCAATTTTATTTATACATTTCATTTACATTGAAGTTCAGTGATGTTATGGCCAATGCCAAACGTCTTGCAAAGTGCAAAACTTTAATCAAAGACTAACTTTTTGTATTACAACGGTGAAAGTTAGAAAAAGTCCTAAGTCATTAAAATGTTAAATTCGTGAGAATCTTGCTAATAAAACTCTTGGGTGGCGAAAATTTTGATTAGGAGGGACGTAATAAAAAGTTCTCCCGGAGTTCCAGTGAACCCTCACTTAAAACGTCCTCTGAGCACTGAAATGACAAATTCATTAAGCATTTCATCCGTTACTTTTGTGTATTTTCTGTTTATGTATTTTTCAAAACCATTGCCGAGGGGGAATGTAATTAATTATTTATTAAAATCTGAATGAATTAGGTTACTCCTTATCTCTGGAGACAGTAAAGTTCATCCAATTTTGTGGTTTTGTTTTCACATAAAATATTATTATCCCTTTCTTATAAATCATTCATTCATTCATAATGCGAACAGCCAAGGGATGCAACTCCCTTCCGGCGTCAGTCTTTCTTGAATCCGACAACTTTGGGATCTTCAAGAGCAGGGTGAATAGGTATCTCCTGAGATTGCGTCATATTGGGCTACATCATCACTTTCTATCAGGTGAGAGTATGGTGAAATGAATAGCTATATCTTAAAAAAAAATTCTCTCTGGTATATTGAAATATTATTATCTAACTGTTACTATTAATTAGTCGTAAACAGCTTTTCGAGAATAGTTTGTATCAAGCGTGTTTGGAAATTAAAATTTTTGAGTTTTATTTTTTCACCAATTTTTACATTAAATGCCAATATAATAATAATAATATAATAATGTCACCAAAATAATTAAACGTACCTACCTACTGCGCTGACCCCAAATTGGGACGATGGCAAAAAGATGATGAATGTCACTAGCATAAATTATCAAAATAGTAAATTACTATGTTATAGAAATAAATGCACAAGACTAGTAATTGCATTGTGTAGCTTTTACAAAATGATCATAATCATAAAATTTAGTTCAGGAACAAAACGGGACCTAGAATGAAGCCCTGAGGAATTCCTGTTATCTCACACGACGACGGTTTTACGTCTTGTATTGAGGCCTATTGAATAGTAGCTTTTGAGCAGGTTTATCGCTTACTGTCTTATATAGCCATAATGTTCCAGTTTTAGGGTTAAAATGTTGTATAGCTACAAGTCTTGTTAAATCACAGAAAATACTTCGCATTGGTGTTTTGAGTCAAACTAATATACGATAAAGTCGACTAATTTTCGAATCGTAATTTCCATCGATTCCAATCGATTTACCATATCTCAAACATTCTCCATGAAAGGGTTAGAAAGGCTCACAATTATAAGAGCCTTATAAGAGTCTGTCTTTCAAGGCCATTTTTCGGAAACGGGTGTTCAAATTGAAATTAATACATACAATTAATAAGGTACATATTTTGATAGTCAAATAAATCAAAACATATATTTATCACTGATCTATTGAACTTGAAATTTGGTAAGAAGGTCTGGCATTACAAGTAAAAGAAAAAAATCTGAAATCGTTAACTTGTAGTTATATTACAAAGAAGAAATATTTTTTGCGATTACAAACTTTAATTTTGAGACTCGATTCCCGTAATGGATGAACTATCTACATACAAGTTCAGACTCGCACAGTCCGGTTTTTTTGCTTACCGTAATTTTATGTGTAAATCGGCTGTCATCGTCTTGTATTACTTTAAATATACGAGCGTATATCAAACTTCGATTTAAACTTGGATAAACGATGGATAAACGTATTAAACTCTCTTTGGATTGTATTTTCATGTTTCGAAATTAACATCTCTTTGGTTAACAAGTATTTTATTCATAGAATGGAATCTACTTTGCTTTTTACCCAATATCCCCAGAAAGGTAAAGGAGGGTAAATAAGAGTTTTTTAACCGCCTCCGTGGCTCAATGTAAACAACATTGGGTTTACGATTTGGAGGTCGCGGGTTCGATCCCTAGCGGGGTATATGTTTAAGTACTTGGTTTGGTTGGTGGTAGGGCATTTTAAATGTCCGCCTGGCTAGCTACCACCATCTTATCTAAATCTGCCGCCAAGCAGCAATGTTAATTGCATTGTTGTGTTCCGGTTGGCAAAGATAAGATAGCCAGTCCTCCAAATGTGTTGGGGTTTCCGGGTCAGTACGCTTCTACCTTCGACCTCATCTTCACTTAACATCAGGTGTGATTGAGGTCAAGTACCAACCCGTTGTGCATAAAAAAAAGTATGTGTGTAAATTTCCATGTTACCTACCCTAAAGGGCATGACCTATTTTGAAGTGCAAGTTGTCGTTTGATTCGTCTTGAGTGTTATAGAAAATATATTTTATGGTAAAAAAAACCACTACAATGCCAGCACGATACAAAATATGCTATCGGGTTTATTGGTTTTTAAATACTTAAATACCTACATATTTCAAATGTACTGTCCTTATACCCAAAAGTTGTCTTTTAGTGATAAGGTCGCCAAATTGTACATTCTATTCTTACCACTTTTCTGAAACCGTATTTTCTTTTCTGTTGTGCAATAAAGTGTACTTGTATTGTGTTGTATTGTATTGTAAATAGTTATATATTCCCTATTCTACGTAAGAAACAAACCAACTAAAAAGTAGCAGACACTACTCGCCCTGTAACAAGATCAACAATAGTAGATACGCCGCTATACAATAGTGCATAGTAGCATCTACTAAAGGTGGACGGTGTCATACCCGACTATTGCAAACCTAGACCCTAGTGGTATAAATTGGCAGACAAAAACTTGTCTGGTATTAAATTTTTCGATTTTTACCCAACTGTCCAAAAAAGGAGGGTAATGTTCTTCGAGTGTATGTGACGCATTCTGTAACCTAAACGACTCAACCGATTTCGAAGTGCACGGTGTCGTTAGATTAGTCTTGAGTGTCATAGAATACATTCAACATGGTGTCGCAAAGGGTTTTTTGGTTTTTAAATACCCAGTTATTTTTATAGTTTCCGCTTTTATATAACAACCGTTTGATGTAGTGGTTAGAAACTCTGACTGCTATACCAAAAGATCGCGGATTCGAATCCCGATGTCCCAGGATATCTATATTAATAGTTAGATAATGATTTATGATATCCATTAAAACAAACGAATCATGAGTTTAGAACATTTTGCTCGCAAGCTTGATTATATAAATTAGATTTGTGTTGGCCAGAACTTTATTAATTATTGTAATTAGTAATGTGGAGCTACATAACTTCTGAAGAGCACCAAAGTATCAAAGTTTTTTTAATAACTATTGTCATTAACTAACAGTTAGTGTGGGGTAGGAATTAGTCGGGGTCTAATTGCTCGTTGTCTATCCCGACCGATTCCTCAGTACAGAACAGAAACTATTCTTCGACACGTCGGATCTCTCCTTCAATCCTCCAGCACATGTCATAATTGATCTCGCGACTGGCATGTTTGTAACCCTATGTTGATCCCCCTTCGGCCGCGTACGAAACCGGAGGTTCGTAACCAATTGCGGTAGAAGAAATAATCTACTTTCCATGAAACTAGTTTCCCAGCAATAGATTTTTTTCCTTACACGTTATTGGTTTCGACGTTGGAATTTCTATTGAAATAATGAATTACGAAAGCGAACTTTACATTCTTAATACGCAACTAAAATAGATTTTCAAAATGATATCAGAACCTCTTTAGATAATGATAGTACCCTCTCAAGATTATTGGCCGGTTATACTGTTAATGTCTCGTTTATTTCTCTTTATCGGTGTTATTTGCCTGTGGTGAATGAACATTTAGTTTATTTCTGATTTTTCATGTATAAAACATTTAAAAAGCTGGTATTGCAATTTACGTGAGTGAATATCAATAGAGGACGAAACAATATAAGTAACAACAGTAATATGGAGTTGATTAATAAGCTGATAATTACTGTGCACTGTAGTACTGACTACCTGACTACGCTCTGCACAGGCATAAGTTTACCCGACTGCACCTGATCAGCCAACTCTCATACGGTGCACTATAGTTATGTACTAACGACTGTCGCCAAACAGTGCGTTGTGTGGTTTCCATTTACATGACTAATTAGTTGGCTGCAAGCCAAGAACTAGCTGTTTGTATTAGAAGGTGCCGCGGTACAGAGCTCTACCTACCCTGATCGAGCTTACATGCTTTAGAAATCTGATTCAACGAGCGTGTTTAGTTATTCCTCGTTTATTCTATTATTGATTTCATGTCAAGTATTTCTCCGTAAGACTGCATTGCAATGCGTGGCAAGTAATTGAATTTCGTAATGCATTATTTCAACTAGATTAGAAATAATTTCTTTGAAATATTCCTTATTTATATCATTTCAATTTCGGATTAAAAACCAGACTTTTATATAATTTTTATTATAATTCTAGACGAATAATAGACTAATATTGTAAAATAGAAAGTTGTAATATCTTCGTTTAAAACATCTACATTTTTTCGTGATACAGGAGAATGAATATTTTATCAAATTGCCTTTGAGACAGATTTATTTCAACGAGGAGGATGGAGGCTATCATCGAAAGAACAAAACACACACTGAAAAGAACATAATGAATGAAAACAACAGAATAGAACGAGTAAGTGATTGAATACAAAGCTGTAAATAGAATTGCTTACTTAGATCTCAGCTCTTAATTTGATGAGTGATTGCAGATAGTCTCCCAAATAAATTGGGAGGTCCGCGTGTGCGTGCTTCCCCCTTCAGCCCCATTTTCACTTAACGTGTGAGATTGAATTCATAAAAAGAACTAAAATTTGTAAATATATTTCGTTTAAATTTTATTGTAATGAAGGTTTCCTTCCGAGGGTTTGCTGGAAGAAATCTCTTACAGAGATAAGCTCGCCTTTTGTGTATTGTGATTTCTGTCCTATGTTTGTTCAATGTATGTTTGTATACTTATATATGCAATAAAGTGTTAAATAAAATAAATAAATAATGACCTTGTCAATATTAGATGGATTATCTACTATATCTACTCCATTATATCTGCAGGTTGTGGTTTACCTCACAACAGCCACTGGACGTCCACTACCCAACATAGGCCTCCTGAGGTTTATTTAAAACGCCCTACCACCAACCAAACCAAGCACTAAACATGTACCACACTGAAAATCGAACCCGGTCGGGGTATTTTGTATACCTTAAGTTGTTTTACATTGCGCTACGGTGGCGGATAAAATAGTAACACTGTTGAAATCAAAATTCCCAAGATACTGTAATAAACTAACGTTTCATCATTTTAAGATAATTTTCATTAGAAAACAACATGTCATTAGCGATGTTAACAGAAGATGAAAATGTTGCTTGATTTAATAACTTATATCTAAAAAGGATGTTGCCATTTTAAACGGTGAAAAAATTACTAACATTATATTTTCAATTTTTATGTACATACAGGCTGATCTGAACAAACACGAAACAGTTTCGGGTTTTATTCGATCAACGATAATGCACTCAAATATAGGTATAATTACTGATTTATTACAGTCATTCACGAACCATTTTACTAACGACTTAAACGAGCATTAAGCTAGGGTTCATTTCGGCTAAAGTGAACCAGGTAGCGTGTTTAATGTAAACACGGAAACGATTGTGCTCGACATGCTGTAATGGGCAAACGTCCGGAGCTATGTATTTACCGGGTTATACAGTTTACTAAGCGCCTGTTGCCTGAACTATAAACACGTTTATTAGGGTTCGCAAAGAAAAGCGAAACCTTTATTGTATCACTAATTGCACAGAAAACGGGAATTGGAGACCAAACACAACAAATATGTTGTAGGTGAGACTCAAACTTTCTAACCAGACAAATTATTATAATAGGATTAATGTAAATAAACATTTGTATTAAAAGAAATACAAAAGCATGGACTCTCTCTATGACTATGATAGATAGAGAGTATCATCCTTTAGCAGACTGATCAGACATCGCAATGCTATTCAGACAGAATAGATAAACTTACGTTAGTAATAGGAAGTCTTTGAGAAGAACAATAGCTCCAATGAACGACTTGACTCTAGGTTTTAGAAGAAGAAGGGGTGGAGAATCATGTTTTAGAGTTTATGACAATTGTCGCTTTGTTCAATCAATTCTTCTGCAAAAAATTCTAAATCCTACAATCTTGGCGTCTTCAAGAATTTCTTTATGCAAATCGGGTTTAGCACTTGACCTCAATCACACCTGATGTTAAGTGAAGATGTGGTCGAGGGTGGAAACGTACTGACCCGGCAATCCCATCTAATTTGGGGGACTGGCTAACTTATTTCAATAAATTGATTGATTGAATCTGATGTTTTAGCCATCGACTCTCTAAGAAGAATTGATTCTTTTAGTAAATGTAATTCTAACATCTAACGTTAATTACAAAAATGTCCGATTGATTGAACTGGATATTAATCACAATACCAAACCAAACAAAACGATACCTGTAAATTTGTCATATACCATGTTTCAAATCACAATTATTATAAATATCCCTAAGTACATTTAAATAGACCTGCAGAGAACCATTAAAGTTTTATCTGCAATAAAGCTGAATTGCATTGTCTTGTGGTGTCTGCATTTCAGAGCAGTTTATTATTGTGTTAAAAATTTAAAAGTAACGCCTGGGGAGTATCTCAGCTCTTCTTCCTACTAAAGGAGCAATGAGACTTCAAAGCGAGTTTAGATAGGATTTCAATTTAAACTGGTGCGGTTAGTGTTTGAATTTAAACAAGATATGTACCTACTGTTTACAAAAATGTACAAGGCTTTATTGTATACCTGAAACCTGAAATTAATTTGGTCAGAAGCACGTATAGAATCGATTCCGGCTATAAAAATATGGGGATATGTTTTTTTTCTTGACTATTTATTTAAGCAAATAAATACCCCACAAGTGGAAACATGACAGTAACTAAATTCGCAACAATCCTTTATTTTATTTTTGTAGCCATATTGATTAAAAATTTGACGAGCGCGCCTCTGTACACTCGGCTCGCTAAATTAATCAGTTTAGTGATGGATGGAGGAATCACAAATTATGTATGTAATTAAGGCATTATAAACTGGGGTCATAAACTCTAAAATCAATTTTATTGGCCTGCCAAAGCGCTTGATTCATGGAATTAATTGAGAGATAGCGTAACATCAAATTTAGTACCTGTCGGAATACCGGCGTGATTATGCATAACATTATTGGCGTTATTGGACAGAAATTAGGTTGGTTTAATAGCAATATTACTGTGTTTTGGATTAATCGAGGCCATTTCGTGTAAATTTTACAAGGGTCGTTATGATTTACGAGCAAAAACACGCGTTTATAAATCTGTGAGCTTACCATGAAAATATTTTCCGATATATCGAACTCGAATAAAGGTTTTTCATTTGGTTTTTTCTACCAGTGTCTACGACAAGTTCGAAAGATTATGTAAATCGTTTCATGATAAAAGAAGATAATAAAAAATATGTATTTATTGTCTACCCAGTACAAAAAGGCATTTTAACACGTTCGGAGACAACCCGGCCCCTCAACATACATACATAAAGTCACGCCTATTTCGCGTAGAGGTAGGCAAAGGCCACACACGAACGACGTTATACATACATACATAATGTCACGCCTGTTTCCCTTAGGGGTAGGCAGAGACCACAGACTATAACGACGTTATAGCAATTAAGTATGTAACTTTGTGTAATTGGTGTTGCGGGTGTCCATGGGCGGCGGTGATTGCTTTCCATCAGGTGACCCGCATGCTCGTTTGCCGCCCTCTCATAAAAAAAAAAAAAAAAACTAGTTATAACTGAAATACAAAAAATATAGAAGAGATGTGATATTTTATTTACAAAAAAAGATCATATAACATAACAATTTGCTATGACACTAGGCTGAGCCTATATTATGGCTGCCAACAACTATAAACAGACTTGAGGATGGACACAACCTCAGCAAGCACAACAGATATGCCTGTGGCAGGTGATTGTCTATCAAGGCGGCTTCCACTAACATGTGTGTGAGATCTCGCTAATGTACGTGTTACAGACGTGTCGATTTCGGTATTTAACCGTAGCGTAATGGTTTACTGCAACATTAACGCATATCGCTTAGTCAGCGCCGAAACCAATGTAATAAATAGGCTTATTCACAATTAAAGGGCCTTGTTCGTGCAACATCACAATAGACAACGAGTCTTATTTACGGAACCCTCCGTCCTTCAATCAACCACCATCTAAATTACCACATGGCGACCAACTACTTTATCACATAGCGACCCTGCCAGGATAAAAAAACCACCGGCTGATTTCAGAACTTCTTTCTTTCTGAAGTCGGCTAAAAATACTAAAAGATTCGCAATTGGTTCTTTTATGCGATAGACGATAGCGGGGACTGTCTAATAATCGCGCACCTCATTAAGTGTACTAAGTACTAACCTTTGATTTTAAGCTTTTACTAACAAAATGGCTCTTGTTATTCGAAAATAAACATTTTTATTTTTATTTTATTTACCTATTCATTTTTCTCTTACTGCCAGCATAACGTGAAATTGCTACGGCTACTGTGTATGTATGCAGAGGCATGTGTGTCAGACAAATTGACTGACAGCTGCTTAATTGTTTGACCTGCCGTCGTCTGACCAACCGCTTAGTTATTGATTGTCATTGTTTGGGTTAATTCGAGAATAATTAATTGGTAAGTCTATTTTCCTTTCAAAATTACAAAAACACAAGACTCCTAATATATAAAATGTGAAACACATACACTCCCCAAGTCCAGAATCGACCTGTTTCGAAAAACAAATGAACATTAGTAAAAAAAAAAATGAAAACAATAATTTAACAATCGCAACAATCTAATATATGAAAAACCAATTTTTTTATGAATTAAGTAAATCTTAAATTAAAATTCTTAAAACTCGATCTGATAATCATTTTATTGTTTTTTTTTTATGCACAACGGGTTTGTACTTGACCTCAATCACACCTGATGTTAAGTGAAGATGAGGTCGAAGATGGAAGCGTACTGACCCGGAACCCCCAACACATTTGGGGGACTGGCTATCTTATCTCTGACAACCGGAACACAACAACGCTATTAACATTGCTGCTTGGCGGCAGATTTAGATAAGATGGTGGTAGCTAGCCAGGCGGGCATTTAAAATGCCCTACCACCAACCAAACCAAGTACTTTTGTTTTGTTATTACTATTGTTGCGACTGTCATACTAAAGATGGTTTGAGAATGGTTTACTTTGTATTGTATTGTATTGTATTGTTTACTTTGTATTGTTAACCGAAAATTTTTTCATCGAATTCGACTATGGTTCCTTGGGGAAAATCGTTCGTAATCAAGAGTGTATATTTTCTAAAGAATTCTATTACGTCATTCTTAAGTCCATATTGTTAATATATAATTTCACGACTAAATGGTGGAGGATAACTATCATGTGCTGATGGAATGTGTCCGTAACGAGGATTATAGAAAAGAAGTTGTTATATACAATAATATACGGGTATTAGGTGGTTGCAATTGGGCTCTAGTATACCCTGCGTCTCTAGCAGCCAAAAATATGTATAATTTATATAAAATTGCAGTGTGACGGAGGTATTGGCCGGCTAGTACATAAGTAAACTGTACCAATGGAGCGGCATAGTCGCTTTCGACTAAGCTTCTAAAAATAAGATTTAAAAAAAAAACGACTAAGTAATTTGGTCTAATTTTAGTGTGGTTTAAGTGTTTAATCCATGAACGTGAAAATTTCGTTGAATGAAATATAAATAACCGGTAATGGAGCTTCCATTGCGGTGGTTTGGAAATTGATGAGCGGGCTATATTGGTATAAGTACTTACCTAATCCGCTTAGCTCGCTGGACGCGAAACATGTGATTTTTACTAATATTAGTTCTCAAATAAAATCAAAATATATTAAACAACAATTATAAAATATTTGACAAATCCACCAAATATTATAAATGCAACAATTCGTAAAATATACGCTAGAATATAGGACACAGGATACATTTATTTGGATAAGGTGAGTAGTTCCCGTGGGATAAATGAATTATTTTCTATCACGACCGTTATCCCAAATGGGGTGGCTAGAGATATCCCAAACAAATCAAAGCATGAAACACACCCACGGTTTACAATGTATAGAAATGCACACGTGACGGGGGATGAGCCCGTCGCCTTTAAAACGTGCAAATCTATAAATGTTTTTTGGTGGAAAGTCCCTTAGTCGCCTTTTACGATACCCACAAGAAGAGACGGGTTGGCTCTATTCTATTTGAGTGCTGAAACCACACAGCACGTTAGTTACACGTTACACATAAAAACTAAATTATAAAAATTTATACTAATCATAAAACTT
Source organism: Oegoconia quadripuncta (assembly GCA_949316235.1). Classification (NCBI taxonomy): domain Eukaryota; kingdom Metazoa; phylum Arthropoda; class Insecta; order Lepidoptera; family Autostichidae; genus Oegoconia; species Oegoconia quadripuncta. Next base: position 15,682,302 of record OX438755.1, on the reverse strand, counting down.
CCTGCAGTGTTATAGTATATAACTCGAAGTTTTTGTTATTATTGACTGGATACGCGTTTGATCACAATCTCACTTGATGGATAGTGACGATGTTGTCGAAGATGAAGGACGTGATCCCAGTAAACGCCTATTCACTCTACTCTTGAAGATCCCAGGGTTATAGGGCGTGTCCATTCTAAGTATTTCTTTTTTTTTTTTCACAGAATCCACAGCACTCCGAGGTATTAGTTATATGTAATAACAGATAACGAGTTGTTACTACCAAAATCAGGATATATATTTCTTAAACACCAATTATGTACCTGTGCAATCAATATCGTAATTGTACTTTTTGATATTTTGGTGAAGAAAACTAAATACATTTTTTAGTTATATACATAGTCAATTCCTTTACATCAACAACTGTACCGACACTAGCTTGCCTATTGATGCAATTCTCATTTTCTCTATTGAGAGGATCTCATCAAAAAAATCCACCTAATATTAAAATAATGCGAAAATTGGAACGTTCGTATCTTTGTTTGTGGGTCTACGGGCTGCCTTTTAAGTTGTGTGGTTTGAAATAAGTATAGATAATCTAATAGATTATTACCATTGATTGTTTTTCAAAGAATCCTCCGCGATATTTAATACACTTTGTATGCTATCGAACCAGTTTTTAAAACATTAATTCCTCTCCGAAGTGGAGGTAGTCAAAATGGCCGATTTGTATGCGTCATCAGCTTCTTCGGGTGAGCTGAAACGTAGACCACGAAGGCTTTGCTTAATTTTGGGTAACGTAAAAAACGTTGAAATTCTAAATACCAGCGTTCTACAGTCCTAAGACATGGTGCTGCATCACTAAATACAGAAGTGATCTCCTCAAAGCACTGAAGTCGCGTTAATCCCCTTTGAAAGTTGTAGAAAATTATCGCATGCATATTTTCTTTTGATATTTTAATTTTTACAACCGACTTGTTTACAACAACTATTCGACTAATAGAAAAACATTCTTTTGTTTCCGAATTCTAAATCCAAAAAATGAAAAAGCCATATGTTTTTTTTTTAATAATCACGGGAGGTTTTTCAAACGACGCAACTTAAAAGGCAGCCTAGTATCACAGCGAAACTTCTATTTTGCAATGTTTGTCCAATTAAATATCTCCACAACGTGACATTTTATGACATTATGATATTTGACATTTTTATACATGTCCTTTATTTTTTATTTTTTTTTATATTATACTTCTTGTTGATTTCGAAACTTTTGTATAAAACTAACTTAATTAAAACACAAAGTAAAAAGCAAAAACATGGAAATAGACCCGAACACGCCCTTTACTCTCCATTACTATGAATAAAAAACGTGTTCGAGGTCCGAACCATGCGGGAGGGTGCCCAAAAGACTGGCGGCATTACCCAGTTGAATGGCAAGGCTAATTCGCTGCCCGAGTTAACCTGCCAGCTCTTAAATCTCTTGTCCTATATTGTATCCACAATCTAAAATCAACCAATAAAATTTCAAAAATCTAATCCGTTTTTTATTTTGTTTAATTCTAAATAATCTCTAGCCAGGTATACATTTCGGGAAATAATAATTGGGGGAACTTCCAAATTGCAAAATGTAAAAATGGCAACCACTGCGTATGACGTGCGTTGAAAATTTAATTAGTTCGGTACGCTGCCTCTCGAATGTACGGAAGTACAGTCGGGGGCATATGCACTATTCCGGCAAGTAACTAAGCAATAGGTAGTAGAGATAAACTAGGGTAGCAAGTGCAAATGTATACATAATATATGTGTAAATAAGTTTTGTGTGTACATGTGTCCGTGTATTAGATAACGCATGGATTCTAGACAGCTGTAAGCCTTTGTTCAAAAAGTATAAAATTCTTCCGTTACTTTGTATGTACATAAAAGATTCGTGTCTTTTTGTGAAAACCTATTTTAAATATTTTAATAAGCGTAGTGAGACTAGTGATAGACATACAAGAGCACAATACAGTAAGCTATTGTATAAACCTATAAGCACGACATTGGAACCTTCAAGAAACGAGCCTGCACCTTCCTCAAAGGCCGGCAACGCATCTGTGACCCTTTTGGATGTTGCGGGTGTCCATGGGCGGCGGTGATTGCTTTCCATCAGGTGACCCGCATGATCGTTTGCCGCCCCCTATTTAAAAAAAAAAAACCCTTGCCGCAAATACGTTTATGAAAATAATGTTTATAATATGTGTATAATATTGTATAACAATCTGCCTGACGAAATAAAATTAGTTAATGACAAAATGTTTAAAATTGATTGATACAATGGCTTCAGGCAAAGTGTTTCTATGATGTTAAGGAATATTTAAATTATCAGAATGCTATGTAAAGTGTCACAAATCATATTTTGCACATCTGCATGCAGATTGAATACATGATTCCTAAATAAAAAAAAAATCATATTATGACATACATACAAAACGTCACGACCTTAATCCCAAATGAGGTGGTCAGAGATATCCCAAGCAATAGTGTTTGGGTATACTAAACATTAAGAGTATAATCATTGAAACAACAATGTACACGTGACAGGGGATGAGTCCATCGCAGTTGAAACGTGCCAATCTATTGATGTTTATGTGTGGATTACGACATCTTACACGAATACCTTTAAAAAAATAGTTTTTTTAGCTTTTTTATTGACGTCTATTTTTCACGGACCGACACCGAAGTGTTCTTAACTAGGTGTTGATTCTGTATTCTGCTGTCAGATTTGCCGCAGCCTTGGACTTTAAGCCATGACCTTAAAGTTTAGATTCCTTTGGGATTTATGGTGCCAGTTACTGTGTGCTTACAATATAACATAGCTGTTCGCTTCACCAATTCCGGTATCGATCGCTAAAAAGAACACCTTGTTATTATTATTTTTTATTTTTTTTGGTTTTTGATTATACCTATTAATTTTGAATTTTAAGATTTGACGACCTGTTTGGTGTAGTGGTTAGAAACTCTGCTGCTGTACCAAAAGGTCGCGGGTTCGAATCCCGCTAGGGGCATATGTTTGTATGATGAATACAGACATGTGTTCCCGAGTTATGGATGTTTTTCATTTATATATGTATTTATTTACAAAAAAAAGGTATTTGTGTAGTTTATCAACCATCTGGTATCTATAATACAAGCCCAGTTGCTTAGTGTGGAACTAGATGGCGCTGTGTGTATGTGCAGAGATATTAATTTTATTTATTTATTTTAATCAGGTGATGTCCACTATTTGTATAAACATTTAAACTTCTTGCGGGCGATAAAGTAGTCAATTATAATTTAAAACTAAACAAGTACTTGTTTTTGTAAATACTTGCAGTAATTTGTCATAACTAGTTTCAATAGTTTCGTAGCCCAAGTTTAAAGTGAAGTCAAGTTTTCAATAAGAAGTTTTGCAAGCTATACTAAGATTGAACGAGGTCTCGCATGAATTTGAATTATGATACGCGTCTATAAAAGAGCTCTGAATAAATTCCTTTCAATTAGAAATAATGACGAATACCGAATTACAAAGAACAAAGGAGACCGGATACTCAATATTTTTTTCATCTGTGTGCTTTGAAGAGTTCGATATCATATTTCACATTGAGTCGCGCATTTCTCAGAAGCGAGGTAGCTGGGTTATTTTTTATGTGGCTTTTAAGATAACAACTGAGCTCAAATTGGAGAAAAGAATTACTACTGCCCACGATTAGTATCCTTCGAACTCGACTCTTTCGAACTCAACTGAGGTATTAACATGTGTTGCATACAAGTAATTAATGATTTGGAAGTTTGGTAATTTCCCTGGCTCTCTTATCCTATTTCTTTTTTAATTAGTCTGGGGTCCAATGTAGCAATAGAGTCACGTCGGGTACCGTCTATATTCAGTAGGCGCCGTGTTGTGTACCACTGTTGATCCTGGCTTATAGGAGTTACAGTGGGAGGAGTGTGGAGACGGGATTGGCTCTCTTATTGGAATACAACAATAGATATCGCTGTTGTGGCATTTGCAAAATAATACTGGAAATCTCATATCGTTTTGTTAGAGTTTCGTGCCGACAAGGTAGACACTAAAAACGAACCTTGTGATCTCTCTGTGGTATCTGTCTGGCTGTCTGTCTGTTATATCTGTTTACCCCTTCCACCTATGATTACGTACGCAACCACCTTTGGCCTCATCTTCACTTAACATCAGGTGTGATTGAGGTCAAGTGCTAACCCGTTGTGCATAAAAAAAAACCCCAGGAACTACCTACATAATTTATTAGCTATTACTTTGGAAAAGATATGATAATAATAATTTATATTAATTTGCAATTAGACCCCCTAGGTCGATAATGGGCGATTTGAATTTAAAAGTCGAGCAAAACGATAGAGTTTCGATAATGAGGGAGGGCCTTATTTATCTAAAGGTTTTATAACTTATTGTTTAAATTACTAAACAAATTTCATAACCCATTGTATATATTTACAACATACATAAAATAAAATAATTTACTAATAAGATCAACTAAACTACTTACACTATACACCAAATTTCGGAATATAGAAACCTTGAAAATAGAAGAAACCAATCAAACTAAATACCCCAAACTGCTTATTCAGCACCGAAATCTAAGCAAGGTAGAAAACGTGTTCACGATCGATATTTTTATTATTATTTTTTTAATTCCAACTTGCGAAATGTGCAAATAAATTACAGCAAATTTTACGAACAAATTTATATTTTAAAAAGTGGCCCGATACGGATTTGGCCGATTTTAAATTTAATATTTCGTTAAAAGCGATCGTGTCATTTTAAAAATTCAGTGGAACGTCAACTTGAAGCATTTTTTCCGGTATTCGTCATGGATGCAAACAAGTAAAAACTCAAACATTCCATATCGGCCTGTATCCGGTGATATTTGAATCGTCGGATTGGAGCTCGGGTGCATCGCTGCAAGTTACATTCCTCTCGAATCCGGATATATTCGGGTGAGATTTTTATTTGCAATTCATTCGGTCGTGCTGCTGAGATAAGCCGTGATACTTTTTACTACTCTCATATGAAAATATGAAATACTGTAAAATTGGGGCCGAATGTATGAATGGGTAATGAATTCGGTAAATGGAAATTTGTATTTACAGAAATCCTTTAATGTGTAATTATATGACGCGGGAATTACTCACTTTGTAGCGATTATAATACCCTCTTATAATTTGATGAATTATTTATTTTTATATTCACTTTACTCACTCATTCCCTAATCTGTATAATTACACAACCGAACCTAACTATTCAATCGCGATCCGGATCGAAGGACCATGTTCCCACCTACAGGTCGTCCCAGAAATAAAGCGAGACGATACCAAAAGAGCGTCGGTGGCTCAGCGGTTAAGACGCGGTCTCCCAAATTGGGAGGTCCGGGTTCGATTCCCACGCAGGCCATGTACCAATGAGTTTTAACTTTAATTTAATTTAATTTAATTACTTATGTGCATTTATCCGACTGCTCTTAAACGGTGAAGAAACACATCGTGAGGAAACCTGCATGCCTGACAAATAGAAATTCAAGGGCATGTGAAATCCTCAACCCGCATTGGGCCAGCGTGGTGGACTCGATTATACGAGGGAAGGCCTGTATTCCTGCAGTGGATGTTTACGGGCTGATGATGATGATATCACGCTCTATTAGTACGAGTATCACATTGGTATATTTTCACTGATCGCGAAAATTTAACTAAAATAAAATACATTTTACTTCGCAAAGACCGAAACGATAGGGCGTTTTAAAATGCACCAACGCCATCTAGTGATAAACTTAAGAAATATATCTACAAAACTCAATCAATATCTGTGACTTACCTATCAAATTTCAAGCAAATCTGTTCATCCGTTTCGCCGTGATTGAGGAACAAACTAAGAAACATTCAAACTTTCGTTGCAATAGAAATAAGTTGGATTGGATGAGTTGGATTAATTGGATTTTGTTGGATTTTTTTTTTATTAAAAATGGTTTCGCGTTTGACTACAATCTCATCTGATGGAAAGTAACGATGTAGCCGAAGATGTATCACGCGCACCCAGTAAATGCCTATCCACTCTAGACTTGAAAATCCGAAGGTTGTAAGTGTCGGGAAAAACCGACGCGGGCAGTGATGTGGGATATAACATAAATTTTGATCAAGCAAAACCTACTGAATGTTCAATTGAACACATGTTTTCTTTTTTCGCGATTTGTGAGTTGGTTCCATAGTAAAAGTAGTTTATATTCATGAGTTATATGATGACATAGATTTTTCAAGTATAACAATAATTTATACCAACCCCCTAAAATTATCAGTACCACCTACCTAGTTCTGAGATGCAATTTTTTTTTTCACTTTTGTTATAAAATGCTTCATATCGTCTTCTTGGAGATTAAAAATCCCAATGCGAAAGAAATTCTACTTACCTGATAGGTGATATTTTATTTTCTCTTAAAGCAGCATAAAGATTCATCCTGGTGTATTTCGCATTCCATTACTTTAAACCACCCGGGGTTTACAGGGGATCCCCTCTTCTATAACTTTCGAGACGCTTTTATTGTTATGGCAGACAATAATTATCAGCCGCAAACATCGTGAATTTCTTTACGCCTTTTTTCTACAAAGTTTCAGAATTTTACTAGGGGGACATAAACGTTTGGAATTTATTGGCCATTCGTGGAGTTCTTAAACAAAACAACTTTTACACTGTTCGGTTTACGCTTCAACTCATAAATTCCGAGGGAAAAATAGATAAAAAATTTTACCTTTCGAAGAAAGAAATTAATTTTACTGCACCTAGTCAAAATAAACATACTAAATGGAATTGGAAACATTGCGCCAGGGAGAAGGAATATTGGTTTAACAAAATGTATAACGAACATTTTCCTGTTGAAATGTAAGTTGTAGCTATGCTATTACTTATTTACTTTATATATATAAGTTTATATATATATATATATATAAGTTACTGAGTTATTACTTTGCTATTGCAAAGTAACTAGTTTAAATTAGGACGCATTGAGAGCATCGGTGGCTCAGCGGTTAAGACGCGGTCTCCCAATTTGGGAGTTCCGGGTTCGATTCCCACGAAGGCCATGTACCAATGAGTTTTTAAATTTAATTTAATTTAATTTAATTTAATTACTTATGTGCATTTATCCGACTGCTCTTCAACGGTGAAGGAAAACATCGTGAGGAAACCTGCTTGCCTGAGAAATTTAAATTCTAAGGCATGTGAAGTCCCCAACCCGCATTGGGCCAGCGTGGTGGCCTATGGCCGATACTCCCTCATATACGAGGGAAGACCTATATCCCTGCAGTGGGATGTTTACGGGCTGATGATGATGATGATGAGGAAGCATTGAATTACTTTGTAAATGATGGAAACTTCCTTGTCCCTTTCTCTATCACACATTATAGGTGAGGACGACAGAATGCCTTTTCTTTTTCCAAATACATTTTATCATCCGCCATCTTAGTACTCACTCTTATCATACCCATGTCATGTTTCATAGAATCCTGGAATTTAGGAATTAATGCTGCCTCCGTCACTTCGTTGATTGGACCACATCTTTTTATAAGTAGACTAGCAGCTGCCCGCGACTTCGTCCGCGTAGACTACATGAATCAACACTTTATTACTTTCCCACGGGAATACATTCAGCAGAAAAATTACCATGTAGAGTTTATCTCAAACAGGAAAAGACCCTGGGCAGATAACAGGTATGTGGAACCATGTTGGTGTTTTGCCAGGTAAATGAATTAAGACAGGGATCCATTAAAAGACCTTTCTGAAAAATTCTGGTTTATATTTATTAAAGTACTTCCTTATAAACAACATGTTGTCCAATATAGACTTTTTGGTAGCAACCCCACCCCTGTCTCAACCCTAGAGGGTTAACTTAAAATAAATGTCATTTTCATAATCAACATCCCATAAAACCTAAATAACGACACCAATATCGATTTTATGGTTTTAACCCCCATTTCACAACCCAGGGAGTTGTTTTTCGAAAAATCTCAAAACACGTATTAGCTTATTTGTTCCTAGGAGTACTATTGTGAAGTTTGGAGTCGAGTCGTGGAGAAAATAGTCGAAATGTCCAAGTTATACTGTTTCTTTATACAAACTTCCCACCCCTGTTTCACCCGTTTAAGGGTGAATTTTGAAAAATCCTTTCTTAGTGCTCCGCTAGACCTCGTAAGGAACCTACGTGCCAAATTTCGAAACTCTATTCACCCCTTTGACTTTGACTATGAATTTTACTTTTCGACTTTCAGCCTTCGACTTTGAGCCTTCGAATTTGAGCCTTCGAATTTGAGCCTTCGTCTTTGAGCCTTTGACTTTAAGCCTTCGACTTTGAGTCTTCGACTTTGAGCCTTCGACTTTGAGCCTTCGACTTTCAGCCTTCGACTTTGAGTCTTCGAATTTGAGCCTTCGACTTTGAGCCTTCAACTTTGAATTTCGAATTTGAATCTTCGACATTGACACTTCGACTTTGACTCTTCGACTTCGACACCAATTTGAATTTGTGATTTCAACCCCTACCACTATCGCAACCCGTAAGGGGTTAGCTTCAAAATAAATGTCATTTTCGCAATCAACGTCCCAAAAAACCTAAATAACGACACCAATATAGACTTTTTTGGTATCATCCCCCACCCCTATCTCACCCCTAGAGGGTTGGCTTAAAATAAATGTCATTTTAATAATCAACATCCCAAAAAACCTAAATAACGACACCAATATCGATTTTATGGTTTCAACCCCCATTTCACACCCCAGGGGCTGTTTTTCGAAAAAACTCAACTCACCCTTATCTTATTCTCTAACCCCAAGGGGTTAGCTTCAAAACAAATGGCATTTTCGTAATCAACGTCCCAAAAAACCTAAATAATGACACCAATATTGACTTTTTTGATATCAACCCTCACCCCTATCTCAACCCTAGAGGGTTAACTTAAAATAAATGTCATATTCATAATCAACATCCCATAAAATCTAAATAACGACACCATTATCGATTATATGGTTTTAACCCCCATTTCACACCCCAGGGGGTTGTCCAATATAGACTTTTTTGGTAGCAAACCCCACCCCTATCTCAACCCTAGAGGGTTAACTTAAAATAAATGTCATTTTCATAATCAACATCCCATAAAACCTAAATAACGACACCAATATCGATTTTATGGTTTTAACCCCCATTTCACAACCCAGGGGGTGTTTTTCGAAAAATCTCAAAACACGTATTAGCTTATTTGTTCCTAGGAGTACTCTTGTGAAGTTTCGAGTCGAAAATAGTCGAAATGTCCAAGTTATACTGTTTCTTCATACAAAGCTTCAACCTGTTCAAACCCCTGTTTCACCCCCTTAAAGGGTGAATTTTGAAAAATCCTTTCTTAGTGCTCCCCTAGACCTCGTAAGGAACCTACGTGCCAAATTTGGAAACTCTATTCACCCCTTTGACTATGACTATGACTTTGACTAAAACTTTGACTATGACTTTGACTATGACTTCAACTATGACATTGACTACGACTTTGACTTTGACTATGACTTCGACTATGACTTTGACTATGACTTTGCCTATGACTATGACTTTGACTATGATTTTGACTATGACTTTGACATGACTTTGACTATGAATTTTACTTTTCGACTTTGAGTCTTCGACTCTGAGCCTTCGACTTTGAGCCTTCGTCTTTGAGCCTTCGATTTTGAGCCTTCGACTTTGAGCCTTCGACTTTGAGCTTTCGACTTTGAGTCTTCGACTTTGAGTCTTCGACTTTGAGTCTTCGACTTTTAGCCCTCGACTTTGAGCCTTCGACTTTGAGCCTTCGACTTTCAGCCTTCGACTTCGAGCCTTCGAATTTGAGCCTTCGTCTTTGAGCCTTTGACTTTGAGCCTTCGAATTTGAGCCTTCGACGTTCAGCCTTCGACTTTGAGCCTTCGAATTTGAGCCTTCGACTTTGAATTTCCAATTTGAATCTTCGACATTGACACTTCGACTTTGACTCTTCGACTTCGACACCAATTTGAATTTGTGATTTCAACCCCTACCACTATCGCAACCCGTAAGGGGTTAGCTTCAAAATAAATGTCATTTTCGCAATTAACGTCCCAAAAAACCTAAATAACGACACCAATATAGACTTGTTTGGTATCATCCCCCACCTCTATCTCACCCCTAGAGGGTTGGCTTAAAATAAATGTCATTTTCATAATCAACATCCCAAAAAACCTAAATAACGACACCAATATCGATTTTATGGTTTCAAACCCATTTCACACCCCAGGGGGCTGTTTTTCGAAAAATCTCAACTAACCCTTATCTCATTCTCTAACTCCAAGGGGTTAGCTTCAAAACAAATGGCATTTTCGTAATCAACGTCCCAAAAAACCTAAGTAATGACACCAATATTGACTTTTTTGGTATCAACCCCCACCCCTATCTCAACCCTAGAGGGTTAACTTAAAATAAATGTCATATTCATAATCAACATCCCATAAAATCTAAATAACGACACCATTATCGATTATATGGTTTTAACCCCCATTTCACACCCCAGGGGGTTGTCCAATATAGACTTTTTTGGTAGCAACCCCCACCCCTATCTCAACCCTAGAGGGTTAACTTAAAATAAATGTCATTTTCATAATCAACATCCCATAAAACCTAAATAACGACACCAATATCCATTTTATGGTTTTAACCCCCATTTCACAACCCAGGGGGTTGTTTTTCGAAAAATCTCAAAACACGTATTAGCTTATTTGTTCCTAGGAGTACTCTTGCGAAGTTTCGAGTCGAAAATAGTCGAAATGTCCAAGTTATACTGTTTCTTCATACAAACTTCCTACCCCTGTTTCACCCCCTTAAAGGGTGAATTTTGAAAAATCCTTTCTTAGTGCTCCCCTAGACCTCGTAAGGAACCTACGTGCCAAATTTGGAAACTCTAGACCCAGCGGTTTGGCCTGTGCGTTGATATGTCAGTCAGTCAGTCAGTCAGTCAGTCAGTTTCTTCCTTTATATATATTTAGATGATTAAAACATGTGTAAACATGCCGCTATTATTTCTTTTCTTTCATCGTCGCCGTCTCGCCTGTTAGTGTGCTCGAGGCGTTAGCTACAATATGCAAACGAAGGAAAAATTTCCACTCTATTCATTACTAAACGTGACAGGAGAACATCTTATTCATTTTGTTCCACGAGTTCTTGAACGTTTTATAGAAAAAGTAGCCACTTTTTAATACCTATTCGGTGGAAATGGAAAAGAAAACTATTTGCATAGTACTTCTGAATAAAAAGTAGCGGCTTAAAAACCACCCTGCTCAACCGTGTGGATGAGGCTGAGCGTCACGTGGTGTCCCCGAATGCGAGATCACGAACTCAATTCAGATTGTGGGCTGGCAACAATATACCGATCGAGATAGGGCTAGGTCCGTGACAGCACAGCAGTTATATAGTCAGTGCTGCAAATTGGTTCAAACTTACAATTTCGATTTCAAGTACGTGATTCATGTGAAACATTATGTCAATGACCGTCTATTTCGTTTTTGTCTTCATCTACAACCTTGGGATCTTTAAGAGCAGGGTGAATAGGCATCTACTGAGATCGCATGCTTCATCTTCGGCCACATCATCACTTCCCATCAGGTGAGATTGTGGTCAAATGCGTATCCAGTTAACCATAAAAAAAAAAAAATTCATACTCATTCGTGATATCCTCAGTCAAATTTTATGTGATGGCAGCGACAAAGATGTGATATTGTCATTAAATTGGTATTAAATTTAAATTGGTATAAAATAGGTACTATTGATTTGAAGTTACGTTATTTAAGATTTTTTTAATGCGAGTAATTCTCTGCAATTTCCGTTATTAAGATTTATAATCCTAATTATTGAATGCGCATATTAACTCAATAAAACGGGTAAAATTATACGTTTACTGTGAACAGAAAAGCGTTACATCTGCCTGTTACCCCTGTATCCAACCAACAATGCTTTTAACTTTTTAATTAGTGGTTGGACATGCGATGTCATCCCAGAACACGGTAACGTGGCACCAATCTTTTCATGTATTTTTAATGCTCGTCGAAAAACGACGTATCTTATTTATTTGACGGCGTTATGGTGTATATGTGTGCGTTTTAATTTGAGTGTAGTTTTTTCTATATTTAAGATTAAACTAAGGGGCAATGTTCTTAGCTATGTTTGATAAAAATAGCTTCATCCGTTTCAATGATACTTAACTTTTGACACAGTTCTTTTATATGGTATCTGTAGTTCATGACACTCTTACTATAGACACCAGTCTCCATAGTAGTGGATTAATAATGATTGTATTAGTCTAAGCTTATGGTATACTGCGCTAAAACTATTTGCGTTCTTTTGGAGAAAATAAATTTATTTCTATTTATTTATTTATATACCGGGATGATAATATTATGATTATTTCCTCGGGGGTATTCTGAATTTTCAATTTATTTCTATTTTAATATACTACACTCACTACCATGATGCATAAAATAAAATAATACTTGCGGCTGTCCTTTCTGCTTTTACATCTAACTATACTGTTCAAAACAGCTTGGTTAGGCTGTTGGTTCCTTCCATACGAAACATACTTTCATCACATCTCGGTAGTTGTAGATGCGATATCAGGCCTTGGACTTCACACCAGAATACAGCAATACGGGCAATGATGCTTGGCGGCAGAAAGATTAGAGTATTCTAAATTTTATGATAAATTTAAACTTATTAAAACAAATTTACAGGACCGTGAGAATTGACGTAATAGAGACGAGGACAATACGTAACATTCTAATACCTACCAGTTACAGCTTTGTTTTATATACAACACACATTTACATTTAGTCACATTTTATATACAATGCATATTTCTGTAACAATTTTGTGTATAATAAAGATATTAAGATATTAAGTTTGTATAATTTTCTTCGTAGAGCTAGTCTTACTGCTTGCTTAATACACTATGGTGACAGTTCGGTACGTGTTACATTTCTACAAGAGTATGATACTTTTTTTCCAAATTGCACAGTTCCGTGATCCGATCTGGAATTGAATATTCCATGTTATACGAAGTGTCGGCTTTGTGGGTTGACAAGGAACATTGTGTTCGGGTTTAAATTAGAATCACAAAAGAATTAATTTAGTCGTTGATACACATAGTGAATCAAGGTGGAGCCGTTATAGTTTGTTAGTTGTGTTGCCTTGCATATCCCTACTGTTTGGGCAGAGACTCATTTCATTAGAAGAGAGAATGGGTCATAATCCACCACGGTGCCCAGTAGTGCGGAGATTTGTATCAGCCCAGTGGCCACCTGACAATCAGTGTTTTAAAGTACGATTCACACAAAACTGGCCGCGTGGGAGCGCAGTTTACTATACGGTAAATTATGGGTCTGTACAATACTTAAATTTAATATTTGAATGTCACGCGTATTCAGTTGAATACGTCGGCTGCAGTCGGCTCCGACCGGCCGTCGTGGCATTCGAGCACACTTATCCGCGTGCGCTCGGCCGGTCGGCTCCGATCAGCCGGCATCGCGTGCGCTTGGATGCCGTCGGGGCGTTCCCTCATGCCGTATTTTGTAATTCGCATTCAAGTTGTGGAAACTAAAAGATGCGGGAGTATACCGACGGATGCGCGCGTATTCCAGCGCATACGGGCATTCCAGCGTATGCGAGTATTGGGGTGGACACTGCCGGCTACTGCAGCATGCGCGCGTATCCGTTTCTATCCGTTCCGCAGCGCCTCGGTGCGCTCCGACGCGGCCCGTTTGATGTGAATTGAAAACACGACCGACTATTAAATTGCCACTAGTAGCCACCCATCCAAGGTTTGGCCGCGCCAAACATGCTTGACTTCACTAATCGAAGACGAATAGCTAATGCAACTGCGCCACGCCTACCTACTTGAGTTGGTTAATTTGATTTCAATATGGATAATTTGCATACGGCATTGACAAGTTAATCAATTATTCTCATTGTTTTTCCGTTATTCTCCTCTCTCTATATTTTAATACTTAGTATAGCTACTATAACGGCCAAGCTCGTCGACCTGTTTACAAAGTAAATATTTTACTTAACATAAATTTGTGTAACTTGGAATTTATAATTTTCGTATTATAATAATACCTCAAGTTATATTTACAGGCAAGTAGGTAAAGAAGTTTGAGTTATACAATTTATAGAAATAAATAAAGAAAGGGGATATAATTGGAAATATTCAGTTCTCAAGAACCATTGATTGCCCATCGTTAAATGGAGCTGGGCCTCATGGTCTCTCAAAGAAAACCAAGTAACCTCAAAGCTACGAGTACAGTTAAGCAGCAGGAGCAAGGGAGCTTCAGCGGATTGAACTCTATTTAATAAAATTACAATTTATAAAGAAATTGATGTCAATTATGTTTTGATATTCCCATGGAATCGTAACTGACCTCTATTCTAAATAGAATACCAATCGAAAATGACATTGAGTTACTTATTTATTACAAACTATTAGTTTCAAAATCATCTGTGGGTAATGTCGCTGGGTGTACGCACAATCATAATTTGTCAACTTTCTTAAGTAACATGCAATGTATACCTGTTTGTTATCCTTAATAAAATAAAAAGAACTAACCATTCAGTGATTGACATGTACAGTCACTCATCCTTTTCAATCCTTCAGTCACGTCAGGGGTGAGCAATTATTTAATTAGGGTTATTTCTCATTTCAACATGTACCCGACGCGACGCCGTGACCGGCCGAATAAGCAGCTGATTAAAATTCCACCCGATTAATCCGTAAACAAGGGCCGTCTCAATCTGGACCGACTTTTTGTGTTAATTAAATTCCTTGTCTTGACTCTTGCAAGTTAATTCGGCTGATTAACGAGGTTGCTGCGACGACTGCCTTGATCTGTAATTCTTTTTTGTATTTAATTATTAGGATTATTTCACGCGGTGACAATTTATTTTGTTTGCTTGGACCAATACAAAGATTATTGCGAGTATATCTCTCACATGATCTTCTACCGGCATCACGAAAGTGAATATCGACTTACAATTTTTTGTCTTCCTTTCGAGATCAAAAGACACAGACGTAGTCCAACGGATTAGTACCTAAGTTGAAGTGGCAATAGGCTGGTTACATCGCATGGAACATCAGTTCCATGGCTATCAGGCCACTGATTCTAGATTCTAGAGTGCGGAGACACAAGTTACCAAAACAGGTATAATTATTATGAATGACAAGACGCTAAGTATTTGCACATTACCAATTAAAGTAGAAGATAACATCACTTCTACAATTCTTCCTAGACCATTGTTTGCAATAGAAAATTACAACCACGGCTAATAGCATATAAAGTGAAATTAAAAATTTATTTGTTTCTTAGAATACAAAATTATCATTCGTATAAACGTCAAAAGATTACTTCCATTCACAACGCTAATTCCGCAGAGAACAACGCACAAGAAACTCAAAGCTCATTTGTGTTTAATAAAACAAAGAAAAAAAACAATTTACAGACCCAGTAGAAATTTATTAATAACTAATTACTTATAATACACAATTGAAAAAATATCATATAGAAAAAATACGCCGTCCAACTCGCTTCCGTGAGGCATGGTACCTAGTACGCTAGCGCTATTGCCCCACTGACTGCATATGCTCAGCTGTTGAGCAAAGTAAGCACCAGAGATATCTCCAGAGGCGTGGAGTAGTCTAATGGATAAATCCTTTTTATTTATTTTTGTTTCACTGCAAACGCCGCAAACTCGTGGTTTATAGTGATTAACGCATATTTACGGCGCTTGTGACTTTGAGGTTGATCAGCCGCTCTTTGCACAGTATATGCGATGGTGCCAAAGTATGTGAGATACTCTGCCCCAAGCACCAGGGTACTAAGATGGTTCCATCAGGTCTTTCTCTGTCGTACCTGAAAAAACAAAAAAAAATACGGACTGAATATTTGAAGCGTTTATAAAGTAGATACTTGCTAAATAATCTAAATGGAAATTTTATAATAGTTATTGAACTACAATAACATCAGATAGGTATATACTTTAGTAAATGAATTGGACCGTATTTTGCATTTCTGACGAAATTTCCAATAAACATTACAAGTTTATAACAAGACCACTCTTAAAATAGGCAAAGGATCTTGGCCAACTCAACCGGGTATAATCTAAAATTGTTTTCAGCTTTTCTAAAGAGAAATCTTGGAAAGACGAAAGTAAAAAAAATAGTCGC
Source organism: Oegoconia quadripuncta (assembly GCA_949316235.1). Classification (NCBI taxonomy): domain Eukaryota; kingdom Metazoa; phylum Arthropoda; class Insecta; order Lepidoptera; family Autostichidae; genus Oegoconia; species Oegoconia quadripuncta. The sequence continues at coordinate 15,666,036 of OX438755.1, read as the reverse complement.
CGTGTTTTTAAACGGGTAATTAAAAAACGCTACGCGTCCCTGAAGTCTTTACCACAACAGGCGTCAAGTCGAGGCTTTTGGGCTCTCAAAAGTTAAATGGCTCTTTTCACTTTTGATTAAACTAAACAGAGACCTCGGTGATTGCAGCCTTCATTAATTTGAGTGTCGGCTCATCGAAGTTATAATAGCCTCTTCAGGGGATCTAGAGAGTTATCATTCTTGCCGACTCCCGTTTGACTTGCCGAAACATTTGTTTCATTCGGGGTGTTAGTAGCCAATGCGAACCCATAAATAATAATGACAAATGAACGATTATTACCTTCAGTTTTATTTCTTTCGAAGGGATTTCTCCAGATAACCGACTTCGTGGATCAATATAAACAATATTACGCTACATAAACATGTCGTCTCAACGGGGTAGATATTTTTTGAAAAATAAAAACTATAAACTATAAAACTATTTAGTAGGTAGGTAAGTACTTGATTGGTGGTAAAGCATTTTTAAATGTTCGCCTGGGTAACCACCACCATCTTGTAGCATTGTTCTTTCGGCAGTTTGAGATAAGATAGCAAGTCTCCGTAATAAAATCGATAAGTAATCTGAAAGTTTAAAAGTAATGTTAGCCTTGTATTTCTGTCAGCGAATAAAGTTATTCTATTCTATTCTGTTCTGTTCTGTTCTATTCTATTCCTTAACATTTTATTTATATTTTTATTATTCAAACAATAGAAAAACATATTTATATTCTTTATTGCACCAAAATATTACAGAGTACAAACAATAGGTCACGTACAAAGGTGGACTTATCTCTTTAAGAGATCTCTTCCAGTTGGTTTAGCAGTAAATTGTGTGCAAAAGAAAAAATCCTATAACGAATAATAAAACAAATAAAAAAAGAAAAGATAACTGAATAATAAACTTACAATAAATATATTTATAATTTATTAATTGATTGATTTTTACTACTTTTCTTAGCTGAAAATTCGTCTTCCATGATATAACGATAGCAGTTTACTAGAACATTTAAATTTATATGCTACGTCGAGTCAGTAACAAAAGGAAGAGAGAATACATAGAAATATACGATTTTTTTTATGATTAACTGGATACGCGTTTGACCACAATCTCACCTGATGGGAAGTGACGATGTGGCCTATGAAATAAATTTATTCACGATGAAAAATTTATTAAAATAAACGACCTGAAATCCGGAAATATTTGCGTGGGGCACTGTTTTTTGAATGAGGGCAAAAAAGGATGGAAAAGGCCCTTCGAAAAATATAATACTAGGTATACGAAAAATATAAATAGTAAGAAAAAATATAGAATCGTTTAAGAAAAATAGTGATATACATAATGTAAATACCAGATATAAAAATAAACTTGCTGTTCATGCCAGCCGTTTACACAAAGTCACTAAGTCATTTAAGGGGCAATGTATACGCTTTTATAATAAGGTTCCAGTGGACATTCAAAATTTACCTTTAAATAAATTAAAAACCATCATAAAACAGACATTATTTACCAAAGGCTATTATAAAATTTCTGACTATCTGGATGATAAGCAAGCATGGACATAGACCGCTCGGCGATATTCAGCCTAATTATACAATGTAATATAATTGTAACCCAAACTTATTTAAAAGAGCAACCCCTGAGTTTCTTGCTCGTTCTTCTCTGGGGAATCTGCTTTGCGAATGAGCAATAATGTCAATAATTTTAATATTAAGTGACGTTTTAAAAATGTGACGTTTTCAAGTGATAATCTTTATCCTACGAAATAAATATTTTTTTGACTTTGACTTTGACTTTGACTATAATACTATATAAGTTTACTTTATGTTCTTGATAAGTAAAATACATACAGGGTGTCCAGTAAATAGCACGACAAACGAGAAGGGAAGATAGATGAAAGGTTGACCTACCAGACAAAAAAAAATAACCTTAGTAAAAGTGTCACCGTTTTCAAGATATAAATTTTTTATTTTTTTTTCTTAAAACTGCCACTTTTTCTCTGTTTGTTGTTGTTATGTGTAGAAATAACCAGATATTTTTCTTATTTTTTCTGTCAAATATTTTCAGATAGTTGCTGTACCATATTTAAATATCATTTTGTTAAATACATGTAGGTAACCCTGAGAAAATAATTTTTTATTCCTAATTTTTTTTTTTTGAATATTGTTTAATGAAGTTTGACCTTCAGCGGTGAGAAAAAAATGTATTGGACTGCTGCTGCACATTCCCTTAAAAATTTACCTGTTTAGTAGGGATTTCAGAAAGGTAAAATAAAATACACCTTTATTTTTAAATAAAAAGATACAGCATTTTTTCCGTCGAGGGGTCTGGTTCACACTTAAATCCAAAATTCAAATTTAAAGTAAAATTACATCTTTTTACTGACCACTGAAGTGCTTAATTGTTAAAAAACCTTGAAATTGTTATCTGCGCATCTAATAGTGACAAACCTTTTCATGACCTTGGAAATCGGAATTCGAAAAATGGTACACAATGACTAATAGCATCTCTTATTTTTCTGTGTGTAAAGATGTTATTAACTGTGTTTGATTGATTACTTATGATCGTAGAGAATACAAAAATATTAAATGTAAATTTTGTTTGGTAATAAATGTGTTCATTTTTAATCCAAAGTGTGTATTTTATTTAACTTTTGCTTATTTTTAAATAAACTGGCTTAAATTTTAACTAGTTCAATAATAAGTAACGCTGCTAAGCAAAAAAAGAAAAATTAATCATCAATTACCTTTTGACCGAAATTTGCCACTTTGGCAGAAAAAATGCTGTATCTTTTTATTTAAAAATAAAGGTGTATTTTATTTTACCTTTCTGAAATCCCTACTAAACAGGTAATTTTTTAAGGGAATGTGCAGCAGCAGTCCAATACATTTTTTTCTCACCGCTGAACGTCAAACTTCATTAAACAATATTAAAAAAAAAAAATTAGGAATAAAAAATTATTTTCTCAGGGTTACCTACATGTATTTAACAAAATGATATTTAAATATGGTACAGCAACTATCTGAAAATATTTGACAGAAAAAATAAGAAAAATATCTGGTTATTTCTACACATAACAACAACAAACAGATAAAAAGCGGCAGTTTTAAGAAAAAAACATAAAAAATTAATATCTTGAAAACGGTGACACTTTTACTAAGGTCATTTTTTTTTGTCTAGTAGGTCAACCTTTCATCTATCTTCCCTTTTCGTTTGTCGTGCTATTTACTGGACACCCTGTAGATTGACATTGGGAAGTTTCAATTGCATATTTTTGTTATTCAATATTTGCGAATTAACAAATGATTTTCTCCCATTGCAACTATGTAAGTTTGTGAAGTTTTTATTCTTTGTTTGCTACCAAGTTGCGGTAAAAAAAAAAGTTGTCTTGATTCACAACTGGTTGCGAACAAAGATCAAAAATTCTTAATTCGCAACTAGTTGCGAACCACGGTTACGAAAATGACCGTAATTGCATAGTCAACCTTTTTAAACAAGTACCCGAATTACCTTTTCACCTTAGGGAAGTCATATAAAACATTTTCCTTGTTTCTGACTGTATTATGTTACGTACACACCATAGGTGTGATTTATATTCTCATACGTGTTAACAAGTTATGCCGGGAAGTTGAGGATGCTGTTACGTGTCCACATGTTCACTATCTTACTGTCAGCAACGAAGATCGAATACTTTCTTGGTCACGCCAGGAAACCTAGTACTAACCTACTTTTGTTATACTCAAGAATTCTCGATACAAATAACTTTATTTTCTACTAGATTTTCGTCTGCGGCTTCGCCTGCGTGGAATAACGTTGTTAAAAAAATAACATGTTGACTTTCAATAAGTGATATTTTTGTATCCTACATTGAATAAAATATTTTTGATTTTTGATTGATTTTTTGAAGGAATACAATGTTTAATTTGTTAATCCCGCGGGATCTACTCAGTTTATTGAGATAAAAAATATCCTATACTTTAATACATTCTACTTACACACCAAATTTCATCCTTACGCTTAGCTTATGAATAGCTTTATTTACGGTTATATTTGAGAATATAATTTTATTGATAACGGCCACTTTTTTATAATCGTGAATTCTGAAAAAGAACCTATCATCGCTATTTAGGTATCATTTATAATTACGTTACGTTAAGAGTTAAGAGGGTTTATTCCGTCCAGTGGCTTCCTTCATTGGATTAATTAAGTTTACTTTTTAAATACAGAATAAATAAAATTGCTCTGACCTGCACTCTAGAAGCCTAAAAGCTAACTATAAATCACTATATAATAAACTTAATTAATCCAATGAAGGCGCCACTGGGCTGAATAAACCCTCTTAACTTTGATAGTTACGATACGAGAAATACAGTTGAATTCAGCTTGTTAGAAAACCTCTTCTCAACAGCAGCATGTTTCGCACTTATTTTGCTGACCGTACTGACGAATGTAATGAAAATAGATCTTCTACGGGCTCTTCAAATAATGCTACTTTTTTCATATTTCATAATAAAAATTGCGTATAAAGTATTGAGTTATTTGGATTATTATGAAAAATATTGTCATTTACAATTGGCAGTACTCTAAACGCGAGTTCATCCCCGCTGTTGCGGTACAATCTCTCAATAGAACAGGGTATTACTCCATCATGCGGCTCAGTGCAGATTGGAGAATTTAAAAAAACCCTATGTGCTAATTATATCATTCGGAAAATAAACCATTCTAAACACCTTAACTGATTTCCAACCATCATGTCGTTAGTAGACTAACCGTCTTATTCATAAAAATTTACAAACGCTTTATAAGCCTGTTTTAGTTAAAGTATGTTTTGTCATTTTCTTTCATTACAACATTTTCTTATGAACGACATTTGTCATTTTCTTTCATTACAACATTTCCTTATGAACGACTGAGATAAAACATACTTTAACTAAAATAGGCTATAAACTAAAAATTTTTATGAATAAGTCGGTAAGTCTCGATAACTTCTGAAAATAAAAATTAAAACCGCACAATATCATTGACCACGTCTTAAAGATAGGCTAAGTCTCTGGACTTACTCTCTTCCTCATAGGGTACTCTGGTACCCTAAACCGACGAGCATATATGAATAATTAAATAGAACCGTAGTAAGTGGAAGTCTGTGGTCTCTGCTTACCTCTACGGGAAACAGACGTGACTTTATGTATGTATGTAATGTATTCACCACCTTTTCTCTTGTTCCAGAACGTCTAAACGTCCTGTACGAGCGCAACTGGACTCGCCTAGTTCATGAGCAGCTGAGAAAGTTTGAAACATCGATAGTGGCAGCAGCGCGGCAGACATCAGAGGCGCAGCCACCAGAGCTGGCGCTCGACACCAAGTGGACATTCTCAGGGGCTGTCATATATTGCATCACATTAATAACTACCATAGGTAAGAGTTTAAAGATTTAGGGCATTAAATGTGTAGTTGTCTACAGAGGAAAGTGAGACTACTCACTGTCTTCTGTCTCTCTTCTTCAGGATATGGAAATGTATCTCCACGGACGGCAGCGGGTCGAGCGGCCACGGTAGCTTATGCAGCTGCCGGCGTGCCGTTGACATTGGCGTGTTTGGCTGGACTGGGTGCGTCATTGGCTAGGCTCGCCAGATTAGCTTGGTTGAAAGCCACCAAGAGCAAAGTGCCTAATACTTGGAAAAAGGAAGGAGAGGTAATTGTAAAAATAAGAATACAATAAGATTTAACCGGCTATGATGCGAATAATGCGGAACAAATGCCGATAGCATCCACAACACAAGCCTATAGTTACTTACTGTGGAACTAGATGGCGCTGTGTGTATGTCAAAGGATATTTATTATAGCTAGATATGCATATAGCGGTTTGAATTTGCCATTTACGTTGGTCTACTTGACTAGAGTAGGTAGGTGTTTTATCTAGTATCTCGGTTTACCTAATGTTTAAGCCACGAAGAGTGAAGTTGCCAACATAAGATTTTTCTGAGACTTCCTCTGTAGTGTGTGTTTCTTCCTTTCGGATGTATTCATAGAAAAGTTTCGCACAGTTACACGGTAGTATATGCGGCGGACACAATGACATATAAGGTCTAACTTCAAAATTCCTTTGCCATCCGTCGAATTTGAAAATTTAAGCCTAAGGACGAATTCTGGTAGTTCCATTCTTAGTCAAGTTAAAGAATAAGGCTGCTAGACAATCAAGAATGGAGAATACTACATCGACAAGAGACTGGCTCTTAAACTTTTCATGATGATTAATTTCTACACCAATCCACGGCACCTTCATCTCGATTTAAAGCGTTATATAAAATTTATATTTGCTAGTACAAAATTATTCTTTTGCCGGTACAGATGGAAAATCACTTCCAACTCCATGAACAGCAACGCCTCCTGCCGCAGCCAGCTGAGCACAACCAGTACACGTCATTCCCGCCGCGGCCACACAGGTCTCCTGGCACTGTGAGAGCCAGAGCTGGCGAGAGAGGTCAATATTCGCAAGTATTTGAGAGGGCACCAGCAAGCCCTAGGGCTGCTACGCTGGGCCGTGTGAAGCGCAGTGCCTTGGCTGATGGTAAATGTCTCTTTTGTTTCGTTATCAGATTAGGGTAACTTGTTAGAATTGTGAATTATGTTATCTTTAATTTTGATTTTGCCTGACAAGAGAAAACGACACAACTACTACTATAAAATGTTACCCTTTTGTTTACTAACAAGTATTTAGAATGTCATCTATTACCAAACTTACTTCAATAATCTGTAATACATTCTCGATTCAAAAAGTTAATATGAATTTATCGTGTTGAATATTTTGTAGCAATGTAAAATGATTAGGTTGCTTAATTGCTCTGCGTAGATAAATGTGATTTACCTTCAATATGTAACAATTTTATATCTCTTACAGAACCTCATACATCATCAGCACTTCAAACTCAGACTTTAGATCGAAAGAAAACCTTGAATAGTATGAAGTGCCTAGCAACGGTGCATGGACCAGGTCGGGGAAGAGGGAGAGGGACTATTCAGAGGCCAAGAGGACATATCATTGAGCAACTAATAGCCGAGGAATGCGGTGAACTTCAGTCGAATAGAAGTCAAGACGAACTTGACGATTCCGAAGATCCTGATGAAGCGTAAGTGATTTATGTAGCACTAATATTAGGAACAATTACATAGCCTCTATGACTTTTACGTCTGAGGTAGAAAAATATTTCGTCCTATCTTATTTCACATTTAGAATACTCGCAAATACTCACTGTATACTAGCCACAGCAATTTTGCTAACACGAATATAATCAAGTCTTTGAAAAATCAGGAATGTAACATTAAACACTTGAAGAATCACGAATTTAGTCAATTGAGCTGGGAAATGGGAGCTGATTGAGGGTCTGAGACGGAATAGTTATACTTTGTTTTCTTTCGCAGAATATGCCCTCACGATACGCCATCACGAGTGCCTTTGATCTGGAAAGAAGAAAATCACAAAACGAAGAGTTGCGCCGCTCCCAGTAGCAGTGCCTCAACTAGCGTTCACCACCATATCAGCCATGGAATTGAACACTGCCACATTCCCGTTGGCATTGTTCTATTTCTACTCCTGACGTACATCTGCATTGGAGCAGCTATATTCTCCGCTTGGGAAAATTGGAGCTTCCTCGACGCAGCGTACTTTTGCTTTATAGCGTTAGCAACCATTGGCTTCGGTGATTTTGTACCTACTAGTTTCTTAACATCAAAACAAAGTACTGAGAATTCAAGAAGTGAATACATTCAAATGATAGCGTGTTGTGCTTATTTAGTGTTTGGACTCATATTGATAGCAATGTCTTTCAGTCTTCTTCAAGATGAAGTAGTATCACGATGTTCACAGTTAGCTAACAGTTTGGGGTTGTCACGGCAATGACAGTACGAGAAGAGCGAATGTAGCTCAACAGATAATCATCTAAGGATGTTATGATCGTTAATGTAGTAATTTACATTTAGGGTCCAAATTAATATACTTTCATTGGATCCATTTTCTGTACTTCTTATGGTTAAACTAAATTGTAACACATATTAACATTACTTGGTAATAAAATTATTTTCGCATATCTAAATGAATTGACAATTGAAAGTTTTTACGGAATTTGTACTCAAAAGTGAAGTGTTTGTGATGTAAATAATGTAAAAATGTATTTATAAAAGCAAGGCTGAAATTGTAATGAAACAATAAAATTGTGTTGAACTGTACATTCGTGATTTAATCCATCTTCTACATTATAATTGTTTACGTCATTTGCAGTGCATAACTTTCAACCAAGTTAGAGGTATTTGTGAAAGGAATTGAAATAATGAATAAATAATGTCTTCCGGTCTGTGACGTAAAGGACACGTCTTTTAATAGGTTTTCTGTAGATGATTGACTAGGTACCTCATTTATTTTATATTGGTTGGTGATAGGACATTTTAAATATCCGCCTGGCTAACTGCCAAGCAGCAATGTTAATAGCATTGTTGTGTTCCGGTTGTCAGAGTTAAGATATCCAGTCCCCCAAATGTGTTGGGGTTTCCGGGTCAGTACGCTTTCACCTTTGACCTCATCTTCACTTAACATCAGGTGTGATTGAGGTCAAGCATTAAAAAAAAACAATTCTATTCTATTTTCACATAAAAATGAAGGTATAAATATTTTATCTCTTACCCCAATCTTATTCGACACAGCTTTAATCTCTACCACAGTAATAGTCTGGTTACCTCATTTTCTCGAACAGCTTTCAAAGATAAATTCTATTACCTTTTCCCCTCTTTTTTCCTGTGAAATTCATCTCCTAATTTAACCTTTAAGAAAAAGGGTCTCATTATTGAAACGCGCGTTTGAAAACCTTTCTCTAATATCGTGCAGGGACGTAATTCCACCCACATTACATGGGTTAACTGGACAACTACATTCCTGATTCCCGCCCGTGTAAAATCCCCAGCCGGATTACGTTCGGTCGGACAGGGACCAAATGTCCTTGAATTACTAGGAAGCGTTGGTTGCCCCTAACACTGATTCTGTAGGTAATATCGAGTTTAAAAATAGTTGTGTATCCTTATGCAAATACTGTTTTAGTGCAGAATTGACAAAACGGGGTAATTATTGAACCATTTCATATACCAACCATCTGATATCCACAACACAAGCCTATAGTTGCTTACTATGTAACTAGATATGTAGCTGTGTATGTCTTTATTTACTTCGGCATCTGTCCCTACTATCCGTCACTAAACAGGGTGAAATTTAATTCGTGTAATTCCTGTTTACTGGTGACTCGACTCCTGATTACGAACAAGTTTCTAATAGCTACCATAAGCGAATTCAGACGAAAATTGTTAGACTTCCATACTAAAGGTGGTTTCGGAATGGTTTACTTTGTATGGCTAATCGAAAATTTTTTGATCGAATTCCAATATGGTTCCTTGGGGTAAGTTGTTCGTAATCAAGAGTGGCGTCACCAGTTAATATGAATTCCACGAAATCAAATTCACCATTTATATCTCTGTTTCTGAAATGTTTCTGAATCTTGAATGTAAGAGAAAGATGCAATCCAGAAAGTTTTATCAATTTCCAAAGGGTTCATAAGTCCTTTTCCTGATCAGTCAGACATTACTTTTGACATACCTAAAGGTGATAACACATTATGACTGTTGGCGGGAAACATGTTTGACTTTCATTATGTGATAATAATCCAGTTATAATTTTTTTGCCTTTTTTTACTGTAGGAGGCCGTTTGCCGCCCATTCATATATAAAAAAATAGAAGGTCACGATGTCAATTGCAGTATCTCTGGAAAGTTGCTGTTGTTGTTGAGAATATGAAAAGGTAACATAAATAGTTGAAAGATAGTTCACAAATAAAATAGGGTGAAACTGGGTCCAATTTTCTAGAACGAAATAGTGGTAATAAGAAAGTTACAAAAACCAAATTTCATTTGATGGTGAATTTTTGGTGTCAATTTATATTTTATCAGCACCGATGGTTATTTACGGCCTTAATTTTTTTTTTATTAAAACGACCCGTCCATTTTATCCCTCGTTGAAATTTGTTCCAGTTTCACTCTCTTTCATTTGTGCTCAATATCGAGAATTATCTAAATCTTATCTAAATCTGCCGCCAAACAGCCAATGTTAATAGCATTGTTGTGTTCCGATTGTCAGAGATAAGATAGCCAGTTCCCTAAATATTTGGGTTTCCGAGTCAGCATGCTTCCACCTTCGGCCTCATCTTCACATACAACAGGTGTGATTGAGGTCAAGTGCTAACCCGTTGCGCATAAAGAAAAATACACTATATAATTTAACAAACGAAGTAAATAGATAATGTGCACCGTAGTAAATCCAATACGGTAATTTAATAAAAGTAAGGTCTGCTAACATTTCCACATTTCCATGAAGATACTTTCCAGTGGTACAGGCGGGCAGGTTAACATCATTACCAGCTCCCACGTGCAGATTCCGTTAAACGTGCGGTTCGTTTACTTAACGCAGTGTGCCTACCAAAACAAACTTGATTTTGAGTATCGTGGACATTCTCTGCGCTTAAGAGAAATGTGGGTTAATGAAGTGTAGATAGTATTGTGTAGGTAGTTTCCATTCTAGCAGATTATAGGACCTTCTTTCGATGCGACCAGTAAAAGCTAACTAATATGTCGTGGGCAGCAAATTTGAAGCTCACAATAAATCAGCCCCCGTAGCAGGAAAAATAATATCTCGCGCGACATATACGTTTATCGCGCCTGTCATGCTACTAGCGCTGCTTTTGTGATTGTGATCTGTCTACCTCTTTAAGGCTATTTAGCAAAATCTCTGATGCCATCCTAGGGCATGTGTTGGAAGCAAGAAGCGCTGTATCATCGACATATGTGGCTACTGTTACTCCAGAATTCTGAGGTAAGTCTGATGTTAATATGGTGTAGAGTACGGGTCCAAGCAATGAACCCCGGGGGACCCCTGACAATATGTTGGAGAATACGGCCGTACAGTCACCTTCTTCGACCTTTTGATCCAAACCTGTATAACGATCAAATTATGACTTTCCAATGACGCGACTATGATTATGTCACTTGCAAGGGAAGATTTACCCATGGAAAGTATCGCAGTCGTAATCACACCACTGGAGGCATAAGAGTGGATTCCTATGGGCTATTTATGTGATGTAACAATTTCTGCTCATAATGTAAACCTTATAACTAAGATTCTGTTATGCAATTTTCATTCAATACTTCATATATAAAGTTCGGTGCTGTACTAACTGGAAGAAAAATTACCAATACATTTGATTGCAGAAGACAAATCTTATTACTACACCCTTTTCCAGAAAAAAAATATAAGAAGTTACATTACTTACCTAGTAAACGTTTTAGGACTTCATATTGCAAATGCAGAACTTACTTCAAATGCAACCAATTCCAAATGAATACTATGAATGCCTCAAATTTCAAAATTCATGTTCGTTACCAAAGTTTCAATTCGCTTATTCAAACTAGTTTCCAAATCCCAAAATATAACGGTGGCAGCTCCACCTGTTTCCACTATGGCTTTGACGGAGCAAACTTAATAAAACTTTTTGAATGCAACCTTTGGCTTGGCGACATGAACTTTCTCCTTGGAATGACTGAGGACAGGCGCTTGAAGAATGGTGGGATTATGCTTCGACAATAGGATAGTTTGCTGAAATGGAAGTGGATTTTTACAGTAGAACTTAGTAACTTTACAGATATAGATACGCGGTTTGTCTTAAGTTTTAGACGTTGGAAAAACTAGAAAAATTACATTAGAAATAACCACAGTTTATATCCTCTTAACGACTAACTTTAAGTTGCTAAGCCCGGCCACATATTAGCAATATTTACTAATCACCTTAATGATCCTATAGCTACTTACGGAGAAGGTAACTTGATTCAAATTAAAAAGTGTAGAACTAATACGAATACTTATTGAAATTTCTGAACTGTTTTGATCATAAATGGAACCTACTATATAGTATTCGAAGTACTATATAGCACTCGGTAGTTAACCGATGAACTAAATTATGACATTATTGACGTTATCAGCCACAAGACGTCCGCTAATGAATACCAGGCGCATAGGTTTCCCTAGCGACGGTAGGAAGGGGCCTGGATCCAAAGATTTCCCGCGACCTTCATCAGTACGGCGTTTGCTGGTGCGTGCCCCAGCGGGTAGCAGTTCCTCGAGCTACGTACTCTGCTTACTGCCACTTCATCTTTCGTATCTTTGGATTAAGTCGGTACTTTTAGAATTTGCCTTCATTAAATAAATTTTTAATTTGTAGTATTGCAGTTGTCGGTCTTTAAAAAATAAATAAATATAAATTATTATTATTAAGAGCCCATAGTGTCCCACTGCTGTGCAAAGGCCCCCCACAATTTAAATAAACAACCAAAAATATAACTTGTATATCTTAAACTATATTTATTATTATTAAGAGCCCATAGTGTTCCACTGCTGAGCAAAGACTGTTCAATTCTGTTTAATTCTTAAACTATAAATAAATAAAATTATCAAGGTAAATCAATCAAATGTGTCAAAACCTAAATATATCATGGAAACCGCTAAACTGATTTCCATCAAACATGGCTAAGAAACATCTCGCAAACATTAAATAGCTGTCGAAAAAAAACACTTGTCTATTTAATTCAGCCGTTTTGATACTACTATGTTATAGATAGACACACAGCCAGCCTTTGGTTTGAACTAATAACTCTTTCCCTCTTATGTTTTGTCACTTTCTTTCATTATAACTTTTCCTTATGAACGACAGAGACAAAACATACTTTAACTAAAACAGGCTTATAAAGCGTTTGTAAATGTTTATGAATAAGACGGTTTGAGTCATGGGTCAAAAATGAAATCTCACGCAGTGTAATGACAAAGTTGTTTTGTTTACACTACATATGTAAGTAAGTAAAATAAAGTTTCACCGGCTGCCGAGATAAATTGCCCTTACAAAGGTTTCATTTGTCTTCCTCTAAGGAGACATGTCCTTGCAAAAACAGTGATCGATGGCAATGTCTGAATAAACACCTGGTTTGGACGTGTTTAGACGTGTTTATTTTGGATGTATCGCCATTTAACGATCAGTCAAGGGTGCTTTACAAAAACACATACAATTTACTTAGCTCGTTTTAGTTTTTAACCCACAACGCCAAGAAAGGCTCTTTTAAATGCTCTGAGATTAATAAAAAAATAAGTGTACATAAGTGTAGCATCGTTTTTAATGTTCTCTAGTTATAGTCCTACTAACACAACAGGAAATGCCGTGTCGTATCAGGAAGTCAAAGAAAAGGCGGAATGTAGAAGAAGTATGCAAAAGGACTCCACCGACAAGAGCATAGCTCTTAAATTGAACAGAGAGAACACAACTTTAATTTTATTCCTGTAACTAACACCTATGGATTTATTCGTTAATCATCACAAATAAAAATTGTTTGTTTATTGTAGGGTCTTGTCTGTTGGAAGGCTGGCACTTGGGACATGGTAACCAGCCGATTTACGATATTTAGGTGTAACACAGGTGATGGTAACACACACCGACAAAGTCCAACGTATTAGTAAGCCGAAGTGGCAGTAGATAAAGCATACGCTCGAAGAATGGCCGTTGGGGCTTTAAGGTTCTGGTATGGAGACCACGCACCGGCGGGCACAGCGTGGGACGACCACCATAAACCGTTAAATAAGAATTTAAATACACCTAGATTTCTTATATATTTATTTCTTTATCAACAGATTGGTGTAGTGGATTGTGAACCTATCAGCGAAACCAACGGTTGCGGGTTCGAATCCCGCGAGGGGTAAATGTTTGTGTGATGAATACAAATATTTATTCCCGAGTCATGGATGTTTATATAAATATTTATGTATACCTAGTATCCATAGTAAGCTTTGCTTAATTTGGGACTAGGTGATTGGTTATACCGAAATATTTATTATTATTATTTATTAAACTTAACAACAGGATAATAGAGTATATTACTTGCTTTACGTTTCATTCATAAGTATTATATACTCAACATTGTATCAACATTTTTAAAATTATTCATTTTTTATCGTTAAGCCGAATAATTTTCGAAAATTAAAGTTCAGAGCCACCACAAATATAAAAATAATTTATAAAATAAAAATAATAGTAAGACACTACGTACCAATCTACGTACATACATATGCAAAAAGCAGTCATTTTAAATATTTGTCGGGCTGTCAGGAAAATCCTTAAAATTGTCGAAAACGGAAAACTGACTTAGGACTTTAAAATAAATAAAAACGTACCATTTACTTTTTTTTTTCCACGTACGTACCATTTAGGTCAATGCCCGTAAATGGTATGATAATACCAGCTCAAGCTGAGAAAAAGCTACACTGAACATAATAATGAAATTAAAAACTACCATTAAGGTGATGTAAAAGAAAAAGACGAATATTAATAATATTATATTTTGTACGTACCTTTGAATTAAAAAGTTATTCAAATCAATCTAAATCAAAAATACTTTATTTTGTAGGTACACAGGGTACACTTAAAATAGTCAGATTTTACATTTTTTAAGCTACTGCTTGTTCAAAAGGCAATTTACCCCTGAGAAGAACAAGCATAAAACTCGAGAGTTTGCTCTTAAAAAACACAAGTTTTCGTGTTACAAAATTATTAATTATTATTTTATATTATAATATTTCAATATTAATTGTGAAATAGCCTGGTTATGCGAACGGGCTGTTTATGTCCATGAATGTTTATCATCTAAATAATCTGATATTTTATAATATTATTATCGTTTAGTACTACGTGTCTACGTGATAACGTACTTATATGAATATACTAAATTACTTATGAAGACGATGTACATATCCTGAGCTTAAAAACACCGAAATTTTTTATACAAAATTTTTATATTCCTACAAATATTAATATTATATGGAAAAATATTTTGTTCAATTGAAGTCCACGGACATGAACTTCATAATTGACGAATGAGTATTCAATATGCAATCAGCCATGACTCTAATCCCTGGTAAAATAAAACTATTCGAGTACTCTGGTAGAGCCATAACTATTGAGGGTCAGGTCACTACAGTCGGCAACACGGTTAAGGTAGCAGGCCTTTATTTATAAATATATGTAGGAGAAAGTCTAAAGGAAAATGAAATTAGAATAGAACCAACCCGCCTCTTCCCGTGGGAATCATTAAAGGCGACTAAGGGACTTTCCACCAAAAAACATCCATAGTGTTGCACGTTTCCCTTCAACCCTTATCACTTGTGGATTTCTGTACATTTTATAAAGAGAATGGTGGATGTTGTTTCAATCTTTAAACTTTTAATTTTTGGAACACCCAAACACTAATTGTTTGGAAATCTCTGACCACCCCATTCGGTATAGATTTCGAGACGTTATGTATGTATGTTCAGTAATTTCTTTAATACATTATTTGATTTAACAATCTGTCTGAATGACGTTATGTAGATATGCATGTAATTTATTTAACTTTAACTGAAATTTATCTATCAAATGTGATCACCGATCAATGTGTAATGAAAAATATAACAAAATCCTACCAAGACGGTCGAATCAATATCATAAAAATTAAGCCTGCTACCTTCATTGCGTTGCCGACTGTACCACACACATTCACAGGGTAATCACAATCCCAGAATGCGGAAAGAATAAAAATAAGTTTAAATAATATCTATTCAACAAAGTATTGAACAACTGGTTTCATATTTTTTCTGCAAAAGAATAACATACTTGATCAACTGCGTAGGTCGCACAAGAAAAGGATATTATTGTGAATTCTCGTATCCTCCTACCTCTAATCGGATCTTTCAGATTGATTCGAATATGTTGCCCTAATCCTGTGGAATCCTTTTCTACGAATGTAGTTTCAGCTTACGCTAGGGATATCATGAAAATGACCATTGTTCCGAACAAAGAATTTCGTGTATTTTCGAGCAACAGTCATTTTATTGTCAGCGTTTTCTGCTATACAGATAGGTAAATAATGTTACGCTATATTTAAAGATTTCCTTTTGTAACTGTACCCTTAGTTGATTTTAATCATATTTCGAACAATGACAAAAAAGTAACAGATAGGCACTGTTGCATATTTTCCTTCGGCTAATGAATTCCATTGTCAAAGAATAAACATAACCTAGTATTCTTTTCCTATTTTGAAATCTCCAGGTCTCTGCATGTAGAGATAGGACAGTCCCTTCGCAGTCTACGATCCTGATGTTTACGGTTATTTTTCTAGTACCTTACTTAAGCTTAGTCAACATACTTTTACAAGACCTTGTTAAAAGCATGTCTTTTGTAATTTCGCTAAAAGGGGCGGGTTGGGTCGAGTGGCACATCTATATGTTAATTGTGATTTCGTGCACCTTCGCCCATGGAATTAACCATGAAGGGGACAGAGTAAAAGACATTTGGTTATTTGGAATTGAATACGAGGGCCATTCTTTCTTACATAATGTATGAACGAATGAATATTTCACTGGCTGTACCGGTTCGCTTCTTTTGGTTGGCTAACAGAAATTGCAAACTAAATACATCTTATACTATCTGTGGTCAGTCACATTCATAATTAAGTATATAAAAAAAATTAAAGCCTATAAAATCAAAATCAAAAAATGCTTTATTTTGTAGGTACACAGGGTACACTTAAAATAGTCAGATTTTACATTTTTTAAGCTAGCTGCTTGTTCAAAAGCCAATTGTCCCCCGAGAAGAACAAGCAAAAAACTCGAGAGGTTGCTCTTTTAAAAAAAACGTTTTTATGTTAAAAAATTATTAATTATTATTTTATATTATAATATTTCATTATTAATTGTGAAATAGCCTGGTTACGCAAACGGGCTGTTCATGTCCATGAATGTTTATCATCTAAATAATCTGATATTTTGTAATATGCTTTCTTAATAAGTTTCTGTTTTATAGTATCTTTAAATTTATTGAAAGGAAGATTTTGTATATCAACAGGAACCTTATTAAAAAAGCGTATACATAACCATATATATACATTAATACAATATGAACATGAATCAGTATACATCTTTTTCTCTTGTGAATTGTATACTAATTAGAATACCTACTGTTATTGTTCGTTTTTTATTGCAAATAAATGAATTCTATTCGATTCAAATTTATAGAACTTCGGATCAAATTATTTTAATATTAGTAAGCATAATAAATATTCTTGTGGCAGGTGACCACGCTCGTCCTTATCGCTAGCATACATGAACTTATGTTATGCAAAAAAATAAAATTATTAACGCTATTGTGATTTAAATTCTCTATCTCGCATTTCTGGTGTAATGAAAATACCATTTACTCGTGTAGTATACATTAATGAATGGTATGTCAACAATCAACCTAAAGGGTAGTTCTGAACAACCTCTATGAGACGGTCAGAGCTAAGTTTAATGAGACCGTTGGCTTTATTAATACTAATGGCCCTTCCTTAGCGCGTGGTCCAGATAGGTTTGAAAGTTTTAAACTGGACGGTAAAGCTTGGTAGAGCGGTGGGAACGAAGTCACTGGAACTTCTATTTAACTTTGTTTGAAGTGGGTATGATGAAGTAGAAATAGTTATATAAGAAAATGATAGTACTGTGGCGACGGTCCAAGGCGAACGCTTGGGATCGTGTGGTGTGATGCTGGCTGTAGTAGACGGCGCGTCGATTGGAAAAAGAAATATTAGGTCCTTACCTATGAAATTGGCGTTTTGTATGAAGAATTTCATTAAGACTGTTTACTCCATACAAACATTTTTGTTTTTTTCTTGGGAGCGGCAAATCCAAATTTTGCTAAACTTTGTCTGTATTATCGGATAACATTAAGTTAAGTATAGGCAGCGTTAATTTTTAAAAGTAAGCACTTTATAAAAGTTTCAGCGAAAATGATTATGGGAAGCACATGAAAAGAGCTCTGTAAATTTTTTTTATTATGTGATTTAGCCCAGAAATTAAAAAATATTTCATGTGAAACCTTTAAATAATATTCCACTTTCCAAATAAAAAACAAATTTGGATATAGCTTTGAAAATCGCAGTAATTGGTACATATGATTAACGCAGAAAAAAAAATCCAATTTCACAGGTAAAGACCCAATATGATTTAAATAAGGAATAGAAGTTGATTCGGGAGAGAGCTCGCTCCAGAGCGGTCTCCGATCGACCAATTTGTATAATAAACTATGTGATGTTAAAGAGTGAATAAACAGAATTAATATTTATTTATTTATTTATATTAAGGAAAACCAACAGCCATGTTAAATCACTATGGAAAATTAAACAAAAAAAATAACATTGGAAAATTATACCTGACTGATAATAATAGGTTCTCACATAATATAGAAATATTGTAGACAATATAATAGTGGTCTAATAAAGCGCTCAGCAGGATCGAACGCTACACATACACTACGTAGCTTACATATGTGATACCCGTACATACATGTAAACATTTATATAAAATATGTTACTTAGATACGTAGAACATTAAAAATAAAAAACAAAATAGACGATTAAAAGAAGAGAAAAAAGAAAACAAAATACGTCTCGCTGTGGGAACGCTTGTGTGTGCAGCAGTCTTGTCATTGACACTCTTGTTACAGTATGTAATAATATACCTAAGTGCATGGCTGACGTACTTGTATAATTCAGGTTCTGTTGTGGGGAAATGCCGCGGACATAAATTGTATCTTTGTTCTGCAGAAACGAGCGGTTCGCGCGATTTACAAACTGGGCCCCAGAGTGTCTCTTAGGAATAAATTTAAAGAAATTAATATATTAACATTAGCATCGCAATATATTTACGAAAACTTAATGTATGTAAGGAAAAATATAGAATCGTTTAAGAAAAATAGTGATATACATAATGTTCATACCAGATATAAAAATAAACTTGCTGTTCATGTCAGCTGTTTACACAAAGTCACTAAGTCATTTAAGGGGCAATGTATACGCTTTTATAATAAGGTTCCAGTGGACATTCAAAATTTACCTTTAAATAAATTCAAAACCATCATAAAACAGACATTATTTACCAAAGGCTATTATAAAATTTCTGACTATCTGGATGATAAGCAAGCATGGACATAGACCGCTCGGCGATATTCAGTCTAATTATACAATAATATAATTGTAACCCAAACTTAATTAAAAGAGCAACCCTTGAGTTTCTTGCTCGATTTTCTCTGGGGAATCTGCTTTGCGAATGAGCAATAATGTCAATAATTTTAATATTAAGATAAAAAATGTGACGTTTTCAAGTGATAATCTTTATCCTACGAAATAATTTTTTTTTTGACTTTGACTTTGACTTCTTCTTGCCCGGCTGCCCAAAGAAATCCGTTTTATGTCCGTAATTATATCCGTTCCTTTGACGCAACCTGTAGCCTAAACGGTTGCAACGATGTCGAAGTGCATAGTGTCGTTATCTTCGTCTTGATACCTGGATTTTTCTTAGGATATATTTTATGGTAAATAATCCAATATGGCGTCTGTAAAATACAAAATATGCTGTTGAGTTTTTGGGTGTTTAATACTTATATAATTATTATTGTTTCTGTCACGAGATGTACATCCTTCATTTGTACTTCGCCCATCTTTATTATTTTTTCGAATATGGTTGAACACATTCCAGTCCGTACTATTTGAGGAAATGAAGCTATGAAATACAATTATAATAATATAAATAAAATGTTAAATCGAAGGAAAAGAAAACCCAAATGATTTAATTGCGATTCATCCTAATCATCATTATACAAAATTGCAAACACTATTAGATTATGGCAGGTTGTTGCAGTATAAATCTAAATTACGCTTTCCATAAATTTAGTGCTGCTAAAGTTTAGTGGATGTATTCAACCCTCATAATACAGCACCTCTCTAACGAGGTCACCATAAAAACTCCCTCATTCATTACGCATTTTACCTTACCACATATAAAACGTGTTTTCACACCTGTCAGAGGCCTTTGAATGTATAAGCCCGAAGTCCGGAATAAAGGCAAGACATTATCGTACTTCCGCCTAAGAAAATATTTCCTCTCCAGTCAATTTATCTTTGGATTTTTATGGCTGACAAGTTATATATAAAAGCACATAAAATGTGTATAACTGGATTAATCCAAGGTATAGAATTTTGTAAAGTTAACTGTAATCATATTTCATATAAGTAGATACTTAGTTCTGCGTATCGTCAAACTCATTTGATGGATTGTGACGTTGATACCTACTTAGATTATAAGAATATTTAGATTTTTCGGTAGAGATGGTTGAAAGTATTAAGGTATATTATATTACACGCAATACTGTTGTATTATATCTGTTGAGACAATCGATAAACCGAAAAAGTACGATCACTTTCAAAGTGCTGTCATACTCCGGGCTCACACGATTTAATTGTTTTCGAATAGGTACTATTGAATTCCTAAACGAAATTAGGTTTATTTAATTGTTAGGGAGTGTAGGTACGATATAGTAAAGTTGTTCGTAATCAAGTGTGGCGTCACCGGTTAATGGGAATTATACGAATTCAAATTCACCCTGTATACATAAGTCGACTACTGAATATAAGCATATCTAATGAGCGGTGTGCATCGTTTCTCATGGCAGTCTTTTTCTTTATCGTCACGCTGGGCAGACGGGGTGGAGCTCGCAGATTATTTGGGAGCATAATACCAATGACACTGTTGCCCATTTGTTACGGTCATCTAGGCACCTTTTATGACAGCTACGAATAGAGACTGGTTAGCCTTAGTCAACTCTGCCGAGACCTAGATGGCCATCTACCGTGAATCACATCGCCAATTTTGCATTATAAACATGCTTATAATTATAATATCTCACGAAACTTTATACCCCAAAGCCAGATACATAAGTCGAAATAAGAGAATAATAATTTATTGGATACAGAAATAAATATACACAGTACAAAATTGCGATGATAGCTACTGTAGTTTTGCAAACTGTGGCGTAGCTATAAACGCCCACCCAAAGCGACGGCGTACCAAAGAATGTATAGTATAGTACCTAATACAACAAATCTAATAATTACCTTAATAACACCACAAAAAAGAAACAAAGAAAGAAAAATAGTATATTATATTTTTTCATCATATTATGATAAAAAAAAATAACAAAACGAAATTAGAGCGATTTTAAGCGTTGTGCTCATAGGCAATAGAGAAATGCATTTATATTTTTTCTAATTGAACATTTGGAAAATGACTATCCTTTACTTATGATCATCAGCCTTATACGTCCCCAACGGTGGGGCACAGCCTCTGTTCACTAAGCGAGGATATGGGCAGTCGGATTGGTGGACTTGTATCACACTAGTGGATACCTGACAGTCAGTGTTTTTAAGCCGCTCCTATAAGCCATCGACTTGGTTTAACAAATGCCTTCAATTGACAACAACCGGGTCCGATAAACGGAAATACTCTTATTTAAATGCCGCTAGTGGTCACCCATCCAAGAAGTAACCGCATCAGACATTTGATTAATTTTGCTAATCGAAAATGAAGGAAATGCCACTAGGCCATGAGTGCTTCTGTTCTTTACTATTTAGACTTATGGATTAGCTTATGCGTATAGTGTTTCATTTTTAGAATTGTTTATATGGAGATCTTTGGGGGAGACCTTTGTCCAGCAGTGGATATCTTACGGCTGATATTATGATGATGAATAAAAGTATCGTATTTTTTCAATAATAAAAATTGTCCAAGCGGTTCAAAAGTTACTCATCGGAAAGAATTGCCCCTAAATCGTCGAAAGGCAATTTGATTAAATATTTGTTCTCAATGGCATTGGGTCTATAGCAGCGAAAGAGGAAAGTGGCACTTTTTATTTGTGGAGGTCAAGAACCATTTTGGGTCGCTGCGACCGACACAAGAAAGTAAGTATTTGTTACTAATTCATGACCCTGAACGAAGTACACTCTACCACAGAGTTTGTTTACCAGAGATTAGGGTTCCTGAGCGGTATTGTTTGCAACTTTTCTTCCATTGTAGTCTTAAATCTCAAATAATATTATTGATTATTCCGGGTTCGAGAGCCTGTACTCAAACGTTCATTGAGAGCAGGATATCAATAGATATGTGAAATGTGTATGTTGTTAAGTCAACGATTTTTTCGTATATATTTGAGATTTACTTTTTCCTTTACTTGTACCGCATATCTTGTACTTGTGTCGCATATGCGAAAATATCGTAAATAAGTAAACGCCGTATCGTATCAGGAAGTCAAAGAAAAGGCGGAGTGTAGAGTAATGTGGAAAGAACTCCACCGACAAGAGCCTAGGTCTTAATTAACACTTTGCAGGACAGTACGGTTATACCAGGGGTTGATCAGGTTAATAAACCAACAGAACGGCCATTGCCGTAAGTAAAAATAATGGGTTTAAAGGCACTACGGGTATCACAGAACTATGATGATATAAATTTCTTAAAGACCAGGATTTGCTGTCAACCCACAACCTACTCTCATTTTTCTACTTTCGATATTAGTCAGGAAATGTTAGTTTGCTTGGATATCTCGTTCACACACACATGTATGTCGCGCACAGTACCAGTACGGGTATTGCCGTTGCATTTACTATGACGCACCTAAGTACTACGGTTATTCCAGTACAAACACGCCAACGTATTTAATTCCAGTGTTGTGTGCTGTACAGCTGCTCTTGACTTAAGACTGGTCTGGCCGTACCGGCAACACTCAAGATCGAAATTTTAGGTAATGCTGTTAGTACGGTAATGCCCGCATCGGGATATGACCGTACTAACTTTTAAATTATTATAGTTTTGACAGATTATAGTTGTACCGATATAGATGTGTTGTAATTTTGTGCGGAAAATTTCAGTGTCATTCTGCAAAAATTTTAATGAGTACTACCGCCCTGCAAAGTGCTAAATTGAAGAAAGAGATTTGAGATTTTCGTACCGCAAAAGTTCAAATACGAAACCCCTATAGGATCACTGAATTGTCCGTTTTTTGATTTTAGATGTAGGAAGCAGAAATTAATATGAAAAAGACCTTAAGTCTGTTAAAAAATTAAGTTTCATAATCAATTTAATACAAAGATATGGGTGTTCCTGTTCTGATTGGTTATCAAAATCTAGAGGATGCTTCCCGTTTACCTATTTGCAGCCAAAGGAAAGAATCGAAAAATCAATAACTTCTAATTGCTTATGGAATAATGTTAAAACATAATGTTCGTGTGTCTGCTCGATAAGTCTTTTTATTCTATAAATGAATATTTGCAATATGTAAAGTGAATTAAAACAAGTTACCTCGACCATCGGCAGGCTATAAAGTGAGCAGATAAAGTGAGTAGTTCCCGCGGGATAAACAAATTAAACATATCCGCGATAAAGTTATTCCACGCAGGCGAAGCCGCGGGCGGAAAGCTAGTGTATCATATTCTTGGAAATAAAAAATCAATTTCATTCTAAAATAGTAACAAACTTCTTTTACTGTTTCTATTAAAACATCGTAACTAATTACATTATCAATCAACTAATCAAATACGCTTTATCTTGTAACTAATACCATAAGTGCGAAAGTTTGGATGTTTGTTTGTCCGATTGTTGTTCAATCACGGCAAAATGGATGAACGGATTTGAATGAAATTTGATATACATGTAGAACATACCCTGGATTAAAACAAAGGATATTTTTTATCCCGATAAAGCGAGTATACTTAACTAATCGACGATAAAGCGAAGCTACGGGTGGGAAGCTAGTTTTTTATATAAGGAACGTAGTGTAGTGTATTAAATTATTTGAGTTTGTCAGCTTATAAAGTTTGTCAATGGTGACATTAGATGCATTCCGACCACGAGTCCGCTAAGCCGCTAATACCCTAATAAGAAAAACGGAAGAGTCCGTGTCTTCCCGCACTCAAAGAACAGATTAGATACCACAGCTAAAATTGGGTACTGTTAGCTAAAAATCTTCCAAACTATACGGATAGGCAAGAGATTAGCAACTACAGGAAAAAGTTTTTAGCTGGGCGAAATTAGCAGTGCTTGCTAATTAAATTAAACCTAATAACGAAAGTACCTTAGCAATCCGACTAATTTATTTTGGCCAGTTTTAGCAACTGTAGCAAATTTTTGAGACTTTTTTTTAGCAATTTTTGGTATTTATTTAGTGATGATATGTAAAGTTTCATCACTGCCAACTAATATTTTAAGTACTAGACCTATGAAATTAGCAGCAATGGCTAAGGGATGTTAGCCGTCTTAAACAAAAAGTCATTTATTTCGCAGTAATAATTAACTTTTATTTGTTGTAGCAGTTAATTTATTAGCATAAGCAACCAATTATTTAAGTACTAGACCCAAGAAATAAGCAGCTGTGGCTCTGTAATCTTAGCTGTCTTAACTAAAGAAGTCATCAAGTTTCGCAATAATGATTAACTTTTCCTCGTTGCAGCAGTTAAATCCTTTAGCACACGCAACTAATCATTTATGAACTAGACCTATGAAATTAGCAGCAATGGCTAAGGATTCTTAGCCATCAAATATCGAATGCTGAATATCGAACCCACTGACAACGAATCCTTTCGGTACCAAATCAAAAAAATTTGCTACCGATGATAAGTAAGTTAGTAGTTTCAGTCAATATTTATCAAATTTACCGACTGGTGCTGGAGTACGTTAGTTGGTTTAGCCAATATTTAGCAATACTTAGTAGTGACAGGTAACAGTGTTCGTTATAGAGCTGCACCGCTAATACCTTTGAGTTGTGATAACTAATCAGTTAGGTACAACAACAGAGAAAATTAGAAATAGTTTGTAAAGTTTTAGCTACTTCAACGAATATTTTATCAATTTTAGTCGTTACTGACAAGTTACTTTGATGTGGAATTGGATATTATTTAGAACTAACATCTAAATCAATTACCACCGACTGTTAAATTACTTTGCTTAAGCATCCGATATCAATGGTTCACTGAGCTAAATAAGTATACCTGAAGAGCTTCTTGGACATAGCTGCTAATGTTTGTAACTTTTTTCAATATTACAGCCTCTTGTTAGGTACGTTAAACAAGTTTATTTGCCACCTCAGGGAAATGTTTTCGTAGTAGTTAACAATGTATTAGCTGTGATCTATAACGATATCAGCAACTGTAAGTAACTTTTTTACCTACGAAAGCATTGTTTCTTTGCTACTTTAGGGAAGTGATTTCGTTGCACTTAACAGATCTTAGTTGTGATCAATAACAATATTAGCAAATGTAAGGAACCCTTTTAGGTACCACTGCCAGTTTCTATGCTAACTTAGGGAAGTGTTTTCGTAGCACTTAACAGTATCTTAGTTGTGATCAATAACAATATTAGCAAATGTGAGTAACCCTTTTAGGTAACACAGCCAGTTTCTTTGCTACCTCAGGGAAGTGATTTCGATGCACTGAACAGTATCTTAGTTGTGATCAATAACGATATTAGCAAATGTAAGGAACCCTTTTAGGTACCACTGCCAGATTCTTTGCTACCTCAAGGAAGTGATTTCGATGCACTGTACAGTATCTTAGTTGTGATCAATAACAATGTTAGCAAATGTGAGTAACTTTTTTAGGTAACACAGCCAGTTTCTTTGCTACCTTAGGGAAGTAATTTCGTTGCACGAACAGTATCTTAGCTGTGATCAATAACGATTTAGCAAAAGTAAGTAACCCTTTTAGGTACCACTGACAGTTTCTTTGCTATCTTAGGGAAGTATTTTCGTAGCACTTAACAGTAGCTTAGTTATAATCAATAACGATACTAGCAAATGTAACAACTCTTTTAGCTACCACAGTTGAGTTTCTTTGCTACCTTAGGGAACTGATTTCGTTGCACTGAACAGTATCTTGGTTGTGATCAATAACATATTAGCAAATGTAAGTAACCTTTTTAACTACCACAGCTAGTTTCTTAACTGTCTTAGAGAAGTGTTCTCGTAGCACTTAACAGTAGCTTAGTTGTGATCAATAACGAAATTAGCAAATATATGTAACTCTCTTGGTTACAACAACCACTTTTATGAGCTATATTAAACAAGTTGATTTACTACCTCAGGAAAGCGTTTTCGTAGAACTCAACAATAGCTTAATTCTGATCAATAATAATATTAGCTAATTTAATTAACTGTTCAGCCCGCTTTATTAGGTATATATAACAAATTAATTTGCTACATTAGAGAAGCGTTTTTTGTAGCACTTAGCAGTAGTTGTGAGTAGAGATTTATTTATTAAAGTTTTATTGTATTATAATGTTCATATTGACATACAAACAATAAAATATGTTTGACCAATAAATGTCCAATCACAACTTAAGTACTATGAAGTGCTACGAAAACGTTTCCCTCAGTCAACTTGTTGAATATATACCTAATAAATAAAGCAGGCTGTGGTGAATAGACTTACTTATATTTGCTAATATCAATATTGATCATACATAGCTACTGTAAAGTGCCATGAAAACGCTGTTTTAAGGTAGCAAATTAACTAGTTTAATATTACTAATAAAGAGAACTGTGGCAGTGAAAAGAATATTTGGTAATTTATTTCATAATTATTGATCGCAACTAAACTATTGGTTGGTGCTATGAAACAATTCTTTATAGCCGGATTTATATTGTTGGGAACTAAGTGATGCTTCGAAACTAATAAACTAATTCAACATCACTTTCACAATGTATATTTGACCTGGTGCTAAAACAAACTGTGGTAGCGAAAAGAGTAATACACTAACATGTGCCAATGTCGGTATTAGTCACAAGTAAGCTTATGCTAAATTGCTACAAATTGACTTCCCCAAGGTAGGACATTAACATGTTTAACATTCCTAGTAAATGATATAAATTTTAACTTAACTATTAACATACTGTTAAGAGCCACTTGAAGTTATTTAGAATATGAAACAATATACATACTAATCAAGACTTTATTAAAACGCAATTCAGGGCGTGAAATATTTTAAAATATGTGACGAAAGCCTTTAACGGATTGTCAAAGTTGTACAACACGTCGTTTATAACGATGGAGCAGCTTTTTATAGCGTCTTCATCCGGTGATACCGCAACCAGTAGAGGTCCGCAGTTCAGACTGAATTCCAAGAACTTTTTCTTATTTATTTCTGTTTGAATCTCCGAAAAGTCCTGAAAATTATTACTTTAAATAGACATTGAAGCCGAAATAAAAGTGTCAAAACTCAGAAGACAATACATAACTTTTCATCTATCTCTATTGCTCTCATTTTCATATATTAGAAGCCTAGTTATAATAAGTATTGATATTCTCGAAGGTATTGCATATTACATTATATGTTATGTCAAATATTTGCATAGGCAAGGAGTAGAAAACACCCTAAGCCAAATTTCATACAAATCAGTTAGGTTGAGGAGCTAGTCAGCATGAGTTTGTATGATTTTTTTTTTATTTATAAATTTGAAAGACAAACAGTTGCTTTAATTTAATTTTAAAGAGTTAATTTAGCTTAGTTCAAGTAGTGACAGCTCGTCGTTGGGGGAATGACTGACGTCTCGCATTAACGAGATCAACGGTTCGATTCTAAATGCAAAGCACGAGTTTTTCGTTTTTGAAATCTTAAGTACATAAGTACGTACTTGTCACTGACTATTGTGTCTTGAGCACGTCAACTTCCCTGTCTAAGAACATGCTATTTAATACTTAAAATTGATAAGGGTTAGATCAGTAAATGGTTAAAGTGACATAAATCTGAATAAGCTCGCAATTGTCGCACAGCAACAGCTGAATAGCTTAGTTTCAGCCATATTCTGCGCTTATTGATAGACGTAGAATGTTCTAAGGTAGCTACTTCCTTTGACATACCTATTGTATTAATCCATCTCGTGACTCCATTTTGGATGGCCGCCATTGCTTATTTTTGTACGTTACAATATTTTTGACACCAAATAGGGATGACAGTGATCTCAAAATGTTAACTTTTTTCCATCTGTAAATAAATATAAATACTTTATAGATAACAAAAGACTCCAATTTAAAATTTCAGTAAGAACTATCATTTGTTAATACAATCCCGCCAAATCTTGTACTGATGAAAGGAGGAAAACGACTACAAACAAATGATATAATGGTTTTTTAAAAGAAACCATATCATAATTACGGTTCGGAATTCAGAGGTACGAATTTTAAAGTAGGTACAAAAAGTGTCAGTATCACTGCTAAGTCGTAACATGGATACGCTGATGTTAAATAAAGGTAAAAAAATTAAGTAGAGATTAAATATGTAACTACCTGCTGTAAAGCAATCATTAATCCCATTATTATTAATGTTTTATTTTACTAGTAATAAAAGCCGCCACAGTAGGCCATTCAATATAGAGCTGCATATTGTGAAGTCGATTTCGAGCTGCGGAAATAATAAGTGTTAGTAAAATTTCGTTGTTGTTCATAGATAATTATTACCATCAAAGTAAAACATTATTGATGTCTATTCTGTTGTACGCAAAATAAACTAAAACCAATTTTAAATTGATACTGTTCCTTTCTCTTTTGAACAATATGGTGCGACAGCAAGACTCCAAGACAGGTTTTAGTTTAATTTGTTTGCAACACAATCGACATTAATGGTGTCCATTCTGTTGTATACAAAATAAACCAAACTAAAACCAGTTTTGGAGTAGTGCTGTTCTAGGAAGAAAGGGACAGTACCACTTTAAAACTGGTTTTAGATTAAAACAACAAAATCGACATCATTAGCTGATAATTATGGTGTTTAATCAAAAACAAATACTTCACCACGACAATTGAAATGTTACTAATAATGGAGAACCACAAGAAGTTTAATTGCATCATACTTTAGAATACGCTTAAAAATAATTAAAAAAAAAATTCTACCTGTCTGTAACCATCAAGCCTTTTGAGTGCAGCAAACTCCTTCATGTCTTAATGAATTTGCATGTTGTTTTTCATGAAATTATAAAGTCTTGCTGAAGTACTATTATGCCAATTTTCTTTCACGTGATCAACTGTATCAATTATTTTTTTCCCGAGTAAAACATCTTCTTGCTCTTCGTCTGAAATATGTGTTTAAATGTGAACTCAGAATTTTGAAATCTTTAATTAGGGTTCCTTAACAAAATCACTCTGTTAAGCCTGTCTGTTTATTTTACTTTTTTATCATTTATTTGTGAGATTTTATAACATATGAATTTGTTAAATGTTGCATCAATATTTAATTATAACATTTTTACTACAGTTGTGGTGCATATACATACCAGGGATATTATTGAAAATGACATTAATTTGTTACATGTTCAATCAATATTTAATTATAAGATTTATACTACAGTTATGGTGCATACATACCCTGTTGGGGGGCGGTCGCGCTAATGTTTCAACGTGAAAACGAAAACTTAGGTTTCGTGTTTTATTTTTTGATTCATTATGTAACAAGCTCTATAGAAAGATGTGAACTTTCATGGGATAGCACTAGAACCAAGGGACTGTTAGAGGTGTTATAGAGAACTATCAGGTGGGCCTCTGTTCGGCAGTGGATTTCTGCAGGTTGAAGGAGGTAAACATATTAGCATGTGTTGTATTAACTAGGGCAAATTCAGAATACATAGCAAAGATTATTACTTGATAGAGCTAAATTAATTAGAAGTAGTTGCACCACAAGTCTTAGCAGATACAAATAAGTTAGATTGGGCATGCTAAAAAATATTATATTTTCTTCTATTTTTTTTTATGAAAAATAAGACTTTTATAGGAAACTAACTTGAACTATTATATTTTAAATTGACAATGATGAAATGAATAGGCCGTCAAATGCCAACTGAAACTATCAATCATTAAAATCAAAATACTACAAATGGATGTTATTGGCAGGTATTAAGTTTTTTTAACATACCCATTGTAATGTATAAACAAGGTTTTTTTTATGAAACATCTAAGATAATAGCGAAATCAACTCAGGCAAATTAAAAACCTTCAAAGAAATGTTGTGGTCGGAGGTATAAATATTTACACAACAAACATATTGTAGATATTTGTGCAATTAGGATTAAATAGCCAATATAATTAGCCAAACATTTTTCTAAATTTTAATTCTCTTACCTGGTGCCCTGGGTACCTGGGTTTAAGAACTTGCTCTTAATTTTTTCTAAATGCTCCATGAAGGTTAATCGTTCGCCAATTTTTGGGAAAATTTTCTCCAATGAATATTAAGTAAGCAAGGATAGATGACTCTTCTCATTTCCTTCTTCTGCAAAAATAAACCAACCATAACAGTAAGAAATAAGTAAATATCTTGCATAACGTCATTATTTTTCTTGTAAATACATTAGGTAGGTAAGAGTAGTTTGCCCCTCAACATGTCACGTTCATCCCATAAATTGGCGCATTGTGGTATCTGAAGAGGTCTCCTTACCTTTTTTGGAAAATACAGTCATACTCTGGCTTTTACCGACTAAAGTTCACCACTATAAATTGGTCATCGATGTTAGCCCGTTAATACTCAATACATATAAACCTAAATTTTATCAATGCTCACCTCAGGCACTTCGCTACAATATAAGGAGTTGAGCAACGAAAACAATAAACATGTAGGAATTACTCCGTGCTAGTCCATTAAATTGAGGGCGGAAAGTAGAGAGACGTGGTCATTACTCCACCGACAAGAGCATAGCTCTTAAATTGAAGAATAAGAAGTCCATACAAGTCCTTGGGCATTGTAGTTATATGTATACCTCACACAAACTCACGCCCCATTTTTCCTTTACCGAGTTGCGCCTGCGCTAGGTAGGCTCCATTATTACGTCTCAGTTTCACTTGGTACCTTTTATAAGTATTTTTTGCGACGAATCATGTAGGTACTTACCTTCGAATTACTACTGAGCAGTCGTGACATAGTAATTTCTTGATCTATATACTATAAACGCACTTGAAATCACAAACTAACCTTTTTTACGAAAATTTCGACTCGACACATACTCAACCCAGGAACGACTAAAAGTAGTAGACCGAGTATTTCGCGCCGACGCCGACTGACGCAGGGTTGCCAGATGTAATTTTCCAATTTTAGCCAGATTAAAAATTCTCTTATCCAAAATGTTATTTTTTCAAAAAAAAAACCGCCAAACTTCAATAAACAAGAATAACAAATAAAATTGTAAATGAATGTCTATAATTTCATAATTAATATTAACGCGCGCGGTTGCGCTTTGGTCAGCGTAAAGCTTCCGATATTGTATGTGTGACCGTGGGAATACTTATATGGCATTGTAATCGTTTTGTATTTTCCCCAATATTTGTTATTATTTATAGACTATTTTGTTATACTCATTGACATTTTCATTTTTCAGATTTTGAATGCCCTAAAAGTATTGTCACGATCGTATCACTTAGTATGAAATTCCATTTTGTTTACCGCATCTTTCGTTTACCGTCAATTCGCCTGTTTAATTTATTTTCAGAAATATTTCGCCAGGACCGCAATACTTCACCAGAATAAAATATATAAAATACCCCAATCAATTTCTTTTGGATCAAGTATACTTTAAAGCTATAAAAACAGGTCAAGCGCGAGACCAATGACGACGCTTGTATGTATAGATATTATTATTACGGTTTTTTACGTTATAGCAAAAGAAATTACCCGTCATTAAATTAATGAAGTTCGTTAAACGTTAAAGCGTTACATTTCGAAAGATTTAACGAAAGTGAACTTTAACTTGTAATAGAAATTTATTTTTATAATGTCTTAATAAATCTAATGTCTAATTAAATAGTTATTTTAAAAAAATTGGTGTGAAAAGCTTACTGGACTGGACTTAAGAAATAATAAAAGAAGGGTGTTTCATTACCTAGGGTTTGTAATAATAAGTTATATTCCGTCGGTTTTTCCGGAATCTTATAATCTTGGAATCTTTAAGAGTAGAGTGAATAGCATTTACTGAGATCGCGTGCTTCATCTTCGGCCTTATCATCACTTCACCACATCAGGTGAAAAAGTCATACATAAAAAAATATATTATTTAAAGATCAAAATATCGTAATTCATCGTTATCTAACATAAGGTGCATATTACCATTCATACATATCAATATATTAAAGTTATCTGAAAGCGAAACTCGTAGGCGTTACGCATTTTATGAAACTATCAATGAACAGGAATCCTGAAATAGCCTCAATCGCCTGTCATTTTTCTCCTAGGTAACCTAAATGGGTACTAGTAGGTAATTTGTCGTATTTTTCGGATCGTAAATGGCGAAACATTTCGCTGAACTGAATGCGGACCGGCAGCAATGTTGTCAATATTTATTTACAAAAAAGCGCGGAGTTGACTTTAAAAACCGCTGGACAGTCAAATTTTGGCGAGGAAAGCTAGAGGAAATATTATTATTTATTATTTTCGACATTAAGCTTATTAGTAGCTCATAATATAACTGGATATTTACCACGAGCATATGGGGTTTCCCACTTAAATGAAAAAAAAAACCATAGTTTAAGAACTTTAGCTGTTGTCGCTAAGTTCTTGTTAGTTAATTTTGCTAAAGACATTCGTCCTCAAATAATAATAATAATAATGCCGGACGATTACACCGACTAGCTGGCCTCAAACGAGAACTGACCTCTGGGGGCATTACCCAGAACACCAGTTCCGAGAAAATTTAACAAAATCGTTTTCTAAATTCGTATAGCAATAGTAAAATCAAAGTAGTAGTCGCCTAGCCAAATTGATAGTTAAGAACTTTAGCTGTTGCCGCTAAGGTCTTATTAGTTCATTTTGCTAAAGATATTCGTTCTCAAATAATAATAATGCCGGACGATCATACCGATTACCTGGCATCAAACGAGAACCTGGTAACGATTTCAGGCGGTATTACCCAGATGACCCAATTCCGAGAAAATTTAGAGAAAATCGTTTTCTTAAATTTGTATAACAATAGTAAAATCAAAGAAATGGTCAGTTACTCAAGTTGATAGCTAAGAACTTTTGATGTTGTCGCTAAGATCTTATTAGTAAATTTTGCTAAAAATATTCGTCCTCAATTAATAATAATGCCGGACGAAGACACCGATTACCTTACCTCAAACTAGGATACCCTTTATTACGAGAACCTAGTAACGACTTTTGGGGGCATTACCCAGAACACCCAGACACGAGAAAATTTATAAAAGATCATTTTCTTAAATTTATAGAACAATAGTAAAATCATAAAAGTCAGTTCCCGCCAAGTTGACAGTTAAGAACTTTAGCTGTTGTCGCTAAGTTGTTCTTCGTTAATTTTGCTAAAAATATTCGTCCTCAAATTTTAAATACAAACCGCTATAGGAACCTACTATCGGTCTTTAGTGAATTAACTACTTATTTAATTACTAGCTTTAGCTAGCAAATCCGTGTACAATATAAACAAAAATAATTTGTGAATACATTCTATACACTTTTCTGTATCGGGTGCCATAAAAACATAGTGCCTCGGATTTGTGTAGGGCCACCTCCAGATCGAGCATCCTTATGCGCCTCACCACTTGTGCTACTAACACAGTGGCAAGGCGTGCCGCTTCCCAGTACGAGCTCCCCCGTGCCGTCACCTGCGTATCGTGTGCATAAAAGGTGACATCCGCGCTAGGAATGAGCTCGCCCCTCAGCACCCAGTAACCGATGTTTCACAGGAGCGGGCCTAGCACCGAGCCCTGTGGAATACGGTACCACGTTTTGGATAATCTATGAACCTATCCGAGAGGCAGGCGCCCACTATTCGGCATAGGTATGGAGGCATGTCATGGAACTTCAGTGCCTCTATAATGCACCCCCAGGGGACTGGGGAACTTCGTTATTGACCTTAACGACGGTAACCTGTTTCAAGACAACGTGAGAATTAGCCATGACTTTCGTCTTGTCTATGTTAATTTTGAGATCTGAATGGAAGAAACGTTGTGATATATTCGCCATTTACATGTTTGCCTCCTCCAGTACGCAGATGAACCTTCGGGGATATCACATCCCCCTGAGTAACATCCACACGTAATTGAATGGATTTTGACTTTTGATCTTGTAGTTGCACATTCATTATAGCGGCGTCAAACAGATATCTCAACATCTCGTATATCTCACCAATCGACTTGAGATAGCTGCAGAGATTCTAGAATAGCACAGATTTCGACAGAGTCGAACGTTATCATGTAGTCCATGAATGTAAGACACAGTGGCTGATTATACTCCTCTGTCGCTCAAGCCCATTCCATACATTACCTACCGTTTACGTGAGCCTCATCTCTTACGTCTCTACGTCTTCTTACTGCTGGGGCTAACCCAAGACGGGGTATCCTGACCCGGTACGAGTATGAATGGTAATGATATGGAACGGGCTCGAGCGGTTGTAGCTCACGTAAACGGCAATGGTATGGAACGTGCTTACTACGCGGCAAGGCTGATTCATAAAACCCACATAATAATATCCGCTTTCAGGAACACACAAGTCGCACAATTTCAAATTTGGAGCAGCTATCTGCATCAAAAGCTCTAACCTGAATGTCCCTTGTTTTTTCCTCAATTTCTAAAATGAATGCCGAAAGAAGAATTCTAAAAGCGAGCGTGTAGATCTAAACAAGGAAGCCAAATTAAATAACAACCTTGATAAAAAAAAAAAGAAAAAACCATGGCAATACGCGATAAAGTTGAAATCACAGTATTTATCGTGGTAATCTGTTAAAACGAGTGACATAGTAATCGTAGAGCAGCATTTTGACATTAGTTTGCGATAAAACGTGCGTTTTTAGCGAGATCAACTAGGGAAGTTTTTAATATGTATCAAAGATTATTATTTGACAGTGCAAGAATAATTTGAAACAATTGCACAACGGTCTTAGCAGATACTCATAAGTTTAATTGTATCGTATAGACAAGGACTTTTTATGGATTACATAGAAACATTTTAGCCAGTGTTATTAAGTTTTTAGCGAGATCAACGAAGGAAAATTAAAAATATAAATCCAAGATTATTACCTGATAGAGCAAGATCAATTTGAAATAGTTGCACAACAGTCTTAGCAGATAGTGATAACTTTAATTGTATCGTATAAACAAGGACTTTTTATGGATTATATAGAAACATTTTAGCTAGTTTTGTTAAGTTTTTAGCGAGATCAACTAAGGAAAATTTATAATATACATCCAAGATTATTACCTGACAGAGCAAGATTAATTTGAAGTAGTTGCACAACAGTATTAGTAGATACTAATAACTTTAATTGTATCGTATAAACAAGGACTTTTTATGGATTACATAGAAACATTTTAGCCAGTGTTATTAAGTTTTTAGCGAGATCAACGAAGGAAAATTAAAAATATACATCCAAAATTATTACCTGATAGAGCAAGATCAATTTGAAATAGTTGCACAACAGTCTTAGCAGATAGTGATAACTTTAATTGTATCGTATAAACAAGGACTTTTTATGGATTACATAGAAACATTTTAGCTAGTGTTAT
This sequence comes from Oegoconia quadripuncta, assembly GCA_949316235.1. NCBI lineage: Eukaryota > Metazoa > Arthropoda > Insecta > Lepidoptera > Autostichidae > Oegoconia > Oegoconia quadripuncta. The sequence continues at coordinate 15,630,521 of OX438755.1, read as the reverse complement.
TAAGTTTTTAGCGAGATCAACGAAGGAAAATTTAAAATATACATCCAAGATTATTACCTGACAGAGCAAAATTAATTTGAAATAGTTGCACAACAATATTAGTAGATAGTAATAAGTTTAATTGTATCGTATAAGCAAGGACTTTTATGAATTATATAGAAACATTTTAGCTAGTGTTGTTAAGTTTTTAGCGAGATCAACTAAGAAAAACTTAAAATTTACATCCAAGATTATTATCTGACAGAGCAAGATTAATTTGAAGCAGTGGCACAACAGTCTTAGCAGATACTAATAAGTTTAATTGTATCGTATAAACAAGGACTTTTTATGGATTACATAGAAACATTTTAGCTAGTGTTATTAAGTTTTTAGCGAGATCAACGAAGGAAAATTTAAAATATACATCCAAGATTATTACCTGACAGAGCAAGATTAATTTGAAGTAGTTGCACAACAATATTAGTAGATAGTAATAAGTTTAATTGTATCGTGTAAGCAAGGACTTTTATGAATTATATAGAAACATTTTAGCTAGTGTTGTTAAGTTTTTAGCGAGATAAACTAAGGAAAATTTAAAATATGTATCCAAGATTATTACCTGACAGAGCAAGATTAATTTGAAGCAGTGGCACAACAGTCTTAGCAGATACTAATAAGTTTAATTGCATTGCATAATCAAGGAATTTTATGTAGTACATATAAACTTATTAGCGACTGTTCTTAAGTTTTTAGCGAGATCAACTAAGGAAAAATTTAAATAGATAGCAAAGATTATTACTTGACCAAGCAAAATAATTTAAAGCAGTTGCACAGTAGTCTTAGTAAATACGAATAACTTGAATTGTGTAGTAACAGACAAGTCATTTTTATCAATTAAGTACAAACTTGTAAGCTTATATAGCTAAGTTTTTAGATAGATTCATTTCGGGACGTTAAGAACATAATTATACTGTGGATAATATCTTAGTTCAGTTTGCGAAGTTTTGTGGTGATGTTGACTAATATGTATCTTTGCCGCTAGTTACAATAAAAATTAGTAAGAACCGTGACTTTCTTAGCACTAGTAAATAACAATCCATTGCTATCACAGCCAAACAACAACTTTGTTACTACGTATAAGGACAAATTGCTGGATAAAGAAAGAATTTAGCAGTACTGACTAATTTTTTCAGCTAAATATTGTTTGACCCTGCAGCTAACTGCTCTTTATTGAGGTAGAAAAGCCATCGCTACGGTTACAAAAATTTTTGATTGGACAACTAAATCGCGGCAACCAAGTTTGTTTAGCTGCGATATATAAACCATTTCTTTCCGTGCGTAGCAGTGGTAAGAGGTGAAAGGGCATCAGCGTCAATCATGCAGAATAACCACTGCACAAACCAACCACCTGGCCAAAGACTCCTGCCCTAATCGTACGTTTTAATGGAGTTTTACAGCCGTTTGACGTAAGGCGATGATCTGCAAGAGTTGAAGCGCTTTAACGTTATATTTGAAAGTTATTTACGCAGCACGTTATTCACAGTTAATACGAGTAATATACTTTGAAAAGTATCTATGTATGAAAAGATAGCCACAGAATATAATGGTGCAAGTCACCCTTCTACATCAATCCTCTATTCAATGTGAATAAATAGACATGTCACCTTTAGGTAGGTAACGTCGTTTGGAAAATATTATAAACAGTTCTATTTTCTCCTAATATACCTAGTGCAAGTACCTACATTGTGCTTTAATATTTTTTCAACAAAATATTATGGGTATTTTATCCGAACTTGGACAAGATAAGAAAGGATTTTTTACTCGATTGTTTGAGATGCACTCCACTTTCCTGCACATGTGTATGTACACGTATACGAGTACAAATATTGTTGGTTAATCTCTGAAGTCAGTATAGAACTATTCGATTGGATTTTTATTCGTTGTGTATGTCGGCGACATACGGGCGTTACTAGCGACTGGGACGGTATTAGCCTCTCGTGGTATAGGGTAGCTCGGGAAATTACGATATTATGTCAAGCTACTAAAGGCGAATGGGATATCTGAATGATACTCGGAATTTAACAAAACGGGGTAATGGTCTGTCTCCTGAACACGGACCCAGGAGACTATTACAGACCACTTATCCACACACAAATAATAAGATTCAATTATGATCATAAAACCTGAGATGCTCACCTGTGAAGGGTAAACATTTGCATGCCCCCCATGCCATCCAACTTGGCCCTCGCATGAGCCGAAGTAGTCTATAATCTTATTTCGGATTATTCCAATCGTGGGTGATAATAGGTAACAGTCACTCAGGCTCGTTGATGTGCTAAGTAGTGGTCCATCTCTTTTGACGGCTGGTATAGCAATATGAATATTCATTTTGTACAGCTAGACCTAGCATTACTGTAAACGTCATTGCGCTATTTTCGGCGATACCACCAGGTTCTTCTTAAAGCAAACCGCGTATTATGATAGTCATACGACCGTCCATATTATAAATTCTGTCACTAATTTATCGCTATCTGCGATAATATACTTTTTTGCACCAGAACACTAACCAGTACACTAAGCGGTGTACATAGTTGAACTTATCACTGCTTTTTGGCGGGATCTCGGCGAGTGAAGTTGCAATTTTGTTTACAATTCTTATAATTTGTGCATTCCGACTTTTGAAGTTTAATAATGGTAGAATATTGTGCAGCAAAAGTTAGTGATGTGTACAAGTGAAGGGAAGTGTAAATTAAAGTGCGTAACGAAGCTTTCGGGTTCCCACAAGAAGCCGCCAAAATCTTTTGTAAAGCATTCTGCCACTTTACTGAAGAATGACTTGGCTGTGACTAGACTCTGTATACGCCAAGTATACGACGAATTACTTGTTTTGACTGAGACTGACTTATAAACTGGATAAATAAGAGAAATAAGACATGGCTGTATGGGCTTAGCTCCCTTTGCCTTCTCCGAAAGGAGAGAATAAAACGAAAAAAAAATGAACTTATCTCTACTAGAGTTTTGAAGTAAATTTGGGGTTAAGTAGCCAAAAGTAAACATAAATACCTACTAAGAATGAAAAAAAACTACTTATGAACTGATGATGCTCTTTCTGGTTTCATCGGTTTTACTAAGTTCATGTCGCTAAACTCGAGTATTAATAAGTTTCAGAATTAAAGACAAGCTCAAGTGTGTATCCCTGTAAGAGTATAAGAGAGGCCGTGATTACGAAGTTTTTTCTGCTAAGCCAACTTTGATCTTTAACTTCTACGTTCAAACGTAGTCTGTCACTGTAGGTGTTAATAAATATAAGGAAATATTTATGCAAAACGTATTTAGTCCAGTAAAAATACGCAATTTTATCTGCTTACAAACAAATCAACGTAGGTGTAAGAGTGGGATAGTTGTATATTATTATCTTTATGAACTGGAGTGAACGGCCAAACGATTTTGACTCTCATCATCCTGCTCGTTCAAAGCCTCACGCGTAGCTAGCTTTTAGCACCTTTACAACATAAAACAGTTGAGGTGGTGGTTATATGTAATGTTCTGTTTGTCCTTTCTCCAGCTACACAAACTAGACAAGCTTAACTTACCGCACAATCGTCAACTTTAGCACTGTGAACTTTAACTCTGACATTGGAAGAATCATCGTGCACAACGATGCAGCCATAACACTAAATTGGAATTGGGATATAAAACAATGCAATTACTACCTTTTGTCTACATACACCAATAACTTTATAGCATCATACAAAAAAAAATTCAATGTCTTTATTTTTTTCATCAGAGATTAAAGAATCCATTTTGTACTTAAATTATTGTGTTCTCTAACGTAACATTCGCCGGCGATGGGAATCCTAATAAAGCTCCCAATATTATTGCGTCTAGTCGAATCGTATATTCAAGATAATCGTGAATACAAGTGTTTTGTGAGAGGTTGTTCAAATATTGATAAATCTTCAGCATTCACCTCTCCTCGGCCAGGTGGAAAATATCCATTACTCGAATATTGCGTCGTAACTATGTTGTAATACCATGTTATTGCTACTGAATAAAATATTAACTTTCGAAGAGTTTGACTTATATTTCTAACATAGGTACAGTCTACGTGATAATTATTTTCACTATTTGCACTTATCGTTTGGTCATTCATTCAGAGGGCTGGGCATGCCCCGGGTTATTTAACTAGGCAGCATTACATACACAGCATTTAACGGACGAGCCCGCGGGCGAAAATCTAGTGCAACTAGATATTATATTTTGTGAGGAACTTCTTATAATTTTCAATAAAATTTCCTATTCTAGGTTTATCAATAGGTACAAGATTGATATTTAGTAGTATAACTATACTACTCTGTGTAAAAAGCAGCGGGAATTTTTAATTTTAAGAACGCTTGTATTTAAAACTTATCGATCTATTTTTTTCATTTTATTCTCTCCTCTCGGAGAAGGCAAAGGGATCTAAGCCCATACAGCCATGTCTTAGTTCTCTTATTTCTTCAGTTTATAAATCAGTCTTAGTCAAAACAAGTAATTCGTCGTATACTTGGCGTATACAGAGTCTAGTCACGGTCAAGTCATTCTTCAGTAAAGTGGCAGAATGCTTTGCAAAAGATTTTGGCGGCTTCTTGTGGGAACCCGAAGCTCCGTTACGCACTTTAATTTACACTTCCCTTCACTTGCACACCATCACTAACTTTCGCTGCACAATATTCTGCCATTATTAAGCTTCAAAAGTCAGAATGCACAAATTATAAGAATTATAAAGAAAAATACAACTTCACTCGCCGAGATCCCGCCAAAAAGCTCTGTCACTCAATGTATTTACAGCTACTGTCTGTAATTCAAAAGAATGCAGTGTTGCCCCTAGTTCATGATCAATGTGGTTTAAAGGTAAAACTACTTAAAAAAAAATTCAACTCTAAATACACAAAATAAATTCATTCCCAATTTCGTTACAAAACCAGAAACAAAAACTTTTTGCGGTTCTCGAATGACGATAGAGTATTCGACCCGCCATTACGGTTGTTAATTGTTTCCCGGTAACACAGCCTTTGTGGCCTTCTAATTACACCTAATTATTGTTTTGCATGGCCTTTAGGTTGAATTTATGTAGAGACTAGGATCGATTTTGGAAAACTTTGAAAATTATTACATCCTGCCGATAAAATGAATGAAATAATCATATACTTACTCAAAGAAGTATTCCTAAAGAACTTTCTTTGATTCAGACGACTGGCGCCTCTGTAAAAATGGCTATACACAAGCTGACCATATTAAATGGATAGAGTATTTTAATATGAATAATAGTTATATAACAATACATGGCAATCATAATATTTAACCATCTACTAAAGATATATAGAATGAAACAAACCCTGAAACGTTAATTAAAAACCTAAAATATAGGAATAATTATATAAATAAATAGTAAGATGTTACAGATTGTGGGGAAATATTAATAATTATTATTATTAATTATTGTGTTAATGTAAATGCCCAAAGCAGCGCTCAAGTTTTGCCAAGTCCTATGTACTACTTAACCTCGCAATAAAAAATTTGTACTTGTTAATATGACAGATTACCTCTAAATGTTCGAGATAACAAGAAAATGGAGATACAAAAGAAAATGGAATTTTAGAAAAAATATTTAATTACAACTTTTTAAAATAAGGAAGACTATGAAGAATAATCTATCAAAAAAATATGTGTCAACAAAGAAGACTTCTACTTTATCCGACTACGTGAAGCCAAAAGTAACCGTTTCATTGAAGTGTGTTGTATATATTAGCATACCTAAGCGCTTGCGTCGATTTGGAAAAATGAGTTCTCGTTAGATTCCTACTAAACGTCATAAATGATGTCATGATAAATATGATATGGCGGACGCCAGCAGCCTTTATATCACAGTGGAGAACAAATAATTCCAGCATCCCATCAAGATGATATTAATATAAGTGAGTCTCGAAGACAGAAATTGAAAAGTAATTAAAAAATCAAAAAAAGGAATATCACAAAAACCCGACGGATATTCCGAAATCAACAAGGTAATCTCGTTTTAAAATTTTGGTATCTCAAACCTTGCCTAGTAACCGACGTAGAGTATTCCCGCCGCCATTACCTCGCATTTGCGGTTGCCTGGTATCCACTCGAAAACGTTACCGGAGACCACGCACTGGCAAGCGCAGCGTTCGACGTTTAATCACAAAGTGGATTATATGCAATAATATGTAGCTATATATTCGGACGAAGGTCACTGACGTTGCCCTTAGCGGGATTCGAACCCGCAACCTTTTGGTATAGTGGTCAGAGTTGCTAACCACTACACCAAACAGGTGTATAAACAGCGATAAATTCTGGAAATATACATTTGCCAGCAACTAGGCATCAATCACTGACCTCGTGGTCTGTTAAAACCTCAGGTTAAAACTAAAGTCTGACAACTTAACACTAAGTGTACCAATTTATAAAACTCGACCGAAAGCACATAAAAGTAAGAAACGCGAGCAACGTATTCCATCCATCTGTCGCGTAAAAAATCTAAACAATAAATAATTTGTGTTCAAAAGGCTGTCGACCTGTTAATGCGATATGGCACAAGTTATGAGCGAAAGCGGTTATGAATAAATTACTTCTAGTGCACTAACACGTCAACAACTTATAAATTCCAAAATTAAAAATCATTTATTAATATGATTAAAAAAATTTACACTCAAAAATTTTGCATCATTACACATCTTATTGCGAAAAACTATTTAAATAGCTAAAACCAAAGAACCCGACGGCGTATTTTGTATTTTGCGCCATATTAGATTTTTAACGTAAAATGTATCCTAAGAGACTGTGGAACGATACCTTACACTTTGAAATCGGTCAATACGTTTAGGCTACAGGAGGTATCATAGAAACATACTATACTCAAGAAACATTACCCTTCTTTCTGGGTTAGTCGGGTAAAAATACAGTTTTAATAATGAAAAGAGAAAAGTGGATAATAAAAGTCACCTATGTAACTATCCTTATATAAGTATTAGTATATTGATCAAATCACTGAATGTATACTTTCAGCTGTGTTCTGCCTCTGTGTAAATATTTCGATAGTCGACATTCGACACGGTAACGGAAAGTTTCAAATTTAGAATACGCTTTTGTTCACGAAATCGTATTCAAAGTTTGACTCTGTCTGATATCGCATCCTATATCGATTGTCATACCGTTGAGAATACGCAGGCAGAACTCATTCATAGTTGAAATCAAAGGTTCAGTAATTGGATCGGTAGTTATATATCAGGTGACTTTGTATGATGTGTAGAGCTGATGTGCTGATGGAGATAGAGAACGGAGTGGGGTCGGTTTTTTAAAACCTTTTCGGCGATTTTATCCAAATGTTATCGACTTGTGTCACAATATTCACTTTGTTTAGCGAAATGTACGCGGAAACTCATCCACATCAATCTTTCTGATTATCTGGGTGTTTATTTCTTTTTCAACTTGATATAAGTCTGCAAAAAAATTATTTCACTGAAAGAATAAAATAATTTCCGAAAACTAGGCAGGTAACGTATAGAAATAAAGGTAAAAACGCAAGCCAGAAATCATTGACCTAGGTATATTGGCCAAGGACTGGCAAAGGTTAAGATAAGATGAGATAAAAAATAAAGTCAGCAATAAAGTAATTAAGATAAGAAAGCTAGTTTGTGTATACATTAGCCTGCGTTGTGATTACAATTATGTGCTTGTATGGTAGTGGCACATTTTTATAGAAGCGGTATATTTCAAATCGCGATCCCTCATGACTTGAACATTATACTTCCGCAAGATTTTCTTCGAGCATACAAATTATGTCGAGGCCGTTTGCGAACCCGCTACTTTCTTGTCAAAGACACGATTTGGAATGAATAATGGCTCCAAATATAAATTGCCTCGATTTCCGTCTTCTTGTTGCGTCCCTTCGAAGTAAATCGTTTTTTAAATAATTTCCGAGATGATCCCAGAGAGGAATATTTAAAACATTCCACTGCCAAACAATCCGTAATTTTACTTTGCACCTCTGAGAAATATTTCAGATATTCCATGATATTCCATTCAGCTAATGGTCTATGCGATTAAATTGATAGCACAATTTGCAGAAAACATTAACCTTCCTCGTGCAACGTAGGGTATAGTGGAATATATGACAGACAGACATTTATAAACAATATTGTAAAACTAATAAACTTAGAGTTGTTTCATATTAGCTGTTTAGAGTCAAGCCAAATATATGACATTGAATCACAAACGAGATCCTGATGGAAAATAACTATTATCCACGACGTATGTAACCTTACACGTTCGACAAAAAACATAAATACGATGTCACGGACGAATGTCCCTAAAACTAGTTGATGACTACGACGTAGCGCTACGGCGCAGGTCGTAGCAAAGATTCCGCTATGTAGCGAAAAACTGCGTAGTATAACGTAGGCGCATATAGCGTCTATGACCAGTGTGATATTTATTAGTTCTCATAACCTCCACAACGGAATAGAAGTGCATGTATTGGTTCTTGGAGGTTGCAATCACGCTATCACGACCACGACGTAGAGGCCTGCCGTCTGGTAAAATCTAATCTGTGGTGAACTTATCAGTGATTAAATATAACCGCTCTCAAATCAGATTATGTATATATATCAAATTGATATATACACATAATGACATAACGCAGTTAAACCCGTATACATAGTTTTTCGTCGGGAGTTAAAAAGATACCTGTGACATAAATCGTTTTCTTAACTGTCTGCCGTGGCCAATGTATATATCTTCATTAGAATATTGAGACTAACGTGAACATTAAAGTTATCGAATACCCCGATACTGTTAGACAAAAGCATACGATGCCAAGCATTGTGTTTCGCCTGTGAGATCAGATGTTCGTCATCAATGAGCGACAGCACGTCACATATTTTCAGAGCAAACGGTACCTATTGCATAGGCATCCTACGCTGCGCTTGCCGTTGTGTGGTTTTTATCTCAGTCTAAAATTTTTTTGCCGCAATGACCATCAGTCCTAAGTGAGATGTGCCCTACCCACTAGCCACTTTAAGTTACCAATCCGCTGGACTATGTCCGTAATCTCTTCATTCCGGATTGGATTCGTAGTGAAACCTTCTGTGCATAGCTGCTCTTGATAAGTTTTTTTTTATGCACGACGGGTTCGTACTTGACTTCAATCACACCTGATGTTAAGTGAAGATGAGGTCGCAGGTGGAAGTGTACTGACCCGAAAACCCCAACACATTTGGGGGACTAGCTATCTTATCTCTGACAACCGGAACACAACATTACTATTAACATTGCTGCTTGGCAGCAGATTCAGATAAGATGGTGGTAGCTAGCCAGGCGGACATTTAAAATGCCCTACCACCAACTAAACCGAGTACTTAAACATGTACCCCGCTGGGGATCGAACCCGCGACCTCCGAATCGTAAACTCAATGTTGTTTACATTGCGCCACGGAGGCAGTTAAGTTTTCCTGTTCAGTACCATAAGTTGTTACTGGTAACATACAATTACAAACACAAAAAAATACAAAAATCCTTATTACAGTCTAACATGATAGTGAATATGCACACTGGATGCAGTCAATTTTTTTTCGCGATGAAATGCGTTACGCCTACCGCTCGCCTGGGGGACGGCGAGACGGTTATGTGGGACTCCATTCCCTATCGGGAGGGATACCCACTAAAACCCCGCGGCGACCTTCCACGGAAGGACGACAGAGTCCAGTGCGACGACACCCCCCATTATGTATTTTGTTTTATATCTATATAGTTATGGAATTAAAGATAAGTCTACTAACGCCGTTCGAGTTACCAATTTTGAAAAAAAAATAGCGTTTTATTGCGTAGTGTTGCGATTGATAGGCAAATAATTAAACAAAGATGTGCTGCCTTCTAATAAATAGTTAAATCAACCTGGGAACTATTATTTTAATGCAATGGAATGCGTATACATACGTACTTACATTATATTACTTATATTTTTAATGATTGTCATTGTTATCATATTGCTATCTTTACCTCCAAATATTACGGGAACGTCACACTTTAGGGAAGCACATTACTTGACATTTTTTGTTTATATAAGTATCCTCTATCCATATATATAACTAACATCGTGCTCGGAAACTTTGAACAAAAATCAAAATGGAGGCGGGTGGATATGCCACAAAGGTTCTATCCCCTTTAAAGAAGTAGTGAGTAAAGTGTCACAGTATTATAATGCAAATAATTAACGTATAAAATAAATATACATATATCATACACATAGACACACACATATTGTGTTTAGGTGTGTATGTGTGTGTGTCTATGTGTATTTATGAGTGTAGATTAGTCCGACGACATTGTCTTGGGATCGAAAGCTGCATGCGCCGCTTCCACTAACATGTGTGCAAGAGTATTTGACTGTAGATTAGATGTGACTACGGGAAAACATTCCAATTGGTTGCTTTCAATCCTTAAATAACGTTCGAAAGCGATAAACCACGCAACGTATCATGTACTCCTGTATCCTCCACTATCCTGTGATCCGTACAAATGAAATAAGCCCCACTATCGTACGGTGTACGCTCCATTTCATCCGTCGCATTCCGTCCGCCGATAGAATATATTTCAGGACACGTACCTCTCGCCTCGTGAGAACGTGGGCAAATATGTTATTCGTAAGTGACGTGTTGAGTGGTTTTACATAAAGGGATAGAGAAGTGGGTATTTAAATAGGAATCTGGAGATGTGAAATGAAAACTAGAACTGTGGATATCAATGTCTATCTTCAAATACTTTTTGTCAGATATTTAACCTGACTCATTGACCAGATTCCGTAAAATAAACTGCTAGCCTTTTCTAACTTAAGGGATGAACTGTAATTGGGCACTTTTTTAAGTTCACTTACTGACTCCCCATCAAATATTTAGTTTTTCGAGTTTCGTGTCTGGGCACGTCTGAATATTTCAAAAAATTTTAACATATTGTATTGAAAGGCCCTTGATGTTTGAACTCATAAATGCTTGTGTTTGGGATGTTTCTGACCTCCCAATTTGGAATGGTTTTTTTTTATCTAATCTAAAGGGGATCACCTCAAGATAATCTTTTATTTTCAACGAAAAATGAATCACGCAAATGAATCCTTTTTGATAATTAGGTAAAAACAACGATATGCCTTAACACCAATTAACAAAATGATCTACGACAACGTACCTAAAAATAAATCGTATGAGTAATAAAAAATATATTAGGCTTTACGAAGTTACATAATATCAAATTACCATGCCATGACTCAACGTCTTAGAGCCCCGACATGCTTTCGTGTTTTCCAAGAATACGGTGATTTTTTTACGTCGTCGACCCTTCTCGTCTTAAAAAGTTTATCCTCATAATTTTATTAGGTATTCTTTGTCAAAGTTCGCCAGAGAATAAAGTTGTATTATTAATATTTTATGAGATTCTTATCCAACGGCCCACGGATTAGGATTCGGTCAAGGAATATAGTAGATAAATGGAGGTCTTTACCTTTATCTTGGTAAATTCTTTGAAAATTAAATAAATAAATATTTCGGACACTTGCACTAATCATCTAGTGACAAACTAAGCAAATTAAACATCCATTAGTCGGGAATACCTAAATGTTTGTATTCATCACACAAAATTACAATCAGTCTAAAGCCTAATAACGCCTAGGCTATATGTCCAGTAATGCATGACAAACAGCAGTGGTCTGTTACTACGAATCGTAATGAGGTAGGATGTATCAAAGTCAATGAAGAATCAAATATTCTTATACAAATATATAAAATACTAGATTACATTTTCTTAACGGAGAATATCTAAGTTTCCCATGGAATTGCCAATTAAAATATCAACAAAATGCAATACTTTAGATTTGTCAGATAGTTGCTCCAAAATTGACAACATGCATTTAATTTCTACTTCTATTGCTCCCATAAAGTTGTCCATAAAGTAGTGTAGACAAGACATCACATTAGATGTGATGCCAAAACTTCTATGACTTGATAATAAAAGAATGGGCATATACTTATTAGGAATGGCGACCTTCAACATTGTCCTTGTCGACAATATTTTTCTACGAAGTCATGAATGGAATTGCTTGCTTGACACATCAAATTACTTGTTGGTACTCGTTTACGGAGAAGTGAGAATATTTTCTGATTAGGCGCCAATTAATAATAGATATTTTTGTCAAAAATTGCTTAAACGTAAATATGTAAATAATTATTAGAATTTCTAGGAAGAATTAACGAGTTTCTAAACTGCCATTTTTTTGGCACGCTAGTGGTTAATTGGAATTGAAATTCGTGCCAGTTAACGTGCTATTTTACGCCTTGGCATTTTACCACACCGTTTGCTTTCAGTCGATAAAATATACGATACAGAGTAAACCTGAATTATCTTGTATTAAACACTGAGCAAGCACAAACCACACTATTAATTCATTAAATCGAACTGTTCCATCTTTTTCATTCTTTAGAATGGTAACTTGGTATAGCGTCTGACTAAATAAATCAATTAACGTCGGAGATAAACAAAATAAGTAAAAACTCGTGTATTGTTTGTGCTAAAGCGTTTAAAAGCTAATATATATACATATACTGATTTTAAGCTATCTTCTTTTAGACTTGTCATCATTATCATCTTATTTAGAGCCATGCTCTTGTCAGTCGAGATTTTTCCATATCTCTCTACTCTCCGCCTTCCTCTGCCCTTTAGACTGGTGCTAATCGAAAATCCGCACAACTTTTTCCATGGAGTTTCATCCATCGTAAACTGTCAGTAGTAAGGTTTCAACTGTAAAATTTGATCAATAGTACGTTAGTACTATATTAATTCTGTGCCAATAGTGAGAGTTGAAGGTGGAAGCGTACTGACCCGGAAACCCCATCTTATATGGAGGACTAGCTATCTTATCTCTGACAACCGGAACACAACAATGCTATAACATTGCTGTTTGGCGGCAGATTTAGCAATGAAAAACATTCATAACTCGGGAACACATGTCTGTATTCATAATATGATAATAAAAATATGATAATAAAAATTACAAATAAATCAGCTGCCATCTCCGAAAAAGATTTCGTAAAGTTTAAGAAATAAGTTTTAGCTTGTATTATAATTTTTGCAGACTTTAAAATATAAAATAATAAATAATCGACCTTGTTGTGATGCAATAAAATCCAAAAATGGTCAACCGGGATTTGTTAAATGATGTCCTTTTAATCACATTTTGTACCTTGAATTATTTAAACGTATTATCAAGTTTATAAATTAATTACGTTTAAAACACCAAAAATATAGTTAATATTCACGAAATTCACATATAAATTTAATTGTACACGTAAATATTTGTCTACATTTACCCGCATACCGTGTTAAAGCACGAAATTTATACATAAAGCGGCTTTATCTGTGATCGAGTACTTAGTTTTATGGGAAAATATGCCTTATCGCATTGGTTGGTGAAAGCTACAAGTTGAACACTGTCGTTTTATGTTTAATTTTAAAATGAAGCAAACAATGTTTACGGAAGTCAAATTTCTTTTAGAATCTAAATAAATTAAAAAGGTACAGTTGCGAGAGAAGTTGGAAAGAGAACCAAATTTTTGAAAAGAGAACGCATTTGAATTTCACTTCTAAACATAATTTAATTGAATTTGGAATTCCGGATTAGCTTTAGAAAGAAACGAAAAATGGAATTATAATCACTTTTAAATTGCATTTCCACGTGATATGTACGAGTATAGCCATGCCAAATTACAGTTTTCTAGTACTAAGTCTAAGCCGCGGCAGACAGACAGACAGACGGATATGGCGAGACTATTAGGGTTATAATTTAGGTTTGAGTGGACTTTTCTGACATTGACAATGCCTCATCGCACAAAGTGAAATTTAGACTTACTCAAACGTTTTTGAGAACAGAGATGGTCTAGAATTAAATCACACCCTTATAGCGCTGATTTAGCTCCGTGCGACTTCTTTCTCTTTCGAAAAGCGAAACCATTTTTGATGTGTAATACCTAAAATTGAAGGAAAGAGAGGAAGGGGAAGACCTAGGCGCAATTACTTTGACCAAGTGAAAGAAAAGGTGAATGTCGTGTCGTACCACGAGGTTAAATCGAGGGCGGAAAGTAGAGAGACGTAGTCATTACTCCACCGACAAGAGCATAGCCCTTAAATTGAAGAAGAATATCCAAAAGCCTAGTTTGTATTTATTCATCGTTCTTTACTTGTCATTTAATCGGTCCAACTAGTATACGTCAAAGTCGCAAGCGAATCGTCAGTCAACCACTCACAAGTCAGAACGTAATCGATAAAAATATCGATGAATTTACATAATAAGTACCCTGATTTCTTAAGTGAAAGTGACTCGATGAAACGGAATTTACTATTTTTGTAAGAACGCCTGTCACCAAACAAATAATTTATTATGCGATTTAAGTCCTTATCGCCAGGAGGTAATGGTTAAAGTTTCAAATAATTCCGCCGGACGCCGCCACGACGCTGAAATCTACTTTGTGGGTGGGACTCGGCAACTTTAGCTTTAAATTAAGTAAGTACAGTGATACTTGGGACTTACTGATATTTGTTTCGCATTCGGATAATTCCACCGTTGCTTTGGTTAAATATCGATAAGTCTTTCAGATTTAATTTTACCAGATATAAACAATTACTCAGTGCCTTAAATTAACTAAGTATACTTAAACAATTTATAGGGGATGCGTGAACGGAAGCATTACAATTAATTTACAAAACAAACTTGGAAATAATAAACTTGGTTTTAAGGTAAGTAGTATTATTCTGTGCTTGATAAGAATTAACATCTTTCCACCGAATATTCTGAATTGGTATACGTAAGTACAAGAATCTATTTTTTTTTTATAATTGACTGGATTCGCGTTTGACCACAACCTCACCTGATGGAAAGTGACGATGTGGTCGAAGATGAAGCACGAGGTCTCAGTAAATGCCAATTTACTATTATTTAATAGTGACTTATGCTATTTTTTCTATTAATATTATTGAGATAATCACTAAATAAAAAGTACACAAGTAAGGCAGGATTCCAAAGACACGTTACGTTTAATTGAAACGTGTTATTTATTAGTCTAAAGTTACCCCCAAAAAGTTGTAACATGCACAAGTAAATAAAGACAACAAACTTAACAGCGAAGCTACTATCAAACTAGACGCACTTAGAAGCCTGTCTCAACTTTCAGCAAGTCCATAAAACAAACTTGATCGTAACTTTTTCCCACAATGACGAGGCTTGTTGTCGCCAAATTTGTTACGTGAATTCCCTTCTCCTGGACACGTAGCGGAACTTTTCTCATATGCTTTCACAACATGTGACGTGTGGAAAATAGAAATAAATTGGTAATTTCAATGTATACACTTGTCTATTTCTGGTTCTTGACGGTGACGCTATATCCTCCTGCAATACTGTATTTTTACCCGACTGCCTAAACTATGTTAACTAATGTAATCTATGTTACCTCCTGTACTAAACGGCTTGACCGATTTCAAAGTGCATGGTGGCATTGGATTCGTCGTGAATGGTATGGTAAAAAATCCAAAATGGCGCTCGTAAAATGCAAAATAAGTTGTCCAGTTTTTTGGTTTTTAAACTTATATTGTTATTATTAGTGCGTAGGTTAATTTGTCATTGCTTTTCACTGCTGTAATAACATCTCAATTTATGTGTGGCCGGATTAATAATTGATTCACCTGTTTTTGTATATCTTTTTTTTATGCACGACGGGTTCGTACTACTGAGCCGGTAACCCAAACACATTTGGGGGACTGGCTAATTCTTATCTCTAATAATCGGAACACAACAATGCTATTAACATTGCGCTTAACTCTATCTAAATTAATAACTATTATATCATGTTTATTGAAGTTTATTATGGTTTTATCTTAAACAGCAACCAGCAGGAATCCAAACAAAATAATTCAGACCACTGTACCTATAATATGCTCGTAATATTTACAGATTTTTCGGGTTCCAAAACCCTAAATCCCATTCATCATTGATCCCAACATCACGTTTAACCCAAAGCATTTCGATTACAAATGATATAAACATCCTGTAACCAACGGGCAAGTAAAAGGGAGCCGATGTGAGACCAATCAAAGGGCAATCGACCGTAAGTCCTCGACGGGCCTTGCAAATGCATCAATATGTCCGTACGAGGGTCAACAATTCGACTCCCTTATTTATTCCTTAAACGTCCGTGATTCAAGATCAGTTCACTGGGATTAAAAAAACAGAATTTATAAAAAACATGTTAAGAAACTTCTAATTTTAAGTATTTTTCCTAATAAACTTATTTCAGTGTGGGATATATTGAACGTCTATTTTAATCTATTGGAATAAACTATTTATTATACTTGTTGAAGTTTCTCTGTCAGTCAACATGTCTTAAACTACTATCGCTTCGGAAGAATAAAAATAAAGCAGCCCAGGACACAGAATCTATGTTCTTTTGTGTATTTAAAATTCCTGCTAGAAGTATTCCAAGCATATTTGTCATTCAAATAGTCAGCAATTTTGTTATGGACTTTTTCGTTAAAGACGAATATATAGATATATATATATATACATTCACTCGAAAAATATTACTCTCCTTCCTGGGGCAGTCGGTTAAAATGAATCTTACTGGATGGAGATCAAAATGTTTTTATTGTTAGCGAATAAATTTTTGTTCGATTAAACAATTACCTAACGGACCCTTACGTTTCTATTTATGTTGGACTTCGGATAAGTGTTTGAACTCCATTCGCAGCTGACAAACTTAAGGAATAACGAGGAAACTTTATCATTACCCAATCGTTATCGTCAAATAAATAACCCGTACCGCAATCGAATAGAACGAACAAAAAGAAGTAGATAATGGGGTATTACGTAAAGTCGTTTTTCTCATCCCACTCCGATTAAAGGATTACTGTATCATTCTTGTTAAGCCTCACCAGAATAGGGCCAGCACAGATAATGTTACTGTTTTAGATAAGTACGGATCGAATTGTACATATTTTGTGGAAATATTTTCTTTTCGCGAATTATTTTTGGTTACTTTGATGTTTAAAACAAAAGACACAAACGACATTAGTGACGTTTCAGCGATTTTCTGTTTGTCATTTGTTTCACTCAAACGGTTTTGGCGAGGAATTTAACGAGTTTTCAGAATATGCTACGTTTTTCGCAGAATTTTTAGTTCGACATGGCAGCACAGAGGGAAAACTCCCTGAAACTAAATATTCAGATAAATATTGGACTTCGTTGCGATATGCCAGAGATCTTTGTTAATTGTAACATTTCCTACCTTTCCAAGTGGTTTAAAGTGTTGGCAAGTGAATTAAGGAGGTGTTTACACAAATAATTCAATGGGTATAGAACTAAGAAGTACGACAATGCTATTAGGTCCTACAGTTTTAGGCGTTAGGCGTACAGTAGGTAGTGAACCATAATTGGGAGTTTATAGAGACGGGATTTGTTCGAGGTGTTATCCGCTAAAGAATTAAGGGCAAACAAGCCTCTGCAAGGTAAGTCAATTGGAATGTCAGGGAAAAACATAAAAGTTTTTTTTTATGCATGACGGGTTCGTACTTGACCTCAATCACACCTGACGTTAAGTGAACATGACGTCGAAGGTGGAAGCGTACTGACCCGGAAACCCCAACACATTTGGGGGATTGGCTATCTTATGTCTGACAACCGGAACACAACAATGCTATTAACATTGCTGCTTGGCTGCAGATTTAGATAAGATGGTGGTAGCTAGCCAGGCGGACATTTAAAATGCCCCACCACCCACCAAACCGAGTATTTAAACATGTACCCCGCTGGGATCCAACCCGCGACCTCCGAATCGTAAACCCAATGTTGTTTACATTGAGCCACGGAGGCGGTTATAATTATATCTATGTGTAGGATCCAGATCCTATATATGTCCCAGGATAGGCATATTGTCCCAGTAGACTAAGTGGTTAATGATTAGTCATGACTATATATAATTTGTTACAATATTGTAAACACAAACAAAATATCTCTACCTACTACTGTGCTTTATTTTATTAAAGAGGGTTTTTGATAGATGAGAGAATACATAAAAAATTGATTGACCCAGGTATTTATAGATGGAGGAGATTGGGTTGTTGTCAATTCCAATTCAGATTGTAACTAGATGACGATCTATCGGACGTTAACTATTCATGCTGCATCCGACAATTTTGTTAAAAGCCACTCTGCACCTTTATCAACTATCATATTATTTACAAGTGTCATGTCATGTAGTATTATGTTCAATTTCCCTTACTTATTTCTTAATTTAAAAATGTTTTTATGTCTTCTTTATCATCATCAACAGCCTTACACGGCCCAACTATTTGGGCATAGCCAAATGCAATTCAAGTGAAATAACGGCATGTTTTAGATTTTTTATGCATAAAATGAAGTGGACCGTACAACGAAAGGCGGACATGTTATAGTTTTTCATAATTAAAATCATTGTTATTAACGAATATAAGAGATATAAAGCTCTCGTGGCACATTTTTCGTGTTTTCGGTTAGCGACGTTTAGTAGTCTGGAGGGATCAGTCTGTGGATGGGTGGCCACAAATAGCGTTTTATTAGCAACCTTTCAGTGGTTCGGCGGTACAGTAAATTGTCTGCCCCAGTTGTTTTAAATTAAAACAAGTCGGTGACTTAAAAACACTGACTGTCAATGGGCACTAGTCTGCCATCAAGTGAGTGCATATAATTATTAAACTCACATTATTTAGTACCAATTAAATTATACACAATACTGAGTTATTTTCCCATTTGTAATATTAGTTTGAATAGATACTCAAACTTTTACGCCTCTCCTCTCTTCTGTATCATTAGCTTTGTCCACCTATCTACAGTTGCAAGCGGCATGGACTCGGCTTGCTAATAAACAAAGGCTGCAAGCGGTAAGGCTAACAGACACACGGACAAACAAGTAACTAGCCGTACCCCAGTTCGTTATCTATGTCCCGCTTCCGTGTTGCGCCTGCTGTGTAGTTTGTTGCCACTGGAATAGATTTGAGTTTTGAGAACATTTTGTTATTGTTATGCTTATTGTATACATTGTTAGGGTGACATCCGTAGGTCATGTGAAGATACCAGCTAGTACCTACTCCTTTACAGGTAAACTAATTTATCTCTGCAGTAGTACATAACAATTTCAGGAATTTTCACCTTCACTCTTGCTTCCTTACTTGTATAATGTAAACAAAATATACTCACACACCTTCAAACACACACACACATCTTCAACCAAGTAATAGAACATTCTCATGTACAACTCACATAATCAGTAACCAGACTATTCCAGGTTTTTCAATTTCAATTATGCTTACTGCTTATTATTACATTATAGTAATAATGTTCTATGTACAACTACAAGAAGGGAGGAGAGCAGAGTATCCTAACAAGTTTTATGAAACTTAAAAGAATGCTCTCACAATTGAATACAATATTGTTATCTTTAGGTAATGAACTAAAATATTTTTAATATTTTTTTTTTTTTTATGCACGACGGATTCGTACTTGACCTCAATCACACCTGATGTTAAGTGAAGATGAGGTCGAAGGTGGAAGCGTACTGACCCGGAAACCCCAACACATTCGGGGGACTGGCTATCTTATCTCTGACAACCGGACAATATTGTGCACGAACCTCCATTGCCAACTGTCAATTTCGATGACTGGCAATAGAGATAGCAACGAAGTTCATTAGACACTATTAAAGTTATTGCCGATTTTGTGTTGATCACCATTCAGAATGGGAAAGATATTACCTAATTTAATACACAACGCTAATTAGTGATTGAACTCAATCAAGTGGAGATAAGTATAAATTAATCAATACAAAAATAGTTATTGACCAGACAAAGAACATAAACCAAATACCAATAGTTTCTATAAGATGAAGCCGAACGTGGAAGAGTGCTAACCCGGAACCTTCAATTCATTTGGGTCCCTTATCTCAAACAACCAGAACTCTACCAATGCTATCAACATTTCTGCATAGCGGTAAAATAGATCGGGATACACGACCAGCCGGGTATTTAAAAATGTCCTTCTTACAATCAAAGGGAGTACTCTAAATATGTAGGTACCCTGTGTATCGGACCCGCTTATAATATATTATAAACTTTGTGTTGTTTACTTTTAGCCACAAAGGTACAAAATTTAACCTTAACGTCAGATGTTATTGGATTAAAACTAAATCTTCTCTTCTTCTACTTCAGCAAGGTTTTCATTTCTAATTATACCCTAAAAATGCACAATGGTCTTATCTTGGGCAACACCATGTTGGTAACTTGTTGGTTAACTCGATTAAATTTATTAAGTGGCAATATTGTCACCGCTCCCTCACTCTTTTTCGCTCACTCCATGTCCACCATTTTTATGTACAACGGGTTAGCCCTTGACTTCAATCACATCTGATGGTAAGTGAAGATGAGGCCTAAGGTGGAAGCGTACTGACCCGTAAACCCCATCTTATGTAGGAGACTGTCTTATCTTATCTCTGACAACCGGAACACAACAAAGCTATTAACATTACTGTTTGGCGGCAGATTAAGATAAGATGGTGATATCAAGCCAGGCGGACATTTAAAATACCCTAGCACCAATCAAACTGAGTACCCCGCTGGGGATCGAACCCGCGACCTCAGATTCGTAAACTCTATAACTCTACATTGAGCAACGGAGGCAGTTAAAGTTATTATAAATTTATGATTCCATTGTAACTATTTATAGCATCTTCTTAGCGAGTTGATGGCAAAAATATCAAATTTAAATTTATTGTATTAACCAGATGGCGTAGCGATGTCATCGGCTATGCAGTAAAGCTATTTAAATATTCAGTTCAGACGAACTGAATAGATATTTATTCTCGCCAATAAACCCAATGTCAATCGCACCTGTAGCCTGCCCACCGCAGTATAGCAGCAGGCTGGTTAATCATCAGTCTGTTCAAGACTTCAACCGGGTGTTCCAGAGGGAATGACCTCCCGTCAAGCCTTCAACCGCAGAGCCCAACACAAATCCAATGGAACGGAAAATTGTTTCACAAAAGTCCTAAAAACTTGAATTTAGTAAGCACTAGTTAACTACAGTAGGTAACACAAATGGGCCACTTAGATCGTTATCAAGAAAAATAATAACTTCCGAATCTACTGCCGCGTGAAGTATTCGTTACAAGCCAAACAAACTGGTAAACAATTAACCTTAAAAATTACTACTCTTTCTCATTAGTGAAAAGATTTAAGTGAGCCTTCAGTAGATAAGCAATACTAAAATTCTTAGGAAACGGCATTACCTTTAGGCGGAGGTTACCAAATTCGGAATAGGTTAAATCCTGACTTTTCCAGTTTCTTATTTAGTTAGCATCTGGGTACATCAGATTTTTATTAAGTTAGATTCGGAGTGAGTCATTCTAGATATGTCTCGTACTATATTAAGCAAATTCTTAGTATTTTTCTGAGTAGGTGAGATTCTGGTAACGCGGAGAGTCCTACCTCATATCGAAATCCATTTCTTTGATAAATCGCAGGGCGAGGAAACAATTACAAATTTTGTGCCTGGCCGAATGAATTTTACGTCGTCAAATGTTTGGTCGATAATACTATTGGCATCTTTACAACTAAACGATTTAATTATACCGTCGAATCGTCGAAGGATTAGTGGAAGAAGGAAGGAGTTAATTTTATAGTTTAGAAATAAGAACATAACACTAATAAAACAAATAAAATTTAAAACTTTATTTTATAGGATAAAATTATCACTTGGAAACATCACAATTTTTAAGGGGGGTTTATTCCGTTCAGTAGAGCCTCATTTTATAAATTAAGATTTATATTAAATTAAATCGCTCTAACCTGCTCAGGAGAAGCCCAAAAGCTAATTATAAATTATAAAACCTATCTTATCTCAAACAGCCATAATACAGAAATGTTATCAGCAGTGCTGTTTGGCAGCAAATAGACGGGTTGTTCAGAGTACTTACAGTTTTGTAAAATAACTTTACAACTGTACATAATAAAGTTTATTTTTGGAAGTAGCTAGGTTTATTTCAAATATTTTATCGAACTTTTTCCCAATTTCACACATCTTTACGACTTGAAGGCCATATCTTTAACTCGTGAATTTACCGAACTCGAGTTTACGATATCGACTCCTATAGTAACCACGAAAAGAATGGATTATGGACAAATAATCTATTTGCTTCCATAAAATGGGTACGTTTTCTAATGTTATTTGAATCAGTTCACACTTTATACAAGGTTATTTATTGCATACCTGAAACCGAAATTACGTATAGAATCGATTCTGGCTATTAAAATATAGGGTTATAATATTTTTCCTTACTTATTTATCGAATTAAAGAATGACAAACACCCTACAAGCGGATACATAACAGTAATTGAATTCGCAACAATTCATTCAATTCAAATTCGTTTATTTTCCCTCCACAATTCATACATTACAGTATTATAGATACAATTATAAATAAAAATTGTGGGTGACTGTAGGTAGACTGTACTAGGCAGTATCCTGTATTTCAGATCATCAGGTCGTCCCCCATTACAACTTTGCAGTAGTAGGTACTTATCTATAAATGTATGTACATGGTACTCATTGGTAAACGAGAAGACGTTAGTGGCGTTAATAATATAGGTATATGTATTAATCCTTTATTTTTATTTTATTTTTATTTTATTGTTCCTAGCCTTCTTTTTAAGCATGAACTGCGCTTATAGGTCGGTGCCTTTGTCAGCGTCACCGGGCAGGGTCTATTTCTATATCATATTGAAACTTTAGAAAATCGGGTCGGAAAATCTGAAGTCGCGGGTAACAGCTAGTGTTCGATATTCACAGTCTTAGTGGTACATCCGTACATCATAATAACGTTCCTCTCATGTTCGTCTCCGATTAGTCGCGTCGAAGTGTTCACGGGTCATTAAGTTCTTTCGGACGGCATCACTTTGTAAGGGCGCTAATATAAATACATATAAAAATATAGCAAGTTCTTTATGTACTTGTCGATCTCTTTGACCTTGATTGTGACCTCAGCTCGTGAAGGTGAGAGTCATGTAACGACGGCTAACTTATACGTATATAAATAAATATCCTTGGACATACACACAATGCCATTTAGTTCCACTGTAAGCAACTATAGGCTTGTGTTGTGGATACCAAATTGTTGATATACTTCATAAATACATTTTTTTTTGTAAATAAATACTTATTGTAAATGAAAACATCCATAACTCGGGTACACATGTCCGTATTACGTATACAAACATGTGCCCCTAGCGGGATTCGAACCCACGACCTTTTGGTAAGTGATCAGAGTTTTTACTACACCAAACTGGTCGTCGTATAATAAATACGTCAACTTTCATATAAATGAAGGTTGACATTCCTTTTGCATGGTAGTTGCATGGTTATACTCTAAGCTTAAGCTGTGACTGTATATTTCGTAGGTGTGACCCACACTGCGAATTCAGATGCGACTTGTGCCCAATAGGTACAAAAATCGTAGCTGAACTGAGTCTCTTTTTCACAAAACCTACTGCTAGCGACATCTAACGCAAACACGGTGTACTACGCAACTTTGCAACTGAGAACATCCCGCTCGTCTCAATCATGACTAAACGGTATATCGCAGAGAAAGTAAAAACAGAAAAGAGCCTGTGTGTTTTATAGTTCGGCACTGAATCTTTAAATATGTAATATAAAACTGTCACTATATCCGCGTCTGTCTGTTTGTAGGATTAGTTGCTCTAAACTACGCAAATTATTTTGAAATGGTTTAGACTACCATTTTATTGAGTAGGGGAAGGCCGGATATGGCGTACCACTTTTCAGCCCCCGTAGCATGCCCTCGTTTGTAGCGTGCGACATGGGAATGAAAGTGGGATAGTTATTATTATTATTAAATTCTTTATTGCACACAAAAATAAAATACAAAGAACATTTAACATAGATAATGAAGTGTACAAAGGCGGTCTTATCGTTGATAGCGATTTCTTCCAGACAACCTCAGTTAAAGAAGCTTTTTTAATAAGTAGTTAACTTAAATATCAATAGGTACATAGACGATCTTCCGGTGGTAGGCTTCGGCCGCGGCTGGTCACCACCCTCCAGGCAAAGCCAAACCGCCAAACGGCTCAGCCGTGTTCCGGTTTGATGCCTGGAGTAGCCACATAGGGAACGGGTCTGAACAGTTGCGCTGCACTAGTAGACCGGTCCTGATATTGCGGTAACGCTGTGCTGGTCGACTCGTCGAGGAGGGTAGCGGGATCCGAAGCACGGTTCTCCGCTGGCCGACCGCAGTTAGTAGGGGGCCCAAGTAGTAACCTAGCCAGTTATGAAAGGCTGCCCCGCCAACTCGCGAAAAATCCCGAAATGCTCCATTGTGCCGGTTGGCGACCGGTTGAGAGGACCCAATGGCCATTTCGGGGGGGTTCGGGCGTCCCCGCAGTCTCCAGACGAGTCCACCATTGGCGTGGCGGGTCCGTTTACGTCAGCGGGTCAACGGTGTAACGCCTCGTTCAACTGCCGTTCCCTTACCTATTCACTCTATTTAAACATAATGGGAAAGTTCAACAATAAGAAAGTGCGGTTTACACAGCGGAAGCACGTCCTCTCTCTAAAAGTGCACCTCAGTAATATTCGAGGCCTGCACTCAAATCTCGACCCAGTCCACCACCATCTTGAGACTGAAAAACCGCATTTGCTTTTCCTCACCGAGACGCAGATCAGGTGTCCGACAGACGCGGCATACCTCCACTACCCAGGGTACTCCCTGGAGCACAATTTTAAACCACACGCTGGAATCTGTGTGTATGCTCGCGATGACATCTGCTGTCGGCGTCTCCGTAATCTTGAGGATCCCAGGTTCTCAGTCTTATGGATACTTGTGGATACCGGAATAGAGAAGATTCTCTATGCTGGTATCTACAGATCGCACAGTGGTGATCAGGAGACAACCAGACTTATTGAATACCTTACCGCAACATCCGATACCGTACAGCAGCGATATCCCACTGCGCAAATGGTTTTCTTGGGGGACTTTAATGCACACCACCAGGAGTGGTTGTTCCCTTTCAAGAAGACCGACCACGCTGGGAAAGAACTTTATAAGATGGCAGTGTCACAAAATCTTACCCAGCTGGTAGATCAACCTACGCGCATACCTGATGTTGCCGGTCATACACCCAACTGCTTAGATCTTCTGCTGACAACTGATCCCGACAGATATACGGTCTCAGTTTCATCCCCACTGGGGACATCCGATCACTGTCTGGTGAAATCTGTATCAAACTACTCTCCTCCCGATCCTAGTCCTAAAGGTAGCAGGCGAGTATGGCGATACAAGTCAGCAGACTGGGATGAGATGCGAAGTTTCTTTGCGTCTTATCCTTGGCAGCAAACATGCTTTGCTTCGGATGACCCGTCGAGCTGCGCGATAGCCATTACCGATGTAATGCGTCAGGCGATGGAATATTATATTCCAT
Organism: Oegoconia quadripuncta; assembly: GCA_949316235.1. Classification (NCBI taxonomy): domain Eukaryota; kingdom Metazoa; phylum Arthropoda; class Insecta; order Lepidoptera; family Autostichidae; genus Oegoconia; species Oegoconia quadripuncta. Next base: position 15,604,934 of record OX438755.1, on the reverse strand, counting down.
ACTCTGACGTTTCCACCGGTGGCAAAGCGCGCCCATGGTATAATGCAGAGTGTGCTGGTGCCGAGGCACTGAAACACTCTGCATATCAGGCCTGGACTACCGCTCGTTCGCAAAAAGCTCCGGATGTTCATCGTACGAAGCAGGCATTCAACAAAGCTGCCAAATCATGCAAGAAGGTGCTGCGTAAGGCTCGTTTCGACCATGTTGGCCGGATCGGTGACAAACTCGCCTCATATCCCTCAGGAAGTAAGGCATTCTGGTCGCTGGCCAAATCGGTCGAAACGAATTTCTGTCGATCATCGCTGCCGCCTCTGTTGAAACCGGATGGGTCACTAGCTCATACTGCGACAGAGAAAGCAAATTTATTTGCATCGCTCTTCGCAAGCAATTCGCGTCTAGATGCTGTGAATAAAACTCCGCCTGTCATCCCTCCCTCTGGCACTAAGATGCCAGAGGTGCGAATTCACCAACGGCGAGTTCTTAAAACACTTCGCAATCTGGACGTAAACAAAGCTAGTGGTCCTGACGGTATTCCTGCAATTGTTCTGAGGCGATGCGCGCCTGAGTTGTCTCCTGTCCTGACACGCTTGTTCAGACTTTCTTTAAGAGCGGGTCAAGTCCCAAAATCCTGGAAGCTTGCAAATGTGCAGCCTGTGCCCAAGAAGGGTAGTAGTGCCGACCCTGCCAATTATAGACCTATCGCAATCACTTCCGTACTTTGTAAAGTTATGGAACGTGTATTGAACGACCAGCTGATGGCATATCTGGAACACCACGATCTGCTCAGTGATCGGCAGTATGGTTTTCGCCGGAACCGATCTACTGGCGATCTGCTCGTATATGCCACTCACTGCTGGGGTGAGGCCATTGAGAGACATGGCGAGGCTCTTGCTGTGTCCCTCGACATTTCTAAGGCTTTCGACAGGGTCTGGCATGCTAGCCTGTTAAGCAAGCTTCCAGCGTATGGGTTACCTCCGGTATTGTGTACCTGGATATCTGATTTCCTGAGCGAACGGTCAATTCGGGTAGTCATTGACGGCTGCTCTTCTGACTTATTGGCTATTAACGCCGGTGTACCTCAGGGGTCTGTTCTCTCTGCTACTTTGTTCTTATTACACATCAACGATCTGCTCCAACCCGGTACCCATGGGTATGCAGACGATACCACAACGTCAGAGAGATACATGTCCAGTGCACAATCTAGTGGAGATGAGACTCGTTCTAACAGGGAGTCAATGGTGGAGCGTACGAATTCGACATTAAAGGCAGTGTCCGACTGGGGCGACGCCAATCTTGTCGAATTCAATTCTTCCAAAACACAGGCGTGTCTATTCACTAGTAAACGGAGTCCTTTCCACCTCACTCCGACTTTCCGGGATGTATCCATTCCAATCTCTGACCATCTCAACCTCTTGGGTTTGGAGTTAACCTCGAGTCTGAATTTTGGGCGCTCCATCGAATCGAAAGGGAAATTAGCAGCTAAGAAGCTTGGAATTCTATCTAAGGTCAGGCGGTATTTCACACCAAAGCAGCTGCTGGAGCTTTACCAAGCTCAGATCCGCTCGTGCATGGAATACTGCTGTCACCTCTGGGACGGATCAGCCAAGTACCAACTGGCTGCACTCGATTCTGTGGAACGACGCGCCATAAGACTCATAGGCGATGACCCAACGGTTACCGGCAAATTGCAAAGCCTTGAACACCGCCGTAGGGTCGCATGCCTTTCAGTATTTTACAGGATACATTTCGGTGAGTGTGCGATGGAACTGCACGATCTTATTCCACCGTCCCCTTTCCATCTTCGGACAACCAGGCGCGGGGGGGGTTTCCATCCATATGTTGTCAACATACCGAACATCCGCACTAAGCGCTTTGCTTCATCATTTATAATGCGGACTGCTAAGACATGGAACTCACTGCCCGCGTCGGTTTTTCCCGACACTTACAACCTTGGGATCTTCAAGTCTAGAGTGAATAGGCATTTACTGGGTGCGCGTGATACATCTTCGGCTTCATCGTCACTTTCCATCAGGTGAGATTGTAGTCAAACGCGAAACCAGTTTTTAATAAAAAAAAAAAAAAAAAAAAACGATATGTAGAAAATACATAGGTATAATGGAATACAGTTGTATATTTCGTGCAGGCGAATGAACAGGACAAATATTATTTCGCAAGATATAAACGTTTATCACGCCTGTCGTACTACTAGTGCAGTTTCATTCAATTATCTATTTTCTAAATAAATACTGTATTACCGATTAGTTAAGTAGGTATCGCCTTAATCGTATACAGTGACATTTATGTCTCTTTACCGGTATATCAGTTTCTAAAATGCGTTTTTCTAAAGACTTTCTAATGGTGCGGTTCAGCTAACTAGTTGGATAATTGTACCATGAGTAGGTATGCTGAATTGGCCCATTGAAATACATTCTTAAGGGAATTGTAATATAGGATTTTTTTTTTTAATATGAGAGGGCTGCAAACGAGCATGCGGGTCACCTGATGGAAAGCAATCACCGCCGCCCATGAACACCCGCAACACCAAAAGGGTCACAGATGTGTTGCCGGCTTTTGAGGAAAGTGTAGGCTCGTTTCTTGAAGGTTCCAATGTCGTACTCGTTCGGGAATACCTCTGCCGGAAGTCCGTTCCACAGGGTGGTCGTACGTGGTAAGAAGTAGGATTACTAATATTCTTTATATTAGCCTGTGCTGTAACAATACTGGAACTTATATTGCGATCAGTCTTACATTGTTAATAAAATTAATTAAAAAATATTTACAACAAGAGTAAGCATAATCTTTGTTAGAAAGGTCATTTAACTAAAAACAATCATAATTTAAGTAGATATTGTTTAGTTTAGTTTGCAAAATTCATCAAACGTTAATACCAAACATTATTTAGTATCTGTCCATAAAATATGCTCAGCAAAATTGCAGCCATTTCATAATTTATACACATAGACATATAAAGCCTGCATCCGAGCGCTTGTTAGCAAAAACGCAGCGTAAGCCGGGTTACACGGTTGATTAAATTTTAATCAGAGTTTATTGGAGTAACGCCAGTGGCGTCAAGAGGCAGGATTGTGAGACACCCCAGAATTTAAGAGCCGTGCACATGTGCAAATAACTTGCACCGTCTACGTACATTTGTTTATAGTTCTTTGTGATTAGGCCCGTAGGATTCGGAAACGCGACGATTTTTAAAGACCTTATACATATTATGTTACGGTCAGTATGATTAATTGAAAATTATTAATAATTACCGGTAATTATTAATACTAACTAAGACATAGGGTTAAAGTGATAAAATGACATTGACCGGTAATTATTAATAATTTTCACATACCCATGGTGAATTTAATAAATTTAATAAATTTTAAGCCGTTTTAAGGTCAGTGAGTGTGATTTGTGTTCTTACTAATAGTTTAATTAAAAAAAAAAAGTTTATAATATTATGATGGTTATCATTAAATCGTTCAAGTTATTATTCTTATTCCTATATTATTCCTAGACGTCTTTCATATGACTCGCACCGAGCAGCGAGACACCTATTCACTCTCCGTGAAAAAGCAATTTCAAAATGATGGCGGTAGAAGTCGTTATCAGATCCTTTCGGAGGATGCCCCAACATTAAATTACAGATTGTGAGTTATCTATTGGAACCAAAACCGTGTCATATTACCAATCAATACTAACATAAAACATAATTTCTTTTCTCTTTTAGCTTATACCGTCACATTTCCAAATTTACTTAAAAGTGAAGTTATTAAGTTTTTGTGTCACACAAAAGTAACGATCACATGTAGTTTTTTTTGCCGTGGGCTATAAAGTAAAAAAAAACATACAAACCGCCGAATTGAGAACCTCCTCCTTTTTGAAGTCCGTTAAAAAAGCATCGACTTTGGTGACACGTAACCGCGTTGATATTAAGCCCCTAAAAAAAAGGCTAACTCACCACCCTAGTTTCGTATCACTTTACAACTTTTTCAGAACATCCCATCATATCCCATCATTTTATTTCATTCAAGTTGTTCGAATATTATGGGTCATATTTTAAAAAATTGAAATCCGTTTTTATCGTCTTGCAGAACTCAAGATGACACACTTTTGACTAATTCATCCCCTTACTCTCAATATTCGCGACGTTTTGTCAATGTCTCACTCAAGTCTCACTACATCTTATAGTCCTTGACATGAGTGATCGAATCACATATTCAGTATTAAAACTGCATTACAATATGGCAATAGTTGTGTATAGTACATGACTATTTACAGAATACATAAATACAAACGATCTGTTTGGTGTAGCGGTTAGAAATTCTGCTGCTATACCAAAAGGTCGCGGGTTCGAATCCCGCTAGGGTCATATGTTTATATGATGAATACAGACATGTGTTCCCGAGTTATGGATGTTTTTCATTTATATGTGTATTTATTTACAAAAAAAAAGTATTTGTGTAGTTTATCAACCATCCGGTATTAATAGTACAAGCCTAGTTGCTTAGTGTGGTGTGTGTATGTGCAAAGATATTTATTTATTAATTATTATTATATTATTATTATTTAAAGATAACTGAAAATTGAAAATCATCCAGACAGAAGAAACACACTATATGAAAATCTAACTATCTTCGGACCAATTTTCGTCAAACATGGCTAAGTAAGTAATAATTTATTATTTCACAAGTTCACATCGGTACATTTTAAACAAATGCAATCAATAGATAGATTAGGTGCGGTTAGAACTTGTGAAGCCTGGTTCCTGAACTGGGAAAAGTATCCCGTATTCGAGGATACCAGGTGGTCACCTCCAGATGGCTTGACATTTACGTTTATAGGTGCTTAATGAGCAAATAGTAAATTGAAAATTTATTTAACATTTTGTTAACTATAGGCAGGTGTGTATATGTTTATGAGAGTATCTGTATTTATTTGCTTTTATTGCTCAAAAACTTTAAAATTTAGAAAACTATAACTACATACCGAGTTTTTTTACCGTAAGGAAAAAATAGGGCGTATTAGGTAAGTGAAATAGAAGGTATTGGCATAAGTAGTTTCAATTTTTTTTTTGAAAACCATAATCGAATAAAGCTTTAATTGGTCATTTGACGGTCGCTTCTGTAGCCTATTTCACATAATTAATAAATAATAAATAAATAATAAATATCCTTAGACATACACACAGCGCCATCTAGTTCCACAGTGAGCAACTATATGCTTGTGTTGTGGATACCAGATGGTTGATATAATACATAAATACATTTTTTTTTTTGTAAATAAATACTTATTATAAATGAAAACATCCATAACTCGGGTACACATGTCTGTATTCATCACACAAACATATGCCCCTAGCGGGATTCGAACCCGCAACCTTTTGGTATAGTGGTCAGATTTGCTAACCATTACACTAAACAGGTCGTTATAATTACACCATTAAATTAAATAAATTTGAGAAAATTAATTGGAAAAAATATGAGTTCCAAATAAATTTCGCATTATAGAAACATTAAGAATCCCGCCACTAGCAACCTCTCAATCTAAGGCCTTCGCGAATGTTTTTGAAAAAAAAAAACGACCTATGCCAATAACATTTATTTCACTTACCTAATATGCCCTTTTTTCCTTACGCTAAAAAAACTCACCGGTATATATATATGGCTTAACCAATTTTCATCAAATATATCTATCTATCTTTGATATAAAAAAACCGCACTAAAATCGAACCACGCATTATGTCCGTACAAAGACACACACAACGCCGTCAAACATATAACACCTGTCGTTTTTCATCGGAGGTAAAAAAAGGAAAAGACAACATGACCCTAGAATCTGACATGACATGTGCTCACGTCATTTGGTTTTCCCTCTGTTAATATAGAAAAGTCTTTTGCAAAGTATAATCATATTAAAATTCACTCCTGATTCCCCTCGTGTGAAAACATTAAAGGCACTCAAAGAGGGTACGGCCTTCGCCTTAAGCTCGGATTTCATACTTCTGTGGAAATGCCTCAGTGAAATATCAAGTGTTACTTTAGGAACCACTTTTACCGAATTGGGAGTTAATGAAATTTCCCAATTGAAGTATAAATTAATTTTAGACGAAAATGTTTCCAATTGAAATCTAGTACCTAAAATATTTTATGGAATTTAATTAAAACAAGGCCTGTTTAAAATAATATCTATACAAGAACTGGTAGACTAGCTTAAGAGAGCAAAAATTAACTTGAAATGAGTTTGGAGCTATTACGCACCAGAAGTTATTGCATTTTATTAAATCAAATAATGGTCAAACTTACCCTACAATTTGACATGGATGATAGCTTCCTTCAAACGAGACGTACCCTTGGTGTCTTATAACTCGATGAATCATAATCTAACTAGTCTAACTAATATTATAAATATGAAAGTTTGGATGTTTGTTTGTTTATTTCTTTGTTTATTTTGTTTGTTGCTCAATCCCAAACGGATAAACGGATTTGGATGAATTTTGGTATACAGGACGAACATACCCTGGATTAAGACAGGATATTTTTTATCCCGATAAAGTGATTACTTTCCGCGGGATAACAAATTAAACATGGTCGTGATAAAGTTAGTCCATGCAGGCGAAGCCGCCGACGGAAAGACAAGGGGGCCTAATGTAACGTTTCAGATACCAAATTGTCACGTAATCATATAACTTGACCATATATTTTCCCCTTGGTCAGTACACCAAATCTACGTAATATAACGAATGAATAAAAGAACTCACTGAATATTAAAGGCATACTTATCGTGTGTAAATATATAAATGAGGTATAAATCAGTACGTAGTAATCTTCATATATTTTCCGAACAAAATGGCGACGTCATTTATGAAGATTGAATCATTAACCTCTCGGTGCCCTCACGCTTTGTCACTCTCGCGATTTATTGGGATAAAATGCAGTCGTGTGTTAACTTTGGGAGCAATATGTTTAGAGACAATAAAAATTAGAGACAATAGACACATGACAGGTTTACTTAATCATCACTTGATTTTGGAAGCATTAGTGGCGCAGTCGCCTTGGATGGGTGACCACTTCTGGCTTTTTCATACCAGTATTTTGTGATATGGTATGTTAAATAGTTGTATTAACCGCCTTCGTGGCTCAATGTAAACAACATTGGGTTTACGATTCGGAGGTCACGGGTTCGATCCCCAGCGGGGTACATGTTTACGTACTCGGTTTGGTTGGTGGTAGGGCATTATAAATGTCCGCCTGGCTAGCTACCCCCATCTTATCTAAATCTGCCGCCAAGCAGCAATGTTAATAGCATTGTTGTGTTCCGGTTGTCAGAGATAAGACAGCCAATCCTCCAAATCTGTTGGGGTTTCCGGGTCATTACGCTTCCACCTTAACACCTTAACATCAGGTGTGATTGAAGTCAAGTACCAACCCGTTGTGCATAAAAAAAAATTATTGAAGGCCGAGCCAAAAAAAGATAAGGTCGGTGACCTATCGTGGCGGCATAAAAAACCAAACTACCAATCTCCACTGGGTCTGTGCGGTAGATTATGACTTAGAATCCTCTAAATCATAATTTATCACGCAGCAGCAACGGCAGCAAGCAGCGACATAGCCCAGCGGATTATTAGTTAAAGTGGCAATGGGCAGGGCACATGGATCGAATGATTGATGGCCGGTGGGGTATTACTGTTCTCGAGTGCACACCACGTGGTTACGAAGCAACAGAATAAGTTAATTTTTTTCCAAACCGATACAGTAACTTATTAGTAATCTGTGCCGATACCTAGTTGTATGGTCGGTAGGTGTCGATTCGGATGTACACCAAGTAAACTAAACTAAACTAAAACCAGTTTTGGAGTGGTGCCGTCGCATCGTACTGTTCCAGGGAGAAAGAGACAGTACTACTTTAAAACTGGTTTTAGTCTAGTTTAGTTGGTGTACATCCGAATCAACACCATTGACCAAATGCTTTTTTTCAGCGAATTAAAATTCACACTGGCGCCGCCGCGAACGCAAACTAATATCTTACTAATATTATAAATACGAAAGTTTGGATGTTTGTTTGTTTGTTGCTCAATCACGGTGAAACGGATTTAGATGAAATTTGGTATATAAGTAGAACATACCCAGGATTAAAACATAGGAAACATAGGATCCCGATAAAGTGAATAGTTCATGCGGGATAAACAAATATTCGCGATAAAGTTATTCAACGTAGGAGAAGCCGCGGGCGGGAGCTAGTCATATATAAAGATGAGTCAAACGAATCGACTAAGTACCTCTAAAGTATAAAAATGAACATACATCGCTGACAAATGTAATCTGACATTGATTGAAGTATGGTTTATTATGTATTGCCGTTTGAAAATTGTGATGCTGCCAGTGCCATTAGATAATACGACCTTTATGTTTTATGTGGTGCAACAGTGGGGTCCTATAAGGCATTTGATAATGACTTGAAATTAAATTCAGGCTGATACTTCTATAGCCGTTCCGAAGAAAAAGACACAGACGATGACAGACACAGAATAAAATTATAGGAGTTCCGTTTTTACCTTTTGACGTACGGAACCATAAAAAGAGAAAGGTAATGTTCAGGGTTCAATTGTAACCATCTGGTGCACTTCTCACCACACTGGCAATATATAAGGCTTAACACTTTATTGTTGTGAATGGGCAGTCCATTGGTTCGCTGCACCGTGTTAGAAGTGAAATAATGGGAGTAAATGGGGGAGCCGGTGGGACTGTATAAATGTTCCACTAGAATGGGGGTAGCTTACTTTTGACAGAGTTACAATTTAGAAAATGTAAAGCTGAAAGCATCGCTTTTATATCAGTCTTATTGTCATGAAGGAAACAAGTATTGCGCCAGAGATAAGAGTAGTAATCAAACCATATTAAGTTACAATTTTGTGTCATACTCACAAATGCTCAATTTTTCCTCAAATAGTGAAGGATATCATCATCAATATCTCAGCCCGTAAACATCCCACTGCGGGGATATAGACTTTCCCTCGTATAATGAGGGAGTATGAGCCATAGTTCACTACGCTGGCCCGGGTTGGGGAATTCACATGCCTTAGAATTTTAATTTTTCAGGCATGCAGGTTTCCTCAAGATTGATTTTTTTTCACCGTTTAAGAGCAGTCGGATAAAATGCACATAATTAATTAAATTAAATTTAAAAACTTATTGGTACATGGCCTGCCTGGGAAACAAGCGCGGACCTCCCAAATTGGGTGACCGAGTCTTAACTGCTGAGCCACCGATGCTCCGACCGAAAAGGGTATATCAAACCGAAATGTACGAAGTCTGGTTCATGGTTTCAAACTACCTGAAGTAGTTTTTAGATGTCTACCTACTTACACTAGGTATACTACTTAGTAATAAAAAAAATCGTTACACAATTATTTAATATCGATATATTCTTTTTTTTTATCCACAACGGGTTAGCACTTGACCTCAATTACACCTGATGTTAAGTGAAGATGAGGCCAAAGGTGGGCTCCGGTTGTCAGAGATAAGATAGCCAGTCCCCCAAATAAGATGGGGTTTCCGGGTCAGTACGCTAGTACAAAACAATGCTATTAACATTGCTGTTTGGCGGCAGACTTAGATAAGATGGTGGTAGCCAACCAGGCGGACATTTAACATGCCCTACCACAAACCAAACCGAGTACTAAATATGTACCCCGCTGGGGATCGAACCCGCGACCTCGGAAAAGTAAACCCAATGTGGTTTACATTGAACCACGGAGGCGGTTAAACTGTGCAACACTAACATCAGTAGTAATTGACGATGAGACGACGGATTCCGCGTTCTGTGTTAAAGGACCGAGTAGTGTCAGGCTTATAATAATCGATAAAAAATTAAATCAATATATATTTTGCAAAGTAAAATTCGTTTAGTCCAAAATCTTGCTCTAAATAAGATACTATCTCTGACCCTATCAACTTATATTGACTTGTATTTCATTTATTCTTTGCAAAATTAAATAGTGCAATGATAAATAGTGCCGTGAAATTCTGGTACTAATTTTCTTTCATAATTAAACAAAAAGGCAACTTTTTATTATTCGCTATTTATTTTTGTCGTGCATTATGCCTATTACTTATTTCCTTCACTTGGTATAAGATGTATAGGACTTATCTTGAGACTCATTTGGCAACTGTTGGGAAATTGGACAAAACAGATATTTTACAATAGTTTTTTTTAAATCTGTTTTGCACAAGTTATCTCTTTTGTTTCTTTATCTCGTTTAACAAATATTGTACTTTGTTATTTTTGTAAAATTTTTAATGAAATATAATGAAGTGTAATTAAACCGTATTTATTTTGTGTTTTATTAGGTTTCCGAATAGTGACACCGAAACCGTAGGTATTAGTCAAAAGTCAAAAATTATTAATTTTGTGAATACACAGGCTATACTTAAAACAGTTATTATAATAATTTATTATAAAACTGGTGCCGTTGCTGAGGGTCTGTCTATCCATCACATAAGACTATGGTTAAGTAATAAATTCAACAGCTTCTCGAACTATATTGTTGACGAAAAAACTTGAAATTGTGAAGAATTGAGAATGTAGTGAATTGGGAATAGGAAGAAATTTGCATGTGAAGATTTAAATTTGTGAAGAATTGCAATATATTTTTCAATACAAATTGCGAATGTCTTTGCAATTGTGAAGAATTGTGAATATGACGATTAAGGAATTGGAAGAACTGGGAATGTGAACACTTAATTACTAAGAAATGGTAATGTGAAGACTTGAAACAAAAGGATTTCATTCAGGCACACGAAATAATAATTCGTGAGCAAAGTATTGGGTCGTGAAATCGGTTTCAACGGGTCAGACAATTCAGCGCTAATGACGTCACTAAAAGCTCGGACAAACGAATAGTTAGTGAACACACACGTTCTCTATTCCAATCTGAAGCTGTAGTTGTAGCTGGCCTTACAAAACATTAGAACAGAGGTAAATATTCCAAGTTGGATAGAAATTAATTATTCTGGTGACAAATTAAAATTAGCAACCCGGATGAAACTCGAAGCGAAAGGGGGCGAGATATAAATAATTTAAACATTTCACCTTAAACTACGTTGTTTCTAAAATTTACAACAATTGCAAAGGCTTCAAACTCTGCCTTTTATGGAGAATAGCCGTGTTAATTAATTTTTAATCAGAATCTATAGCCTTGCTAAGCGAGGCCAGGGCGAAGATTGAGTTTGCGTTGCTATTTTGCGGAACTTCATCTCGTCGGGAACGCCTTTTATATTCGCTTCAAGACCTTTGATGATTTTATATGGTATAGGTAAGAGAAGTAATAAGCTATGGGTTATAACTTCTATTTCACTTACCTAATATGTTTATTCCTTACGGTATAAAAACTCATCCGGTATATTTCTTGGTAAAGTTTGACTGGTGGTGCGCCCTCAGCCCTTAGTGATAGACTACGGTCCATAATATCATTGTAAATAGATGTTTTGAAGGCAAGTACTGTACCTTAGGTTCATACACGTATAACACTTGAAACAACATCCACGATTCACCTTTCGAAATATACAGAAATGTATACGGGACGGGGTGAGCCCATCGCCGTTGAAACGTAGGAAATTTATAGATGATTTTTGGTGGAAAATCCCTTAGTCGGGAACTTAACGGGAAGAGAGAGAGAAGGGAGAGAGGAGTTGGTTCTATTGTATTTGTATGTTGTAATGTAAAGTTGTATGTTGTGTTGTCTTATAAAGCTGTAAATCAATGTTACTAAATTCCGCACACGGATCATTATGGTCTACCTATCAGACCGGATCAGACGAGATCTGTCCCCGCCAGCCTTAGTCGCGACTATGCTGGCGAGCGAGGAGGGTTGGAGGGCAGCGGCCTCTTTCTGCGAGGCAGTCATACTCCAGAAGGAGGCCGCACAGCGGGATCGGGAGAGGCGGGGGTACCTGGAGCCGCTTTTGCGTTCCCAGGTCCTCCCTACCGCCGAAGAAGGTCGACGCGGGGTTTTAGTGGGTATCCGTCTCCACATAACCGTCTCGCCGTCCCCAGGCGAGCGATACGCTTAAGGCGTTACCCCGCGAAAAAAAAAATGTCTATCTATAGGTCAAATTTATGAATAATGGTTCATCCCTCCTATCCCTAGTAATATCTCAACTAATATTATAAATACGAAGTTTGTGTATGTATGTTTGTTACCTCTTCGTGCTTAAACGGCTGGACGGATTGGGTTTGTAGAGAGATTAGAATCTGGATTAACATATAGGTAGATTTTGAAGAAATCTTCCACGCGACCAAGTGTTGGGCTGAAAGCTAGTTACTAATAAACTTATCCTCCCGACCTTCACCTCTGAGAGAAGGGGGTGGCTGAAAAACAGCCTGACCGTGACAACTGTCCCGATATAGCAAAGCTGATGTCACTCCCTTCCTCCCTTTTGCCTTGACTATTCAATATGTAAATAGCATTAAGTTAAATCGGAACTAAGGCAATGATTATTTTTATTATTATCATTATTATTTTTCGCCAGGGAAAAGTAACATGTTCTTCTCAGATCCATTTACTAGGTACCTTTGAGCTAAAATATAAGTCAAAAAAAACAAACAAACACATTTAAATTAATTTCAAATGTTTAAATTCCAACCCAATAAAAGTAGAGCAATCATGGTCTTACTCATAAAATGTTAATAAGAAAACTTTGGTGAGCAACTTAATTTTATCATCGCAATTTACTAAGACCTAATAAAAGGCCCGTTCACTATAAAAGAGACGTTACCATCCCGGGTAATACAATTTGACATAATTATCTCATTAGGCCGAAAATTGTAGCTTCTCGCTGGTAAGGGTAGAATTACAGTTATTCTGGAAACTTTCACCTAATCGCTGATTGTTCTATGCAGAAAATTATATTTGTTAATAGTTTAAAACGGTATTAGAATTAGCTAAAATACTTCTACAATTAGAGAGACTTTTCTAATGTAATATTGACAACAAGACGACTGTATTGCATTGTATTGTGATGTATCAAACACCACAATCATCCGCCACCGCCGCAGTTCGCCTTCATACATTTTTAAGATTCCGTAGTCAACAAGAAACCCTCATAGTTTCGTCTATCTGGCTGCGGCTTAGCTCACAGGTACTAAAAAGCTCTAATTTGTATGTAAATAAATAGGAAAGTTTGTATGTTTGTTTTTTGTTGCTCAATCACGGCGAAACGGATGAACGGGTTTTGATTAAATTTGGTATATAGGTATAAGATATTTTTTATCCCAATAAAATACAATACAATACAAATATACTTTATTGTACAAGAGAAAAGAAAATAAGTAGTTCCTGCGGGATAAACCAATTAAACATATCCGCGATAAAGGTATTCCACGCAAGCGAAGCCGCGGGTGGAAAGCTATTGTAAATTTAGAAAACCCCTTGTCTTCTTCTTCTTTTAGTGTCGAGGCAAGTTTCAAATTTTATTGGACCAAAACTTAGCCACTCTAACAGCACTGTCTGTGGCCTTAAGGAGGTCGTCAAAGGTGCAGCTGTCAGGACACGCGGGGCAAGACAATACGTATATTATACGTATTATACGTATACGTATAACCCCTTGTATATTATTTACACAAATAATTAATATATGTATATGCCAAATATATGGCATAGGTACCAAAAAACCGATACACTCCAATTAGATCACATATTTTGTAATCAATATGGCTAGAAAAAAATAAATTTAAAAATAAAGGATGACAATAAGAATAAGACAACTTTATTTGATCCATTATCGGTGATAAAAGTATTGACAAAAAAATCTTCCGATTATCCGTCCTACAAAAAGTCGGTTGTGTGCCCACTTACTGTGTGTGGATTGTGGTTCCGTAGAAACTATTTGTTGGTTGTGGCTGTGCACCATCACATGCAAAAGTAGACTCTATGAACTGTGACACTTACCACTAGGTAGTAATACGTTTTGAAGTGGCTTAAATTACATGAAATCGGTTTTATTTCATTACCCTTTACTCTGGTATACATTTCTATGTGTTACACTTATGCAACGTTTCAGGTACAAAACACTAAATCAAAAGTCAAAATCAAAAATGTTTTTATTTCGTAAGTTATAACAATAACATTTGAAATCGTCATGACATATAGTTATTGGTCATTCCCCTTCGGCCACTTCCGAAACCAAAGTTCGAAACCGGTTTCTAAATAAGAATTTTTTTTCTTCTTTCGAAATTGGTTTCGGTAAAAGAATAATATTTCTTATCTCGAAATTCGTTTCGAGATAAGAATATTGTTTCGTCTTTCGAAACTATCAAATCTAATTTTATTTCTTCATCTATCTCCATGTTGTTATTGTTCTTTTTAGTTGCTTTTTTGCTATTTACTATCCACTAACACAATATGAAACCTTTTTAAGGCAAGGCAGTCTCCCCAGAGAAGAACAAGCAAGAAACTCCGGGATTGCTCTTTTTAAATAAGTCAATACAAATACAATTTGAAATACCTAAATGTAAAATTTATGATTCGACAAAGAAAAATAAGAATAAAATATATTGGATAATACTGAGCGGTTCGTGTCCACGCATTCTTATCATCCAGATAGTCAGAAATTTTATAGTAGCCTTTGGCACATAGTTTCCGTTTAATGGTTGTTTTAAATTTATTTAAAGGCAAATTTTGAATGTCTACCGGAACCTTATTGTAAAAGCGTATACATTGTCCCTTGAATGACTTAGTGACTTTGTGTAAGCGACTGCTATGGACAGCAAGTTTATTTTTATATCTTGTATTAACATTGTGTATTTCACAATTTTTGCTAAACAAATGTAGATTCTTTGTTACGTACATTAAGTTTTCGTAAATATATTGCGATGCCAAAGTTAATAGCAAACAGTGATATTATTATAGTGTAAAAAATATTACAGTTAAAATCCCTGTCTTCAGATACACGAACGGTGGCAATACAATACAAATAACCATATTTTCTAGCAATTTCATTGTTTTGTAAGGTTAAATTTATGTCTCTGAATATTATTCCACCCTCAGACTCTCACGTCGCGGCTTCATTAAACTTTAATCAACAGTAAGAAGCTGCCAAATGCACTGCTAAGACTATCTCTTGCATTGTAAGACAGTGATAAAGTACTTGAACTTAATTAGTCTAAAATCCCAGGTAAGCCGCGGTCCCGTGATTCCTAGTCGTGTGTTTTATGTACGAAAATGTATTCTACATTTGATTGACGACCTGTTTGGTGTAGTGGTTAAAAACTTTGACTGCTATACTAAAAGGTCGCGGATTCGAATTTGTCTAGGGGCATAATGTTATGAATACGGACATATATTTTCATATATAATGTCGGAGATAGCGATAGATTAGCGACAGAATGTATAATAGGGACCGTAGGATGACTATCACAGTACGCGGTTTGCTACCGGAAATGAACCAGGTGGCGCTGGTATCGCCGGGCGCCGGGTTAACGTTTACAGTAATGTTAGATCTGCACAACAATAAGGATCATTCATAATGCTACCGGCTGTCGAAGGAGATGGACCTACACTTAGCGCATTAACGAGCGTGTGTGACTTTGATTACTTATTATCTACGTCGAATAGCGATAGATTAGCGACAGAATGTATAATAGGGACCCTAGGATGACTATCACAGTACGCGGTTTGCTACGGGAAATGAACCAGGTGGCGCTGGTATTGCCGGAAGCGGCGCGGTGACGTTTGCAATAATGTTAGATCTGCACAACAATAAGGATTATTCATAAGGAGATAGACCTACACTTAACGCATCAACGAGCGTGTGTGACTTTTATTACTTATTATCTACGTCGAGTGGCAGGATTCGGTGAGTTACTTGATAAGAAGCTGATTTTGGAATTTGAGCAGGGATTATAGACTAGACCGGTTGAATCCCACAGACTGCACGCGAGGGCCAAGTTGGATGGCATGAGGGAGCGTGCAATTGTTTACCTTTCACCGGTAAGCATCTCAGGATTCATGCATCATAATTGAGTCATTATTTGTGTGCGGGTAAGTCATCTGTAATTGTCTCCTCACAGAGTTTAAGGTGATGGGGCCTGTGTTCTATCAGTAGCAGACCATTCCGATATCATATTCACCTATATAGTAGCTTTGCAATTGCCCGAGCAACCCTATACCACGAGATGTCTGGTGACGTCCCGGACGCTAGAAACGCCCGCCTTCCCGACATATATATTATGTGTATTAATTTACAAAAAGAAAAAATAATTTGTGTAGTATATCAAATATTTGGTGTCCATAATACAAGCCTTTAGTTGCTTAGGGTGGAAAAAAATGACTACGCTAATTTGGTCCCGAAAAGAAACAGGCGGTGTGAACTAGGAAAAAAAAACATTACCTCCGCCCCCCTCTTCAAATGGTAATGTAGCCAAAACGAATGCAAAAAAGCCTTTCTTGAGGTTAAAATTTAATGGGAAAATATTACCCTCCTTTCTTGGGCAGTCGGGTAGGGGCCGAAGGAGGCTTTGTCCGCAAGAGAAATATATAAGTCTATGCTTATGTTTATATACAATTATTACGTCACCGTCCGTGGATACACCACTGACGTATATACCTATTACTGCGCATGGAGCGGGTCGTTGAAACAATCAAAATGGCACCACTTCATTGGTGCTAAAACGGGAGTTTGGAACCAATGGGAAATCAGTCACATACCGGCTTCCTTCGCGAACTGTCGTATCAAGCTGATTTATGTTTGCGGTTAGTATTCTTTATATGGATTTATATGGGTATGCGTTCACTACATCAACTCCGTAGCGTCACCGGATCGCCTTAGTCGTAAGCCCTCCACGCGCGGACGGCGAGTGGACCACTCGGTGACAACTCGTTGTTCGCATGCTTACCTTGCGTTGACTGTGCATTGCCAACGCGCGGGTCCCGAGTGAACCGCGCGCTGCCCGCGAATGATTCACGCGAGGACGATACCTATACCTAGTGCCAATTGTTAACAGACCAATTGAAAATTCGTAGACCACGCAGGGTCCATTGGTTGACGAGACTAGGTCCGCTGGTTGACCGCGCGACGTTTATTGGTGATAACGCGGTGTCCACCCGTGGATCACCTGTATACAACGAGTGGACGCCGTGCGACGAGGCGGTGCGGAGTGGGTGCCGGGTGGGTCTAATGAGCTTATGACCTTTACAATACTTACGTGACTCATGTCAATATGAACGAGTGCCATGCGATCAATCTGTTTACATTTTCTACGATATTTTAATCTAGTGTATATTCTAAGTACGTCTATGTAATGGCACCCTAACAGCGAAGTTTATAAATTAAGCAGTCGCCTCTTAGTGTGTATGTATTTAAAATCCACCCATCACAATGCACTCGTTCGCGTGAAATCTCATTATGAGTCGGAGTTAAGTCGCAAACAATACGGTAAAATATAATTAAACTCTGAGCACAAGTGCAGCAGGCTCCCCGCCATTGTGTATAAAGTATTGTTTATAATTGTTGCGTTTCTCGCCTCGAAGAGATTTATTTTTGTCCATTGTTTTTGGTATGAATAGTATTTGAAATTTATGTGACCCGATTTTTTTATATCCCTACTCCAAGAGGCTTGACAGCTCTATGCCTATACTTTCTCATAGATATTTATCGTCGCTCTCTCACCTATACAATTTGCTTGATGGCTCTAGTTGATAATTTAATCTGCATAGGTTGCATTCTGCAATACTTCTATATGACTAATGTCACTATGTACACAAACTTATGCACACACACACACGGACACACAACATGGAAAACAGGTAAATACATGTAAAAAAAGTTTCATGCTATCATCAGCTATTCTGCGAGTGATGTCACTGTATTTTAGGTACTTAGTAGTAATCTGTGCCTTAGTTTTAATTTCCCCGTGTTTTACCGCGTCTTGTGTCATGCATAGGTGTAATATATCATCACACACACACAAACACACATACACGATTATATAAAATGTAAGCTTACTTTAAAAATGTTATAAGACATTTTGTTATGTAAAAAAAAAAAGACCTTCGCTAACATATGATATGGAAGAGTGGTTCATCCTACTACAGGCTTTTGTAAGCTTAAAAGGAGGATCCTACAACTTGTATTGCCATACTTGTAGTAAAGGAAATAAACGATTTTTGATTTTTGATTTTTTTTTTGATTGAATAATTAATTCTGCGCAGTATTGTTTATTACTCATATGGCTGCACAGTAATAAGTCAAATTTTATAATTGGCTTAATAAGTATGTAATTTAATTTTAAGTAATATGTAAGGATATGGTGTAAAGTATGTTGAATATAAATAAATTTAAAAAAAAAATGCAAGGGATATCCTGAACCTGGTGAACATTCTCGACCTTGTGTCATAAGACTTATGAAGTCAATAGTTTAGCAAGAGGGAGCTGGGGTAGCTCACAAAATTCCCCACTGGTGCCAATGGACGTTGTTTTCATGCACATGTCATTAAAATTTGTAATCATCATCATCATCAACCCGTAAACATCCTACTGCAGGGATTTAGGCCTTCCCTCGTATAATAAGGGAGTATGGGCCATACTCCCTCATTATATATGGGAAGGCCTATAGTGTGATGTTTATGGGATAAAGATGATGGGCTATTGTGCATCACGCTGGCCCAGTGCGGGTTGGGGACTTCACATGCCTTTGAATTTTTATTTCTCAAATATGCAGGTTGCAGGCAGATAAATGCACATAAGTAATTAAATTAAATTTAAAAATTCATTGGTATATCGCCTGCTTTGGAATCGAACCAGAACCTCCCAAATTGGGAGACCGCGTCTTAACCGCTGAGACTTTGACGCTCCAGTTTTTGTAAAATTTGCAAAATTTGTAATATGTATACCTAAATTTACAAAAAAAGTGTTTTTCTGTAGTATATCTGGCATCCATAACACAAGCCTAGTTGCTTAGTGTTGAACGAGATGGTGCTGTGTGTATGTTTAAGTATATATTAATTTATATGCACTTGATCCCACGACAAACATAAAATTTGGCCTAGAAATATAGTTTCCTTCATTATTAAATTATTTAATGAGATTGATGAATGATTATACTTCAGTTGGACGATGTATATGTATATACCTAGCGTCCTTTTATGCAACATCTTCGCCAAATTACCAAGCTCCAGCCAATAGATGTTGCTGTGTTTGAGGTGGATATTAAAAACAAAACTCACCTTCCAGGTACAGTCAAGAAAAAAATAATGACACATCTAAATATATCTACATCCTTTCAGTAGTCTTAACAATACGTCACACTAATTAAAAATTAACAGGCCGTGAGTCACATCGTAGCCAAATGGAAAACTAACTGTATCACTTTACAATAAGTTTGAAACTCTTTTTTTTTTTTTTTTTTTTTTTTTTTTGATCAGGAACAGTTGCTGTCAAGCCGATAGGCTTTTTACAGCGTCGCCGGGCGGGTGGGCGAGCGCGGGAGCGCTCTGCCCGTCTCTTGCATACAGTCATGGTGCGCGAAGCGCACCTTGACTGTATGCAACAGCACGGAAAAAGTTTTTGCAACCGACGCCTAAGGGTGCCCACGGGGGCTCGAACCTCGGCTTAGGGCGTTGCATGGGGGAGTTTTTAGACTAACATGACTACCATCGCTTCGTAATGTGTATAGTCGAGGAGAAGAAACGACGCAAGAAACTCCTCGACACACAATTTTGAATTTTGAAAAAGAGACATGAAAAAGGAGAGAGGTGTGTTGTGTTAGTGATCTAATAGCCAAAACGACTAGTGTCGACCGTGTATCGCGTATAGTGAGGCGGTTTGACGCGTAAAAGCCCCCGCCGGCGAGGGCAGTATATCGGAGATGTCGTTTTGTCGTCAGAGTGACGATGAATAGTGGCTAATGCCTTAGTAGTGTCGTCGTCGGAATCCGCGAGTACGTGCCGGGGACGCCTTTTCCGGAAGGTAGTCGCCGGTTCGTCGCGGTAAGTGGCGGCACTTACCACGCGTGGGTTGCGATGGTTGACAGCAGTGTCAAAATATCTTATGGACGCAGCCTTCAGAAAGTGAGCCACGGTGGGAAGCTCTAAGTCTTTGTGCAATTCCTCATTGCGCACGAACCACGGACAGCCCGTGGCTTTGCGCATGAAGCTGTTCTGAACTTTCTGAAGACTGCGTATTGAAGCTCGCGCAGCGTGGGCAAAGTTGACGCTCGCGTACGTCATTATCGGACGTATACAAGTTTTGTAAAGTGTCACCTTATTTCTAAGGGACATTTTACTACTCTTGTTGAGCATGGGGGACAGACGGCCGAGCACCATCGCGGCGCGATTGCGCACGCGTCTGATGTGGGCGTTGAAAGTCATCGCCCTATCGAGGGTCACACCCAGGTATTTGACCGATTTACCCCACGGAATGGGGCGGTCGAACATGCGAATGGGGAGGAGCTCCGGTCGCCAAGTGCGACGGATAGGCCCCCGAGTGAAGTACACGGCGGTACTTTTCTCGGGGTTTACCTCTATCCTCCACTTCCGAAACCAGTCGCCCAGGGCGGTGGCCGCGGATTGGAGGCGTTTGGAAAGAAATTCGCGTTGGTGACCGGTGGAGTAGAGGGCAGTATCATCAGCGAATAGGGCTAATTCTACGTGCGGGTGATGCGGAATGTCGTTGGTGTACAACGAATAAAGCATGGGGGAGAGGACGGAGCCCTGAGGGACTCCGGCTCGAATGGGATGGGGAGCGGAGAGAGTTCCCTCGACGCGGTATCGAAAGGACCTGTTCGACAGAAAGTCCCGTAAGATGAGTACGAGACGATCCGGAACACCGAGCTGATACAACTTGTATATCAGCCCGTTGTGCCAGACCTTGTCGAACGCTTTCGCCACGTCGAAGAAAAGCGCCCCAGTCCCCCTACAATTGTGGCGCTTACTGAGACCCGAGAGTATGTACTCCGTTATGCGGTGTACCTGTTGGACGCACGAGTGTTTGGCCCTAAAGCCAAACTGCTCGTCGATAAGAAGCTCGTTGGACTCGATGTGGTCCTTCAGCCGTTTGAGAAGGACGCGCTCGTAGAGCTTGGCGAGTGTCTTTAGGAGACTTATGGGACGGTAACTGGATGGGCAGTTACGGGGTTTGCCGGGCTTTTCAATGCCGATTACAATTGCCTCCTTCCAGACTTGTGGAAAGAGGCAGTTGCTTATCGAGGCATTAAAAATGGCTGCCAGAAGGGACAGAAGCGCCTCGGGGAAGTGCTTGAGCACTTTGTTGGAGATGCCATCAGCACCAGGGGCTTTCCTGGGGTGTGACGACCCGATAAAGGATTTGACCTCATCGACCGAGACCGGTGGGAGAGTATCAGAGGGGGGGAGGGAGGTCCTGCGTTCGACCTCGCTGTCCACCTCATCGAGGTGCGCTCGGTCTACAGGGAAAGTGCTGGGAGAGCATTGGGCCTCGAGACTGTCGGCAAGGCACTCGGCCTTTTCTATGTCGTCGAACGCGGGGGAGAGATTAGGTCTCTCGAGTGGGGGCATAGGGGAGGTGGTGTCCGCCTTGAGAGATCGAGCCAACTTCCAGTAGGCCAGGTGAGAAGGCTCGATGTCTTTCAACAAGTTGTTCCAGCGAGTCTCACGCAGCTCATTGATGCGTTTCTTTACGTCCCTCTGTAAAGCGCGCATCCGAGCCTTGTTGGGCTCGCTGGGAAAACTGTCGTAGGCTCGAGTGGCAGCTCTCTTTGCCCTGATCAGTTCCCTGGCGTCATCGGGCAGGTTCCAGCGATACTCAGGCGTCGCTGGGACCTGTCTCGAACAGTCGCTGATGACGCTCTGGGTGTGGCCGGTCAGGGCATCGATCGCCGAGACTGTCTCCTCCGCGGTGGAGAGGACCGCGGGGATACGACCGAGGAGGTCCGCACTGGAGGAGGCGAGGGTCTCCTCGAGCTTCCTCCAGTCGACCACGGTCTTGGTGACGGGGGTGGGGTCGGTGGACGCGCCTAACTGAACGAGTACGGGGCGGTGGTCGGAATTGAGATCGGCCATCGTTTCGATGAGCCGTAGCTTAAGGCTTACGTTTTTGAGGATGATCACGTCGAGCACGTCCGGACGATGGTCGACGCGATATGGAAAGTGAGTGGGGTGCATGGGGCCTATGATATCGAAGTCAAGCTCGTCGGCGAGCCTGTCCAGGATAACGCCCTTCGGATTGGGGGCAGTCGAGTTCCAACGTGGGTGTTTGCAGTTGAGATCGCCAGCCAGAATGACGGCGTCTCCTAGACTGAAGAGCGATTCTAAATCGCTCTCCAACTGCAAGCACGGTTTGGCACAGGACATGTAGACTGAAGCTATCGTGATGGGCTGATGGCCGGTCATTGCTAAGCGACAGACCGAGGCCTCAATGTTCTCGAGAGGAGGGGTCGGTAGGGGTATGCAGTGCAGGGACTTTTTGTAGTAGATAAGAGTGCCCCCCTTAGCGGCGGACACCCTATCGTTCCTAACCAAATTGTAATTGGCGATTTTCGGATCGCGGGCAGAAGGTTTGAGAAATGTTTCCTGCACTAGCATGATATCGACTCGATTGTCGGAGAGAAACTCAGCACACTCCATACGCTGTTGGTAATTGAAACCGTCAGCGTTGAAGTAGGCTAGAGTTAGGGATCGGGGTTTGACTCTACTCTGCTGCGTTTGTGTAATAACCATCAACGGGCCGACTCAGTGTTAAAGGAGGAGATGGCGGCGATAACACGCGAGAATTTGACGGCGAGGGCGAGACGCTCTTCCCTCATGCCGTTGGTGGCTCTGAGCTGCTGAGCCAGCTCAGCGATTTCGTCAACGTTGAAGACGCTGGCGAAATCGCAAACTAGTGCAAAGTCGTCCTCCGCCGAGAAGGCGGAGGGCGAGGATGGGGGGCGTGAGGCGCGGGGGGCGGTTCTCCTGACCGGTGAGGCCGGCGCAGGAGGGGGGTTGGCCGCGGCCGCAGGCAGCTGAACCGGCCTGCGGACCGCGGGTGGAGGCGCGGGGGCGGCGACCTTTGCCCACGATGGGCGCAGGTCGGCGGGTGGGGAAAAACGAGTCAGCCCGGGGATGAGGGGCCGCGGTCCGAGCGCAGGGAATTGCGGCCCGGATGGGGGAGGGGGTCGCGGCCTAGGGGTCGCGGTCGGGGCAGCGGCGCGCTTGGGAGCGGCGCGCCCCCTGCGCGGGGCCATCGGGCATCCGCGGTAATTCGCCGGATGACCGGTGGCACCGCACAGGACGCAGCTCGGAGGCTCGCTGCATTCCGCCCTGTCCTTGGGACGAGGGCAATCGGGGGTCCCGTGACTGCCGAGGCACTTTACGCACCTGGCAGTCGCAAAGCAGTTACGGGCGGAGTGCCCGTAAAGCTGACAGCGGTGGCACTGTCCGGGCGGTCCCTTTTTGTTGGGAGGCTCCACTTTGATGCCCGAGAGCGAGCAGACGGCCGCCAGCTTGTTGGCGATCGCCTTCCCTCCTTCGGTCATCGGGAGGATGACCAGCACCATATCGTAAGCCGATTTGGTGCGGCCATGGAACATGCGGTGGACCTCCAGCGCAGGGAACCCCTGCGCGTTGAGGTCCTCGCGAATCTCCCTAGAGTCGAGCTCTTTGGGGACTCCGCGTATAACTACGCGGAAGAGCCGCTCATCCTCTAGGGCGTAAGTGTGAAAGCCGATGGATTCGGCTTTCAGGAGGGCCGTGAAGCGGCGGTGATCGTCCGAGGTGGGAACCTCGACTTTAATGCCTTGCGGCGTGGTACGGGCGTGCGTGAACGCGATCTTCCTCTCGTTAAGTAGAGAGGAGACGCGGCTCCACTTCGCTTTCTCCTGTATGAAAACAGGCGGGGGGCGAGTGGAGCGAGGCTGACGGGGAGCCTGAGAGGCAGGCGGGGAGGACGCGCCCGGCGGAGATGCGGGCGCGCGCGGCGGCGAGGCGGCCGCGAGAGGGGCGGGGGGAGCGGCGACTGCAGCGCTCTTTTTGGGAGGCTGGCCGGCTGAGGTGGAGGAAGAGGCGTCAGATTTGGCCTTACGCCTCCTCTTCTGCCTCTTTCCCACCGTGACGAACTCGTCCTCGGCTGAAGAAGAGGACGAGTTGGAGTTGGCCTCCGACTCGTAAGAGTCGGGGGATTCGGCGGACGCCGTGTCCATGCTCTCCTGAGAGCACGGAGACTCGTCCTCCGATGTCGAAGTGCGTTCGCCCCTAACGGGCGAACGCTCGCGCTCCGAGTGAGCGGGGGAGGGGGAGCGGACGCGCTTAGAAGAAGCGGCCGGTAAATTTGGCGTGAAAACCACGTCCGGCGACAAGGACGGCGCCGCCGCCTCCGTTGCCGAAACGGCTGGAGCGGAGGGGGGCGCGAAGGCCAGAAGGGCCTCCTGGTAGCTCATACCGAGCTGAGCCAGAAGGGCTGGGAGGCGGGCCACGTCAATGACTAAGGCCATTGCGAGACGAGATGAGCGCGTGAAGCGCGCTTAAAATAGACTTGCGTTAGGCGCAGAGGGGTCCGACGGGTGGGATTGCCCGCGGATGAGTACTACCCTCCCCGCCGGGTGTAGGCAGGGAGGTTGAGTGCCTATAGGTGAGGCCCTAACCCTCAGGTGTGTCGTGGGCCTCCGCCAATCTCAATGTGCGGAGGGTGTAAAGCCCTAGCTGCCCGAGGCGAGAGGGTAGCCGGCCGGGAGCGGTCCCGGCAGACGCCCAAACAACACCACGGGGATAGGAGGGTGGGATGGGTGGTTGGTAGGGCGGACGCACTCTAGCGCACGACTAGGAGACCCCCCAAGGCCGTACGCTAACGCCTTCCGATATTGCGTTTCCCAGAAGGGGAACCGCGAGGCTCGGGTCAGCCTCCTGCCCGAGACACTGTTGTCCCCTGCCTAAGGGGTGTCTGTCAGGGCGACCACCGCTAGGGGCGGATTTGCGACGAAGCACTAATTCGCGTGAAACAAAAGGGACCTAGAACCCGCAGTGAAAACTGCGCGGCGGTCCCTATGCGCAATAACGTATGCGACGTTATGTCAGTCGACGCGGCCGGCCGCGGAGTGTCGCTACCGTCGCGGGTGCACGAAGTTGACCGGCGCGGGGTGAACGCGACACGGTTGTGCGGCACGCAGACGAAGACACGGAGCACAGCGGGCGGAGAGTCGCACGGAGCACGACGCACAGCACAGCACAGTCCAGCACACACAGATGGGGACGGTCGGAAGATCGAGCGATCGAACGAGCGGCGCGCGGTACGTGCGGTCGCGACGGAGGCGCGGAGCGGAATGTCCGATTGGGATGAGTTTGAAACTCGTAATCTCTGGTTTATATGGAACAATACAGATGGCTCAATTAGTGGGGGTAACGGCGAGCTGTATCGCGGACTAAGAGTTAATTGTTACTTCAAAACTTTCTGCAGTGAATAATCTATAGGTACTTATTCTCTCGTACGGCCACATCCGACTAATTATTATTTATGCAGTATTATTTGTCAATTTCAACAAAAGTGAATTCATCATCATTCTGAGCGCTCTGGCCCAATGACGCTGGTGCCCATCACTAGTCTATGCTTGTATGACACCCACGGGAAGAGAGGGTTGGTCCTTTTCTACTCTGACAGATTATTAATAATTTATATTATTTTATAGTATTTGTGTAGTTTATCAACCATCTGATATCTATAATACAAGTTTATTTGCTTAGTGTGGAACTAGATGGCGCTGTGTGTATGTGCAAAGATTGGTGTTATTTATATTTATTTTTCATAAAAAAAATATTTATTTTCTCGTTCAGCTCATACGCGATGTAGACCGCATTGACCCTATTGCTAGGTAATCGTGAAAAGATTTAGCTCATGCTCGGTTCGGTTATAAATTGCCTATAATTATCTCACATGAATTGCCCTTGCATTTTCCCCAGGTGCCAGGTCTATGCTGGTATGGTCATGATCATATTGTGTAGTCCCTTTTTACGATATCCATGGAAAGAGAGGGTTGGTCCTCTTCTACTCTGTCGGATTATTAATAATATTGTTAATCATTTTTATTATTTATTTATTTTGCTCGGCTCGTATGCGATTTAGGCCACATTGACTCTACTTATTGCGAGCTAATCGTGAACAAAAATTAGCTCATACTCGGTTCGGTTATAAATTGTCTATATCTCGCATGAATTGCCCGTCAAATTGGCCCAGGTACTCGGACTATTAGACTCCGAAGTGTTTCATTAACGCTACACTGTGGAAGCACGTGTCGCTGGGCACCAAGCTATAAAATCTGTAGAAGTTACGGCCAAGCCATCAGCAGATTTATGTGGCACTAACACACCAGATTTATGCGTCTTCGGTCAATTTTGGTAGTTACTTCATATGTAATTACGTCGTAATAATGTATTTGTCGCAGCTGTCAGCCGCAGATGGATACTATGCAGAATTTTCAAAGGTAGAATTCTTTAACACAACACTTTTATCTGTTCATCTCTGTTCCTGAGATAACAGACGTCTTTGTGTCAAAAATTAATGTCAAATGAATAAGTAAGTTGAGTACTTACACCAATTATTTAGTATCAAACTTATGCACCAACTTTGAATACAGATATTGTAAGTTCGGTGGCAATGCAATATTACGGTCTCAGTCAGTCTCAGCTCGATAAGCTAATCTGATGATGGAGCCAGGACTGGAACTCCCTGATGGCAAATGGCAATATAGTCGAATTTGGGCTAGTTGGTTTTGTTGCCATGAGCGCTTTACATAACACATGATGACAAGTCTCTGAAGATGGAATCAGCAGATTGCCAATGGAACTCCTTGGTGTACTTTATGTTACTAGATACGAGAGTAATATGTGATAATCATGATGTATGTACTATTAAAAGCTTGTTTTTAAAAGAATTTTAGTGTAGGTAGAACTTAATTTTTATAATACCAGCTGTTATCTTAACCACATGGTATGTAATTGTTACAAATACTAGTAGTTCATTCATGTATCTGTTGGTCTGACAGCAGCATAGTCGTGTGTTTATTTATTGCGTGAACATGAATTAATCCTTACACGAATTTAGGGCGTGAGCCGGATTCTTTGTCTCGGAATTAAACAGATTTGTCACCATATGGCCACTTGGGAAATACTGTTAGTAATGGGAAATCTTTGTGAAATACACGGAAATGTTATATGTGTATTTTTATATCAATTATTGTATTTATGAATATCTTTGTCAAGAGTTCTTTCTATTTGTATTTCTTTCTTTTGTATTTTTGTATTTGTTAGCGCCATCTATCAATTGATTTTGAGATTTGAGGTACGATTTGTAATATGGCGATTGTCAGTCCTCTTCTTTCATTGGTCTATACTAAAAGCAAGAAAATACAAATTAAAAACATTACTTCAGCCACAAAGTAAACGTAAAAGGGTGAGTGTGGAATGCAATGCGCTTTCTGTTTCAACGTGACTTGCAAAAATTTCTTACTAAACCCTCTGTTAGTAACGAGCACTACGCTCTTGGCAGTAAATTTCATTAGGATAATGCGTGTTCGCTTTGGAAACAGCATGTATAAGGCCAATGGAAACCACTTTTCTTTCATTCCATGAGTTTTTACATTCTGTGTTCAAATATTGAATACTATTTTCCGCTCGCGGCTTCGCCCGCGTGGGTTCACTTCTCTTCACTTCACTTCATTGCACTTTTTTCTTTTCAGTACGAGAATATTTAGTCGTGTAAGAATAACAAAATAAGAAGACCAGGAACCGGCTGTAGGGGAGTGCTGCATTTCTCTGTTCCTTACTGAGCTATCGAAGATCGCACAATGCTTATGCTCCTCGGACAACTGAAGTACTTGTAATTCTATGATCGATCACACCGAGAGAGGAATTATTTTTAGGGTGCCACACAAGGAAAACCTTGTTGATTTGAAACAATAATCTCTGGATGAGAAGTACACTTTCTTTCGACAATTATAGGTCATTGTTCTGTGGTTCTATGTCTCGATAATAAATCCATCTTTTTTCATGTCTGAAAACTACATAAATATATGACATGTTTGACGTACAATTACCTAAATTTTGTTTTGAATTATACTATCAACGAGAAACGGGTGTTTCTACAAGGAATACGGTAAATGAATGTTATAAAGCTTTTAAGGCTATGCAACCTAATCAAGTAGAGAAGGACATAAAAGAAGACGACCAAAGTGAAGCGTCGCCAATCAAATGGATCAATATTATCTTTCTCCCATTCCATCCTGTTTTTGAATTTCTAATATTGTTCGCCGTGATTCTAAAATGTATGGTGGTAAGTTTGCCATTGCAGTTAAATGTAATTAATCAATGAGTAGTTTACATTATTTCAGAACCTAACAACTAGACAACATTTTGCTGTGGATTTTGTTCTACTGTACAAATTAATAAACAATGTTATTGATACCCCTGCACCAGTAGCATGACAGGTGCGACAAACGACCGTTTGTGTCTAAATATAGCTGAAATGAAAAAACAATAAACATTGAAATAATGATTATTTCTTCAAACCCCCGTTGCATGACATCGTTTGTCGCGCGCGACGTCGGAGTCAGAGTGGGATAGTAGTACATTTCGTCCAAGTGAATGAGCAGGAGAAATAGTATCTCGCGCAACATAAACGTTTACCGCGCCTATCATGATACTAGTGCAGGTAGACCTAGATCGAATGATAATGTTAAAAGCTAAATATCCTCGATACTTCTATTTCCATCAATCATGGCTATACAATATATCTCACTTACGTGATGCTAGAATACACAAAGGTAATGATACAAATCTGTGCTGTAATAGTGCCAAATAGTGCCCAAAGGAAAAAAATGTGCCACACTAGTTTAAGATTTATTCAATATCATGTCACGAGTTGCTGGAATCCTCATTTTCATATGCATAGTCTGCTTTACGTATGATTATAATTGATATTCCAAAAAAACTGTACATAAATAGTGCTACCGAAATGTAAAAGTCCCATAAACAGTTCTTCAAAAACAACGAAGTAGTTTAGATGTGTTTGTGGAAAGGAGCAGCGTAGATGACGGACTATTTGTATGCAGGTCAAAAAATCCAAATCGGCAAATTTGTCCGCTGGGATGGAGTGTTTGGTATTCTATGCAACAACACACACGGAGAACAACTCGACTCGAGTAACATAGAGTCGGGTGCGAGATAGCCTACATCTTTCAAAGCCGATTGGCGATCAAGTTGACAGCTGTCAAGTGACAGCGAATCACCTGCAAGAGACTGAATCTATGTCGCACGCGACTATTTCTCACTCGAATCTCTCTAAGTTGTAGTAGCCTTGCAGGACGCCCACAACGTGACGTGAACATAGATCGATCTTATCTAAATCTGCCGCCAAGCACAATGTTAATAGCATTGTTGTGTTCCGGTTGTCAGACATAAGATAGCCAGTCCCCCAAATGTGTTGGGGTTTCCGGGTCAGTACGCTTCCACCTTCAACCTCATCTTCACTTAACATCAGGTGTTCAGGTCAAGTAAGAACCCGGCGTGCATAAAAATATAACCAGATTGACCGATTGGAAGCGGCTTGCATCCAGCGACTTCCGCCGACTGTCATCAGGTCGTTGATCCACCTTGCGAGTGTACGTCTCAGGTCTCACGTGGTCTCCATTTCAGAACCTTAATGCCCCAATAGCCATTAATTCTTCGAGCTATATGCCCTGCCCACTACCACTTTAACTAACTGGTCACTAAGAGGTACACCGGGCCATGTCGGTGACATTCGTTCATTTACAGATTTCCTCATTCATCATTCATAATTGTACAGTTTTCGACTCCAAGGCCAGCGATAATTTAGAGTGTATTTGTGTTTTCTATATCGTAAAAATTTTCCTGCTAATGACTGTCTCGCCTAGTTGTATAGTCCTGGCACATACCTCGTGACCTATAGTCATCATGCCTACAATACAGTAAAAAATTATGGCAATAATTTAAGTTTTGGCTGGTGAAAAACGTTTACTAAAATTATGGTAACAGGTAATGAACTTGAATTTGCTACTCTTGCAGTGCTGTCATCTATAGCAAATTTACGTATATGTTCAGATCACCGATTACGAAATATAGTAGTTTAAGATTTGTGCCTTGATAAATAAAAGGAGCTTTTTGGCTGATTGGTCTTAACGACGAAAATGAAATGAAGAAAAATTTGAGGTTCGAATCCTTGTTTTCTTTTTGTTTGTGAAGCATCAGTCTTGCTTGAAGTAATGAATAAAACAATTACCTATCTTCTAAGTCAATTGAGTAATGGAAAACAAATTATTTATTTTAAATTTTCAGGGACCAATTCAAGGATTGTATCCAATGCTGTTTTGTGAGGGTGAGGTGAAGCTGCCGGATATTTTTAAATACACCAAAATCATTTACACTTATTTTGCGGACACAATTTACTTATTCGATACGTTCCTTCACATAATACACAGGTAAGATCTCTACTACAGAACTAGCTTGCTCGAACGTTTTTTGGCTCTGCGTCAGAATATGACCAGGGCGTTGATTACAGAAACTTATTTATGTGCATTTATCCGAATCTGCACTAGATTTTCAATCGTCATGTTCTTTAAGAGGGTTTATCCCACATAGAATTCAATACAGACTTTCAGGTCCACATTGTTCGATATGGATAGACCGATTCTAATGAAACTTTATAAGTAAATAACAGGATACATAAATCTAAAAAGATAGTAGAATACGTTTTCAAAAGTTGAATTTAAAAATATATTACAATTTTTCTGTTAATGTAAACTTAAAATCGCACAATTTAGTAGTTCAATGCTCTTTTTTGAAAATATTCTTCACAATTTTTTTATATCTATGTATCCTACTTATATTTGAAAAGTTTCATTAGAATCAGTCTATTAATTTCGAAAAATTTGGACTTGAAAGTTTGTATGGGACACATTGCGTCGTAAGCTGTGACTCTAAAGTTCGTAGTCGTTCAGGATTTCACTTCTGATGCGAGTTTTACAAGTGGTCTTACGGAATAACATAGTCGCTCATTGCCATTTAAGCCTACTAACCTTCAGACGAATAACTAATTACTGAGCAGTCGATACTGTACTCCCTCCCTTACTACTATATTCTCTCATATAGATGAGGGAAGGTCTATATCGCTGCAGTGGGATGTTTACGGACTGATGATGATGAGAAGTCGATGACTGTGGTTCTCTTAGGGATGACCTATCAAATCCTGTGTCTTAGAGTAACTTGGAGCATAAGTCTTTTCATAGCAATGTGAGCAAATTTAAACTTGGACTAAACGTATCGTAATAATAATATAAAGTCATTATGGGTAAAATAAATTTGAGATATAAGGACAAATTATTTACCCCTATGTTCAGACTAAGCAACGTTAACACATTGTCATCATTTTATGGAACACTGTATACGCTTTTATTACCATGACTGATTATTACCTGAGAATATCATTAATTTAACGGAGAAAAAATTTAAAGATCAAAAAAGACCTGTCTACTGTCCATGGTTACAGCAGTAACCAATGCGTGCTACCTTCATGCGGTTCGAAACAATTCCTCATATTATCTGTAGTTGAAACTGTTTGGGCGATAAATTCAGTGTAACTACTAATAAATTATCTTACGGCATAATGTTTATAGAGAGCAGACGTCGGTTGTTCTCATAGACAAAAAAAATTATGTATAAAAATTTATCCAGAGTGATCGATTAGAAGCGTCCTGCTTCCTTACTTACTGCTTTAGATCTTCCATCCACCTGATGATGACATAGTTTATTCTTTTAGGCAAGTAACAGAAGCGGCGGTGAAGCGTGAATATCCACAAAAATCTGCCCTCTTGTTGGCAATGGACGTAATATCTTTGATCCCGTTTTTCCGCATGTCAGTCGGAGATGAATGTCTTCCATCGAATCTATGGCCAAATGTTCTTGCCTTTTCTGAAGTTTTTTGGTTAGTATTACTTACATACTTTGGAATTTTATATGTCATATTTTCAGTTAAGGTTAAGCAAGCTTATGACGTCAACTCTTCTGATTATAAATCTAAAAACTGATTATTTCATTGGTCCAACTTCAAACTGAGCCGGACCAGATTCTGAATATCATTAGTGGTAATAATGTACGTAATCGTCTTAGTCTCCATTTTATATAAAAAGTTAACCCCGCCCAGTGCAGATTCGAATCCCGCTAGGGGCATAATGTTTGTATGTTGAATACAGACATGTGATCCCGAGTTATGGATGTTTTTCATTTATGTATTTATTTATTTACAAAAAAAAATTGTGTAGTGTATCAACCATCTGGTATCTACAACACAAGCCTAGTTGCTTAGTGTGGAACTAGATGGCGCTGTCTGTATATGTTCAAGTATATTTACCTTAGTAATGGAAATTCAAAATACCCCTCCCTCATAAACTTTGGGAGACGAAATAACCAGGGATTGTCATCAACATTGGTTCACACGTTTGGGCTGATGATCTTTCAAGTCACTCAGTCGGTCAGAACATGCCTTTTATTAATATAAATCTTATAGCACTTTGCACAATTTAAAAACATTCGCAAACCTCGTGTTCTGGGTTATATCCGTTAAATCCGGTTATTCCACCTATTGCTACTAAAGCATTTCTTCCAGAGGAAATAGATTGCCATTCATTTCTACTACTCAAATACAACATGCTTTATAATGTCAATGAAGTAATAATCACAAACAAAAGTCTTTATATGCTGCAGTGCTCCCAACATTTCGATGCCAAATTTCGTGGCAAATATTAAAATATTGTTATAAATTGTTCCTGTCGTAATAGTCTGCCATTAAAAATGACTCAAATTGAGGCGGAACTTCAACTTCACCCAAAGTTATAATTTATTTGATTTAAGAGCACCTAAAGAATCGATTTAAATTTATTTTCTGTTTTCCTATGCCGATGACTTACGATATGTCCCCGACTGCCCCGGGGAGGGTATGTTTTTTATAATCTATTTAATTTAATGATAATAATGTAATGTAAAAAATATAATGTAATATTAATATTAATAGTGACGCTTTCAGGTGATAATTTTATCTTATGAAATAAAATATTTTGATTTGATTTGATTTGATGTAATTATGTGGAATAGACTACAAACGCGACAGTCAAATGACACAACGCTCTATTCGGTGATGGTTTTGAAAAAAAAAACTATTTATGCCATTACCTTCTATATCACCTACCTAATAGGCCCGATTTCATCCGGTATAATATATTTATAAATTAAGACCTGCTACCTTAATAGTGTTGCTGACTGTACGACTAAATTCTAAGCTAATCGTCTATTTTCCAGTTTCTACAGAATAGTTGATTTTTTTGCTCTACAATCGACGCACTCAACTGTTAACCTCATGATTGGTTATTCAATAGTCATATTTATTATTGTTAACGCGACTGGTTGCTGCTTTCTAATGTTAACATACCATGGACTTTGTCGCAATTGTGCGAATGGTATTTACGACTGGCGTATGTACTCGCAGGGAAGGGTAAGTTTTTTTTGTAGCACGTGACCTCAATCACACCTAAAGTGGAACGTACTGAGGCACAAACTTATCCTACTAGAAATCGAACCGCGACCTCTGCTTCTTATTCCCATATGTTATTTATGTATCCTTAGCAACCGAGTTCACAATAAATTGATACCTACAAGATTTTTTTAATTTCTTTCTCACGCACAATGGGCTAACCTGTTGAGCGCTAATGCTTGACCCCTATCATACCTGATGTTAAGTGAAGATAGGGCGGAAGCGCGCTCACTATGAACCATCAACTTATTTGGACGCCTGGCTATCTTATCATTAACAGCCGGAACATAAGTAAAACATAAACGTAAACGTAAACATTGCTTGCTAGGCGGCAGACCTAGATAAGATTTCGGTGGGAAACCAGGCGGACATTTCAAATAATTTTACCCTTTACCAAGCCTAATACTGAATATGTACTCCAGTGGGAATCGAAACCGAGACCTCCGTTTTGTAAATCTTATAGTGTTTACATTAAGCCACGAAGGCGGTTTAAAAAGTCTTTGTATAGGCTAATACCTAATCCCCGTTTTCCATCGATTGGCCATGCTGTTTTAGGGCAGAAAGTGACATCTGGGTTCAAGGGCCCTCGTTCGGGAACTACACGGCCTTGTTTCCATTAGTCTACAATAAATTAATTTTTATCTTTCAGTACAATAATATAAATGAGGAATTTAAAGATTTTTTGACTGGAGTTACATTCCCGGCTGCTTATTTCACAAATAGTTTGTGTGATGAATTAAAGCCATCTACTTATTCGGAATTTCTGTTAATCATCATATTTATGATATTTGGTCAAATATTATCTATGTACATTATACTACCCAAGTTATTTGGTGAATCTGTAATGCGGTATAGAAGAATCGCAACGTTTCAGGAACGAGTCAAAAGAATTGTAGACGAAACGAAAATACGAAACCCTGATCCCACTGCTCACAAATGTGTTGAACACTTCTATGCAGCGATATGGAAAAGGCATATAGGCATTACTACCTTACCTAAAGTTATCTTGGAATTGCCCAAGTATATGAGACTAGACATCAAACAAGATCTTGTCTGGGCAGTATTCTACCACAGCCCTATATTAAGAAAGACGTCTCTCTCCTACAAACGCTATCTTTGCGAGGAAATCAGACTAGATTACAGGATGCCTGGAGAAAGATTCTTTGCGGGACCGCATTGTTTAACAAACCTATACTATTTAAAAACAGGCGTAGTACAGTTTATTTCTTTTGACGATAGCGTATCACCTACGTTGTCGGTGACTAGTGGCACCGTTTTTGGAGATCTTAGTTTTTATTTACCACCATTGCATAGAAAGGCAATGGTGCATTGTCTGACATATTGTGAAATTTTTGTTGTGAGCCGTACGGCCATCTTGTCATCACTGCACAAATTTCCTGAAGATCGTCGTAATATTATGCAACTAGCACAGGAAAGAATCTCTCACGCTCGTACTTTATACTTAAGTAAAAAAGGGACCAAAGGACTGGATAGGACTGATGTTGAGGATATGGCATGGGTTAAGAGACGTTGGTGGGAAATATGTCTAGCTATTAATAAATGGAAAAAAATATGTAACGCAGGATCACGTAAGAATTGTGAACTGCCCCCCGAAGAAACTACATATCACTGTGCTAAGTATATTGGACAACTAGTATTATGTAATGAAGTGCAATTGCAAGGAAAGTCTATATTCGCCAATGTAAAATTTCCGTGGGTTCTAATACCTGATTCTGCTTTCGACATTGCTTGGAAGAGATTCATAAAATGGACTGCGTATGGTGTACTCATATTATATCCACCAAATTTGGCGAAACCAACAGCGCCGACGTTTTTTAAATTTTTCGAGTTCTATGTGGATCTTATATATGTGATAGATATTATTATTTCTTTAATGACATTGTTGAAGAAGCGAGACAATATGGATACAAGCCTTTCTTCAGTGGTGTTTGCAAGGGTGAAGACTATAAATTTTTTGTTGAATGTTCTTTCTACTTGTTGGATCGAAAATTTTGTTACTCTTATGGGGAAAGAGCAATATACCAATGCAAGTAAATTCAATCGATTGTTAAAACTATATAACGTGTTGAGTGACAGTTTGAATAGTAACTGGAATCGAAAACAGAGTCCGATGAATAATGTGATAAAACAGATTTTTTTTTTCCAATTTTGCGTAATTTATCTAGTCAGTTTTTTTCTATATACGATTAATGAATTCTTACCTAATTTGAGGACGACTTACTTTTTTGGTGGAATCGTTTGTCCCAGAGATGTTCCTACAGACTGTGATCAAACTGCATTTGGAATGATGATGGTTCCAATGGGTTTCATTTTGGAACACGAAATAGGAGAATCTCTTCCGATAACAGATACAGAATTAGAAGCAGGACTGTTTGTAACTATGTGTTCCTATTTACTTATTAGCTACATTAAAGCGAAATTTTTAGCTGCGTTTTATTTGAAATACAAAGCGATGACTAACTATAACTATTTTGTGTATCAGCTCAAAGAGCATTTATATCATTACAAAGTCCATCCTGATCTACTAAAACGTTTAGACAGATATTTGATATGTCATTGGAAGTATTTTCATGGAATGGATGTTCTTCATTCTAATATATTGCAACATGAACCATATGATATATATTGGAAGTTTCATGGGCAGACCGCAGAAAAGATTATAAGCGCTTCTCAAGCATTTGCAGGAGCTAACTCTGGACTTATAGAGAAATTAGCACTCAAATCAAAATTTCTAATAATGCCCAAGTCATCAATATTGTTTCTTTTCGGAGTTCAATGTAGGAACGTGACATGGATTGTAAATGTAAGTATCTACTTACCTTGATTTTTTAAATGTTTACTGTAAATGTTTTTTTGTACAAAAGAAAGTATAATAAGTAGTTTTATCCTCAATAAGAAGGAGCGTAATATCTACTAACTTTTTAGACTTAACCTATATGCAGTTTAGAATAAGTATACAGGGTGAATTTGAATTCGTGTAATTTCTGTTTACTGGTGACTCCACTCCTGACTACGAATAACTTTCCCTAAGGAACCCTAGCCGAATTCGATCAAAAAATGTTCGATTACCCATACGAAGTAACTATTCTGAAACCACGTTTAGTATGCTGTTCCATACATTTGGAAAAGTCAGTACACATTAGAACTTCCTATTTTGTTCACACTGTCAGAGTTGCTGCCATTGCAAAAGTTCTTCAACATTAATGCTCAAAAGATTGTCGACAATTTAGATTTCAATCTCGAAAAGGGGAGTGATCATTTCCTAAAAGATAGTGTTATTACTAATAATAATAATTTATTTTCTTCAGCTAAGATATCTACATGATAATTATGTTGTGGGGTCCTCCTTTTATGCATGAAAATGCCTGTGCCAGGAAAATCCACCCTTCCTTATCTTATAAGAAGATAGTAAACAATTAGAGGGCAGTATATTATATATAGTATATGATTATTTACTAATTAATTATGTATATATGTGTATGTTAGAGAGGATGCATGCATCGGTTCGCTGCCTGTTTAATTACATATATATGCGTGTGTGTGTATATGTTACTATCGAATAGACTAGATCTTGATTTCACATAATCTCGATATAACTAGTTCAATACGTCTCATAACTTTGTTAATCATATAAGCCAATTACAAAATTCTAAAATACTGACATTTTCAAGTTCTGCGTCTGGCATCTACTGAGATCGCGTGCAATATGTTTAATCACGCCGTCAGTTTCCAACAAGTGAGGTTTTGGACAAACGCGTATCTAGTCAATTATAAAATAAAAATAGTCAACATTAATTATTATTTTTAATTACAGGGAAAAGTAAAATGCGAGTATCATACTGAAGATGGAGAGTTGATTGATTTCTTTACTACTCCGACTGAAATGCTCTCCTTGAGTTCTGTATTCTTAGGTACTGCATCTGTTAGGACATACATTGCTGCTACCGAATGTGAGGTTGGTTTGTAGTTTAATATTTTCTGGTATATTGATCTGAAAAAAGTTTCTTAAAATATATTTTTGTTACAGATATTGTACATACAATATAAAGATTTTATAAATATAATCAAACTATACCCGAACGAATGGTCGTATATAGAAACATGCGTGAAAGAATTCTCAGCAACTTTTGAAGAGCAATTTCATAATTATATAAAGAAACATCAAGTGGTGAGTTTTTTAAATCACTTGAAGAAAAGACAGTTAATGTCTAAATAAGTACATACTAACAAAGAAATACGTCTAGACTTACTTCCTGACCGACGAATTATGATTTATATTATGCTACCATATAGCGCAAACAAATCTTTTCCGCGCTTTCTTAGTAGATAAAAAAGACGCCATCTCCTAGAATCCTCAAGAACTAATAGAACTGCTGAGAATAAATGGCCACAACCACCGCGCACTGCCAAAATTTTTCACATAAAAGTGCAAGAAAAAAATACAATATTGATTAAAAGATTACAATATTGTTTAAAAACATGAGTTTTACGAGTAATACCAACATTATGTTTGTTATACTTAAAAGATATTAGCATATTTTTTAGTCACTTTCCTATAATAAGAGATGCATTTTTCTATAATATAAATCAGCATTAGATACAACAGTTCGCGAACGCAGTCGGTGTGTAACCGAGTTCGCATTGGTTCCAAACTCTCATTTTAACACCAATGAAGCGGTACCATTTTGATTGTTTGAACGTCCCAGTTCATACGCAGTAATAGTAAGTCTAGGGCATTAACATTATTATTTGCAATATTAATTGCAATAACATTCCACAAATGATGTCAATGTATCTTTGCATATTATGCTTGAAATTGAACTCTGAATACCTAATTGGTTACAGTCTGAAACAGAGAAACCTATACACGCCTAATCAGGAAAACATTAACGTTTTTGAATCAGCCATTACTGAGTTCAACAATATACTAAGTTATTCATACATATCATTTTTATTCTGCAGAAGTGTGCTATTCGTGCAATTTATAAATTAGGACCTAGAGTGTCTCTTAGAGATAAGTTTAAGGAAATTAATATCTTAACAATGGCATCTCAATACATTTATGAGAATTTGTTATATGCAAAAAATAATAACCTTATTCGCTAAAAATAGTGATAGGCACAATGTTAATACAAGGAATAAGAACCAGTTATCTGTTTATATTAGCCGACTTCACAAAGTTAGTAAATCCTTCAAAGGGCAATGCATACGCTTTTATAATAAGGTTCCAGTAGACATTCAAAATTTGCCTTTAAATAAATTTAAAGCAATCTTAAAACAGAAATTATTAGCAAAAGGCTATTATAAAATCACGGACTATTTGAATGATAAGTGATAAGCAAGCATGGACATAGCTGTCTTATTATTCATATAATTATCAAATCACAAATTGTATCCCATAATCTGTTTAAAAGAGCAACCCTATAGTTTCTTGCTCGTTCTTCTCTGGGGAGTCAGCTTTGTGAATGAGCAGTTAATTTAAATTTAAACGTAATATTAATATTAACAGTGACGTTTTCAAGTGATAATTTTATCCAATGAAATAAAATATTTTGATTTGATTGAAAAACATTATGATTTCCCAAGTAAACTTAAATTGTATTATGGATTTTAAAGGTCTGTTTCAGACTGTACGATTGAAACTTGTTATAACAATATGTCACCAACAGCTAGACATGGTTATTCTTCTGTTAATTAAGAAGAACAAGGCAAATCACTTGATACAGATAATTGAAATTTGGTTCTTACTAATTGTACGGGACACTCATTAACGATTTCCAAATGCAACGCGTCTTTTTTTCGTTTTATTCTGTATTTAAAAAGAAATCTTAATTTATCCAATGAGGGCGCAACTGGACGGAATAAACCTTCTTAAATGTACTCTCAATCTTGATAAAGCCCTTATTAGATTAGAATCATTATCTAGGGATAAATTTGGTCGTTTTTATTATAACCGCCTCCGTGGCTCAATGTAAACAACACTGAGTTTACGATTCGGAGGTCGCGGGTTCGATCCCCAGCGGGGTACATGTTTAAGTACTCGGTTTGGTTGGTGGTAGGGCATATTAAAATGTCCGCCTGGCTAGCTACCACCATCTTATCTAAATCTGCCGCCAAGCAGCAATGTTAATAGCATTGTTGTGTTCCGGTTGTCAGAGATAAGATAGCCAGTCCCCCAAATGTGTTGGGGTTTCCGGGTTAGTACGCTTCCACCTTCGACCTCATCTTCACTTAACATCAGGTGTGATTGAGGTCAAGTACGAACCCGTCGTGCATAAAAAAAAAAAAAATGGTGGTATAGGCAGTGGCGATACATACTTACATAACGTCACGACTTCTAGGTATCCCAAATCGAGTGGTCAGAGATATCCCAAACAATAGTATTCAGGTGTTCTAAACATTAAAAGACCTTCAAATAAGCCCAAAAGCCCGCCTTACCTTACTAAATACTCGATCAGGAATATTAACTATTAACACAGTATTAGCAAAATATATGATTTAAAAATTGACACTTGAAAAGTGAAACGTCGTGGATATAACATTGTTAGGCTTGCCTTATTTTGAAACCCTAGGCACGCCACTGGGTACAGGTCAGAGTTAATTAATCTCTTTATGCGACTTCTTTATAAATTGAGAAAATAAAGAATAATGAACATTGCAATGTCAAGGTATGCCATGGTAGTCGAATGCTATACTTTTATTTTATTTCTCAGTTCAAAATGGATGTAAGTCTCATTAAAATCTTGATTACATTTATTGTTATGCGAGAAATACGTTCGAATCTAGCTTGAAATGGAAATCAATTTACCTACCCTGATCTATGGTGATAACAGATATAAGTAAATATTTATACAATCATCCATGACTCGGGAATAAAAGTGTGTATTGCTCACAAAAGCCTTTACCTTGCGGGATACACCTGTTGATTTCAGAAAGCAGGGTTCTTCACTATCCAGACATAACGGTCTTAATTCGAATACATCGAATGCAGACAACATTGTCCAGTAGAGTTTAGGTTAGAATGACTCAAATTAGTTGATGTACGAAGCTTCAGTTTGAGCTTTTATGTTTAGCTTCGGCCCGCAGCTCCGCCCGCGTGATTTCTTCGACGAAAAAAATAGCGTGGTATTGAAAAATAGACAAAACATACTTCCGCTTTATCAATATATATATAGGAACTAGACCTATCTAGTATAGTACTAGTGTAGCATAGTACTAGTATGATAATAAAACCGATAATAAAGCTATAAGCGGCTCCCGGTTAAACAAAGTTATTTGTAAATAAATATGTATACCTACTGTCAATTCACACATCGACAAGAACAAAGCTCTTAACTTGAAGTAGAAAATTGTTTTATATTTTACAGTATCAAAAAAAATTACGCGAAAGAATATTTCATGCAAGAAAATCTGTATTCAATATTGTGGATAAGTCGAACAAAGAAGCAACAGCGCAAATGAACAGGCCGGAGGACATAGTTAAAGCGGGAATGTTCGAAGATCCAGAGGCTTTGTAAGGGGCTCACGCATAATTACATTATCCGAATAATTAGGAATTACCCGTACTGCCTCGTAATCGTAAGACAAAAAATTAAATACATAATAAGTAATAATAGTGCGGGTCCGGTTGATGTTCTCAAACCACTAAGTATCAACGTAGTACTGGCAGTAATCAACCTGAGACCCGTGCGGAATGCCCTTCCCCTCCCGTTCCCCGCACCGCTTGCTACTAGCGCCTGCGACCAGGCAGACGTCCATTAATGCAATACTGGTAACCGTTGCGTGCGTGCCCTCGTTTCTAACTCCTTTTGTTTCCTTGGGCAATTGCTATTATTTTAAGATTTCAAGGTCTCAAGTTAATTTCTGCATAGTAAATTACAATGATCTGTGTGACGTGATAACTCTAATTGAAGACTAAAATTTAGTAACTAATGACCTATTATCTTCCAAATTTTCTCTCCCTTTGTCTTTTCGCTAACTAGATAGACCAACAAAATAGGAAAGACGAAGCGCGGCGAAAAACTTACTGAGGCTAGTTTTCTATGCACTAAGCGAGTGTTGCATTATTATTATATTATAATACCGAACTCTACTTATACACGATTAATTTAAATTGCGATAGAATATAATAAATTGTCTCCTGACCCGAAAGTAAAATAATTAGTACAATGAACGTGACTGGCTCAGGGCAACTATTTATATGGTCAAAAATCGACATGCACTATATGAGAACCATATGAGAAAATTATCAGGTAGGTAATATTCGCACCTCACATAATTAATCGTGTCTACTAACTTCATAAACCGTGTTTTGGTTACATGTGTGTGCGTTCTCGTTTACAGTTCTGTAATTCAGGCGCAAATTTGATTGGCCTCACTTGTAAGACTCACTTTCACTGTCTTTCTTTTTTTGTTGGTCCTAACATGTGCCTATGAATTTTATAAACAGTAATTTTTTTACAGTTTAGTGAAATACTGGCTGTTATTTCGAATGTTAATCGTTATTGTTTCAATAGTTGGAGCATCAGTCAGAGGTACATTTATATTTTATTTCGGTGACGCAAGACGCAGTGTCAGTCCGTCATATCGCTTGCAGTATTTAGAGTCATACATTACGTTGTACTGCATGGTGCTAACAAATCAATGCGATAATTACTTTTTGAAATGACTACGAAGCGGCAAATCTGCGAGTTTCTACGACCTTATCCGAGACCCCTAGATTAAAATTACATGGTTTAAGGCGCACCGTCGGACACATATATCAACAAGTTGAGCCAATGCTCATGCGGCATTCAGATGGCATGACACTATGGTACGCCCAAGCAGACGATTGCCACTATTATGAATAATTGACCCGGCAGGCAATATTCTGGTGGCTTAAAAGAAGTTAATGAGCTCACCCCAGTGGCTGTGAACTGGATCTATAGCATAGTTTGAATATTAATAAAATTGTTATGACGCCTGAGACTCCGTCTTGAGTCACTGTGTGAGAACCACCTTAGTTACCTAAGTATTATTTGATGTTAGATGCACAAAGTAGATGTCTGATTAGATTACTTTAAATTATTTTAAGCGTGTGTATATGTGTATACCTACGTTCGCTTCCACAAGCGGAATGGAGCACTTGCATTACTATTTTTTTTACTTTGATGAGTCTGTGGTCTCTGCCTTGATGTATGTTGATTACTCTGAAGACATGGTTAAATGATCATTGAAAAAGTATCGTATGGAATTACACAATTACTAAATACAATCAACATTGTTGTTTATTGTAACACTCACTGTGACTTTTATCACAAAATATCAGTCGTGTTTTAATATAGTTGTGGTGGATGAGACCGTTCGTAAAATAAAAATGTTATACCTATTTTTATGATAACCTAACTTTATACGCGTATGACTACAATCTCACCTGATGGAAAGTGACGATGTGGCAGAAGATGAAGCCCGCGATCTCAGTAGATGCCTATTTACCCTGCTCTTGAAGATCTCAAAGTTGTAAGATTCGTATAATACGAACAGCCAAGGTATGGAATTTCTTTCCGGCGTCAGTTTTTCCTGAATCCTACAACCTTGAGATCTTGAGAGAGATGAATGAAGACTCGAACCGTTTAGTGCGAATTACGACTTGGCGGGGCGCTAGCGTGCCTATATAAATTATTTTATATACAGGTTGAATTTGAATTTTGAACAACTCTCTCCAAAAACCATAGTCGTATTCGATAAAAAAAAATCCATTGTTGCATTTCCATACTAAAGGTGCTTTCGGAATGGTTTACTATGTATGGTTAATCAAAAATTTTTGATCAAATTCGGCTATGGGTCCTAGTGGCAAGTTGTTCATAATCAGGGGTGGAGTCACAAGTAAACAGGAATTACACGAATAAAATTTCACTTATTCATTTATTTTCTTCACACATTAATATGTTAATTTTAGTATATTTATGTTCTTGTTCTGTCTACCTAACAGGTGGAAGCGGTGTTTTGTTTAATCATCAACTCGCTTTAGTCAGCGCTTTCTGTGATGCTGTCGCTTGGGCTGACATTGCTTTAAAGATGTTTGTTAGTATTAATGAAACTAATATTTTAGTACGAGTCTGAGTATTCCTCTATTGTACAGCTTACCTGTGTCATACATTGTGACACATTTTTAACCCTCGATGGGTGACGGCATTGTATGTGTCTGTTTGACCGCCTCCGTGGCTTACTGTAAACAACATAGGGACTACTAATCGTAGGTCGCGGGTTCGATCCCCAACGAGGTACATATTTAGTACTTGGATTGGTTGGTGGGGCATTTTAAAACTGTCCGCCTGGCTAGCTACCACCATCTTATCAAGTCTGCCGGCAAATGTTGTGTTCCGCTTGTCAGAGAGATAACCAGTCCCCCAAACTTCAACCTGCGGCCACATCTTCACTTAACATCAGGTGTGATTAAGGTCAAGTGATAACCCGTAGTGCATAAAAAACCAAAAATGTGTGTGTCCAAACTTTGTCCGGATATATCTCAGTAATGCGTGTTTCGATTTGAGTAAAGAGGGAAGAGGATATTAGTCATGAAAATCGGTTAGCAATTTCCAAGATATATAGCTCATAACACATTTGTTTGGTGAAGTATTAATTGGGGAG
The DNA here is from genome assembly GCA_949316235.1 of Oegoconia quadripuncta. Lineage (NCBI taxonomy): Eukaryota > Metazoa > Arthropoda > Insecta > Lepidoptera > Autostichidae > Oegoconia > Oegoconia quadripuncta. The sequence continues at coordinate 15,560,754 of OX438755.1, read as the reverse complement.
TTTTTAGTTGCTTTTTTAAGCAGTTGGATTTTTGGTGTTTTATTAATATTTTATTCTTGCTTGCAGTTACCTTACTATGATGAACGTGGTTTAATTATATCTAGTTATGGAAAACGTTTAGGGCACTACCTAAGTCGATCTTTTGTCTTGGATCTGATTGGTGCTTTTCCAATAGTGGATTGTTTTAGAAAGAACTCTAAATTTGCTTTAAACATGAATCTAATATGCAAATTCGCCCATCTGTATATAGTGACGGGTTACTTCAATTATATTGCTGACGTACCAACTGTTAATATTGCGTATGTAATGGTATGTATATGCCGATGGATAAATAATAATAATAAATATCTTTGCACATACACACAGCGCCATCTTGTTCTACACTAAGCAACTAGACTTGTATTATGGATACCAGATGGTTGATAAACTACACAATTTTTTTTTGTAAATAAATACATAAATAAATGATAAACATCCATAACTCGGGAACACATGTCTATATTCCTCATACAAACATTATGTCCCTAGCGGGATTCGAACCCGCGACCTTTTGGTATAGCAGTCAGAATTTTTAACCACTACACCAAACAGGTCGTCCTACCGATGGATACCTATGTCTTTAAAGTTCTATGTAGTTAAAGTTCTCGAGTGGAGACCACGCACCGGCAAGCGCAGTGTAGGCCCACTTATAAGGTGGACAGACGATCTGATGGTCACGGGAAATCCCGGGATACAGCCCGCTTCCAACCGGTCACTCTGGAATTCTATGGGGGACGTCTATGTGTTCAGCAGTGGACTTTCTGTTGCTGATAGGATGATGATGACCTAAGTATTTAGCTATTTCTATCAGTAAACGTCGACCCATTCAGACAGTATTGATGCCAAATTTTGTATGTAATAAAATCATCATCATTTTATCATTATCATCAGCCGAAAGACGTCCACAGCTGGACAAAGGCGGGCGACAATTGGATTCAGTATGGAGTTATATGGTACTACGACTTGTATGTTGTATTTGAAGAACCGATCGAATGATTGAAAATGACTACCACTAAACTATCGGCCGATTAAAAATCACAAGTGCGCGCTGCCTCTTACGCTTAGTGTTCATTGTTTCGAATACACGATTCCTAGAAATTGCAGTTAGCGATAGAGTTCATTATCATAACAATAAGAGGTTTGGTTGCTACAGTAGATAGAAAGCCTAACTACTATGTCAAAAGGTCGTGGATTTAAATCCCATTAGGGGCACACTTTTGTATAATGAATACGGACATGTAAGTATACATCATGTTTTCGATATGAGGTATTCATGAAGTTTAATAGTATCCATTTCTCAAAAAAAATTTCATGTACATGCCCATTGTAAGCTGAATAAATGTTTTTCTTTCTTTTCATTTGGGTAACCTTAGACAATGCTAATTGCTTAGTATGGAACTAGATTGAACTATATGTATGTCCATGGATATTTACATATTCCTAATTATTTTATACTTGAAACGTTGCTCTTTTCAGATATTTAAGTGGCAAGTTGTGGTGTTACTAATTATGTTCGGAGCGAGTACCTACTTTTTAAGCCATTGTATCACGTTTGAATTTGATGAAAGAGAGAAAGTTATTTCTATGACACGAACTAACGGCTGCTGGATTCCAGATTATCTTCAAATAGAACGAGTCATTACCGAACCACAACTGCATGTTGTAAGTAATTAGGTTTTGATCTGCATTTAGCTAGGGCGATGACAAATTGGGATCTAGCGGAAGGAAGGCCTTACTTGTATACCTATTAATTAACTTCAGTATTAAGATTTGTGTACTTGCTATGGGTTTTCGATTAGTGAAGCTAAGAAATGTCTGGCGCGATCACTATAAAAAAATATTATAACTATGCCGTATATTTCAACGTCAAATATGACGGTAAAATAAAATTTCTATATTCAATGTTTCTCGTTCAAAAGCAGATTATATACGGTGAAGTAGTTAACAATTTAAAGAATTGCCATGATTACATCGTTACTAGATAATTGATATTTCATATAAATTCCGGGAAGATGAGGTCAGTAATTAATATAAAGAAAAAACAAAAATGGTCCGAGAATTAAACCTTGAGGCACGCTAGAGGAGTGACATTAAAATCAACCGTCTGATATCTATTACATAAATTTAATTATAAAAGATTCCGTAATTAATATATCGTAATGAACACAATCAAAAGCCTTGGGACAGATCGCACAGACGCCAATGACCTCCTGCGATTCCTCCCAGGCATCAAAAATATACTGATATTGGCCTAAAGTTACTGAAATCGCATGTACTACATGCTTTACACAACGGAATGGATTTGTTCTGTTTGTTTGTTTGTAAATGCTTACATTAATTTTGCATTGATACAGAATTTGAGTACAACGGCGGACTTGTCCCATAGAGGGATTTCTTCTTCTTTCTTTTTTCTTCTCTTTCTTCTGGCTTTAATTGGTTTCTTTAAATTAGGAAACAAGCCATTTCCTAAACATATAAATATGGTAGCTAAGTGAGGTGAGCTACAATCAATTGTGTGATGGAATTATTGAGATGCTGTGTGTCGATAAAGATTACGTGACAGCTTCTAACCACTTTTTTCAATATTATTTCAATTTTTTCAATATTAATTCTCAATGTAAACAACATTGGGTTTACGATTCGGAGGTCGCGGGTTCAGTCCCCAGCGGGGCACATGTTTAAATACTCGGTTTGGTTGGAGGTAGGGCATTTTAAATGTCCGGCTGGCTAGTTACCACCATCTTATCTAAATCAGCCGCCAAACAGCAATGTTAATAGCATTGTTGTGTTTCGGTTGTCAGAGATACAATAGCCAGTCCCCCAAATGTGTTGAGGTTTCCGGGTCAGTATGCTTCCACCTTCGACCTCATCTTTACTTAACATCAGGTGTGATTGAGGCCAAGTACCAACCCGTTGTGCATAAAAAGAACAAAAGAGGAAAGCGTAACAAAAACGGTTCCCTTTTTGCCACTAGATAGCTATCGCTACTGTTAATGCCAACTAGTATGAATTCAACGCTGTACGCTGTGATCCTTTATGCAGTTTTTGTTAATTATGCTATTCTTTATTCTTCATTTGATTGATAGATTAATTCAATATAACTGTGGTCAATTCTTAATTTGAATCATGTCTTTTAATTTACTTGGCTTACTCTACAACAGTAGAGTCTCAACTTTACATTTCCAGTATTCATTCATTGTTTGTCTTTAGACTGTTGATGTATTTTGTGTAATATCTCTATTAAAAATTTCAGGCCTACGCTGAAAGTTTTAATCTCGCGCAGTGTGGCTTGTTTCTAAGTAATTTGGGGGTTTTTTATATTGATCGAAACACTGTTACTGCTGGAGCTCTATTCATCGGTCTCGGTCTATTTTTATGGTGAGTATTAAAGATGATGTGATTAATTCTTCTTTTGCTAAACAGGTTAGCGTTTGACCTGAATCCCTCAATCACACCTGATATTAAATGATGAAGAGGCCGAAGGTGAAAGCGCAATCACCCGGAACCGGTATCTTATCCCAAACAGATGGAACATAACAATGCTGTCGAAATCACGTAGACTTGATAAGATGGTGGTATTGTTATTTTAATAGCCAGGCAACAATTTAAAAATGTCTTGCCACCAACTAAAGTTATACTAAACATATAACCCTACCAACGTTTTATAAACACTGTGTATATTTTAATAATCCACTAATCCGTACTGGGTTTATGTGGTGGATTATGCCCCATATCCTCTCCTAGTGAGAAGGACCTTGCCCAAAAGACTTGTTAGGGTCACAATGATGAAGTGTGTTTCCACCACGGAGCAAATACAAAGAGGAGGTGATTCATACGACTTTTAGGTATCTTGTAACGTCACCAGTTTCGGGATATGTTATATACCTATATAGTTCACTGTATCAGATGGTAGCTTGGCAGGGGTGCGTAAATGAAAGTTCTGAATCAAGGTCAAAGTTCTATTGTCACTTTAGGGTGTACACAAAACAGAGGCACAAAGTTACGCGTAACGGGGAACGACTGGCACTCGTTTCACATGAGCGCCCACGCGGAGGCCAAAACTGCGTGTCTCAGCATGTCGCTCGCCCCTGTAGACCGTAACCCGTGATTTCAAATGAACTCATGATAATCATCATAGTGAGTGTGGCTTGACCAGAATATCTGAGCTGGTCGGGCTTACACAAGTTTACGAAGACATGACACAATAAACATTGGCATATTTGTTGTGGGTTGAATTTTATCTTGTAGGTATTTGAGACAGATTCTTAAAAGTCACCAATAGAAAAAAAAATCATACCTATACTTAATTTCACAGGTGTACAACATGTTACTGCCAGGCTCTCTTGATCTTGTCTAACCAAGGCACGTCGATGTTCCAACAAGGCGTCAATCAGCTCGAGGCATTTTTGAGAGACGAGAGGGTACCAAAAGTGGTGATTGATAGGGCATTAGAGTACTTCGGCTACTTGTGGTTGCGGTGAGTGAATTTTTTATGAATATTTTAAGCTATAATTGCCAGTTATTCAAGTGCTGCGGTACCACATGTGTTTACACCTATAGCATATCTACCGGTCACGGAAGCATGTGAGAAGTCTAGCGAATTTATTTCTGAATTATTTTCATATGGACGTGATCAATGAAGGATTTCCTCTGAAATGAATATGTAAAGTTTATTGATTCCTTATTTATAAAAGGGTCCCGCTCGCTGGAGTTTTCTTCTTAACTGAATTATTTCTGGAGACAGAGGAATGTTTTTCTCAGAATGAGTGTTAAAGATTGTGAAAAAAGTATAAGTCTGCCTATGGAGGTCGTCTATAAGGAGTTCATTTTTTATTCGCTGAACAAACTCAGAATGAAGCAGGATTCAGTGGAACTAGATCTAATTCCCTGACGTCTCTCATGCTTCGGTTGTCATAATAACCGTCTAGCTAGGTATACACATTCACCCAAATACTTACACAGTTCGACCCAGGGGGTCTACTCTCTAACGAAAATAGCTTTGGACGGCCGTAACTTCGGACTTTATCTTTTGCAGTTTGCTATGTCAATTATAAACAATTCGTCATTACTTTACTTTTGTTGTATATAGTCATACATCACAGGTTAGTACGAGACGCAAGGAACGTCTGAAGTTATGCAAATAAAGGATTCTTAGCAAAAGAAAAAGTCCGAAGTTACGGCCGTCCGAAACTACTTTCGTTAGAGAGTAGACCCCCAGGTCCTGCGAATTCCATCGAAAAAAAAACAAATATTTTATAATGTAATCTAAGAACTTTTGCGTGAAAGATAATATCCTGAGGGATTTCGAATATATTATATGATTGACCACGGCATTCATTCATTTAGTCATGAAGGTAAAGAATTGAATTATACAGATATATAATTTGGCGACCGTTTCGTATAATCGGCAGTGACCCTATCTTTAAAACGAACAGTTGCGAGTTCGCATCGTGCTAGGAGTTTTTCTGCAGGTTAGCACTTGACCTCAATTACACCTGATATTAAAAGAACATGGGGCCGAAGATGGAAGTGCTCTCACCGTGAAATCCAACTTATTTGGGGGACTGGATATCTTATCTCAAACAGCCAGAATACACTGCCATCAATGTTGCTGCTTGGGCGGCAGGTTAAATAAGATGGTGGCGGCCAGGTTAGGTCATGTTACATAATAAAAATACCCCACAACTGAGTAGTAAAATGTACACCACTAGGTATATAGAAATCGAACAAACGATCTCCGACCAAGTGTTATTTAGGACGAATTCCGAAATCATAGATATTTATATAAATATTTAAGTACTATTTATCCGTTATCTAGTATCCATAACTTTGCCTAGTTTTAAGTGAATAGTAATGAAAAAAAAAACATTTTAAAAACTGTGACTCTGACATATTTTATACGTATTACAGAACAAAAGGCCTAGATGTACAAAATCTAATGAACGAGCGTATCGGTGTCGTGTTTAGGCAAGACTTCAGTTATTATTTTTATAAAAAGTAAGTACACAGTTTTAAAATCTCTAAAGCAACGGAGATTCTATGAAATAACCTAATAATATCAGTGACGTAAATTCAAAACCTAAAGCGTTAAAAAATAGAACAACTCATCTCTTCCCGTGGGTGTCGTCAAAGACGACTAACACCAAAAAACATCTATAGATTTACACGTTTCAACGGTGATGAGCTTACCCCCTAACACGTGTGCATTTTTATATATTTCGAAGGTGAACCGCGGATGTTGCTTCAAACATTAAACTTTTAATGTTTGTAACACTTAGGGGTAGACGTTTATACGCGTATGATGAGATATCTGTGAGCATCCCATTTGGGATAAAGGTCGTGACGTTATATATGTGTGTAAAATCTGGATTCTGTAGACGAAAAAACTTCTAGACAAAAGACTCCTATGAAACAGAATCTCCAAAAATAACACTGTAATTTTGACTGAGGCGGATCAAAGGTAGGAGTAATTTTGATACATAGTAATAGGTCTTTACCTGTGAAATTGCCGTTCTGCAGTACTGGCCATTTCAAATCAAAATAATTTTTGTTTGGCTAAGAATTCTAATTTCAAATTAGTTTTATTTTAAAAGCATGGAATTCTTTTTCCAAAAGTAGTCATTTGTTTATTGATTAGTGTTACATTTTCATCGCATTTCAATCTTTTTCGTCATCATGGATACGTTAAAAATTCGAGTAATTATGGAATATGAGTACCGTCGTGGCAGCAACGCGGCACAAGCGACACGCAACATCAACGACGTTTACGGAGCTAACACTACAAACCAACGCAACACCTGTTATTGGTTTGCTCGCATCCGTTCTGGGAATTTCGACCTGAAAAATGAACCTCGCGGTCGTCCGAAGACTTTGGTCGACAATGACGAATTAAAGGCGATTGTGGAAGCTGATGATACACAATCTACGGCTGAATTAGCAGCAGCTTTCGACGTTAGCGTCAAAACAATATTGGTCCATTTGCGTCAAATAGGTAAGGTAAAAAAGCTTGACAAATGGGTGCCCCACGAACTCAATGATCGCCAGCGCGAAGTACGCGTCGAGACGTGCCTTGCACTGCTCAACAGACAAACAAATGAAGGAAATTTTGAACCGCATGCCTATTACCTGCGATGAAAAATGGATTCTGTTTGATAACCGCAAGCGCTCAGCAAGTTGGTTGGATCCTGGTTCAGCACCTAAACAATGCCCTAAACGAAAACTTACCCATAGAAAAGTGATGGTCACTGTTTGGTGGTCTAGCGCCGGTGTGATTCATCACAGCTTCTTACCAAACGGGATGAGCATTACTGCAGATGTGTACTGTGAAGAACTGAACACAATGATGGAGAAGCTGGCACATCTCCAACTTGCATTGGTCAATCGCTCCTCTCCACTGCTCCTGCACGACAACGCGCGACCTCATACTGCTCAGCAGACGGTCCCCAAGTTGCAAGAACTGGGGTTGGAAGCTCTCCGTCATCCGCCCTACTCACCAGACCTTGCGCCTACAGACTACTACTTTTTCCAGAATTTGGATAACTTCTTGGCAGGAAAAAAATTCAATACCCGAGAGGCAGTACAAAATGTCTTTGAAGAATTTGTTGCCTCCCGTCCAGCTGATTTCAAGAAGGGCATCATAAACTGCCACTGCGTTGGCAAAGATGCATTGATTGCATGGGTGATTACTTCAATTAATACCAATATTAAATATTTTCATACAAAACGGCAATTTCATAGGTAAAGACCTAATATATAGATTCGCCTAATCAAAGAGGTTTTTATTGATATGGCATTAGAGTAATGCAATAGTACTCCTCTCAACTTCTTGCCCTGATCCCAATTTATTCTTCCAATTTCTTTCATTTTGAGTGAGTGACATGTTATTTTCCAATCTTCTCTGTTAGCCGTTACCTCATCATTCACGCCCTTTTCGTTCATATGACCCCTCACACAATGCATCCATCTATTTCGTGGTCTTCCTCTTCCTTTCCATCCATCGACATCTTTTTCTCTCAGTAACATGCGTTACATCCCCCCTCATATCACGCCCTTACGAAATCAAAAGATTTGCTATCACTTTTCTGTCAAGGGTGCCACTTTTAAACTTCCTCTTACATACGCATTCTTTATTTTATCCATCCTTGTTATTCTACTTATATATCTCAACAGTCTCAACCCCGCTGCATGCAATTTTCATTTACACGTCTTCTGCAACACTCCGATCCATACATTAAGACAGGTCTTATTACGGATTTATAAATGCAATGGGATATACAAATAATAATAATATTATATAATATAAATAGACAAATTATTCAATGGTAGTTAATCTCAAGTTTATCATAGTCCATAGTTTTATTGACTTAGAAAAAAATGTATAATTCCACCACCTCGTTGATTTGTTTGAAAAGGCTATATTAGGTAATTGAGGTAAAACACTGAGACTAATTATTTTTTACCCAATAGAAGAGAGGGCTATGGTTTTCCCGCGTTCTATGTATGTATGTATGTGGATACTTTATTCCCTCGTAGAATCCAAACGGCTGGATGGATTTTAATTAATTAGGTGACGTTGGAATCGTCGTGAAGGTCCAAGTGTAATATGATAGGTTACGTCACAAAAAAATAAACCAGAGCGGCCGTAACAGAGGTTTGTCATAATTAAAAAACATATGTTATTTGACTACAATATGGGTATTATAGAAAAAAGCTCATCAAGGAGGAATGTATATTACAGGACACACTATGCAGCAGACATGTGGAGAGCTTCTAAGTTACACAGGCGTTTCCATCTTCTTAGTTAGTTTTAAACAAAATCTTTTCTTCTCTTAGAACTTTTGGAGCACTAAATAAGATACTTCAGGGTAGTGATGCTCTGGAACGACAACTATGCACGATCGTCACTGAATCTTGCTTTCTACCTGGTTCGGACATCATGAGGGAAATGGATCTGACACCATTCTTGTACTTGGTGCACCGTGGCAAGGTTACCATTACTCAAAACGGAAAGAAACTTAATACTGTCTCAAAGGTAAATATTTAGGTACCTATGCTAATATACAATCGGGTCAGTCCGTTTGATGTCAGGTATCGAATATGAGTAAATGTATATTGACTGATCTTGGGTAGTTTTTAAAGTAGACAATATAACATCTGATAAAAACCGAAACATCACAAGCCGGTCCGAGATACTCAATCGGGTAACATCATAGTTGGAAGCCCGTAATCATCACAGTGAACAACATAGGCTCCTTCCTGAACCAATTAGACAAACAATAAGAAGAATGTTAGATTTATTTTTAAGATGTCAAATCTTCGAATTTGTAATTCAATTCTTTAGCAATATCTCGTGTGACAATTTTATCTTTATATCTATGGATGAAAGAAAATAGTTTATTCACTACTTCAAACACATAACAATGGATACATTACAATTTGCATTATTAGAAATCACATTGTTAAAAACTATTAAAAATAAGAAAATAAGAACTAGGCTATGATTTGCATAAATATTGCAATGTGTGCCGCAGTAGTGAATGGGTATACTCAGCATAATGCTTCGCTCCAAGAGCGAGGCGCTGGTTTTCTGTCGCACCCGTGTAGGGTTGAGTGGGCGTGAGGAATTACATGTCTAAGTGAGTTTTACAGTTATTTTTAATATTCAACGGCTTCTATTTTGTAATTCAATTCTTTTAGCCATGTCGCGCGTCAAGGAATTGAATTGTATTATTTTTTTCAATGTTTTTCATATTTTAATGTTCATTTTAAATTTCACTAGAATTTAAAATATTTTAATACTTTACAGTTTTTTGTTACTTTCCCACTTATATAGTTTGTAAGCTTTACTCTGTGCATTAGAATAATAATTATTAAATCGATATATCCTCAGGGGGCAATTATCGGCCAACTTGTTGGTGTCAAGCTTCGACCAGTACGAGTGACGGCAACCGCTCAGGAACATTCTGACCTTTTGATGATTCCTGTCAAACAATTTCAAGATATTATATCGGATGAAGTAATTTTTTTTTTTTACTATATCTGTTTCAAAGTTTTACGTCGATATATAGTCCAGTAAGGATACACTTTTGACTTCCTATAGTCTTACCATGTCAGTGATAAAAACAAAATGTTTTCTGACAAATCGGTAGCTTGCTTTAGATATAGTATAGGTATTTAGTAATAAAACATAGACTATCAGATTGAATTACCAATCTGAGTTTCATTGCGTCGGAGAATATATTTAGACCTCCTGTAACTATTTGCAAAAAAATCTATCAACAACTTCTTTATATAAATGAAAATTGATTATTTTTATAGAAAAATGCTCTACAACGCAATGAAGATCACAGTGGTAACTTTAATTTAATATCATATCAGTTTAAAGCAAGCTACGGAATGGTTAAAAAACACTTTTATTTTATTACTGATGGGTACTTTACCCTTCTACAAAAAATCATGAAAAAGCTTATGGGAAGTTACACTGCCTAGAGTTTCTTTGAATCCGTGCGGTTTATTTGTAAAATTGCAAATTGTAAAATGCTTAATCGTTTGGGGACTCGCCTCAAGGTTGAGGTGCGAGTTCACAATAAGCGTTATAGATTCGAACCCCTGATAGCATTTCCGCTACCTCTGAATGGTATGTCCGCCTTGTCATCCCAACTGGTGAGACCTGCTTGCAGGCAGCCGTTAAACAGATTTGCTTCCACACCTCTAATTAAATCGTAGGTACAAATTATATGCTGTAAAAAACTAAGGATCATAATGATTGATAAGGATGACAATTATTGATATTCTACTATCCACTATATTGCTTTAATCACTAATTCACAAACAATCACATTTAATTCTTATTGATTTTATAAAGATAATATGAGTCGACGTGTTTACGTGAAAGGTCTCAAATCATATTTTTAGGAAAATTATCGCGTTTGAAATTATGTGACGCATTTGGATAAATGTGTGGTTTGCTAGATCGTATACTTCATGTATGGCTTTTTTCACGCTTTTTTGATAAAATGCCCTTCAGCTTATCCGCAAAAATATCTATCAGAAAATTCGCAAAAAAAAATCGTGAATATTGAAAACACGGATTATGAGGTTTGCATCACCATGATTGGTTTCTGGGGGCACGGCCGTGCCCCCACCAAGTCGAGCAAAAAAGCGTCACGGCCGTACCATCCTTTTCTCGAAGCAATTCAGACCATTTTCGACCCCCTGTAACTTCGTTGTGGATAAAAATAGAAGACTGAAATTTTCAGTAACTATGCAGGCATTGTAAAGACACGTATATTTAAAATTTCATTCAATTTGAACCAGTATTTTTAAGAATTATAAGGGGTCAAATTTCTTAATTTTGTCAGTCACTGACTCACCGATCATCAAAATTCTAAGGCACTTCTAGCAGACCTAGAAGCTTCAAATTTGGAATATAAGTAGTGTTTGGTGTATGAATCAAGGAAAAACTAAAAAATCTAGAAAAGACAGCAAAGAAAATTAAGCCCATACAGCCAAGTCTTCAGTTAATTAAATTTTTCAATATTGGCTTTATTCGTAACGATGTTTTATTATTTTACGGCAATTATTATTATTGCGTGCGAAGCCGCGGGTTTAAGCTAGTCCCATATAAATATAGGCGCATGGTAGTGCCCCTGCCAAATCGAGCAAAAGTTCATAAGTCAGAGAGAGGGCTTTAAGAAAATTCGTTGCTGGTAGATATACATATATACAATAAGTAGAAGGTACCGAAAAGGAAAAAAGTAGAACTGTCTACAAAATACAAAAAGAAATGAGATCCCATCAAAAACAATACTTGTCAAAAAAACCAAGTCTCGCAACTCAGTTGTTCTGCGGTAAAAAGTTGTGAGATCCATGTAATACCAAGTCGGTTGTTAATTTATTCAGTCTCTACTTAAGCGACTTTCTGTCTTAATACGTCCAGTCTCTAAGACCACGATCGTGGTCCATAACAATTGAAAATCAATTATGTCTGGAATCTCCGTACTCGAAGCATTAAGTTGTTACGTAATAATTAACAGCATCTTATAGTGACGCATATCAATATTAAAATTCTTTAATGTTTTATATAAATATATTGAGACTTGGCCATCGCCTGAAAAGACGTGTAAATTCAATCGCCTGAAAACACATGTAAATTCAATTATTTAGTGCGATGGCCAAGTCTCGATATATTTATATAAAACATTAAAGAATTTTAATATTGATATGCGTCACTATAAGATGCTGTTAATTATTACGTAACAACTTAATGCTTCGAGTACGGAGATTCCAGACACAATTGATTTTCAATTGTTATGGACCACGATCGTGGTCTTAGAGACTGGACGTATTAAGACAGAAAGTCGCTTAAGTAGAGACTGAATAAATTAACAACCGACTTGGTATTACATGGATCTCACAACTTTTTACCGCAGAACAACTGAGTTGCGAGACTTGGTTTTTTTGACAAGTATTGTTTTTGATGGGATTTAATTTACAATTAAAAATGCACTAATGTTTAGGATTCTTATTGGCTAAGTTCCGATGCGTACTTGGCTGGTTTTCTATCTATTTAACCCTCGTACTTTCTGTATGTTCGTTCTCACTCGAAAATGTTATCATTTTACAGGTGCACAGATTACAAACATGATTATTAGGTCATCGTCTATGCTTTATAATATAATTTTAAGCATTAAGCATTTCTCCCCCAGGTAAGGAAAACAATTGCGACAAACCCACAATCAGTACATGATTATCTTTCATTGAAGAACGTTGTCAAGGAAAGCGCTTATAACACCGTCCAATATATATTTGGTAGAGGAAAAAAGGTTGTCAAACTTCCTGTAAGTAGACTATTTCCGATTTAGTGCAAAAGCCTTTCTCTCCCGGGTCGCGGTCGACGACTTCATCGCCCCGAGATCGTTCAGGGGGCTAGCGAACTATTACAAAGGCCTATACAAATCTGCTAGACGTGAATATGCTCAAAAAATATTTTCCATCCAAGGTACATTATGATACCTACTTATTGATAATCGAATGTCTTTTCTTTCGTTTCGTCAATAGCTATGGAGAGGAAGCCAGAAGAGATTTCATCACACAAACTTATAATTAAGAATTTAACGTGCTTCGACAATAAAAAAAACAAAACTAGTAAAGAGCCTGAATAACGCTGAGCAGGTTGTCCTCTTACCGCCAGGCCTTTTATCAGAGAAAAAAAGGAAAACTATTAATTCCGTTGATAATTGTTTTGTTTGACGTGTATGCTTATAAAGTGTTAAATAAATAATTATTTGTATCGGCATACGTACAAGGCAGGTTTTTTTTACGTTAGTCTTAAGCCCTCTTTTCCTTGCAGTGGATGGATAGCCCAGTGGAGGCTCGTGATAGCATATGGTATTCTCGCTGGTTATACTTCGTCTGGTTATATCTGACCGCATTGGCTGTGGCATTTACTTTATTTACATCCGTTCTACCACGTGAATCAAAAAGGACTGCATTAATTGGTTCAATACCCACAGATCTTTGCTATTTCGTTCATTTTATCGTCGAATTCTATACGGTGAGTAAATTTTTCTGAATTGTAAATAATCTTAGTTAAATTTGTGAAGTTGATTTCTTACTTTTAAATAATTGAATGAAGAAACTAAACAAGCGAGCTTAAATTAACAATATTAGATCCATCAATTTATTTACAAAAATAGTTTTTTTAGCATTTTAACCGAATGGTCACACATTCGGTTAAAATGCAAAATTTATGAGTACAATACAAGGTGTAATTTAAAAGCAACATTAACCTTATTCTCGTTTCGCCATGTACACTTTTCGCCAGTATTACACTTGTCACCTCGAATTCCAAGTCAGAAAAGCCCGCGCCCTCTGACACAATCACAACTAAGATTACATTTCGGTGTCGTGATGACAACAGATGCGGAAATAATGAATTAGGTTTGTTACAATAATAGTACTTAATAATAGAAGGATTTGATAAAAGTTTACATAAAAATAAAATAAGTTAGTGTTATAATAAAATTGTAGTATCTTTAAAAGAGTTTGTCCTTAAAGAAAAGTTTACCATTTATTAGGATGGACAGGCGTTGTTCCCACACTACTGTTTTCAGTATTATACATTACAACAACAACTCTACATTCAGTAAAGCTCACCTTTTTTTTTGACGCGGGGAAACGCATTACGCGTTCCGCTCGCCTGGGGTACGGCGAGACGGTTATGTGGGACTCACGCAAAAAGCTCACCTGTAAAGCTCACCTGTACTACTCGAGACCAAGTCTACTATAGGAAAAAAATACTATGACATGAATTGATGAACTTGATGAATCGCGAATCGCGAACTCGGACTAGAGCAGACTAGAAGTATTGATAGAACTCGCCTTCTCCAACGATTATCGGTTCTGACGGATCACCTCGTTGCGGAGTCTGGTTCTCAGAATAATTCCGAGCATTGCTCTTTCCGCTACTGAACGATCTGAAAGATTTTGAACATTTGGACCAAGCACGTACATCGGAAATAATTTTGTATATTTTGCATGTTTTAATCTCCCCTATACTGAAAATGGGATGAAGTTGTTTTATTTTATAAGACATGACATGTGTTCCCGAAGTATGGATGTTTTTCATTTATATATATATATACAAAAAAAAATGTACGTGTGTAGTTTATCAACTATCTGGTATCCATAATACAAGCCTAGTTGCTTAGTGTGGAACTAGATGGCGCTGTGTGTATGTGCAAAGATATTTATTTATTTATTTATTTATTTTTATACCAAATCGTATGGGATGCCATTGTATAAGTCATTTAAAACTGTTAGAGGTTATTATGTACAATTATCGATTCGGGGATCAGTTTAAGAAATATTGAGCTTTAAAGTGCTAATACTTTCTAAAGTTGCTGCAAGATGTTATATCATCTTCCTCACCTTCCGTGAGAAGTCTTTTAAATAACCACGGGATTTGGTTAGTCCTAAACATTGCAGAACACTACTTTACACCTCAGTGTCATTCTCTTCCTGCCGGGTTATGCAAAAATGTTTCAGATGGAGCTGGTTGTTGTGAGGAACAAATGCAAGTTTAGATACATCAGATGGGGAAAGCTGACCCAGTGGCATTTCTATGTTGATGTCATGTCACTTGTCTTACCAACCGTGGCCATCATCACAGGCTATTGGCGATTGGAGTTTGCGAGATTACTCAGACTTCACATGTTTTACGATTTTTATAAGCAATTCTGTAACGATTTTCAGGTGAATCATTATTAAACATTGAATTGGCATGCATGTTTAGGTACCGCCTTAAGTAATTCCATGTAATGTCTTATTGAAAATAATTATTTAATCCATTTGAAAAATTAATATCTATATATGATTGTATCGTAAGGTTTCCGGCGGATTTTAAATGTATACCCTATGTACCTACACAATAAATTAATTTGACTTTGACTTACCTTATAATATAGAAATACTAAAAATCTTAACAATTGCTTGAAGGGGTCACAGCTCTTAGCTGAGCAGGGTAAACCATTTTTAATAGTTTTAATGAGACTGAGTGTAAATATTTTAATAGTTGGAACCTCTGAATACTTATATTTGGGTTATCTCTGACCACCCCATTAGAAATAAAGGTCATGATTGTATAAATGATGTAATCTAATTTATACAAATTATAAGTTTTTTTTTCAGACGAAACTTACACCTATAATATTGAAATTTGTCGTGTTATTTTTAATATTACACGCTGTGACTTGTGGATGGATAATGGTTGCATGCAGAGTATACGAAGGTATGTTGCTGATGATCGCACTGGAATAGATCTTTCGTGATATTATAACTTGATACATTAGTCACTTATTGCTTATTTTCAATAGCTGGCGAATAGATAAACGAGGGCTTGTGACTCCCATTCACCTAAAGTATTTTAGGGATAAGATATTTTAGGGAAATGGGCATCGCTTAGGTGACTTGAGTGCTGACTTACTTGAGACATGTCAGTTACATTTTCATTTTAAAGATGTAAGTTTCTTTTGCAGATACGCCATTCTCTGAGCCAGTTTATAACATGCCACCAGAAGTGAACAAAACTATCGACTATAATGAATGGGTTATGCCGTATAACAGAGAAGGAGGTATGACTTCGTCAAATATCTTTTGGTCTTCACGCCACCAGCCCAGTATAGATTGGTGGACATGTTCCTCACTTGTGGCCTCCTGACCGTTAGTGTTTTCGAGCCGTCTTTAATAGGCCATCAAATTGGCTTAATGAATTGAAAACATCTAGTTATAGTGTGTAGGCTTAGTTTATGTATTTTTATCTTTACGCTATATTTTTTACCAACTATAAAATACACCCGTATTGCTACTATTAGTGCAAACCTCACCTACTGGTAGCTTGTATCTTTACCCTAAGGTTTGCCTGGAAGAGATCGCTGTTAGCGATAAGGCCGCCTTTTTGTGCGATTAATGATGTACGCTGTATTCTTCATGTAGCTCTTGTTAATTGTGCAATAAAGAGTATTTGATTGATTGATTGAAAACAATTGGGACCGACTGTTTAACGTGCTTACACGAAGCCCGTAAATATGTATCACTAGGTATCACTTGACATGCAACTGAGATAAGAGTTCTGTTACTTAATAATCCCTACGATGATACAAATAAGATTCAGTTTTGTTTAAAGCATTTAAGTACACTCAATAGATGCGCTTTATAACCGTAACCAATTATCAGCCTGTGGACTTATTTGATTATTTTTAAACAAATCATTTGCATTTTGCACTTTAAAGTGTAAGAATTAACAGTTTCATACCTCACGGGATGTGTCAATATATCTTGGTAGCAGCAGCTCTAACGAGTCATGATATACACGTACAATACACTAAGTTTAAGGTAATAAATTGATAACATTTTGAAATGTGGGCTATAATGCGAATGATGGTCGCCGAGTTACTTAGATGCAAGCCTCTACCAATCTGATGCTTTGGAATTCTATTGGAATGCCTATTTTGAGCAGTGGACGTTCTGTGGCTAATAATGATGAGTCTGTCTGACACTTCTCTCGGACGATTTATTGCATGTAGAAACGCAGCCTCTTGACTGCGTACATGGCGAAAGGTTACTGCTAAGTCTAGTACTAGAATTTCACAATTGTTTTAATTTCACGCGCTCTCACACACAGAAATCATTGCAGGAGCATAGAAGTATTACAATTTGCTAGTTGATTTCGGCCAAGCACTTATTGAATTTGTTTACGAAAACTAAAAATGTTATTTTCTCTTAGCGAGCAATTATTGATCGGACTCTTCAGGTAATTGTTGTGACAGAATTTCAAAAGTATGACTCCTAATAGGTTCCCTGTTGGATTCAAGCCAGAACTATGCTGAAACATTCTGGGGGGTATATAGTCATGTGCCTACTATAAAATTCCGAGTCATTCGGTCAAGTAGGTACCTGGCGGAAATCAAAGGGCCTTTGTAATGTCGTCATGCAGATGATGCTAACTCTATTGCGCTCGCAATACGCGCGCTGCTTTTATTTCTGTGTACAGTGCTAACTATAATGTTGTGTTATCATAGGTTGTACCCGAGTCACTTTACCATTTACCTCACCAGAGGGTAAAAGGGTATTCAACTATATTGTACCAAAGCACTGGTATGCCGATTATATTTTATCTCTGTCATTCATTATAGTCCTGTATACGGAGACCAATCTGGATTCAGTAAGTTCACAATAATTTTGATATATATATAATTAATTCCGTACGCATTCGAGAGTCAATCTGTGCATAGTAGTACTGTACTAGAATGGTCAGCGTCACTTTTACTTTCACTTTATTCTGTATTTAAAAATAAATCTTAATTTATCTAAAGAGGGCGCTGCTGGATGGAATAAATCCTCTTAACTTTTATTACTATAGCATTTTTATCACTATCGTTTACCTTAAAGTCCATATTGTTTAAAACTAGGATGTCTCATGTTTCAGATTGTTGCCATAACTTGCGGTCAAATATATTACAAGCTATTTGTCAATACCGTGTTATATTTAATACAAATATGGCTAACTAGTCATGCTATCAGCACATTCTATACAAAGATGCGTGATTTCTATCGGTTTGATCATCAGGTATCAAACTTGGTCACGTATTTGCGATTGAATGGTCTATGTGAAATCCTACTTCAGTCGATGATAAAATATACTAGCATCCTATGGCAGAGACAGAAAGGTGAGTAGGTATATAGTTGTAAACTAAGACGGCCCTATAAAATAAACCGCACACAAATTGGTCCACGCATTATAGACATACATACGGACAAAGACTGATCACACTTACAACGAAGTCCAGTGTGTTATGTCGTTTAGCACGCTAGGTAGTTAGCACGCACATCTATCTGTCAAAAGTGTTACAGAAATTGATGTCAAACCACATCACTCAGAAATACTTTCTTCCAATGGCTAGAGATTTTTTATTTTTATTATTTTTTGGTTTAAAATTATTTTATAATTACAATTTGGTTGTTTTCTTTCGTTTATTGTTTTGTGTAATAATTATTATTAATGGAGGAGCAAGGTCTTTTGACACGTATGTTTATATAAGTAGGTCTTATTTTGCACACGTATTTGCAGTTGAAAATTCAACTTGAAATGTTTGTGTGAAGTGGTCACTTCTTACGATAATCCCGGGAAGAAATGAGTTAGATCAATTATTTCCACAGACAAAAACCCCTTATGTCCATTACCGGCTCGAATCTATTATAGTCAACTCTTTCTATATGAATTTGTCCATCCTTTTCGAATCGGGCGTACACAACACATACATCACCAGTCTTATGACCCTATGCGGGTCTACATAATAGGTTTATTTTTTTTTCAGGAAATTGGCTACCAGACATAACGAAACTGGCACCACTTTGCCTACAAGAGGATATATTTTGTGCACTTTACCTTCACCATCTGAAAACACCGACATTGTTCCATGTTCTCCCACCGTACTTCCTTAGACAACTGGCTGTACGATTGACTAGAATTGTTATATTTCCAGGTTTGTAGGTGTATTACATTTTTATTTAAAGACAGTCACCATGACGCTCACTTTGAAAATTTCATCGAAGAGCAATTGAAGAGATCCAAGACTTCCTTCCCTGGCATTCTATATAGACTCAGACAGACAGGCAGACAGTTCATCAGACTTGTGGAAACCACAAACAGTGGGGCTACCATGAGTACATGAAAACTACTCTAGTTATTTCACTCGCCGAGGCAACGAGCTGCATTCATTACCGATTAATTTCCATAGCTTGAATCGTTTGCGTCAGCACATGGTAGGCACACAGGACTTGCCTCCTATGGACGACAATTGAAAATAATTTCTGATAAGACCACATCACCATACAAGACACACAGGACGTCCACTGCTGAACCTCTCCCTCATACTTTAAAATCTACGGGGGTTGAAAGCCGCCGGTATCTAGCGACTTCACGCGACCATTTATTAGGTCATCCATCCACCTTCCGGTTGCTACGTAAGCGTAGCAAAGCCATGCGTGGTCTCCACTCTAGAATTATAATTCTGCAACATTCATCAGTTCTACCGCGCTATACATATACCGCCTTATTAATCCGCCGAGCTATGACTGTAATTTTGTTATTCAATGAACATTCCTGATTTTATCTCATAATTAAACATCAAGTATCGCTTTTTCTATAGTTTCGTTGTGTGACCTTGTGCTTTCTTAAAGGCCGACACACTCATCATCTTCTTCCCCTAGTCCAAATTTATTTGAGGTCGGCGCAGTACGTCTTTACCTTCCAATCTCCTTTATCAGCCGTTACCTCATAATTCACGCCCTTTTCATTTACATCACCCCTCTCATAATCCATCCATCTTTTCCGCCGTCATCCTCTTCCTTTCTAACCATCGACATCCATATTAATCACTCTATTAATAACATGCGTTTTAACCCTCCTCATAACATGGCCTTACCATTTTATCCATCCTCGTCCCTCTACTTATCTATCTCAACATTCTTATCTCTGTTGTATGCAATTTTGTTTCAATCAGACATACTATTTTTATAATATGTAATATAATAATATTTACTTTAGTAACTTATTAGTAATCTGTGATAATATTATAATTATTTAGATTTCCGCCCGCGCCTTTTCCCGCGTGGAATTTCTCTGCTTGGACTCGACCTCCTTTTTAGAAGTCCGCTTGAAAAGTAGCATATATCCACCAGCTTTTGGGCTACCTCTCTGCCAAATTTCAATATGATCGGTCAACAGTTAGAGGTGAAAACCGGACAGACAGATTTTCGGATTTATAATAATAGTTGGATGAATTGGTATGGATATGGATGGATGAAAACGAGTGTGAAGCTAAGCCTATAGCATCTTCTGTGAAGTACTGGCTTCCACTGGGAAGCCAGCCTACTGATTCTTCGAGTGTGAAGCTAAGCCTACTGATTCTTCTGAGAGAATAACACTCTGCTTCTTTGCTTGCCTAAGCACAATTTTTTCCTAATTTCAGGAAAATATATAGTGCAAGAAGGCGATATATATTCATGCATGTATTTTATTCACGAAGGCGAAGTAGAAAAATGGTACACTGATGCAAAGTAAATATGACAATTTTTATGTGTTGTTAATAGTTTTCGCGTGTATAATGATATACCGAATTCCGGAAAAGTTTGATCGAAAACGGAGTATATCGCGGGTTTGTTTTAATAATTTTTTTTTAATGATGAACAAACTCCGAAATGTGGGTACTGTATGTCAATGTATTTCGCTTTTATGATAAGGTTCCAGTAGACACTCAAAATTTTCCTTTAAATAAATTCAAAACCACCATAAAACAGAAATTATTTGCTACAAAAGGCTATTATAAAATTTCTGACTATTTGGATGATAAGCATGGGCATCGGCCGCATGGCGATATTCAGTCTAATTATACAATATTATGCATTATGTATATATGTCCTTGCTTTGACGAATTGCAGATTATAACCCAAATTTTTTATTATAACAAATTATAACAAAAATATTTTTTTCTTTCTTTCTTTCTTTCTTTCAAAATTACTTAAACAGAGAAACCCTTCAGCTTCTCGCTCGGTCTTCTCTGAATTGTCAGCTTTGTGAATGAGCAGTAATTTCAATATTATATTTATAAAAATGAAACGTTTTTAATTAACGTTTTCAAATGGTAATTTTTTATCCCATGAAATAAATCTTTTTATTCAATTTTCAGCGGCGACAGTCAGATGATTTCCTTGCTGACTGTCAACGGCTACTTCGGCATAATACCTGGACTCTTCCCTAATATACCTTACCAGTTCACCTATTACTCCCGCACGGTAAGATTTAATTGCAAATCTTTTAGACGACCGATTGGTGTAGTGGGTAGTGACAATACCTACAAAATTCAGTGTCAAAGTAAAGAAAGAAAGAAAAACATTTATTCAGCTTACAATGTCACATAATAATGTTTGTTTCACAAAAAAATAAGAAAAGAAATGTCCCATGGATAACTTATTTATTGGTACAATATATAGATCGATAGATATAAGATACCTGCAAAGATCGCTGCGATGTTTTCCCATTTTTTGGATTTTTAATATTTGTGAGTTTTTGTTTGCTTAAATTAACGCTAGTTATATTTGCTACAACATTATTTCCTAGGATTTTACTCGTCAAATGAGTAGATTTGACGACCGATTGGTGTAGTGGATAGTGACCCTATCAGCGAAAACAACGGTTGCGGGTCCGAATCCCGCGACGAGTAAATGTTTGTATGATGAATACGAACATTTATTCCCGAGTCTTGGATGTTTATATAAATATTTATGTATGTTTATCCGTTATCTAGTATCCATAGCACAAGCTTTGCTTAGTTTGGGACTAGATGATTGGTGTAAGTGTCCGAAATATTTATTATTTATTATTATTATCTTCCCCGATATCACACAAATGTGTATTAGACAAATCACAAAATTTCACTTTAAAAAATAAAATGTAACAAATTTAATTTTATTCTATATACTTAAATAGTAAGAAAAAAAATTATAAAAAAACATCAGGTGAGATTGTGGTCAAATGCGTATCCAGTTAACCATAAAAAAAAAAAAAAACACATAGTTTAGGACTTCTATTGAAACTACCAGAAAAAGTTCAAAAATTTAATGGTTTTTCGAATGCTGCAAAGTTAGCACAGGTCTTTCGAAGCAGCAAACTGGAATATATGCTACTGGTAGTGATACTGTCAACATATAAAAAAACCAGAACTAGCCTTAGTTGCGATTTTAGCGATTTATTGTGTTAAATATGACTGGCCTATATAGCATACTAGCTTTCCGCACGCGGCTTCACCTGTGTGGAATAACTTTATCGCGGAAATTGGTTTATCTCGCGGGAACTACTCAATTTACCGGGATAAAAAGTATCCTATGTCTTAATCCAGGGTATATTCTACCTATATACCAAATTTCATCCAAATCCCTTTAGCCGTTTCGCCGTGATTGAGCAACAAACAAATAAACATCCAAACTTTTTGCATTTATATTAGTTAGATTAATCAATGCATATAGTTTTGTTTTACAGGTCGTGGACTTAATAACATTAAAGCACCATGATTGGCAAGATTTACTGAACGCTTATCCAAAAGTGAAGTTTCAGTTGTACAGCGCTGCGAGAAAGTATGGTACGAAATGAAATCATTCTCTTGTCGTTATTACGTTCATTATGTTCTCAAATATCTAACTCTCTATGTAAATACAGAATAAGTAAATTTATCATCTTTTATTTGTAAAAAACCTTGGCCACCTTCTTATCCAAAATACCTCAATGTTTAACATTTTTGCGGACACTGAACGCCTGTAGATGTTAAAACAATATAACTTCCATTGTGTTTGGTTCAGTCATAGTAATTGTTAAGATTGAGATCGCATCTCAGTCTCAGTATTTTTTTTTTGATACTGTTTCAATATACCTCAGATTCTCAAGCCTCAACTTAAGGTCATTTCAATCTTGAGAACGGTTTATGTGTGTTATTAGTGATGACTTATAGCACTGAAACGTGGATCTCTGGGCCCCATAGAAAGCTCAAGATCACGCAATGAGCTATGGAAGGCGTTGCTCGGCGTCTCAATACATGAACGAATCTGAAAGTCAATTTTAACAATGAACTTAATGCCATTTTTTTATGCCCAACGGGTTATCGACTTTTTAAGTAGCCATCACTTTAGTGTTGAGGAGTAAAGAGTTTACATACATATGACTGTCACTACCAGTAAATATAATAAATAGTAAAAATGTTTGTTTGAGTCAAGTTTTTTGATCTTACTAGACCAAAAATTAATATTGCTACAACTCATTTCTATTCGTTCGACTTTAAGATTTGGTGAATATTTCGTAACCGAAAAGTCTCTAGCTTAAACAAGATCAACCTATGTTTCATGAACTTTCTACATGGGAGAGGCTAGGGACGTTTAGAGACTGTTGAAAAAGATCTTACTAGACCAAAAATTTATATTGCAACAACTCATTTCTATTCGTTCAATTTTAAGATTTGGTAAATATTTCGTAACCGAAAAGTATCTAGCTGGAGGGTTAAACAAGATCACAAGTGCAGTAAATCATTAATTAACTTCCACCGTTCTCTGAGACCCTAATCCTTGGTAATTCTATAAAGCCGGCCGTAATTAATTGACAAAACCCCGCTGAAGACGAGAATAGCGCGGACTATGCTCAAATCATAAAATCTATGTATAGTATCTTGAGTACTTTCACCGGTTATTTGAGACCATCTTGAAAAAAATCTGATATGCCAGGTAAGTGGATATAGAATTAGAGACAATGTTTACATTGAACGCGACAGGCTTATTGAGAATACCCAAATGCAATAAGCGTTGGCCACTTTTTAGAAAAGTTACGTTGGTGAAATGGATTATTTTTTCAGTAGAACTAATTACTTATTATCATTGAGATCGCTATTATTGTTTGTTTGTCATAATTATTCTCTTTGATTGAATAAAGCTACAGTTTATCATGTTTTATAAAGTAAAACTAATGGGAAAAAACTAACACCAGCGAAGTCTTACTATCAGCGTCTATTGGGATGGAAATTCCCAGTAGTTCAACTGGTACTCGGTAAGACTACTGGGAGTACTTCAATTTGTTGTGCTAGAAAACTTTATTAGTTTAAAATACATAGCAGTAATCAAAGTATCATCATCTCAGCCAGTAAATAGGGAAGTAGGCTTTACCTCGTATAATGAGAGAGTATGAGTCATTGTCCACCAAGCTGACCCAGTGCGGGTGGGGCACTTCACATTTTACTATTTCTCAGGCATGCAGGTTTTCCTCACGATGTTTTACTTCACCGTTTACAAGTAGTCGGATAAATGTGGTGTTAGAGCGGATAAGTTTTGGCCCAATAAAATTTTAAACTTGCCTCGACTCGAAAAGAAGAAGTAGTAATTTAATTTAAAAACTCATTGATACATGGCCTGTTTGGGAATCGAATCCGGACCTCCCAAATTGGAAGACCGCTTCTTAACCGCTGAGCGACCGAGGCTCAACCCAATCACAAAAATAGGTTTTCATAAAAATTTCACAAATTACTGAATTTACAAACTAAACTACATATAAAAAAAACATCTAAGTCAGTGTCGTGGTGCACCGTAACTAGGGCCTCGCAGCGTTACCTCACTGTATCGCAATACTAATGCGTTGAGAGAGGTATCTGCCAACCCTATAATATACGAGTATATACGAGTAATATGTTTGTAGAATATAACCCTCCGTCCTTCATGTGCCACCAAGTCGTACCACCAGTGGGACTAATCGAAATAGTAGTGTCATACAAAGAAGTCTGCTATAGCCGACCCCACCTAGAGTGGGATAAGGGAAGGAAAATGATGATACAAAGAAGTATGCTTTACTACTAATAATAAAAATTAGAAGTAAAAGTATAATTAATAGCAGAAAAAACAAATGTCACCGATAATTAATTTTTCACTGCTAGATTAGTATATTTTAGTTATTTCCACAGCTTGATGTCTTACGCCGCGGATATAAATACAATCTTTGTTTTACAAAAACGAGCCGTTCGCGCAATTTATCAATTGAGACCTGCAGTGTCACTTAGAGATAGGTTTAAAGTGTATAACATTCTAACCTTTTCGTCACAGCACATTTTTAAAAATCTAATGTATGTCAAAAAAAATATAGCATCATTTAGGAAAAATAGTGATAAACATGATGTCAATACAAGAAATAAAGATAAACTTGCAGGTCACATAAGTCACCTCCGCAAAGTCAGTAATTCATTCAAAGGGTTATGTATACGCCTTTTCAATAAGGTTCCAGTTGATATACAAAATCTTCCTCTTAATAAATTTAAAGATACTATAAAACATAAACTTATTAACAAAGCATATTATAAAATATCAGACTATTTAGATGATAATCATACCTGGACATAATCAGATCGTTCGCATGCCCGGCTATTTCACAATTAATAATGAAATATAAAAACCTTTTTGTAATATAAAAATCTTTATGTAAAATCAAAGCCTGATTTTAAAAGAGCAACCTTTCGAGTTTCTTGCTTGTTCTTCTCAGGGGAAAATTGCATTTTGAACAAGCAGTAGCTTAAAAAATGTAAAATTGACTACTTTAAGTGTACTCTGTGTACCTACAAAATAAAGCATTTTTGACTTTGACTTTGAATTAATAGCAGAAAAAAAAAGTCACGGAAAAGTAAATTTTTATTTTATAGTAATTTGTCTATGTCGCCGTAGATATTTTTAGTAGTTTGTATGAAAATTGGTTACTATTGTTTTACCCTAAAGCACTAAATGTTAAACATCAGGTACGTACGTCATAAATTTCATTATAGTCCTAACAATGACAAATGAGTACACACGAGTTCATATCTCGGTCCTATTACTTTTCATTAGAGTAAGTAAGCGATAATTTTTCTTAGAAGTGTTCCGTTCTTTCTATTTTACTTGTGGCATTTGAGTAGATTGCGATTTGAGTAGATTGATTAATTGCAAGACACGTGATACAAATGTCTAACATTGTGGTATATTGTTCGCCTATGCGTAGCATGCACAATCTGTAACCATTACGAAGTCAATACGAAAATTAAAATAAAATATCAGTATAATAATCATTATATTGTTCATTATGAAATTAAGTACCAGAAAGAAAATAAGAACAAATTTTTCACATGCGTTCTACAAAATGCTACGCTGACATAATACATTAGAAAAATACTCAAAACAAATTCACGTACACTTTGCTATTAAAATGCTCTAAGGTTTTATTGAACGCATCTGTAAACAGTGCAATGCTTCGCGACGTCATCTATGACTTCATTTAAATGTCATGGTACGCTCAGCATTTACGGTTTGCAGCATGGCCAATTTGAGCGCCGTCATCGAAACTTTAACAGGAAGAGCTATAAACGCTTACATAAATACACTAATGAGCAGTGCGGACAAAGATTGTCCGCTAGTCCATTCGGGCCACCAGCAGCACTGTCCGCAGTCGCTCTACAATAACGCGAGATAGAAGCCTGTTATCACGTTCATGCTTTAAGCGAGTAAAAGAGACCCAGAACCTCGCAGGAGAGAATCATGGACTGTGCTTATTACCACCACCGGGGTGTATTGGACTCAGTTCATTTTTATTATTTAATTTGAAGTGTAGAGTACTATCCCAGGAAGTAGTGGGATGTGTGATGATTACGAACTCCGAGTCATGCTTGTCTATATAAGTGTTTATCCGCTCCTAGGTTTTGACTATTTGGAGTGAAAGATTTATCATTTTCAAGTTTTTTTTTATCCACATAGGGTTAGCACTTGACCTCAATCACACCTGATGTTATGTGATGATAAGGCCGAAGGTGGTAGCGTACTGACCCGGAAACCCCATCTTATTTGGGGGACTGGCTATTTTATCTCTGACAACCGGAACACAACAATGCTATTAACATTGCTGTTTGGCGGCAGATTTAGATAAGACGGTGGTAGCTAGCCAGGCGGACATTTAATATGCCCTATCACCTACCAAACCGAGTACTAAATATGTGCCCTGCTGGGGATCGAACCCGGACCCAATGTTGTTTACATTGAGCCACGGAGGCGGTTGAATAATTAATTATTATTTAAAATATTCACCATCATCATATCACTGGATATTCATATAGAACATAGAACTCCCCCATTAAAAGTATTTAAGTGGAAATTTTATTTTATACCTTGGATTGACGAAGAGCTCATACCTAACTCCGTGTCTGTACACTTAAGGACACAAGTTTATCTGTTCATGTTACATGAAAGCGCGTAGGAAGCGAGTCCATTTAACTCAATCAGTGTAATGTTCAGTGCTTTGTCTACGACACCATTATGTGTGCCATTGTAGCACTCTGGCTCGTTCAAACATAAACATTGTAGGAGAAAAGAAATTAATCTATGATCAATGTTATCATTACAATACAAAATAACGCCAAGCCATCTGTATCGCCATTGAACGAGGTAATCCAGCATTCCGAATGATAGCGATCGTGAACACGTTTTCTACCTTCCTTACATTTCGGGGCTGAATACATATATTTTGGAGTCTTTGGATTGATTGGATTTCTCCTATGTTTCTAGTTTTATACCTGATGAGTTCTTTTATCGTTAGAAACATAGGGTATACTAGGTAAGTGTAATAGAGGGTATTGGCATAGGTAATTTAATTTTTTTTTGTCAAAACTATCATCGTATAAATTATTGTCATTTGATGGTCGCCTTTGTAACGTATTCCACATAATTACATCATTAAATTAAATAAATTTGGAGAAATCATGTAATCATCAAATCCCGCCAGTCGCATATCAATCTCCGGCCGTGAGCCTGCATCGATGATGGTTTTGAAAAAAAAAAATTAAACTACTGTAGGTATAAGTTCTATTTCACTTACCTAATGCCCTACTTTTTAATTATGGTGAAAAATTTCATCCGGTATATTCTAAATTTAAGTGTGAATTAGTAGTTTAAATTGTTTTATTATCTTACATTCTCTATACTGAAATAACTAATTCAGTATTTTAAATTTTTTAATCGCGGTTGACCCACTGCTGGGCAAAAGGCTCCCCTATTTTTGCCATATGTCTCTGTCCAGTGAAATTTGTGCTGTTTGTAACCAACTTTTAATAGTTTAAGAACTAAGAAACTAAAAGAACCGCACTCAAATTGGACCACGTGTTAATACATCCGGATAAAAATTGGACACACACACCGCATCCGTTGTTTATCGTTGGGGTTTAAAAATGTTTCATCATCATCATCAGCCCGTAAACATTGCACTGCAGGGATATAAGCCTTCGCTCGTATAATGAGGGAGTATGGGGGAGAGTCCGCCACGCTGGCCCAACGCGAGTTGGAACTTCACATGCATTTAGAATTTTAATTTCTCAGGCATGCAGGTTTCCTCACGATGTTTTCCTTCATAGTTTAAGAGCAGTCGGATAAATGCACTTATATATTTTAAAAACTCATTATTACATGGCCTGCCTGGGAATCGAATCCGGACCTGCCAAATTGGGAGACGATTCTTAACAGCTGAGCCACTGACACTTTGTTGAAAAAAATGTTTCTTAATACACGGTTATTGGGATAGGTGGTCTGTGGCATACATCCTCTACTTGAAAGGTCAGGATTGTCACGTAGTCGAGAGGAACTTGTGAGCCGTTGATTGTTAGTGTAAATATGCCTATGTATTTACATAAATTTTGCGTCGAGTTTGGGAAAGTTATTAGTTGTTAATGGTTGTTAGTTCTGTTGTGGATCGGGTCTTCTAATCACGGATAGGAGATGTATACCTAACTAATAATTATAAATACGAGAGTTGGGATGTTTGTTTGTTGTTCAAGCACGGCGAAACGGATGAATGGATTTGCATTAAACTTGGTAAATATGTAGAAAGAACATACCCTGGATTAAAACATAGCATACATTTTATCTCCATAAAGTGAATAGTTCTCGCGGGATAACCAAACTTCCGCGATAAAGTTATTGAACACAGGCGAAGGCGCGGGCGTTAAGCTAGTATAAATATAAGTTTGATTGAAGATAATATTACCAACTTTAATAGTAAGACAATAAAACATATTGTATAATTATAATTCCCACAGAATTAAACATTTTTTTTATGCATAACGGGTTCGTACTTGACCTCAATCACACCTGATGTTAAGTGAAGATGAGGTCGAAGGTGGAAGCATACTGACCCGCAAACCCCAACACATTTGGGGGACTGGCTATCTTATCTCTGACAACCGGAACACAACAATGCTATTAACATTGCTGCTTGGCGGCAGACTTAGATGAGATGGTGGTAGCTAGCCAGGCGGACATTTAAAATGCCCTACCACCAACCAAACGGAGTACTTAAACATGTACTCCGCTGGGGATCGAACCCGCGACCTCCGAATCGTAAACCCAATGTTGTTTACATAGAGCCACGGAGGCGGTTAAACATAAACATTTAAACATAAAGATTTATTGGCTCAGACAAATTAAAGTAATAAATCTGATAAAATAATAACGTGATATACAGACACGGTCCAGCCCAAAGACATTCAATTTATTTCTTACATAACAGCCCATAGTGCTGCCACAAAGTTAATAAATATATCTATAACTAATATTATAAATGCGAAAGTTTGAACGTCTGTTGCTCAATCACACGGATGAGCGGATTTAACAGCATACCCTGGATTAAAACATAGTTTCTTTTTAATTGCGATAAAGTGAGTACCTAAGTTCCCACGGGATAAACAAACATATCTACGATAAAGTTATTCCACGCAGGCGGAGCCGCCGGGGGCAGCTAGTGGCTCATAAACAAAGTCCTAACAGAGATAAACAAGAATTTCAAGCTGTAGTTGATTTAAATTCCGATATTATAAAGTTTTGTGCTGCTCAGGTAACTCACAATCGTTAAAATGATTTTCGACAGTTACCGTGATCCATTATTGTGGATAATCTGAGCAATACAAAACTATTTGCACTAGGTATATACTTGAAAACATCGGAATCTAAAGGAACTACAACGTGACGTTCTTATTTGTCAATTATGGCTGTGTTCAATCATTTCATAGGATACCTCCAATCACACCTGATGTTAAATGAAGATGAGGCCGAAGGTGGAAGCGTACTGACCCGGAAACCCAAATATTTGGGGAAGTGGCTATCTTATCTCTGACAACCGGAACACAACAATGCTATTAACATTGCTGCTTGGCGGCCGATTTAGGTAAGATGGTGATAGCCAGGCGGACATTTAAAATGCCCTACCACCAACCAAACCTAATGCTAGTTAATGCTAGTTCTTCTATGGTAAGACTATATAGAATTATTAATAGCCCTCGTACCTATATTAGTTTGTCTAAATATTAAAATCCCAATAAATTTATTGTTAAAACAAAATAAAATTAATAAATCTCATAAAACAATTAGGTTCTGCCCAAGGACATTTAATTTATTTTATGCCTAATAATATGCATCAAACCCGCGGCTTCCGTTTTGTAAATCTCATATTGTTTACATTGAGCCACGGAGTCACTGATAGCTATACATAGAAACTCAACGTTATATATCCCAGTACTTTATAGTAAGACCATCTTCGTGCATTCTATGGGTAAGACAAAATTAAGATGTCATTTTGACTTCAAAAGAATAACCTGCGAGTTTCTTGACCTTTGTGTGTCGTCAAGCGTTTGTCTTCGCCAATTAGGTTTCCTTTTGAGGTTTGTGTGTATGTTGTTTAACACAGTTTTTATAGTCTTATGAGGGTTTTCTATTTTTTTTTAATTTTTGATTTGAGGAACATATTTAGCTTTTAACACGGTTTGGTTTATCTGGATAATGTTATAGTCATTTGTTTCCTCTGTGACAAAAGAGCTGTCGCAGCTACCTCGGGCAGCGTTAATACGCTATATACAACTGGTTGTGTAATCTCGATAACGCTACATATCTTTTGGGTACCATACCACACGGTACGGATGTCATAAAATTTTTCTGTCAGGTGGTTATCTGCACTTAGCCGACGTATCCTCTGCGGTGTAAGGAGGCTGTGCTCAGCTCAATGGGACCGTGTGAGGGTCTTTGGCATACAGGGCTTATAACACTGACGACGGCTACTAGTCTGACAAAAATCCCTCAATCCCGCACTGATCCCGCGTGGAGGATTATGGCCCATGACCTCTTCCGGTGAGTGAAGACTGTGCTCTAACAATGTGACTGTGTAAGGCTTGGTGGCATACAGAGCTCAAAACACTATCAGATGGCTACTATCTGACATAAATCTCTAAATCCGCATTGCTCCCGCGTGGTGGATTTTGGCCTATATTCTCTCCCGGTGAGAGGAGGCTGTGTTTCAACAATGGGACCATGTAAGACTTGTTGGCATACAGGGCTTATAACACTGACTATCAGATGGCTACTAGTCTGATACACTAATCTCGCATGGTAGATTATGGGCCATATCCTTTACCGGTGATAGGAAGCTGTGCTCCATTAATGGGTCCAAATAAGGCTCGGTGGCATACAGGGCTTAATTACTATCAGGTGGCTACTAGTCTGATATAAATCCACTCAATCCGTACTAACACCGCATGGTAGATTATGGGCCCTATCCTCTCCCGGTTAGAAGAGGCTGTGCTTCATCGATGGGACCGTATAAGGCTCGTTGGCATATAGGGCTTAAAACACTGTCAGTTGACTACTAGTCTGACATAAATCCCTCAATCCTCGCATAATCCCCCTCCCGGCGATAGGAGGCTGTGCTCGAACAATGGGGATATGTAAGGCAGTTGATGATAATAACACATTTCCATTGAACATTGTGCTTTGTTAACTACAAATCTTTATTCAACCCATAAGTGTGGAGTGTTCGGGCGAATAAAGAATGCCATCGCTTATTATTCGTGCAGTCGTCTTCAGACCTTTAGTAGTACAACCGTGCCAACCCACACCAGCTATGTAGGTATCACAAATCTGTGATTTCTAAGTACACATCAGTGAGCCAGTTTCGACGTCCAATACTCTATTATTAACAGGCTTAGTACAGCCGGCTATTCTGTAATCCTCACTAAATCAGTGACGATCTCTTGTACAAAGGACATGGCACGTACTATCTCAGCTCCAAAAGCCCAGAAATGTTATTTATGTTCAATTAAGCATTCATGTACTTTAAGTTATTATTAAGTAGCTTACCGCCCGCGACTGGATATAAATATAAAACCCGTTCGTATGAGAATTTTCAGTGGGCATTTTAAAAATTTCTTGTCGGAACTTTTCAAAAATTTTACCTGCTGCGATTGACTAATTCTCCTACTAAACTAACCATTTCATACCGCAAGTAGTTTGCAAATTCCCTTGGAAATTACCAAATTTTCCCTTGGGAATTTTCCTAAATCTTACGTTAGCGAGTGTTTACTACCAACGATCACCTTTTTCCTGTTCCCGTGGAAATTTCCTGTGAGAATTATCGGAAATACGTCCTTAGCTGACATCTCTTACCTATAAACTACCTGTCAAAATTCAAATTCATACTCAAATAGATTTCAAGATTTCTTATATAGCCAGTGGCCTTTCGATCTAAAAATTCTCCATTACCCAAATAAAGAACCATTCTGAAACCATCTTTAGTATGGAAGTCCAACAATTTGCAGCTGAATTCGGCTATGGTTCCTAGGGAAAGTTGTTCGTACTCAAGAGTGGAATCACCAGTAAGCAGGAATTACATGAATTAAATTTCACCCTGTATAGGGCTAACCAGCACGCTCTGAGCAGCAAAGTTTTCTGTAATACTCACTCACCCACTATGTTTGATATTTGTTTAGAATTATACATAATAATATCATTCGGCGACATTCAACTAAAAAAGCATCTAAAGATTTGCAAATAACCAACTCTGAGTACAGGTTATGTATCTCTTTGGTGTGGAGACCTTAGGCCCGTGGTTAGACAATCAACAGCGTTACAGAGAAATAATCTAAAAATAAATATCATTGGACACAAAACCCATCTAGGTCCACACCAAGTAACTAGTCTTATATTATGGATACCATGTGATTGATAAACTATACAAATCCATTTTTTTATAAGTAAATGATTTTTTATTTTATTTTTATATTGACATGCTTGTAACAAATTCAAATTTCGTAAATTCATTGAAATGCCATGTACCACTTTATTAGCCAATTCTGCGAGCATGTAAAAAATTTGCATACTCTTATAAGCACTGCGCGGTGTTGTATTCTCCAATCTCCGTCCTCCGGTGACCACACAATACCAGCGTCGCGTCACTGGGCTCCAATGTCGCGACATTATGCTGAGTGGATGCCTTTTTGGCACCATCACATCATGTACTAATTTAAGTAGGTAAGCAATAATGGTGTCAAATAAAAACTTTTTCTTTCTTTCTTTCTTTCAAAACATCCATAGCTGGGGTACGCGTCCTTATTCCTCATAGAAATATATGCAACTTATACAGTGGGACTCGAACCTGCAACCTTTTCGTGTAGCGTGTAGCTTTCTAACGACTATAACAAACAGTAATCTTATGTTTGGATATTGCGTAAATTATAAAGCCAACAATAGGTTTCATTTCATCTTATTACATACACGAATTAAGATTATAATTTTTCTAGTATCCATGGCACAAGCTATGCTTAGTTTGGGAGTAGATTATTGGTGTAAGTGTCCGAAATGTTTTTTTTTTAATTAATACATATTTTGAGTAAATAAATAAGTCCGTCATAATAGATTGCCTCAGATTGATAAATTTAAAGGTACGAAACCCTAAAAATATGATAATATTAATAGGAACCCGAGTAACTGAAATATATCTCAACTATCAGAAGTTTTTCAATTAAAATGTGAATCCATAATAGTTGCAGAGACGAGGCGATTTAATTGATGCTGGAAGCGAGCTCGTCAGCAGTTTCGAACTGACCAACGTCTTATAAGTTTCCCTTCTCATTTCTCTAGATGATATACTGTTACAAGAAGTGGCTGCTGTGACTACCGCTTGTTTTGTTACGAATTTTCTTATTAAGGACCAGGGGGTCTACTCTAACCAAAATAGCTTCGGACGGTCGTAACTTCGGGCTTATTCTTTTTCAGTTTGCTGTGTCAATTATAAACCAATCGTCATTATTTTACTTTTGTTGTATATAGTTGAACATCACAAGTTAGTACAGGACGCAAGGAACGTCTGAAGTTATGCAAACGAAGGATTCTTAGTGAAAGAAAAAGTCCGAAGTTATGGCCGTCCGAAGCTATTTTCGCTAGAGAGTAAACCCCGAGGTTTGATTAAAGATTGGAGTTACCCAATCAGTTCATACCTTAAATTAAAATTAAATTATTAATTTTGAACCATTTTCAAAACTAACATTTTCGAGATGATCCTTATCCATGTTTGTTGGAGAAATGATCGAAGAGTTGTTCACTCTAGATACACGATTACAGGCTTGATGCTAGAGATGCGATCTCTAGTACTTGGCATAGGGTTACTTATTGGCTTTCTGGACTAGCCTTAAAGTGTCCTTTGTTGTAGAATACATTCTCGCGGGCATACGTTAAATTTCCTCTTCATAAACGCCACAGTAAAATGTTGACATTTTTATCGAAAACTGTTCAAGATTCGTGTATTGAAGGGCAGAATAGTAGAACTGCTAAAATTGTCAAAACAACCGATATCCTCTCTGTAACTCTGTAGTGCATCATCAGGTCTTAACCAAATTTAAATGACACGACTCTGGTGGTAAATCCTATCAAACAAAATAATTATCATTAAAATCGGTTAATTATTATCGGTCGATCATATCGCGTAAAAAATACAGTCGAATTAAGAACATCCTTCTATTTTTGAGGTCGGTTAAAAACAGTCCTTCGCAAATAATTATGACGCCGACTATCCAGGTAAGCCAACGTTGGTTTTATCTAACTCCCGTATATTTAATTTGTAATGTCGACTGTACGATCAGATTAAGGTCCTAATTAAGTTTTCTAACGTGGTACGGTAGAAATATCAACATTTTAAGCAAATATAGTGACTAGCTTTCCTAGTGAGAGAGGACTGTGCCCAAGAAGTGGAGATGTAAGGCTTTTGATGTGATAATAACTGCCTGACCAGCACTAATAGCATGACATGCGCGATTACGTTTATGTCGCGCGAGATACTTGTCCTGCTCATTCGTTTGGGCGAAATATACAAGTATTCTACTGTCACTCCTACGTCGCGAGCGACACACGATTCTATACGACACTACGGGGGCTTGTTGCTGCTGCTGCAACATCCTTTAAGGCGATATTACACGGTTCACTTATGCCCTTCAATTTGGATGAAGCAACCAAATTGATCATGTCAACATAACAGTGAATGTTTTGACTTCCGCACCTTTCAACCAAAGCGAATCAATTTGATTGAACCGTGTAATTAGTACTTATAAGGTATATATGTGGGAACACGCCCGAAATGTCTTTTTTTTTATTTAAATTATTTTTTTTGTTTGAGGGTTACGTTAGTTAAGACTTTAAGATGCACTGGAGATAGAAAATGGATCTGTGCTCAAGTCGGTTGTTCTGTCAATTATTTTGAGAATAAAAATTATCCAAACCATTCCAGTAAAGTTTATATTAGTGCTAAATTGAAATAGCTATATATAGATAGAGCTAAATTGTGGTTAAACGCATTCAAAGTGCTATGACGTCATAATACCGCAGACCCGTCTTGCAATTGGTTGATAATTTGATAATTATAGATTATTGATTATGAGCGATTTGACGTTTTAATATTCGTCTTTTTTGTAATAAACGCCTCTTAGTACGTAAAATATCTTTTTGCTACAAGCTTTTACCAACTTTTAAGAAGTTTTATTTAGTTTGCAATGTTTATACGAGTTGTCGGTTTAAAAATTGCTAATCATTTATCAACCACTTGCTGGTTCTGGTCTTATGTTCCCAGTAGTTCTGTTGGACAGTTCTGTTGGCCGAACTAATGGGAATTTTTGTCTCACTAGTTCTATCAACAGAACAAATGGTACTAGGGATTCCCAGTAGTTCTGTCGAGTTCTAATTCGAGTGCGAGCGAAGCGAGCACGGGAGTTTTTGGCTCCCCGACATGGATAGGTTAGGTTCGAAGGGTATATACCCTTCGTGTTAGGTTGACAAGTTATTCACTAGAACTAGTGGGTCAAAAAAATCCCATTAGTTCGGGCAAAAAAAATAACAGAACTGTCCAACAGAAATACTGGGAACAAAGGGTTCTGGTTGAGCTGAAATTTTACACATTTATGTTTGGTGACAATGTAATATTATGGTAGTATCGTGCTGATCTGATGATGGAGCTGGCATGTAGGGACTGATGATGGTAAATGGCAAGATAGTCGAATTTGTCTGGTTTGTTTTGTTGCTATTTCCATTGCACATGATGACAAGGATCTAATGATGGAGCCAGAAGATTGCCACTGGAACTCTTTGATGGACTTCATGTTACTCGTCTTTGTACTAGAATAATATGTGATAATCATAATGGAGTATTAAATGTTTGTTTTTAAAAGTGTTTTTAACGTAGAACTTATTAACACAATCCTTTCAAAATGTAAATCTGTGAAAACACCACTAAAATCAGTTTTACCATAATGCGCGTTCAAGCAAACGAACATTTGGTTGGTGGTAGGGCATATTAAATGTCCGCCTGGCTAGCTAACCACCATCTTATCTAAATCTGCCGCCATAAAGCAATGTAATAGCATTGTTGTGTTCCGGTTGTCAGAGATAAAATAGCCAGTTCCCCAAATAAGATGGGGTTTCCGGGTTAGTACGCTACCACCTTCGGCCTCATCTTCATTTAACATCAGGTGTGATTGAGGTCAAATGCTAACCCATTGTGGATAAAAAAAATTGCGTCACACAAACCGACGAGTGTAAGAATCGTTTCAAAATCTTCTAAAGAACTGGGAAATCGTTGCCCGAGTTGTTGGAATATAGAGAATGGAGAAATACTTCTAATTTCCACCCCAATAGATCTATAAAGGTATGTCTTTTTCATTTCTGCATTTCACAAAATGAAATCGCAAACGAAGCTACCCCTCCATTTCAGAGCAAAAGGCGCAAAATATTCAGTGTGATATTCACGGTTCCAAAACTAGCAGACTGCAATCAGTTCGGATTGAGATTCAATATTAAGTGAAACTCGACCAGATTACAAGCGACGACGTTCTCTTTTGAAAAGTAAATCTCACAGTAATCAATGCTCCGCAAAGGAAATTGGATACCAACCGTCAACCAAAATCAAGGAATCAAGGTCAAAATTAGATTTCAACACCAAACTTAAAACGCTTTTAGTGATAACTATTTAAGTATTTAAAAGCCGAAAAACCCGACAGCATATTTTGTATCAGCTTTCCACCCGCGACTTCGCTTGCGTGATATAACTTAATCGCGGAAATTTGTTTATCCCGTGGGAACTGCTCACCATATCGGGATAAAAATATGCTGTGTCTTAATCCAGGGTATATTCTATCTATATACCACATTTCATCCAAATCCCTTCAGCCGTTTCGCCGTGATTGAGGGGTTTCATTTCCGGGTCAGCACGCATCCACCTCCGGCCTCGTCTTCACTTAACATCAGGTGTGTTTGAGGTGAAGTGCTAACTAGTTGTACATAAAAAAAAAGAAATGTAACGTTTTGTCCATCCCAAACAACGATGTTGATAGCATTGTATTCCGGTTGCTTAAGATAAAATAGCGCAGTCTCCCAAGTAAGTTGTGTTTTTCGACCGGTCTGATCTCCACTTAACATAAGTTGTGACTGCATTCTGGCGCTAACCTTGTGCATAAAAATGTCAGATAGGTACTTAACTAAGTCGAACTTGTGCGTAACTTGTGTTTATGAGTTAGACAGTAGGTTATTACTCGTATATTATGAAACTTTTATTTCTATAATAACCAACAATGTTTATTATGGAAGTAACATCACAAGACCTATCAAGAGTGAAGCGGTGGGACTGGAAGTGAACTTGGAATTGTTCGTGGACTCACTGGTGCGTCCACGAGTCTGGTGGGCAAATTTTGTCCACAATATATTATACAAAATTGTGTCACACACATGACATGTAAGAATGAATTAGGAAAAGGAACGTAGGTATGTTTGTGTTTTGGCAGTAAAGCCATAATGTAAAGAAAAAATAAAGTGATAGTGATAAAATACTCGGCGATCGCGCCATCATGCCGGGTATGCGGGGTGCGGGCGGCGGCTGCGTCCCTCGGCCTCCTCTGCCTACCGAGCGGTACCACAGGACTGTTCCCTGCAGTGGTACGGACCGGT
Source organism: Oegoconia quadripuncta (assembly GCA_949316235.1). Taxonomy (NCBI): domain Eukaryota; kingdom Metazoa; phylum Arthropoda; class Insecta; order Lepidoptera; family Autostichidae; genus Oegoconia; species Oegoconia quadripuncta. The sequence goes on along the minus strand of OX438755.1, from coordinate 15,522,321 downwards.
GGTAGAGTAAATTGTTGTCAAAAGTAGATTTTTTTAATACTACACACATCATAGATACATTCAAGATAAAGGCGCCAGATCACGAAATATTTTGTAATAGTGACAACCCTTGGCTTTTCCGCCATGTCTATATGTATAGATAGACATATGTCAATATAGATGTCCATGTGTCATATATGTATAGGTAATTTATTACTCACTATTACAGGCTTATAAAAACGGTAAACCAAAAATGAACAATTCGAAATTCAAATCGATTCCAAATACAATTGCAAAGTTCGACGATTGATTGGGTCCCATATCCATAGTATCCATCTATCCATCCAGATTTTCTAGAATCCATAGTGCAAGTCTATGACTATGTGAATGGGTGCCCGAAATATTTTATAAAAAAAAAAGTTTATCTCGAATTCGCAACACTTTTCTAGTTCCGGTGATGCTTCAATGACTTTGTAATAGGTATTCACAATATTGCAAGATAATCAGCCATAAAACAACTATGATAAAAACAAACTATATGGACTTCATTTAAATAGATAATAATATATTTACAAGAGCATTTTAGTTAGAAAACATGATTTATACATAGCACATTCAAACGTAAGTACCTATATTTAAGTAACAATATAACAAAATACTGATTAAGGCGACGTGATATATCTAGGGATGGGCCGAAATCTGTTTCACGTTCGGTTTAATCGAATTTCAGCGGCTTGAACCGAGCTTCGGCATTCGGCAAAACTATAGTATATTTTTTATTTTGGGTCTTCAATTTTCCATTTATTTGAATTTAGCTGAAGGCAGGATTGGATGAAGACAATGTTGCATTTGTGCAAATTCTCGGTTATGCTTCAGCCTAGCATGGTTGGTCAAAGCAGATGTTGACGCTGTAAGGTCACTACGACGAGATATCAAAGAACCATACAAAGTACGTTCTACTTTATTTTGTTCACCAGTTTCTGAATAAAATGTCCAAACAATTGATTTGTTTTTCTTCCATTGTATTTAACAGTTGCACCAAGAAAATATTTAATACTTTTCACTTTAAACCTCGTTAGTCCACTTAAAATTACTTAAGATATTAATGTACAATTACGCACGTATCGCGTAGATGAGGTTTGCTAATGACCTGTGGCTGGCCGGGAGAGATGCGGGGGGTTGCGGGCGGGAGGTACTCACCAATAATACGCATAAGAAGTCGAGAAAACGCTGTGAAAGAATCGAACTTCGGCCGAGACTAGGTCGAATTTAAAATTTTTACCGAATGTTCAGCCGAAATTCGTATTCGGTTCAAGCTATATCCAGCCCATCTCTACTACATCATAATATATCTAAAATTTTAAGCAAATCATTTCGGTACATAGTGTTGCTTAACTTTCTTCGCGGCATCGTACAGTTTCACCTTTATTTGTGGATATCCGTTCAACAAATCTTGCCAATCTTTGTATTCTAGTGTTACTAAATCAACAACCTGAAAACATAATAAATAAATTGAAAATTTAGAGAATCGCTGAAAGACTATGCTATCATTCAAATATCTGCGACACCGCTTAAACAAATTTTATCAAATTTACCAATTTTTTACCACTGAAAGTATGGAACAATACTATGCATTCTTTATACATATAATGTTCAGAACTAAATATTTGTGCATTACCGTGCGCGAGTAGTATGAGAACTGATATGGCATATTGGGAAACAGTCCTGGCATCAATCCGAAATATCCGTTTATTGCCAACACTGAGGCCATTTTAGCTTCTCCACTGAAAGAAATGAGCTGTTACTCGATCATAGGCATGCGTGTTTTAACAAAACAACCATGTAAGGTGATTAAATTTAATATAGGATTGTGATATTAACAGATCCTTACATTTCCATTGCTAGGGCATAGACTTCTATCTTGGGTGGATTATACAATGAATTAGTTACCACTAGTGATGACCTGGCAGTTTTGTCAAGCGGCATCTGTAGACATCGCCCACTGAAGGTAGTGCTTAGACAAAACCTTTGTATTGGATCCGAATAGTAAATTTCTAATTCTAATTTCTTGAATACAATAAATTTTGTTATCAACAAAAATTATTATAAATTATTTTGCGCTATAAAGAGTATTTGTATTGTAAAAAAAAATTGTATTTATGTAGTACAGTCTGAAACAGATAAATCTATACCGCCCGGCATAATACAATCTAAATTTTCGCAGGAAGTAATGAATATTTTTCAATAGCACTTCTGGTATATTGCTGCAAGTATTTAAAAAATGATCCTAAAATGTCGACGATTTCCTGAGAAAACTTAATTTGTATTATACAGGCCTGTATAGGTTACTCTGTTTCAGACTATACCTACATCAACTATCTGGTATCCACAATACAAGCCTAATCACTTAGTATGGAACTAGAAGGCTTGCGAACTGGTGTATGTCGAAGTATATTTATATGTCGTAAAGCGGCATTTTACATGTAAAATAAATAGTACTGACAGTTTTTGGTGTCGCAAAGTGCTATCAAAGTGGTCTCCAGCTCAGTATAAATAATAGTTGAGAAAAGGCTACAACGCTGAATTTCAGTCGGTGAAATCACAGATGCCGATGGGACACACGCGTGGAGATTGTGTATATCTGTTTATTTTAGTTACCTCGCATCCGTATACCACTTCTCCACCTCACCTTCATGGATAAAGTAAATTGTTGGAACTATGTCACCTTCACTTACTATAATTTTACCTGAAACATACACGTCAGGTGAGTATAGGTACTTAATCAAATTGGAACACAATTTTATATCGTACAAGTTACTAAGTTTTATGATAAAGTCTGACCATTAATTCGATTTAGTGATTAATTGAGAAGGAAAGTGCTATACCAGTGTCAGTTTTGAGAAATGGAAATCGATGAAATGATTTTCCGTAAAATAATCGATTCTTCTTCTTTTCGTAACGATGGCTGTTTTCATTTATTATACGTATTTATTTACAAAAAAAAAATGTATTTATGTAGTATGTCAACCATCTGGTATCCACAATACAAGCATATAGTTGCTTACTGTGGATCTATATGGCGCTGTGTGTATGTCTAAGGATATTTATTATTTATTTATATATCGGTAAATACAAATTAATTATATACCAACCAGGAAATATTACGATTCGATGTAATTTAATAGCCAATTGTCTTAGAAAATAATGAGGCAACTGACGGAATAAAAGCGGACTTGTCAAGTGGTGCATATAAAGTGAACTGTACATATCTTGTAGTAGACAAGTAGGTGCCTCGTTTGTTAGTTTAGGTAGTCTTTTATCTGTAACAATGTTATGTAATAATATCAATCAATCAATCAAATACTCTTTATTGCACAATTAACAAAAGCTACATGAAGAATACAGCGTACATCATTAATCGCACAAAAAGGCGGCCTTATCGCTAACAGCGATCTCTTCCATGCAAACCTTAGTATGTTATGTAATGTTAAAAACGGTATCTATGGGTAAAAAAAAAATCAAACTTCAAAAAGATTTAATTCGTAGGATAACATTATCACTTGAAAACGTCACATTTTTTAACTTAAAGCTTAAAGCGTGAAAATAACAGATGGATACAGTGAAATTGGGACTAGATGAGGTAAACACATCACAAAGGCCTCAACAACCAAGTTGTTAGACAGAAGAGGATGACATATGGTTTGTTGCCTCAGACCACAGAGGGAGTGGGATCCGGGATTAAACTCCGGGATTTTTCTTAGACATGTTGTGTGGAAATCGTTTCAGCTGTTTCCAAAATATTTAAATTTTAATACATTCCCCTTCTATCTCATATAATCATTTCTTTGCTCGGAGGTTTCACTTTAAATTATATTATATTTAGGTAATAACCTATCTAATGCTATCCTAATTTATTAAATATTTGCACGCTAGATTTTAAGTAGATTTTGAATGGGACTTCTGTTATGTATCATCCTATCTTGTACCCAAAATCAAGCAAATAAATTATTTCATTTCATTTCATAAATTTTATTTGTTAGAATTAAAAACCTTTACTTTACCTTTGTAGCGTATCCACAAAACTTTCGTATACGCTAATACAGATTGTAGAAGTCTCTCATTTACACCGCTTTGTTTCATTGACAATAGAAAATTTTTCACACGATAATCATAGGCGTATAACTGTCGAAATTTTGTAAATATTGTACTAATTGCCATACTCGTTAACCATAATTTGAGCAAGGTTAGTACTATTGAGGCTGCTAATTGGAAATAAACTTGTAGTATAGACTGTGGTTTTATCTGAAAATGGGAAAAATCATAATATATTCCAACTGATCTCAATGTCCATGAGCAGCTTCAGTCGGTATAAAATAATTTTCTCGTTACATAAACAATTTATCAAAATATCTGACTTACATAAATGATGCAGTCTTGCGTTCATTTTATACAATACAAATGCAATTTATTGCACAACAGAAAAGGAAATTATATTTACAGAAAAGTAGTAAGAATCGAATGTACAATTTTCGCGATCTTATCACTAAAAGCGATCTGCATAAATAAGACCTTTCTGTATAAGGACAGTACATTTGACAGACAGCTGACAGCGATCCGAAACTTATGAAGACAATATATTAATCACGCAGTGGTAATAGTAAATGAATGCAATACTACTTACAGTGTCCAAGTATGTATACGTGTAAAGGGTCAGAATCAATGAAAATGATACGATGTAGTCCATTTGCCAATACTTTGGAATAACGTAATATGTCACCCCTTCATGGGTTTTTGTAGAGCGCGCACAACCTGGAAAAAACTGGTCAATTGAGTAAAACACACACGAATTCAGTGTTTGATGGCATATACTTACCACTTTCAACCTAATATTATTGAATAACAGCTAATAAAGTCATCCGAGCCAAACATACAAAATTTGTAATTAATTCATAAAATATTTATCTCTTAAGAAAATAACTTCATAACATCGTTTTAAATTAAAAAAAATATATAACCGCCTAGTCCATTAAAAATACGTATTTTTCGTGATGTAACTTTCTATAATCTTAAAGTTCTTGATTATTTGAAGAAGAATGGATTACCGATCAGTATTAGAATAAAAATGTTTTTTAACCATTTTGTAGCTTGCTGTAGGGTTTGTATAGGTATAATAATATTGTTTTATTAAATTAAAGTTACTACTGTAAATTTCATTGCGTTGTAAAAGATAAAAAGATCTCCTAAAGTTACTACTGTAAATTTCATTGCATTGTAAAAGATAAAAAGATCTCCTAAAGCAATTATCTAAAACATTACTCAATGTCTGCTTTACATTTTCTAAAAATAGTTTATTGAGTCGTGAAATCGTTGCCCGAGGTGAATTTTTCATAAATATAAAGAAGTTATTGATCGATTTTTTTTTGTAAATAATTACAGGAGTTCGAAGTTTATTGACGACCGATCGTTGTAGTGGATAGTGACACTATCAGCGAAACCAACGGTTGCGGGTTCGAATCCCGCGACGGGTAAATGTTTGTATGATGAATACGAACATTTATTCCCGAGTCTTGGATGTTTATATAAATATTTATGTATGCTTATCCGTTATCTAGTATCAATAGTACAGGCTTTGCTTAGTTTGGGACTAGATGATTGGTGTAAGTGTCCGAAATATTTATTTATTTATTATTATTCTCCGATGCAATGAAATTCACAGTAGTGATTTTAATCTAAAAGTCTATGTATCATTACTAAATACCTATACTATATCTAAAGCAATCTACCGATTTGTTAGAAAACCTTTTTCATCCATATGCAAATAATCACGGCCTCTAATATTATATAGGAAGTTAAAAGTGTATCCTTACTGGACTAGTAGGGCTTCACTAAGCTATGTTTACATGTGGTTGATAAAAATTTGTATGAAAACTGGCCACTATCGTTTACCCTTGTGAAGTTGAGACTGAAGGAATCCACGCTCTCCTGGACCCTCCAACTTATTCGAAGATCATCTATACAGGGCGTCCCAAAGTTATGGGACATGAAGGGGAAGTACCTTAAATATTGTAGATAGTGAATTTTGCTCAAAGAAGACTTTATGTTATTTTTAAAAGTTAGTAATTCTGCATTCATAGATTTTCTAAAAATTACTTGCTTCGGCTGGGAATCGAACCGACTTAAATGTGAAAAAAAAAACACCCTACTTTTATGATGCCAATCGAAAGAATAGCTAAAAAATAATAACTCTGCCTAAGTAACATAGTATTTTAAAAGAAAGGAACAACATAAAATGATTGAGTCAAATTTCAAGAAAGTTATTTATTGCCGACGACGTTCGAAAAGTAGCGATATTATCATTCCAAAGATAGCATTGATTATTCGTAAATAAGTACCCACTTCATAAAATAGGTACTAACATAGTTTTCCTTATTATAAGTGCACGTGTAGATGAAATGATAAAACTTGTATTTAAATTTCTTCTTTTGGGGATACGTGAAAGATATGCTATACAAAAAGCGATACGAGAACGTAGGCGAGTTGCAAACAGAATTGTGCCATATCACATCGAGTGTTCACCATAAAATGATTAGAAAATCAACAGGCAGCGGGCTCATTAAAAGATTGGCGATTTGCGTAAGACAAGAGGGATCACATTTTGAGCATTTAATTAATTAATTTACAAAAAAATACCTACTTAATTGACTACGGCAGTTTCATGTATGTTTTTTATTTGATTAAAATGATTAATTTCACGTTGTTCCTTTCTTTTAAAATACTATGTTACTTAGGCAGAGTTATTATTTTTTAGCTATTCTTTCGATTGGCATCATAAAAGTAGGGTGTTTTTTTTTTCACATTTGAGTCGGTTCGATTCCCAGCCGAAGCAAATAATTTTTAGAAAATCTATGAATGCAGAATTACTAACTTTTAAAAATAACATAAAGTCTTCTTTGAGCAAAATTCACTATCTACGATATTTAAGGTACTTCCCCTTCATGTCCCATAACTTTGGGACGCCCTGTATAATTTAATAGTCAAGTATTGCAATGGTAAATACCTCCTGGCCTCATATGTGGCCATATCCATTCACCATAATCGATAGTCTCATTTATTTCTTTGGGTACATTTGCTACATCTGCCATTGGGTACCTTTGGTCTGAAGAAGAGATGTTTAAAGAAATATTACAAGAAAGAAGAACAATGGTGTCGATTTGGATGTACACCAACTAAACTAAAACCAGTTTTAAAGTAGTACTGTCTCTTTCTCCCTGGAACAGTACGATGCGACGGCACCACTCCAAAACTGGTTTTAGTTTAGTTGGAGTACATCTGAATCGACACCAATACCTTACTTCTTTGGGTACTATATCATTATGTTCTATTTTCGTGAATGTCGATGCGAACTGATCATGTGATCGCCATTATGGTATCTATGATCGTCATCAACGGGTTAGCACTTGACCTTAATCATACCTGATGTTAAGTGAACCCCATTCTTATTTAGAGAACTGGCTTTCTAATCTATGGCAACCGGAATACAACAATGCTATTAACATTGGTGTTTGGCGGCAGACTTAAATAAGATGGTGGTAGCTAGCCAGGCGGATATTTTAAATGCCCTACCAACCACCAACAAAAAATAAACTTTTATGAAGGATCAGTCAGCCCAAGAAGTGGTATGGTAATCAAAACAAAACTTTACCTTTATATATTCTACATCCGATGAGCATCCATCCACATGACAATGCATGAAATAATAAAAATACAGAGAGGACTTTTATCAAAATCGACAAAAATTTATTCTGAAATATTAAAGTTAATTCGCTTAATTTGTGTATTAAAGAGTATCTGTATTGTATTATAATATGAGATATTACCACGGGTATCGTGGTAATACTGGAAGGATAATTCTATTCACATCAACGAACAGAATTGCAAGATTTCTTTCATCATGAGATACATTATTTTGATTATTGAATGGCACTATAAGGCTCGTGCATTCATCCGGTCGTTCTTCATACTATCTATACGGTTGTTTTATTCCTGTGTCAAGTCCTGCACGTGATTGTGCAATTGACTTGGCATACTACTCCATGGGGATCGTATAATCGTGCGACAATTCGTGCACCGCAACCGCTTGTGCGACTCCAAACTAATCAATGCAAGACCGTATTAGACGTGCGTCAAGTTGTGCACCGCGTCTGGACGTTGACACTTAGCAATGCGACCCCATTATCGTGCGTCAAATTAAATAAAGTTTAATGAAAACGAAGGTTTTTGCATTTGAACTGACAAGGAGTGCAAATTACGACGATGTGCAATCATTACTTTGATGACTGCTGGACAATATATCTCAATGATAGCAATAAATAGAGGTAACAATTTTTTTAGAAATTTAGTAAATATCATCACCATCATTTCCGCATTTTTTTATTTCTCAGGCATGCAGGTTTCCTTACGACGTTTTCCTTCACAGTTTAAGAGCAGTCGGATAAATGCACATAAGTAATTAAATTAAATTTAAAAACTCATTGGTACATGGCCTGGCTGGGAAGACCGCGTCTTAACCGCTGCGCCACCGACGCTCAGGTAATTATAAAAACATATAATTGCTGCATGGTGGAACATCATAATTTTACCATGAAATGCCCGACCTTAGTTTTAAGTGACATAAAACAGAAAATAGTTTTACCTGAAAATTATCACAAAAATGTTTGTAGCATTCGTAGTACAAACGGATTCTCAACGCTCTGCCTAAATGGTATATCCATCTATTTTTGAAGAAGCCAATCAGTGGCACGACTACCGAAAAAAGGTCCACGTAGAATTCCCAACGAGAAAGCTTTTTCAGCCTCTTGTATTTATACAGACATTTCTTACCGTCAACTGTGAGTTCCATCTAAAAATTAAATATTATATATTAGTTGAAATGCCGTGTGATTCCCAGCAGCGTAGAATAGGACCAATTGTCTCTGTTTAAGTAGTATCGTAGTAGACGATTAATGCCCGGTTTCAATAAACTATGAATCGTTAATGGAACATATACAAGTCCGCCTTTTTAATGAAAAACCTCCTGAATATTTCCTGTTCATATACATTTATAGTAACTAAAGACCATAAGTCACAGATCATAATGCTATATTTTGTAGGTACACAGGGTACGCTTAAAATTGCCAGATTTTACATCTATAAGCTACTGCTTGTTCAAGATGCAGTTTTGCCCTGAGAAGAACAACCATGAAACTCGAGAGGTTGCTATTTTTAAAACAGGTTTTTACTCGTATATTACAAAAAAGCATAATAATATTTCATTATTAATTGTGAATAGCCTGGCATGCGAACGAGCTGGTTATGTCCATGGACGTTTATCATCTAAATAGTTTGATAATTTGAAATATGCTTTCTTAATAAGTTTCCGTTTTATAGTGTCTTTAAATTTATTGAAAGGCAGATTTGGTATATCAACAGGAACATTATTGAAAAAGCGTATACATAACCCTTTTAATGAATTACAGACTTTGTGGAGCGACTTATGTGACCTTCAAGTTTATTTGTATTTCTTGTATTGACATCATGTTTATCACTATTTTGCCTAAATGATGCTATATTTTTTTTGACATATATTAGATTTTTAAAAATGTACTGTGACGAAAAGGTCAGAATATTATAATCTTTAAACTTATCTCTAAGTGACAATTGATAAATTGCGCGAACGGCTCGCTTCTGTAAAACAAAGATTGTATTTATGTCCGCGGCATTTCCCCACAGCATGATACCGTAAGACATCAGGCTAAGGAAATAACTAAAATATGCTAATCTAGTAGTATTTACGTCCGATATTTGTCTAATTTTTTGTCTAAGCTGAGTGCCCTAGAAGTAAGGATAAGGGGATAAACGTCTAATGGATAGACGTATCGACTTACCATAAATGTACTTCTAGGGCGCTTACGTTGTACCAAAATTTATCGACCGAACGTAAGCGAGCTAACCGGCGAATTTTTAGCGATCGATCCCATCGTTCTTCGTTCGTATGTGATTGTTACTTACACTAGGTACTGGGATAAAATGAATACATTTCCCTCCTTTTATGATCTGAGCCAAAGTGTAAAGAAGAGACTAACCGTAAAGAACTCCGACATGAAATGTATTATATGAATGACATCCAGTATTATCAAAATGACTTTCGACTCCCTTTGCGCCCGGGGTGGCAGGGTAGACACCGCCAGAGATAATATCACAGCAGCTGTTGTTGCAGCAAACCATACGAACAGCAACCAGACACTGTACCAATAGCTCGAGCGAGCTTTGAGCGGTTTACGCATGAACTGTCAAATAAAGACAGCGATCATCATAGATGTTCCGCCTATAAACTACAGGAGCGACATAAAAGCAGTGAATATCAGTTTAAGTCTGACACAAATTACCAATCCAAACTGGACCTGCGTGGTGTTGTATGATAGATTAATTCTCTTACAAGCTAAGCCCAACCGTATTTCTCGAGCAATTAATATGCAATACTAAAGGTGGTTTCAGAATGGTTATGGTTTTCAGAAATTTTTTTGATCGAATTGTAATGGTTCCTTGGAGAAAATTGTTCGTAATCAAGTGTGGCGTCACTAGTTAATGGGAATTACACGAATTCAAATCCACCCTGTATGTATTTATTTACAAAAAAAATAGTCTTTTTTTTTATATATAGTATATATGATAGGGCGGCAAACGAGCATGCGAGCAACGAGTTGCTTAGTGTGGAACTAGATGGCGCTATGTGTATATGCATATGATATTTACTATTATTATAACAGATGAGATGATATGCCTTCAATTATCCGTAAATAACTGATTTAGAAACGTACAGGTAATTTCATAGTTTTTTCTCCTCCCAAAATGTACTCGATGGTATTGTAAGGACTTTCGAAGACATCTTTTCTTATAGTCAAATAGTCGAGGCCTGTTTCCTTATTCTTATCAGCAATTACTTTCTTGGCCTGAAAGTATATTTAAAATATTAAAATGCAACTTCACTCAAGAGTCCATAGATAAAGAAAATGACGACCTGTTTGGTGTAGTGGTTAGTAACTCTGCTGATATACCAAAAGGTCGCGGGTTCGAATCCCGCTAGGGGCATATATTTGTATGATGAATACAGACATGTGTTCTTGAGTTATGGATGTTTTTCATTTATATATTTATTTATTTACAAAAAAAAATGTATTTGGGTAGTTATAAACTATCTGGTATCGATAATACAAGCTTAGTTGCTTTGTGTGGAACTAGATGGCGCTATGTGTATGTGTATGTGCAAAGATATTTATTGTATAAAAAAAAAACTAAACCACCTAAAATTTACAAAACAACCTGCCGTATGTACCACGTAAAAATTTTTGCCTTCGAGCCCTAAATTTGGTACCACGTAAGCGCCATAGAAGTAAGAATAAGCGTCTAATAGAGAGACGTATCGAGTTGCCACAATTTACTTCTAGGTCGTTTACGTGGTACCAAATTTAACGATCGACTGCAAGCGAGCTAAACGGGAAATTATTAGCTATCAGACGCAATTTTACTACGGCTGCAATTATCTTTTTTTTTTTGAGCAGGAACAATTGCTGTCAAGTCGATAGGCTATCTCGAGCCTGCATTATCAGGACCCCGATTCTCGAGTACTCGACATTTCACTCTCAATACACATTGGTATATCTATCCCTTTCACACTTATAAGTGACCAAATTTATATGGGTCCACTCCGGCAGTACTGATTCACTTAGGTACAAAAACAATTATGCGAATCGAATCGAAATCAAGTCTCAGAATAATGGATTCCACAATTAATCATAAAGGACTATTTTACATGATTAATGGTTTATATAATAGACACACCAATCATCTAATTCCAAACTAGGCAAAACTTGTATAATGGATACTTGATAACGGATAAATATTTATATATATAGACATTCATTAGTCGGGAATAAATGTTAGTATTCATCACAAACATTTAGCCCTCGCGGTATTCGAAACCGCAACCGTCGGTTTCGCAGACAGTGGTCTCGATTCGGATGTACAACGAACTAAACTAAATTTAAATTATATGTATCCTTTTCTAACCACTGATACATGAAAAGGACGACATATAATTAAGTCCTGTCAAATTAAGTAAAAGGATCAAAACAAGCACTTCTTTATCAATATTAGGTGTACACCTAGCGACGTCACGATTAAAATACTATGGAGCGACTTGTTTTGACATCTCTTAACTTAATTTGACAGGACTTAATTTATAGTCGTCCCTTTCATGTTAATAGTGTTAGAAAAGGATGTATCTGCTTTAAATTTAGTTAGTTCGTTGTACATCCGAATCGAGACCAGTGTCACTATCCACTACACTAATCGGTCGTCTGTATGCGCCGGTCCTATGACTCAAAAATCTTGTTGTTGTTGTCATACTTACATCTTCACTGAGAAGTTCTTGAAACAGCTTGATAGGCATTCCCAGCAGGTCTACGTGCTCCATAGATCGCGCCGTTACGCGAGAGGGCCGCGCAATTTTGCCTTCAAGTTGACCGAAAATTCCACCCTTTATAATAAAATTAATAGGAGTATAATGTACAAATTAATAGGAATTCTTTTTATTCTGAATATTAAAATGAGTTCAGCTGAATATTTCCGTCAAAATATTTTGGTATAATCAAGTTACCACAAATGAAATTACATAATATATATTATAACGTCACGACCTTTATCCGATATAGGGAGGCCTTTATCCAAAATAGATTCGAATTTTCAAAAAACGCCTATTGCATTTTATGATCATTTTCAAGTTTTGAAAATATAATTAATCGTGTTAACTGCTCTATCAACCCGTCGCTTGATAAATCCGAACTGGTAGATTAACTTACATACAATAGGTACATAACGTCACGACCTTTATCCAATAGAGTGGTCAAAGATATCCCATACATTAGCATCTGCCTATTCCAAAATGCTTTAAAAAATATCCACGGTTTGCCTTTCGGTGAGCCCATCCCCGTTTAAAGGTGCAAATCTATAGATTTTTATTGGTAGAAAATCCCAAGGTCCCGTTTAACAACACCCACGGGGATAGACAGGTTTGTTCTATTCTTTATACGTGCCAAAACCATAGCGCATAGAAATAAAATTAGACCATATAAAAATTACTTTATAATTATTTAGAACAAATGGAGGAGATCAAGTTATATACCGTTTTGTCATTGTGGACAGTTTGTCAAGAGACGAGTAATACGAGTATAGAGCTCTGAAAGGTCAGTGCCGCATCCGCTCCTCTGATTTTGTAACGTTCGTTGATGATATACTGATCAGTTCTGACCTATCAGCTAGTTTGCCTGTTTAGTACTGCATCATTATACGAGGGATGGCCTATATCCATATGTAACACATATCTATATGTTTACGGGCTGAGATGATGATGATGAATATAAAAATTTGTACGTTTGCTTTATCCACTACTGGGCATAATATCATGCCACGATTTGCATCGCTTTCAAAGGGGCGATGTGCCATATTTTCCAAACTGTCGGCTATTGAGTGCCTTGCAAGCTCCTGGCCGTCCCCGGCTCGGTGTTCCATCACGCGTGTTCTATAGTGCCTAGGTTAGTTGTAAGAGCAGCGTGCTTCTGTATCGTCCAGAAGGGCTAGCATGCCCCACAGTCTTTCTATAATGACTAAAAGCTTTGAGTCTCTTTTACTCGCATAAAGCATGAACTTCGCAGCGTGCTTCTATCTCGTGTCGTCGTAGAGAAACTGCGGGTAATGGTTGGTCTTCCGGAGCAAGCGAATAGATAACACGCTGTTATAACGATTGTCGTATGTATACATCTCACAAGGCTAGAAAATTGAACGCCAGTTACGTTAGTACTATATTAATTCTGTGCGTCAGTCGAGGCCAGCAACCGACAGTAGGCTGACTGGAAATCCCGCTAACGGGAAAGGTGCGCCGTCAATCAAAGCTATACGCTTGTTTTCCTGTCTTGACGGGTCATGAGCCCAGAAGGTTTGAATGGTAATGGAACTTTACGTTGCTGGTATCTGCTTCATGATCAATTAATCGTCTTTAACAAATCCTACATGAAGAAACAAGTTGCTATATATATTGAGCACATACTTAGTTGACAATATGCTTGAATATGCCTTACCTTAGAAATGATAGCGAGTTTCTTATCTTTACGGGTGATGACTACCTTACCACGATGCACCACATAAACATTATGACTAAGATCCATTTCCCTCACGATGTCCTCTTCAGGCATGATGTAATGCTGGGCGACAATATTGCACATTTTCCGCACCAAAAAATCGCCTCCCATGAGCTCAGTGTCAAGAGCTTGTAAGGTTCTACAGAAAATTTTAATAATTTACTACATTATGAGAGATACCTATCTAGTATTCTCAGATTGTGACACATTCAAGGTCAAGTGGCGCACATTTTCAATTTAAATTTTATACAACTTATCTAATATCCAATTAATTTTTCAATATATATTAATATATAGAAATTGCTCGTAATAGGAAAACATTAGATTCAAAGTGAGATAGAAAAAAATATGATTGGTGGCCATGTGGTTTCCGGCATAGCAAAATAGAACCAAGCCGTTTCCTCCCGTACAAGGCGACTAAGGGAACGGAGGAGGAGTAGGTACGTTTAGGTTTGCATATTTGTATTAATTTTTGATGTGATTTACTGTTTTATAAGTCTAATTTCCGAAACCAGCTAATACAAAGAAAATGGGTGCTTACTTCTTGTAAAAGTAATAATTTAAATCTTGCCTAAATATGGCACCGATTCGCTCGCTCATTATCTGTTCGATGCGGACTCCTTTTGTACTGAAAAAATAACATCAAAAAGTGAAATTGCTGACACATTTATAAATACTATTGTAAATTACTATTGTATATAAGTAAATATGGAACGTACCGTATCCACCAATATTGAAAATGAGAATTCATTCGATCAATAATTGATTTTTCCACTCGTTCATCCTTCAAGAATGAACATAATTGTGACACTCCCTGTTCAAAGGTAGTGCTACCCCGATTCCGTAATATCAATATAGCAGTCGAGTAGCAGTTTACATACCTGCCAAATGAATTGTTTTCTTTTAATTGTTCCAGAAAGTTATTAAAAATTATACTAGCAAACCAACTTACCAATAAAAGCACCCGACAATTATAAACATGACGGAAAACTTAAATTTTTGATCCTCTGTAAATAAAATTATTCTTTTATTTACAAAGGGTTAGCGCTATACCACAATTACACCTAATGTTAAGATGAGACATGGACGAGGCCGAAGGTGGAACCGCGTTCACCACAACTTATTTGGGACACAGCATTACTGCTTAATTGGTTAGATACTCGTAAGATAGTGATAGCTGACCTGGCGGATAACAAAATTAACCCGACAAACGTTGCAGAGTGTATGTATAGGATATACCTATTACGAAAAAAATTAAAAATAAAACATTAAAGTTTACAGATTTTATTCAAGAAATAAAATTTAGAAATGTAAATTTTGTGAGTTGGACATTAATGGTCGCGCGCTCTAAGTGCTTTGCCACAACACACAAACACGTGCTACCGCGGCACTGAAGACGCTGAAAGGTCACACAAGCCGCTCGCCGCCGGCGCTAACCCCGGCGCCGCGACTTGCTGCGATTGGTTGCACCCTGTGCCCCGCCACCCCCTTTGGGGCTTCCACATGAACGTTTCCTTTTTTGTCTCATTAATAAAATAATGTTACAATCGAAATGAAGTAAGTCTGTAAATTTGTATTTTCTTTTGTACTTACATTTAATTTTATTGCTCGGAAACAAAATTTTTAAGGCTAGTTTTTTTAGGGTAGCAATAAAACGAGTGACTGTAAATTACATTTTGAAGTTTCAAAATTAATTAATTTAGGTTATAAGTAGTATTACTAAGTGAGCGACTGACTCCGAGTGACGAGAAATCAACAGAACAGCAACTTACAAACATTAATTTGAGTTACTTAAAAAAACAAAATGAGAAGCTTCATAATATTGGAGCGACCTAGGTAATATTTGTTTGAGTGTCGACGTTACGTCCTGTATTTTTTTCAATATTTGGCAAATGTAATTCTTACATGTCAACCTAACACGAAGGGTATGGCGGGCGATCCGGGCTCGCTCTACTCGCCCGGCTCGCTTCCGCCATACCCTTCGAACCTAACCTATCCATGTCGGGGTGCCAAGAACTCCCGTGCTCGCTTCGCTCGCACTAGTCCGGCTCGCTTGCGCCATACCCTTCGAACCTAACCTAACCGTGCAGTTATGCTTTAGTTGCCCTCTTTGTATATCCAGTCGCTCACTTAGTAATGTAGTCACTCACTTAGTAATGAGTCACTGAAATAAAATTTTAATATCTGAAATGGATTAATCACAACCCACTTTTTGTAAGCTCGTTCTGGATTTTATTATTAATCAATATTCGTCGTTAGTTAAGTTAATTATTCGCTTACTCAAATACATACCGCTCAAGTTATTAAAACAGTATGTCATCATCAGTCGCAAAGTTTTTTTTATTCGCTTGTTTTATAATTCCTCGTTTTTTTAATGAATATGTTATTTTATTGTCATGTACGTGCAATTGCCATAGTTTGCTGGGTTGATTTTGTTAGACCTTATATATACTATCAAACCGAGTATTAAATATTATTTATATTGACGACTAATTAGGTTCGAATGTTGTGTGATAAATATGTGAAAAAATATTTATATTTATACAGTGAATCCGTCATATGAGAGTGAATGAAGCATAAGAGGTGTATCAGGATCGCACCAAGTGGAAGTCTGTGATATGGATGAAATTTGGTATATAAGTAGAATAATATAACCTGGATTAAGACAAGACATTTTTATTCCGATAAAATGAGTATTTCCTGCGGGATAAACAAATTTCCGCGATAAAGTTATTCTACGTAGGCGAAGCCGCGGGCGGAAAGCTAGCCTATAATAATAAAAATAACTACAACTCACCAACCAAATTCCGGAATAACAAACTTCTGCTTGTAACAGCTACATGGGATAGTAGCAAGCTTACAGCGACTACCTGTAATTAAACATAAAAACCTTCCATTCCATACTTTCTAACCAGACTAACTGATCTCTAAATAAATATTTCGATCAGGCTTCTCTACTTGAAACTGCTAAATCATCTAGGTACTGTTCTGCAGTGGCGTGCAGGGTTTCAGATAGAGCAAGCTGGAGAAATGTTGGATGAATGATTTGTAGTTTCTACGCAGTTAATGAAGTACATCATGTTACCTCGTTTCTGTTGACTCTGGAGGATCACATGCAATTTATAAAGTTTGAAGTTGATGTTTTTTTTTATGCACAACGGGTTGGTACCTGACCTCAATCACACCTGATGTTAAGTGAAGATGAGGTCGAAGGTAGAAGCGTACTGACCCGGAAATCCCAACACATTTGGGGGACTGGCTATCTTATCTCTGACAACCGGAACACAACAATGCTATTAACATTGCTGCTTGGCGGCAGATTTAGATAAGACGGTGGTAGCTAGCCAGGCGGACATTTAAAATGCCCTACCTCTAACCATACCGAGCACTAAACATGTATCTCGCTGGGGATCGAACCCGCGACCTCCGAATCGTAAACCCAATGTTGTTTACATTGAGCCACGGAGGCATTTGCGTTTGTTACATTAGTAGGAAGTACAATTGTCTGCGTTAAAAACCTTTGGCGCAGCAGTGTATTTATTAGGCTCTTATTAGTCGGCGGCGGCAACCGTCTCGACAGACTCGCTTGAAGCAGTAGCCTAATTTACTAGTCTATACATTTACAGTCTCACTATATCTTCTTATATCAAGCTTATGAGACACCTCGATTAACCACCCTTCATAACTGGTATAATTATTATTATTCTGCTCATTATTGTACCTCACGTGGCGTCCGTGCGTCACTGGCCATTTGGGGGCACAGAAAACCAGCGCTGATTCGTCGCAGCATAAGCTGAGTGCTAACCCATTTATGCACGCCGCAACACGTGACAGCATTGTCGAGATCTTCTTCATAATTGTATTTCTATTTTAGCTATAATTTACTACTTCTTTGTTTTTGTATCGTGTTGTGGCATTCATAATAAACTATTCTTATTCTTATTCTAATTAGACAAACAATTTGTCTGTGGGTCGAGTCTCACAAACAGTTATGTTATCTAGTTACAATTTGGACGTATGTCGTGGTATGCATTGAATAAGCATTTACAGGTTATCATGATAACCTTAATTTTTTTACTACATAGTTTGGCGCATCTGGCTTTTCAGGGTTCTT
The DNA here is from genome assembly GCA_949316235.1 of Oegoconia quadripuncta. Lineage (NCBI taxonomy): Eukaryota > Metazoa > Arthropoda > Insecta > Lepidoptera > Autostichidae > Oegoconia > Oegoconia quadripuncta. Next base: position 15,503,997 of record OX438755.1, on the reverse strand, counting down.
TTCTAATATGGACAGGCAAGATATATGTATATTATGTACTTACTTTTTGAAGTTCGAATAGTGTTACATTTTCATTAATATCATACTGGACGTCAACCCAGCAGTTCACCTTGCGTTTCATGCCTAAAAGATGGTCGTGTACATCCCAGTCGAATTGGATGCACGCATTTATTAAATAACTGCTGGTACCGAACAACAATAGCATGACGACAATCTGCCATTTTAGAACCTTACAACAATAAGAATGAGAATAAGACAACTGTATTTGATTCTTTTAGCGACCCATATACATTAAAATTAATTGATCGGGTTATACAACCCGAAGTACATACGTACTACATAACACAACATAAAAATATGGAAACATCAATCTAAAAGTATTCAGTAGCTAGATTTCGGTGGCGCAAAATGATATCACATCGATAGACATTGGTACGTCTATCTCTTTCACACTTACATGCGAGTGCAAAAGGGACAGACCTATTGATATGTATCGACAGTGAAATGTCGAATGCGCGAGAGTCGGGGTCCAGGACCCCAATTCTCGCGCATTCGACATTTCTCTGTCGATAGACATCCATAGATCTGTCGCTTTTGCACATGCATGTAAGTGTGAAAGAGATAGACATACCAATGTCTATCGGCAGTGATATGTCGAACGCGCGAGAATCGGGGCCCTGGTCCCCATCTCAGCATTTGTTGTAGTCGAGAGGACTAATAATTAACAAATATGATAATAAGTCATGGGAATAATATAAATTGCCCACATAGTACTATGTTTCTTTTTTTTTCGGAGTTAAGGCGGATTGTGTAATATTTGTGGTGTAGAATTCTTTGATTGCGTTGATTTCAAATATTGATTGGTTTATTACAGCTTTGATATTAATTTAAATTAACATCTCGTTCTTAAATAGGTCTCGACAGTCATAGAGACATACAAACAACGAAGTGACCATAATAGCTCCGTTTTTTTCTTTGTTAGTCATGGAATTTTAAACATTTTATTTAAATCTGTAAATAGTTACCTTCATCAATGCAGCGCCAGCCATTGGCTTGTCACATATATAATCGAAGTATCCAGTCATCATGTACAGGTGGGAGTACTTACACAATATTCTACTTAACATTACACTATTCTGGTCAACTAGATGATTTGACAATTCCATTAAAACATCAACCATTGGAAATATACCAATCACATCGGCTACAAACGACCGACTCAAATAGTGCAACAATGATTTTCGAAAATTTGATATTATCAAGCCTCGTTCATCGTAATATGGCATCTGTAAGGATATTAAATTTATTATGGTGATTTCAGTATTTATGGCATGACAATAAATAAATATTCCGTACACTTACACCAATCACTTCGTCCGAAACTAAGCAAAGCTTGTGCTATGGATACTAGATAATGGATAAACATACAAAAATATTTATATACATAAAACATCCATGATTCGGGAATAAATATTCGTATTCATAATTGCTGTTTGGCGGCAGACTTAAATAATATGATGGTGGCAGCTAGCCAGGCGGACATTTAAAATGGCCTAACAGCAACCAATCCGAGGTTAAAATATTAAAACATTCTCTACATACATATAGGTCGGACTCAACACCTGACTGCGGGGAACATTATATTTATTATACAATAACCGATGTGTAACAGTTTTCCAATGGTCAGCGACCAAAAATTTTTTCAAACAATATAAATAATTTTTTATTTTCATCACAATGCCAACCCTAACTCACCGCACATGATATGCAGTTTGTTCACACACTGTGCGTGCCTCTTTTGTCAATATAAAAACTAATCCTTCGTGGCATTAATATGAAAAACAAGTCGAGTTTTAGGAGTAATACTAAAATATAATTGACCTGATCACTTGAAAACGATGAAAAATATTGACATCGTTTCTTGATACCATTTTTAGATCAAAGGCAAAGGAATATGATTTTTTAGGGATCATCGTTGAGAGGGGAGGGTCGTTGAAGTGCACCAGAATAAAATAAATACCACAAATCGTTGCTGAACTGCTCAAAATCGGGCCCGAGACTGCTTTGAGTACTTTTCGCTATACGTCATAGTTTTGCAATTGGCCATTCACATCCACTTGAAAAAGTCAACTGTATATAGGTTTTGGTTTAAGAATCTTTATGTCTTTATTGCATTACACTAGACACTTAAACTTTTACACCTTGCTTGCCTGTATACACCTTGCTCGCCTGTATAAGTTGATATACTGGTTTCGACAGAAACTGGTGGACGACCTGTTCGGTGTAGTGGTTAGAAACTCTGACTGCTACATCAAAAGGTAGCGGTTGGTATCCCGCTAGGGGCATATGTTTGTATGATGAATACAGACATCTGTTCCCGAGTATGGATGTTTATCATTTATATATGTATTTATTCACAAAAAATGTATTTGTGTAGTTTATCAACCATCTGGTATCTATAATACAAGCCTAGTTTATTTATTTATTTATGTAGCGGCAAGCGACTGCTGAGACATGCAGTTTAGCCCTCGCGTGGGCGCGCATGTGAAGCGCTAGCCAGTCGTTCCCCGTTACGCGTCCCGTCCGGTCTCCTACATTTTTCTACGTATATAATCAATGTAATTTTATGCCTCAGTTTTGTGTACACCATTAATGTGACAAACTAATACATAACTCAATGAAGATGGCAACTAATAGTAACATACATCGAAAATTTATTTGTATAGGTACAAAAATTTAATAAGGTACTTCTCAATGATACCGCTTTTATCTGAAGGCTATTATTACCCCACGCTCTCTAATACTATTCCTAAACCTAAGAAAACAATTAAATTCTATTTGTGCTCATCTGTTGAGGTCACAGCAAATTATTTCTGTATTTTGTTTTAACAAACCCTTTGATTAAACAAGTCATAGTTACCATCATCTTCACTGTAATATCAACTAAAGTAACACCGTCGCAGAATCCAGATACCATTGATAAAACCCATTTAACTTGAGCTCCACTTCCACCTACAGTCATACAAATAATGTTAGTCAAATATCAAGTCATAACGATTTCATGAAATTGAAATCCTAATGCAAAACAAATTATTTTAAAATTTTATTCTAAACCGAAAAAAGTAGCCAGGAAATTTAAATTCCCCAACGCAAATAAAAAGAAGCTTAAAAATTACGTACTTGGGTTCATACATCCATTAAACCTGATGTTTTTTGGGAAATTCTCAGAAGAATAAAGACTGGAGACTTACTCGCGAATTATTACTGATTAAACATTCGATACCGAATCGAGTGTCGACTGTCGATCCATTTAGAACATGAGGGGTGGAGGCATTGGTCTGAGAGACAATTTCAGTATAATTAATTCTCCTGATGACTAACAACCCTAGATCAGTTCTAAGATTCACAAATAATATTCGACAAAGTAGAAATGAGCGGAGAGAATATGTGTAACAAAAACTAATAACTGATGATAAGAAACGAGGATTACGTTGCTTTTACTTAGTTTTAGTGTAGATTAATCAATTGGGTAGTTTATTTTTTTTAGAGACTGGATTGCAACAAAGCGCTTCCTAATTTCAAATGCCAATTTCATAAATCTTCGCTCTACTCTATTTCACACACATCTCTTAGCCGTGGTGGAAACACTTTACCATCTACGCCGCGAGCCTCTTCTTCGCTCTGCACATCACTGTTTTGGTGGATGATAGCCCTCTTCGGTGTGTCATAGTCCCTCATGCCCTCTAATCCCCACACACATCAACAGCTTATAAATGTATGTTATTGGACGTAAGCTTCTCCCTTAACGCGATTTATTTTTATTATAACAGATTAATAAGGAGCAACAGATGCTGATGTACCTATATTCAAGCTGGTGTATTGGTAAAGAAAAGGATAAAATCACAATTTTGGTATAGTGGTCCTCATGGTTTCAGAGTTTGTTCTCTTTAAACTACTTGTCAAGTCTATTTTTAAATTTTTCACAGAGCGAGCATCAACAACCTTTACATCTCTTTCCATGGAAAACTTGTCCTAATCGCCACACTGGGCCGATGGGTTAAAGCCAATAACGCCGATGTCTATTATCCTTTAAGACTTCTTTTACTAAACTACACCCACAGGTGGAGACGTGTTGGTCCTATTGCACTCTGCCGAGAACCACACGGCTGATGTCATCACCCCACACATTCAGGCAGAAATTAATAAAACATCACATGGCTTCTTGCAGCCATTATCCTCCGAGAATTACAAGCAATTGAGAGGTGACAACACTCACCCGTATTCGTTACCGCAAGAATCGATATAATCACAATTATCATCCGAAATAACAGCCAGTATTGTATAAATCTATAAGAGAGAGATAAATTATGAGTAATTATTTCCCGCTTCTCATAAAGCCTAACATTCCTCTATATCCTCCCTTTCTTATTGCCACTACACAAATAAATATTCTATTCCCTAAAGCATGTAAATGAAGAGCACCGCGCAGTTGTGCAGATGTTAAATACAGTGAATTATTATTATTTTTTTTTTACTGTTGCCTAAAAGTAAGTACCAGTAAGTAAAACACTCAAGTTAATAGATTTTATTCAAAAAATAAAATTTAGAAATGTAAATTTTGTGAGTTGGACCTTAATGGCCGCGCGCTCTAAGTACTTTGCCACATCACACAAACACGTGCCGCGGTATCTTTGAAGACGCCGAAAGGTGACCACTCGCCGCTCGACGCCGGCGGCGCTTGCCCCGGCGCCGCGCCGCCGCCGCGTCTTGATCTGATTAGTTGCGCCCTGTGCCCCGCCACCCTTTTTGGCGTCTTCCATATGAACGTTGGCTTTTTTTCTCATTGATAAAATAAAGTACAATCGAAATGAAGTCAGTCTGTTAATTTGTATGTTCATTTACACTTATATTTAATTTTTTTACGCGGTAACAAAATATTTAAGGCTATTTTTTTTATGAATATATTATTTTATTGTCATGTACGTGCAAATGCCAAAGTGTGTCGGGTTAATTTTGTTAGACCCTATATAGCGTGACCATGAGCTTTCTTATGAGGTTAATAATGAGAGACCATGTTTCAGAGCCATAAGTCATGACAACGTAGGTGCATATAAGTAATGCCGTGGCAATGAGTAGGGCACGTAGAAGCTGGCCGATCTAGCATTAAGATTCTGAAATCGAGACCACACACCGGTAAGCGCAGCATAAGGCTGAACGTCCTTCGAAGGTAGACGAGCGAATGAAGGTCGCGGAAAGTCTCTGGATGAAATTTTTAATTAAGTCATATAATTAATCAATTGGTTACATCGAGGGCGGAAAGCAGAGAGACGTGGTCACTACTCCACCGACTCTAGCTCTTAAATTTAAGAAGAAGAAGATGTAATTAATTAACATTATGCTTACTTAGATTCGGGACCATCCAGTAACTCTTTGTAGGATGGTTGTATATGTTCAAGCATTTCACGTTCCTGCTGTCCTCCAATTGCAGATACAGATTTCCTAGGGTGAAATATTTTATCACGTAATCTCTTTTGATACTGTAACGATATTCAAACTTTAATTATCATCATCAACAGTCTTACACGTAATCAGAGCCTCCTATCACTGGAAAAGGGTATTGGCATCATGCCCAGCAGATTGGTGGATTTGCGCCAGATTAGTTGCCATCTGACAGTGTTTTAAGCCGTACCTGTTGGCTACCGATTTGGCTTAATGACTGCCTTCAATGGCTTGCCTACCAAAGCACGGAAACACCCCATTGTAGTGAACGGCTACGATTTATGCTGAATTGGAGACCTTTTGGACTGTCGGGTTTTTTTTTTGATTTTTAAATAGGTACTTAAATAATTATTAATATCTATGTATATATAAATACATACATATCTTTGCACAAACACACAGCACCATCTACGTCCACAGTAAGCATCTAGGCTTCTGTTATGGATCCCAGATGATTGATAAACTACACAAATACTTTTTTTTTGTAAATAAATACATATATAAATGAAAAACATCCATAACACTGGTAGACATGTCCTTATTCATCATACAAACATATTCCCCTAGCGGGATTCGAACCCGCGACCTTTTAGTACAGCAGCAGAGTTTCTAACCATTACACCAAACATGGATGTATGACGTGCAACTTTGGGGAAGCTCCAGCAATTCCAATAGTGCAATTTTGCAGAGGATGCAAAAGGAGGACCTTTATTTAAAATGAGGACAAATACCGAAATCCACGAGAATTTACATATGAGCACTGTGAAGGAGGAAGTCAATAAAAAAAAATCCAAAATTCATCCTATTTGGACGTATTATTATATTTTTTAATTATTTTATTTCTCAAGCAAATTCACAAGTATTTCATAGTATAATTTATTTACTAAATTGTGTCGAAACAACAATACGCCGAAAACGGAATACGTCCAAACAAGAATGTGCCGAAATAAGAATATGTCTAATCAGGAATACGACGAAAATTACTTATAGTGAATGGAAAAACTGTTATAAATTAATGCAACCCTAGTTATTAAATATTTTTTTAGGATTCTGACGTCACGTGATACGCAAATGAACCTATGAATACAATTTATATCCCAAAAACTGTGCCTAAAATAATACCTCCAAGATATGTAAAGCCTGTGTTATATTAATTGCCATTATGATGCTATCGGTGTAAGGTGCCGCGCAGTTGACTCCTTTAAAATCTAAGTTGCCCTACTTATATGTAATTTAATATTTTGCACATATAAAACAATAATTAACTAAAAATCTTACGTCTTTGTGTTTCCTTAAACTTTTGCGTAGTAACTCTTCGAAGACTTCGGTGAACTCATTAATACAGGTTTCAAGATATGACCACTCGTCATGATAGCGTTGAATTATAGCAAAGAAGTCTTTTATTTGTAAACATAATATCTAAAAACATATTGAAAAAATTTATATGGAGAACAAAATATAAAAATTACTTCAGCATCTTTGCACACTACTGGCGCTATATATGTGACGGTCAGTATTATCCGCTGGGGTTCGGGAGAATTCTCTCACCACGATTTATCTAATTTATTCAAGCCGGTAATTTTGGGATATAAACGTCCAATGTGCAATCTGGTGGTGAAGAGAGCAACTCCCGCAGGACGTCCATGCTTGACCGTACGAATTTGATGTTAAAAGCAGTCTTCGATGTGTCAAATTCACTGCCACCAAAACACGAGAGCGTCTGTTCACCAGCAAACGAAGTTCATTCAACCTGACTCCGATCTATTTCAATCTCATGGGTTTGAAATTAAATTAATACTAGGTGAATGCTCAAATTGCAACTAAGAAGCTTGACATTCTCTTTAAAGTCAGGCGATATTTCACGCCATTGCACACACCGAACATTCACACTAGGCGATTTAGCTGCTCTTTCATAATGCGAACAGCCATGGAACTATTTCTTCTTCTTCAAATCTCCAAGACTATGGTGAATAGATATTTACTGAGACCGCATGTTACATCTTCGAATTTTGCCCTTTATGTCTAATTCCTCTATGTCGAGTGGTCAGAAATAATACGCGAACTAGCTAAAAATTTGGACGTCTATACACATACCCCTCCGGCCACGGATGACATAGCTTGGTCGTTATAATATTTCCTACCGCAACTCAACTCCTTCAATTAGCACTCAACAGTCGTAGAACAAAAATTATTATTAGCAATAGCAAAAAGAGAAAACGACTTAAGTAGGCCAAAATAATAGATTAGCTGACTATACGAGAGATAATGATAGCAGTACTGTATCAACCAGTATACAGCACCAGTAGAGTTGCCTTTAAAAATTAAACTTGCCTCACAATCGGTCGCAGCAGTATAGGTCCTAAGGGCTGGCGTACCAAGGAATACGGAGCTCACAGATAATATATCACTATGTTTAATATAATCTTTCACAAGTTCGCCTGAATCATTATGGTATTCGCATTTAACTTGACCCTGTTATTTAAAAAATATGTACATATAATGATCATTCGACGGTTGTAAGTATTTAGGTCATACTTTAGTTAAGCATTCGCGATATACACCATAGATTTACCGAATAAATACACTCGTAACTATCGTGAGACTGTCCTTCTTAGAGCAGTGACGTGTCCTCCATACAGGCAGAAAACTCGGACAAGTCCTTATTAAATGTGTCCTCATAAAAATGGGGCTCAATCAAAGACCGGAACTTATTTATGAGAATTAAAATTACGAGTTCGTTTAAATTTTCGGGCGTCGAGGCCGGTCGAAACAAGTGATCGCTGCCGTGTCAACGCGCGACACATGAGAGCTGAGACTTAGTCAACTCACACCCATTGACTTGCAACCGGGCTTCGTATTTCTCTTTCTAACCTATGAAAAACTACCAAAAGAAATATAAGTGTTGTATATTTAAATAGCGATTTATTTCGTGAGTCGAAGCCGTGAATGCGTATGAAGTCATATACAAATTCAGCAAACATGCTTGCGCTATTGATAGTAGCGCTTTCAACCAACTGGTTTGTGACTACCAATTGGTGTAGTAGTGGATGGTGACCCTGTCAGCGTAACCAACGGTTGCGGGTACGAATCCCGCGAGGGGAAAATGTTTGTGTGATGAATACGAGCTAGATATTGGTGTAAGTGTCCGAAATATTTATTTGTTTATTTAAGGCTATCAGTATAAACCGAAGTTGTTGAAACTGAAAGGCCCGCCTTTTAATTTCAATAGCAAATCGATCCAGCCGTTTAGGCGTGAATAGGTAACAAACACATACATGCACACACACAAACTTTCGCATTTATAATATTAGTTGGGATTGAGATTTGTTGGCTGTGAATCAACGCAAAATTAAAGCACTATTCACCTTATAAAAAACATTATCTTTTCTGTTAAATTTAAAAAGCAATTATGTATCATCATCAGCAAACCGGTATTCGGATCACAGCTGGGTGACCATTTACGTAAACTAGAAACAGAATAGGGGCCAAAATTGAACCATGTAGCATGTATAAACTTAACAGAGAACCGTGATCCGATTTCGATTTAATCGTAATAAGACATTTTGTAATTGTTTTAATTTCAATAACAATGTTTTGTTTTCGACGCATATTTCGCAGATTAAATTGGAAAGAAAATTTAAAAGGTTTAGGAGTTTCATTTGCATTTGGTAACATGATTTTTATTTATTTCCTTTTATTTAATTAAAACATTACCCATTCAATTTAAGGGTAACCATTGTCAGTAACATAATAAGAATCTTCAATTGGCATAAGTTTGGTATTAGTTTTCTGCATAAGAACTTGTAATAATGCTGTTGATTCTATGTAAATAAATAAAATAAAATAAAATTTCACTACGTGCCTACTTTGCGGGAAAAACACTGCTCCTATGAAATTACCTACGTAGTGTATCCTTGCTGTCCCCTGATATATTCCTATCACTTTACTAATTTTCAAATAATTTCTAATAAACTTATTTTTAATATTTTACTTTGTAATCACAAAATCCATCCATTATAACAATGAATAATGAATTACATTGGTTAAAGTACTGTATGGTTGTTTAAGTGTTTTAAAATTTCTGTATGGCTGTGGATTAAATGATTATTATTATTATTATAACATTTAGGTAAGTATCTTTTATTTAAATCACCTACTGTCAGTAATACCATAGAGGAATAACACTGTAATACCATTTAGTAGATAGATCATTTTTAATTAAATAATTTCAGGTAAGGTTGATCTGTGCACGTGCTCTTGAGTGTATTAGACTGAGAGGGTGTGTGCATATGTGTGCGTGTGTAATATAATATTGGCGTACTAATCTACGTTACACAGTGATAGTGATTTATTGAACAATTGTAACAGAGAGGAAGCCAACGCAGCAATTGCAGAGTTTATCTACGACATTTATATTATGAGCACGCACAGTGCTAATATTACAGACTGGCTACCTAGACTATTTATATAGACACTTTCACGGACAGTGAACTAGACACAATAGATGTTTTTTTTATTTTTTTTATTAGAAACTGGTTTCGCGTTTGACTACAATTTCACCTGATGGAAAGTGACGATGTAGCCGAAGATGTATCACGCGCACCCGCAATAAATGCCTATTCACTCTAGACTTGAAGATCCCAAGGTGGTAAGTGTCGGGAAAAACCGACGCGGGCAGTGAGTTCCATACCTTAGCAATCCGCATTATAAATGATGAAGCAAAGCGCTTAGTGCGGATGTTCGGTATATTGACAACATATGGATGGAAACCCTCCCCGCGCCTGGTTGTCCGAAGATGGAAAGGAGACGGTGGAATAAGATCGTGCAATTCCATCGCACACTCACCGAAATGTATCCTGTAAAACACTGAAAGGCATGCGACTCTACGGCGGTGTTCAAGGCTTTGCAATTTGCCGGTAACCGTTGAGTCATCGCCTATGAGTCTTATGGCGCGTCGTTCCACAGAATCAGAAAAGAAATCAGAAACAGAAAAGTTTTATTGTTATTACGTCTATAGGCGTTCAGTGTCCGCAAAAGTGTTAATAGAAAAGCTGTAAATAATGGAAAAATTAGCTTGCTGTGAGTAATTATAAATCCAACTGTATTTTTAAATGTAAAATTTACTTACATTCAATATCCAAGTCACCTTTTTGCAATGCACGCCGAAAACTATCAACGTTGAAGACCGTGGCACAATTAGAAACTTCGCTTTATTCGCTAGGTCCCTTATAAGTGCTGGATTCGCTCCAGCGAACACTCCGGACGTTCCTATTATTCTCTCAGCAATTTCACCATGAGATTTCCAGTATATATCGTATGGCTCGCCTTTCAAAATATTTGGGTACAAAACGTCCATACCATAAAAATACTTCCATTGGCATATTAAATATTTTTTCAGCCTCTTCAAGAGATCAGGATGTATTTTGTGACTAAGGTAATGCTTCTGGAGATGAGAGACGAGATAATTGTAGTTAAACATGTTTCTATATCTTAGATATAAAGCAGCAATAACTCTGCATCTCGAAATTATTATTACAATGTACCATAGTAGGTATACAGCGAGGGCAATAGTCAAGTCAAATACCCAGATGGGATCATTTTCAAATATCAAATTTTCGTACACGAAGCCCCATATAATAGACATGGGCCCTCTACTATGATAACAAGTTACATCTATGTAGTTTGCAGGACAAACAAATTCACCATACAAGTATTTAGTAGTCATGTCAGGCACTGCTCTGTTAATATTATACAAAAGGAAGCCACCAACATACACACAAAAATATTGTACAATAACTATTGAAAGCATTACGCTGTTGAAAGGATCCCTGTTGTTCATTGTATTAGAAAATACACTTTCAAAAATTTTATATGACTTGATTAGTCTGTTGAATTTACAAGTCTGGTATAATTGTGGTAGCCCACTAAGGACAATAAAATTTTCCAACCAAGGTGTAGCGAGCACATCCAACAGAAAGTATTTAGTTTTACACCTGTCCAATAATACCGTAATAAATTTTAAATCGATATTTCGACTTTTTGTGGTTGTTATCAGAGATACCAATAGATCTATTGTATATAAGAAATCCACACAGAATTGAAAAAATATGAACCAAATTCGAGGATGGCGTCGGTTAAGGTTCGGTGGATATATTACTAAAACACAGTATGCTTCTACTAGAATAAGTCGATTCCAAATTTTAGTAAAAGACGAGTGCGGTGATAATATCCAAGGAAATGATAATTTTGAAAATATTGAGTTTCTTTGTAGTTGTACCTTATTACACAATACTAATTGTCCAATGAATTTAGCGCAATGATACGGCGCTGTCTCTGGTGGTAGTTCACATTTAACAATATCTTTTTGGTTTGATTTCTGCCACCTGGACATAGTCTCATATATTTCCCACCATCGTTTCTTGACCCATGCAATGCCTTCGTCTTCTGATCTGTCAGAGCCTTTTAAACTTTGCTTGCATTCGAATAAGGTTCGCGCATGTGTGACCCTCTGTTTTACTAGATCCATAATATTACGACGATCTCCAGGAAACTTGTGTAAGGATTGCAATATGTCTGCACGAGATATTACCAGAATTTCGCAGTAAGTGAGACAACGCACTATAGTTTTTCTATGCAATGGTGGTATATAAAAACTGATGTCGCCAAAAATAGTGCCGCTCGTCACAGATAGGACTGGTGACATGCTGTCTTCTGAGGAAATAATTTGTACTATGCCAGACCTTAAATAATATAAGTTTGTAAAACAATGCGGGCCTGAGAAGAATTTCTCGTTAGGAAATTTAAAATCCGGTCGAACCCTCTCGCACAGGAATCGCTTGTAAGATACAGATGTATTTCTTAAAGTGGGGCTGTGATAGAAAACGGGCCATGTCATATCTTGCGTCAGGTCCACTCTCATATATCTTGGCAGAGTGACGATAGGAACATTTACAAGTCCATATTTTATGTCCCATATTAAAGTATAATAGTACTTTATACTAAGATATGCATGTTCTGAAGGGTTTCTTCTTTTAGTTTCTTCTATTATTCTTTGGCCACGTGGGTAATATGTGTAAAATAGTCGCATGCGTAGCACAGATTCGCAAAATATCTTTGGTGCAAATAGCACAGCGTAAAATATATAGCCAAGCATTAAAAATATTATAAAGAGCACGTACTCACAATAAGTGCTGGGCCTTATATTATCTATCAAACAAGTCATTTGTATCAGATATTCTACACTTTGTACCATCATGTAAACATGTGCAGTAAATTCTTTGCTCCCTTTTTTTATCTGAAATTATTTATCAAGTTAATAATTTAATACTTTAAAATTAAGGATTTACGCATTTACTCCCTTTTTATTATTAAATATACATAAGATGTAATGTCCTACCGGCTAGTTTAAAATGTAAATTATCTTATTGCTCTTAATAACCACTGCAATTGGTAGCACAAAGCACTAAAACTTCATAACCAAGGATACACCTATTTGAACTCGTAAACAGTTGATGTAGTTAATTGTTGACAAAATAATCTGTTGATCTGTTTGGTGTAGTGGTTGACGACCTGTTTGGTGTAGTGGTTAGCAACTCTGACCACTATACCAAAAGGTTGCGGGTTCAAGTCCCGCTAGGGGCATCTGTTTGTGTGATGAATACGGACATTTGTACCCGAGTTATGGATGTTTTCATTTATAATAAGTATTTATTTACAAAAAAAAAATGTATTTATGTAGTATATCAACCATCTGGTATCCACAACACAAGCCTATAGTTGCTTACTGTGGAACTAGATGGCGCTGTGTGTATTTCAAGGATATTTATTTATTTATCTAATGAACCATTGATATAACAAATTATTGATACAATAAATGGTTGACCTGTTACACTGTTGACCTATTGGTGTTGATATAATGAAAGCTTATCTAAAGAATGTTGATTTTAGGTACCAGGTTTTTATAAGCTGACTTATAACTGCATTATTTTGTATCTGTGTAATAAAGACTCTGTAAAAACAAAGATACTGTCTCGGTAGAAGATACCACTACCTGTCGAAATCTTGGAAGTGAAAATTATTATTCAGTACAACACATTTGACAGAATTCTACTACGAGTATCCGTGCTACTAGGCCAAGTGTACTAGGACGAAGTAAGATGGGAACTCTCTTTCCTTATTATTTACTACCCTTTTACCTTACAGACAATTGTGTTGTAACATTAATGTTAAATTCTTTCATTGCAATGTACATTTGAAAAAAATTGCGATTTGTAGAAAAAAATTTGTCTTTTTGCAACATTCAGGTAAAGTCATCTTGTGTATGATATTGGTAAGGATTCGGTTAGTGTTAAAATGACCCAAAAGAATAAATGATTTATGATCTTGAACCACCTGAAATGTACAGATGTACTACAGACGTATTATCAACAGCCTTACACGTCCCCACTGTTGGGGCACAGCCTCCTCTCACGTGACGATTGGTGGATTTGTGTCAGTGTGTGGCCACCTGACAGTCAGTGTTTTTAAGCCGCCCCTGTAGGCCATCTACTTGGCTTAATGACTGCCTTTTAATAATAAACAACCGGGACAGACTATTTCACATGCCCTCCGAAGCATGAAAACACTTGCCAACTTTAAAATGCCACTAGTGGTCACCTATCCAAGGATTGACCGCAACAGACATTGCTTAACTTCGCTAATCGAAAACAAACAGCGAATGTGGCTGCACCACGAGTGTTTAGTAATGAAGATGATAGAATGGAATAAAGCAGAAGAGAATGGATTAGCATGGAATAGAATGGAACCGAATGGAGTATAATGGAATAGAATGGATGGAATTCAATAGAATGGAAAACAAAATAAGTGAAAGACAGAAAAGAAAAGGGGTAAAAGAAAGTAAATGGGAAACGATTGATGAACAAAAGATAATCGAAAATCAAAAGAATGTCGAAAACAAATTCACCACATGCGTAATATGAGTGTAATATGGCTCCTGTCGTATGTAATATAACATTTTTGGATTGTCTTTTTTTTCTCTATCATATTTGTTATGGCCCTCTCTCGTATTCGACAATCTTTGTTTTTCGTTTAGTGACATTATACATTTTGTTGAATTATCAACTTAGGTAAACTTTTGACATTAAGTACGGTTATTTTGGTAAACTATCGATATGACACACAACATCGTTTCCCAGAATTCGTCGGCAGATCGAATGGAAAATAACAAAAGTCACGAAATAAATTAAGTGTGGTGAAAGCAATGCAACACTAGGCATCTCAAGCGATACTCATCCATACGTACCTTATGTAGCACGTATAATCGCCAGTCATACAAGCCCTTCCCACAGTTTTGACACATTCCATGGTACGTCAGCAGTAAGTAGAAGCAAGCCACACAGTTCCCAGTTAAAATAAACACGAAAAAATAACCAACGCTAATATTTAAAATAGAGTGCGTAGAAACTAGGGAAAAATGTGCAATAACTCTATATATGCTGAAATAAAATATTAATAGAATATAATTCCAAAATATTGATAATCATTATCAGTGACTTTTAAACAATGAACTGATGAATGAAGATGAGGCCGAAGGTGGAAGCGCGCTCATCTGGAACCTCCAAATGACTGCTAAGACGGTGATAATTGCACAGGCGGCAAAAACGGGCCCCACCATCAACAAAACCAGGAACTAAACATCTCTGGGAATCGAACCCGCAACCTTCGATTTTTACATTGAACCACAGAGGCGTTTTCAGGGCTGAAATTGGAGACCTAAAGTGAAGGAATAAATACGAAAATCGTTAATTTCAAGTCCCGTGAGAAATTAATACGAGACAAACATTGTATGTGGTTAATGTTTTTAGATCGTCTTAACTAAACACATACTAAGTTCGCCGGTACGAAAAAATCTCAGGACACGCAGTATGATAATACGTTTTAAAAGATTGTACATTGTATATTGTAATCTACCTCCGACCAAATATAAATACGATCGGTTTAGATGTTTAGTATTGAAAAGGTAATAAACATACCTAGTTCTTTTGCATTTATCACATTAGTTTGGATTTATCATAAATACTAACATAAGAAATTCGACGAAACATAAAATGTTCGGCCATAACTGGGTGCCCGGACAAACCTCAGATGAAAACAGTTTTAATAATGGCAGCAATGACATTGCATCCACAAACAACTCTAGCAGTGGTTTTGGAGCGTACTCGCGGCGCACTGCCTCTTCCGTCACTTGCCTGAAATAAAACCACGAATTATTGGCAGCATCGTTGACGGTAGCAGTATTTCATACACGAGCTGATCTGGGTCAGATAGAACAACATTCGCTGTTTCGTTGTGAAATACTGACGTTAGAAAGAATACTAGGCTTCACAACTGTTTAGCTATTGACTCCATAGAATGCCCAAAATTTAAGTCTGAGGTTATTCTCCGACCTAAGAAGTTAAGCTGATCAGAGATTGGTACGAATCCATTCCGGAAATTTGGAGTGAGGTAGATGGGACTCCATTTGCTGCTGATGCGTTAACGCCCACTGATTCGGATACTTTCTGCTCTATTGAATTCGTACGCTGAATTATGAACTCTGAGGAAACAGATTTTATCTCCGCTAAACTGCGCCGGACATATATCTATCTGTGACTGTATTGTCATCTATATGCCATAGGCCCATAGGCGCCGAGTTAAAGCAAACCGTTGATATATAATAATAGAGTTGCAAGGAGAAGTCTCCAGCGATATACCAGCCCTAGAAGGTCAAAAGACAATCAGGTGTTCAAGCACATGATTCGGAGGTAATTCCGTAAGAGGAAACATACTTAAAAGACCGGCATGCCAGACTCTTTTAAATGCCACAGAGGTGTCCCTACATAAGATGCTTCTCAACTACTTCAACCCAGCAGTGAAAATCATATACAACTACAGGTAGATCACCCGCGGATCTTAAGGCTTATTGCTGATCATTGAGCAGATCACAGCCCTCTTAATGAGCTAGGAGCTAGAACCAGACACAATTGATTTTATTTATTATTAATCCTAAATCTCCTAAAGAAATAAAAATAAAAAAATTAAATTACGTCTAGAGGCGTTCAGTGGCCGCGAAAGTATTAAATTTAACCCGAGAATGACTGTATTGGGGTAAGATATTGGGGAAAATTAAAGCTTGTGACTATAACCTGTCTAGTATTCGTGAGCGTTAGTTATTGACGGCGGCGTTGCGTTGGCTCAAATGGGATCGTGTGGCCGATGATGGTACGCGGAACGCTCGCGTGGACATCGCGATCGGGGCGGAGATGAGATTTTGTAACAATATGACAGTGAAACTTAACAGTAGAAATATAGGCAGATATTGCGGTAGCCACCAACTGATATAGATTCATATTTAAGATTGCACATACATTTATAATAATGCCAAGTCATCCACCAAACTAAATAAAAACGTGCTCCGCTAACTGACCTCGATAACATGAGCCTATATGTTGGTTCAAAGAATGACAAGTCGGATAGGTAATTCATTTCTAGAATGCATTATAAATTCAAGCGGTAAATAAGGTATGGAGAAGACTATAACGAATGTTACCTATAATATCGATTGATATTTACCTGTGTACAATATGAAGAAATAATTCAATCCCATAAATAACTGTGCTTGCGTATATGTAAAGAAATTTTGCGTACTCAAAAACAACGTAAGGTGATACAGCTCCTTCACAAAATAACTGAGGGTACACTGCTTGTACGGGACCCTGGAAGTAAATCTGTGACTTTAAAATGTTATATCAAACGTTTGTTAACTTTAATAATCCCTTGAATAATCGCTTTCAAGTCATTAAATTCAAAGAGACTGAATTTAAGTGACTTTATAGTTAAGCGAAGCACTGAACATATTATGTAAAATCAACTTCAGTGGATCATAATACCCAGCGCAAACATATTTATATCACCCAGACAAAACTTATCCAAGGCTATATCCAAACTCAGTTTTGCCAACTCTTTTAGATAATAAATAAGGCATAATGATTTCATTTAACAACTTGATTTCATTGCATACTCGTAATCCGATACAGCAAAATAAACTAGTCAAGGAGACGTTTACAAACCCATTTCAATTTAACCATCCTAAAATAACAATTCCAATAATTTTAAATTCCTAACTACCTACATTCTTTAATCCCAAAAGTCTACTGAGTTTCTTAATAATACGATCGCTGGACGCTAATTGTGGCGCAGAAATGGCTAACTTGTTAGTAATTTTTTTTCAAAAGCTTGTGCCCGACATGATTCTTAGCTGTTTGATGGGAATCGGTATAGCCGTTCCCAAGATGTTTGGCCTTTAACATACCTAGTTTGTTGTGTTGCTTTGATGATTTTATAATGGAGGATATTCCAGATTTTAAATTTGTAATGTCATAAAATGGATAATTTACGCGAGCAGACTGCTTACATCAATGGCTAGTAATCGGTTAATGAATAAGTAAACCCGCCTATAGTACAATAAATGATGGCCAACATGTCAGCAGTGAAAATTATCTATCGAAGAATTGCATAAGCTCAAGTAAAATTGGTATAACTTCAATTTTACTGATACATACCAATGCACATTTTAATATCACAGTAAATAATATCACCCGCTGGATTAAAGGATTGAATGGAAGAAATATGACGTTAATCCATTTGATACGATCCTCATCCACTTCCTCCTGTCCCTTTAGATTTTCCGGGTTATCTACATCTGTGAACTTATCAGCTGAGTTTACGTTATCCATGTTAAATATGTTTTATTGCTCATTATCTTACTGTACGTGCCCCAAAATCACTTCACTTCAGTCATTGGGCTTTAAATAATTGTAAACAATTTAACTTGTATGCTGTCAAATTCTACTTTGACTGCATGTTAGTCTTTTGTTTTAATGTTGTCATTTTGTTCAAAAAGCATTCATTACAGATAATTACATTCGTTGAACGGAATAATAACCCGTCCATTGTAGGGATAAATAAAAGTCTGTCTACAGTTTCGTTTATTGCCCGTGGTACTATCAGTGTTACTACCAGTAATACCATGGGTAAAAAAAATCCCGTAGTACTACCAAGCGATCCAGTAGTACCTTCCCGTGAGTTTTTTTTACCCGTGGTACACCCACATTTTCAATAATAAATTTAGAACTTAAATAAAAACAAATGAATGCCGAAAAACTAGTGAATGACGTAAAAACAAATGAATGACGTACAACGTTTTCTGTAACCTTCGAGCATTAGCCAAGTTTTCATTATTATTTTTCACATTTATTTTTTAATGTCATTCATTTGTTTTTTTCGGCATTCACTTGTTTTTCTTTTTGGTTAGAGTGGAACTGGGGAACACCGGATACTATACTTGTATTTTTTTTAATGGTACAAAGCCAGTGTCATAGTACAAAGGTGAAATTTGCTATTAAGTCAGAAAAAATATAACTACAAAATATTAACGTCCACCATCCACCGCCTAACTCCATCATCAGACCCTCGACACCAAGTGGAATATTTTATTTGTTTGTTTGTTATCTATAACATTGTCCCTCTGTGTCAGTAGTACCATTGCTTTTTACCATTGATGGTACTAGCGACACAACTATGTCACGAGGTCTACATAAATAAATAAATAAAATGCCATCTAGTTCCACATTAAGCTACTATAGCGTATGAGTAAAGAAACTATAGGTTTGTGTTGTGGATACCAGATGGTTGATATACTACATAAATACATGATAGTATTGTTTTCTTTTACTGGTAAATCTATTGGGATCAAAGTTCCCAATAATCTTACTAGTCTGTTGGTAAGGAAATTCCCAGTAGTACTACTGGTAAGACGACTCGGTAAAACTATGGGAATAGATGAAAACTTGTCATAATCTAAATCATTTTTGATCAAAATCCTTCATCATAATCCTGCGACAAACCTAAACCTATGCTGGCTTGGGAAGACAAATTAGTCGATCCCGGTTGTTTTCAATTAAAGGCACAAGTCGGTGATCCACAGGCGGGTAAAAAATACTGTCAGATGGCCACTAATCTCGTCCACCAATCCGCATCTCCCAGAGAAAGGAAGCTGTGCCCTCACAGTGAGGATGTGTAAGTCTGACGACGAATGTGTATTCGTCGTCGTCGGCCGGAAGCATAGGTGTCTATGCTTTCCGTCAACAAATTAGTTGCACAGGTTGTAAAATTATCGAAACAAGTTATTCCTTTTAAATTTTTATTACAATTCTGTCCCACTCCATAATAATTACGTATTCTACAAAAAGTTATGTTCAGCAATGGTTGATACTCGTATGATGGATGATACTACAAAAATTAACTCATTATAGGAAAATAATTAAATGTTTTTATTATAATAATTTTAATATGAACTATTCATGTCCTTTAACAAAACTTATGATACAAAAGTTATGATTAAGTACCTAAGTCACATATAGGTTCAGTGTCACATATGTTCAAAAAAATAATGTGCTAGTACGACTCGATTGACAAACTTTTTGACCGGCTTGAAAAAGGTGAAGGTTCTCAATTCGATCGTTTGTACTCTTATGCTTGTTTTTTTTTAATGTCACATAGCATATTCTGTAGTTACCGCAACGACGAGTATTCGGTTGAAAAGAAATCGTTACTTTCATGATAACACTAATGAACCGTAAAAAAGCTGAAACACAATCTATCCTTTACCTATATAGGCATTAATAATTTCAAAAAGTTCTCCGCTACTTTTTCTTTTGGTCCTGTGCAAAGTCTTTCATAAATTTCTTGGCAGATCGGTATACTTGAGCCTTCAGGGTCGGATATCCATCCAATAGGTCTGACCACTGGCTATATTGTAAAGTGATCAAATCTACTACCTGTAATTAAAAAAGTACCGTAAGATAAAACGATATTTTGTCTCATCATTCATCATCATTTGTACTTTAGGTATCATCATCAGAAGCATGCGTGGCGCATTCGATATCAATAA
Organism: Oegoconia quadripuncta; assembly: GCA_949316235.1. Classification (NCBI taxonomy): domain Eukaryota; kingdom Metazoa; phylum Arthropoda; class Insecta; order Lepidoptera; family Autostichidae; genus Oegoconia; species Oegoconia quadripuncta. Next base: position 15,483,509 of record OX438755.1, on the reverse strand, counting down.
GCAAAGTTAAGCAACGTCCGACGCGGTCAGTTCTTGGATGGGTGACCACTACTGACATTTTCTACCAGTGTTTGCGTATTACTGAGGATATATTAAACGGTCGGACCCGGTTGTTTTAAATTCACGTTAAGAAAAATCAGTAGCCTTCAGGATATTTCGATCAGGAAGTTTCGATATTGTGGAGAAAACAATAAACAATTTATTATTATTATTGAATAGGAGTATATGGGATGTGTTGTCGATCAGCCGCATCAAGCCCGAGCTTTCTTATCTACGCAATCAATCGCTTTCAGCCGCCCTTAGCAGATTATCGCTCCACCTTACGCCCCCTAATATCAAGCGACAGACCTTGATAAACTTCAGAGCTATAAAAATACATAAATACATAAAACCGCCTCCGTGGCTCAATGTAAACAACATTGGGCTTACGATTCGGAGGTCGCGGGTTCGATCCCCAGCGGGTTACATGTTTAAGTACTCGGTTTGGTTGGTGGTAGGGCATTTTAAATGTCCGCCTGGCTAGCTACTACCATCTTATCTAAATCTGCCGCCAAGCAGCAATGTTAATAGCATTGTTATGTTCTGGTTGTCGAGATAAGATAGCCAGTCCCCCAAATATGTCAGGGTTTCCGGGTCAGTACGCTTCCACCTTCGACCTCATCTTCACTTAACATCAGGTGTGATTGAGGTCAAGTACCAACCAGTTGTGCATTAAAAAAAAACATTTATGGATGCACTAGATGGTAGAACTCTCAATGCACTCTAGTTCATTGAGTCCACCAATTCGCTTTGGGCTTGCGTGACCCTGTGTTAATACAAGACGTAAACCATCTCCAAACCTCAACATTCACGTCCAAATCCGATCAGGCTTTATATCGTGAAATAATTACCGTACGAGTGATATAAGTAAACTGGTATGGTATACTCGGAAATATCCCAGGAATTAGTCCAAAGTAGCCATTCATAGTTAGCACTGACGCTAGCTTGCTGTCTCCCCTGCAAATTTCAAAGCAAAGAAATCAGCTGAATTATAATGCAGAATTATATAGCTACGCATGTCAGTCCATGGTCTCCTCTCCGTCCATTTTCGAGCTATGTGCCATATCCACTGCCACTCCAACTTACTAATTCGCTGGTCTATATAGGTAACTTTCGTTTTTCTACGGATTTCTTCATTCCCGATTCCATCTCATAGTCAACTCGTTCATGCGTGACTAGAGGTTTCTTATAAGGTCGATAGTGAGACCACGTTTCAGTGTCATTAATCATAACACACATTGATTTTGATAAGTAATAACCTATCTAATGCTTTCCTAATTTATTATATATTTGCACGCTAGATTTTAAGTAGATTTTGAATGGGACTTCTGTTATGTGTCATCCTATCTTGTACCCAAAATCAAGCAAATAAATTATTTCATTTCATTTCATTGATTATATACTATCGTTTTTAAATATTGGTTAGGAAGACCCTAATGAAGATTATGGGAAGTCGCTGAATGCAGGCTTCCAACCGGCCTGCCAATATATCTGTCGGGGTGGCTTACTTTACCAGTGAGTTTAGCTGATATGATGATAATGAAGGATATACTGGTGTTTTTTTCCCTTAGGAAAAAAATAAGGCATATTATGACAGTGAAATAGAAGGTATTGGCATAGGTAGTTTAATTTTCTTTTTCTTCAAAACCATAAAATATAATAAAACGTTGTGGCGTTTGACGGTCGCGCATGTAGCCTATTGCAAATAATTACATCATTAAATTAAATAAATTTAATAAACCTTGGAGAAAATATGAGTTCCAATTAAAATTCGCATGATAGGAACCCTAGGAATCCCGCCAGTCGCATATCAATCTCCGGCAGACGAGTGGGTCGATGGTTTGGAAAAAAAAATAAACTACCTATGGCAATAACTTCAATTTCACTTACCTAATATGCCCTATTTTTTTCCTTACGGTAAAAAAAGTCATCCGGTATAAACACGGTTATATAAACGAAGGTGTACTAGATACTTATATAATTTAATAATAGCTTTTTACCAATCAAGTAGTACGCATTGTTTCCTTCGCGGCCCTTTTAAAGTGCGAAAGATATGGCTAATATAGAAGGAATTTACCGCTTTATTAGTAAATATTTCCTCAATATTCAATGGTCATGCAAAAATACAATAAAACTACCTCGCATCAGTGTACCACTTCTCAACTTCTCCTTCGTGTATGAAGTAAATACACGAAAACAAATCCCCTTCACGAACTACAAACTTTCCTGTGAACAATATGCAGTTTCTCAATTTTATGTCCTGTCTACAGTTATAAATATCTAGTTGTAAAGAAACAAGAAATCAAATGTTTTAGGCCGGAGTCGGAGGCCTGTATGCGGTTGGGCTTCGATCAATTCGTGACTATTGTGGGGTATCTAATTTCTGTTTCTGTTCCTGCCCCGCTGCCCATTTACACCAGAGTGACTTTTCTGAAAACGCTTGAACCAAGTTTATGCTATCTGTATACTGATACTGCATAGTCCATCAACTGCACAAAGTTTTGCGGTGGAAGGAGGGTAATGTTTTTAGAGTGTATGTACGAGGGGTGGCTGTTCCCGACCTAAGGTCTTTAGCAGTAACTTACCATGACGACCTGTTTGGTTAGAAACGGCATATGTTTGTATAATGAATAGGGACATGTGTACCCGCCTCATGGATGTTTTCATTTATAACATGTATTTATTTACAAAAAAAAAATATTTACGTATATATCAACCATCTGGTATTCACAACACAAACCTATAGTTGCTTAACGTGGAACTAGAAGGCATTGCGTGCATGTCCAAGGATATTTATGTATTATTTACTATCCCCTGTGTAGGAACATTAATTACAACACTCAATGGTAATATACCCTTCTTTCAACATAAAGGTTGTAATCACATTATCTGTGAAGGACAAACATCAGCTGAAATCGATAATTCTCGCAATTTTGAACCTTGTGACTTAAGGTCAAACTCCGAATAAAAATTTCGAAGACATGTCTCTTCAGTCCTTCAGGAATCTGGGCCTTCATATACCATGGTAAAAAAATGGGCTTGCTTAATTCAACAAGGACGAGAGAGCTGTGAAGATGATCACCGCCCTGGTTGTTCTGTGACGGTTCTGATCTAGGAAAACGTCCGAAAAGTAAAGAAAATGGTACTGGCCGACTGAAGGTTAAAAGGTTATAGCTGAAGAGTTGCAGATTAACAAAGTCGGGTACACATATGCGTATTCATCACACAAATATATGCCCCTAGCGGGATTCGAACCCGCGACCTCTTGGTATAGTGGTCAGAGTTTCTAACCACTACACCAAACAGGTCGTCCAAATTAAAGAAATAAATAGGGTGTGTAAGTAGGAAAAGAAGTTTCCCACTTCCCCCCTCGGCAAATGGGAACGTAGCCAATGAAATGCAAACGGCAGTTATGTCAACTCTATGCGGAAGGAGGTCGAGTGAAGCGCGGCCCTCTGCTTTGTATACACCCAGGACTGCGTCTAGATGCAGTTAATGCAGTGAGCGGAACGGTAGCAGAAGGCCACCGCAAGTAATGAAAGCAACAATTAAAATGGATACTTCTTACCTGGAAATATCACGACCCTTTGTAATCTCACTGCCAGCTGTCTTAGAAAGTAATGCGGAAGCTGCCGTAAAATTGTTGGCGTTTTCAAATGATGCAAATAAAGTTCACAATAAATATCCTCACGGAGGCAAAGAGGGGCATCATTAGTTATAGTTGGCAACCAATTATCTAGAATTAATAAATAAATTATTATTAGATTTTTATTTTAAGGTTGTGTATTATAAATCGTGATCTTGTAATAAACAAATCCCATCAAACTGAAGTTAATGACATTTCTGGTTGACGATCATTCGAGATAGCCATAGCTGACAATTGTTCGAGGGCTTGGTCTTTCGAGGTAACGAAACATCGAAGGAAGCTTATTCGAGGAAACGTTATTCGAGATTATGTAATACGATTTGATGTAACATAAAATCACCTTTGTGCTTGTTCCAAAGCCTGTTACAGTAGCGAAGTGTGGATTCTATCAAATTATTGGGAACATTGCCGTTTTTCAAAAAATATAAATAACTCTTAATATCGTAATCGTAGGTGTATAGTTCCCGAAATTTTGTATATATGCTACTAATCACAATACTAGTTACCCACATTTTCACAAACAATAGAATTAGGCACATGAAAAATTTGAAATATAACTCTGTGATAGTTACTGGAATCATCTGCAATGAAAAGCATACATTGTTAACATCTATCCTACAAACCTTAATACACACCGATGGTTGTGGTTGGTGGTAGGGCATTTTAAATGTCCGCCTGGCTAGCTACCACCATCTTATCTAAATCTGCCGCCAAGCAGCAATGTTAATAGCATTCTTGTGTTCCGGTTGTCAGAGATAAGATAGCCAGTCCCCCAAATGTGATGGGGTTTCCGGGTCAGTACGCTTCCACCTTCGACCTCATCTTCACTTAACATCAGGTGTGATTGAGGTCAAGTACGAACCAGTCTTGCATTAAAGAAAAAAAAACACCGAGTATGGCCATTACTAAACCTGGATATAGAGTCAGGTTTAGGGGGACTACTGCTAAAATATTGCGCCAAATTAACGGCACGCACTACTATTTGCATCTCGTTCCGACCCATGTTGATAAGCGAGACACACAAGGTGTGCGCCAATTTAACCACAACATACATGGAAAATTATTAGAACCTATATGGGTGATAGTTTTTCTTCAGGTTTAACGGCCGACTTATCTAGATATGAATAAACTAAGTCGACGTTATGATGCTAGAAACTTGGAAGTTGGAAGATATTTTAATGTACCTACTAAAACAGACACTCGGGGGATTCAAACGAAATTACTCTTTGGAAGTTCATGGAATATTGTTATCATTCATCATCGTCATATCAGCCACAGGACGTCCGCTGCTGAATAGCCACTCCGGTAGTCAGAAAGACCGGGTAGAAGGAGCCTGCTGCATCCAGGCAGCTGCCATGTTTACTAGGTTGTTAGTCCCCCGTAAATGTGCTGCTGGGTAAGGGGCTGCGCCTTCTTGTGCATAATCTCTTGAAATATCAGAATACAAATAAAATTGTGGCCTCTCACTATTGACCTCATTAGGTAGCTAAAGGCCACGCAACGAGCTATGGAAGGGGCGATGATCGGCGTTTCACTACGAGATTGAATCAAGAATGACGAATTCCCTAGAAGAATGCAAGGCAGCGACACAGCCCAGATTATCAAGTTGAAGAGTTGAGAGCAAGGTACATATCTCGAAGAACTGATGGCCGTTAGAACCTCAAGGTTCTGAAATGGAGACTATGCACCGACACGGAGGTGGACGGTTGCCGCAAGTCGCTGGATGTAGACCGGTTCCAAACAATCACTCTGGAAGTCTATGGGCGAGGCCTATGTTCAGCAGCTAGGTGCGATAGTAAACCAGCGCTGAGCTTTTATAAACTCAGCATAAAGCTGAGTCGTTTCCCTTTCTCTGCTGCGACACCTATCTGAGTGTTGTTATTTTAATGTTATATATGTGTCAAAGTGGCGAATAAACAGTTACATTCTTTCTTTTTATCTTTCAGTGGACGTCCTGTGCAATAGAGGCTGGTGTCTCCGAGAATAGAAAGCTCTACCTACTAATTTGTTGAATATTAGGTAGGTAGGTACGGAATTTCAGGTTTAAAACTTCTCGTAAATATTGTATTTACCTTTTAGCATCTTCATTTAATTTAAAAAAGGCATCAACAACGTAAAACAATGTTGTTTACATTGAGCCAAGGAGGTGGTTAAAATACTTAAGAAGAGGCAGCCGCCACTAGTCCTTTGGCTGAGGGTGATGATGGCGAGATATATTGAATATTCCAGCTTATGCAAAGGCTTAAGAAAGAATGCAATATAAAGACTGTCAGTACTTACAATATCAATATCAGTTCCAGTATGAATAGTAGTTATATATACCAGTGACAGAATGTAGTCCATTTGCCGATCCCTCGGGACAACAAAAGTGAATGCCCTTGTTCCGTCATCCAATGTATGCGACTTGGTAATACGAGCGCAACCTGAAAAACAATAATAATCGTACAAATGCATTGCACGTTTATAAAATACCATGCAAAAAATATCTTGATTTTGCAAATCAGTTCCATAGAAAAAACGTTATAGGCAGATACCTACCGATGAAAATTACGAACAGCTGATTATTTTTATGATTTCATAGTTATTCCCTCAGTATAGTTTGTATTCATAGGTACCTACTCTCACCCCGTAAAATATCCAAATGGATTAAAATTCATCCAGTATACGTGGAGTGATAATTTTAAATCGAAAATTTTGAAATCAAATTTCATGAAATAAAATAAATTAACATAAATTTATTAAAACCTGACTACGGTCAGATATGATTAAAAAAACAAGACGAAATATCTCAATCGACTTATTTCGGAGTCGGAGGCCTCTATGCGGTGTATCTTACAATATTTTTTGAGCAAAACTAGCAACTTGACCTATAGGCACTTCCTTGCGCTTCGGCCAATTTTCAATAGGTGTATTGAAGTCAAATCAAATCAAGATATTTTATTTCATACAATAAAAATGATCACTTAAAAACGTCACTATTAAATTTAAATTTACTGCTCGTTCACATAGCTGACTCCCCAGAGAAGAACGAGCAAGAAACACAAGGGTTGCTCTTTTTAAACAGATTATGGGTTACAATTTGTGATTTGATAATCATGGGAAAGTATATATTATATGAATAATAAGATAGCTTTATCCATGCTCGTTCGCATCGTTCGCGTCTTTCGCATGCCAGGCTATTTCACAATTAATAATGAAATATAAAAACCTTTTTGTCATATAAAACCTTTATGTAAAATCAAGGCCTGATTTTAAAAGAGCAACCCTTCGAGTTTTTTGCTTGTTCTTCACAGGGGAAAATTGTATTTTTAACAAGCAGTAACTTAAAAAATGTAAAATTGACTATTTTAAGGTGTACCTACAAAATAAAGCATTTTTGACTTTGACTTTGCTTGCTTATCAAGCTTAGCAAGTAATATTCCTTATGCGTCCCCGGCCTAAATCAATGACCATGGTCGGGTATTTATACTTTTTTAACGTGTTTATTTAAATATATATTTCTAAACACATTGATACATATTTTTAAATTTCTGTCATCAAGACCCATCATTTGATACCCATCTCGATCTCGAATTGTTTGGCGGCAGACTTAGATAAGATAGTGGTAGCTAGCCAGGCGGACATTTAAAATGCTCTACCACCAACAAACCCGAGTACTAAACATGTATCCCGCTGGGAATCTAACCGGCGACCGCGGATTCGTAAACTCTATGTTGTTTACACAGAGCCACAACAGAGCCACGGAGGCGGTCATAACGATATCTCTTTTGTTCAAATCGGCTGAGGCGTTAACACACTGGATGCGTTTTTTTACCGTAAGGAAAAAAAATTGGCATAATCAATAAATATCTTTAGACATACACACAGCGCCATCTAGGTCCACAGTAAGTAACCATAGGCTTGTGTTGTGGATACCAGATGGTTGTTATACTACATACATAAATTTCTTTTGTAAATAAATACTTATTATAAATGAAAATCGGGTACATATATCCGTATTCATCACATACACATATGCCCCTAGCGGGATTCGAACCCGCAACCTTTTGGTATAGTGGTCAGAGTTGCTAACCACTACACCAAACAGTCGTTAAAATGATATGTTTAAACTTAACTCTACCCGTCTATTGTATATGCGGGATCTCTATCAAGTCAGCTCATCAGCCGGACCATAGAGGAATAACACTACACCGCAGCCGGACCGATAACACACGTACTTACAGAATAGCACGTACATATACCACATAAGTAATTCTTCCTCCAAATGTAATTTCTTTTACACGTTCCGGGACTCAACCCGCCTCTCGACGTTATAACAATACCAAAACGTCGCGGGTTCGAATCCCGCTAGGGGCATATGTTTGTATGATGAATACAGATATGTGTTCCCGAGTTATGGATATTTTTCATTTATATGTGTATTTATTTACAAAAAAATATATATTTTTGTAGTTTATCAACCATCTGGTATCCATAACACAAGCCTCTAGATGCTTACTGTGGACCTAGATGGCGCTGTGTGTATGTGCAAAGATATTTATTTATATTATTTAGTAAATAAGTAAAACATAAGTATTATTAAGATGGCGAACCAACAAGAGTAGTCTCATTTACTCCCCAAACCGCACTTACCACCATTGTCTTCTGTTAAAATAATGAAATAGTGTGAGTAATACCTTCTTGTCTGTCAATCACTCGTACCCATTGATCCCGGTCGATAGTATCGTTAATTATTTTGGGCAGCTCCCTTGCAGAACCCGGAAACCCCGTGTCTGTTAAATATAGTTTAACATTATTATTATGCATTCTCCCGATCCTCACCTATGACGCTCAGTGAATGTAAAACACTACACTGTGCTCTAAGACCCTAGTTGCTGACGTAAGACACAAGCTGAAATGGGACTGGGCGGGCCATGTTTGTCGCATGCCCGACGAACTGTGGGACAAAATCACCACGACCTGGAGCCCAGCGATAGAAAGAAGGTGTCGCGGCAGATCGATAAGGAGAGGGACGAGCTGGATAAGTTCCTCAACAACTGGTCAGAGGAAGCCCGGGAGAGAGAGGAGTGGAGAGAGAGGAGGGAGGCCTTTGCCCAGCAGTGGGACAGTAGGGATCCTAATAATAATTATTATTGTATATGTCGGAGATAGCGATAAATTAGCGATATAATTCATTATTCGAACGGTCAACTGACTATCATAATACCCGGTTAATGGGAAGTAAACCCTGGTGGCGCTGGTATCGCCGGAAATGGCGCGGTGACGACGTTAACAGTTATATTAGGTCTTCACATCGAAAATGGGACACACTTTGCTACCAGCCGTCGAAGGAGTCGGAGCTGCGCTGAACACATCTACGACTGTGAGTGATTTGATTATTATCACCGACGCTTAGAAGAATCCGGTGAGTCGTTAGCTAGTAAGAAGAAGTTGATCATGGGATTTGAGCAAGGAGGAATTGTAGACTACTCCGGTTAAATTCCACAGACTGCACGCGAGGGCCAAGTGGTATGGCATGAGGGGCGTGCAAATGTTTTCTATTCAACAGAAAGCATCTCAGGTTTCATGGTCATAATCGAATGTGAACACGTTGTCGATTTCCTATAGTAGCTTGCAATAGTATCGCCTTTGCCTTACCACCCTTTACCACGCGACCCTTTATCGCTAGCAACGCCCACCCCCGAACCCACCATCTCCGACATATATAACTCTGCCTCTTCGTCTTCGATTAGCGAGTTGCGCAACACTTGGTACGATCAACCCTTGGGTGACCACAAGTAATAAATTCATTTGTGTGTTTCCATGCTTCGGAGCGTGCATTAAATTAAAACATTGTCATCTTTTAAAAGTTGTTCTTCATAATCAATGTATTGACCCGGAAACCCTATCGTATTTGGGGGACTGGCTACCTTATATCTCACAACCAGAACACAATAACGCTATTGACATTGTCGTTTGGCGGCAGAGTTAGATAAGATGGTGGTAACTCCCAAGCAGGAATCGAACCCGGACGTCCCAAATTGGAAGACCGCATCTTAACCGCTGAGCCACCGACGATCATAATACCATTAATCATGTAAAATAGCCCTGTATATTACGATTAATTTATGGAGACGGCTATACATTACGCTATTGACTATTGATTTGCAATAATTACATACGTCTATGCAGTCTGCATGCGACATATATCCATCCGCAAGTCATGGTATGCAGGAGCAATATCACCATGACCACCTTCAAGACCGTGGAAGTTCGGTTTTCCTGTAAAACATCATATTTTAAATGTCTAATATCCTCCATTTTTTGCATAATTATATTAATTACAATTTCTGATAATATAAAGTAGTTATAAGTTCCTATATTTGGTTAAATCACAACGGGTTGGCACCTGCCCTCAATCACACCTGATGTTAAGTGAAGATGAGGTCGAAGAGGTGGAAGCGTATGGCTGACTGACCCGGAAATGGCTATCTTATCTCTGCATAACCGGAACACAACAATGCTATTAACATTGCTGCTTGGCGGCAGATTTAGTTAACATGGTGGTAGCTAGCCAGGCGGACATTTAAAATGCCCTACCACCAACCAATCCGAGTACTTAAACATGTACCCCGCTGGGGATGGAACCCGCGACCTCCGACTCGTAAACCTAATGTTGTTTACATTGAACCACAGAGGCGGTTGAATGTAATGGGTCTGTTATATAGGTTAAATACAGTGCTAAGTGTGTATTGCGAATTTCATAATGGACAAAAACATCGTACAAAGAGTTTGTCTTATATTTTGCATCGCCAATGGAATTTCGTGTTCAGAGTTATGTTAGTAAATATTAGAGAAGGCTTACGGTGAATCGTATTTATCAAAAACACGTGTTTATGAGCAACTGAAATTAACATCGCAAAACTGAAGGAAATTGTGACTGAAAATCCTCATTCAACTTTAAGAGATATAGCCGCCGAACTTTCTGTATCTCACGAGTCGATGCGTACCATTTAAGAGAGCAAATTCGACGAAAAAGGCCAGCTTTGTGAAAAGAAAATTCTTGGACTTTGCACCATGATAATGCATGCGCCTTCGCACAAGGCCATAATATTGTGAACCCATTTTTGACCAAAAACTCAACAATATCGAGCAACGACCTTATTCACCAGATATGGCTCCAGCCCACTTCTTTCTTTTTCCTAAACTCAAATACCACTTCGAGGCACCCGCTTTCATTCGGTAGAAGATAAAGGAGAATTCGCGGCCGAAACGGAACTGATGGAAAAAGCTTTAAAATTATATATAAGTTCTAACAAAATTAACCCGACAAACGTTGCAGAGTGTATGTATAGGATGTACCTATTACGAAAAATAAAACATTAAAGTTAACAGATTTTATTCAAAAAATAAAATTTAGAAATGTAAATTTTGTGAGTTGGGCATTAATGGCCGCGCGCTCTAAGTACTTTGCCATAACACACAAACAGTGCCGCGGTATCTTTGAAGACACCGAAAGGCAACCACAAGCCGCCGCCTTGCTGTGATTGGTTGCGCTCTGTGCCCCTCCACCCCCATTGGCGTCTTCCATATCAATGGAACGTTGCCTGTTTTTTCTCATTGATAAAACAAGGTACAATCGAAATGATGTAAGTCTGTTAATTTGTATTTTCATTTGCACTTACATTTAATTTTTTTATTCGGAAACAAATATTTTAAGGCTAGTTTTTTTAATGAGTATATTATTTTATTGTCATGTACGTGCAATTGCCAAAGTTTGTCGGGTTAAATTTGTTAGACCTTATATACTTTGATGATTGGATTAGTCGTTGGCGTATGTGTATCGTTTCAGAAGGAGCATAATATACAACGACGATGTATAACGACTGTTTGGTGTAGTGGTTAGAAACTCTGACCGCTATACCAAAACGTCGCGGCTTCGAATCCCACCAGGGACATATGTTTGTATGATGAATACAGATATGTATTCCCGAGTTATGGATCATATTCATTTATATATGTATTTATTAACAAAAAAATATTATTTGTGTAGTTTATCAACCATCTTATCCATGACACAAGCCTCTAGATGCTTACTGTGGACCTAGATGGCGCTATGTGTATGTGCAAAGATATTTATTTATTTATATACTTTGAAGGTGATAAAATAAATTTGGTTCATTAACTAACATTTTGTGTATTATTGATCTTTTTTATTTTTTAAGCGCGACAGGTTCGTTCTTGATCTCAATCACACCTGATGTTAAGTGACAGTCTGAAGTCTTGTCCCGGTACTTCTTGACAGAGTAGTATTGTGTTTGTCTATTACATTTAATACTATCATGATTTAATCATCATGAGTTCATGTTCGAGAGTTTACCGTGGTAAGTCGATCCTTATAAAGTTTTAGAATCTAGATACATACCTTGAAATCGTTACAAATATGCTTATTGAAATCGATGAACGTATGCAATCTAAGCACCCTTGCCAGATGTAACTCCGGGTACTTGAAGCTAACCGCAAAAATTGGTGCCGTTAATGAAATGATGTCCATGTAGAATCTAATACTGGCAAGTTTTCGCCATCTAACAAATTGATACACACATTTCCGACGTCTAATTCCAAGCTCCATCTAAAACATAAAGCATCACGATCCTATCAGCCACAAGACGTGGACTGCTGAATTTGCGCGCCCCCATAGATTTCCCGAGCGACCGGTTGGAAGTGACCTGTATTCAGCGATTTCCTGCGACCCACATCAGATCTACCGTCCACCATGTGAAATGATGTCCTACACGTTGTGTTTACCGGTGCATGGTCTCCACTCGAGAACTTTAACATGTGCTTCTTCCACTTCAACTTCATAATTTTCGTTCATCTCAGCATTTCTTCAGTCCAGATTCGATCAAGTACTGAAATACCGAGCATCGTCGTCTCCATAGCTTATTGGTGATCTTGAGCTTTCTTATGAGGCCCATTGTGAGAGACCATATTTAAGTGCCACGAGTCATCAATGATATAGCATACTTTTTTGGGTCTGATTACCAAGAAATATGATTAATCGAAGATGATCAGGTCGAGTTGGTATACCCCAACTGCCCACCTAACCTGAGAAGCTGGAAGGGTAGCCATCGCACAAAAAGCATGCTAAAATACTAAAAAGAGAAAAAAGAAAACATTAGACTGCACTAAAGCAGCCACTACAAAGTAAAAAATTATTTCATAGAAACGCTCGTATCTCAATTATTTTTATTTCTACTCTACGAAAAGTCGAAGTCTTTTTCGACTTTCAAAATCGGCGCTACTGTTGAAAGTAAATCAATCCACACTAAATCACTGTTACATATTGGCGCCTGATACAGTAGGCAATTTATTACCTAATGAACGCAAAAATTTTTACGTCGCACGGCATAGATAACACGGTAAATGGATAATGAAGTCTATGGACGCGGCAGCTAATCAGATTATTTAAATGATAAATATTCATGGACATGAACAGCCCGTTCGCGTAACCAGGCTATTTCACAATTAATAATGAAATATTATAATATAAAATAATATTTAATAATTAAGTAACATAAAAACCTTTTTTTAAAAAAAGAGCAACCTCTCGAGTTTCTTGCTTGTTCTTCTCAGGGAAAAGTGGCTTTTGAACAAGCAGTAGCTTAAAAAATATAAAATCTGACTATTTTAAGTGTACCCTGTGAACCGACAAAATAAAGCATTTTTTGATTTTGATTTTGATTTTCGATGATCACGTACCCACTGAGCGGGTTTCGAAAGTGAGCGTAAGTTTGACCTTTGATCCGAAAGGAGCTGCATCAAGGGAAGCTATGATCACCTCTTAGACTAAGTCTTGAGCTGGTACCCTTCAGCCTGTCCTGGCAGCGTTTCTTTTCGGCTCTCTTAGTCGACCGTAACTGATGCTTAATAGTGCCCATCGATACTAGCTACATTTTTTTATGCCTAACTGGATACGCGTTTGACCAAATGATAGCTAGAGCTTCTGTTAACGCGGATGGAGCGCAGTGCGTACACTCCGAGGTGAAGAGCCAGAGGACTTCGAAGCAATTATAGCTGAACAATCGACAACCGGCGATGACGAGGTCGATCATAAGACTGACCGTGAGGACGGTCAGCGACATTAATGCAGCCGATAAAGCCGTAGACGTGCATTTGGAATATAGTGCTTACCTACATTAAAACTATAAAGAAAATAAGAAACGCCCTTTGTAGTGGCGCGAACAATACACGTCTGAAAGCAAGGTTAAAAGCAAGCTTACAAGTTGTACTGAAATTTTACAAGTACATACCGAATAGAAGTCTGCAATTATATGTAACAAGTATATAAAATCAAGTCCAGAAAACATCACTATAGCCCTTAACGCAGAGCGTTGGTCACTCAATACGAACATCAATAGTGAAAACATCACAGAGATGGTCGGCACCCAAAGCCAAACGATGTGCAACCAGCATGTGTACCACATATTGCTCGTAGCTTCAACAGGCTGAGGCATCCACTGGAATCAAAAAATTTAATGACATAAATATTTTTTTTTACATTTTTTTTTATAAATATTTCGGATACTTACAACAATCTCTAGTCCCAAACTAAGCAAAGCATTTAATATGGATACTAGATAACGCATAGGTACATAAATATTTATATAATCTATGACTCGGGAATAAATGTTCGTAATCAACACACAAACATATACTATATACCCCTCGCGGGATTCTAACGGGATATCTACTACACCAATAGGTCGTCATACTAAATATTAGAATGAATATGCTTAATGCGTAATTGGAGAATAACACACAGATCACCAAATCATCATCATCATTATGTCAGCCACAGGACGCACACTACTGAGCATAGGCTAGTATCGCGATGCTGTTGCGTATTTGACCAATGCGGTTTCGCCTTTAACCTTAACTCTATTGATGAAATCGCTGAAGACCTGCAGTGGTAATAAACCGATAAATAAATTCGTCTGTTGCGAGCGTCGATGGCTCAGCGGTTAAGACGCGGTCTCCCAGTTTAGGAAGTCCGGGTTCGATTTCCAGGCAGGCCATGTACCAATGACTTTTAAATTAAATTATATTAAATTAATAATGTGCATTTATCCGACTGCTCTCTTAAACGGCGAAGAAAAACATCGATGGATACCTGCAAACCTGAGAAATAAAAATTCAAAGACATGTGAAGTCCCCATTGGGTCCGCGTGGTGGACTACGGCCCATACTCCCTCATATACGAGGGACGGCCTATATTCCTGCAGTGGGATGTTTACGGGCTGATGATGATGATGATATAAATTCACATTATTGTATTGTCTACTCACTGGAAGACGTATGACCTTTTGTCCACGAAGAATGTAGCGGATGGTGTTGTATGGACTCTCGTAAACATTTTTTGGCACTGTCATGAAGTCGTACTTGTAATGTGGATTATTTGCAATAGTCTCCTTTACCTAAAGCAAATCCCAACTAATACAAAAAATGCGAAAGTTTGTGTGTGTGTGTGTGTGTGTGTATGTTACCTCTTTGCGCCTAAACGGCTGGATGGATTTGGATGAAATTTGGTTGGTAGACAGATCAGGACCTGGATTAACATATATGCATTTTTTTTTGCTGAACCGATTTTGATGAAATACGAATCTACGCGCGTCGCGGCCGGAAAGCTAGTTGTTTTATAAGTTCATATTTTTTTTTCAAATAGTGCTAATTATAAATGATTAATTATCAAAATTATATAAAGTAAATGGATTATAACTAATTTAAAGTAATGTAGCTGCTGTAAATGGGCATTGTCAATTTACTCAAAGCTATGGTAGCTGCTATAAGGGGGCGTTGTTATATATTCAAAAGCAAAATGTTGCTGCTATGGAGATTGTTTAAACAGTCAAACACTTCAATTCAATGCTATAAACATGGAGGCTATACGAGTGAGTAATTCATTCGTCACACTAAACAGACACAAATCATTCTCACTAAACTTAAAAATTATCCCTACTCTAATCCTGTGAACCGTTCGTTAACTTAACATCAACGCTGCTTTACATCATAGACATCAACAAGCTTTAATTAATCCATTATTGGACATAAGCCTGTCCATGGGAGGATTTGCCCTAATTGCCACGCAGGACAGGCGGCCTGGCGAGAGCTCCATACCAATGATGTAGCAGCCCATCACTAGTATAATACTGTTATGCTGCTTTACAGAAATCGATAAAATCACTAAAATACTTTGGTTGACTGTACACCTTGAGACATACCTTTGTAATGGAAGAATACATGGTTCTTGATGATTAAATTAGATTTATTTAAATAAATAAATACCCTTAGACATACACACAGCGCCATCTAGTTCCACGGTAAGCAACTATAGGCTTGTGTTGTGGATATCAGATAGTTGATATACTACATAAATACATTTTTTTGTAAATAAATACTTATTATAAATGAAAACACCCTCAACTCGGGTACACATGTCCGTATTCATTACATAAACATATGCCCCTAGCGGGATTCGAACCCGCAACCTTTTGGTATAGTGGTCAGAGTTGCTAACCACTACACCAAACAAGTCGTTATTTAATTCACTTTTATCATAATTTATAGAATTACAGAATTATTCAATACTAGTTTTCCTAGTGGAATAACTTTATCGCAGAAATTTTTATATCCCATATGAACTACTCACTTTATCGTGATAAAAATAGCCTATGTCTTAATCGAGGGTATATTCTACTTATATGGCTGCCCGCACACGACCGACTATCGGTGACCGATTTTTTGTAGGAGAAAAATGGAATGTACTGATTGTAATATTTCAACGCTCACGTCTTACAAAAAGTTGGTCACAACATCGGTGATAAAATTATTGACGTAAAAATCGGCCCGATTATCGGTCCTACAAAAAGTCGGTCAAGGGCGGGCAGCCTATAACAAATTTCAACCAAATCCGTTCATCCGTTGCGCCGTGATTGAGCAAGATGCAAACAAGTAAACAGACCAACAAACCCAAACTTTCGCATTTATAATGCATGATAATGATAATTCAAACATTAAAATATTATGGAAACACAAAATTAACAACAAAATTAAAAAAAAACCTATCAGGATATATTATTATCGATAGGGATGTCATTACACAATTTTAAAAATTGTAACACAGTAGTTATGTCAAACATAAGAAAAATATAAAAACCAAAGCATATATTATGTCAAAATTTATAAAAAAAAAGTACTTTAGGTATGTAACCGTTGTTACTTCAATGTCGAATGAAACTCAACATGAAACAAAATAAAATATAAACCATGATGTTGTTTCGCAGAATATTTATGACACTCACTTCGTCTGTAATAGCATCTTGGAAGTCCTTGAGAGATATTTGCAGGAGATCAGCGTGTTCCATTGTCCTCGCTGTTACGCTTACCGGCCGAACCTTAGTACCAGAGAGTTGTCCAAATATCCCGCCCTATTAAAATGAAAATTAAACTAATTAATTATAATTATTAACGTTTGCATGTGTGTGTAAATAATAATATCATACATGTATACAAAGCAAGGAGCGTCGCGATGGCTCGGCGATTAAGACACGGTCTCCCAATTTAGGAGATCCGGGTTCGATTCCCAGGCAGGCCATGCACCAATGAATTTTTAAATTTAATTATTTATGTGTATTTATCCGACTGCTCTTAAACGATAAAGAAAAACTTTGTGAGGAAACCTGCATGCTTGAGAAATGAAAATTCTAAGGCATGTGAAGTCCCCAACCCGCATTGGGCCAGCGTGGCAGACTATGGCCCATACTCCCTCATTACATGAGGGAAGGCCTATATCCCTGCAGTGTGATGTTTACGGACTGAGATGATGACACAAAGCAACTGTGCTAAAAGTTAAATATCACTGAAACTAAACTTAAACATATTTTTTGAATATAGGAAACCATTTTTAAGAATGTTCAGATGTTTTGGCACTATGCTACAGACAGACATACAGACCAGACTCAGGAAATCCTTCCTTTGAGCCCGTATAGCCTAGTCTTCTATAGTAAACTTCTGCAGCAAAGTGACAGAATGGTGAAGATTTTGGCTGCTTCTTGTAAAAAAACGAAAGCTTCGTTATGCACTTTTATTTACACTTCTCTTCCACTTGTACACCACCACTGACTTTTGCTGCACAATATTCTGCCATTATTAAAGCTTCAAAATTCAGAATGCACAAATTATAAGAAATAAAAACAAAAATGCAACATCACTCGCTGAGTTCCCGCCAAAAGCCCAAATTTTATTTTTGTATAGTGTCTTCGTGGATAGGAAAAGGGTAGTAAGCTAATACAGCCAGGTCTTTTAATTTTCGGAAAACATGACTTATAAAAACCTTTGTAATAATGGCCAACCTCTTGCCATTTCGTGTAACCACAACTCTACCGCGATGCACCACGAATAAATAAGGTATCAAATCCATCTCTCTAAAGACGTCTGCGTTGGGCAGGAAGTATATTTGTTTTATAATATCCGATAAGACACGTACTAGAAGCTCGCCACCTTGAAGAATAGTATCTAGGGCTTCTAAAGTTCTGAAAAAGGTAATTAGGCAGAGTTTTATTGTATAACTTCAACATTTATAATACCGTGAATTTAACAGGGTATTATCCTTAATACCCTGTTAAATTCACGGTATTATAAATGTTGAAGTCATCCTCCAAGCGGCAAATAATAGTACCCAATTGGCAAGTCAGAAATCTGCCGTTAAGTGCCAAATTAAAAATGTTTAAAATTTAGATGTGTTTGATAGAAAATCCCTTAGTCGCTTTTTATGACACCCACTGGAAGAGACGGGTTTGCACTGGCACCTCACCTCAAGTGGGTCTATTCTATTTAAGTACCGAAACTTAAATGGCGTAAATTTGTTATTATAAATTTAAATGTTAGAACTTACTTTTTAAAGAAGTAGTAATTTAGATCTTGCCTGAATACCACGCCAATATGTTCATTCATCAAAGTATAAACATTAACTCCCTCGGTCCTGCAAAAATATGGAGATAATAAAATTTATTGAATTACTATGTGATACGTGCACATAATAAAAATATTGCTTTTTTCTGCTCTATTAGGGATTTTACCTCACTACGGTAAATTGAGAACCTCCTCCTTTTTGAGGTCTGTTAAAAAGAGGGTAGTGTATAGGTAAAACCTGTTAATTTTAATGTTTTATTTTTTATTTTTTCGTAATAGGTACATCCTATACATACACTCTGCAACGTTTGTCGGGTTCATTTTGTTAGACCTTATATATATATATATATATAATATTTTGTGTTTTTGAATTGATGTTTGTTAGATGTCATACAATAAAATAAAATTAGTCTCACTGAAATTTTATGAAAATCTGATACTAGATTTTCTGATAGTTAAGATAATAATAAATTATTTACTTGCACTCGATAGACCAATATAGTACACATTCTTTGTAAAAAAAGCGACAATTAAAAATAATATAAAATGAAATAGGTAAATTAAAATGGTGTCAGTCCAAAGTTTATTTGTAAGATCACAAGAGAGTATTATGTATTTGTTTTAAAACTCATATCTTTTTATACATACTATGATTGAATTAGTGACTTAAATTTCTTCAGGTTAAAGTCTACCCAACACTTGCCTCGTCTCCAATTTTATTGGGAGCAAATGATGCAGTCGTAGGCGCAGCACCAGTTGCTCCGTACAAGCACATTCATTAATTTTTAATTAAACTATAAAACACGTTAGAATTCCACCATCCACCTCCTGGCTTCATCATTAGACCCTCGACACCAAGTGCAATACATTGGAGTTTGGGCTTATGCCCAAACTCGAGGAGTTAACTAGTAACCACTGAAGAGTTCCACCATCTTCCTCCTGGCTACATCATCAGATCAGCTCCAAGATACCAAATTATAGTATTATCATCTGAAGTACATATACATACCCAGATACATTTCAATACTTCAATTAGAAGTACGTTAAAATTGTCTTCCAAGATTTGTTAGTTACAAGTGAAGCTAATGAAGCCGTTTTAAAAACTATTTTGATGAAGTATATTATAATTAAATCACCTTTCAAAATATATCGCATTCCTTTTAGAGCATCTTAAATTATGAATACCTGATCCACCAGTAGTTGTAATAAGCACAAGCTCTCTCGATGACATCTTTTGGTGTTCTTTCTTCATTCAAATATTGCGCCAACTGATTCACCAAATGTTGAAACACTCTTTTCCCTCGATAGTTAAGTATCAATAATGTCTGACAGTAGTTCATTATATACCTGAATGTTAAAAATACAACAATGTGTAGTGAAAAAACGTTTTGTCACCTATCAAAATACATTACATAAGTATGTCACGCTTGTTTCCCGTAAAGGTAGGTAGGCAGAGACCACAGACTTCCAATTGCTACGATCCTGACGAGTGTAAATCATAGTTGCGAAGTTCGTTACTGCGATGTACGTTACTGCGAAAGTTTGTCATTGCGAAGTACGTTGTCGCGAAAGTTCTTTACTATGATATACGTTACTGCGGAAATTCACCGTTGCGACGTACTTTGTCGCGAAAGTTCTTTACTGCGATGTACGTTACTGCAAACGTATACTTTTGCAAAGTACGTTAACGCGAAAGTTCTTTACTGCGATGTACGTTACTGTGAAAGTTCACCGTTGCGACGTACTTTGTCGCGAAAGTTCTTTACTGCGATGTACGTTACTGCAAACGTATACTTTTGCAAAGTACGTTAACGCGAAAGTTCTTTACTGCGATGTACGTTACTGTGAAAGTTTACCATTGCGACGTACTTTGTGGCGAAAGTTCTTTACTGCCATGTACGTTACTGCGAAAGTTTACCATTGCGAAGTACGTTATCGCGAAAGTTCTTTACTGCGGTAATGAACTTCGCAACTATGATTTACACTCGACCCTGACACACATCTTTTGCTTCATTCACTCTCATAAGTTGCTCATACTGCTCGTCGGTTTAGGGATCACATGTAAAATATTTCGTGATTTTTTTTTTTTTTTTGGAATGGCTTACACCGGGCGAGTAGCAAGCGCGGCAGCACGCAAAAAAATTGGGCAATCGACGCCTAACAGTGCCCGCGGGCTTGTATCTAAGTTGTTGGGCTAACTTCGCGATTTCGGCAGCGTTGAAGACTGTTCTCTGCCAAAAGGGCACGCACTTAATGAAAATTATACCTACTTCTATTATAATTATACTATCATTTTATTTATACTTCAAAAGACAGGAATAACGGCAGGAAATGGGTTGGTTCTATTTTACTCTGCCGGAAACTACGTGGTCAACTACGGACCTATATGAACTCAGCGCTACTAACTAATTGGCGATATCATCATATTTTTAAAATATAAATATATCAAATCGTTACTTACCAATACATAATTGAAAGAAATATCATAATAGCTGCTATGGATACTTGGTTTCTAACTGCAATAGAAAGTTTTTGTTTAAGTCGGCTCGTAATGTATATGTGACATATGATAGATTATTCACACGATTAGACAGTCTGACTAGTATGCATTCATTGTTTTATATCAAGAAACAATGGGATAATTACAAGATTGACTTCTACAAGGGGTCTGTATAAATTTATATGTAGACAGTTCGTCTATCACTGGAATTAAGACTCAAAATGTAAGTTTATATCGCAAAAAATATTTCTTTTGTGTAATATATCTACAAATAATAATTTTCGGATTTCTTCTTTCACTTGTATTTCCTTTTGTGTTGTGAGACCTTTCTTTTTGCCTAATATCATGGTTTTGATATATTTATGAGTGTCAATTATACAGCATAGTTTTTGGTTACGTTGACTCAATATTTCAGCCACAGGAGTACCACATTACACTTGATGACATGATTTCGATTGGAGTATTTATTCCGACTCATTAGATAAATTAAGATTTATTTTTAAATACAGACTAAATCAAAAAATCGCTCTGACCTGCACTTAAGCAGAAGAAGCTAATTATAAATAATACCTAAATGCTTTTATTCGATAGTCAGAGACCCCAAATATCAAAAGTTTAATGCTTGAAACAATATCCATATTTCACCTTTCGAAATATACACACGTGAACCTATTGCTGTTAAAACGTACGAGTTCTACGACACCCACACGGGAACAGAAGGGTTGGTTCCATCTAGACACGCGGCAGTGTATTAAGTCAAGTTCAACGAAAAGGGAACTGGCTACGCAGCAGTCGTATTTTATATAGTATATTACACGAATCATGACTTGGCTAGTTTTTAATAATAAAAATAACAAATTTTTAGAACAGTAAGATAAATAATAAATGAATAAATAAATGAATAATTTCATCAGGTGAGATTGTAGTCAAACGCGAAACCAGTTTTTAATAAAAAAAAAAAATATCTTTGCACATACACACAGGGCTATCTAGGTCCACAATAAGCATCTAGGCTTGTGTTATGGATACCAGATGGTTGATAAACTACACAAATACATTTTCTTTGTAAATAAATACATATATAAAGGAAAAATATCCATAACTCGGGAACACATGTCTGTATTCAGCATACAAATATTATGCCCCTAGCGGTATTCGAACCCGCGACGTTTTGGTATAGTGGTCAGAATTTCTAAACACCATGTCAACCTAGCAGCATAACTGTAGTTAAATTGCGTATGAAATAAAGAAGATAAATAGATTACCACATAAAATATATCTGTATGTGAAAACAAGCGCAATCGAATCGAAAGCTTGAATTGTAATTAAATTATCTACAGAACTTGGCATCCGTTCAAATCTCAATTTTATTAGCGAACCGCGTAAATATTACCTTAATTTTTTTGATAGATTCTTTTAATTGCGAAACTACACGGCACTACTCTTTAGGTATGCGCCAGAAAAGCAAGGAAAACCAGAAAAGGGCGGTTTTAACCCCATATGTAATCAGCTATTTTTATACACAATAAGTTACCGCTTAGTCTCAATCGCAACTGATGTTAAGATAAGGACGAAGGTGGAAACGTGCTCACCCCCTAATTTGGGGCTATGTTATTCTCAAACAGCCGCGACCATTGCTACCTGGCGGCAGACTTAGATAAGATGGTGGTAGCTGGCAAGGCAGACATGTAAAAATATCCTACCACAAAACAAACTAAGGCTAAATACCCCACTGGGATTCGAACCCGCGTCCTCCGTTTCGTAAACATTGTGTTGTTTACACTGAGATATGGAGGCGATTAAAACAGTGCTTACATAAATATTTTACCATTTATATTATATATTAACAAATCAGTTCCAATCAGTCCGTTTACCATAACGTGTAAGGTTTCAGCGAACATCTGAAAATAGACCTTTATTAAATATTTAGAATTGGATTCATTTCATTAGACGCGACGATTTGGTGTAGTGTTATACGGAGGTGCAATCGTGACTAGTATTCTAAAATTATGTGATTTTACCGAAAACGCTGGTAAATTACGAGTATTTTATGGTCATTCATATAAATTACGGTAAAATTACCAACGACTTATAACGTCTTAAATTTAAATTTGTTTTAAATCCCGCGCGCGTATATGCACATAAATAAATTAATAAATAAATATTTCGGACACTAACCCCAATCATCTAGTCCCAAACTAAGCAAAGCTTGTACTATGTATACTAGATAACGGATAAACATACATAAATATTTATATAAATAACCGTGACTCAGGAATAAATATTCATATTCGTCATACAAACATTTACCCGACGCGGGATTCGAACCCGCAACCGTTGGTTTCGCTGACAGGGTCACTATAGATACTAGATAATGGATAAACATACATAAATATTTATATAAACATCCATGACTCAGGAATAAATGTTCATATTCATCATACAAACATTTACCCGTCGCGGGATTCGAACTCGCAACCGTTGGTTTCGCCGACAGGGTCACTATCCACTACACCAATCGGTCGTCTAAGAAAATTAAAATTTTAAATAAATTACAAAGAATCATACTAATTGATAATTGTAATTTTACTTACGCGTTGTAATTGTCTTAGAGTAATTGTTTCATCCAATTCGACCAGACATGTTTTAGCCCAGCAATCATCTTTCCTTTGCATTCTCAGAAGTTTGCCTTTTTCATCCCAATGGAAAATAACGCAACAGTCTATTAAGTAACTGGCTGAGACTAAGAGAACTAGTAGAAGGATTACGTTCCACTTAAATATCTAATAAAAATAAAATACTATTAAGTGTCTATGAGTTTGAATGCACGTATTCCTATATTATAAGATGTTGACAATACAAAGTCAATATCAAGCCGATAAGGTCAGACAATGGTGTTAAAAAATTAATTATTAATTAATTGTTATTGTTATAACTATAATATTATAAATACGAAAGTTTATGTGTGTGTGTTACCTCTTCATGATGATTGGGATGAAATTTGATTGGTTGGTTAATACATTAGGACTAATATTGACGAGCTGTTCGGTGTAATGGTTAGCAACTCTGACCACTATACCAAAAGGTTGCGGGTTCGAATCCCGCTAGGGGCATATGTTTGTGTGATGAATACAGACATGTGTACCCGAGTTATGGATGTTTTCATTTATAATAAGTATTTATTTACAAAAAGAAAATGTATTTATGTATTATATCAACCATCTGGTATCCACAACACAAGCATATAGTTGCTTACTGTGGAACTAGATGGCGCTGTGTGTATGTCTAAGGATATTTATTTATTTATTTTATTATTATATAGGCAATTTTTTTCAATAGTTAGTTAAAAATTAAATTAAATTATATTTATTTATTTTCTATAATATTATAAATACGAAAGTTTGTGTGTGTGTGTGTGTGTGTGTGTGTGTGTTACCTCTTCACGACTGGGCGGGTTGGGATGAAATTTGGTTGGTAGGTTAATACATTAGGACTATTATAGTGAGTCTGTGTAAGTGTGTTGTGTATGTGTGCGTATGGTTTATAATTGCGACTTTGCGAGTATGTTTGTTAGTGTGTGTGTATATTTGTGAGAGTGTGTGTATGTTTACGAGTATATGTGTATGTTTGTGAGTGCTTATGTGTGGTTGGATGCGTTTGTTAAAAGCAGTGTTAGCTGGCCTTATACGATTTACATTTATTATAGCGTCTCGCGGTAAGCTGATACTGAAAGTGTTATACGCTTCACGTACAAACCACTGTGCAATTTCTTTTGATATCTACAAATTATTGGATTAATTAAATATACTGAACTCAAACTATAACAACAGAGGGTTATTTTTAAATCATCGAAAACCTCTTGACGCTGTATTCGTATCAGTAAAACAGACAACTTTTCTATGACTTTCTAAAATTCTGCATTTTTTTTTGCTGTCGCATACGTTTCGTGCACTGGAAGTTGCACGTTTGTATACAGCAGCTGCAAAAAACTGCTGTATTTACTGAAAGTCATAATATAAAAGTTGTCTGTTTTAATTATAGATACGAATATCGTGTTACTTGGCGGAATCTTTAGTGCTACAGGACTTCTTGACTGAATTATTGGTTCGTGATTTTGTAGGCACTCGTATCGAATACTATAACCACACACACTTACACATCCACTCATTCTGTGGTGTGTGTATGTCTAAGGATATTTATTTATTTATTTATTTATATTTATTCATACCCATGCACAGACACCCACAAAACACACGCACGCACGCTTACGGGATAATAGAAGGGATCGGATGTGATTATTACGACGATACCTAATTGAAACCCATTTAACTAAATAAAAAACAATAATATCTTTGCACATACATACAGCGCCATTTTGTTCTACACTAAGCAACTAGGCAACTCGGCAACACATATCTGTATTCATCATACAAACAAATGCCAATAGCGGGATTCGAACCCGCGAACTTTTGGTATAGCAGTCAGAGTTTCTAACCACTATACCAAATTGGTTGAGCGCGATATTCTGATATATCGATGATGGTCTAAAAAACAAATATGTTAATTGCAAACATTTGCATCAAGGGTCCAAATTTTGCAATTAGCATATCCATCCTACTTTTCCTGACACCCTGCACATGTTATCTTTACTAACCTTTATATAAGTGACGTTGGCCCTCGGTATGTCACATATATAGTCAAAGAATCCAGTAAACATATAAATTTGAGCAAACTTGCTGATGATATTGCAAAGCATCATAACATTTTCATTAATGCGACGAATCATTAATGCTTGCAGGAATTCCAAAATGGGGAAAGTTCCAATGAAATCCATTAAAAAACCTCTACTTAAATAATGTAAGGAACATTGACGTAAATTGGAAATGATTAAGCCACGCTCATCATAATAAGGTAGCTGGAAAATAAAATATTTCCACTTATTTTACGGTCATTCATATAAATTACGGTAAAATTACCAACGACTTATTAAATAATTATTGGGATATTTTAGTAATGATATTTTTCCAAAAAAATACAACACCGTGTGGTGGTTGTTTAGGCTAACCACCATGGCGCTAGTTGGCTTCTTTTATAATGGGGTTATCTCCTACGCTATTTCAACTTCCTTTGTTTGCTGTCCTTGCTGGATATCTATTAGACTGTATTTATTTTTTTATTTATTCGGAAAACCAACAGCTGCAATAACACTATTGGAAACTATTATAGGAAACAGAGAGCCAATTACAAGTCCTCACAAATAGACTGTATGACTGAACTATTCAAGAGTATTTAGTTGGTACAGGAGTTACCTTCAGATATAATATAGTCAGTATAGTCGGACGTCCTGCGGCTTATATGATGATGATGATATCTTCAGATGATGAAAACCTCTGAAGTTAGAGGAGGAACTAAATCGCGATCAACTGCCTTCTATGATCTTAGATGATGATCTGGTGGAAATTCACCAACTCTGTGCTCAGATGACGATACACAGTTATCTAACTTTGCGAGCACTGATGGCGATTTAGGTAGATCAGATGCTTCTACTACTGGTACATATTTGCCACCAAAATGGGAAAAAATACCATATCTGATGCGTTTCTTGTGTCTGTGGTGTGATGACTAACTTCTACTTTTTCGCATGTTTTGGTCAGATGATTGGCAAGAAATTATTAGCTTTCAAATTAGTTCTACCAATGCTAATCAGAAAGAAAAAACGTATGTACTTCCAAACGTAAATCCAGAAGAAATCAATGATTTTTAATCCGTTTACTTTTCGTTTCTTTTATTATTTCATAATATTAAATGTGGGCAATGCAGTGGTGAATCATGATGGGCGAAAGCTTTGTTTTTATATGCTTTTGACAGTAAAGAAGTAAAACAATTCGAAATTCAAATAGGCACTATTTACAGTTAGCTGCAGAGAAACCAGACCCCCTATTCACATAATTACTGTAAGTACAGGGTGTCTGATTTATCTACAGCTTTTATTGTATATATACCATAATAAATAGTTTTTGTATGCGGTGCTTATCTTTAAAAAAGTGATTGCCATATTATTTAGATTTAATTTTCTCTTATTTAATGTTTGCTACTGTATTAATATAAACAGTCTGATAGTAACACTGGTAGTACCATGGGCATCAAAGGATAAAAAAAAACAAAGAAATGAGAACCTCCGCTTTGAAGTCGGTTAATAACATAAAATAAATTATTATTATTAAGTGACTATACTTACACACA
The DNA here is from genome assembly GCA_949316235.1 of Oegoconia quadripuncta. NCBI lineage: Eukaryota > Metazoa > Arthropoda > Insecta > Lepidoptera > Autostichidae > Oegoconia > Oegoconia quadripuncta. The sequence goes on along the minus strand of OX438755.1, from coordinate 15,456,132 downwards.
ATTTAAATAATATGTCTATGACACCAACGGAAAAACAAATACCAGAAATCATCATCAAAGGCCATCTCACCGAGGCTCCAATACCGCCTTGAACATAGAAAGTATGTAATTATTGCATTATGTCGAACCAAGGCGAATCATTAGCCATGGGTTAAATTTTTGACCATCGCAACCCCCCCCCCAACCCCCCCAACCCCGTTTGACCCCAACGCATGCTTAAGTGTCCAAGAATTTTTCAAAAAAATATTTTTGAAAAATTCATGGACACTTAAGCATGCGTTGGGGATACAGATCAACAACATAGAGGCCTGAGATTAATCTAAATTAATGTTACCTAAGAAAAGATAAATATAATAGGTTGTATTTTGTATATACACATATATTTGTGGTACACAACGGCCGACTTTTCCGAAAAATCAAATTCCTTTGCCTTTGTTCAAAAATTTGTGGCTAGAAACTCTGATCACTATAACAAAAGGTCGCGGGTTCGTTTCCCGCTAGGGGCACATGTTTGTATGATGAATACGGACTTATTCATTTATAATCGGAATTTTCATTTATAATCTTCGACCTCATCTTCACTCAACATCAGGTGTTATTGAGATCAAGTACCAACCCGTTATGCATAAAAAAAATAATATAATAATTTATTTACAAAAAAAAATGTATTTGTGTAGTATATCAACCATCTGGTATCCACAACACAACCCTATAGTTGCTTAGTTTGGAACTAGATGGCATTGTGTGTATGTCCAAGGATATTTTTTGGTTATTTATTTATTATTCCTTGACAATGACAATATTATATTTTTCATCGTCTTCGACATATAGTTAATCAAAGTTTATTACATTAATTGACCAAGTTTAACAGTTAACAGTTTTCCGCAAAATCAGTTGGCGAGTCCCAACCAGTATAGGTATATACAGATAGTTAATTAATTACCATAATATCAGTTTTTATTTACATTGAATGCATGTAATTATTCTATAATGGTGACGCTCCTCTTGATTACAAACAACTTTTCCCAAGGAACCATAGTCGAATTCGATCAAATAATTTTCGATTACCAATGCAAAGTAAACAATTCTGAAACCACCTTTAGTATAGAAATCCAGCAATTTTCGGCTGAATTCGGCTATATATGACTCCTAGTGGAGTGGTGAGTTGTTCGTAAGCAGGAGTGGCGTCAGCAGTAAAAAAGAATTACACAATTAAATTTCACCCTGTATACTACTATTCAATCTGTGATCAAGAGACATTAAAACCGCCCTTCAAAATACAGTATAACATTAACTGAACCGCGTTACTTCTTCTGGTGCTAATAAGATAAGATAATTTACAAATAAAATTTATTTATTTAACATCATTATTATGGAACATAAGATACATTATATTTAGGCACATTAAAAAAATACAAGAAATTTTGGTTTTTTTTTTGTTTGTGTAAGAAAGTAATAAAAAATATTAAATCTAATCTGTCAGTTTCACCAAGAATTAGTGGCACAGTTCAGCTAGGTATTTCATTACGAGCTATAGTATTAGCTCTGATATTTGCAAAACTAATTTTGGGCAATGTAGGACAAAAAAAATATATTAACTTTTAAAATTAATAATTAGAACCTTCTAAAGACGCAGTTACTATTGACACAATAACAATTATCATTCTGAAGAACATCCAGGCTCGGATAAAACTGTAAAAAAGTGGAAAAAAATTAAATACTTCAACATTTATTGAGCCAGAACATTACATGTAACAGAGTACAAACGATAGGTCATGAACAGTCGGCAACACAAGGTAGCAGGCTTAATTTTTATGATATTGCTTGAAACCCTTCAACAGAGTACAAACGATAGTTCATGAACAGTCGGCAACACAAGGTAGCGGGCTTAATTTTTATGATATTGCTTGAAGGATCTTGGTTGGATTTTCTTATATTTTCCGTTACACTTTGACCGTGTATGTGATAGATTTTAAGTTAAACTTAACTAACATACATACGTAACGTCATTCAGATCAGATTGTTAGATCAAATATATTAAAGAAATTACTAAACTTACATACATAACGTCTCGACCTTTATCCCAAATGGGGTGGTCAGCGATGTTCCAAACAAATGTGTTTGGGTGTACAAAATATTAAAAGTTTAATGGTTGAAACAACATCCACAGTTTACCGTATGAAATAGGTATACAGAAATGCAGGGGGTGCAGGGAAACCTGCAAAACTATAGACGTTTTTTTGGTGAAAAGTCCGTTAGTCGCCTTTTACGACGGGAAGAGATGGCTTGGTTCTATTCTAACTTAATTTCCTTTTAGACTTTCTCCTACATATATTTACACATAAAGACCTGCTACCTTAATTGTGTTGCCGACTATACAAATGTGGACGGTGAATATCTCTGAAAATAAAAACATCACAATAAACACGTCATACTTCAAGAAAAAATTTAAACCCGACAAATGGTCAGATATAAAAAAAAAACAAAAAGAGGACGAAATATCTCAAATGATTTAGGGCGGAGTCGGAAGCCTTTATGGGGTTTCTTTTTGAGAACTTGCCCTTGGCACGTGCTATTTTTTTTAAAGTATTTATTTAGAATGTTTTTATAAAAACATTGATATACCTATTTTTGAATTTCTTAGGTCGAGACCCGTCATTTGATACCCGATGGAGTGCTGGAATAATTTGTTGTCAAGTGTGTCACACTGATACAAAAGGCTGATAGCGTCCGCCATGTTGGATGTATCATGACGTTATATGCCCTATATGACACTTCCAGGACTTGTAAGAATCTATTGACACCTCATTTGTCCAAATCGGATGAGGCGTTTAGGCTGTAAGGTGATAACATACATACATACAGACGCAGTAAGTACATTACCCTCCTCTTGGCTTCGCCGTAATCGGGTGCTAATAGAACGGTCGCGAGGATCTTTACACAGGGTTAAGTTAAGAGAGAGCGTCGGTGGCTCAGGGTTAAGACGCGGTCTCCCAATTTGGGCGGTCCGGGTTCGATTCCCAGGCAGGCCATGTACCAAGAAATTTAGACTGCTCCTAAACGTGAAGGAAAACATCCTGAGGTAACCTGCATGCCTGAGAAATAAAAATTCTAAGGCATGTGAAGTCGCCAACCCGGATTGGGCCAGCGTGGTGGACGATGGCCCATACTCCCTCATTATACGAGGGAAAGCCTATATCCCTGCAGTGGGATGTTTACGGGCTATAATGAAACAATTTAATCATATCGGCGATACAGTTATTCCACGTAGGTGAAGCCGCGGCCGGAAACCTAGTATTTAAATAAATTATAGTTTTATTGGAGTAAATAGGCGATGTCAGGATCGTTGTGAATGGAAATCAATAGTCTCTGCCTAACCCAACGGGAAACTGGCCCTATAATTAAATATTTCTTAAGTATACTTACTGGCCTTTATCCAACAGTGGACGTCTTTCGTGTGATATGATGATACTTATAGCTTTTTAGTCATATTTTTTTGTATTAGAAATCAAATAGGTATTTTCTCATTATGACAGACTGATTTGATGGGATGAGACTCGAATAAATAAATAAAATTGGGCCCTTAAAGAAGCCCAATAAACATATGGCGCCCTAATAGATTTGGGGCCAAAAGCCCTAAGCTGGGGAGCCTGTGTAGAACTTGTTAACGTAACAAGATCCAGTACTTAAGGCAGACAATAAACAGGTAAACATTAGTTTTTTATATATACTATGTTGTTCTTTATATATTCTATGCTAATACTAACGAATTTTCCGGATCATCAAATATAGTTGACTGAAATATATTGAAGCGTGTATCAGTAATGTTGTCATCTTTCTTTTCCACATTCACCATTACTGACTGTCTAGCATGGAACACTTGCTGGCGTAATTTCTTCTGATACTGCAACACAAAACTCAGAAGCAGTCGTGGCGCAGTCACATTCGCTGTTCTTTTTCGATTAGCGAAGTTAGGCAATGTCTGGCGCGATCAGTCCTTGGATGGATTACCACTAGTAACAAGAGAGCGCACTTTAAATAGCACCGTTTGTTCGTTAAACCAAGTCCGTAGCCTCCAGGGGTGACTTACAAAACACTGGTGGCTAGTTACTTGTCTCATACAAAGCCACCACTACGCACTGGGTACACGTGATGGGATATAAATAAATAAATAGAAAGATATTGACGACCGATTGGTGTAGTGGATAGTGACCTGTCAATGAAACCAACGGCAGCGGGTTCGAATCCCGCGAGGGGTAAATGTTAGTGTGATGAATACGAACATTAATTCTCGAGTCTTGGATGTTTATATAAATATTTATGTATGTTTATCCATTATCTAGTATCCATAGTACAAGCTATGCTTAGTTTGGGACTAGATGATTGGTGTAAGTGTTGCCGTCGCCCCTCCACCTTCGGACCACTAGGCGTGGGGAGGGATACCACCTGTATGTAGTTAATATACCCAACATTCGCACTAAGAAGTTTGACTCTTCATGCATTATCCGAACAGCCAAGGCATGGAACACCATTCCGGCGTCAGTCTTTCCTGAATCCTACAACCTTGGGATCTTCAAGAGCAGAGTGAACAGGCATTTACTGGGATCGCGTGCTTCATCTTCGACCACATCGTCACTTACCATCAGGTGAGATTGTGGTCAAACGCGAATCCAGTCATTCATAAAAAAAAATCTTACTATTGGTCGAATTTGACAGATGCGTTACAGGAAGCTTTCCGGGTCCTCGTTTAGTATATTTGTATTGGAAAGTAATGGTCTAATGAAAATATTTCACCACACTTGTGTGTAATGTATGACATATCAAACAGTTTTTGGTTTCGTATGAAATAATTTTTGATACCGGCGTAGAAAAATACATTTTCTTACTTACTGTTTTGTGCTTCACTACATAATTTTCTAACATCTCATTGAAAGGGGCCTTGAACTCGTCTATACATGTCTGTATGTAGCTCCATTCTTCTGGATATTGTTGTAGGATAGCATAGAAATCTTTCATTTTTATGTAAAGTATCTGAAAATAACGATTTCTTTAACCTTTATATTGTATATTTGGAACCATAGTGCTAATACTGAACATCATCATCATCTCAGCCCGTAAACATCCCACTGCAGGGATAACATAGGCCTTCCCTCTTATAATGGAGTAGGGCCTACTAAACACAAGTCAATAAAATATACCTACTTAATTAGAAATTTACTAGCAATCTGCCCGCGGAAAAATATCCTATGTCTTAATCCAGGGTATAATGCGCGCGGGCTGCTGCGTTTTTCGTTTCCGTTATGCGAGTACCTCAGATAATTTCTGCGCGTAAATGGCTAAAGAAAAATTATTACTCTCATATAAAGTTTAAATATGTAAAACTCAATCTAAAGGCTAAGGTAAAATAAACTGCCTCAAACGGTCGCACTCTGGTTGAGTCGACTTGGCTAAAGCCACGTTAATATACTTATTGCCGAGTCGGTCAGGTGGGTGTCATTTCTTAAATCTAATTAATCCAAGTTTGTTTGTTTATTTGTTTGTTTGTTGCGCAATCACGGCGAAACCGCTGAACGGATGTTGTGATAATAATAAAATGTCAGTTAATTTAGTATAATGTCAGAATAATTCAAAATTTAAATAAACATAACTTATATTATATACCCGATGTCATTAAAATAATATATAATTTAACAATGCAACAAAGTTTTGTCGCATAACATTTTGTTTTTTTTTTATTTCGAGATCCCCTCGAATTACGTCACAGGCGGAACAGTTAGTAGCACCTTTATTATGGCCAGGTATATCATTTTTTTAGTTTTATTCACTCCTGTCGGAGAAGGCAAAGGAATCTAAGCCCATACAGCCATGTCTTATTTCTCTTATTTCTTCAATTTATTAGTCAGTCTCAGTCAAAACTAAATAAATAATGTAAATAAATAAATATATAAAACAAGTACTTCGTGGTATACTTGGCACATACAGAGTCTCGTCATGGTCAAGTAATTCTTCAGTAAAGTGGCAGAATACTTTACAAAAGATTTTGGCGGCTTCTTGTGGGAAACCCGAAAGCTTCGTTACGCACTTTAATTTACACTTCCCTTCACTTGTACACCATCACTAACGTTTGCTGAACAATATTCTGCCATTATGCTAATACAATATTAAGCTTCAAAAGTTAGAATGCACCAATTATAAGAATTATAAAGAAAAATGCAACTTCACTCGCCGAGATCCCACCAAAAAGCCCCAGTTATATTAATATACAGTGTCAGTTAATTCAGCATAGGTAATAATAAATTCAAAATTAAATAAACAAAACTCATTTGTAAAACTGGTTATACTTCAAATAATATAATATCTAATTAGAGTTTACATTTCTTGCAGTAATTAAATACTCTTCCAATGTGTAGAAACAGTTACTAAGTAGCCATTCCTTTAATTTTTTATTGAATGATCTTAATGCATAATTTCGGACTAGGGCAAGAAGATGATAATCATAAATTACAACAAACATGCCAAGCTTTTTGGAATGAAAGAAGCCCATTCAAATTCAATGGAATCTATGGAAAAGTAAGTTCTTACCTCGCATTCAGTGGCACATGTGTATGTCTTTAGATTAATACTGCTTAAAAACACCGAACCCAATGATAAAATATCTTTAGTGTCTGTATACACCTTCAATAATTCACCTTCGTCGTTGTGATATTCACTTTTGAGGAAACCCTGTTGATACGATAATTTTTGTTACACACTTTTATAGATATTATGTTTGCACAAGTAAAAAGGTAAAAGCAAGGATCTCTTAGTTTTTTTTATAAAATTAAAATAGTAAAAGCAAGGGCGTCTTTGTTTTTATATTTTATTATTCGGGCTTTATATTATGTTAGTTAGATTAATTTAATTTCTACATCCACCACCACGCCTAAGCATATAATTGATAGCGATTGGAAAATCGCCCATTCTTTTTTTGGTGGCAGCAACTACTGCAAAAACCAGCAACACTGCTGAGTCCCTACCCATTCAGCACAATTCTGTAATTCCCGACTCTACTACTCAGTGAGTACGTGCGAGGGTGGCGGATGGAGGATGTTGGGCTGTTGAAAGGTAGCGGCGCGTGTATTGCGAGTATCGAATTTGTCGTTAATTCATTGTCGATGTCGAAAATTAAAATAGTTCTATTTTTCGACGTAGCAGTTTCTGACCTCACAACATCACGCATGATAGATAAAATTGAAAATTGAGAAGTCCCCAAAGCACTAAACGTAATATCATCCAGGTAAGTCAGTGATAGAATAAAAATGTTTTCTAATAAATCGGTAGCTTGCTATAGATATAACATACAATGTACATAAACTATTAGATTAAATTTTCCCTGTAAATTTCATTACGTCAGAGAATATAGGTACTTAGAACTCCTGTAACTATTATCAAAAACTTCTTTATTTTTATGAAAAATTTCACCGGGAGCAAATATCAGAACTTAATAAACTATTTTTAGCAAAGTAGAAATTGATAAATTTTTTAGAACATTGTTTTAGAAGATCTTAGCACCTTTTACAAGGCAGTGAAGTGCACAGTAGTTTAACTTTAATATCGGAGGTTTTATAGCTAAATATACCTATACTATGCCTAAAGCAAGCTACAGAATGTTTAGAAAAAAAATTTATTCTATTACTGATGGATGACTCTATCCTTCTACCAAAAATCAGAAACTTTAATATTATAGAAAATTACACCGTAAAAATTATGTATTTTTACTGGACTACAAAGAACTTCTGGGTGCCTTGAAGATTTTTGAAATATGATGAAATCCAAATTGCTGCAGGAGCTTAGGAAGATGCTGAATACCTCAATTATTCGAGAGTTTATGCTAGTGGTGTAGTCTAGAAGAGTGGATATTACTTTTATGTTGATTTTGGTTGCTAGGATTGAATTGTTCGAGCACCAGCAAGCCACCATGCGCGCAATAAATCTCTATCTCACTGAGCAACAGGTTTTTTTGGGAAACTTTTTTGTTGCGTATATCTAATCATTTATCTATAACGTTAGTTATTTAGCTGCTTAGAACGATGACGATGCTACCACTATTAATTATTATACAGCATGTTAGTGTGATTAAGGCCCATAGCGCCATAAATATTTCAGAATCTGATATAAAACCCCGTTCTATAAAAAAATATGAACAAATTTTTTGTTAAATTATGTCCAAAATTTTAAGGTTTTAATTCAATACTCGGTCTCGCTCACAGCTGATTGACAACTCGGCTGGTAGGCTAGGTTCTATTAAAATGAGAAAATTACCACTTCCTTTGGTATGGTCTCTATTCAGCCTAACATGCAGTATATGGCAGTGTACATACATTTGTACTTACATTAACAATCCAAGTGGCATTTTTACAATACGACCCGAACAGGAGCAATGTGGCAGTTTTGGGCATTAATAAAAATTTCGCTTTTTGCGCCAATTCTCTTATAAGACCGGGATCCGCGCCCGCAAACACTCTAGATGAACTTATTACTTCTTCTGCCAATCTTCCATGAAACTTGAAATATATATCATGTGGTTCATCTTTTAAAATATCTCGTTTCAGTATATCCATACCACAAAAATATTTCCAATGGCAAATCAAATACCTATCCAAACGCTTCAACAAGTCAGGGTGGATTTTATGATGAATATAATGTTTTTTGAGGTTACTAACAAAATAATAGTAGTTGGTCTTCTGTCTATATTTCATATAGAATGCAGACAATAGTCTAGACTGCGTATATTTTACCAAAAAAAACCAAAACGTATATAAAATAAATGCAGTGAAATAATCAAGGTGCGTTGCACTCTCTGTTACTTCCAATGTCATCTCTGCCATCATACTGATGAAAAGATTGATACCTCCTTCGGGCTTATCTGGGCCACATTCAACTTTAATATTTTTTGGACAAACATTTGTACCAAAATAAAAGTTCGTAGTCCAGGAAGGGACTAACGCATTAAGGGCGTAAAAGAAATATGCACCGATATACAAGGCACTAAATTCTATTAATGTAGTCTTAATAATTACATTATTCATTGGGTCTGCTGTCCTTTTCCAAATGATATGGAATCCGGATGTATAAATTACATAAGATTTGATCAATCGATTGAATACAAGTACGTTTATTAATTTATCATTACTCATCATCCCGGTTATATTATCAATCCATGCTGTAGATGCAACATCAAGCCAAAACTGAAGAGTTTTACACCTAGTCAACATTACGGTAGTAAATTTGAGACCTCTATACTCATTTCCCTCTGTGGTAGTCATTAAAGAAACAAAAACGTCTAATATATATATTAAATCCACACCAAATTTAAACATCTTAAACCATGCCGCATGAACTCTTTTGGTTATATTTGGTGGATAAATAATAATGACTAAAAACACAATAGTTTTTATAAATTTATCCCAAGCGGAACAAAATGTTGAGTTAGGCATCAAAATCCATGGAAAATTGACACTGGCAAATATCGTATTCCGTTTTAATTCTACCTCGGTACATAAAACCAACTGCCCAATATACTTAGCACAGTGATATGGCGCCTCTTCTGGTGGCAATTCACATTTACCAACATCCTTTTTAGTTGATTTCTTCCAATTTTCAATAGCATTGAACACTTCCCACCATCGTTTCTTGAACCATGCAATACCTTCGTCCTGAGATCTATCCAAACCTCTTAAATCTGTTTTGCACGCATATAACGAACGTGCGTGCGAGATTCTCTCTTGTATTAGTTTCATAATATTACGACGATCTTCAGGGAATTTATGCAAAATTTTCAAAATAGTTATACGGGATAACACAAAGACCTCACAGTAAGTAAGACAGCGTACAAGCGCCTTTCTGCTATAAGGAGGTAGATAGAAACTGATATCTCCCAATATAGTGCCGCCTGTTACTGACAGAATAGGTGATACACTGTCATCAGAAGAAAGAAATTGTACAATGCCAGACTTTAAATAATATAAATTAGTGTAACAATGTGACCCCGCGTAGAATCTCTCGCCAGGCATTTTAACATTCATTTTAATATGATTTTCACCAAGTATAAATCGATGACATGGTTCAGAAATAGTACGAAGAATAGGGCTGTGATAAAACAATTGCCAGTACAACTCATGATAATGTTGAATTTTTAAATATTGAGGGAATATATCAATATCAGGCAACGTAATGACCCCACACCGTATTCGCCACATAAGAGAGTAGAAATTTTCCACCGAGGTGTGTGCACTATTATAAGGATTTCTTCGTTTAGTATCTTCTATTATCCTCGTAACGCGAGAATGAAACGAGGATACTCGACGCACGCGCATTACAGATTCAGCAAATAACTTGGGTGTTAACAACGCAATGCTATAAATGTCACCCAGCATCATGAATAGTATACATATTACTAATTCCGAATAAGTAAAAGGCGTTGCTTCAGTAAGTAAATGGTTCATGGCATACTGACATGACAATGTCAGCGTTAGTATGTAAAACGTCAATTCTTTGTTTATTTCTTCCAGCTGAAATTGAAAAAAGAAATACCTTATTTATTAGCATATTTATTACCTTATTTATCACTTAAATTATCAGTGTAATGTCTACAACGATAATACATTATAAGTAGTTCATTATAAACGGTACAAGAATTGATTCCTTCGTCCTCGCGATAAAAACAAAAACTTGCATTCCTTCTTTCACGATCAATCACCCCTCAGTATGTTTACTTTAAATAGTAGACGTATGGTTACCTAAATTGTATAATTACTTGCCCTCGGGGGGAAATTAGTACAAACGATGATGCTGATATCTATGATGGGTAAAATTTCACATGACAGTGAAATATGACAAATGATTAAAACAATTGCAATTCTAATAAATATTCTAAATAGTCTATAGGATAATTCGAGTATACACTGATATGACAACAACGATGATTCGTCCCATTTTCACGAAATTGTTATCTCATAACAATAAGCGCACAGTCACACACTGGTCAGATCATTGTTACTGATTTCGAATTTATTCAAACAAGTTGCCACTATAGTAATCAAATCCGGCTATGCTTACTACACTCAAAAAAGCTTTCTTTCCTACTTTTTTACCCTTAATTTTTTTAATTAGTCTAGGGCCGAGGTAGTAATAGAGTCACATGGGGCATCGTTTATATAGTATCATAGTACCCTATTCCCCTTCAATGTTTTGATTTTTGAAACAGCGCGTTGGCTATGTGTAGTATTTGCCAGAGCCATCGCCCTCTGAAGATCTCTATTTCATTCAACTAACTTCTTTGTTGATGAACATTCGCCAATCGTAACGATGTTTATCGCATCTAGGGCACAAGCCATGATGAGTAAGTAGCAGATACAAACAAGCTATGCAGTTCATCAATAGCATCAAAATGTATCCATAACCAATGAGAAGATTCGTATAACAGTGGGTTGAAGCCAACTCGAAGTGTTCATAAATCCTGTATAAACTGAAAAAGAACGAAACGGGTTGATTAAAATAAATTCTATGTTTGATTAAAAATCGGGTAAAGTCAAGAAGGTTGTTGCACAGTTGACTTATACGATTAACAATCCAAACAAAATCGGCCGAAATAGATGGGATAGAAACGTGAATATTTTTATGTCGTGATATCACAAACGAGCAAACGACTTAGTGCAAAGTGATTATTACTGCCCATGACATCTTTGGCCCCGAGAGCGGAGTACTGTGGTATGTCGTCAGCCCCAGAAAGAGGAGAATGACGACAAGGGACAGAATACAGTTAAAGAATTTGTAGAGTGTCAAGAAAGTGTGCGTGGGGAAAGCCTGAGAACCACTTTTACCACCTCCGTGGCTCAATGTAAACAACATTGGGTTTACGATTCAGAGGTCGCGGGTTCGATCCCCAGCGGGGTGCAGTGTTTAAGTACTCGGTTTGCTTGGTGGTGGGGCATGTTAAATGTCCGCCTGGCTAGCTACCACCATCTTATCTAAATCTGCCGCCAAGCAGCAATGTTAATAGCATTGTTGTGTTCCGGTTGTCAGAGATAAGATAGCCAGTCCCCCAAATGTGTTGGGGTTTCCGGGTCAGTACGCTTCCACCATCGACCTCATCTTCATTTAACATCAGGTGTGATTGAGGTCAAATACCAACACTATGTTCATAAAAAAAAACCACGTACACCACTCGCTACTTCGGCCCGTATACCGAGAGGTGGTAGGGTCATGGGATGGAGGTAGGTTATTGCCCATGACATTTTTCGTAATACGATATTCAAAATCTACGTCAAGAAGTATTGCAAATGTCAGTTACATAATCTATCTACCGTAATTGGGACGTAATTTGTAGGATCTTACAAAATTTGAGACGAGACAAGTGAATGTCAGTTTCGTAGTTTATCTACGATAACGGTACTGCTGTTGGGGAGATCTGACGTAGGTAATTAACAAAATCTGCATATTTATGGAATAGAATCATCATCACATCATCATCTGGTTTAAGAGCCATGCTCTTGTCGGTGGAAATTTTTCCATATCTCTCTGCTCTCCGCCTTCCTCTTGACCTCCTGATACGACACGACGTTCAACTTCTCTTTTATAGAGGGGAAAAGAAAAAGAGGAAGATCAAGAATAAGATGGAATAGAATAGAAAGCTTCATTTAATCCATTTCACGACACAAGCGGGTGTTATAAGGCTTTTAGTGATAAGGCCGCCAAATTGTACTATCCCCTTTTTCTTATTTCTTTTTATGCTTCTTATTGTTGTACAATAAAGAATATTTTGTTTGTTTGTTTGTTATAAATTATGATTCGGTTCATTTGATACAATTAGAAATACCATAATGTTATGCAGCTATCGTGCGCGGATAGCAGTAATTTTTGACGCAAATCGCAAACAGGGCTCTGAAACCAGTGTAATAGTAAATATGAATAATATAATGAAATTAATATTAAACCTTGTTACATAAGATTCTCAAATTAATTAAACATAAAAATTATACACATAGAAATAGATAGGTACATAGAATAAAACTATGCATGATATTATTAATATTATTGACATTTTAAAATAGAATTAAGCATGCATTACTCCACCGACGAGAGCATAGCTCTTAAATTGAAGAGATACATTCGTTAAAATAGGCTAAGCTGTACTTACAATTTGCAATTTCTTTGTTTTTTAATTGATTAACTGTAGAATTGGAGCACGTCCTTTTGAAATTGCACATAATGTAGCATCATAAATAACATAAATATTGGTACTTAATAGTACATTGTTATCCTTGGGGGTGAAATTAACTTATTTATTAATTTAAATAAATCTTTAACCCGAGCTAAACACTGTGCTTTTCATTACGAGAGAGCGAGCGAATCCCGCGAGCGGTAAATGTACTTGTGTGATGAATACGATCATTTATTTCCGAGTCATGGATGTTTATATAAATATTATCCGTTATCTAGTTTCCATAGCACAAGCTTTGCTTAGTTTGGGATGAAAGGTGTAAGTGTCAGAAATATTTATTTATATTGCCATGCCTGACAAGATACACGTGTATGTTAAGTACTTACCTATGTACTGTGACGTGTAATGCGATAAATTATATGAATATGATTAGGGGTAAGTGACATACCGCGGCAAGCGTTGGAAACGTAGTGTGCAGAATTCCTAATTTATTTGACGTAGTGTAACACTAACAATAAAATAGGTACTTACGTAAACATCTCAATGTAATATAAAATGTTCGGCCAAATGTATACACCAGGGCACTCAACAGACATTAACCGTACAAACGGAATCACCGCTAGTATGTCTAGTATTATTAAAGATACTGATTTCTGCAAATGTGGCCGCTTCATAGCCGCCTCTGTCACTTGCCTTAAAAAGAAATATTAAAAAATATATATTTTAAGTCATTGCACCACATGAGGTTCCGCCTCCGTCCTTATTTCATTGATATAAACAACATAGGGTTTACAAAGGTCGCAGGTTCGATCTCCAGCGGGGTACATGTTTAGTACTCGGTTGGTGGTTAGTGGTAGGCCATTTTAAATGTCCGCCTAGCTAGCTCTCACCACCTTGTCTAAATCTGCCGCCAAACAGAGGTTAATAGCATTGTTGTGTTCCGGTTGTCAGAGATAAGATATTACCCGCCTCCACACTCCTCCCACTGCAACTCCTGTAAGCCAGAATCAACAGTGGTACTCTGAACGGCGCCTACTGAAGGTTGACGTTGCCCTACGTGTCTCTATTGCTACCTTGGGCCCCAGACTAATTAAAGAAGATAGCCAGTCGCCTAAATAATTGCGGATTATTTGCTACAAAATTGGGGTTTCCGGGTCAGTACGCTTCCACCTTCCATCTCATCTTCACTTAACATCAGGTCTGATTGAGGCCAAGTGCTAACCCGTTGTGCATAAAAAAAGAAGACTGCTGCGAAACGACCGCTAAAATTTTCAAAATAATTTAAAAATTTGATTACATCGCTATTTATAAATATTATCAAACATAAACCCTGCTAGGGCACAACAATTAAATTCAAAATGCACATAAAGAAATATACGGATTACTTAAATAATTACAACCACAAAACAATATAACACTTAAATGTCCTCAATAATTATATCTATCTTTACATTTAACATATTTCTCTATCGTCTAGGAACTCTTGCAGCGAGTAGTAACATTTATTTATTACGTACTTCTTTAGCAATGTTTTAAATTTGTAGGGGTTTTCTTCATTTCGGTAAAGGAAATAATATTTACATTACAATTCGAGCACCAATTACCACCGTTTCTTACAAGTAGTAGGTAAAAACTCTATGCTTACTTTACTTACTGTTATAATGTTTATAACTTATAACCAAGAGTAGAGTTGTTTCAAATTAAGTGGTAGTATCTAATCTATTAATAATTACAATGTTTACTTTGCTTAGTTAAGGAAGAGCAAGATTTTCTGGCACAGGTATCCTTATACCTAAAAGGAAATCTTAACAATACGTTGCATGTGATTCCTAAAGAAAGAAAGAGGATACTAGAAGATACACAGATTCCGGTATATCTAAAGATTGCAAAAGAGCGCGTGTCTACTAAATTAATAAATGTGAAGGTTTACGTACCTGTGCACTATATGAAGAAAGGTATCAATGACATACATGGGATCACAAATATATTTATAAACATATTTCAGAATAGTGAAATATACGTCTTCGTTATACTCTTCTAACCAAAACAAATTCGGATACACGGAATATATTGGCCCCTGTAAAAGAATCATCGTCATCATATCAGCCGAAAGACGTCCACGTCTAGACAAAGGCTTCCCCCAAACATCTCCACAACGATCGGTTCTGCGCTGCCCGCTTCAGCGAGGGCAGGCCCCCGAACGAGGTGGACCCACGATTTGGTAAAGATTGCGGGAAACCGCTGTAAAAGAATAGTGTAATTTAGATAATTCATAGACAAATGCACCAATTACATAATGAGAAGTCGACATCTCAGGCGATCGAACTCAGCGAGGTAATTCAGCCAGCATTTTAGGCACTCTCCCACATGGACTAAACCTTAAAACTTCTAAACCAAGTTTTGAGGTAATACTCTTTAGGTTAATTGTTTAAGGTAGGTTTTTAATAACACTAGATAATAATTTAATATTTTACCTATATTTTTTTTATTGGGTAAAATGAATACAATATGTAATTACGTTAGGTATTGAGCCTGCATTCATATTCAAGTTAGTCCAGTTTTTTACTGCCAATAATTTTAAAAATTCCTAATTATTTGAGTGCCTGTCAGTGATAGAATAAAAATGTTTTCTAACAAATCGGCAGGTTGCTTTAGATATAGTTTAGGTATTTAGTTATAAGATGTAATATTAAATTAAAATTATCACTCTAAAGTTCGTTGCGTGACAAAAGATACTCAGAACTGGTTTAACTATTTTCTAAGTTAATGATCAAGGATTTCCTAATATTTTTGAAAAATTTCCGTGAAGACAAATCAACATTCAACGACTATTTAAAAAATATATAAATTATCTATTTGTTATTATTTTTTAGAAAATATTTTCAGACGACCTTAGTATTTTTTACCGTGGTTCTTTCATGGCCAAACACTATGTTACATATTCGTATGCGTCGAATGCCCAAAATCTCCAAATCTTGGGACGAAATAGAAAGATTTACAACATCGATCACCAAAACAAGCCTTCTTTCGCCTTACCATAACATACCAATGGGTACCATACCACGCGGCGGAATGCGAGGTATATAGGTAAGTGGGCGTGGGGCTTCGTCACATTCCACTACACTCCAGTTCGTCTCTTAGACAAGGATACTGTCACCTACTCGTACGCTACTACAACCAGCAGAATACAACAGCTACTCGTAATGTGAAATGTAATAATCCTATAATCCGTTCTGACAGTTGCCATGCATGGGAAACTTGTGTATAAAGTCTTTCCACTACTGGGGATCCGATCGCGCTAAGTTTTAACGGTATTACCAAAGCTAAACCATAACCAAAAACGTAGCACATTTCATATCTCGCTAACCATCTGAACGGAAATTTTTAATACTCGTAGTTATCTCTAAACATTTTGGGTTTGGTTTTACTTTGGTAACGTCAACGATGTTAATCGTTCACTAACCATATTCGACATTTGTTCCTACCACAACGCGAGCAAAGCGTTGTGGTAGGAGGAAAAATCATCGGAGACGTTCAAGGTGGGCTTGTTGCGAGTCAAGCCGCTTGACCAATCCTCATACTCTTTTGTACTTCTTGATCGTGGCCAGTGGTTGTGATTAAGAAGTAACTACGAACTGAATTTAAAGACAGCTAAAAATTATATTATTTTCTTCTTTCTTTTATAAAGTTGGCTCTTTTCTGTCTATCGTTATTGCTTACTTTTCATCAAACGTGTATTAAGCACGGCATTATTCAAGCGTCAACCAAACGTAAACCATCAGGCTTGATTGAAGCTCTTTATGCTTGCTACAAGCAGCATGAGCTTCTCCGAAGCACTAAGCCTTCCCTAGAATATAAATTACGATTGTCATATAAACACCTACTTACCAATGTACACTTTATTATCACTGCGAATAATATAATCCTCTTGAAAACGGGATGGAAAGGCAAAAATATGATATTAATCCAATTGATCGGCTGTGGTTCTTCGTCCTCCTCTTCTTCTTTGTCGGTTATTGTGCCCGTGTTCCTCCTCTCGGTCATTGTATCGATTGTGCGACACAACAAATCTAATTTACAGGGAAACAAATAAATAAATCAATATTTAAACTTCACAATAGTCACAAGTCCGTAAACAAGACATGTAACAAAACAAAATTGAGTTTTCGTGTGTCAACTTTCATTTAGTGTGTTCATGGTTTTAGTTACACTTTTGTTTTAAGCGTGCAGTGAATCTGGGTTTGTATTCTGAATAGTTGCTTGCACCCAACCATTAATCTTTAGCTCCTGAAAATGACTACATGGATAATATAAAACAAAACCGACCAGTCATCTTAATTATGCGCGCACACACACACTCACACACACACACACACACACATACACACACACACACACACACACACACACACACACACACACACACACACACACATACACACACACACACACACACACACACACACACACACACACACACACACACACACACACACACACACATACACACACACACACACACACACACACACATACACATAAAAACATCTATTTTCTAACCTAACCAACATGTAACATTTAGATGATATGGAAGAGCGGGCAAGTAGGGGATCCCAACCTTAGTCTATAGTTTATACCTACTAAAGTCGAAAATAAACTTTTTTTTTTATCTATTAAAATTTCTGATAATTTACATACATACACAAGTTCATAACCTTTATCCTAAATGGGGTGGTCAGAGATATCCCAAAAGATTATTCCAAACAACTCGTACTTGATACAACATCCACAAAATATATCACCTTTATAGTGCGCACGGTCCTGAGAACTACCGATTCGTCGCCATCGTGGTATCACAAACTTTGGGGCAACTTCTATGCTGCACTGCATGTGCCGACAATTGTACGCTACAGGACCTCTACGATGCCACAGATAATGTTATACCCGTGGCCGCATTATGTTCCTCAAGAATATGATGTGTTTGTCATCGACGCACAAATGCACACGGTGAGTCTATCGCGTAAGTCTATAGATATGGAACAGGAAGAGATGGGTTGGTTCTATTCTTTTACATGCGGAAACCACGGATCAAAAATTTCCCATCGGATTCAGGATTCAGGCATAGAATGAACACTGGCAGAAATTTCTCCCGATAAGGTTTGCAATTGCCAATAATAGGAAAAAAGAAGAAGAGTAATCCAGTTTTGTTTAAAGTCAAACGTCACATAAACGTTGGAAAGTAAATTTTACTTTTATTGATTCGAACTTTGGTTTATGAGAAGTAGTTGAATAAGGGGTTGAATAATGAAAGTAGATACGCACAACGAGAATCAAAAGAATAAAGAGGAGGAACAGGTTGACGCTCAGTCCATGAAATGGATTAATGTTATATTCCTTCCATTCAATCCTGTTGTTAAAAACGTTATTATATGCGTCGTCCTAGTTAAGTGCTTGCTGGTATGTATAACGCTTATCAATCACACCTAATGTAAAGTGAAGATGAGGCCGAAGGTGAAAGCGTACTGACCCGGAAACCCCATTTTAATTGGGGAACTGGCTATCTTATCGCTGACAATCCGATCACAACAATTAGGTACGAAACCCTCAAGGCAGGTGTCCCTCACTGTGGTTTTATAATTTCATAGCTTGCAATTAATTCTCCCGTGCCGGTATATATTAACTATCACTTACACTAACTTATCGCATATTGTAAATACATGTCCTAACCCTTCAACTGCCTCCTATCTCATCTTGCTCAAATTTATCTGGGGAATATGGGGATC
Organism: Oegoconia quadripuncta; assembly: GCA_949316235.1. Lineage (NCBI taxonomy): Eukaryota > Metazoa > Arthropoda > Insecta > Lepidoptera > Autostichidae > Oegoconia > Oegoconia quadripuncta. Next base: position 15,437,148 of record OX438755.1, on the reverse strand, counting down.
GGGGACAGTTTTAACAGGTCGACTTGGAAGGCGGGAGTGGCAATAAGCCCGAATATGCAACTTCACTTGGATAGTCAAACGCAGTCAAACGCGTATTTAGTTAATCACAAAAAAAATACTCAATCCAATCCTGTCCAGCCCAATTGACAGTAACAAATGTCATATATTATTTTTTTTTTCGTTTTATTCTCTCCTCTCGGAGAAGGCCTTTGCCTTCTCCGATCTAATCATCTATCTAAGGGATCTAAGCCCATAACAGCCATATCTTATTTCACTTAATTCCTCAGTTTATAAGTCAGTCTCAGTCAAAACAAGTAATTCGTCGTATACTTTGCGTATACAGAGTCTAGTCACGGTCAAGTCATTCTTCAGTAAAGTGGCAGAATGTTTTACAAAAGATTTTGGCGGCTTCTTGTGGGAACCCCAAAGCTTCCCTTCACTGGTCACTAACGTTTGCTGTACAATATTCTGCCATTATTAAGCTTCAAAAGTTAGAATGCACAAATTATAAGAATTATAAAGAAAAATGCAACTTCACTCGCCGAGATCCCGCCAAAAAGCCTGTCACATATTAATCACCATCTACAAACTTTTTTAGGGACCAGTATATGCAGTATTCCCGGAAATATTTTGCAAAACGCCACCGACTGAGGTCACCGCTGTCACATACATAAAAGCATTTTATTCTCTATGCGATCCCATTTATGCGCTCGAGACTTTCCTTTTCATATTGCACAGGTACGTTACAAAAACTTTTTTATCTCTTAAAATTAGATAGCGATTCTCCGGGAAAGCAGGTTTGGAAATTGACTAAAAAAAGTTTATTTCCACCAAGCGCACAAGTACTATTATAAGTTATTTACTTAAAATTTTAAATAAATAATGAATACTTAATAAATAGTTTATACTATTTTCAATATACTTGTTCGTAAAATGGATCTAATTTCACCGGTTTTATATATATCAAGCAGCTCATAAAACACGCGGTGTTATAAACGCAAATAGTGAAGTTATATTCTATAATCGCACTATTTGCTATGCAAAGAACATAAGTCTTATACAGCATCAGCCCGGTGAATAAAATATCGCTGATCTCCATTATGTTATGGAGATCAGTAATAAAATATGCTTCACTCTTATAGCAATCCTCGCAACTGTTTAGAATATTTCTGTCCACGTCAGTATGAATCAGCAATCTCGAAAGTGCATTTCGATGTAAGCTTACAACATTGTAACATATGCTAGGGTAGGTTCTGCGTTTCTGCTTGTATGGAGGACACGCCACTGGTAACTATAAAACCTTTATCTATAGTGAGTGATTCTTAATTATATTGTTCTATTAACATTTTGCAAGTTTAAGTATTCAATGTGTCTCTAAGTGAAATAAACAGATTGTGAAAATAGGAATAAAATAAATTGTACTTGATTGACTTTCTGTAATTATAAGTTTTAAATACAATCGGGCGGAGCTTCGCCTTTTATTCACCTTAATACTGTCAGGAAAAAAGGTCATAATGGCTCGTGCGATGGGTTATATAGTTGACCATGTCACCCCTCTCTCAGCGCTATCCGGCCGGGTGCGCTCGTATGGGGCAGGTTTGGCGGTGGGGATGATGACGTGGCGGCTTGGCTAGGCTGGCTGGGCTGGCAGGCATGGCTGGCTGGTGAGCAGCTTGGCGTTATAAGATTAAAAAAATATATATTTAAAATTAAAATATTTGCTTATATCACAGGCAAGTATCGGAAGAAGCTACAAAAAGAGAGTATCAACCTAAATCAGCTTTACATCTGATATTCGACATAACGGCTTTATTGCCACTCTTCAAACTGGCATCTGGTGAAGTCTGTCCGAGTATTCATTTGTGGCCTAATATTTTGAGTTTTAACGAGCTCATTTTGTAAGTATTATATTATTATAAATAAACAAAATGTCTTAATAATTTACATATACACCTTCCCTCATTAACTCACACACGCACACAACTGGCAAGTGTAATGAATTATTTTAAACCCCGACGAGAAACGATGGGTGTTATATGTCTGCGACGTTGTGTGTGTATGTCCAATCTTGGTCCAGATGTGTCTCAATACTGTATGGTCCGTTTTGAGTGCAATTTTTTATATGAAATACTAAATGAGGACATTGAATTGGTTAAGCCGTTTCGAAGCGTTTAATATTATCTTTTGATCTAGGTCATCCCGCACTAGTAGCATTACAGTCGCACGAGATAATATTTGTCCTGCTCATTCGCTTGTACGAAATATACAACTATCCCATTCTCACTCATACGTGGCGTGCGATAAATGATGACATGGTACGGGGGCTGGACGATAATTAATCATTTGTTCAACCAAATGTTGTCGCGGGTTTTCTAAAATTCCATTTATATTATTATATTCTTTATTTATTTACGATATAAGTGCTACCTTAATTAATGGTTACCACAGCATGTGTAGTACGAAAGTAAACATAATTATCCAACCTATAAACTGTTAGTTATTTTTATTGATGACCGATTGGTGTAGTGGATAGTGACCCTGACAGCGAAACCAATGGTTGCGGGTTCGAATCCCGCGACGGGTAAATGTTTGTGTGATGAATATGAACATTTATTCCTGAGTCATGAATGTTTATATAAATATTTATGTATGTTTATCCGTTATCTATAGTATTCATAGTTAAAACTTTGTTTACTTTGGGACTAAAGATTGGTGTAAGTGTCCGAAACATTTATTTATTTATTATTTATTTATTTATGTATATCTTTACAACAATATGGATTAATGAATGCTCATTATCCAGACAAGATCTCGTCATAGCGATGAGACTCCGTTCCGGGCACATCCCGACAAATAAGTTGCAATGACTGCGGGGTAATAGACGATGTTCACCACGTGTTGACGGGATGTGTTCGGGGCGTATCTCGACGCTATTCAGACGATATAGGATATTACAATAGTACACTCCTCTCCAAATTCGGAACAAGCTAAAGCAGTGTATTGTTTATATAAAAACATTATTTAATTACTCTATAGAGCGACATGGTTGTTTAATACCACCAAGCTCTTTAAAATTAGATTTAAAAAAAAACTCTCCATCTGAAAGGATGATAGTGTTTTAAATTTCTAAAGTAATATCACACTTAAATATAAGTAAGTAGTTACTTTTACTCACCAAAACGGTAGCGTTGCTTTGATTCCCGGTTTACAAAACTAAGTATAAACCTGTGCCCTGGGAGTCAGAGAATGAGGTATATGTATATGCTGTTCTCTAAGTAGGTGGACTAATTATATATATAGACAAATTAATAATTCGTTAATTACATAAAGTATATACAATAATCAAAATATAGCTGATGTATAGGCTGCAAAATTAAAAATCAAACTTTATTTCTAAAACCAGAAATACATAAAGTTGCGTGGAAACGTAATGGGATGTTAATGTTATGGTTTCGAGCCTTTAGGATGGAATGTAATAAATTTGACCTGTGCGTCTGGTCCTTCAAAAACTAAAAATATACTAGTTTAGTTATTTGACGATCTGTTTGGTGTAATGGTTAGGAACTCTGACGGCTATACCAAAAGGTCGTGAGTTCGAATCTCGCTATTGGGCCAGCGTGGTGGACTACTGGAGGTGGATACTCCCATATATGTATACCGAGCCTATATCCCTGCAGTGGGATGTTGTGGGGGTTCATTCCATATGTGCTAGTTAACCAGCCGGAATATGAAACTCGTGTGTTTTTAATTTATGTTAGTAATAGTTTTGTTCAAATGGGCGATTTGCTGATCGCGTAGTAAAGTAGTTTAGAGTGGTTCGATAGATGGTGCTGACAAACGGGGTCTCTTTGCTTTTACATTTTAATTTAATCTCTACATTGTTCAGAGCCACGCCTAAACATAAAAAAATTGATAACGATTGGTCGCCCACTCTTTGGTGGCAGCAACTACTCTGCTGGGTGAAACTGAAAAAGCAATACTGCTGAATCCTTTACCCATTCATCACAATTCTGTAATTCCCGCTTCTCATGTATGCTTATGTTTTTTGTGACAATTACAATAATATACCAATTTTGTTTCTGTAAGTTCCAAGGTGTTTAATGGCGTGTATATTCTATTTTAATTATGAGTGCACCACTTAATTTGTTCTATTATTGTAAACAGAGCCACATTCGATATTTTAATATGCATTCTTCTTTCAGAGTTTACCGAGTAATAAATTACTTCGCCCTATTAACTACACATTCTATTGTGAATATAATTATTGGGTACTCAATAATTTTGCTGCTATTGATGAATAGTCTGACTTGTTTCTATCTCCTTTTGACGTATCACGGTCTATGCAAAAAATGTCATGAGGGCGTATATGACTGGCGTATATACTTACAAGGTGTAAGTAATGTACAATACAAACATATTTCTCTGTAAACCATCCATCAATCATGTAGTAAACTGAGACTACGTCAATTTTCGGGAAAAACTTAAGATAAGTTTGAAAACCATACATACAAATCGTACAATATAGCTGTGAATTCTTGCCTGCGGGACGGCGAGACGGTTAAGTAGGACTCCCCTCCCTATCGGGATGTATACCCATTAAGACCCCGTGGCGACCTTCCTTTATTTTTACGAATAGGTGAGGTATCCATTTTAAAATTGACAGAAGACACGTCTGTACTGTATGAAGGGCTTACTTCAACTGGTCAATGTGAACACTGCTTTCTAATTTACTATGAACTAATTGGTCAAGGGGCGTAGCTAAGTTGAGTGACAACGTTAATTCACTACTTTCTTAATGCGAATTAATTGTCACGTATCCAATCTTTTACCAGGTTTAAGGACCTGTTCTTGTCACACAAAAATACGTTGATTTACCAGAAACCATTGAACGTTAGATGACGTTGGGCACTTTTAAAAAGAGCAACTCCTGAGTTTTTTGCTCGTTCTTTACTATGGAAAGTCAGCCTTGTGAATGAGCAGTAATTGTAAGTCATCACGATTTCACGTGGTATTTTTATGTGTCAAAAGAAAAGTTTTTTCATTTGATTTGATATGTTAATTTATTTAAATTTCAGAGTACACAAGAAGCAGGGTGGTATTCTTATCTTGTATTAATGATTTTATCACTCGGTTATATAATGAATGATTTTGTGGCCGATGTGAAACCTGGCACCTCCGTGGAATTCGGTTTATGCATTTTTAATATGGTTGTTGGAGAATTATATGACTCAGTTTTCCTAATGCCAAAGATGTTTTGCGAAATGCTTTTTCGGATGAGACGTGTTTCTGAATACCATATGCATGCAACAAGGATACTTGCGGAGACCAAGAGGAGGAATCCTTCACGTTACGCACATACATTTGTGGAAAACTATTACACACTAATGTGGAAAAATTGTAAGGGTATAACTAAACCGCCTCATATAACGCTTCCCAGGTATTTGATGCTGGAAATCTATACCGATCTGACTTGGCCTCTCTTCTACCATAGTCCAACTTTTAGAAAAATTTCTACTCCTTGCAAGCGATGGCTCTCTCTGAAATGCACTCTGAGTTCTAAATTACCTGGTGAGAGGTTCTTTACCGGACTGCATTGTTATACGAACTTGTATTATTTGAAGTCGGGAATAGTGCATTTGAGTTCGTCTGACGACAGTCTCTCAAGCTTACTGTCCATAACAAGTGGCTCAATTCTCGGAGACATTAGTTTCGTTGTACCTCCCTTACATAGGAAAGTAATGATGCGTTTGTAGGCTGCTTTCCTACATATAAAATCGCACACATACATTAAAACACATATCCATCCAATTCCACATACAACCTTCTATACATCTCACAACAATATAAAATACAGATCACGGACACAAACAATCATCTACTGTTGCCGTATCAGTTGGTGTCACCGCGAGGTACAGTGGAAACGCGCATTCAATACCGGTGTAGCTGTCTGACGTCACTATCCGCGTGCTCGCGCCCGCGCACCGATCTCTCGTCCGTTCGCCAGTCACTGCCTAGCTCCGGCGCATGACGCACGTAACTAACGCTGTTGGCTTACCTAGCATACGCTTTCGCTTACGCTTTAATAGTTGTGGAACCCTGTGCTTTCTTTCCGAACTTTCACTCTTTCTTCTACTGGTTATACGTGTGAATAGTGTGTATCGCTTCCTTAGTTCACTGATTTATGTGGTATAGGTTGGTGCGACAATAAACACCGTTACAACCGTAAGTCGACTTATTTCTTGTCCTTCAGAAGAACCCATACTGGTGACCCCGTACTGAATACCGATCCAATGTCTACAAGTGAAAACGACAGAGAATTTAGAGACGCGCACGACGATAATGATGGTGACGGACAACAAAGCAGACCCACTGAGCGCATTCGCATAAACAAATCCGACACGTCAACGTCATCCGAAGTGAATAAAGTTGGCATTCGAGTCCCACCATTTTGGCCAGAGGAACCCGAAATATGGTTTGCTCAAGTTGAAGGACAATTCGCAAATTCCAATATTACAAGCGATTCCACCAAATTCAACTATGTTATCGGCGAGCTCGACCATCAATTTGCGATAGAAGTCAAAGATCTTATTGTGAACCCACCGGCGGCTAATAAATACATTAAGCTTAAAACGGAACTCATTAAAAGACTCAGCGCATCGAAGGAAAAGAAAGTGAAACAGCTGTTGACACACGAAGAGCTGGGAGACAGGAGACCCTCGCAGTTCCTACGGCACCTTAGAAGCCTAGCGGGTCCAGATATACCAGACGAGTTCTTACAGACTATATGGACCAGCCGTCTCCCAAGGAGTATCCAGACTGTCCTGGCAGCTCAACCTACGGCTAATCTCGAGATACTTGGAGACCTAGCAGATAGAATCCAAGACATCTCTCCTTCAACTCCACAGGTAGCTTCGACGAGTCAAAACGCCCTAATGCCACCAGGTTCGATGATGGACGCCGTCATGAGAGAAGTGATGGAGCTCAAGAACCAGCTTCGGGACTTGTCTACCCAAATGAACCGTAGGCCACGTTCGCGTACCAGAAGTACAAACCAAGGCCGCTCACCATCGAGGAGGTCGCAGTCCGACGTCAGGAAGTACCCGCAGTGCTGGTATCATTTTAAATTCGGCGAAAGAGCGCGTAAGTGCATTCCCCCATGTAATTATTCGGCGGAAAACTACAAGAGCAGTCGATAATGGCGGCGAACGATTGCTCCAACTCTTCTGGCCGCCTGTTCGTGACAGACCACAGGTCGAAAACACAGTTCTTAGTCGATACTGGAAGCGATCTCTGTGTTTTCCCCCGATCTTCACTGCACGATCGTCGCGCCCAGACAAACTACCAGCTCTGCGCAGCTAACGGGACCACCATCAATACGTACGGTTACGCACATCTTAGACTCGACCTTGGCCTTCGCCGAGATTTTGCGTGGAGTTTTGTAGTCGCGGACGTAACGAAACCAATTATTGGCGTAGACTTTCTATCGTTTTACAACCTCATGGTAGACTGTCGTAACCAACGTCTGATAGACAATACAACCACTATAGCAGCTATAGCCTCGTTAGTTCGTCAGTCAGACTCTGACATTTCATCTGTAAAGGTAATGACTGGCGACACAAAATTTCACGCAATCTTAAATGAATTCCCAGATATCACGCGACCAGCTGGCACACAACGCACTACACTACACAACACAGTACACTATATACGCACAACACCAGGCCCACCAGTTTCGTGTTCCCCCAGACGGCTAGCCCCAGATAAACTTAAAATCGCTCAACAAGAATTCGACTCTATGCTAGCTTGTGGTACATCCAGACCCTCCCAAAGTCCATGGTCATCACCACTACACCTAGCGCCAAAAAAAGAAAACGGCTGGCGACCATGTGGCGACTATAGGATGCTCAACGCTCGAACTATACCCGATAGGTATCCCATCAGACATATCCATGACTTTGCTCACGGCATTGCGGGCTGTAAGGTTTTTAGCACAATAGACCTCGTTAAAGCTTATAATCAGATCCCTGTAAATGAGCACGATATTCCGAAAACAGCGATTACAACACCATTTGGGCTGTTCGAGTTTCCATTCATGACCTTCGGGCTTCGCAACGCGGGCCAAACCTTTCAAAGGTTTGTGGATGAAATGACGCGAGGGCTGAATTTCTGCTATTGCTACTTAGACGATTTCTTAATATTCTCCAAAGATCAGGCACAGCATCAACAACACCTACGCCAGATATTCACCAGACTTCAAGAGTACGGCATGCTAATTAATACGTCCAAGTGTATATTTGGCGTCTCAGAGGTAATTTTTTTAGGCTACAGCATTTCAGAGCAAGGTACTAAGCCACTGGAAGCAAAGGTTCAAGCCATAAAAAATTTCCCTCTGCCCAAGGACGTCCGTACACTAAGAAGGTTTTTGGGTATGGTCAACTTTTATAGGCGGTTTTTGCCGCACGCGGTCCAGTCACAGGCTCCTCTGAACGCGTTACTCACCGGTACGGCAAAAGGCACTCAGCCAGTGAATTTGACAGGAGAAACCCTTAAAGCCTTCGAAGACTGCAAAGCAAGCCTATCTAAAGCTGCATTATTAGCCCACCCAGATTGTAAGGCCACACTTGCCCTTGTCACGGATGCATCAGACACAGCAATGGGCTCGGTTTTGCAACAGTTCAAAGATTCGGCTTGGCAGCCGCTAGCCTTCTTCTCCCGAAAGTTAAGCCCATCACAGCAAAAATACTCGCCTTACGATAGAGAACTGCTCGCGATCTATGAATCCATAAAACATTTTAGACATATGTTGGAGGCAAGACATTTTATCATATATACCGACCACAAACCAATCAGTTTCGCATTCCATGAACGGAAAACAAACTGTTCACCGAGGCAATACAGACACCTGGATTACATTTCCCAGTTCACAACTGATATCCGTCATATATCCGGCAAAGATAACGTCGTCGCCGACTCCTTATCTCGAGTTGGAGAACTTGAGAGACCAGTAGATTTCGACATTATGGCCAGATCTCAAAACTCCGACCCAGAATTAGAACAGCTTCTACGTGGAGGCTCATCACTCCGTTTGGACAAACGCAAACTACCCGGAAGTCACATTGTTCTGTACTGCGATGTCACTACACCGACTCCGAGACCATTCGTGACAAAACCATTACGAAAAAACGTGTTTGACAGCCTCCATTCCTTAAGCCACTCCGGTCCAAATGCATCCGCAAAATTAATCGCTGAGCGATTTGTCTGGCCGGGTATCAGAAAAGACTGCCGAGCTTGGGCGCAATCATGCTTACGCTGTCAACGCGCTAAGATAAGTAGGCATGTATCCGCACCATTAGGCACATTTAACCTACCACGTGCACGATTCAAAGTGATCCATATTGACCTGATCGGCCCGCTCCCAATTTCTCAAGGTTACCGATACTGTCTAACGGCCGTTGATCGCTTTACACGATGGCCAGAAGTAGTACCACTCGTCGATATAACAGCGGAAGCAGTGGCAAAAGCTTTGTTGATTGGGTGGATAGCTAGATTCGGCTGTCCAACCGATATCGTGACGGACAGGGGTCGTCAATTCGAGTCGGCCTTATTTCAACATCTCGCTAAAATAATCGGCTTCCAACACAAACGAACTACAGCTTACCACCCATCAAGCAATGGCTTAGTTGAACGCTTCCATAGACAACTCAAAGCCGCAATAATGTGCCACGCCGATAGTACCTGGACAGAGTCTTTGCCTTGGGTGTTACTTGGAATACGCAGCGCCTTTAAGGAGGATTTACAAACGTCAGCAGCGGAATTGCTATACGGCGAGCCACTGAGGTTACCCGGGGAATTTTTTGAGAAAGGCACAAATGAAACTACAGACTTGACAGAATTTACCACGCGTGTGCGCTCATTCGCTGAAAGACTGCAACCAGTTTCTGCTTCACGTCACAGCACGGACAAGTTTTTCGTTTTTAAGGATCTTGCTACCAGTGACTTTGTTTTTCTACGAGAGGATGCGCTACGCGGCGCCCTACAGCTCGCGTACACTGGCCCCCATAAAGTAATAACAAGAGGCGACAAGGTTTTTAAATTAATAATTAAAGGAAAAGAAGTTACAGTATCAATAGATAGATTAAAACCAGCCTATATACTATCCGACAAAAATAACGTAACTAATAATCCTGCACCAGTAAGCACCCCACCTGCCGCCCCACAACCGAATAAGAATGACTCCAACGTAACGCGATCAGGACGCCACGTCAGATTTCCAGACTACTATCGCCCGTAGGAAGGTCTTGGGGGGGAGTGATGTAGGCTGCTTTCCTACATATAAAATCGCACACATACATTAAAACACATATCCATCCAATTCCACATACAACCTTCTATACATCTCACAACAATATAAAATACAGATCACGGACACAAACAATCATCTACTGTTGCCGTATCAGTTGGTGTCACCGCGAGGTACAGTGGAAACGCGCATTCAATACCGGTGTAGCTGTCTGACGTCACTATCCGCGTGCTCGCGCCCGCGCACCGATCTCTCGTCCGTTCGCCAGTCACTGCCTAGCTCCGGCGCATGACGCACGTAACTAACGCTGTTGGCTTACCTAGCATACGCTTTCGCTTACGCTTTAATAGTTGTGGAACCCTGTGCTTTCTTTCCGAACTTTCACTCTTTCTTCTACTGGTTATACGTGTGAATAGTGTGTATCGCTTCCTTAGTTCACTGATTTATGTGGTATAGGTTGGTGCGACAATAAACACCGTTACAACCGTAAGTCGACTTATTTCTTGTCCTTCAGAAGAACCCATACGTTGTTTAACACATTGTGAAATATTTGTTATCAGCCGTGCCGATATTTTGTTATGTTTACACAAATTTCCTGAAGATCGTCGTAATATTATGAAATTAGCACAGAATAGAATTTTACATGCACGCTCTTTATACGAATGTAAGAAAAGAATTAAAGGGCTGGATAGAACTGAGGACGAAAGCATTGCGTGGGTCAAAAAACGTTGGTGGGAAATATCGAAGGTTATTTCTAGATGGAAAAAATCCTGTAAAAAGGACGTCGGTAAATGTGAAATTCCACAAGAAGAAACCTCTTATCATTGCCCTAAATATCTCGGACAATTGGTTTTGTGTAGTGATGCCCAACTGCAAAGAAAACCCATGTTCGCACGTATCGAGTTCCCATGGGTTTTGGTTCCAAACTCAGTTTTTGGAATGGCTTGGCGTCGTTTTGTGGTTTTAACTGTGTGGACTGTAATATTAATATTTCCTGTGAACTTAGTAAGGAAGAAGATGGTGACATGGTTTGCATATTTTGCATTTAGCGTTGACCTCATATACATATTAGATGTTTTAATTTCTCTGATGACATCTATTTATAAAAGTGATACACGAGCTACAACACTTACGGACACGATATTAGAAAGATGCAAAACTTTTCACTTCTTTCTAGATGTTCTTTGTACACCATTGCTCGAGAACTTTGTTAAGTCTATTGGAAAAGACGAATACTACCGTTTATGCCAATTCAATAGACTGATTAAAATTTACATTCTCTTTACTGGCGAATCCAACTGGAGAAAAATTGCTAAACCGGGATGGCATATATTTAATTATACTTCTTTATTGCCCTTAGTATACATATATATTTCTGCTTACTTCTCTTATATGCTTCATCGTTTCTTGCCCGATTTAACGACTGCATTCATGTTTGGTAAAAGTGCTTGTCCACCTAATGCAAATGAAGACTGCGAACGTAAGAATGGTGTTCTATCAATTTTTTGTTCGGTATTACACCACGGTGTGTATATGGACCAGAAGGCACAAACCGAAGTAGATTTCCTGATAGGGGCTATTACTTATGTCATGTGGTATTTTGTAGTGACTTTCATGAAATGTGTTATATTAGGCACCCATTACTACAAATATAGAGAAATATACGATTACAGTTACTTTGTCTGTAACATTAGGAATCATTTCCTTTCTCATAATATACACCCTGACCTAATGAAACGTTTGAATCGTTATTTAATTTGTAATTGGAAACATTTTAATGGAGTGGATCTCCTATACCCGAATACATTAAAGGAAGAACCTCATGACATATATTGGAGATGTCATGGAGAAATCGCTGAGAAAACTATAGCCCAATCGAAAGCCTTTAGAGGAGCTAATCCAGACCTTGTGAGGGATCTTGCTACTGTAGCGAAGTTTCTAATAATGCCGAAGTTTGCAACATTGCTTATGTTTGGTGTTCAAACCACGAATGTTAATTGGATAATTAATGTGAGTACCAAACTAGGACGAAAATCAACAGTTATTTTGACCATGCGTGTGGTAGGTACGTAATCACCATCATCCCTCCGCTCCCACAACCTCCTCAGACTAGAAGAGGGTATGGCCTATAACCCACTAGTCAGTGCGAATTGATAAATTTATGTTAGTAGTATGAAGTCATACCAAGTCGGTGGCTTAGAGGCTCGGATTGTCATTTTTAACGGACGCGTTTGTAGCCTATTCCACATAATTACACCATTAAATTAAATAAATAAAAAAAACTTGGAAAAATATGGGTCCCAAATAAATTTCGCATGATAGGAACCCTACGAATCAGTCGCATATCAATCTTTTTTTCCTTACGGTAAAAAACTCACCGGTATAATGTAGTATACGGAGTGAATTTGAATTCGTGCAATTCCCATAAACTGGTGACGCCACTCTTGATTACAAACAACTTTCCCTAAGGTACCATCGTCGAAATCGATCAAAAAATTTTCGTTTACCCATACAAAGTAAACAAATCTGAAACCACCGTTAGTATGGGATCCACTAACTTTGGGCTGGTGACTCCACTCCTGATTACGAACAACTTTTCACTATGATCCATAGTCGAATTCTGTCGAAAATTCTTGGACTTCCACTATGATTATTTCGGGAAAGTTGTTTGAAATTAAGAGTGGCGTCTCTAGTTTATGGGAATTACACGAATTCAAATTCACCCTGTATACAAATACAAAATTACACTAAATATCTGAATTCGTATAACCATTGTATAGTATGTGAAAGTAAAAATTATTTTTCTATAGCGAGTAAGGGGAGGTCCCGTCCATCTTTTATGATTCATGGACATTATTGTAAAAAACCCCAATCAAATTTGAAAAAATATCGGTTAAAGTTTTGAATTTTTAATATTTCATTAGTTTATTGCTAATTGAGTGTATTGAATTTGTAAATAAGTTTTAATAGATGTGAAAAGATGTATTATGTAAAGTTATATTTATTAAAATTGTTATTTCAATGGATGGAACATTATACCCACTCCAATGAATAATAACAGAGATGTAGTGGGATCTATCATTCTCGGCCGGGAATATAACCTAGAACTTGCCCGCACCGCAGTGAGAAACCTCACCGAGCTTAGCGGCGATTGTAATAATTATTGGCATTGTCTGATTTTAGGGTTATGTAACAATTGAGTTCCATAATAATGAGGGCGAGTTGATAAAGGGAACATGTCCATCGGGTGAACTGTTGGCTGAAAGTTCAGTATTTTTCGGCGGACCATCCCTTAGAACTTATACGGCTGCAACTGAATGTGAAGTAAGAATTGACCTAATTTGCGCGCACCGACCCGTACTAACGCGTATCCCAAAAATGCCAAAAGGAGATCGCTTTTTTTTTTTCTTTTTTGTAGACTGGAACTCGCTGACAGTCCTTACACTTATTCAGCTTAACCGTGCGGTAAGCTTTCAGCTTAAGCTCTTGCAGGCAGTAATGGTACAGGACGAAAGTAGGTAGTTGCAACCGACGGCTAAGGGTGCCCACGAAGGGCTCGGACCTCAGCTTAGAGCGTTGCATGGGGAATTTTAGAGACTTAATTACCATCCCTTCGTAATGTGTATAGTCAGAGAGAAGAAACGACACAAGAAACTCTGTGACATACAATTTTGAATTTGGAAAAACGCTAATTGTAGTGTGCTATACATAGGTATGTTTAGTGAGGAAATAGTGAAAGGCCTAGATGATATTTTTATATAGTAAAGCTGCTGCCGTTAGGGATGCCGACGTGGTGATATCTTCTCACACGTTCTGGCTTCCCGGGAGGAGCGAGATGCAAACACGCTCGGGTGCAAACAAGCGTCAATTTTTTTGAGGTTTCCGGGTCAGTACGCTTCCACCTTCGACCTCATCTTCACTTAAAATCAGATGTGTTTGAGGTCAAGTACCAACCCCTTGGGCATAAAAAAAATTTGTTAAATTGTGCTGAAATATAATAATCCCATTTTGATTGTTTTTATATTTAATTATATTTTCATTTACAGATTCTGTACATAGGACTACGTGATTTTTTTGCTGTATTCAGGCGTTATTCAGATGAACTGGCTGTCCTTAACACGTCTATCAAGGAATTTCAAGAGATTTCTGATGATCTATCGTCGTATCATTTAAGAAAACATATGGATGTAAGTTTATAGACATGTGCCTGTGTTGTTACAGAAAAATATCACGTGAACATTATGTAGATATATATTATTTAATTATAAATTGAATCTTAAACCGACACCCGTTGGTTTTCCGTGATGCCAACTATAACATTTTCAGAATCTCTTGATGAAACTTCATTTGACATATTATTGCAGGCAAGAATAAACTTTTTTTTAACTCGGACATTATTACTTTTTGTCACGTCAATATCCTGTCACATCCCGACTTGATCAAAGTTTTTGGTGGACAGTCCCTTAGTCGTCTTCAAAGATACACACGAAAAGAGACGGGTTGGTTCTATTATTTTTACGTGCCGAAACCAAACGGCACTTTCAGTAACTAATCTGCGAATCGAGGGACAAGTCGACATTCCTTGAAACAGGTGGTTAGGTACCTCGATACATCTCGGGGCGATGTAGTCGTCGGACGCGGTCCGGGAGAAGAGTAATTTGAATTTCGCATTTAGATTTATTTTGAATTAAATAACATGCCCATAAAGGGAATGTCGGGTTGTCCCTTGCACGCAGTGTATCTAGTCTTTGGTTAGGGAGTGTATTGTCCTCTTTTTTCAGTACCAGAAGAAGCTACGCGACAAAATATTCCACGATAGAAAATCTATTGCCAATGTTGTAAAGCAAAATAAGACAATATACGCTGGTGCTGAACAAACTTTCGTGCCCATTTCGAAATATTTTGAAGATCCAGAGAGCAAGTTAGTTCAAACTTCAAGCATTATTATTAGTTATTGTTATATATAGTTATTTATATATTTGCAATTAATCAGTTAAAATCATCCGTAACTCCACCATCCCCCTGTGATGTTACTGCAAAGACTGTATTACATAATATAAGTTCAAAATAATATAGTAGAGGAATCAGAATTAAATAAATTGTTCAGAGATTCAATCAAAAAAATCGTTCTCTGGAATTAATTATATTATAAATAATATTGTTAGAAATCACTGTAGTTTGAGATTTATCACACAAAATCCATAGTTTACTGGATTTAGATGGTGTCAATAAGATCAATAAGAATCTTCATCTCATAAGTCATCACGACATGAGCAGTTCACCTAATGGAAAGTAAGTAATTATCTGTCCATGACATCTTTTTGGGACAAAGACTCCAGATTAGGCCGAGGGAACATTTTTGCCCGATTACAGCCAACCAAAAAGGATGGTAATGTCGTTACGCGTCTGTGTGTATACCTCAAACCTTAGTCGATTTGGATAAACGAGGTGGCCTTAGATTCGAAGTAGTCCCGCTAGTAGCTATTATGTCACACTTGACAACAAATTATAGGCAGAACTCCATACCCTCCATACAAACTCCCTCGCGGCATAGCCTACTACTACTACATAAAAAACCATAAAGCGCCAAATGTGTGCGTGAACATGAATAAGGCACGGCGTTTACTGCCTTGTTGACTGCCTCTGACAAAAGATTGACCGGGGGAGGTGACTGTCGGTTTTTTTCCTAGTAATAGTTAGTATTCTTTGTTTATAGGTCTCGATGTAAGAAATTCCAAAACTGGTGTAAATATTTTATGAAAAAAATAGTATTAAGTAGGGTAAAATATTATAAAAACCCATCTACAGTATAAATGAATCAAAAGTAAGACAAAATATCTCAATTATTGTAGGCTGTGTGTGTGATTGTGGTCAAAGTACCAACCCGTTGTGTATTTAAAAAAAAAGGCAGTAATCGATGGTCTTATAAGCAAATTTATCCTAATACACAGTCGCGAATTGATCGAAGCTTAAAAGTAGCGGGTTCGAATCCCGCGTAAGGGCATATGTTTGTATGATAAATACCGACACGTGTACCTAGTTATGGAGGTTTTAATTTATTTATGTAAATACCACCTTTATTTTACATAATTTACATAATCTTATTCCACCGTCACCCTTCCATACTTCAGACCACTAGGCGTGGGGAGGGATTCCACCCGAATATAGTTAATATATCGGTATATTCGGATTCGGATGCGGGATCGGTGCGAATGTTCGGACATTCGCACTAAGAAGTTCGATTCTTCATTCGTCATCCGAACAGCCCAGGCACGGAACTCCCTTCCGGCGTCAGTCTTTCCTGAATCCTACAACCTTGGGATCTTTAAGAGCGGAGTGAATAGGCATTTACTGGGATCGCGTGCTTCATCTTCGACCACATCATCACTTTCCATCAGGTGAGATTGTGGTCGAACGCGAATCCAGTCAATCATAAAAAAAAAACCTATTTACAACAAAAAAATGTATTTGTGCAAGGTATCCATAATACAATTATTCATCATCAATTTACAATATCCAATGGAATAGACGGGTTACATTTATTTTTCTGTAGTATATATACTATGTTACTTAGGCAGAGTTATTATTTTTTAGCTATTCTTTCGATTGGCATCATAAAAGTAGGGTGTTTTTTTTTTCACATTTGAGTCGGTTCGATTCCCAGCCGAAGCAAATAATTTTTAGAAAATCTATGAATGCAGAATTACTAACTTTTAAAAATAACATAAAGTCTTCTTTGAGCAAAATTCACTATCTACGATATTTAAGGTACTTCCCCTTCATGTCCCATAACTTTGGGACGCCCTGTATATATATAGTAGTATAGTGTTTAGTAAGTGACTTCTGTAAACTTGTCTAAACAAATATCATCATCATCAGCTCGTAAATATCGCACTGCAGGGATATAGTCCTTCCCTCGTTTAATGAGGGAGTATGAGCCATAGTCCACCACGCTGGCCCAAAGGGAGTTGGGTTTCCTCACGATGTTTTCCTTCACCGTTTAAGAGCAATCGCATAAATGCACATCAGTAATTAAATAAAATTTAAAAATCCATTGGGTCATGGCCTGCCTGGGAATCGAACCCCGACTTCCCAAATTGGGAGACCGTGTCTTAACTGCTGCGCTACCGACGCTCCCATTATTATTATTTATTTATTACGAGATCTGCGTTGAAGAAGTCGTCGGCGGAAAACTATTAAAAAAAAATAGCCACTCTCTTCAATAATAACGAAAATTGAAACTTTGACGCAATTTGCCGGAGAGTGTTTTTATATTTTCATTATTATGTTATATTTATATTCTGCCATCGATGACAATCTTCGTTTCATTTCCCCTCGTTATTCATTATATTGGAACATCGTATTTTTACTTAAATCTCGATTTGTTTTCCTTTGTTCGTTGATGGTCTATCTCCAAAATACGATCTCAGACAGTTTTTTTAAATATTTGATTGTCGATTGTTAGTGTTCCGGTCCAAAAGTCTTTGTGTCCGTCCGTCTTTCGTCTGTGACAACTGTATATCTCAGAAACTGTTTTATTTAAACAATTCAAATTTAGTTTAGTTGTAGGTAATGGTGTCTCAAATACAGATGTGTATTTTATAACTATTTAAATATTTAAAAGCCAAGAAACCAGACAGCACATTTTGTATTTTGCGGACACACACACACACACACACACACACACACACACACATACACACACATACATACATACATACATTCATAAAACATTACCCTTCTTTCTTGGGCAGTCGGGTAAAAAAGGTGTTAGGTTATAAAACCTAACACCTTTTTTACTATGAATAATCAAGCCACCTGGTGAATGGAAAAAGCACTACAATCTTTTAAATCTCTATTACTCTTTCTCAACAGGTTTATACAAGGATGGCTGCTGTTCAGGATGATCACAGTGGTTGTGTCAATTAGTTGCGTGACTTTGGGAGGTATTTATCAATACATAAACCGTTTTGTTACCATTTATTGTGTATCGTTGTTTGTTGTTGTTTGGTTACCAGCCCCCGCAGCCTCGACATAGATAGCGATAGCTATACCACCGATTTCGGTCGTTAAGTCCTAACAATGCTATTTTAATTGGAGAATTAGAGTCTTTAGTATCAAAATATCGGTTTCCATTGAAACTACGATTCAGGCTTCCAAAAAAACCGATATGCTTATGAAAACTATAACATTTAGAATAAGATCGTTAGGAGTTAACGACCGAAATCGGTCGCTATCTATGTCGAGACTGATTTTGATACTACAGACTCTAATTACCCAATTAAAATAACATTGTTAGGACTTAGCGACCGAATTCGATAACATAACGATCGCTATCTATGTCGAGACTGCAGGCCCTGGGCTGCCTATTCTACGATTTAAATCGTATACGTACGATATTTTGATGATTTTTCATGCGTATTAAACATCGAAATCATAAGGGAGATTTACTATCTTTTAATGATTATATATCATCTGATTTTTCGCATAGCTTTGAACCACCAATGAATCCGTAAAATTTCTTGGGAATACGACTTCTTTTATTTTGGTGTATGCTTGTTGCATTTTTTCACCTGACAGACCTGGTGGCTGTCGTTAAAGTAGAATAGTTCCAATTGGCATGGTAAACGAAGCGACTAAGCTTCGCCGCACATGGTCTACTCCCGACGTCGTAAAAAGCGACTCACCTTCGCCGCACATGTGCCACCCACAACGTCGTAAAAAGCAACTAAACTTCGCCGCACATGGACAGCTCATGACGTCGTAAAAAGCGACTAAGCCTCGTCGTACATGGGCTACTCGCGACGTCATAAAAAGCGACTCAGCCTCGCCGTGCATGGGCAACTCCCGACAGGTACAAAACGCCACCGAGCTACGCACTGAAGTTTTATACATTTTATATGGACTATTTATATGAAACCAGCTTCCAGCATCAGGCGGCGTTTTGTAGCTGTCGCTATTGTCCCGTTAGCGAGAACACTAGGGGCCATATTAATAAATCGATCTTGAAATTGAGATCACGTCTCAGTTTAAATACAATTTTTTTTTGATACGGTTTAATATGCAATAGAGTCTCAAGTATCAACTTAAGCGTTCCCAAGACTGAGAAATCTTGGGAACGGTTTGGGTTTTACCCAAATACCCCTCCATTTTTTTTTAATTTCCAATTATTTTAAGGTAGTATTGCAGCTAAAAGTAATTGGACAATAAGCATCATAGCTGGATTTTGTGATGCTGTGGCGATTGTTGACATAATATTCAAAACATTGGTCAGTATTTATCTGTATTCGTATATCTGTAGACGTCGAGACCAGTTATAAAATATTCAGGCAGAACTTCCTTTTTAATATTTGCTATCAAAAGCAGCATGATAGGAACTGTGATATATATAAAAAAACTGCATTTAAGACATATCAATGCGACATCGTCAAAACGGAAAAATAAATTGCATCTGCCTGCAAATGCAATTTATTTCTAGTATACATCAGTCCTCTGTCGCAATCTGAGAGACCTGGGGGTCTATTAACGAAAATACTTCGGACTTTTTCTTTTGCTAAGAATCCTTTATTTCCATAACTTCAGACGTTCCTTGCCTCCCGTACTAACTTGTGATGTCCAACTGTATACAACAAAAGTAAAATAATGACGATTGGTTTATAATTGATACAGCAAACTGTAAAAGAGAAAGTCCGAAGTTACGGCCATCAGAAGCTATTTTCGTTGGAGAGTAGACCCCCTGAAGGATCTGATCAATAAGCGTCGCTAATCCTCGCGCCGTCCATAACTACGCCACAGAATTAAAATAGTATGACTATGTCGTTACATTCCGAAAAAGTCCCTGTTGTATCCTCCTCGTCAAATTGTAATATAAATAATAAACTACATTTTAAGAAATCCAATCAATTTTGATGGATTAGCTATCTCAATGTGACAAAGTCAAAGCGGAGATATATTCCACCTGCCTGCAATACACAGTTTACGTGATGGAAAGAAGAGATAGAACAAGTATAGACTTTAAATGTATATTTTGTGTACAGACATTTTTAAGCGCGTCCGTGGCTCAACGTACACAACATTGGGTTTACGATTCGGAGGTCGCGGGTTCGATCCCCAGCGGGGTACATGTTTAAGAACTCGGTTTGGTTGGTGGTAAGGCATTTTAAATGTCTGCCTGGCTAGCAACCACCATCTCATCTAAATCTGCCGCCAAGCAGCAATGTTAATAGCATTGTTGTGTTCCGGTTGTCAGAGATAAGATAGCCAGTCCCCTTCCGAGTACGCTTCCACCTTCGACCTCATCTTCATTTAACATCAGATGTGATTGAGGGCAAGTACCAACCTGTTGTGCATAAAAAAAAGGTGCAGATTTCAATTCTTTTCTAGAACCATCTAGACGGAATGTGACGAAGAGTATTACCTGTTATTTTTGCAGACTTTAAATATAAATTTTGTGTGCAGCTGGATCTCGGGGCCATATCTTAATTCTTTTCTTGAACTATGTAGACTGAATGTGATGATGATATTAAAGTTGAAAATCAACCTGAATCATGATTTTCAACTTCAGATCGTGGCCCCGAGAGCCACATTCTTCTCCAAAATAAGATCACTTATGTGACCATATTTTGAATTGATTATTTTAGAGTTAGAGTGATATTTTAAAGGGGCACCGAACGATCGGTGTCATCTCAAAAATCGATACGTTGGAATCAAAGTTAGAAGGGTAAGCAGGTAAACAGCTATAAGACTAAGTGGCAAAATTACTAACATTTAAAACGCCTACAAAGTAAAATACCTCAAATCAATATCTCTAAAGCGGTTTGCCTAATTTGCAATACGTCTGCATTCTTTCTTGTTTAGGCAGCATAACGTCGCAAATATTTAAATGACTTTAAAAGATAATACATACATGCCATACGACTAAGAAGCATAATTAATCATCAAAAAGAGCTATAAATCAAACTGCCACAAAATAATATTGTACTACTCAAATTAATAATAGGTATTATAAAGGTGAAAGGAAATGACATAGAAAACTCTATGCATTGGAAGTTGGTTCCGGCCAATTACATGTATGAGTGAGATGGCTAACTTCAGTTTCAGCTTACTACAAAAAGAAGGAATCGGGAATTAGTGGAAACAATTAAAAATTAAATACATTTATCAAAACTACAGGTTCATTGTGCCATGTTTTAATATTCATGTAGAATTTTCGTAAAGGTGGAAAAGGCAGAAGGTGCAACGAAGTTTCTCAACATGTTTTATGATTCGTTTCAGATTCCATATTACAATGAAAGTGGTTTAATAATATCAAACTTTTGGGAAATTCTAAAACATTATCTGAGACGTGGTTTTCTGTTGGACCTGATTGGTGTAATACCCATAACTAGTCTTATGCATGACGATATAGATCAAAATTATATTTTTATGCCACAGATTGTTAGTAAGTTTGCTCATGTTTATATGATAACGGGATACTTCGACTATATATCGGATGTGCCATTGACAAGCATATTTTATTTAAAGGTTTGTGTTTTTACTTATTACTTGTAATTTATAGTAAACAAAATTAAAAAACACGCTTCTGTCAGTAAAAAGTAGTCCTACTATCCACCTCTCGGCTTCATCTTCAGACCCGCATCATGAAATGGGAAATCATCATCCCAATGCATGGGAATCGTCAATACAAACCAAATGAGTCCAATCCCGAGGAATTTGCTAGTAGCCATTGAAGAGTTTCCCTATCCCCTGCCGGCTCCATCATCAGGTAACCTCGATGATACCAAATTATTGTATTTTCATCAAAATGACTTACACCCAAAATAGTCAAATTTTATTAGAAGTAGGTTTGTTTTTATTTTATATTTATTTGGGATAGTTAAAAACTGTACATATTTAAATTATTAACAGTTTCTGTAGGTATGAACTACACAATCCACGATACTATCCACGAGGTAAGTAAAATAGTATTTCACAGAGCTTACAAATTATGAAAATTACATAAAAAGTACATCCGTAATACACAAACCAAACCATAAAAACATTACCCATGCAATAACTCTACAATAACAGAACTCCTAAATCTGTGATCTGATTTGAGAGTTAAACACGATTTTCGCAATGACCTGATGCTGCAGCCAGGATTGTCTCCCCAAGATGGATAGCTTCAATGAGTAGTAGTCAAATATTAATCTTTGTATACAAGTTAAATTCTGATAGTTAAACATGATTTGTAGTATGAATTAGACATGAATAGAAGCTGAAGCCAGTATGGTCTCGTCACGAGGGGAACTCTTTAAAGGTTTAATAGCAGTGATACGAAATTTGCATTGACGGTTTGTTTTACTTGTTAAACATGATTTTCGCGGTGGCCTGATGCTGCAGCCAGCATTCTCTCCCGAAGAGGAATCTTCTTAACGGTTAATAGTACGAATACGAAATATTGCAATAATATATAATATATAATATATATCCGGTTCCATCCCTTTCCATCCCATCCACCTATTCTATTCTATTAATAAATAATCGATACAGACTAGCGTGGATTCATTTATCGTACCGCATTTCATAATAAAAGTACCACAAATACTAATATTATGTTTCACAGATATTCAAGTGGCAACTAGTGCTTTATCTATTAGCTAGTGGTGCAACCACTTACTGTACAAACCTGTGCATAAAATTTACTTGGTCAACAGAGACTTACGCTTTATTAGATATGGAACGGAAGAACAGCTGTTGGACACAACTTCATGTACAACTGGATCAAAAACCCACAATGTCTCAATTACATCAAGTAAGATAATTATTTACATAAATATAATATGCGGTCGGCATGTAGGAACATCGACTTCTCTTGGACTCCATTACATTATCTAGATAAAACTTCAAGCATTATTACATTAGATCTTCTTCTTCTTCAATTTAAGAGCTATGCTCTTGTCGGTGGAGTAACGACCATGTCTCTCTACTTTCCGCCCTCGATTGACACGACATTCATCTTTTCTTTCACTTGGTCAAAGTAATTACGCCTAGGTCTTCCCCTTCCTCTCTTTCCTTCAATCTTTCCCTCAATTATTATCTCTCCTCTTCGGTTCTTAACTGTGGCTAACAGGCATCTCTTTACTTAACATAACATATAGATATTTCATCCGAAATAAATGTGACAAACAAACAGAATCACGGAAACACTCGTATTAAAATGACACATTTAGGGTTGAACTTTAAATACCATGGTACGTTTTATGTCTCCACAGGTATTTGCTGAAAGTATTAACATTGTACAACGAGGTTTAATTGGCCTTGATGTGAATGCGTATCGCATAACAGGTAATTTCTTAATTGGTCATCTGTCACATTCACAAGGGCTTAATACGGTTATCGGCAGTGATAATATGCGAATGTCAATCCTTCTGCCCAGAGCATGGCGGTTAAGAAATAATCATGAGAAAGGTTTATATTTAGGTGCTACAAAAGAACCTGAATATAAACCTCTTACCTACTAAGAGCCTACAGACTCTTAATAGATGTCATCATCTTGCCTAGTCCCAGTTTGTATGAGTCAGCGCAGTACATTTTTTTCTTCCAATCTCTTTTGTCAGCCATTAACCTCATTATTTTCGCCCTTTTCGTTCATATCACACACACAATCCTTTTATTTTTTCGTGGTCTTACACTTCTTTTCCAACCATCGCCATCCATATTCATCACTCTCTTAGTAACATGCGTTTCATCCCTCCCGATAACATGTCCATTTATGCCAAACGATTTCCTTTCAATTTTTCTGTCACGGATGCCACTTTTAAACTTCCTCTTACATACCTATTTCTTATTTTATCCATGCTCATCACTCGACTTATCCATCTCAACATTCTCATCTCTGCTGCATGCAATTTCCTTTCATCCGTCTTCTTAATGGCCCAACACTACAAACCATACATTACGACAAGTATTATTAAGGATTTATAAATTTTGCACTTCAAGCTGACGGGCATCCGTGAGTCACATATTGTTTCGGTGACCTGTCACCATTTCATCCAACCCGTGTTGATCCGATTTGTGACTTCCTGGTCGATAGGCTCTTAATAGATGTGTCTGATGTAATTCACTGAACATACGAGTAAGCCTCTTCACTAATCGCCAAGCTGAGCAGGCGCGTTGGCGATCGCAGTTTTTTTTAGGAGCTCCACACTAATGACCCTGCTGTCCATCACTGGTCTATGCAATTTGCTTGCTTGGTTGCTTTTTACTACACCCACGGGACGGTTGGTCCTATTCTACACTGCCGGGAACCACACGGCCAATAATGATTACGTGAACTTTATTCCAAATGGAACGGTCTGTGATAGATATCTTTAACATAGCGTTTGGATGGTTCAAACATCATCACTCAAGGTTTACCTTTTGAAGTAGGTTACTGAAATACACACGCGACATGTGGTGAAACCATCGCCGTCACAATCGACGGGTGTTATGTGATTGATGGCGTTATGTATCCATTCTTTGTCAATGCATCCCAATAATGCATAGTCCTATTTTATTTACACCAAAAATCTAGTCCCAAACTAAGCAAAGCTTGTACCATTGATACTAGATAACGAATAATATATACATAAATATTTATATATTTAGCCATAAACTTTTTTGACGCCTAAATATTTGAGAGCAGCGAAATTGGGTTCCGGTAGCGAGTCTGTCTCTATGAAGGACACTCCCACTTTCTGTTGACGTCGGGTCAACGTTAATGAATAGATCCAAACCGTCTCTTCCCATGGTTGTTATTAAAGGCAACTTCCACAAAAAAAACAACCCTCTATAGATATGCAAGTGTTAACGGTGACGGGCTTCCTGTCACGTGTGCATTTCTGTATATTTCAATTGTGGACGTAGTTTCAAGCATGTTTGGTACATCCAAACACTAATGTTCGGGATATCGCTGACCACCCCATTTGTTATAAAGGTCGTTGCGTTATGTATGTATCAATTAATAAAAATATTCCTTTCTTTTCCAGAGTTTAATAAATATGAGGTTCTAGTAATAATATTACTATTGGCCATAGTGTTTTGGTAAGTTTAAATTGATAAGGCGGTTTATGCAAACACACACGCGCACTGTTCGATGCCGCGCTGCATGTAGTTCACTGCCGCGTCAACACATCATCGCCGGGGAAATCTAATATACAATTGCAGCCGAGGTCAAAAGGGTGATCACGAATCCGCATCCGTTGTCCTACGACTGATTCGCCATTGGACTGTTCATCGACAGGACGAATCATTTATTTTCGTTTCGCCAGCAGACCCTTTCGCCTTTGGACGTTTCGCCTACAGAACCTTTCACCTACTTTCTTTCGACGACAGGCCTTTCCAATGACGTAAGTTTCATCAACACGACAATAAACCTATTACCCTTATAACTACAGACCTTTCCATTTACGGAGAATTCACCGTCAATCTTAAGACAACTAACGCCCGGTTCTGTCTAGCGGTACGTAGATGGAAAAGTATGTATAGATAAAAGGGTAGGAGTTTGCTATTCTGGGATTTTGCTTATCTGTCCTTCTGCTGCAAAGGGAAACTTGTAGTACGTAGTTGGAAAGACCTGTCGTCGAAAGCGACGTAGATGAAAGCTTCTGTCGGCGGAACGTATACGACTACGCACGATTGTTTCAATGGAGAAATCATTAGAATGCCTTTGACTTTAAACAAAACTTACCATTCGAGGATGATAATTCGACCTTTGATATAATAGAATTATTAATCAATACTTACATCCTTCCTGAATAAAGTTCAAATCGAGAAAATCACCGACTCGCCAAGTTGACATAAATGAATCAGACGAGAAGAAGATAATAATTGGAGAAGATACAATCTATTATTAAAAGAAGGGCAAGAGGCCACTTTTTTAACACCGACGAAAAACGACGGGTGTTATTTATTTGACCGCGTTGTTTGTGTGTGTCCAGCCTTTGTCCGGACTCTCAGTAATAAATGGTCAGATTTGTGTTTTTTATCTTAAAGACTAAACGCGTAGACAGGTCCTTAGCCATATTTGATGAAAATCGGTTAAGCTGTTTAGAAGATATTTAGTTTTAAACACGGTTTTTTGGTGTATTTCGATATTATCTTCCGAGAGTTTACTAATGATAAACGGCTTAACCGATTTAAATAAAAAAAAATATTTAAGATAAGACTCGAGTATAAATTGATGGAAATCATTTAAGCCGTTTAGAAGGTATTTATCATATAACATAGTTGGTTTGGTCTGTATTATTTTCTAAATTTTCAATTTATAGTTATATATTAAAGAAAGCTGTTAACTACCTCCTTAATTCAATGTAAACAATATAAGGTTTTCAAAACCGAGGTCGCGTTGCTACACCCAACGGTGTATGCTTACTAAACAATCCATTTGATATTAGATACTAGATTTTAAATGTTGATGTAATTTTTTTTTGTATTTGTCTCATTACTGACCAGGACACCTCAACACATTTGGGGGACTGGCTATCTTATCTCTGACAACCCACAACTAGCTATTAACGTTGCTACTTGGCGGCAGATTTAGATAAGATGGTGATAGCTGGCCAGACGGAATCAATCTTCAAAATGTCCTCGAATTCGCCGGTTTTCTATATACAATTAGGCTTCACAGTAGACACATTTTCCTCAGTGATCGCAGTTAAGGGCCGATCTTCACTAATTTCGTCATGGAGAGAAACACGGCCACGATCAGATTCTGCGTACCAACGCCTTACGGTGCTCAAATGAGGTGCATTTTGAAGACGAGTAGTACAGTCTTGTAGCGGTAGTGAACTTTTTCAATCATACAAAATCATTGCCCTAAATCCCTTCGCGATAATTCCATTTATGCTACGGACGACGAACTTTGTGGTAAAAAACAGCTGATCCGCGATTTCCAAATTGTTTTTAAATCAATGGTTTTCTTAGTTTTTAAAAAACATAACATTCGAAATGAGCGACCAGGAGTCCAGAACTATCAGTGTGCTCCATGTATTTCATACGCTCACCCATAACCCTTAACTTATTTGGGAGAATGCTATTTGGAACGAGATAGCTAGTCTCCCAAATAAGTTAAGGGTTATGGGTGAGCGTTCCATCTTCAGCCTCATCCTCATTTACCGTCAGGTGTGATAGGATAAGCGCTAACACAAAGGCGTATAGCACTTTTCGTATAATAAATATAGAATTAAATTTCAATTTTTTCACAGGCACTTAAGTACTTACTCGTTATCACTGCTAGTACTCATAAATAAAGGCAACCAAGGGTTCCAACAAGACTTAACTCAGATGGTGTCCTTTTTGAAAGAAGAAAGAGTCAGCAATAACGTTATCGATCGGTGCGTCGATCATTTCAGCTACTGTTACATGAGGTGAATATACATTGATAGTACTATTGTCCCACAGTTTCCTCTCTAAATAACTATCATGATACAGAGGGCGGAGTGTGTGTTTTGTTTCGACTTAACTTTACTACCGCGTTCACGTATACGTGACGATTTGTATAGAGCAATGTGCAGCGCCTCTAGCGGATAGTTTGCATATCGATTTTTTTCATAGGGACTTTTTTCGTAAACGCGAACGCGATGGTAAAGTTTAAAACGAGACAAAACTCACACTTCGCACACGGAGAAACACATTATACTTAATTATTCATTAGAATTCACAAATCATCATGGATTAAAGAAAGAAAGAAAAAGTTTTTATTTGACACCATTATTGCTTACCTACTTAAATTAGTACATGATGTGATGGTGCCAATAAGGCATCCACTCAGCATAATGTCGTGACATTGGAGCCCAGTGACGCGACGCTGGTATTCTGTGGACACCGGAGGATGGAGATTGGAGAAAATAACACCGCACAGTGCTTATACGAGTATGCAAATTTTTAACATGCTCGCAGAATTGGCTAATAAAGTAGTACATGGCATTTCACTGAATTTACTATAATAATGAGAGCCGCAATGCGAAACCAGCTTCTCAAATAAGACTATTCTCAAGTGCAAAATTAGATTTTGCTTTGATACATGTTATACAGATTGATACAGTTTTTAAATTATACCTTACATTTTTTGTGAAATCAATAGGTGCGTTTTATATTTGCGTTTGAAGGAAGGAATTGAAACGGAATTTCTTAGCAACTTGTTAGAAACGGATTAGGAAGCTATTCACATAAATACATTCCGACAACCTCTACCTCCGTCCACCCACATCTACCTATTCTCAGAAATACGTTAGTGGAAGCTACCCAGCTATCAGATTTACGTGTCGAAACCACAAACCTATGAAACTAAAAAAAGTTTCATTGATGTTATTACTACTTTAAAACATCAAGCGTATGTAAGTGATAATTATTTTTCATTACAGAACCAAAGGAGTCGATGCGCAAACTCTGATGAGCGACCGTCTCGGTGCCGTATTTAAACAAGACTTGAATTATTTCTTTTTTAAATCGTAAGTAGGGAGAGACCACCTTTCAGTGCCAGAAGCCATCACTGGTAACACACAATGATTAAAGACTTTTGTCTTCAAGCACTTGGTTATCCCAGTTGGATACGTCGATTAGCCACTTGTCCTATAGAGTATGTCTAAGTTGTGCCTAGGGTCCGTTGGTCTCTATGCTCGCCTACAACTTCGAAATGGTGTTCCCAACTGACATTGGTGTGGGCACGACATGGGCATTCGTCATAATTTGAGATGGGAAAGTCCACCTTTCGAATAGAAATTCACACGTGACAGGACATGAACCCATGCGCGCGGTTGAAATGTCTCAGTCGCCTTTTACGAGACCCACGGGAGGACACAGTTTGGCTATATACAATATTTTAATTAATTAACTTGTTGAAGCTTTGTTGTCTGTACTATTTAAAAATTGTTTTTCCTCATATATTTTGTACCGGCCACTGCTGAACATTTATGCCTCCATCATAGAGTTCCAAAGCGACCGATTGCAAGCGCCTGCAACTGCGGTACATAGCAAATTATATTCGTTACTTAAAATTGGTCGCGAGCTACAGCAAAAATGTGTTGCCTTTTTGTACAATAAAGGTTTTACAAACAAACTAATGTGCAAGTCTATTAAGTGGTTTTTAGTAAGGTCCTCATGTTTTACATGCTAGATTACATTACTTAATTCATAAGAAAATTACTTCTTTAAGGACGCTGGAAGCATCGGATGAAATATTTAAGGGGGGTGAAAGCCTTTTGCGAAAATTGTGCATTTTTTTCTCGCAAATGTACTTCCTCCCCGGCGAGACTGTCATCAGAGAAATGGATGTAGTTCCATATCTGTATATAGTACATCGTGGCAAAATCAGTATCAGCCAAAATGGAAAACAGCTAGCTGTCCTTTCTAAAGTAAGACTAATGTTTGGCAATTTATTTCTTATTGTAAATCATAAATCAATGATCTGCTTCAAATCGGAATTTTTTTGGAATATATCCGCACCAATATCTCGTCATCTCAATCTCAACAGTCGGGAATTAACGACTGAAATATGGGCCCAGAAGTTTGTCATTCTGTTTAAAGTTAGGCGGTATTTCACGCACGACCGACCAAGGTGTGAATTCTGTTGTGACCAATTTTTGGGTTGGTTTTCTTTATGTCAAAGTCAAAGTCAAAAATGCTTTATTTTATAGGTATATGTTTAAGTACTCGGTTTGGTTGGTGGAAGGGCATTTTAAATGTCCGCCTGGCTAGCTACCACCATCTTATCTAAATCTGCCGCCAAGCAGTAATGTTAATAGCATTGTTGTGTTCCGGTTCGCAGAGATAAGGTAGCCAGTTCCCCAAATATTTGGGTTTCCGGGTCAGTACCCTTCCACCTTCGGCCTCATCTTCACTTAACGTCAGGTGTGATTCAGGTCAAGTACCAACCCGTTGTACATAAAAAAAAAATCCAAATGGTCAGGAATTTTATAATGACTTTTTGTAAATAGTTTCAATTCTCCTTCACTTTGATAATTCAACTTACAGGGTGGTATCTTTGGACAGCTGACCGGGTCTGTCGCTCGAGCTATTCGAAGTAGTGCTCGTTGTGATGATTACGTTGACATTCTGGAAATACCTATTAATAGATTCCAAGAGGCTATTAATGATGACGTAAGTTTTTAATGTATCCAACACGTATGAATGTAGGTATGCATGTTACCACCCAGCTAAGTTTTTGGTCTTACCATACATAGGAATGACACGAACTTTATCCCAAATGGCGTGGTCAGCGAAATTTAAAGAAATGCACACGTCAAATGGGGTTCGTCAACGTTAAAACGTGCAAGTCCACAAAAGCTTTCACAAAATTATTCAAATCAACCATCTGGTATCCCAACTAATATTATAAATGTTAAAGTTTGTGTGTATGTCTGTATGTCTGTCTGTATGTTTGTTACCTCTTCACGCCTATACGGCTGGACGGATTTAGAAGAAATTCAGTGGGTAGACAGATTAAGATCTGGATTAACATATAGGCTATTTCTTTTGCTGAACCAATTTTGATAATATCTTCCACGCGGACGAAGACGCGGGCGGAAAGTTAGTTTACAATACAAGCCTAGTTGCTTTGTGTGGAACTAGATTGCTCTGTGTGTATGTATAAAGATATTTGGTATTATTATTTGAAATCCTTTATCTCTTTTTCTTCTGAGAAATGTAAATATCACTCATCACGGGCCTTACCCACGTGTTGAGGGACTATAGTTCATGGCAGTGATGATGGATTTCGTTAGAAACTTGCGAGTGATACGACCAGTGTAGAGAATTATTATTGGCGCGGTGTGTATGTCTAAGGATATTTATTTATTTATTATTATTTTATTAAAACCTCATTAAAACCTTAATAATACCTCAATACCTGATGATTAAGAATGAATGGTTTCAGGTAAGAAAAAATATTTCTAATCATCCGAATGTTGCTAAAGACTATATACCCTTGAAAGAATACGCTGAAGAGGCTCCGGAAAACACAATCCAGTATATCCTTCGTGGAGAGAAAACCGTTAAATTTCATGTTAGTACATACTTTTTCATCATCAGCCCGTAATCATCCCTCTGCGGGGATATAGGCCTTCCCTCGTATATGAGTGGGGGTTTGGGCCATAGTCCATCACGCTGGCCCAAAGCGGGTCGGGGACTTCACATGCCTTTGAATTTTTATTTTTTATGCATTGAGGGTAGAAAATCCCCGACAATAGGTATTGATGTAACAAATGAGTATATCATCCAAGTAGATTAAACCAAAGATATTGTTAAAATATCTTCGAAACGGCTAAACCGATTTCCATCAAAAATGGCCAAGAAAGTATCTTCGGGTATATTTAAGGTTAACCTTAAATATAAAAAAAACTTTAGAAAACCCTCCAAAGACTATCATCATCGTCAGCCCGTAAACATCCTACTGCAGCGATATAGGTAGGTTGTTAATCAATCATCGGGTATCCATACCACAGGCTTAGTTGCTTTGTGTGGAACTAGATAGCGCTGTGTGTATGTGAAAAGTTATTTATTTATCTCTACTTTTCAGTGGATGTCGGCACCAATTGAAATTCGGAAAACCAAGTGGCTCTCACGCTTCTTTTATATATCTTGGTTTTGGGCGACAGCGCTCGCTGTTGTATTATCAATGCTAGAGAACTTGCTTCCTGCTAATAAGAAAGTGTTGGTGGTCCTGCTTTTAGTTTTGTCGGATTTAATCCATTTAGCACAGTTTATCGCCGAGTTTTACATGGTTAGTCACCAACATAATATATGCTTCGTCATCAACCCATCACTCTTCTGTCTCTCCTTTTAATTTTTTTACATAAATTGTCATCAACAGCATCACACGTCCACATAGTTGGGATTAGTGGATTTGGGCAGACTAGTCGACACCTGACAGTCGGTATTTTGAAGCCGCTTTGTAGGCCACAGATTTGGCTTTCAATTGAAAACAACCGGGACCGACTATATAACGTGCCTTCCTAAGCACGGAAACACTTGTATTAATATGCCACTATTGGTTACCCATCCAAAGACTGACCGCGCCAGACATATCTTAACTTCGCTAATCGGAATCGAATAGCGTATGCGCCTGCGCCACGAGTGCTTCATAAAATGTACTAGTCAAAGTAAATTTTTTTTTATACACAACGGGTTGGTACTTGACCTCAATCACACCTGATGTTATGTGAAGATGAGGTCGAAGGTGGAAGCGTACTGACCCGGAAACCCCAAAACATTTGGGGACTGGCTATCTTATCTCTGACAACCGGAACACAACAATGCTATTAACATTGCTGCATGGCGGCAGATTTAGATAAGATGGTGGTAGCTAGCCAGGCGGATATTTAAAATGCCCTTCCACTACCCAAACTGAGTACTTAAAACATGTACCCCGCTGGGGATCGAACCCACGACCTCCGAATCGTAAACCCAATGATGTTTACATTGAGCCACGGAGGTGGACTATTCATTTCAAATTTAACTCATATTCAGAATTACAATGTAATTTTTTAGATAGTCATGTAAGAATCACTGTCATCCATCATACTGCTACTCAATATAATGTATTATGTCTAGGCCCTAACATTATGACAAACAACATCATCATCATCATATCAGCCGAAGGAGTCCACTATTTCTGCCCAATTTTTTGACATTTTCGAAATAGCTGAATTCCACTTTGTGTGTTCTAGCATTACGTAAGTGTTCATTGGACAGGTCAAATTTCTACTAGCTATGCCTTCAATGGGACGAGACAAGTTGGAATCGGACCACATAACCCACGATTTCTCATTAGACATATTAAATCTTTTTACCAGACTGGCCCAGGAAATGTGTGCTGTAGTAGCACAAATAGGTTATAGCTCAGTGTATGGGATTGCTCAAATAACAAAATACTATTTCTGCACAATTTTTGACATATAAATGTTAGGGTGATCGATCAAATCAAATACGCTTTATTGTTTAAATAAGGAAGGTACATTTAAGTATCTTATAGAAACTACAAATTAGGCGGCCTTATCGCTAACAGCGATCTCTTCCAGGCAAACCTATTATCACGGAATTCAATACGAGTAATCAAGTGAGATCGATTTGCCTAACATGCTAAATTCAGCCGTATTTATTATTAGAAGTCCAATTCAATTTTTTTTTCAAAAAGGGTGTAAGTCGCATAAAAGTTTTAATGAACTTTGGTAGTTGTTGTACAAGAAGTACGGGTGAAATTGCTTAAGAAAATCAATCTAACTAAATTATGCTGGCGTCATTCCAGCGTCAGTCTAAATCGATTGTTAGACAAATGGCCACCACATTTTTTAACCGTCTCCGTGGCTCAATGTGAACAACATCAGGTTTAAGAATCGGAGATCGCGAGTTCCATCCCCGGCGGGGTACATGTTTAGTACTCGGTCTGGTTGGTGGTAGGGCATTTAAAAAGTCTTTTGTCTTCAAGCACTGAGGTATCCGATTTGGATACGTCGATTGGCCTCTTGTCCTATAGAGTATGTCTAAGTTGTGCCTAGGGTCCGGAAGGTGTCTATACTCGCCTACAACTTCGAAAATAGAGTTTCCAACTGACACTGGTGTCGACAAGTTTATATTTTTATCCTTTCATTACAGATGCACCTCGTGATTGATGGTAACCAATGCATTTTTAAATTTTTGAGGTTACAAAGGTTCACTCAAATAGTATTCTACTTGGACATTATATCATTTGTACTTCCACCAGTTTCTTGGTTCACCCCAATATGGTATTTTCATTTAGCCAGATTGCTTAGGTTGCATCTGTTCTTAAAATTTTATAAACATTTCTGCAAATATTTCCAGGTTAGTTCTAATTTATATTGTATATTTAATTTATGTAGTATGTTTACAAAAAGGCAATAATAATTGTAGTTTTTGTCTTACCTACAATTTGAGAGGGCCGATACGATGCTTTGTTTTATTTATTGTGTATCAATTTTCAGGATAACTATTCTTTACTATTTCTGAAATGTATATGTCTGTTGCTACTTTTAAACGCAATCTCCTGTGGTTGGATATACGTCGGTTGCAGAGCAGCTGAAAGTACGACAAATACTTTTTTTTTTACATAATCAACATTTTCACTGCCTGTGAGATAAGAAGCTATTAGCATAGGTAGTTTAATTTTTTTTTTGTTCAAAACCATCGAATTAAGCTTTGTGTCATTTGACGGTCGCGTTTGTAGCCTATTCCACATAATTAGAAAGAAATAAAGAAAGAAAGAAATTTATTTACTTTGATAACATTAATAGTAATAGTAAAAGTATAGATAAAGTTAATAGTAGTTAAATAATTAAATTATATAAATAGAAAAACTTATATAACATATGCGTTCCAATTAAATGAACCCGTCTGTCGCATATCAATCTCCGGCCGGCGGCGGTTGAGTCGATGATGATTTTGAAAAAAAAAATTAAACTGCCTATACCAATAACTTCTATTTTACTCACCTAATATGCCCTATTTTTTTCTTACGGTAAAAAAAGTCACCGGTACAGCGGTACCTAGCAACGATGTAATTTACAAGTTGTAATGTTTTTCAGAGGAAATCTACTCAAAACCTGTTTTGCCACCATTTATCAATAAAACCATCAACTTTGATAACTGGGATTTACCACATAAAAGGATAGGAGGTATTTTATACTTATATATTTTATAAGTTAATACATTTACACATGCGCTACTGCCATTTAAAAAAAATATATAGTTTTAGTATAGATAAAAATATATTTAACTTACTTGGTGCAATCATGTCACTTAATTTTAAATACCTTTAACAAGTTGTATTGTTATTTTTATTGCATAAACACAGAAAGACAAATTTTTTATTACATTTCAACCACATTTTGTACCTACTCTCTCAGTCACAAACACCCACACACTTGCCGTTGAGCAATTAAAGATACTCGGCTAACTAAGACTGGTTTCGGAATGGTTTACTTTGTATACATACATAAAGTCACGCCTATTTCCCGTAGGGGTAGGCAGAGACCATAGACTTCCACTTGCTACGATCCTGACACACCTCTTTTGCTTCATTCACTCTCATACGGTTGTTCATACATGCTTGCCGGTTTAGAGTACTCTTGACTTGGCCAATTTGATCATGGTACGTTCGCTGTGGTCTTCTCCTACCAACACTACCATCGACATTCGCATCGTATATCTCTTTCTGCTTTGTATATATAATCAAAATTTTTTGATCGAATTCGACTATGGTTCCTTGGAGAATTGAGAGTGGTGTCACCAATTTATGGGAATTACATGAATTCAAATTCACCCTGTAAATGGAACAGATCTCCCCTCAGATTACTAATAGAATATTCACCTATCACTCATAAAGTAGACTGTAGAGTTTCAGCCGCTTGCTCAATAACTTCTATTATAGGCCCAGTATAACCAATGAGTTTGATTAATTACGAATTTGATATTTATACAGGGTTCAAAGTCTAACAATTGACAACCAGAATATGTTAACAGGTTGCTGGCGTTTAACTTTTTCGAAGCCTGATACGTCAGGTCACCTAGTAGAGAAATATTATGTCATTCCGAAACAATGGTATATGGACCACGTTCTGGGTATATTATACGCCATTATTATGCTTACTGTCACTGATATGGATATTGTAAGTAATAGATTACTAACACTACGTAATATTGGTGAATACACCACTTGTAAGAATAAGAATAAGAATCGTTTATTTGACCCATTTAGCGACACACATATTATTATTACATGAAATGTGAAAATATACACAGTGAAATGGTGACCGAGTGAGATAAAAGTAGTACACAAAACAGTTTCATGTAATAGGATAGGTACTCCTATCTCATAATGCAGTTTACAAAATACAACAAAAATACCTAAGCAAAATAGACTAAAGTCCTTAAAAATTAATTTTCGGTGTCGTAAAGTGGAATTCTCGCAAATTGTACAACCTCAAAAGCCGAACGCGAGACTGAAAAGTCGTACAAGCTTCCTGAGGTTCACTATTGCCACAGGTTGGCAAGAGAGCAACTCTGGGAAGTAAATTGCCCAGCTCTTCCAGAGTTTAGTGAATCAATCATCATCAGCCCGTAAACATCCCACTGCCTTTTGAATAAGCAGTAACTAAAAAATGAAAAATCTGAATATTTTAAGTGTACCCTGTGTACAAGGCATTTTAAACCCCTGACGCAAAAAGACGGTTTATAACAACCCTCTTTTTACCGCAAAGACTTTATTAGTTACTTTACTCTCTGTCTATATTTTATTTGAAAGCAGGTTTTCTAGCGGTGGTTCTTAGATATGTTTTATCAAAATCGGTTCAGCCGTTTCGAAGATATTTAAATGTTAACACAGATTGTTTGGCCTATCTAGATAATCATTTGTTTCCTCGGAGGTGTTATAAATTTTCAGTGTTTTTGACACTGCTCGACTTGAGTACAGTTTTTATATTAAAACTAAATGCCACATTATTAGCCGTTCTTAAAGAAAACAGGTTAAGCGGATCGTAGATATTTAGCTTCTAATAGATATTCTTGGTTGATTTGTATTTTTTTAATGCATAACGAGTTAACACTTGACCTTAATTACACTTGATTTAAAGTGAAGATGAAACCGATTGTGGAAGCGTACTTACCCGAAAACCCCATCTTATTTGGGGGACGGGCTATCTTATCTCTGACAACCAGAACACATCAATGCTATTTACATTGCTGTTTCGCGGCAGACTTAGATAAGACGGTGGTAGCTAGCCAGGCGGACATTTAAAATTAAATCATAGTCTTTCAGGGGTTTTCTTATTTTCAATTGATATGTATTAAATGTTCATCTGGCTAGCTACCACCGCAATGTTTATAGCATTGTTGTGTTCAGACTGTTTGAGATAAGATAGCTAGTCTCCGAGGGGGTTTCGTGGTGAAATATACTATTATCTTTTTATACCGACAAACAATGAATATCCGTATTAGTCTGTGTGATATGAAGGATATATCTATTGCTTATTGTCAGGCATTGATGAACAACACTAGTCAAAAAACTAATTCTGCCACCAAACAGCAATGTTGTGCCCCGGTTGTCAGAGATAAGATAAGATAACCAGTGGCCCAAATAATATGGGATTCCGGCCATATCATCAGTTGATATCAGGTGTGATTGAAATCAAGTGCTAACCTGTTGTGCATTAAAAATATATTTTTTTTTATATAATTTCAGATAGTTCCCGTAACCGTCAAACAGGTATATTACAAAGTTGCAGTTTTGAATATCATAGTCATTGTCAGGATATGGTTGTTGAGCATCGCTGCCAGTACAATTTACGCAAAATTTAGGGAAATGTACAAATATGACTATTCCATGAAAAGTTACATCATGTTTCTACAAAACAAT
This sequence comes from Oegoconia quadripuncta, assembly GCA_949316235.1. Taxonomy (NCBI): domain Eukaryota; kingdom Metazoa; phylum Arthropoda; class Insecta; order Lepidoptera; family Autostichidae; genus Oegoconia; species Oegoconia quadripuncta. The sequence continues at coordinate 15,399,463 of OX438755.1, read as the reverse complement.
AAAGTAACGAAATCTCTAGTGCAAGCTATTATACAATACAATAATTTATCCTGGATGAGGAATAAAGGTTAAAATAATCACTTTGTAATTGTTATTTAGTTAGCCTGGGTCAAACCAGACCCAGCACAACACAGTGCGTAGCAGCTCGTAGCAACGCGTAGCAGCGCGTAACACGCGTAGCAGCAAGTAGCAATGTGTAACCTCATTTCCATAGTATAGCATCTTTTCCACCTTTTCAAAAATTGTACATGAAAATTAAAACATTAGCACGATCAAACTGTATTTATTAACCGACTACAAAGAGGAGGAGGTTCTCAATTCGACCGTTTGCATGTTTTGTGTATGTACATATATACATATGTATCTCCGAGATTTGGCGGTTGATTCACGTGGTTCTATTCGTAAATGAAAGCGAATACTGTCAAGTTCGTCCCATTGTTATTTCAGTATTTTATTTCAGTATTTTTTTTTGTAATCAGCAGAATAGCATTACATTTTAGACGATTGTGTGGTTTTTGCACAGAGAAACTACGAGTAAATACAGTTTGGGTTTGTATGAAAGAAGTGTAGAGAAGGTCGGTGTGATTATCAATCGAGGTCAGGTCAGGTCGAGCTGGTATACCACAACTATTTACCTAACCTGTAGGAGCGACGAGGGTCGCCATCGCACTAATATGATCATAAAGATCATATTAGTGCGATCAGAAAGATCATAAAGAAAATACCAAAAAGTGTAAAATACATGTCTATCTAAGTCGGCGCCAATATGTAACAGTGATTATAATGTAGATTGATTACATTTTGTAGCGATCGACGACTTCGAAAGATATTTTTTCATATAGCAGAAATAAAAGAACATAGAAAATAACTGATTGAGTGATACGAGCATATCAATAAAATTATAGGGTGATTCAGTGAAGACGGTTTTTTTTATTAACAAAATTTCGGTAAATGTATTTAATTTTTTAACCCATAGCGAAAAATGACAGCTGTTGTGTTTGAGGGCTTTGCCTGTGTGTATCTGCTAATACATTACAACGTCATAATGCTGCAACGCGCTGTGCTGTATCTGGTTTAACCCAGGCTTTAAAAGTGGGCGGCCAGTACTAACTTCGCACAACTAATAAATTAATATCAGGTCCTTACCTATGAAATTGGCGTTTTGTATGAAGAATTTCATTAAGACTGTTTTCTCAATACAAACATTTTTTTTTTTGGGAAAGGCAAATCCAAATTAGCTAAACTTTGTGTGTATTATCGTATAACATTAAGTTAAGTATAGGCAGCGTTAATTTTTAAAAGTTTCAGCGAATCTAAGTAATCATTATAGGAAGCACATGAAAAGAGCTCCGTTCAAATTTTTTTTATTATGTGATTTAGCCCATCGGATGAGATTGTGGTCAAACGCGAATCCAGTCATACATAAAAAAAATCCCAGAAATTAAAAAATATTTCATGTGAAACCTTGAAATAATATTCCATTTTCCAAATAAAAAACAAATTTGGATATAGCTTTGAAAATCGCAGGAATAGGTAGGTACATATGATTAACCAAGAAAAAAACTCCAATTTCATAGGTAAAGACCCAATATAATGTAGGCACATATAACACGAATTGCCTATGTCCAACAGAATTTGTCACTATTACGAGACAATTTTTTTTCCAAAATTAACCCTATATTACATGGCCATTGGCCTAAATTAATTTAAATTTATATATGTATATTACATATTAGCCACTCTTACCCACAATATTTTTGATTCAGTATGATTTCAAATTTGAAATCTACAGTTAGATATCGTAGATTCTATTTAATGCACTTTATAAAAATAAACAACATTATCGCAATAGCCAATTCTAATTTGCTTTTATTGCACGTTTTAAGTGTTCTAAGGCCGCTTAGCAGTAGGGGGAAGTCCCCTAGTGGCGAACAGCTAAGGTTTTTAAAAATAAAATAAAAACTGCTTCGAGAAATATGTATTTTTTTATGGATTAGTTAACTGAACAAAATATAAAATCAAAAGTTTTTTCCTATATTAGATATGTATTTAAAAATTAATAATTTCCCATTTTCCTTTCTTTTTGTGTCTTCGATTTTTAAATATTTTCCTGCTTCTATCCTGTAAAACAACAAACAGTCATTATTATAAAAGTATAATATCTTAGTAAATAAGGCAACCTATAAACTCTCCGGTGTTAAGGAATATCCTCGTGTCCGGCAATAGGAAATAAAGAACTAAAATTACCTATTTCATACTAAAACTGTTTAGCTAATTAATAAAGCCATTCACAATTTACGAATTATATTGGAATACTCACTTGTAATTTGCGTGACACAACTCTTTTCCGCCAAAAACAGTAATCGACCGCTCCCACCGCGGCTGTGCGCCTCACTGGCAAACCGCGTCAACGGATCTTATCTAGTTTCGTTCCCCCGCGCCCCTTTCACCAACATTATAATTGCGTTGTGGTTTCTCGAGATGGTACGAGTGTCCGACGCTAGGTGCCGTCCGGCGTTACGGGACTTCCTCCTACCAGTTTTTTATTGGTGTTCCCATGTTTCTTTATTTGTTGCTCAATCACGGCGAAACGGATGTTGGATGAAATTTGGTACATAGGTAGAGCATACCCTGAACTAAGACGTTTATTTTTATCCCTATAAAGTGAGTAGTTCCCGAGGAATAAACAAATTAAAGGATTAAGTTATTCTAAGCAGGCGAATCCGCGGGCGGAAAGCTAGTAATATATATTTCCTCTATTATACAGTAGACCACACATTATGCGTAATACTGCGATTATAAGCTGACATACAACCCACAGACGGTCCAAAGGTTGAACTGTTACGTCTGATGTGTGGTCAACTATATGAAACGGGTTTAGGGACATTGTAGGCACGATAGCTCGGCTCCTGGAAATCTTGTATTGCATGGAGCATCTCAAAGTATCCCTGGGATGTAAAATCACATGTGTGGTATTTAATCACGAACCATTAAACACGATTAACGGCATCCCGGAATAACGCAACCACGAAAAAATAAGTATTTTCACCACGAACTCAAGCCATCACTAAAATCGTTTACTCTAAATTATTCTACATGAATCAATTTACCACGAAATCTCGCCTACACGAAATTAACGACGTTATTTATTATTATTATAATTGTTTCTCGTGGTTGCGTGATTTTGGGATTTATTTTTATTTTATTTTATTTTCTTGGGAAAACCAACAGCTGTTTCACAAATTATCACTTAAACTTAGAAACTGAAAGCCAATTAGAGGTTTCCACTGATAGAACCAACTTAAACTTAATAAAAAATAAAAACTATACATTGCAATCAGATGTTCGTGGATTATTCCGGGATGCCGTTATTCGTGTTTAATGTTTCGTGATTAAGTACCACACTCACTCATAGGCAGTACTAAACTTTCTCTATTCAAAAGATGAACCACTTCACTATTTAGAAAAACATGATGTAAAATCTCTAGGTATTAGGTTTATACGTTTGCTTCCATAATAGGTACGACAAGCATTTATGTAATTGATTTTTATTCTACTTTTCAATTCAGGGCACTGGTTACCAGAAATGGCATTAAAAGGCCATCAGTGTCTTCGCGAAGATATATACAGTGAGCTTTATTTGCATCATTTGTTACACGTACGAGTGTTTCGGGATCTCCCAAAGCATTTTTTGAGACAAGTTGTTGTGCGAATGAAAAGGATGGTGATTTTTCCAGGTTAGTATTTTGTTTTTATCTTTAGTATTGATTTTACAAAATACCAATTTTCTATTCTTAAACTAGGCAAAACCATACTGGATAACGGCGAATAAATATGTGCAAACATACATAACTCGGGAATGGATGTTCATATTCATCACACAAATATTTACCCAAAGCGAGATTCGAACCCGAAACTGTTGGTTTCGAGGGTAGAGGCTGCTGTCCGCTAGATTTATGGGCCGTCCTATATTTCATTGATCAATAAGTATTTTTAAAGTTATTCCACTTAATATTTCCACAATCAGCATCCTTTCCTCTTAAAGCCTCTTTGCATGTCATTGGCTAACTAGAATTAAAATGGTATCCAACATAGTGAGAGTTACCTACAGTAGCGCCGACATTCAGTAGTCGACATATCGATTATCATAATATATATATCATATATAAAATCTTAACTTCCAGGGAAGTGGATAGCAGAAGAAGGCGACATATTTCCTGTTCTTTATTTCATACACGAAGGTGAAGTAGAGAGATGGTACATTGACTCCAGGTAATTTCACTGCCTCGCGGCCATAATATCGTGAAACAAAGCTAGCATTGGATTCCTGGCGGTGGCAGAGCGCAGTCATGTATAGTGGCTGAGAACACGAAAAATTTACCATATCAAACTGAAAGTGGTATTAGCGAAACTTGTTACAGCATTTCACCAAAATCGTTGTTTTCTTGTATAGTTTTTTCAATTCTCATTTTTTCCTAAAACCAATTTATTTTTAGGATATATATTTTTTTTTATGAGAGGGCGGCAAACGAGCATGTCTGTAAGCATATCTTCGTTCATTTATTTGTCCCTTATGTATATATCTACCACATTTTTCTTACTCAATTTTAACCAAAATCATAATTTCTATGAACTAATTTTCTTATAACTACACATTATATTCCCAATTAATTCGAAATGAAAAAGAAGAAAAAAGAAATTTGTTTACAAAACGGTGGAAGTGGAAAAAATGCTTCAAGAAAAAACCAATTTTGGTGAAGTCTTTGCAGGTTAGGAACTCTCAGAAGGAGGCCAATCGCGCTCTTTTATAATGGGTTTACAGTTCAAACAGAATGTTTTGGTTTTGGTTAAAATTACCAGAGTATATCCGACAACTCTGATGATAAATCCTTTTTCAAATTCGGTTCACTAAATTTCTCTTTTAAGGTTTCCATACCCACAGTTTGCAGAAACTGAACCCTTATAGTGTCACTTTATTATTCGTTTGTATGTCTGTCTGCGCAAGAATGTCACTGACATAGCCCAGTGGATTAGCATGGCTAAAGTGGCAGTCGGTAGGGCACATAGCTCGAAGAACTGACAGCCGGTGTAGCATTAAAGTTTTCGAGTGCAGACCATGCACCGGCAAGCGCAGTGTTCGTCCCCTCTCGAAGTGGATATACGACCTGATAAAGGTCGCGGGAAATTGCTGGATACAGGCCTCTTCCAACCGGTCGCTCTGGAAATCTAGGGACCTATGTTATGGACATCCCTTGGCTGATATGATGATGATGTTGGTGTCTGTCTATTCGTGTGTTAAGGCCCTTTTTCCCCGTATCGACTGTTAAGTTGAAATTCATATCGAATATTAAGGTCTCTACTACTACTAAGGGAGTCTTTGGTACAAATGAAGAAATAAATCCGAAAAATGGTTATTTCAAATCCGACGTGGAATTAAGAGGTGCGACTTATTTGCGGTTAATTTCATAGATCGTCTACGACGCTGTAAAATCCTTATGTTCCCAGTAGTTCTGTTGGACAGTTCTGTTGGCCGAGCTAATGGGAATTTTTGTCCCACTAGTTCTATCAACAGAACAAATGGTACTAGGGATTCCCAGTAGTTCTGTCGAGTTCTAATTCGAGTGCGAGCGAAGCGAGCACGGGAGTTTTTGGCACCCCGACATTGATAGGTTAGGTTCGAAGGGTATGGCGGAAGCGAGCCGGGCGAGCTGTAGGACAAAAAAATCCCATTAGTTCGGTCAAAAAAAAGTTCAAGTTATTTACAGAACTAGAGAGACAAAAATTCCCATTAGTTCGGCTAACAGAACTGTCCAACAGAACTACTGGGAACAAAGGGTAAAATCGATACGATTTTACAGCAATATAAAACTGCGGGCCTTATGGTACTCGATATTAATTTCAATTTGATTTTCTGAGAAAAAGTGAAAATAGTGACTCTGTCAATGTTATGTGTGAGACCCTCATGATATTTGAGCAAATGCGTTTTCCTACATGAGTACGAAAGTCGCTCAAATGCTTCTGCTGTCTTAGGATAGAGGGGCAGTCAAGGCAATCTCCAGAATTGCTAATCTAATAAGGGCATCCATCTTACAATTTCATCTTACCGTAAATTTACGAGAATTTTTAACTAATTTCAAAAAAGGGTAATATAACACAATGTGATCCGCCATACCTTACTGTACTATAAAATAATCACTATAATTTTATGTTTTAGAGGCGACAACCGAATGGCGTCACTGTTATACATGAACTCCTATTTTGGTCTTGCAGCGTCAATCGTCGCAAATCAGCCATATATTTACTCATACTACTCCCGAACGGTAAATGCATTATTGCTTTTGCTTTTATACCCATTTGGCGTTGCAATACGATCGAAGGTAGAAGGTAAATCTAGTCTATGGTGGGGATGATGGCTTCAGAGCGCTTACTGTCACAAATCCGCCAATAGCACCTGACCCCCGTGCATGATGTATGATGCTATGGTCTCTTCTCGCGAAAGAATGCAGTGTTAAAATTATTGCAGAGGAAGCAACTCCGATGGAAAGTGATCGATTACTACAATATAACTGGTATGTAAGTATTGACAGCTTTTCATTTTCTTCTCTTCAGGTTGTTGATATGATTACCCTGAACTATTTGGATTGGAAGGATCTCATAGATTTGTACCCTGACGTGAAGTCAAAATTGTTCCAGAATGTAGAGTTTCTCCAAATGGAGCTCATGAGGAACAAACATGGGAAACAGCATGCATCATGATGAATGTTGACACGTTATTAATGAAATAAAAGATTTTCATTTTATGGTGTTTTTATAACAACTCCATCTACTCAAATTCATCTATCATTCTCAAATCTATCCTATTATGTGTATAGTATCAGTTTCCGGTGAGTGACTCCTTCACTTAACTGCCTGATTTTCGGTCGCATCTTCGTCTTTCTCCTATAGGATCAATTGCTCCCCAACCGATCCGTAGTCACACCAATTTGCTACATTGGTGTCAGTTATGCATTTGTACAAAATAGATGGTTAATCCTAATTAATTAGTAGACTATGCGAAAGTTCTTACATTATAAATTTATAATTCAGATTTTTTGCTAAAAGTTACTATAATCTAAATTTAAAGAATAAGGTGCAAACGAAACTAATTAGTCTCATCTGCACCATTGATGGTGCACGTTGGTTCCACGTTGTACCGTACGTGGAATAATTTATTGAATTTCCAAAAGCGTGACCAGGAATTTCGGAGTGTTCACACGAGCACGACAGCTTTAGTTTCTTTGTGTCAACAGCATACTCTCGATACTTTTATAATTTTTCGAGATACAGAGGGCCTCTTGCTTCGCTAAGCTCTACTTCGAACTGACGGTCAGTTGAACAAACTTCGTCTGTAAAGTCATGTAGGCCCATTACGGATTTAAATATTTTATTAAACTTGAAATATTTTTTTGTTTAAATGTGATCAAGATCGACTTGTTTTCAATTTTCGGCATGATGTCTCTCCGTACGAGCAGACTTCTACAAAATTACTGCAGGTCGCCAAGCAGACAATTTCATCAAGATAAATGTATCAATAAATCTTCAGCTGAATCTTTATAAAACGAGTTCTCCCAGAACAAATTGCACCTTATAAAAGTATCAAGAGAAATAATGAAGTGATAATTGAAGTGGTTCCTTTTATTAGCCACGTAGCTATAACGTGCCATAATAAAATATCGCAAGACTTTTATTGCTTCCATAATGCGATGAAAAATTCACAAACTGGAATTGCTTTTACTGGAAGGGAATATTCTCGTATACTTGCTAGCACGCCGAGACAATTGAGAAATTGCTATTTCGCAGATCCAGACCGCATAGTGTCGCCGCAGCCACAACCTCTAAAATAATATACAGTAAGTTCTATGTTACCCGTATGTTTCGAGTAATGAAATCAAGATACACAGCAGTTTTTTTAACCAAGCTCGAAAAAGAAAAGGGGGTTGCACCGCCGTAGATTAGGTACTACACGAACCTCAAAAATAATATACAGTATGTTCCATGTTACCCGTATATGTGTAGCGTTATTCGAGTAATGAAATCTAGACACACGGCAGTGTGTTAACCAAGTTCGCTAATAATAGTGCCAATTTTAATTGGACTATTGAACTTCACACACCAATGAATTTATATCTTTGAATTCAATTTAGCCGTAACCGATATTTAAAACTTGCCAAGTGAGAAGATTAATACCAAATTTTCTTTAGTAACTATTATTAAAGTAACTGAAAAGCTACTTATTCCTAACAGGAATATCTATATAGAATACAGTTATTAGAACTCACTTCTTTTAGGTGACTGATTAGCAGACTGTGTTCCAGGAACTTGGCTTCCTCTCACATTTATATTGCCATATTTGCTCATATAAAACGAAGTCGCTATACAACCAATCAGAACATAAAAATCGACGACTATCGGACCACCTCTGATCGTTCGAAAAATATTTACTGATTGGGTTATGTTTAAAACACACCTGCAACTCCACTCCAAAAACCTGGTCTTATATTTCGTGATTTCCTTCCCGTTTGTTGCCTCATGTGTTTTAAAACTTGTTGATTTTACTTCAAAATATGTCACAAATCAAACACAAACCAAAATGAGGTTTACCTGCCTTTAAGACAAAGAAAGTAAGTAAAGTTGGTTGGTTGGTAATGTATTTTGTTAATAGCGTTTCATTTCGACCTCTAGTACGTAAACTACGCAAAAAATTCTATTTTGGGGCCTAATTGACAATGTAAACGTTGCAATAAAGGGCCACTTACTCTCCTCCCGGCTTTAATAAAAAAGGCGATAATAGCACAATATTATTTGTATAAGACGTTTAAAGGCAAATTATAAGAAATTATTTCATCCTTATCCGAAGGGAGAGCGCCGAGTGAATTAAATTCCATAAAATTACAGAAACCCTTGGAGGGCAACAATTTCACGATAAAAAGTATTTTCATTTATAATTTTTCTCTATTTTTAAGGTTCGCAGCCAAACAAATTTCTAATAATGTTCGAACCTATACTCCTGCCTATATCCCTGCAGTAGGATGTTTACGAGTTGATGAATGGTATCGATATGAAGAGGTATAGGATATGTAGGGTGAAATACAATTCATGTAATTCCTGTTTACTGGTGACTCGCGGGTGGAAAGCTAGATACTAATATTACGGTTAGAATCATATTAGAATATTTTAATTTCTATGCAATAATCACAGCAATTCTCGTGTAAATTTATCGCTCCTTTGACATCGTGAGTTCTATGTACAAATTAGAGGTCCGCGGGCAAACAAAAAACAAATTAAACAAATAATAGTTAATTCTTTAATATTTTAATGGTTATAATGATACGGGGTCCAAATGATTGAACTTATTTAAATAAAATATTTATAAAATAAAATGTACAAAATATTTACAAACTATTAAAGCAATATTTACCTTGGACCCCAGACTAATTAAAGAAAGACTAAACTTCCCTCCTCGGCAAATGGGAGTGTAGCTCATAAAATGCAACCCTATGGGGAAGGAGATCGAGTTTAGATCGCCCCCCCTGCTTTGTATACACTACATACTGCGCCTAGATACAGTGAGCGCGACGGTAGAGAAGTAAACGGAACAATTACGTTCTCCATTTGCACGTCTCATATGAACATAATATCTTCTTTCTTCTTCCTCACTTCACCTTTCGCTAGTACACTAACAAGACGAAAATCTGGAGCTTTTCTTATAATTTCACTCCCAGGGATAAATCTTTGTACTTCTTAGCAGTTCTGTATAGGTCATGCTTCACCTCAGGGTAGCCCTCTAGCAGATCTTGCCAGTCCTGGTGCATCAAGTAGATTAAATCAACGACCTGAAAAATGCATATAAATATCACACCTACGACGTTTCCCACCACACTCCTCGGCAAATGAGAGTGTCAGGGAATGACTTCATTGCTTTTAGTTGCGTTTAGTTTCTCACGTTTCTCTGTGAATTCGTGGAATCTCTAGAATGTGGATATAGACAGTAATCTGCCTACCACATTCTGTGGAATTGCCGGCGCTGGTCTAATGAACGAAGGGTCACGCTAGATTAAGTTGATACTTTATATCAATTATAATCATTATATTTTATACGATGATTCGTATAACATAATTTTTAAGTCTTTAGGAAATTTTTGTTACCTGAATATTAACATACTTTATATCAATTACTAGCTTTCCTCCCGCGACTTCGTCCGCGTGAAAGATTTTATCAAAATACAAACAACAAACTTTTATCCCCTATTTTATCCCCTTGGGGGTAGAATTTATCAAAATCCTTTCTTAGCGGATGCCTACGTCATAACATCTACCTGCATGCCAAATTTCAGCCCGATCCGTCCAGTGGTTTGGGCTGGGCGTTGATAGATCACTATATCAGTCACCTTTGAGTTATATATATTTAGATAATCATTATATATTATACGATGATTCGTATAACATAACATAACATAATTTTTAAGTCTTTAGGAAATTTTTGTTACCTGAATATTAACACTCACTGCGTTTTGACACTGTCCCTTGTCTATCAAAACTACGAGGTCAAGCTTCACTTGAACACTTCCCCCTTTTTGTTACCTGAATATTAACACTCACTGCGTTTTGGTACTGTCCCTTGACTATCAAAACTACGAGGTCAAGCTTCACTTGAACACTTCCCCCTTTTGTTACCTGAATATTAACACTTACTGCGTTTTGGCACTGTCCCTTGTCTATCAAAACTACGAGGTCAAGCTTCACTTGAACACTTCCCCCCATTTGTTACCTGAATATTAACACTCACTGCGTTTTGGCACTGTCCCTTGTCTATCAAAACTACGAGGTCAAGCTTCACTTGAACACTTCCCCCCTTTTGTTACCTGAATATTAACACTCCCTGCGTTTTGGCACTGTCCCTTGTCTATCAAAACTAGGAGGTCAAGCTTCACTTGCACTTCCCCCTAGGTTAATATAGTTACAAATTGTAGAAAGAAGTGTTTACCGTGCGTGTAAAATACGTATTCCGGTGAGGAGTATTTGGAAAAAGTCCAGATATCAACCCGAAGTAGCCGTTGACAGACAACACATCTGTCAGTTTGCTGTTGCCCCTGCAACGTAATTTTTTTTAATAGGTAATGATACCTCTGACCACATAGACCATTCTTTTACCACAGATGATTTCCCTTATTGAAGCGGTAGTAGCTTGGACATACTGACTAACAAATAAATGCAATAAACCCTGTTATTATTTTCAGTAGATTTAAACAGACATTCAATGAACGATTTTTGTATCTTTGACTACATAAAAGCTTAAATATGGAATACTACAATGTTGGTATCTTCGCATTTACTGTGATCGCGTGCTTCATCTTCGGCTATATCGTCACTTGTCACCAGGTGGGATTGCGGCCAAACTCGTCTCCAGTCCTTCATTAGAAAGCCTAATCACATCGTCATGTAAGACTGTGATCAAAATCATTTATAAATGACTATAAAGTGAAAGTTTATAAATCATGGGATTATATCATCCAGATAAACCAAACCAACTATGTTATATGCTAAATTACTTCGGAACGGCTCTAATTTCTATCAAAGATGGCTAAAAACCTATCACCGAGTTTAATCTTTAATTTAAAAGAAAAAATAGATAACCCTCCAAAGACTATATCATCAAAATTTATCATTTATCGAGAAACTATGTTACAAATGGCTAAAAACCTATCACCGAGTTTAATCTTTAATTTAAAAGAAAAAATAGATAACCCTCCAAAGACTATATCATCAAAATTTATCATTTATCGAGAAACTATGTTACAAAATAAATATCTTCGTAACGGCTTAACTGATTTCCATTAGTTTTTCTTGGACGACGAGTTAGTACTTGACCTCAATCACACCTGATGTTAAGTGAAGATGAGGCCAAGGGTGGAAGCGTACTGACCCGGAAATTTGGGGGACTGGCTATCTTATCTCAGACAACGCGAACACAACAATGCCGGTTTGGCGGCAGACTAGATATCACTAAGAACCTATCCCCTCGTTTAATATATTGTATATATAAAATAATACATAATCGGACCACTCATTACTGAGATATGTCCGGACAAAAGCTGGACACGCACAACGCCGTCAAACACCTAGACCTCTCCCTTTTCGTCGGGGGTTAAAAAGTCCAAAATCAAAAGAAGATCTATAGGCATATTACTGACTGATTAATTTCATCTAAATAACTATATAAATAGATAACCCCCGAGAAAACAGTTGATTGTTACATGTATAAAAACTGCACAGAAATCGGACCACTCATTACTGAGATATGTCCGGACAAAAGCTGGACACGCACAACGCCGTCAAACACCTAGACCTCTCCCTTTTCGTCGGGGGTTAAAAAGTCCAAAATCCAAAGAAGATTATTAGATTAATTTCATCTAAATAACTATATAAATAGATAACCCCCGAGAAAACAATTGATTGTATCACCTAGATAGACCAAGCCAACTAATAGCCGTGATCACGAGCTGACTAAGTTCACCAAGTCTAATTTAATTACGGATACTGAAGCGATCTGACTATGGTTTGAAGAGGATCAAAATATGTACCGTTCGTCAACATGCCACTTCTCCACTTCACCCTCATGAATGAAATGTATGCAGGGGAAAATGTCGCCCTCTTGTACGATATATTTTCCTGAAAATTAATGCTTTTTAGGATTTAGTAAATATAGTGGACGTTTTTAAAGAATGGATCTTTTGACATTGCCTTTTTCATAGAGCACTTGTAAAGGAAGACAATAACTATCATCTTTAATTGTTACTCTATTGATAATTGGCGACGACCTGTTTGGTGTAGTGGTTAGAAACCCTGACTGCTATAACATAAGGTCGCATGTTCGAATCCCGCTAAGGACATAATATGTTTATATGATGAATACGGGCACGTGTAACCTAGTTGTGGATGTTTTCATTTATAATAATGTAGAAAGTAAAATGTATTTGTATAGTAAGTCAACCATCAGGGAACCATAATACAAGCCTAGTTGGTGAATGTGAAAATAGATGGCGCTGTGTGTATGTCTAAGAATATTTATTTAAATAAGTGACCGCTACCAGGGAATACTACAATTCTCTTCAGTCGAACCACCAATTGCCTTAAAAAATATGGAGGAAGTTGCTGCAAAATCGGTGGTGTTTCCAGATGATGCATATAAAGTTCACTGAGAATATCTTCCTGAAGGCAAAGCGGTGCTTGCTGCGTTATTTCTGGTAACCATTTACCTGAAATGACATTAACAAAAATTTATACATACCTTTATCCTAAATGAGGTGGTCAGAGATGACCGCCAGACATTACGACCCTAAATACGTATTTCATTGAACGGCTAATTTAACGATGTGCCTATGATATATACATAGTGACATCGACGTCGTTGGTGAAATATTTACAAAGTCTAAATATTACCAGCATTCCCTACTGGGCCAACTTTGAAATACCAGCAGAGCCTATTTTGGAAGGGGCAGCAGGCCAAGCGACGAATATCGTGGGCCGGCAAAGTCACTTGGGCTCGCAGCGCTCGGAGGCGACGGATGTTCACCAGAATTCAGTGCTTTAGCTTTGCCTACGTGTTGTTGCATTTATTTAATTTGATTTGTTGATTTACTTCCTCATAATTATTACAGTTCAAGTTTTGTAATTGTTTTTTTTTTATATAATCCGATTCTCATTGCTAACATCAGAAGTGGGATAGCTCAATTGCTTTATCCGCTTTTGGTTTGGCATTCTTACTTTTAAAATAATTCTGTTAGTTAAATTCAGTGCATTGTTAAATTAGTGGGTAGTGAATAACTTGTTACGACATGTCTGAATCAAGTAGAAAGCGTAAACGCAAACCGCGTGATCATACACCTGATTTAGATTTGCAACTGCAGCTTCAGATAATTTGTGTTAATGTGTTAAGGACGAAATTGTATTAACGGTTTCAGGATAATGTATTTTATTGTTTATTTTAGAATTAAATTGATATTGTGTTAAACGATAACTATAAGTAGGTAAGTACGAGTATCTAAACCAATATTTGCATACCATTGTGATTGTGGCAAAATATTGTTTGCCTTCTCCCTTGTCATTATTGTATACATGTTGTGGCCGAAGCGCGGTCCCCGGGTGATATCAACAATTTAGAGAAAGATTTTCCTTTTTCCTCCACATATCGAGTCCTTAGTCCTTGTCAACCTCACAGTAAGATTTGATCATAGTCACTCATGGACAGAATATTCTTTAAAAATTCGTCCGTAGACTGACGCAACTTGTCAGATAAGGTCCAACAGAATTAGTTGAAAGTATTTTACGGGAAGTATCAAACCACAAAATTAAATAACTGAACATGGTTCGAAATATTTAAAAAATATTTGGATATACCATTACAAATGTGAAGTCACGCGATCGCCATTTGTATGGGAAAGCCAAATTTTTTTTTCAAATTACGTAATCAGCTTCATTACTGATCCCGTCCTTAAAATAATTTCAGTTAGTATTCTCTATACAGGTACATTTAATTATACATTTTTTTTGTATACTTTGATCACACTTTTTCTCGTTTATTTTGTTTTTGGCTAGTCACATTTAACAACTACAAATTAGGTATAATTCTTCCTGTATAAATCTAGACTTAACCAAACAAAAACTAATTATGGACGGTTTAATATGAAAAATACACATTACCTTTCTGTCTCTGCCACAGAATATTTGTATAACGAATTATTGACTTAAGAAAACTTTCTCTGAGGCCATTATGTTGTAGATATGTGATCAAATTTGAAACTTGGAAATCATATTGGTACAATTCACGATACTTGGTGTACATGGCGCTGATAGTAACGCTCGTCATCCACATCTCTATTAAATACAGTATAACTGTGACAATTAGCTTGTAATAGATTTGAGGTAATGATACAGGTACTATCTGTAACAATATTGAGCAGACATCAGCAGTTTTTCGCACTTATTGAACTTTCGCACTTTTGAAGACTAACATGCCGGCAACATCTTCTAAAATATTTGCGTATTAATTAAAAAATAATTGACAAACGATTCCCCGAAAAAAAACAATTCAAATGTTTATGAGCAGCCATGAGCGCAAATATTTCATTGTGCCCTTTGTACCATGGAACGATTACAGAAAAATGTGAACTTGTTTTACTAATATTCATGTCATCATCATATCAGATTTTTGACTTTGACTTTGACTTCAACTTACTAATTCGCTGAACTATGTCGGTGAATTTCGTTGTACTACTGATTTTTCCAGTCCTGATTCGATCTCGTGCCAAAATCCCGGGAATCGCTCACTCCACACCCCGTTGCGTGACCTTGAGCTTTCTTATCAGATCCATTAGTGAGAAACCACATTTCAATTAAGTTTGATTACACACATTGATTAAAGAGTGATTGCAGTGACGTCATTCAGACAAGAAGTTGTTGCGCAGTTTCTCGATTCATATAAAGTATTAGTAGCTTATTAGTAGTTACTTACACAATCCATGTTGGTATGTGTGTGGAGAAGAACAATGTATGTCAAAGATATAATGTAATCAGCTGTCCAGTACCTTGGAACCACAAAGTATACCATTTTTTGCTTCTTGTCTTGATAAGATTGTGTAACTCGTGCACATCCTGTACGGAAACGTGTAAGTCTATAGATGTTTTTTGCTTTAATGATACCCACGGGAAAAGATGGAGTAGTTCAATTCTTTTTCCATGCCGGAAACGAGAACGCTT
This sequence comes from Oegoconia quadripuncta, assembly GCA_949316235.1. Classification (NCBI taxonomy): domain Eukaryota; kingdom Metazoa; phylum Arthropoda; class Insecta; order Lepidoptera; family Autostichidae; genus Oegoconia; species Oegoconia quadripuncta. The sequence goes on along the minus strand of OX438755.1, from coordinate 15,383,668 downwards.
TTATGATAAGGTCGCCAAAGTATACGTTCAACTCTTACCAACTTTCTGTAACTGCATTTTCTTTTCTGTTGCGCAGTATAGCATATTTGTATTTTAATATTTCATCACCACCATCATTTTGCACTGTTGCGGCACAGACTCCTGTTACTGTGAGAGAGTATGGGCCATAATCCCCCACACGGACCAAGTACAGATTGGTGGATTCGTGTCAGACTACTGGTCTGCTACTACTGACAGTCAGTTTTAACCACCCCTGTAGGCCAACAACTAGGCTTAAGGACAGCCAATTGAAGGGAATTGGAAACACCCGTGAACACATTAGATAAGGTTAAACTTCGTTAATCAAAAAAAAATGCGAAAAACTACGCCACGATTGCATCACTGCGCCACGAGTGCATCACTACGCCACGAGTGCATAACTACGCCACGAGAGTTTTACTACGCCACATGTGTTATGAGTATAGATTATTAAAATAAATAGTTTTACCTATATATGGCGAGTAATACGATGTTTAAGAAATGCGACAAGGTAAAATGCTAGCAGAAAAATCACACGAGTACGTATGTGGTAACTCTAAAAAGGTAAATTTAAAGCTTAATGTTTCGCAAACTGAGACTTTATTGTGTAATTTCATCGATGTCGTCATCGATCTCGTTCCGAAGAAATGTTGTTTTTTTAAGTCTGACTGCCTCATCGCTCATTCGGTTATTTGACGATTTCTAGTTGATCAACGATAGCGATTAATTAGATGGTAGACCCCTATATCGAAACCGGACCACCCACAATATTAATTTAAAGCTCTGTTTATCGATACCATGACGGATGAAGTATGAAAACACACACTGTACAGTATCCTAAAAATTATGTTTTATGATCATATTTCCTAACTTTGTAGGCGTTATAAATAGTATAGTATAACCATACCAAACTTACACTTAGTCTGCGAGTGAAACAGATTTTAACCGCCTCCGTGGCTCAATGTAAACACCATAGGGTTTACGAATCGGAGGCCACGGGTTCGATCCCCAGCGGGGTACATATTTAGTACTCGGTTTGGTTGGTGGTATAGGGCATTCTAAATGTCCGCCTTGCTAGCTACCACCTTCTTATCACCAGTCCCCCAAATAATGTGGGTTATCCGGGTCAGTACGCTTCCACCTTCGGCCTCATCTTCACTTAACATCAGGTGTGATTGAGATCAAGTACTAACCCATTGTGCATAAAAAAGATGTGACATACCGACGAACAAAGAAACGTGACCGAATTCATAATGTTTTTATTTTAACTCTGGGATCTTAAAACGCTTGATCCGGGAATAAATATTCGTATTCATCACACAAATACCCCTTGCGGGATTTGGACCCAAAACCGTTGATTTCATAGGCAGGGCCACAACACCAATCGATCGGTTGAAATTGAAGCTTACACGTATTACCGGTCTGTATCTTTCTAATTGATACACTTACCTCCCTTTCTGACATTTGGTAAAACCCACTCATACGCATCAATGGTCTTGTTAATATGAGGCGGGATCTCATTCTGAGGTACAGGAAATCGGCCATCTAAAAGGTTAATACATCTATCCTTAAATCGATAAATAAATCTTAAACAAATGGTTACCAGTTCCATATATTACCTATGAAATTGGCGTTTTGTATGAAGAATTTCATTAAGACTGTTTTCTCCATACAAACATTTTTTAAATTTTTTTGGGCACGGCAAATCCAAATTTAGCTAAACTTTGTGTGTATTATCGGATAACATTAAGTTAAATATGGGCAGTGTTAATTTTTTAAATCCGCTTCATAAAAGTTTCTGCGAATCTAAGAAATAATATGGAAAGCTCGAGCTGTGTTCAAGTCTTTTTATTATGTGATTTAGCTCAGACATTAAAAAATATTTCATGTGAAACCTTGAAAATATATTCTATTTTACAAATAAAAAACTGGAAATAAAATTTGGAAATAGCTATAGAATCGTAAAAGTTGGTACATATGATTAACGAAGAATCTCCAATTTCATAGGTAACGACCTAATATTTGCAGTGGGATATAAACAATATTCATACGCAGATTTATAGTTAGAAACTGCTATACTAAAGATTTACCTTTAGTTTCAGACAAATAGTTATTGATATTTGCAAATATAATTATGGAAATTAAATACAATAAAAACTTTTTACACAATCATTTCTTAAATACAGGATATTAAACAGGTACCAGGCAAATTTTAAGGGGTGATTCAGGATCGAGTGTAGTGTACGGAAAAAAAAAAATAATCCTTTTAAGTTCTTAGGTATTGGTGTCGATTCGGATGTACACCAACTAAAGTAAACTAAAACCAGTTTTGGAGTGATGCCGTCGCATCGTACTGTACCAGGGAGAAAGAGACAGTACTACTCTAAAACTGGTTTTAGTTTAGTTTAGTTGGTGTACATCCGAATCGACACCAATAACTATTTAAGTATATAAAAACCAAAAAACCCGACAGAATATGTCGAATTTTGCGAACGCCATGTTACATTTTTTACCATAAAATATATTCGATGACATTCCGGGTACCAAGACGAATCTATCCACACTATGCACTTCGAAATCCGTCAAGCGACCAAGGAACGGACATACATACATACACTCGAAAAACATTACCCTCCTTCCTTGGGCAGTCGGGTAAAAAAGAAAATATTAGAAAAAATGCAACTTAAACTATATTACGACGCAGTTTTAATTCAAACAATGCAGCTGGGCTAATATTCGAGACGTCTGATCGATGCTAGGTAGTAACCTTGGTATCCCCTACATGCGACGTAGATCCATCCACAAGTTAGAGCATGAATCATGAGGATAACAATGACCAATTTCAACAAAACGGATGTTATAATACTCTGAAACAAATTGATATAATTTTAAACTGACTTAAAAAGTGAATGAGGTTTAAGGACAAATTTATGTATAAATAAAAAAAATATATATATCTTTGCACATACACACAGCGCCATCTAGTTCCATACTAAGCAACTAGGCTTGTAATATGGATACCAGATGGTTGATAAACTACACAAATACATTTTTTTTTGTAAATAAATTCATAAATAAATGAAAAACATCCATAATTCGAGAATACATGTCTGTATTCATCATACAAACATATGCCTGTGTTCCTATATATATATAGGATTCGAATCCGCGACCTTTTGGTATAGCAGTAAGAATTTTAACCACTACAAAAACAGGTCATTAGGTTTGGTATACGACAATTGTAATAGAAAATAAACAATTTTCCAGGTTAGGTATTTTTATTTTTCAGGAAAAGCTACATACCGGATGAGTTTTTTTACCGTAGAAAAAAAAAATAAACTACCGATGTCAATACCTTCTAATTCACTTATAATATAATTTCTTTCCTTATGATAAAAAAAAATCATCCGGTACATTAGAAATTAATTCGAAAAATTTATACTTACAGGATGTTTGGTTAGGTTACGTTAGATAAGCCCGTTCAAAAAATATGATGATGATAACATTATTGATTTGTGCGAAAATTTACACCAATTGTCACTTTTTTGGGTGTCATGGCCTTAAATATTGCGGTTCTAAACCCTCTGTATGTATTGCCGTGTGATTTCAGTACGTAAAAAGAATAGAACCAATCCGTCTTTTCCCGTGGGTGTCGTAAAAGGCGACTATGGGACGTACCACTTGAGATCTATCGACTTGCACGTTTTAACGGCGATGGGCTCATCGTCTGTCACATGTGCATTTCTGTATATTTCGAAAGGTGAACCGTGGATGTTGTTTCAAGCACTTTTAATATTTTGGAATATATGTTACCAAGTAAAAATAAAACATCAAATGAACCCTGATAATGCACATCTGATCTGACAACTATTCAAAACTATTACGCAAAAAACAGACTGAGGAATTTCTTTTATTTAAGGCCATGACACCCAAAAAAGTGACAATTGGTGTCAATTTTCGCACAAATCAATAATGTAATTTTTTTTACTTATCATATTTTTTGAAAGGGCTTATCCGTATCCTGCAGGTATAATTTTTTCGAATTAATTTCTAATATACTGAGTTTTTTTTATATATCTCCGCTTGAGGATAGTTAAAAAAGTGCCAGCTATATGTAATTTGGATATCGGCATCTCTTTCTAAGCTCAAGCTCAAGCAGATTTACGCTTGAGCCAACATTCTGAAAAACGGGCCTTAGAGTACCAAGTTTTGGGACTAGATATGCACTTACAATCTTGATTGTATCTATCTCAAATTTAAACGACTAACCTGAACATTCGCACAAAAGTTTGTATAAAACTTGTAGAAATTGTGAAGTCTAAGTAATCTGACAATTTGATATTCTGTATAATTAGTGATGAATGCTATTGCTGGCACTAATAAAGATATGACGTCCATATAAAATCCCCATTGCTTAAAATTGTTCCATTTCATGTAACGGTACACGCATTGATTATTCACAACAACAAGCTCCATCTAAAACAGACAACAGTGTTACCAGCAGTGTGACATCAAAGTAAATAACTATTTAAGTATTTACACGCTAAGGAGGTAGACGTAGCGTTAAACGAGACGTGCCGAATTATAACTGGCTGCCTGAAACCTAAGAGCTCCACCAGAAGTTCGGCGAGAAGTGGCGTGTGCAGTTGAGAAGCATTAGCAGGAAACTGACTCGAAACACCCCTTATACGAGCTCAAAATGCCCAGCGCGAAACTGAAAAGTCGCAGAAGGTTTCTAAGGACAGTCAACTAAGGTCAGCAAGAGAGCAACTGTGGGATGCAAAATGTCCTCCAGATTTTGTCAAACTAAAAGAGGCCCTACCACCTGGCCACAAGCTGCGGTTGGTTGGAAGAGTTTAAATCGCCTGAGGGCCGGAGTCGGCCGCTGCAGAACAAGCCTGGCGCAGTGGGGTTCACAGACTAGTCACGAACACACTGCGATTGTGGAAACTCATCTCAAAACATGGCGCACTCGCTCTCCTGCCCTCTGTGCCCCTCTGTGGCATGGAGGACCTTTACGTGGCTACAGATAACGCCGTAGTTGTGGCTGAATTCTGGGCGGACCAAATCTGATAAGAAGTATTTAAAAATCAAAAAAACTTGATATAAAGTATTTTGCGGACGTCATGTTGGATTTTTTACCATAAAATGTATCCTATGACACGCCGGGTACCAAGACGAATCTAACGACGCCATGCACTTCGAAATCGGTCAAGCCGTTTAGGCTACAGGATGCGCCAAAAGAACGGACATACATTAATACAAACATACATACACTCGAAAAACATTACTCTCCTTCCTTGGGCAATCGGGTAAATTTTACTCTGTGCTTTTATGTTACATGTTTTATAAAGGCGTACCTACAGTCTGTAAAAACGCTACCTATTATTAGATTAGTTTCTTTAATATGTTTTTAACCAAAACGTGTCTGTATATTTTAAGATAAAATAAACAATTTCTAATATTATAAATGCGAACGTTTGGATGTTTGTTTGTTGTTCAATCACGGCGAAACAGCTGAACGGATTTGGATCAAATTTGGCATATAGGTAGAATATACCCTGTAGTAAGCCATGGGATACTTTTTATACCGACAAAGTAAATAGTGAAATTAGCGAAGCCCCGGGCGGAAAGCTAGTAGATAATAAATTAAATTTGGACGATGAAGTTAGCAATTTCTCGATATTTTGACGAACAACACTATTTCAAGGTGGTGCGTGATATGTGTACTAATAGACCTTTTTTATATAAAAAAGCAAATTAAACAAAAATTCTTTTCAATTAAGTTAGTGCATTAATCTCGAATGAAGTTTATTTGTCTGTAGTTTATTAGTCATAATCAATTACTTTACCGTAAAAAATTCCATTATGACTTGTACCAAATAGATTACATCAAATACAGCTAGCGTACATAACATACTGTACTTTGAATATCGAGGCAAAGTGTATAGGAGAAGCGACAATATAGCTGTCAGCGTGGGTAAAACCAACCACTCCAAATACAACCATCTAGTGTACCATTTGCTGTTGCTAACCGAAGTAGCCGACCGCATCCACTAGAACAGAGGAACATGTAAAATAAAAACCAATTTAAACATTTAAAACCCGACTGTAAAAAGTTGACTAAAGAGATGGATACGCCTTGTGATTTAGAACCTACCCAACGTCTGCTGCTTGCAATATATTAAGCAAGCTTCTTTACCTATGAAATTGGAGTTTTTTTTCTTCGTTAATCATATATACCAATTCCTGCGATTTTCAAAGCTATATCCAAATTTGTTCTTTATTTGAAGAATGGAATATTATTTCAAGGTTTCACATGAAATATTTTTTAATTTCTGGGCTAAATCACATAATAAAAAAAAATTGAACAGAGCTCTTTTCATGTGCTTCCCATAATCATTTCTTAGATTCGCCGAAACTTTTATAAGGCGGTTACTTTTAAAAATTAACGCTGCCTATAGTTAACTTAATGTTATCCGGTAATACACACAAAGTTTAGCTAAATTTGGATTTGCCGTTCCCAAAAAAAAATCAAAAATGTTTGTATGAAGAAAACAGTCAATTTCATAGGTAAGGACCTGATATTTCACTTGTAATATACATTTTCAAAACCTCATGATAAGCCTTTTCCTATGATACCCATATAGAAGTCTTCGAATTTCTTTGTGATTTTGTGGAAACATTTATTGGTGTAGTGGATAATAACCCTGTCAGCGAAACCAACGGTTGCGGGTTCGAATCCCGCGAGGGGTAAATGTTTGTGTGATGAATACGAACATTTATTCGCGAGTCATGGATGTTTGTATAAATATTTATGTATGTTTAACCGTGTAGAGCATCGGTGGTTCAGCGATTAAGACGCGATCTCCCAATTTGGGAGGTCCGGGTTCGATTCACAGCCAGGCCATGTACCAATGAGTTTTTTAAATTTAATTTAATTACTTATGTGCATTTATCCGACTGCTCTTAAACGGTGAAGGAAAACGTCGTGAGGAAACCTGCATTCCTGAGAAATAAAAATTCAAAGGCATGTGAAGTCCCCAACCCGCATTGGGCCAGCGTGGCGAACTATGGCCCATACTCCCTCCTTATACGAGGGAAGGCCTATATCCCTGCAGTGGGATGTTTATGGGCAGATGATGATGATGATCCGTTATCTAGAATCCATAGCACAAGCTTTGCTTAGTTTGGAAATAGATGGTTGGTGTGTCTGAAATATTTATTTATTTATTTTTTATAACAGGAGCCTTAGATAACTTACAGGTAGTTGAATAGTCTTAGCGCCTCGTAGAAGATAACGAATAGTATTAAAAGCATTCTCCACAATAGGTCTCTTTAAACACATATAGTCAAACATCGATTCTGGGTTTCGAGCGATGTTCTCTCTTATCTGCAATATATATATATATATAGTAAAGTTATACAAAGTTATTATATTTGGTTAAAGTTTGTTGGAGCATGCCTGTTGGGCATCTCTCTGTTAGAGAGAGTAGTGGCTAGCCAAGGTTTATGAATATATATAATACATATATATGTAAATTTAATGTCAGGTACCCCGAGCGATTGATGTTACCCAGCATAAAGACAACGTTATCTAGTAGAAATAATTATGTAATGGCTATTAAAATTTATAATAGGCTATAGATACCCATACAAAAATTTTACCTTTGAAACTTTTTAAAATTAAATTAAAACAATGATTAATTCAGAATTGCTTTTACTCGATGGATGAATATTATAAAGGTACTTCTATGCAGTAATATGACATGTTTAATATGATTGACCAGAAAAATAAGAAGTAGATATGATAATAGATATTAGTCATAGTTAAATAACATATTATAATGTGAACTAATAATATAATTTTATGTAAAAATAACAATAATACAATAATAATAATAGGTATCATATTAAGTAATAATTTTGGATGCCAGACGCTGGCGAACTGTATATTTAAGACCGTTATTGTTACCACATTTCGAGCGAAATAAATTTCTATTTCGATTTCTATAAAATGGCATGTCTAGCTGAATTCGCAGAGAAAATCATGGAAAAATATTAGCACAAAAATGTAACGTAATGACGGCAAAGGCGCTGCAGTTGATTTGTGACGGATAATGATGTTTATTTTGATTTTATTTTATTTTATTAAGGACAACAAACAGCTGCACAATTTATATACTCAATCTAGTTTTACAAAATGATGTGGATCATTGTACAACCAGCAACGTTATCCAAAAGTTGAATATACCTAAACTAAGTTCAACAATATTACCTACAGTTATTACAATAAGTATCTAAACATACTTAGTAGCATTACAAGATAATTTACCTAAAAATATGTATATTAATTAATGCTATACAGGGCGTCCCAAAGTTATGGGACATGAAGGGGAAGTACCTTAAATATCGTAGATAGTGAATTTTGCTCAAAGAAGACTTTATGTTATTTTTAAAAGTTAGTAATTCTGCATTCATAGATTTTCTAAAAATTATTTGCTTCGGCTGGGAATCGAACCGACTCAAATGTGAAAAAAAAAACACCCTACTTTTATGATGCCAATCGAAAGAATAGCTAAAAAATAATAACTCTGCCTAAGTAACATAGTATTTTAAAAGAAAGGAACAACGTGAAATTAATCATTTTAATCAAATAAAAAACATACATGAAACTGCCGTAGTCAATTAAGTAGGTATTTTTTTGTAAATTAATTAATTAAATGCTCAAAATGTGATCCCTCTTGTCTTACGCAAATCGCCAATCTTTTAATGAGCCCGCTGCCTGTTGATTTTCTAATCATTTTATGGTGAACACTCGATGTGATATGGCACAATTCTGTTTGCAACTCGCCTACGTTCTCGTATCGCTTTTTGTATAGCATATCTTTCACGTATCCCCAAAAGAAGAAATCTAATGGTGTGAGGTCCGGGGATCTGGCCGGCCATCTAATCGGTCCATTTGTACCAATCCATGTAGGAAAACATTCATTTAGAAAATCTGCTGCTCTCCGACTATTATGAGCCGGAGCTCCATCTTGTTGGAAAATTAAGTTTTCTTGCTCCGCCGCGGAATGGTTTCTTATCTTATCCCTTAAAATTTGAAGTATTCCTAAATACTTTTCTGTGTTCAAGGTTCCTTGGTAAAAATGGATTAAGAAAACCCGGTTTTTTAAAAGTCCGCACCAACAGTTGAGTGAAAAACGCACTTGGTTATTAGTTTCAGTCACTCGTAGGGGATTTTCTTTAGACCAAATACGATTATTGTTGCGGTTATACATACCGTTATTGCTAAAGTTAGATTCGTCTGTCCAAATAATATTATCCAAAAAATTTGGATCTTCGAGCAATCGTGCCTGGATATCAAGACAGAAATTTTTTCTCCTTTCTGTATCGCCCGGAAGTAATTTTTGAACCAATCGTCCTTCAACATAACTCTTAAAACCGTGTTTTTTTAATACACGGTGTATTTTACTTTTTGAAACTCCAATTTCATGTTCTCCTTCTCTCACCGATGCTTTCGGAAAAGCCGAAAAGTAAATTAAAATACCAAGTTCTTCGTCGTTGATCGTATGGTTTTCTTGCTGTGGTTCTCTTGGGCGTTTATCGAAACGTCCCAGAGTTTTCAAATTGTTCACAAGCCTTTTCAAAACTTTACGAGACGGTATTTGTCTATCAGGATATTTTACGCCATACCACCGCAAACTTCTAGAGATATCTTTATCGTTCAAAAAATATGCTTCCATTAGATCAAAACTTACTTGATATGCCATGTTCGCAATAAATTAACACAATAACACTTGTGTAAGTGAATTGAGACTAAACAGATCAATATCCGAAAAACAAACGCTCGCACATACTGTTCCATTTTCAAATTTAAGAACAACATTTAAAAATATCACTTCTTTTTAAAATATCTTAAAAAGTATGCATTCAAACAAACGCTGTCATAAACTGTTCCATTTTCAAATTATAAATTATTTATTTTTGTTTTTAATTTGCCTTCTGTCTAGCTTACAGAGGACGTATTGAAATACAAGTTTTATCATTTCATCTACACGTGCACTTATAATAAGGAAAACTATGTTAGTACCTATTTTATGAAGTGGGTACTTATTTACGAATAATCAATGCTATCTTTGGAATGATAATATCGCTACTTTTCGAACGTCGTCGGCAATAAATAACTTTCTTGAAATTTGACTCAATCATTTTATGTTGTTCCTTTCTTTTAAAATACTATGTTACTTAGGCAGAGTTATTATTTTTTAGCTATTCTTTCGATTGGCATCATAAAAGTAGGGTGTTTTTTTTTTCACATTTAAGTCGGTTCGATTCCCAGCCGAAGCAAGTAATTTTTAGAAAATCTATGAATGCAGAATTACTAACTTTTAAAAATAACATAAAGTCTTCTTTGAGCAAAATTCACTATCTACAATATTTAAGGTACTTCCCCTTCATGTCCCATAACTTTGGGACGCCCTGTATATTATGATGTTAAGGATGATATTTAATTTATGGTTACCAAGCAAATTGTTCGAGCCTATACTTGGCTGCTCCAACATCTAGATGTTGTGAATAAAGGAAAGATTGATTATATCAGCAATATAAATAATTTATTTTTTATGCAACTACATAATAATAGCAATATTGGTGTGATCGGCAAAAAAAGATCGGGCGTTGCTTTATGCCGCGCTTTTAGATAACAGCTACTGCTATACTAGACCCGTGATCTATTCAAGGCTAAAATAGGATGAGACATTATGATACGTTTGAATAGTATTTGCAATCAAAACTTACGTCATCCCCAATATTGTCCTGAAAGAGTTTTATAGATATTTGCAAGAGGTCAGCATGTTCCTCGGCCTTAGCAGTGATGCGAACCGGTCGGACAGTCGAGTCCTCCATTTGACCGAAAATCGATCCCTGTTCAAAGAAACATTTATCTGTAGACTATATAATCTGTAGAATTATATAGTAATAGAGTCAAAGTAAAACCTTTGCGTTATCTAACCTAAGTAATATTGTAAATGCGAAAGTTTGGATGTTTGTTTTTTTTTTGTTGCTCGATCACGGCAAAACGGATGAACGAATTTAGATGAAGGTATACATTCAGTGTACTAAGTAACGGGAATTTGTCAATAAAACAAAAAATACAAATTATTCATCTAAATTTATTTTATCGCCTGCAAAGTAGGCCCCATCGCTTGCAATACAACATCTCCACCGCTTCACCCAGTCTTCCATACATTTTTCATAGGCTATTTGCGGTATGGCCTTTAGCTCATTCAGCGAATTTTCTTTTATGGCTTCTATCGACTCAAAACGTTTTCCTCGAAGTGGTAATTTTAACTTGGGAAATAAAAAAAAGTCAGACGGAGCCATATCAGGTGAATACGGTGCTTGGTCGAGAACTTTTGTTGAATTTTTCGCTAAAAACTCTTTCACTATAATGGCTGTGTGTGATGGTGCATTATCATGGTGCAGCATCCATGAGTTGTGTTGCCACAAATCTGGACGTTTTCGGCGGATACTCTCACGCAAACGCTTCATGACGCCTAAATAATATTCTTTATTCACTGTTTCTCCCTCTGGAAGGAATTCGGAGTGAACCACACCACGGTAGTCAAAAAAAAACTGTCAACATCACCTTGATTTTGGAGCGACTTTGCCGCGGTTTTTTGGGTTTCGGCTCGTTTTCGAGACGCCATTCTGAACACTGTTGGCTTGTTTGCATGTCGTACTCATAAACCCATGTCTCGTCGCCAGTTATTATACGTTTCATAAAGGTCGGATCCGTAGAAGCTCGGGAAACCATGTCTTCAGCGACATGCTTTCGCTGCGCTTTTTGAACAAAATTGAGCTCTTTTGGAACTAGTCGAGCGGCGACGCGTTTCATGCCTAAAATGTCAATGAGAATGTTGTGGACGGACTTAAAAGATATGTTCACCTCACTAGCCAACTCTCTCAGACTCATACGTCGATTTTCGAGCACTAGCTTCTTGATTCTGTCGATGTTTTCTTTGGTCGTAGCGGTTGAAGGTCTACCAGAACGAGGCAAGTCTACTACTACTTCTCGGCCTTCTTTAAAAGCCTTATACCATTCATAAGCCCTTGTTTTCGATATACACGATTCGCCGTAGGCATTTCGCAACATTTTTAGTGATTCACCACATGAAATATCATTTGAAACACAAAATTTAAGGCACACTCTTTGTTCAACAATATTTTCCATTGTAAAAATCGCCGAGGACTCAAAACTATGACCAACAAAAAGTGTAGTTTAAAACAAATTAAATGACAGATCCCGCTCAAATTTTGCGCGCTAAATCAGTACAGTGCTACCAACATGCAGTAAAAAAATTAGAACGACCTCTTTTACGCGGGTCTTTTTATTGACATATTCCCGATACTTTTTACACAGAGTAGTATACCTATACCGGATAAGTTTTTTTACCGTAAAGAAAAAAATAGGGCATATTAGGTAAGTGAAATTGAAGTTATTGGCATAGAGTATTTTTTTTTTTTTCATAAACTCACGCTACTCCCTTAGATTGATATGCGACTGGCGGTATTCATAGGGTTTGCTATTTTGTGATAATTTTTCAAAGTTTTCACCTTAGTAAGTAATGCCAATTTTTTTCCATTTCTGCTTATAGCGACTTTCCCACGATGCACTATGTACAAGTTCTGAGTCAGGTCCATCTCTCTCACGACTTCCTCACCAGGTAATAAATATATTTGTGTAACTATATTGGCCAATTGTCGCTCGAGATTTTCTCCACCATGAAGTAAAGTATCCAGAGCATTTAGAGTTCTTAAAAAATATTAAGAAATTAACATTAAAAAAACATTGGAACTATTAAAAATATAGCCAGTTTCACAATTAAGATTGGGATTCCGTGTCAGTACGCTTCCACCTTCGGCTTCATCTTCACTTAATATCGGGTGTGGTTGAGGTCAAATGCTAACCCGTTATGCATAAAAAAATAGCTCAAAATGAGATTGACTTTGATGACGAACTCAGGTGAGATTATGTTCAAATGCGTCTCCGATCACGTCTCAACATATCTTCGAGGATTTTGCATTACGGCTTATTTCTTCCATCAGAAAATTACTTTTGATGGTAACCGAAAATTACTGACAACTGCAAGCGTAGTATGACCACACGGGGTATTGTTTATCACACATTATATCGCCCGCATCTGAAAATGCTGCTGTACCACTGTTATGTCGCTAATTTTGACAGTTGACCGCGATAAAATGTGTGATAATCTATGTCGCTAGTTATCATGCTGATAAACTTGCCTCGCACTTAATAAATGCGACCAGGTCACAGTTAAACAATAGAATTCTCATATACTGTCACGAGAAGAAATAATATGAACAATCATCATCATATCAGCCGAAAGACGTAAACTGCTGGACAAGGGCCTCCTCCAAGGATCTCCACAACGATCGGTCATGCGCTGCCCGACCGCGATATTTACCAAATCGTCGGTCCACCTCGTGGGGGGCCTGCCCAAGCTGCGTCTTCCGGTGCGTGGTCGCTACTCGAGAACCCTTCCGCTCCAACGGCCGTCAGTCCTACGCGCAATATGCCCCGCCCACTACCAGTTAAGTTTGGCAATATGAACAATAACTAGTTTTTTGCCATTGTTACTTTGATGTGTTGACAAAATGCCCCTCGCCTGTTATGGCCTATGTGGCCAACGCCTAAGAAACGACCACCATAGCGCGCCCACGCCCCGCCGCGCTGTGCCAGTGTCCATGTGGCGAAGCTTTTAGGGGTCGAATTATCTTAGAATTGACTATTAATTTTACTTACTTTCGATAGAAATAATAATTCATGTCCTGTCTAAACACGACTCCGACACGTTCATTCATTATGTTTTGCTTGTGCAGTCCCTTCGTTCTAGAAATCAAATTATGCATGAAAGCAGTGTTGTACGTATTTTACCATCATAAACGTTTCTGCATTCTGTTTTAATTACATGCTAAAATGAGGCCGGGAAGTCGCTAGTCTTCCAACTGGTCTCTCTGGAAATCTATGGGAGAGACCTATGATCAGCAGTGGATGCCTCGTGGCTGATTGATGAGGCCAATGAAATCCAAATAATTTGAAATGGCATTCATAGTAGGAAACTGCAATGGGAACGACTAAACAGTGGATTTGGAATCTATGAATTACTAATATGTTACTACGCGAAGAAATTAAGTTAAGACATTGTGACATTAAAATAATAATAATAACACAAGAAAACAAACAAAACGAGTTCGAAGGATGACACGGTAACAGTTATTAGCTGTCCATAATGAAAAAACGCAGCGAGGGCACGAGAGGAAAGAGGCGCGGGGTAAGGGAGGGGATTCGCGTTCCGCGCGGGTCTCAAGTTGATTTCTGTGCGAATAACATATTTTGTGCTTCACATGAGCCTTGTTGATCAACATCATATAAAATTAGGTTGTTAGTTTTGTAAATTTTATGGACAGCAGGGTTTGAACTCTTTCATATCAGATACACGGTGTATATTTAAAACACTTATGTCTCACCTTATCCACCAATAATTGAAATGAGACGTAGCACGTTCAATAATCTGTGCATCAATCCGTTCATCTTTTAAAAACAACTTCAACTGATTAACACCATGCTGGTATATTGTATCGCTACGGTTGTTTAAAATCAGCAGCGTTTGAGAGTAGCATATTATGTACCTGAAATAAACATCTAACATAGATTATAGTATTCCAAAGTTACACCTCTGACCGAGAACACAAGATACAATGCAGCACTCCGCAGTAGTTAATCATTATCTTTATATTAGATCTGCGATGAACTAGCCTTCTAAAATTAAATTTTAGTAAGTTAAAGTTTAGAACGCCCAGGCGAAACTATCAAATCATATCCCATGGATTGCTAAAAGTCTCTTGGGAACACAGACACAATATAATTCTATAGTGCCTGCAGAGATGGCGCTAAATGAAGTATAGCTTGAAAAAACAATCTCTACCAAGAAAGAGTAGATTGGACATGCCTACTGATTGTTAGATAAATGCGTAAACGCATGCGTTAGTATTTCCAAAACCTTTAAATTGACATCCAACAAAAGATATTATGTGTCTTAAGTTGAGATAAATGCTTGCTATATTAGAAAAGGCTACACCAATTTCCATGAATAAAAAACGTTTTTAAATCGATATTTTAGCGCTACAATCCACTGGCAATCAATAGAATTCAAATTTTGGGAACTTTTGCAAGAATGGCATCACTGGTCTACAGTGCGCACGATCCACAGTCGAACTGCGAGAAGGGACTTAGTCCTACTTAGATACCACACGGTACAATGTAAATACATACCAAAATATAATCCCAAGTACGATGAAGATGCAACCCATCATGTATCTTTCGCGTTCTATATGGAACATTCCCAAGTTAATTCTCATAAGAGCACATTGCGCCAGATTTAGACTTTCAGCTACAACCTAAAGCGGCAATATTCCAATATTAGCGATAAAAATATAAGAGAAATAATAAAACAGTAACAAAACCATAATGATGATCCTCGGCCTCACTGTTGGGGCACAGCCTCTTCTCACTAGGAGAGGGCAAGTAATTCAACGTTAATTGTCAATGCTAATCTATAAAACGAGCAATGGAGAGGGCGATGCTCGACGTTTCACAACGTGGTCGAATCAGGAATGAAGAAATCCATAGACGCAGAAAGTCACTGATATCCAGCGGATTAGTAGGTTGAAGTGGCATATAGCTCAAAGAGCTGATGGAACTGACGGAGCCCACGTACCGGCATTCGCTACGTAGGACATCGACTACACTAACAAGATGGACAGACGACCTGATAAGGTCGCGCGAAACCGCTGGATGCAGGCCGCTTCCAACTGGTCGCTCTGGAAATTTATAGAGAAGGCCTATGTCCAGTAGTGGACGTTTTGTGGCTGATATGATGGTGATGATGAATCTATGAAATCTACTTTTTCATACTAAACATTTTCACTGACGAAGGAATTAATGTGTAACTCAAACTGCTCGTTAATTGGTGTATGATGATGATCAGATTGAGTTTACACTACCACCACTACAGAACTAGAAAATGTTAAGTAACATGGCTGAAAACAAAAAAAAATGAATTGAGATAATAAAATCATCTATAGGTATAAATAAATAAAATAAATAAATAAATAAATAAATAAATAAATAAATAAATAAATAAATAGGTAAACAAATCAGAGAAGAAGCCTAAGGGATAAAGCCCTTGATGTTGGAACTCCCAAGCGCCTGTTTGGTACATTTCTGAAGTCAATTTTTTTAAGATGGTTGTCGTGTGTAGTTATGTCCGTTATACGTATTGTTTGACTGATTCATTATTATAAAGCAAATCCTCGCTAAGCAAATTTTTTTCTTGTATGCATACATGTTGAGTTTATAAACCGGTAGTAATTATGTGGAATAGACTACAAACGCCTCCGTCAAATGACTCAATCGCTGTATTCGATGGTTTTGTTTTGTTTTAACATGGTGGTTTTGAAAAAATAAAATTAAACTACCCTTTTATTTCACTTACCTAATATGCCCTATTTTTTTCCTTACAGTAAAAATACTCATCCGGTATAATTAGTAATACATTTAGTCAATAACGAATACTCAAGATTTTACTGCTTCTAAGCGATGTAATTAGGTTTTTAATAAAATAAAACATCCACAGCAATGTGGGTATGTGGACTAAGAAAGATAATGAAATGCTATCTTGCAAAAGGCTGATGGCTAACTGCAGTCTCAAGTACCAACTTTCGGAAAAAAAAGTTATCAAATCGGTTAAGCCGTTTTGGCGCTAAAATTAAACGGATAGACATATGAGAAAAAAGAAACACGTACTACATTTATTTAGAATGGTACGTATATCACAGGTTAACTTTGTTTGTTTATTAGGTTAGGTTAGGTTGGAAACATGAGAATCAACTAGAACCGAATCGCTCCGTTTTAGAAATCTATTCATTAACTTGACTATGCCACATAAGTATTATTTACCTTTAATGGCACCTATTTGAACTCGTAAACAGTTGATGTAGTTAATTGTTGACAAAATAATCTGTTGATCTAATGAACCATTGATATAACAAATTATTGATACAATTAATGGTTGACCTGTTACACTGTTGACCTATTGGTGTTGATATAATGAAAGTTGATCTAAAGAATGTTGATTTTAGGTACCAATCCCGCTTCAAACTTATCGTCGCTCCCTATGCGTGGAGCATATGCACGAAACAGCGTAAACAAAAGTTTCAAACCTATAAGGTTTTTATAACCACTTCGTCTTTGTATCTGGCGTTAAACAAAAGGTAAAACTAAATATGTATATAACATAAAAAATTATGCTTACAAGTTGCAGTTGATACATCGTAATATTATTGTCCAGGTGCAAGTAATACGGGATCCAACAACTACTGAGACGAGTCATACTAACGAGCTTTCCGTTAGGATCCCAATCGAATTCGATACAGTTACTAACGAAAAAGGTGCTTGCACCAATCACTATCAAGATGACCACCAATTGCCATTTTATTATCTGTAACACAGGAGTGTATATGTCGACGGCACTTTGTTAAATTAGCCATTCAATACATAAGAAGATCATTATGTAAAGCAGCCATTATCGCTTTCACAGAAAACGGTGCTTCTATGTGTGGCTCAACATCCTCTTTTTTCGATGTATCCAGCTCTCTCTTGGTTCAGCAGTTTAAGCACGAAAGCTGTAGAGATACACAAACAGACTTTCGCATTTATGTGAATTAATAAAATAGGTTTTATTGGAATATTAGGGTTACCTAATCACCACGTCTACTTCTGCCACCAATCATCGATGTCCAGCATTGTTGTGAGCCGGTGCGATGAATAAAATAACAGTTACAGTATTTTTAACAGACATCCCTTCAAGTCCTCCAATACGCCGTATTTAAAGTGCAGAAAATTTAGGGTGGAATGTTTCGATCAGCACTCTAGGAGGTTACTTATGTCAGGGGCAGTGGTCAACATTCTCCATCAGGTTAGCTACTTGTTCGTATGTCTTTTTTTTATGCACAACGGGTTGGTACTTGACCTCAATCACAGCCGATGTTAAGTGAAGATGAGGTCGAAGGTGGAAGCGTACTGACCCGGAAACCTCAACACTTTGGGGGACTGGCTATCCTATCTCTGACAACCGGAACACAACAATGCTTAACATTGCCGCTTGGCGGCAGATTTAGATAAGATGGTGGTAGCTAGCCAGGCGGACATTTAAAATGCCCTTCCACCAACCAAACCGAGAACTTAAACATGTACCCCGCTGGGGATCGAACCCACAACCACCGAATCGTAAACCCAATTTTGTTTATATTGAGCCACGGAGGCGGTTTTATGTCATACCTTGACATAAAACAACAATGGTAACAAATACAGTAGGTATAGCTCAACTGACTTATGTCACCAATGCTGGAACACAGCCTCCTCTCACTTCTCACTCCCACAGGGTACGACCCAAGATTCACTACCGCGGGCCTAGTGCGGCTGGGTGAACTTGTAGCAGAAACAGTACTCGATGAAAATGCCACTACTGGTTACCAGTCTAAAGATTAACAGGCCAGATGTTGCTTACCTTCGCTAATCGAAAATGTTAACGCGTAATTAATAAACTTATACAGAATACACAAACCGTTATGTAAGCAACATTGTTGGTAGGTACATCAGCAATATAGTCAAAATACCCCGTCAACAAATATAGATGACAAAATTTACATAAAATGTTGACTAGAACAACTTCATTGCCGGTGAGGTGATCGACAAGTTGAATGGCGTCTGTTACGGGAAAAACACCAATGATATCCAAGAGGAAGCCTCTACTCATGTAGTGCTTGAAACTTTGGCGGTAAGTGGATATTATCAAACCACGCTCGTCATAATAAGGTAGCTGAAAAAGTAAGAGAAACTAACTAATCGAATCGGGCGTTATTTTGACGAAATCCATAACTAAGTTTATTGTTACTTATTACGTCCACAATGCCGCAGTCGAGCGATGCCCTCACAATGGACAAGCAATAATGCACCATCCGCTCTCCCACATAAGCACATCAGGATCAGGCAAACACCACCAGCCAAGCCGGAGTAGGTACCATACGATAAGCAACAATTCAGGTATAAGCGGTGGTTGCAACTAGCTCCTGAAGCCGTACCATGCAAATATTTTTGTGTCCTATCGCTAATTAAACGTGATGCTAGAATGCACAAATATACCTAATAATAAGAATTCAGCTATTACGACAAAGTCAAAAAACTGTGCTGAAATAGTGCTATTTCAGTGGTATATTTACAAGTACCATAAATAGTTCGTCAAAAACAACGAACTTTTCACAAGGACATCTAGATAATTTTGTGTTTGAATAAATATTTTATGGGACTTGTCTATTCTTGTTTTTTTGGGATATAAATTATAATCATAATTGAAGCAGACTCTGCGCATGAGATTGAGAATTCCAGCAACACGTGATGCCAAAATGCTCTTTTAAAATTTTTAATAACTCAAACTGCAGTGCAGTGGCACAATTTTTTTCCTTTAGTATCAAATATGGTACTATATCATCAGTTTTTACATTGTCGAAGTAGTTGAATTCCACTTCGCGTAATATAACATCACGCACGTCTTTAGTCGACTTTTACGACAACCACCAGTCTGGGGTCAAAGGGTGCAATAGGGTCACGTAGGGCACCGACTACCTTCAGTAGGCCCCGTGCAGAGTACCACTGTTGATCCTGGCTTACAGGAGTTACAGTAGGAGGAGGGCGGAGATGGGATCATTTACGACAACCACGGAATAAACAATTTGGTCCTACTCCACTCTGCCGGGAACCACACGACCACGGTAAAGATATATACAAACAATTATTTTAAAACTAGCTTTCCGCCTGGAATAACTTTATTGCGGAAATTTGTTTATCCCGCGGGAACTACTCATTTATCGGGATAAAAATATGTCTTAACCCAGGATATTTTCTACCTATATACCAAATTTCGTCCAAATCCGTTCTTCCGTTTCGCTGTGATGGAGCAACAAACAAACAAACAAACATCCAAACTTTCGCATTTATAATATTAGTTAGATACTAACAACTATTTTAATAACTATATCCATAACAGCGACAGTGTCGCAGAATGCAGCGACCACACAAAGGTGCCATTTCAAGAATGCTCCACTTCCACCTGAAAGCATTCAAGAATTACATCAATAATATGGCAATACCATATACCACAGGCAATATTTCAATATAGTACATTCGATGACTACTAAATTGCAGAGCTTTGTACACCGTCGCAATGTCGCCTGTCTCTCAGTTTTTTTACAGGATGCATTTCGGGGAGTGTGCATTGGAATTACATAATCATATTTCACCGTCACCTTTCCATCTTCGGACCACTAGGCTTGGGGAGGGATTCCACCCGTATATAGTTAATATACCGAACATTCGCACTAAGAAGTTCGATTCTTCATTCATCATCCGAACAGCCAAGGCATGGAACTTCCTTCCGGCGTCAGTCTTTCCTGAATCCTACAACCTTGGGATCTTCAAGAGCAGAGTGAATAGGCATTTACTGGGATCGCGTGCTTCATCTTCGACCACATCGTCATTTTCCATCAGATGAGATTATGGTCAAACGCGAATCCAGTCAATCATAAAAAAAAACAATAATTTAACATATACCTAATTTTAATTTCACAGATTCTAAAATAATTATTTAAATTTTCAATGTTTTCATTCAGATTTTGTTTTATTTTGAATTAGTAATCGACAATTTATATTCTTAAAATTTTTAATGTTTAGCACTGTTTAATAAATATATGAATATGAATCTAACAAACAAGGCCCTTGTTGACCGTCTCTGTGGCTCAATATAAACAACATATGGGTTTACGATTGGAGGTCATGTGTTCGATCCCATATGATATCATCGAAATACATCAAAAATTCATCAAATTCTATCAAATATGGCTGAAAACCTATCTGCTCAATTTTGTTTAATATAAAAAGAACTGCCCCAAATCGGACCACGCTTTACTGAGATCCTTCCAGACAAAGAATTGAATTTTAAAGACAAAGAATTGAATTGAAAGAAAAAGAAACTTAACAATACCCGTCGTGTTTCGTCGGACGTTCTCCTTCTTCGTAGTAATGCGTTCAATCATAATTCATCGGCCCAGAATTCAGCCACAACTTGGCTGCAGCCACGTAAAGGTCCACCATGCCACAGGAGGAGGATAGAGGGCAGAAGAGCAAGTGCTCCATGTTTTGAAATTGGGGTTCCACAGTGCGTGACCGACTGCCCTCGGGCGATTTAACGTGTTCCAGGTCGACAACCGAAGCTCGTGGCCAGGTAGTAGGGCCTCTTTGTTTAGTTTATGATATGTGACACTAAATAAATACTTTTTTCCTTCTTTTGGTTTAACAAAGCCTGGAGGAGCTGGTCATTCGGACTAAATAAAAAGACATGAAAAGCTTACCTTGACAAGACGCCGAAATGATTGACACAATGACAATAATCATTCTGAACAATATCCAATATCGTACAAATCTGGACAAAAAAATTGTATAGTACACTAGATGCAGTATACCAAATTATATTGTGTTTACTCCTAATTACAATACTAACTTAGTCTCCGGTTCATGCAAAATATTTATCTGCGGGTTAAAAATTGCTGGTGCATCTGACGGAACCTGTTGTTCATGAGGATCATGTCTGGAGTGGAATATGTGCTGTCTTAACTTCCTTTGATACTGAAAATATTAAAGTACAATTATCTTGCAATATAATAGTGACTGACGTCCTCACAAAAGGTCAGGTGTGGTCAACCACTAACCGACGAGCATATATGAAGCATTTGATGAGAGTGGAAGAAGCAAGTGGTATGTCAAACATCAGGAAATCAATAGTCTCTGCCTACCATAACAGGACACAGGTGTGAACATGTGTATGTATTGTATGCATGTTGTATGGTATGTATGTATGCATGTATTTATGTATGTATGTATGTCGGCCTAGAAAGTATGACCTGTAGTATATACATAAATACATACTGTCATGACTTTCAATCCAAATGAGGTGGACAGCCCAAACTTAAGGGAATACCCCACGAAATGACGTCAACGGTGCCTGCACTCGGGTAAATAATTATATATCTTATAAACAAAGCGTTAACAGTGGTTAACAAGAAAAACAAGAATGTCTATCTCTAGTTGATTTAGATTATATTTTAAAGTTAAAACGATTTTCGATGGCCATCGTGATCCGTTTAATGATTGTGGATAATTTGAAAGGAAGATTTTGTATATCAACGGGGATGGGAAATTTGGTTATTATTACTATGTAGTTACTATGTTCTGCGACTGCATGAAGTATGTGTGTGGCTGGAGAAACAAAAAAAACGTTTATATGTATCTATTCTTATGTTGTTAATATAGAGCCACGGTGGCGTTAAAATTTTACGTGCAATAAGATTTCCATCAACTTACATCTTTATGTTTTCTAGCATAATTTTTGTATACGACATCAAAAAGTGGTGTGTATTCTGAAATGCAAGTCTCTATATACGACCATTCAATTGGGTAACGTTTAACTATTTTGATAAATTCTCTTCGTTGTATGTATAGAATCTGAAATAAAGGATTCAAATATTATATAGCTGTCATTGTAAAGGAATTACTAAAGTTATTGTAAAGAAACATCTTATTGACAGAGCACTCGTAGGGCACTCAAACTTAGGCTTCTATACGACACGGATAAACAAAGTCCAAATAGGGAAATTAAGAATTTCAAGCTGTGTTTGATTTAGGTTCCAATATTTTATTCCTACTACAAACAGATAACCTACAATCATAAAAACGATTTTCGTTAGGCACCGTGATCTGTTTTAATGATGGTGGATAATCTGAGCAATACAAAACTATTTGCAGTACTATATAACATCGGAATCTGAATCAACTACAACTTGAAATCCTGTTAGGACTAACAAGTCCTAACAGGGAAAAACAAGGATTTCAAGCCACATTGCCAATAAACATATTGCCAGCGCCGTCGATTTTCATTTCATAGGGTATCCCTTTAACAGATTTAGACATAGACATCTAAGGTCTTTACCTATGAAATTGCCGTTTTGTATGAAAAAATTTAAACGAATTTTTTTCATGTATTTTTTATTTGTATTAATCGAAGTAATCACCCATGCATTCAATGCATCTTTGCCAACGCAGTGGCAGTTTATTGATGCCCTTCTTAAAGAAATCAGCTGGACGGGAGGCAACAAATTCTTCAAAGGCATTTTGTACTGCCTCTCGGGTATTAAATTTTTTTCTTGCCAAGAAGTTATCCAAATTCTGGAAAAAGTAGTAGTATGTAGGCGCAAGGTCTGGTGAGTAGGGCGGATGACGGAGAGCTTCCAACCCCAGTTCTTGCAACTTGGAGACCGTCTGCTGTCCAGTATGAGGTCGCGCGTTGTCGTGCAGGAGCAGCGAAGAGGAGCGATTGACCAATGCTGGTTGGAGATGTGCCAGATTCTCCATAATTGTGTTCAGTTCTTCACAGTACACATCTGCAGTAATGCTCAGCCCGTTTGGTAAGAAGCTGTGATGAGTCACACCGGCGCTAGACCACCAAACAGTGACCATCACTTTTCTCGGGGTAAGTTTTCGTTTAGGGCATTGTTTAGGTGCTGAACCAGGATCCAACCAACTTGCTGAGTGCTTGCGGTTATCAAACAGAATCTATTTTTCATCGCAGGTAACAATGCGGTTCAAAATTCCTTCATTTGTGTGTCTGTTGAGCAGTGCAAGGCACGTCTCGACGCGTACTTCGCGCTGGCGATCATTGAGTTCGTGGGGCACCCATTTGTCAAGCTTTTTTACCTTGCCAATTTGACGCAAATGGCCTAATATTGTTTTGACGCTTACGTCGAAAGATGCTGCTAATTCAGCCGTAGATTGTGTATCATCAGCTTCCACAATCGCCTTTAATTCGTCATTGTCGACCAAAGTCTTCGGACGACCGCGAGGTTCATTTTTCAGGTCGAAATTCCCAGAACGGAAGCGAGCTAACCAATAACAGGTGGTGCGTTGGTTTGTAGTGTTAGCTCCGTAAACGTCGTTGATGTTGCGTGCCGCTTGTGGCGCGTTGCTGCCACGACGGTACTCATATTCCATAATTACTCGAATTTTTAACGTATCCATGATGACGAAAAAAATTGAAATGCGATGAAAATGTAACATTAATCAATAAACAAATGACTACTTTTGGAAAAAGAATTCCATGTTTTTAAAATAAAATTAATTTGAAATTAGAATTCTTAGCCGAACAAAAATTATTTTGATTTGAAATGGCCAGTGCTGCAGAACTGCAACTTCATAGGTAAAGACCTATTATTTATTTAACACCACACTATAGCAACAACAATTTGACGCAATCTCTAGGTCTTTGACTTTGTTAATACCGCCCGATACTAAAAATATTCTCATGTTTATCTCGCTGAAGTTTTTCCGTTTCATAACCTAATTAATCAAACCAAAGAAAATTCACAGTTTATGTTATGTTATTATAATAAATTGTAACATGTTTATGTATAAAAACTTTATGTACTCGCGTGTATTACCAAATTACGTACTTCACATTCCGTATCGGACACGAATGATCTGATCGAAGCTCTGCCAAGGAACACGGATCCTAATGACACAACCTCAACAGGAGTGTAATATATCTTGACCAAATTGCCGTCGTCGTCATGATATTCGCATTTTATTTTGCCCTGGAAATTGAATAAGCATATTTTATGACACTGAATTTAATTTCGTGAAGCAGTAGCATTCGTCATTCGTTTTCGTTTAGCCAAATTAAGCATTTGTCTGGTGCGGTCATTCCTTGGATGGATCTCTAATGACATCGTAATACGAGTGCTTACGTTACCGGTTGTTTTCAATTGAAGGCAGTCGTTAAGCCAAGTCAGTGGTCTTGGGCCGGCTTAAAAATAATAACTGTCAAGTGACCTCTAGTCTGACACAAATCCACCAATTCGTACTGGACCTGCGTGGTGGAGTATGCCTACCCTCTCCCAGTGAGAGGAGTGTGCCACAACAGTGGAGATGTGTAAGACTGTTGATGATGATGATGACGCTGAAGCCCATCACTGGTGTTAAATGAAAGAAAGAAAGAAAGAAAGAACGTAAAGTATTTATTGCCAACAAATACAGAAAATTTCGTAAGGTATATTTTCCTTATTTAAATGTATGTATTTGTGGCAAAGGGATTGGGCGTCAGCATTTGCTGCCAATATGTCTTATGGCAATTGACAGCGCTGGTTTTCAGCGCAACCCCTCTCTCACTTAGGTTTTCAACATAAAACAGCAGTCAGGCGCGTTCCCACATACACTTATGTGTGAGAAAAAAGAAAAAAAGAAAAAAAAACTGCTGTTGCCTACTTGAGAGTGCGTTAACAAAAAGAAAAAGACTTAAAAATAAAAATAAAAATCTTATGTGAATTAGCCACTAAGCACACTTTTTACGTCTGTAACTATAATGCTAATACTTATATAATTATAATACTTATAATACCTAATTCTAATAATATAAAAACTTTATACAATATAATTTTAATAATGTTTATGCTCACGAAACAATCCCTTAGTCGTCTTTTACGACTCCCAAAAGGAACTGGTTGGTTCTATTTTACATTTGCTTAGATAATTGGTTTAGTATTTTTTTCTATATTTTTTTTTATATGAGAGGGCGGCAAACGAGCATGCGGGTCACCTGATGGAAAGCAATCACCGCCGCCCATGGACACCCTCAACACCAAAAGGGTCACAGATGCGTTGCCGGCCTTTGAGGAAGGTGTAGGCTCGTTTCTTGTTTTTTTTCTATTATTTTTCTTTGTCAATAATCAGACGTTTATAATTATGTATTGATAGAGTACAATTCACTTATTTATATCAAACACCAAATTTCCCCAGAAGATTGCTTCGGCAACCTTTCCCACCCGGCCAGAAAAACTCAATGAGCGTACCCAGCCGCTGGGGACTGGATCCAGAGTTTGGGCATTAATCATAGCGGACTGAAGCAAGAACACGAAATACCATGTGACTTATTGCACTGAAACGTGGTGTCTGATTCAAGGGCAAGAAGGCTCAATGCGCTGAGAGGGCGACAATAATAAAGAAATGATCACGGGCAGGGTATGTAACCGTAGAGGGACTAACTTATCTAGTGATCTGTGCACTTAAAATTGATACTTAGACCGTAAAAGAGACCTCCACTCACAAGATCGACAGAAGTACTAATAAATGGTAAGAAAGGCCGCTGGATGCAGGCCTCTCTCAACCTGTCGCTCTGAAAGTCTGTGTGTCTGAAAGCCTATGTTCAGCAGGGTACGTCTTGTAGCTGATATGATGATGAAAATGAAGTACTAACCTATTGGCAAAACAATAAATACTAGCCAACAAATGCATTGCATAACCCTGGGAGCATAAGTTTTTATGATAAATACGAACATTGCTTATTATGGCCTAGAACTAGATGGGATGTAGGTATGTTCAAGAAAATATCCCGGGTATACGCGGTATAATGTACTTATTATAATCCAGTAAGCCTCATATAAGACCATCCTCCAAAGTGAAGCAGGAATACATTGCTGAAGAGACTAATTGTTGAACACACAACGTGAATTGTGAGCCAATTACAATATCATATTAAGCCAAAACAAACTTTTTTTTAATTTATAATAAAAAATTGGTCTTGTTTTTCTTAGCAAGACCTTGATGATAATGTATAATTAAATAAATTAAATCGGTTACTCACATTGACAATCCATGTAACATTTTTAGAATGAACACCAAATACAAACAATGCGCAGTTTTTAGGTAAAATCAAAAACTTTGCGTTAAACGCTAGTTCCTTTATAAGAGCAGGATCGGCTCCTTGGAAGACTTTCGACGTTCTAATTACTCTTTCAGCGAGTCCACCGTGAAATTTCCAGTATATATCGTATGGCTCATCTTTCAAAGCATTTGGGTGTAAAACATCCATTCCTTTATAATACTTCCAATGACATGTGAAATATCTATCCAATCTTTTTAAGAGATCAGGATGTATTTTGTGATGAATGTAATATCTTTTAAGATTGGACACAAAGAAATGGTAATTACTTCTTTCTCTATATTTCAAGTATAGAGAAGCTACAAATTTAGTTTTTGTGTACATGAACATTATGTAGTAAATAGTAGACAATACTAATCCCACTGTCAAGTCCGCTTTCGAAGCTGGCAAAATTTCTATTAAGGCATTTTCAAAGAGCCATCCTAACAATATCGTTCCTATACCGTGCTTGTCTGGATTGCATGGGCCACTGGGATGATCGCAGACAGTTTTACCAAACAGGTAATAAGTAGACAATGTTTCCAAAAATTGATTAACCATGTAAAAGAAATATGCACCCACATAGTGTAAAAACACATATAAATGAATAATGAAATAAAAAACATTGTCCATCGGATCTCTATTTTTGCTCCACTTAGTGCAGACAATGTTATCAAAAATTCTGTATGATTTAAGTAGTCGATTGAATCGGCACAGTTCAATATATCGGTTAAGGTCGTAAATACATATTACATTATCAATCCATGGAGTTGATAGGACATCTAAAATAAATCTAATGTCTTTGCACCTTGTAAACAATACTTTATATAGTTTTCTGTCCGCATTATCTTTTTCGTGCACAGATGTCATCAACAAAATAATAACGTCAGCTATATATATGATATCGACACAAAACTGGAATCCTCTGAACCAAACCGGTATTGACATCTTCGCTAGTTGTGGAGGAAATAGAAATACTACAACGTATACTGTATATAACATAAACCGTCTCCACATAATATCGAAAACCGAATCAGGTAACAAAATCCATGGAAATGTAACGCTGCCAAATATTGAATGTTTTTTCAGTTGAATGTCGCTACATAAAACCAATTGTCCGAGATATTTTGCACAATGATATGTCGTTTCTTTTGGCGGGAATTTAAATTTACACACGTCTCTGGATGTCTTTTTGGATCTTAAAAAGAAGTTCGATATGTCCCACCAACGCTTTTTTAACCATGCTATACCTTCGTCTTCATTTCTATCGATGCCTTTTATATAATTCTTACAGGCATATAGTTCATGAGCATGTTTGATCCGGTTACGGGCTAATTTTATAATATTACGACGATCTTCAGGAAATTTGTATAAAGATTTCAAAATATCGGCTCGTGTTACAACAAAAATTTCACAATATGTAAGGCAACGCACTATAACCTTTCTGTTCAAAGGAGGTAAATGAAAACTAATATCTCCAAAAACAGTACCGCTTGTAACAGATAGTATTGGTGAAGTACTGTCGTCGGCGGAAAGGAACTGTACAACTCCCGATCTTAAGTAATATAAGTTAGTAAAACAGTGTGGCCCAGTAAAAAATCTTTCTTTGGGTAACTTATAGTCCAGTTTAATGCATTCACCGAGCCATCGCTTATATGGCTGCGACGTTCTTCTAAATGTAGGACTGTGGTAAAACACGGGCCAAATCAGGTCTTGCTTAATATCCAGTTTTATGTGTCTTGGCAATTCACTGGCCACCTCAGGAAATTTAATGATCCCTTGATGGTTTTTCCAAATAAGTGAATAAAAATTCTCTACGTCGACATAACTTTTGTCTTGCGGATTCCGTCTTTTTGTTTCCTCTATTATTCTTGTGACACGTGGATGAAATGTAGCAATTCGGCGCAATTTTAATACGGCCTCAGAGAAAAATTTTGGTATTAATACGAATATTGTGAATACATGGGATACGGCCATTAAAAATATCGTCAATGAAAACTCCATATAAGTACTGGGTTTTAATTCATCGATTAATTTGTTTAAAAGAAACGCTGCAGAGTATGCTGCCGCAAATATATATGTAGTGAACGCTTCTTTCAGCTCTGGGAACTGAAAATATATGAACATGTGGAGCATCATTGGGCTAGGATATAAACATTGCTAAAACTACAATGCCAGGCAAAAAGGAGTGAGCACCCAAGAAAACTTCATTCAACATGCCTGAAGTTCTGGTTTTACAAGTTAGTTACTAATTTTAAAAGTATAGTGGGTACTATAGTGGCCTTAACTTGCTTTAGCTAAAATGACACTGGCCAATGGAACCCTCTAGTATCAGTAGTTAGATGATTTAGTCCGACGATCGGACTGATGAGACTTTTTAGTCTCATCAGTCCGATGATGCCAATGAATACAGTTCATCGGACTACGGATACTTTCAGTCCGATCCAAAAAAAAAATAGACAATGACCCATGAGATGGTGCAAAAACAAAAATATATAACCTACACTACCATAACATAACTGTGAAATTGCTTGTATTTAATCGAGTTTGTCATTAAATAGTTCATGTAGGTAAAGGAAATTTCTCAGATTATTTTAATCAGTGGCATTCGACACATAACGTCACGACCTTTATCCCAAATAGAGTGATCAGACATATCCTAAACATATTCCAAACACAAGAGGTGTTCTTAACATTAAAAGGTTATGGTTGAACCGACATCCATGGTTCACCTTTCGAAATATACAGAAATGTCGCATGTGACCCCCCGTCACTTATTATGTATAGGTGTAAAGTCCTTTTGTCGTCTTTTACGACATCCACGGGAAGGGTGGTTCTATTGCCGAAACCGCAGCAGCAGATTTATTGAGCGACTAGTTTTAAAGTTTCCTCATCATATCAGCCAGACGTCCACTGTTAAACATGGACTTCCCCCATAGAAGTCCAGAGTGACCGGTTGCAAGTAGCCTGCATCCAGCGATTTCTCGCGACCTTTATCAGGTCGTTTATCCACCTTGTGAGTGGACGTCCTACGTTGTGCTCGGGGGTGCGTGGTCTCCACTCGAGAACTTTAATGCCACACCGGCCATCAGTTCTTCGAGCTATGCCCCTGCCCGTCAACCTGCTAATCCGCTGGGCTATGTCAACGCCCATCGTGGCCTACGGATTTCCTCATTCCTCATGCGATTACGTAGTGAAACGCCGAGCATCGTCCTCTCCATAGCCACGTTTCAGTGCAATAGTTGAGTTATATTATATTTACTTACCCTATATATAACATAACTGCGCCAATCATAAATACCATCCAAACAATTACGGCAAAGTCCGTTGAATGTGAGCAATATCATAAAACAAGCCAAAGCATTCGTTAAAAGGAGCAACAGTATAATATACCCAATCAAAAGATTTGTTATAGAATGCGTTGCTACCAAGGAAAAGTGTTCTACAATCCGATATATTCTGAAATCAGTTACACAATCTTAGTGGAGGAACATTAAGAAATAATAATCTCTACAAAAACCTACCACGAATTTAGTTTTTCAAAAAAGGTTTGTCCCTATTTATCAAAAGCTTTACAATTATGTAACTTCCACAAGGTTTTGACGCTACTCTTGATTTCAATCAACTTTCCACAAGGAACCATAGTCGAATTCGGTGAAAAAATAATTTCGTTTTAAATTTAAGTTAATGCCAAAAACGGCTCTGTTTTACATTTTCACTGACACCTCGCTCTAATTTTTGGCATTAACTTAAATTTAAAACGAAATTATTTTTTCACCGAATTCGACTATGGTTCCTTGTGGAAAGTTGATTGAAATCAAGAGTAGCGTCAAACCTTGTGGGAGTTACAAGCATTCAAATTCACCCTGTATGTATCTTCTTCTTCAATTTAAGAGCAATGCTCTTGTCGGTGGAGTATGTATACCCATGCCGAATTACAGCTTTCTAGTAGTAAGAGCCTCTGAGCTAAATCGCGGACAGACAAACAGACAGACAGATGGCGAAACTATAAGGGTTCCTTGTTGACTACGAAATCCTAAAAACCCTGACTCGCGCACCGAGACTTCCATACATCTTGATCAAATGAATTGTATCTCGAAATGTATTTATAAAATCCCACTCTTGTAATTCATAAATCATCATTTACATTTGATCTGCTAGACCTTCCTTCATGACAGGCGATTTCAGACAAGTCCATTAATTTGGACTTCAAAATAGAATCAGTGGGCAGATTAAATCATGGCAACGTGGAATTATTGTTTCCAAAAGTTTTGACTTTTATTACATTGAATAAGAAACGAATACACGTTATCATTTAATATTATAGAATATTATGTGTATCTACTAGATATTCCAGCGAAAAAGATTTTGACGGACAGAAAGGCAGACAGATCTTTACAGATTTTTCGCTATGATTTCACCTTCTAACAGAACACTAAAATATAGAAGACGAATGTAGACTTACACAACAATCTCAGTGAAAGCCGTAATGTTAGGCCAAAATTGAACAGAACTGTAGATTTCGTTGGACATCATTCGAAATAACGGGATCAAAGATAACATATCCAGGATTAGAAGGAGACCAGATTTTGGTACATGTTCCCTTTTCGCAGATACGTCTGTTATTTGCCTAAAATAGAAACAAATTCACAAATCAAGTACTGACTTGAAAATCCGCAGAATATCCGGAATAAATAAAATTTTGAAATACATCCAAACCGAAAAGAATTGAACCTGAGATACAGCAGCGGTAAAGATTCATGCTTCTGTTGTCCACTAAGTTTGACCAGGTTAGAGGATTAAATTAATTATTTAGAAAATAACCTTAAGGACAATTGTTAAGTCATTAAGATAAATCATTCAGATTCGGCACTCCGAAATGACTTAGGAGGATACCCTATGAAATAGCAATCGACGGTGCTTAGATTTTATTATGCTACAGCTGATGTCAGCCTCATCTGAAGCACATTAATAGATATATAGATAAAACATTTATTCAATGCACAGTATACACAACCAAAATAGACGAACACAAACAATAAATACTATGTAAATAACACACACACATTTTTTAATGTGACTTCTCTATGGAATATGAGTTCTTTTCTCTAAAATCATGTGACCAGGGGCTCTACTCAAAGCTGTAGCGATAACGATACCAATGCACTGTACGTCTTTTTCATTGTATTACGTTATGACAAGGACGGACAGTGCATTGACATCTTATAGATTAGAATTCCCAAAGCAATTAAATTAGGCGGTCTGACTGCAAACCTTAACCTAAATGCTAGTGTTAATGTTTCCCTGCCCAGACTGGCATCGTCATCAAACTTAGGTTTTCTAGGATATTTAGATTTATTTTCGTAATTTGTTTCTTTAAATATAGACAAGTTTCAATTATACCTGTGCAGAATGTGAAGAAAAGTGTCGATACCGTAAATTGGATCGCATGCATACACATATGTTGACTTCACCCATCTTACAAATAAGTGGTTATCTAATTCATCCGAACTTGTTACAAAGGGGAATACTGACCGCAGTGGACCCTGAAAAAGGAACATTCACTTTTAAATATTATTAGAACTCTGCTGATGCAAGTAAAGAAAAATAATTTTGCTACAATCGCAAACTGCAAGCACAAAAGGGTGATAGTTCAATGTATAGGATTATCTTCCTTGATAAAATTTGTGATGACTTCTATTTTCCAAATTAAACTTTAACCAAGACGGACGATTTTCGGACCACACGAGATATATTTAATTAAAACGCCAAGTCACTTGTGCTTATTTCGATCCGTAGTATGATACAGTGTATATGTCCTTGACAGATGGTTAAATAGCCATTCAATTATAATTTGTATCAAATAATGCTACCTAAATATACAAGTCTCATAAATAGTAGGTATACTTCAACAAAAATAACGATGTTATTTAGATGTCTTTGTGAAAAGTGATAGGCCGACGAAACTTTTTGTAGCGTAGCGTTGAAATAGCCATTCAATTGAATGACTAGACGAAATCGTTATATGTGGCGGATATTTTCGTTCTTATGTTCTTCCGAGCGGGATGGTTTTTTTATGATTAACTGGAAACGCGTTTGACCACAATCGCACTTGATGGAGAGTAACGATCTCAGTAAATTGATGGCGGATGGGAGTTCCATGCCTTTGTTGTTAAAGTCGAACCGCTTAGTGTCAATATTTGGTATGTTAACTACAGGGGTGGAACCCCTCCCACGTCTAGTAGTCCGAAGATGAAATGGCGATGGTGGAATAAGATTATGTAATTCCAATGCGCTGTCACCGAAGTGCATCCTGTAATTGTTTGAGAGACTGGCAACCTGGCTATGGTGCTCGACGCTCTGCAATTTAGCAGTGATCGAGTGATCACCAATGAGTCTTTTGGCACGGTTAAGTTGTATTTGATCTCTTTGTATAATACCGAGGAGCACCACGCACTTGGCTTCCCTTCTGTGCAGCGCAGTTTCCTATTAATACTGGAAATGTCCGATACATAATACGATCCACATAGGCATTTAATTATAGGTAAAGCAGTCTCTGCGTATGATAATGAGGATTACAGCGATAAATGACGCCAGAATGCTCACCTAAAAATTGAATAACTCAAACTGCAGTGACATAATTTTTTTGCACTATTTGGCACTATTCAAGCACACTTTCTTGACGTTATTAAAATAAGTGAAATCAGCTTTGTACGTAATATTGCTGATCACTACTGGTCTAATTCTGATGCTGAAGATCGTCAAGTCGCCTTTTACTAGACCTAAGGGAAGAAACTGGTTGGTCCTATTCCACTTATTACTAACTCCAAATCACTACTATCACTATTATACTCCAAAATATATTGGGTACTTACGAGTGTACACTTTAGAATAACAACACATAAAATGAGAAACTTGAATAATGGGTGGAAAGGGATAAATATCACGTTAATCCATGCGATCTCCGCCTCCTCATCCTCATCCTCCTCGTCGTCGTCATCGGTATCGTCAAATTCGTAGAAACCTTCAGTATTGCGTCTACCATAACTAACTTCAGTAGCACGTCTACCATAGGCAGCTTCAGTATTGCGTTTATTGTAAATACCTTCAGTATTGCGTCTACCGTAGGCAGCTTCAGTATTGCGTCTACCGTAGGAGCCTTCAGTGTTCCGTCTACCGTAAGCACCTTCAGTGTTCCGTCTACCGTATGTAGCTTCAATGTTGCGTCTATTGTAGTTGGCTTCAGTGTTACGTCTACTATTTGCCATTGTTCAGCGAATTGTTGACAATTTATTTGAAATCGTGGGTCAAATCGAAAACAATAATGACATGACTATTCCAACTCTCGAAACAAATTCATTCATTTCATTAGTCTATCATTTATGACAGAATTAGGATAATGTTTCGTTTCCTTATTTTGTTAAAATCACAAGAAGATTGTAAGAATGGAACTATTGTCTACCGTTTACAGCAAAGATTGTCTATAGTCTGGGCTTTTTGTCGGGAACTCAGCCAGTGATGTTGCATTTTTGTTTTTATTTCTTATAATTTGTGTATTTAGAGTTTTGAAGCAGAAGAATGGCAGAATATTGTGCAACAAAAGTCAGTGATGGTGTTGTACAAGTGAAGAGAACTGTAAATTAAGTGCGTAACGAAGCTTTCGGATTTCCACAAGAAGCCGTCAAAATCTTGCATAAAGCAATCTGCCACCATACTTAACCGTGACTAAGAATGACTTAACCGTGACTAGACTGTATACGCCACGTATACGACGATTTACGTGTTTTGACTGAGACTGACTTTACTAAACTGAAAAATAAGATGAATAAGACTTGGATGTATGGGCTTAGAATCCCTTTGCCTTCTCGAGAGGAGTGAAGTAAAACGGAAAAAAATGTCTATAGTCTGTACCTACGTACGTATTTTAATCTGATTTGAAGTTATTGTAATATTTTTCGCAGTCTCATTTATTGCATGGCCTTTCTCAATGGTTATGGGCCCCAGAATAACATTTACTTGTTCCACAACCCACATGGTTTTTATTATTATTATTTAATTTTCGTTTTTGCAAGTAAAGTTACAACCATTTCCAACAGTAAACATACAGGAGCTAAAATTTTGCAATCTCGTTCAGTTCCGATGTCAATACATAAATATGATAGTGTGGTATTTTAGATGGTGGTTGGTCGAAGGACGGAGGGTTCCGTAAATAAGACTAGTTGTCTATAGTGATGTTGCACGAACAAGTTGAATTAATAACAAGCCTATATATAATATTGGTATCGGCGCTGACTAACCGATATGCGTTAATGTTGCAGTAAACCATTGGGCACGGTGTAGCCTTCGGGGCGGGTTACGCTACGGTTAAACACCAAAATAAGGCGAGGTTATCAATATCCTACAATAGACTTCAACCAGCCAGGATCGTCTCCTCACGAGGGCAATATCGTAACGGTTAATAACACGGATACTAATTATTGCATATGCGACTAATTTTGATAGTTTAACGTGAATTTCGCAATGACCTGATGCTGCGGCCAAGATTGTCTCCCCAAGGGGGATGTCCTCCATGGTTAATAGCACGGATACGTAATTTTGCATACACTGTTTAGACTAGAATACATACATACATGACGTCACGACCTTTCTCCCAAATGGGGTGGTCAGAGATATCCCAAACAATAGTGTTTGGGTGTTCCAAACATTAGATTAGGATAATATGTGTAAATTAGAATATGATGTAAAATTAAAAGCATGTTTCTAAAAGTATTTTGTAGAACTTATCTCTTGATCGGTGAAAACGAGCAAATTTATAACAAGTACCCAGTGATAAATTCGAAGCCTAAAAATTACGAATTTTGACCTGAAAGGAATTAGCAATACATTTCAAAATATGGTTGTATACAGGGCGTCCCAAAGTTATGGGACATGAAGGGGAAGTACCTTAAATATTGTAGATAGTGAATTTTGCTCAAAGAAGACTTTATGTTATTTTTAAAAGTTAGTAATTCTGCATTCATAGATTTTCTAAAAATTACTTGCTTCGGCTGGGAATCGAACCGACTTAAATGTGAAAAAAAAAACACCCTACTTTTATGATGCCAATCGAAAGAATAGCTAAAAAATAATAACTCTGCCTAAGTAACATAGTATTTTAAAAGAAAGGAACAACATAAAATGATTGAGTCAAATTTCAAGAAAGTTATTTATTGCCGACGACGTTCGAAAAGTAGCGATATTATCATTCCAAAGATAGCATTGATTATTCGTAAATAAGTACCCACTTCATAAAATAGGTACTAACATAGTTTTCCTTATTATAAGTGCACGTGTAGATGAAATGATAAAACTTGTATTTCAATACGTCCTCTGTAAGCTAGACAGAAGGCAAATTAAAAACAAAAATAAATAATTTATAATTTGAAAATGGAACAGTTTATGACAGCGTTTGTTTGAATGCATACTTTTTAAGATATTTTAAAAAGAAGTGATATTTTTAAATGTTGTTCTTAAATTTGAAAATGGAACAGTATGTGCGAGCGTTTGTTTTTCGGATATTGATCTGTTTAGTCTCAATTCACTTACACAAGTGTTATTGTGTTAATTTATTGCGAACATGGCATATCAAGTAAGTTTTGATCTAATGGAAGCATATTTTTTGAACGATAAAGATATCTCTAGAAGTTTGCGGTGGTATGGCGTAAAATATCCTGATAGACAAATACCGTCTCGTAAAGTTTTGAAAAGGCTTGTGAACAATTTGAAAACTCTGGGACGTTTCGATAAACGCCCAAGAGAACCACAGCAAGAAAACCATACGATCAACGACGAAGAACTTGGTATTTTAATTTACTTTTCGGCTTTTCCGAAAGCATCGGTGAGAGAAGGAGAACATGAAATTGGAGTTTCAAAAAGTAAAATACACCGTGTATTAAAAAAACACGGTTTTAAGAGTTATGTTGAAGGATGATTGGTTCAAAAATTACTTCCGGGCGATACAGAAAGGAGAAAAAATTTCTGTCTTGATATCCAGGCACGATTGCTCGAAGATCCAAATTTTTTGGATAATATTATTTGGACAGACGAATCTAACTTTAGCAATAACGGTATGTATAACCGCAACAATAATCGTATTTGGTCTAAAGAAAATCCCCTACGAGTGACTGAAACTAATAACCAAGTGCGTTTTTCACTCAACTGTTGGTGCGGACTTTTAAAAAACCGGGTTTTCTTAATCCATTTTTACCAAGGAACCTTGAACACAGAAAAGTATTTAGGAATACTTCAAATTTTAAGGGATAAGATAAGAAACCATTCCGCGGCGGAGCAAGAAAACTTAATTTTCCAACAAGATGGAGCTCCGGCTCATAATAGTCGGAGAGCAGCAGATTTTCTAAATGGATGTTTTCCTACATGGATTGGTACAAATGGACCGATTAGATGGCCGGCCAGATCCCCGGACCTCACACCATTAGATTTCTTCTTTTGGGGATACGTGAAAGATATGCTATACAAAAAGCGATACGAGAACGTAGGCGAGTTGCAAACAGAATTGTGCCATATCACATCGAGTGTTCACCATAAAATGATTAGAAAATCAACAGGCAGCGGGCTCATTAAAAGATTGGCGATTTGCGTAAGACAAGAGGGATCACATTTTGAGCATTTAATTAATTAATTTACAAAAAAATACCTACTTAATTGACTACGGCAGTTTCATGTATGTTTTTTATTTGATTAAAATGATTAATTTCACGTTGTTCCTTTCTTTTAAAATACTATGTTACTTAGGCAGAGTTATTATTTTTTAGCTATTCTTTCGATTGGCATCATAAAAGTAGGGTGTTTTTTTTTTCACATTTGAGTCGATTCGATTCCCAGCCGAAGCAAATAATTTTTAGAAAATCTATGAATGCAGAATTACTAACTTTTAAAAATAACATAAAGTCTTCTTTGAGCAAAATTCACTATCTACGATATTTAAGGTACTTCCCCTTCATGTCCCATAACTTTGGGACGCCCTGTATATGGTTCATAGTAACGCGACAGTACGTTAGTACTACTTATATTAATTCTGTGGCTACAGTGTGGTGGTGGTTCATAAACCTAAATGGATGATACTTTAGGTAACTCTAGAAATCGATATAAAGAGAGAATATACTGGGTGAAATTTAAGTCCATCTGAACACTTTAACAGGGTGAGGTACGTTTGAAAACGAGTAACATTGAAATCGCAAAAATAAAATTGACATTTCGTATATTTTCATCGGTAGGTGAAAATTTTTTCTACGGAAAAGCTACTGTCCTTTTGGTATACCATAACAATTTGGGTCAAAAATCTTAATTTTGTATACACACCTTCCACCTTCGACCTCATCTTCACTTAACATCAAGATCAAGTACCAACCCGTTGTGCATAAAAAAAACCCGATATTATTTTTTTTAAGCCGATACATACCCATGTCGTGGGTATATAAAACTTATAGACTAATTACAGGCGTTCACTGAACCACAAAACAATTTATTTCATTAAGTTTCGTTTTCGCGATATCCTAGTTACTTAGTAATCATAGTACCATCTTTTTATTTGTTACTGTTTTCGATTATGTAATCAATTATGGTAATAATTTCATTTATCATAGGTGCTCCTATAAGAAAAGTTGTTCATATTGTGGGTATTCTCTCCCCTTAAAATATCCAGATGGACTAAAATTCCAGCCAGTATATTTTTTCTCTATATCGGTATACATAAGTCATCTAATTGTATTTACCTATAATTTAAGGTATAACCTGATGATCTACCGCCAATAAAAGGAAATATATGAAGTGTAGCGGAAATAAAATAAATTATTTCCTATGAAATCTGGCATGTAAAACATACGGCCCTCTAAACATTTGTCTATGGAGATATATGAGGTCCAATCTAATTTTAAAAAGAGTGTACTAATGCGGCACATGAGCTTGTCGCAAAAAATTTTGTAAGTGCGCTGTTATGATGACGGCTTTTGAAACAAGAAGACAATGTTCGTTTAACTTGACTGTTTACAAATACATGTACCTGTTCAATACCGAAAATGCGGCAATTCTCTAGTAATATAATATCTACTAATATTGGGAAGTACCTGCAATTGCATTTGTCCTCGCTGATGAACTAAAAAGAGAATGATTGACCGACCCACACTTGTAAGCAGTATTAATTTCCGCATATAAAATTACCCCCTAAATTTGATAACTTAGGAGAACTTAGAGAATTTTCAGTGCGATGGTAGTGCAGGTTACTACTGAAAATACCTACAGAAACTGTTAATAATGCAACTATGTACTATGTTGTTAACTAACCCAAATAAATAAAATAATATTGCTAACTCTAACTTACTAAATTAAAAAAATATATAATAATAAATTAATAAATAACGTTACATACATCTGCATCATTACTATATGTCTAATATGTAAAAAATGTTCATTATACTTCTTAAGGGAGGTCTCACGCCAGCATTTTTCCTACATGGACTAGTAAGGAATATTTCGTGAACAATCAACGAGGTAATCCATTCCTTTCCATCAAGTAAATTTTTGGTCAAACGCTAAAAAATAATGACTATTGAATAAATACGATTGCTGATGTCAAATTTCTGGGAAGGGGATTGTTTTATTTTTATTTAATATTTAAACGATTACCGTCCTACACACGATGCAATCAGTTTTATTTCTTCTACAACTTTGCATTTCGCCCACCAATTTATTAATTTCGTCATGCCTGCGCTTAGATTATGTAACTTCATCGGTATCGTCATCGATTACGTTGACCAATGAGAAACAGTTAAATTGCCGAGCGAGCGGTGAGCCAACCAATCATATGTCAGAACGTAACCGATGACGATGACGATGAAATTATGTAATAGAACCCCTGATCTAGATCAAATTCATGTAGAATAGTTTGAAATGTCGCCGTTCCTTATGATGTCAAGATCCGTTCCGGGTCACTGAGCCATCGGACAAAGTAATTTATTCTTCACGTCGGTTTTTGGCCTTTGCCAATTTGAAGGTATAATTAAACCCAAACAATAAAGTTAAGACTTGCAAATGACCCCAGTCATCTAACCAAAACAGAAAGATGTTAATTAAAGTCCTTTGAGGAGCGGTGCAAAAAGAACCGGCCTCACCTTTTGTTCCACGAGTCAATTAAGCTCTGCGGAAAATGAAACGCATATTTTTATAATTAATGCTTGATGAAAATGATGAAATACAAAATGAACGTA
The DNA here is from genome assembly GCA_949316235.1 of Oegoconia quadripuncta. Classification (NCBI taxonomy): domain Eukaryota; kingdom Metazoa; phylum Arthropoda; class Insecta; order Lepidoptera; family Autostichidae; genus Oegoconia; species Oegoconia quadripuncta. The sequence continues at coordinate 15,343,446 of OX438755.1, read as the reverse complement.
CTCGTACGAGTAACAATGATTATTACTCGTACGAGTACGTTCATTTTGTATACCCATACGTACGTCGTACGAGTAATAATTGTTACTGGTACGAGTACGTTCATTTTGTATTTCATCATTTTCATCAAGCATTAATTATCTCTTAAAGAGATAAGTCCACCTTTGTACGTGACCTATTGTTTGTACTCTGTTATTGTAAAATTTTGGTGCAATAAAGAATAATCTAATTATAAAAAAATGCGTTTCATTTTCCGCATCATCGTTCGTCATCTTATACAGAGTAACAAATTTTCAGGCGCGAGAAATTCTCTGTATAAATTGACAGTAATGAAATGGGCAATATTGAGCTCTCCTTTCACTCGAATTTGATTAAGATAATGGATTTCGCCCTGCCTGAAGCTGCTTTGAAACCACTGAAAACTAGTAAATCAGGTTAAGAGCAACTGCATTCGTAGCAAAGTATCCCACTCGATTTGAACCAAATCGATTTGTGTTTCTTTAGTTTACTCTTTACTTATATATTATTGGCAGAAATACAGATAGGTAAACAAATTTAACATTTTTTTTCAACTGCATTATAACCGGCCAAGTGCTTCTTTGACCACACTTTCTTACTCCGCTTCATTTCCCTTGTAGGTATGTATCCCTTTTCCTTAGCGCTAGTATTGGGCATACTGTTTGATAGACAAATTTCACAATTACATAATTAAGAAATAAGTATTTCCCATTTGCTAACTAGCTTTCCGCCCGCGCCTTGCGTGGAATAACTTTATCGCGGAAATTTGTTTATCCCACGGGAACTACTCACTTTATCGAGATAAGAAATATTCTATGTCCTAATCCAGGGTATGTTCTATCTATTTACCAAATTTCATACAAATCCGTTCATCCGTTTCGCCGTGATTGAGCAACAAACAAACAAACATCCAAACTAGATTAGATAAATTCAGTAACAGCAAAATACATTGTACATACGTACGTATAACACAATGTAATATTTTATTGTCTAACCAATCATCACAGCCATCGTAAACTTAAGCTAGTCACAAATCTTTACAATGTTATCCTTCATTCGTTTTGAACTTAAATCACGGTATAAAATATCCCCGTGTTTCACTTTATGGAAGTCCTGAAAAGTTAATCCGGAGTTGCATAACGCATACCTTCGACTTTCAACTTTGTAGCTTTGGATCGAGGTTTTTTCAACGGACCGGAAAATTAATTTTGTTGGTAACGGAAAATCGTGGATATCTAAAAAAATTTGTTCATCTACAATTTTCGTTGAAAGTATTTTTTTTTATGCACGACGGGTTCGTATTTGACCTCAATCACACCCGATGTTCACTTAAGTGAAGATGAGGTCGAAGGTGGAAGCGTACTGACTCCGAAGCCCCAACACATTTGGGTGACTGGCTATCTTATCTCTGACAACCGGAACACAACAATGCTATTAACATTGCTGCTTGGCGGCAGATTTAGATAAGATGGTGGTAGCTAGCCAGGCGGACATTTAAAATACCCTACCATCAACCAAACCGAGTACTTAAACATGTAGCCCGCTAGGGATCGAAACCGCGACCTCCGAATACCTTGTCATGAATCCTGGCTTTTTTGTGCTGAAAATGAAAACCAAAAGCTTTTCTAAAAAATCAATAAACATCAGTAAAAATCAGCAAAGATTTCCTATTAACTGAAGTCTGTGCTTAGTAGGCTGCCCAACCATGTCAGACTTTGTGCGGTTCAGAAATATGTAGGAATACCTTTTACCAACTCTTTTACCAAATCGGTCGCCGATTGTCGTGTCGGGCGTGGTTGGGCAGCCTTATCGCTTAAATTACTATTTATTTTATTAGAGAATTGATGCTACAGTTGTGGCGTTGAATCGGATCGATTGGTATTTTTAATAAAAAAAATTATAACAATTTGACTTTAAAAACCAAAAAATTTGTTTTTCGCGGGCGCCACGCAGAATTTTTCACCATAAAATGTATCCTATGACACTTCAGGGATCAAGACGAATCTAACAACACCTTGTACTTCGAAATCGGTCAAGCCGTTTAGGCTACAGGACGTAACATAAAAATCTACATACATACATAAAAATACATCGAAAAATATTACCCTCCTTCCTTGGGCAGTCACGTAAAAAGTCAACAGTCAAACTATCAATCACGGCATAATGGTATTAGATCACCTACAAAGTCATGTTTTCGATATTACCTACACATATATGTAAGTTATCAATATTATATCAATTTGCCGATCAGCAATTTCTCAGATATTTTGTAAGTCTCGCTCCTCTGAGGTTCGAAGCCGATTACGATCATTCCAATTCTGGCGGAGTCCTTGGTGATTTGTCTCCTTTGCCTTGACAAGCCACTACACGCTGGCTACCCTATTTTTAGGAATTTGACATAAGTAATATACAGACCTCATCGAGCAATTATTGTCATTTTTAACCCAGATGAAATTTTTCTGTGCACAACATGTTACCGTTTATCCTCAATCACACTCTGATATTAAGCGAAAATGAGGCCGAAGTAGATGCGTGATCACCGAAAACCCCCAACTTATTTGGCGAACTGGCTCTCTTGTCTCAAACACTCGACAACAACGCGCTGCTTAGTGACAGATTTAGATAAGATGGTGGTAGTTAAATAGCCAGGCAATTATTTAAAAATACTTCTAGGTATAACCAACCAAAATCATCAGTTCCTAGTGATATAAAAATAATTAGCTCGGATCCTTACATACATAGTCCCAAATTGTTCAAGATTGTACCATGGATAGCGGAAAAACATACATAAATATTTATATAACAACACATCAATGACTCTGGAATAAATGTTCGTATTCATCAGACAAACATTTACCCTCGCGGGATTCGAACCCGTAACCGTTGCTTTCCGTCCCGTCACAACCCACTACACCTAGATAGACCTTTGGAGATGAGCTAGGGGACAGCAATTTTTGAACTTTTTTTTTTTTGAAAACAAGTAAATCACATTTTCAAAAATACTTACCATTATAATTAACTTATTATAAGTTTTTATTTACGTGTTTAATTTTCGTGTTTAGTTACAGCCCAACCTTTTATGCTGTACTCTGGAAGTAACCTGTTGTGTGGTGTTGTACCCTAAAAAATTTTTACCAACGACTTCTATGTAAGTAGATATAGAGGCGTTTTATTTACCTATTCAATGTTAGAATTCTCTGTAGGAAATATCGCATCGAGGCGTCGAACGAGAGAATCTATTTGCCCATTCGATAGACTAGGGAAATCGTTTGCTCTCACACAGGTTATTGCTTCTAATCTATTGATGGCACAATAACGATCTTTATAAATAATTACTCTGTTTTTCATATAAGATCGAGAGATAGATAAGTATTTATTTGTAGGTATGATTACACACAAATATAAGAAGAGAACGAAAACAATAAAACACAGGTACAAAAATATACATGAAACTTTGTAATAATATGTAGGAAAAATAATACATATATAAAGTAGGTAAAGTATATATAGTATATAAAGTATGTAAAGTATATATAGTACATAAAGTATGTATGTGTGTAAAGTGTATACTGCATGATCTCACCACACCACAGATAAACCCAGCGGTTCGGGCGGGTGGTAAAATTGTATCTACTTATGTATACCACTGTTGTAGATCCAGATACCACTGTTCCAGATGTGCCTTCCACCCTAGCCCGTTGTCCCTATTTGTACAATTATACAGAAGTACCCTATAGGTTTTAAAGATCTGTCAGTGAGTAGGCCTTTTAGTAACTTCTTCTTAGCGAGACAATGGCAAAAATATCAAATTCTTGAGGACCAGAATGTGGCCACACGTATGGAAATACGCTTTTATTGCGTTACACAAGAAACAGGATTATATCAGTATGAGACCGCAGACTTTTCAATTTCAATTTGATATCTCGAGCCGTTTCTGAAAATAAGGTAGGTATTAATATACACGGATGAACAGACGGACGACAAATTGATAATATTTATAATATAAGGATAAATACTTATAAGGGTTGCTGTTTACCATTTGAAGTACAGAAACCTGAAAATAGATCATGACAAATTAAAATTTAGTAAGTAGCCAAAGTAATGCTAGCCCAAGAAAACGTCTGAAATTACAAGTCAAAGTTCAGAATACTGGATCGTTCGTAACATCAAAAAGAAGTCGAAAAGTGTCAACCATTTACAGCAGCGACAAAAAGCCGACATTGTCCATACTACAATAAGGTTTTCAGCGTAAATCGCTGGATCGACGTAAAACAAATTGATCGCGATTTATCGAGATTTTTTCGATGCTATAGAATTTCGTCCAATCAGACGGAGGCCCCATTATATCTAGGGGGTAATAGGGCTTGTAGGGTTGGCAGATCTTATCTGGATATATCCGGCCTTATCGATATCCATTTTTATAGGTGCATTTCTATCGTTGTCAGTTAGCCCCAAAGTCAATCTGATTATTCAAAATTGAACTGGAACTCGCACCGTAGGGTTGCTAACATATTTTGGAAAATTGTTTTAAACTGTTCTACCTATTAGGTACCTGGATATCGAAAAATACTTTCTAAAACTTTAAAGAATATTCAGTTTGTTAGGTTTCAGTATATTAGGGTTGTTTAAAATTGCCTGTGAAAACATTCAAATTGCACATTCAACAGTTCCTCAGTGACAATGTTTTATTCGGGTTTTATCAAATATTATAAATGCGAAAGTTTGGATGTTTGTTTGTTTATTGTTTGTTTGCTGTTTGTTGCTCAAAAAAAGTTCGGTATATAGGTAGAAAATACCCTGGATTAAGACATAGGATATTTTTTATCCCGATAAAGTGAGTAGTTCCCGCGTTATATACAAATTAAAAATATCGGCGATAAAGTTATTCCGCGCAGGCGAAGCCGCAGGCGGAAAGCTAGTATATAGATATAAATGGTGTGTAGAGTTACTGTGTCTTAATACTTCTAAATTTATGCCAAATAAAATCTTTTTAACAAAAAGAAACAACCGACTTCAGCTACTACGAAGTTAAAAATATTTTTACTGTAATGCTCGTATCACTTTATCAGTCATTTTGCGTATTAAATGTCGTAATTATTATTATTTTAGTATATGAAAAAAATTATTTCGAAATCGGCGGAAATCATTAAAAAAAGACAGTCTACTTTAAAATCATTCTAAACACTCTTCAAAAAATATTTTTTAAGTAACACAATCTCCATTAAAATCCCTTTAAAAATTGACGCCGACTTCGAAATATATTTTTTCATATATATGTACTAATAATAATAACAATTACGACAGTGAACATAGAAAATAACTTATTAAGTGATGCGAGCGTTTCAGTAAAATTATTTTATACTTTCTAATGGCTGAAGTGAAGTCGGTTGTTTTTTTTTGTTAAAAAGTTTATTTTTTAATGTTTAGTAAGAACTTATTCATATTTATTTATTCGCTTGCCACATGGTAGGATATATGTTACAAAAATTGGAAATGTAGGTACATTAAGTCTTGTAGACACCCTGTGATGTGTGTATTTTAGCGTGCTTGCCAGTCTCCCTGATCATTTTTTACTATGGCGTCCCTTCTAGTTACTACAGCATAGATGGGCAGCTGGGATATACCAGGTTGACCTAATGATCTTCGATTTATATTGATAATCACACCGGCCTTCTCTACACTTTTTTTTTGATACAAACCCCAACTGCATATTAAATAGTCTCCCTGCGAGTGAGTGTGAAAATACTAGACAATCGCCTAAATATTTCAGCTATTCTTCTATTTACCATAATTAAATAAACAAGAGTCCTTTACTTGGTAATGAAACGCAAAATGACTGGCGAAAGAAATTAATGTGAAGCAGGCCTCATGAGAAAGAAAGTTAGGTACTGTCTTATTCTAAATATATGTCTAGATAATACTCGAATTTATCGAATTAATTTAAAAATTACTATCTTATATAATATGATCTGAAATATAAAATTTCTCGAACTATAGGTATAGCCTTCTTGTTTTCTTGGAAATAGAAATAGAGTCGGTAACCCTATGCGGGCGTGAACGTATTACTCCATTGAATGGATGCACTTGGAGGAAATAGCGCGATCTCTCACGGCTGATTGGTTGTGAGTTGTATTATAGAAGATTTGCGAAATATACCCATTTTAGAAAACGTTTACGGTAAGTAGATGCGTCAAAGGTGCGTGTAGATCTCATCCTAACTATTGTAGTTGTTGTTATACATATGTATATTGCTGGCAGGAAATTTAAAGTTGATTATAACATACGCAATCGATTTTTTTATTAATTATGCCTTGGCAGTAAAACCACCAGCTTTAACACGACATTTAGTCTAGTCACGTTCAAATTTTTCTTCAGTAAAGTGGCAGAATGCTTTTCGGAAGATTTTGGCGGCTTCTTGTGGGAACCCGAGAGCTTCGTTACGCACTTTAATTTACACTTCCTTCACATGTACACCATCACTGACTGTCGTTATTAATCCTCAAAACTCAGAGTGCACAAATTTCAAGAAATAAAAAGAAAAATGCAACATACATCACTGAGTTCCCGCCAGAAAATATACGCACTCAATCTCCAGTAAACATAAAATGCTCAGTGGTAATTTGCGAGCTGGTAGAAAACAGTGATCATCAGCTTATCAAATGAGATGCTCTTTCACACCTTTCCGAAACAAACGATATAAATTTAATGTTGGCAACACTACGATGTGGAGTGGTGGCAACATTGTACTTAGCCTTAGTGCCTGTGCTGCACACACTTTGTACTTGTTTGCTCTGCGGTTTTTTTATCACATTTGCAGCTAATTAAGTCTTTACATCATTTATCGAGCCTTACTATAGATTTCCTATTAGCGTACATGTAGAATAATATTTAACAGAGTCCGTGACTCAATGTAAACAACATATAAGGTTTACCAAAGGTTCGATCGCAGGTTCAATTGTAAATAGCGGGGTAAATTATTTAGTACCACTATGCTTGGTTGGTTGTAGTGCATTTTATATGTTCACCTGTCTGGCTAGCTCCATCAACAGCAATGTTGACAGGATGTTGTGTTTGAGATAAGAAGGCCAGTTCTACAAATAAGTTGGGGCTTCCGGATGAGCTTCGTTAGACTTCATTTTCACGCAAACTGATGAATTGATTTAGGTACATGAAAAGTGGCCAAGAGCCATGTCGCACACAAGCCTTCGAAAAAAAACACTTTCCCTATAATGCCATAGACAGACAACCTCCTCTTATAATTGCTATAGGTAATACAAGTAGTAAAGACAAGATTCAAATCAGGACTCAAATAGCAGAGATCGATCCGAGTCGAATCACCTCAATGTAAACATAGGTAATGAACAAGACCAAAGCAAATCCCTGCAGCCATCCAAACCCTGTTCTTTGTTTAATTGTACAAGCCACGTACCGAGAGTTGTCCTTTGTGGACTTGCAAACTTTCAACCAGGCGGGTGTACGGTGAGACACTGTGTCTCAGTATTGTTAATGGAAGTCAATTACTAGAAAGAGTAGGTATCTTCTATTTTATTACGACCTGTTTGGTGTAGTGGTTACAAAATCTGACCACTATACCAAATGGTCGCGGGTTCCAATCCCGCTTGGGGTATATTGAGATTGTATTATGAATACGGACATGTGTACCCGAGTTATGGATGTTTTCATTAATAATAAGTAATTATTTACTAAACAAAAATGTATTTATGTAGTATATCAATCATCTGGTATCCACAACACAAGCCTATAGTTGCTTAGTGTGGAACTAGATGGCATTGTGTGTATGTCCAAGGATATTTATTTATTAACTTTCACAAAGAGTACAAACATTCAGGAGTATATTACTGCTAACAGTGACAATACAATTTTTGACCACATACGTGGCTCAATGTAAACAACATAGAGTTTAAGAATCGGAGGTCGCGGGTTCGATCCCCAGCGGGATGCATGTATTAACTCGGTTGGATAATGTCGACCTGGCTGGCTACCATCATCTTAATCTAAATCTGCCGTCAAACAGCAATTTTAATGCATTGTTGTGATCCGGTTGTCAGATAGCCAGTCCCCCAAATAAGATGGATTTTCCGGGTCAATACGCTTCTAACCATCATAGATCTTTAGTCTGTGACAATATGGTATTATTTTGAGATAGAAAAGTCCTAGTATCGTCTGAAACACAGGATTTTCTCTTTCAGTTACTTGTGTTGGGTTGCATTTAAGTATATGTATAATGTTTTTTTAATATACCTTTTTTATGATGATGAATATAGTTATATAATGGATGAGTTTTTTTACCGTAAGGAATAAAATAAGGCTAATTACGTAAGTGAAAGGCATTGGCATAGGTAGTTTATTTATTTTTTAAAACCAACATCGAATAAAGCCTTAATTGTGTCATTTGACGGTCTCGTTTGTAGTGTAATCCACATAATAACATCATTAAATGAAATAAATAAATTCAACTTGGAGAAAATACGAGTTTCAAGTAAATTTAAAAACTATATCAGAATTCACTGGGCAGACATAACTCTCCCTTAACTGCCTTTTTATACGTTTGTTCAACACCGTAATTCTGATTTTTTATTTTAAATTCAATATTAATACCTATGTGTCCGAAACAAAGCAGAAAGAAAGCAACTTCAAATAATTTACCATTTATTTGTGATAGGCGGATGTAACAGTGTCTTGGCGTCCCTAAATTCGGAGATTGCCAGGATCCTGTATAATATTGTGATTCTGGTTTAAGTAGATACTATTAGGGCCACCCTGTATTTGGTCATTCTGTACAAAATAAACCATCTTAAAAAATAATAAAAAAAAAATATTAACACCTTACTGAAACCTCTTACCTCTGCTGGACCCGATAAATTGCATTCAATAGGTAGGTAGCAATTAATTTATAAGGTAGGTTTTCTCCTCTTTACATAAACATTGCGTTGAATAATTAATAAGCTGGATTTTCTTCACGGTTTTCTCTCAGCACTTACATATTACATTAGGGATTGGGATAAGCCAACGGGAACACAAATATGCGGTCTTCGAATACATTATATTGGATCGTAAATCACGGCCGTGGGGACCGCTGTCCACCGCCCCAGATCCTACAGTTATCCTTGCTTTGTTGCAAGAGCGTTATGTGCTGTTTCTGAAGTATTTTTAATATTGCATGTATGTATATTTTCTAGCAAACTGTTAGATACTGCAATAAATAGGTAACTCAATTCAAATTATTCACAATGGACTATGAATCATCACCATCAGTTTTACACATCGCCACTGGGTTACAGCCTCCTCTCACTGGGATAAGATACAGACCAACATCAGATTAGTGGCCATCTGATTGTCAGTGTTTTTAAACTGAATGCGTTTAATTGAGACACTACTGGAACCGGATTAGGACCAACTGGAAGCACTGAAACCTAATGGTCACCAGACAGACAGACCGCGCAGACATTGCTTAACTTCGCTAATCGTAAATGAATGGCGAATACGACTGCGGCATGAGTTTTGTGATTGATTACTTATCACCGTCATTGTGCTTAATTGTGTCAACTTTCAGCTACTTGTGAAACAAATTGTTCATTGTTTTTGAAAGAATATAAATTTTTGACATTAACACTCCAACTACTCTACTCACTCTCTACTAGTCGTGTTCTATTCCCTATACATAATGTAAAAGGAAGTACCTATAGGTACCTACAAAACTGAAATTTTGTATCGAGCATGGATTACCTACAGGAAAAACATTTAAAAAAGCCTAATAACTGTACCACTAAAAATTTTTGCATTCGATCCCTAATTATTTGCTGTTCAGCTCGTATGCATTCCGTCGCTAAATTTGATACCAAATTTAGCGACGAACTCGATACGTCTATACATAAGACGATTATCACCTTATCCTTATTTTTAGAGCGCTTATGTGGTACCAATTTTTGCAATCGAACGCAAACGAGCTAAACGTCAAATAATTTGCAGACGCGGTAACTACCGCAAGGGATATTATTATGTTTTTATTTTATTTGTTTTTACTTTCATTATAGATATCTAAATGTGTTCCATTTTGTGTGTACCAATTTTTTATTATTTATTGTGCCTAAGATTTGTAAAATATTTTTCCTATAATCTATGATCGCCACTTAGCCATTATTCCAAAATTTCATTCCTACCTTCTTTTGCACCCAATGTCTACAGAGCGTATACACCATTCATAGTAGGTACATAAATAGTTCACTTAATTTCAGTTGCAAGGATCTTTTGATCCCATTTTATCTAACTTTAACATTACTTACACCTTGTCTTAAACTTAAGTAACTAGTCCAGGGCATACAATTAGGCAAGTTCGTGTCATTACACCGACATAGTTTAACACTGATTATCTGTATGGTGAGAAGGGATGCAGACCGCAAGGGTGAGAGGACCTTACTGTGGACTGGCCGTAGAATTCTGTTTAATTGCGTTTCACTGGTTTTCTCCTATTGTTGTCACTGAATTCGATATATATCAATATCTTGTAATATATCGGTGTATAAAAAATATTGGATCAACTACTTTCTACTTTTAATTTTCGAGGAAAAATCGAAAGTTATTGTTACGTTTCTTATTTATTTAGGCTCACCAACAGAGCAAATACATTACATCTTACAAAATCATTTAAACTAAAATTATCTGGTATGAACTTAAATTACAGACGAGCACCACACTCAAATGCATGTAGTACGATAACTACATATAAAACTGTAGGCATAGAATTAAACTATAAAATAGAATTTTGAAACGCTGTACTTTCTTACGATGTACTTTCATGCTAAACATTATTAGTTAAATTATAAGTTCGTTTGGGTTCGCAGCGGGAGAATCTATATGCGCAAATCTGAAACCTGCAGTCCAGTAATGATCAGGGATGTGAACACCCTCTCTAAACTAGAATGAGCAATGTGTATATATATTTAGATATATAATATGTAGGACATGTAATATAATTTATTTAAGAAGTTTTTTGTTTACATTCAATTCAATCAGTATTTATTACCAAAATGTGCGAGGTTTAAATACCAAAACTATTAAATTTTATAATAATGTTGCATGTAATAATTATGATGTAGTAGTTCTGAGTGAAACGTGGGTTGGTAGTGGTGTCTCGGATGCGGAACTATTTGATGATCGGTATATTGTTTATAGACGTGACCGCGAGTCTACTAGCTTCGCTGGTAACAAGAGCACTGGTGGAGGGGTGTTGATAGCTGTGTCGAAGCTCTTAAATTCGAAACGTGTGCATAGCTTTGAGAGTGGTTGTGAGGACGTGTGGGTGTGTATTGATGTTGTCAGTAATAAGAACAAAGTGGAGAAGTTGTTTATCTGCGGTGTATATATACCTTCTCCAATTAAGAAAAACGTACTAAACCATTTCATTGCCAATACGAACCGCATAATGGAGAATGGGAATAACACACTGCTACTTGGTGATTTCAATCAGCGTAATATAGAATGGCTTCCAATTGCTGGCATGTCGCACACCTCCCCCCAACTAATGGCTGCCAGTGAACTTGTAACTAATTTGGTTGATTTTATTACTTTAAATGACCTAAAACAATATAATTGTGTGAGAAATCACCAGGGCAAGGTGTTGGATCTTATCCTTGCCAACATCTTGGTGACCGACCTGAGGCTTGGTGATGTTGCTCTGAGTAACCCTGACGCATTCCACCCCCCGATACAGTTCTTATTATGGTTTGATTACTCTAATTCTCTGTGTATGACAATACAATACAATACAATACAAATACTCTTTATTGCGCAAAATAATTTACAATAATTTTGATGATAACAATAGAACACAATTAGGCGGTCTTATCACTAAAAGCGATCTCTTCCAGACAACCCACAGCTACGGGACATTAGTAGGTAGAAAAACAGGTAGGGTGCATGCATAAATATAATAATAATATCATATTAATTGACTTAATTATATAAATATATATATATACATAAATAAATAAATAAATATATATATAAATAAATATGTAGAAATACTTAATATATAGTATAAAACACAGTATGAGTGGTGTAATTAGGGATAATTTTTATAAAGCGGACTACTCCGAAATTTCCAAAGCCCTGAATGCGGTAGACTGGGATGAAAAATTTTCACCATGCGATACTGTAGACGACATGGTAGCTGCATTCACTGACGTGCTTCATGAAGTTATAGCCAAATACGTGCCTAAATCGAAGCAAAAAAGTAAAAATTATCCAATTTGGTTCTCAAACGACTTGAAGAAACTCTTGCGGGAGAAAAATAGATATCGCATTAAAGCAAACAGGTACGGTAACCCTCTCGACGCTGTGACATTCCGAATGCTGAAGAAAAGGTGTGAAAAGTTTCAAGATACTTGTTACAAAAATTACTTGCGACGCCTTGAGGACTCTCTTATAAGCAACCCTAAGCGTTTCTGGTCTTATATTAAAAATAAGCGCAGAAATAGCAGTAATTATCCGTCTGAAATGTTCTTGGAACACAAAGTAACAGTAACCGCTTTATAAAAGTTTCAGCGAATCTAAGAAATGATTATGGGAAGCACATGAAAAGAACTCTGTTCAAATTTTTTTTATGATGTGATAGAAATTAGAAAATATTTCATGTGAAACCTTGAAATAATATTCTATTTTCCAAATAAAAAACAAATTTGGATATAGCTTTGAAAATCGCAGGAATTGGTACATATGATTAACGAAGAAAAAAACTCAAATTTCATTGGTAAAGACCCAATATATAGAGGTACATTTTATAAATGCAAACATAATTCGGGTATAGGTACGTGTCCGCATTCATCATACAAACATATGCTCATAGCGGGTTTCGAACCCGAAGCCTTTGGTAAAGGTTTCTGACCTCTGCACCAAACAGGTCGCCGAAGTAGGTTAGGTAGGTACGAGTGCCTTAGGTTTCCTTGTAAAGTAAGCTAATATTTTTATTTCAAATGTAACATAACTTCCACTGTTGATACCCACTGTAGCAATTTTCTTGCATTCTCCGAGTTTGTCTGGCGACGGATTTCCCGGCATTTCAAGGAGTTTTTTACTTTTTCCCCTACAAAGCAACTTGTCTTGCTACAGTGGAACTAGCAACGCTGAAAATATAAACGTATTTTTACTCGACTATTTGGCAAGGCAAAAGAACGGCTATGATTTTAAGTCTCTGTTATTCTGTTGCAGCATCGCACCCTGTCTAACCGATTTTGACATAATTTAACCACCAAAACTTGGCAAAACAACTGGCATTAGCAATAACTACATATCTCTCTCCTGAGTGCATCATCAGATCTTATCTAAATTTGTATTGGACCAGTCCGGTGGTAAACCCTATCAAACATAAAATAATCATTAAATTCGCCACCCATTACTTGGTTCTTAATTACTTAGCTATAACTTTTTTTTTTTTTTTATATGAGAGGGCGGCAAACGAGCATGCGGGTCACCTGATGGAAAGCAATCACCGCCGCCCATGGACACCCGCTTAAAACTTAACTTAAAAAAAAAAACAATAATATAATATAAATGATGAACCCTGTAATTTGCCTTATTTTTTGCATTGGTACTTTGTAATATTTATACACATCCGTAACGCTGTTGATTACTTTAATAAAATAAATAAATTAATTAAATAAAATAAATCGGTTAAAATCCTGCTTTTTTGGAGTTGTTTAAAAATATATGAAATGTGAATTGATTGTCGATTAGTATCCAATTCAATTATTATCATTTATTTACTTGCAGAACTAAGTGTACAATGGTGTCTTATGATAAATGGTGCTTATAACGTAGTCGCACTGTTAGGGCACAGCAAATTTATGAGAGCACTGCGCTTATATACAATGCCATCACAAACTCTATTATTAAGTTAATCTCATATAATCTAATATATAATTACTTATACTTTCAGTCAGGCGTCAGTCTTTCCTGAATCCTACAACCTTGGGATCTTCAAGAGCACAGTGAATAGGCATTTACTGGAATCGCGTGCTTCATCTTCGACCACATCGTCACTTTCCATCAGGTGAAATTGGTCAAACGCGAATCCAGTCAATCATAAAAAATAAAAAAATTAAATCGAAGAACGCTTGCAGTGTATCCATAATTGTACCGTGTGGTACTAGATGGCGTTGTGTGTATGTCCAAAGACATTTATTTATTTATTATTAATTCCAGTAATCTCTGAACCAGAAAGGATCATTCCTGTAAATTCTGAAGGAATTTAATTTTCAGTTTCGTTCACATCCCTCCTTAATTTTACTGCAATAAGGGTTTAAAGATATTAATCCTTTGTTAATCACTAGTCAGGTGCTTTAAGAAACGAACCTTTTGATCCCTTAATATTAACTTTTAATAGCCGGCCATTTGGAGGAGATTAATACGCGATTTGCATGGCAAGCGGGTATTGGACGGGCAATGATAATGTTCGTCTAGATGAACTTTTCAAAGGTCGTAAATGAAAATTTCCGCAGACTTAATCGTTGTTAATTAACAGAGTTGAGTAAAATCTACTGAGAATAGTTTTGTTGATTACAACAGATGGTTAATGATGTTAACTTGCCTTCAGAAATTTAACCGACTGTGCCAGAGTGAAGGTAACGTTTTTCGATTGTTTGTACATTGTATGTATGCCCATTCCTTTAGCGCATCCTGTAGCCTGACGGATTTTATTAAATGAGATAACGTTGTATTCGTCAAATTGTAAGGATAATGTTAGGATATAGATATTACTATATTGAGAAGTAAAAGATTATAATAATAATAATAAAGAATAAATAAATATTTCGGACACTTACACCAATCATCTAGTCTCAAACTAAGCAAAGTTTGTACGATGGATACTAGATTACGGACAAACATAAATAAATATTTATATAAACATCCATGACTCGCGAATAAATGTTCGTATTCATCACACAAACATTTACCCCTCGCGGGATTCGAACCCGCAACCGTTGGTTTCGCTGACAGGGTCACTATCCACTTCACCAATCGGTCGTCATCTCATTAGAAATGCAATAAGCTACAAAAAACATGAATATTGCATACACTGCATGCAATATTCATAATTCCTAAACTGCTCGACCTTTAAGAATGTTAGACATGTTTTTTCCAACCAATCCTGCTCTATAATGCCAAAATGTGTCTATTTCAACTTTCACCTGAAGTTAAGTGAATCCCCAACACATTTGGGGGACTGCTGGCTATCTTATCTCTGACAACCGAAACACAACAATGCTACTTTTATTGATTCACTCGATCACTTTGGTTCGACGATTTGGTAAAAATCACGGGAAGCCGCTGGATGCGGGCAGCGCAGGACCGATCGTTGTGGAGACCTTTGGGGGAGGCCTTTGCCCAGCAGTGGACGTCTTTCGGCTGATATGATGATGATGATAGTATGTTCCGCGATATCTGCTCAATTATAAACCTATTGATATAATTATTTATTAATTTATTTATTTGAATGCATTCAACATAATTTTGGGTGAAAATCTGATAATGCACTACGGAGATCTTTATCCATAGTTACAGAGGAGACGCCTCTGACTTTACCGTGCGAATGTGGAGCGCTAGTGCACAGTAAGTTCACCTGGGTAAACAAATTCCCAGGCGAAACATAATTAAATTACTGCCCGGAAACTGCTCAAAGATCAATAATGAAGTATCGGTTAGTACCGTTTACAATAGACCGGTAGGGAACTATAGCTGATTGTGACCTATAACAACAGGCGTACCTACGTCTACATAAAGCGTTTTGATTTACAAATCAACCTTCTTTGTCCAAGCAATAGTAACTCAACCTACCCTACAACTTGAATTAAGGTGTAGTACCATTTATTTTAGAAGATAAATAGAACATAGTAATAGTTTGTTCACTACCTATAACACATAACAATGGGTATAAAAGAAATTGTACAATTTTTTATTTATATGTAGAAACTTAAGTAGGGGAACTCTGACTCGTAAACTAGGATGCCCCGTATTATAGGAGTCAGCGCTCTTCACAATTTAGGAATATAGGTTAGGTAATGTAATGAGCTGATTACAAAGTAAACAGGACCTTATTGTGTTACTCTAAAAACTAAATTGGATAAGAGAAAAATAATAATTATAATAGGTACTACAACTAGCCCTACGACAAAAGAGATCCATCTTAGGTTCAGCCATCCACTAACTGTAGGACGTGTACGAGAAACATATTTTATATTATGTATGTTTGAGGTCTGGATGACGTTTTCGTGCTTTAGTTTAGCTTTAGTTTTATTGATTTTGTATTTTTCAAAATACTTTATGAAAACTCACGAGGAACTAAACATCGTTATCCAGGTATACAAAACAACTTTGTTAATATTCTGCTGAACCGATTTTCTTGAAACATGGGCTTTTTTTATTTTATGTACATGTGTATGAGCGAAGTGGTGTAAATAAACGCCTTATCTATCTATGCATGTAGAAAAATTTATAACCTCCTCTATTTTTGTAAGAGGGTTGAAAAAATAAATATCTATTTTATAGTAAAAATATTTTTTGAGAAACCGCTATGAAACACGCTTAAATCGAAACCTTCATTATTAACTTCTTTAATAACATTTTAAGTTAGAGTGACTCCTCGAGAATTTCAACTTCAGTAGCTAGAGGTTTCAGAACTTTCATTCAGTCGTTAAATTAAACAAACTCGTACGTTTTAGATCCCTCGTATATGTACCTATACATAGTACCTATGTGGAGAAGTTTTGTAATATATTTCGTCTCAATGTAAAGAAAAGTGTAATCATGTATGAGGTCGCACACTGCCACAATATGTTGGAAAAGCTAATGGTTGCTACATACAGGGCGTCCCAAAGTTATGGGACATGAAGGGGAAGTACCTTAAATATCGTAGATAGTGAATTTTGCTCAAAGAAGACTTTATGTTATTTTTAAAAGTTAGTAATTCTGCATTCATAGATTTTCTAAAAATTATTTGCTTCGGCTGGGAATCGAACCGACTCAAATGTGAAAAAAAAAACACCCTACTTTTATGATGCCAATCGAAAGAATAGCTAAAAAATAATAACTCTGCCTAAGTAACATAGTATTTTAAAAGAAAGGAACAACGTGAAATTAATCATTTTAATCAAATAAAAAACATACATGAAACTGCCGTAGTCAATTAAGTAGGTATTTTTTTGTAAATTAATTAATTAAATGCTCAAAATGTGATCCCTCTTGTCTTACGCAAATCGCCAATCTTTTAATGAGCCCGCTGCCTGTTGATTTTCTAATCATTTTATGGTGAACACTCGATGTGATATGGCACAATTCTGTTTGCAACTCGCCTACGTTCTCGTATCGCTTTTTGTATAGCATATCTTTCACGTATCCCCAAAAGAAGAAATCTAATGGTGTGAGGTCCGGGGATCTGGCCGGCCATCTAATCGGTCCATTTGTACCAATCCATGTAGGAAAACATTCATTTAGAAAATCTGCTGCTCTCCGACTATTATGAGCCGGAGCTCCATCTTGTTGGAAAATTAAGTTTTCTTGCTCCGCCGCGGAATGGTTTCTTATCTTATCCCTTAAAATTTGAAGTATTCCTAAATACTTTTCTGTGTTCAAGGTTCCTTGGTAAAAATGGATTAAGAAAACCCGGTTTTTTAAAAGTCCGCACCAACAGTTGAGTGAAAAACGCACTTGGTTATTAGTTTCAGTCACTCGTAGGGGATTTTCTTTAGACCAAATACGATTATTGTTGCGGTTATACATACCGTTATTGCTAAAGTTAGATTCGTCTGTCCAAATAATATTATCCAAAAAATTTGGATCTTCGAGCAATCGTGCCTGGATATCAAGACAGAAATTTTTTCTCCTTTCTGTATCGCCCGGAAGTAATTTTTGAACCAATCGTCCTTCAACATAACTCTTAAAACCGTGTTTTTTTAATACACGGTGTATTTTACTTTTTGAAACTCCAATTTCATGTTCTCCTTCTCTCACCGATGCTTTCGGAAAAGCCGAAAAGTAAATTAAAATACCAAGTTCTTCGTCGTTGATCGTATGGTTTTCTTGCTGTGGTTCTCTTGGGCGTTTATCGAAACGTCCCAGAGTTTTCAAATTGTTCACAAGCCTTTTCAAAACTTTACGAGACGGTATTTGTCTATCAGGATATTTTACGCCATACCACCGCAAACTTCTAGAGATATCTTTATCGTTCAAAAAATATGCTTCCATTAGATCAAAACTTACTTGATATGCCATGTTCGCAATAAATTAACACAATAACACTTGTGTAAGTGAATTGAGACTAAACAGATCAATATCCGAAAAACAAACGCTCGCACATACTGTTCCATTTTCAAATTTAAGAACAACATTTAAAAATATCACTTCTTTTTAAAATATCTTAAAAAGTATGCATTCAAACAAACGCTGTCATAAACTGTTCCATTTTCAAATTATAAATTATTTATTTTTGTTTTTAATTTGCCTTCTGTCTAGCTTACAGAGGACGTATTGAAATACAAGTTTTATCATTTCATCTACACGTGCACTTATAATAAGGAAAACTATGTTAGTACCTATTTTATGAAGTGGGTACTTATTTACGAATAATCAATGCTATCTTTGGAATGATAATATCGCTACTTTTCGAACGTCGTCGGCAATAAATAACTTTCTTGAAATTTGACTCAATCATTTTATGTTGTTCCTTTCTTTTAAAATACTATGTTACTTAGGCAGAGTTATTATTTTTTAGCTATTCTTTCGATTGGCATCATAAAAGTAGGGTGTTTTTTTTTTCACATTTAAGTCGGTTCGATTCCCAGCCGAAGCAAGTAATTTTTAGAAAATCTATGAATGCAGAATTACTAACTTTTAAAAATAACATAAAGTCTTCTTTGAGCAAAATTCACTATCTACAATATTTAAGGTACTTCCCCTTCATGTCCCATAACTTTGGGACGCCCTGTATACAGACTAAGCCCTTGTGATTCAACTTAGCAACTATGTCTAACTAATATTATAAATGCGAAAGTTTAGATGTCTGTTTGTTTATTTGTTTGTTGCTCAATCATGGCGAAACGGATGAACGGATTTAGATGAAATTTACTATATAGATAGAATATACTTCCCCTGGATAGGATACATAGGATACTTTTTACTAATATTTTCAAGTGAAAGTAATTGCGCACGTTTTCCCTGTCCTCTCTGTCCACCAATCTTTCACTAAATTATGTTCTTCAAAAAGGTGTCGTGTCATACCAAGAGGTTTGAATCTAGGGCGGAAAGCAGAGTAGTGGTCATTACTGCACAAAAGTATGCTCTTAAATTGTAGAAGAAAACGTTTAATATCTACTGGAACTTTATCTTCCGGAAACATCATTGTCGTCTACTCATACCTGCCTGTACAGAATGCAGTATCTGGGCAGTATCCTATAGTCGACATATCAAGACATTATTACAACCACGATCTTTTTAAATCTTTGCCCATCACTACTACTTGGCATCTGAGAATCCTCGTTTCGCACACATTTCACCATAATATAGAATACGTCCTACACAAATTGGAAGACAGGTTGGTTTCAACTTGATTTTTTTTATGCTAAACGGGTTGGTACTTTACCTCAATCACACCGGATGTTAAGTGAAGATGAGGTCGAAGGTGGAAGCGTACTGACCCGGAAACCCCAACACATTTGGGGGACTGCTTGGCGGCAGATTTAGATAAGATGGTGGTAGCTAGCCAGGCGGACATTTAAAATGCCCTACCACCAACCAAACCGAGTACCCGCGACTTCCGAATCGTAAACCCATGCTATATCGTGATGCTATAGAAGCATAATTAGGAAAGAAAACGCTTACCACCTGAATCCTGCAAGAAACCAATAAAATTCTGAACGGAATATCGATCTCTTCTATTTCACTTTGCCATTAAACACACGACGGTGTTATATATTGCCGACTTCTAAACTTATACCTAACGTTTAAATTGTTCAGCTCTGATGATAGCAGCCCCATAAAAAGGCGCTTCGGGATTACCTACAAATCATAGACATTTTACGACACCTTTGGTTTCACATAAAGTTGTGCTAACCTCACTGGTGCAGTTTTATTCGTAACGAGATTTCTGAACCATCAAAAGTCACGTATGTACTTGCTTAGTAAAAACCAATAAATTTACATTATTGTAAAAGAAGCACATACATGGAAGATGGTTATTTTCCAGGTGGTTTCCAGCACCTATAATGAATTGAATAAATCCGTCTCGTTGTTGTCGACTAAGGGATTCAACGGTGATGGGCTCTCCTGACAGCCTCCTGTCACGTAGGTATGCATTTATTTATATTTCAAATGGTAAGTCATAGATGTTGTTTCAGGTCTAATATTTAGAACACCCAAATACTTATGTTTAGGATATCTCTGACTTACCTTACACTATCTAATTTTCTAATAATAGGGTAAAATGTCCAATGGACCAATCTTCCTGTGCTCAGTCTTGTAACATAATTTACGACAACCGTAAACCGTATTAGGAATGTAGGTATTGCTGTCGATTCGGATGTACACCAACTAAATTAAAACCAGTTTTAAAGTAGTACTGTCTCTTTCTCCATGGAACAGTACGATGCGACGGCACCACTCCAAAACTGGTTTTAGTTTAGTTTAGTTGGTGTACATCCGAATCGACACCATTGTCGTATAGAAGTTTCTAAATGACTAACGCTTTATCAAAAGCATAGCCACATGGCAAAGCAGTATAGGATCAATTATAAATGGTGTCCACATAGAGACCACTCAGTGTTGAGCTCACTTTCTGATAAGTGGTGAATCATTAGGAACGATGCTGCCTCAGAATGGTCTAAGAAGGTCGAATACTAAACAAAGCAATAGCTAACATTTACTCTTTTTCAAATTGTTTAGGACTAGGCATGTATATATTATAACCTATATGAATAAACAAAAAAATTCCGACAGCATATTATGTATTTCGCGGGCACCATGTTGGATCATTTACTATAAATTGTACCATATGACACTAGGGATCAAGACGAATCTAACGACACCATGCACTTCCATATCAACATCCGAAATCAACACACATACATTTAATTCGTGTAATTCCTGTTTACTGGTGACTCCACTCTAGATTACGAACAATTTTCCCCAAGGAACCGTAGCCGAATTCGATCAAAAAATTTTCGATTACCCATACAAAGTAAACTATTCAGAAACCACCTTTAGTATGGAAGTCCAACAATTTTCCGGTGAATTCGGCTATAGTTTCGAGTGGAAAGTTGTTCGTTTGGAAATTTGGAAATCGTTTTGGAAATTGTTGGACTTCCATACTAAAGGTGGTTTCAGAATAGTTTACTTTGTATGGGTAATTGAAAATTTTTTGATCGAATTCGACTATCATTCCTTACGGAAACTTGTTTGTAATCAAGAGTGGCGTCACCAGTTAATGGGAATTACGCGAATTCAAATTCACCCTATACATATAATCGAAAAACATTACCCTCCTTCATTGGACTGCCGGGTAAAAATATTAGTTCAGACATTACTTATTAAGAAACATAAATTTTCAATCTTATTATATTTTTATTCTCATCATCATCACGCTTCAGTGTTGGGGTGCAGCCTCCTCTCACTGCGAGAAGGTAGATATGGATATAAGCCACAACACGCCGTGAGCCAAGTGTGATGGGATTTGTGTCAAGGGGCCAAGACTAGTGTTTTAAACGGCACCTGTAGGTTATCGACTTCTTCCATTGAAAATAACCGGCACCGGCTATTTGTCGTACCCACCGAAGCATGGATATAATAAGAAGGTTTAAAATGCCATTAGTGGTTACCCATCCAAGGAGTACCCGCGCCATTCATTGCTTAACTTCGCTAATGCTGGAATCTTTAATTTTATTCGACTATTTTTTTATGTGCCTACATACAAATATCCGTTGTTAAATTTCTTTCCAGAATAGAATCACTGATAATGAATTAAATATTTTATAACGAAATTATATAGCTTTATCCTAATAGGTATCGTTGGCTTAATCGAATAAAGCTTTAAATGTGTAATTAAATTAGGTATGGAAAATTTATTTTATAACACTTTCAAAGCAAACATTTCCCAAGGGTGTCGTTAGTAATAACAAGCAAAATCCGATTGGCACCTGAGGCGGCTTTGTTTGCTTTCCCTTTCATGATTTAGTTGGAGGAAAGTTGGAATTCGAAATGTACTTAGATACCTTAGAGATAGAGAAGTTTCCTGTCACATATATTTTCATACTTACTGGAAGCCTCAACCTCATTATTTAGTAAATAAGTAATCGATTCAACTATGAATTCTGCCACAAAGAATCACTTTCCGCTTTGTTATGAAAGAATCACTGAAATTACTGACTTGTAAGTCTTAAGTTGTCAGAGTAACAGCGGGTAAATATAGTAGTAATCTAGTTACTATCCATTTTGCTTCTTTTGCCTCGATATAAAGAGAAACCATTCTTTTCTATCAACCTACCATCGTCTACCAATTATATATAGGTTTCCCAATCACCTAGCAAGAGACGGAAGTGATTAATTGGGTACCAACTTCTGTCCTCCACCAATAACACACTGAGGCCGCTTGGAGGATTATGGCCCATATATCATCTACTAGTGGAAAAACGCTGTGCCTCTACAGTGGCGACGTATGGCTTTTGATATGAAGTACTTCCATTCTGTCATATTTTATCATTTTATCAGATAAAAATAATATTTATATTATTAATTATGAATGCACGCATAGGTATCACGAGAGCAAAATATATCAGTATGGTAATCAGTGCAGGCCATTTCGCTTGGCGCTTACCCAAACTTTCGATACCGGCACAGTTTATGAAGGCAAGTTCCCCAATAATGCAGCATTCCGCTTAAAGTTCCAGAAAAATCTCCGCCAAGAATTCCCTCGAGAAAATTCCCACAAAATTGTCGAGCTAATGCCGTTGAAAGTTTGCCAAGATCCAGATGGTTGCACGATTGTTGGAAAGGGATTTATTTTCTAACAAAATACTCGCAATTTGAATGTACATTGATTCCAATTCCCGAGTCAATACACATAGGTAACTTGTCAAAGCTTAATCAGAAATACAAACTTGAGACCCCGAATTGTTACGTAAAATTAGAGGTGTAATATTACACCCACCGGCAAAATTAACCGCCCACTTTCTCGCACACAAGTTTATAATATTTAAACGAGCGACCCCACGTCGGGTATTATGATATTTGATAGCCTGCCAGCTAGCATATCTTTGCTTCATTGTATATTACAGTAATTAAAAACAATAAAATCTATTATTTTATAGAATACACTGCATAACATCGTATCGCCAACCGTGACTGTTCGGAAGATTGCAGTTGTTTATAAAAATGGAGGAGCTTCCACAAATCGACTTTCACGAAAAACGTCACTTTGTGATTTGACAGTTTGAATTTCAAGCATTCTGTTTCTTAGATTATTTAATGTGAAAACCTTGTCATAACACAGACCTTCTATTGCATCCTGTGAAGACACACAGGTTCCAAAATGATGTACCCTAACCAGGCTCTTCATTTTTAATCCTAGTTATAAGTTGACATACATACATAATGTAACGCTTGTCTCCCGTACCCCTACGGAGAGAGACACTCATTTCCACTTGCTACTATCCTGACACACGTCAGCTTATAGGTATAATTTGAAGTCAATGTTGGAATAGATTTACAACAACAATTTATTTAAATTTGTTTAAAATTAGAGGGGTCTAATGGACGTACGGATGGATGGTATAATAGTACGGTCATATAATGGCATATCAACCGACTTTATTAGTGTTCCATTGTCCATCTCCGAACCACCCGAAAAATATTTCAATTGGCTATAATTGCAGGATGTAGGTAGGTATTGAGGATTACAAGATAACAAGACGTCGAATTGATAAGTTTATTAAATTTTAGAAGTCAGTTAAAAATTATAGATTTTCGACTGCTAAGAATTTTGTGATATTTAATGTTTCTCTTCTAACGACTGTTTAGGTATTTATTAAATAATTTATTTCAGTAGTCGTTATATTACTCCTAAGTCGGTAAATAAATAGCAAAAGGGACATCACGCTTTTTTAACCGACGTCAATCAAAAAAGGAGAAGGTATGTAATATGTATTTTTTTTATGTATATTTATTTTAAATTTTATTTGGTTCATATTTAGTATCGATATCAATAAAAAGCTTTTTTTTTCTAATATCTCATAGAAATACTCACTCATTAACCAGTTATGTATTTAAACTTAAATTAGTTTTTCCTTCCGAGGGTTCGCTGGAAGAAATCTCTTACAGAGATAAGCTCGCCTTTTGTGTATTGTAATTTCTGTCCTATGTTTGTTCAATGTATGTTTGTATACTTTTATACGCAATAAAGTGTTAAATAAAATAAATAATGTATTTTATCTATTAAATAAAACCATAGATAGCAAAGAAAAAAATTATTTATAATGTGTTTTAAACATTGAAAAACGTAGTAATTACTTTGTAAGATATAATTAAGAAATTATATTAACAGCAGAGAAATAGAGACAATAACATCATATAATTTAATTATTAAATTGAATGTGCAATTATTGGCGTAATATTTTATATGAAAGTAGGTACAAGTATAACCATAGATATCTAATTCATTCCTCTGTGATACTGATAGATAAAGGAAATCGTTTGGCTCTGTGTGGACATGTTATTTATGAGGGATGAAGCGCGTAGATTTGCGCTTGAATAACGGGAAAGAGGCGTGACTTTATGTATGTATGTATATTTGTAACTCCAGTCACGCACTATAAATATCTGTTGGAACTGTTTAATTAATTGCATAGGGCAATAAATTATATACAACAATCGATAGAAAACATGGGCATTCAAAACTAGTTCTAAGTTGTGTTATTTATTATCAACGAGTTATTTTACACAAGCTACGTGTTCTTCATACGGTTAAACGACTAATTTTAGTATATTTTGTTATAGTTAAACATTATTGGTGCTATATTCCTTGCAGAGTTTAGCTACATGATGTGCGGCGACGGCAGCGCGACGCGGCAAGGTCGCGACGTCATCGCCTGTGGCCGGCCGCACATGGAACGCCTGCAGTCTGCATGTGCCGGGCATCATACGCCCTATGACCCTATAACAGACATGGCCTATGTCTCTATACACAGTTAATGAAAATGAAAATGAAAAAATGTTTATTTCTTTCTTTAGGAATCACATGCAACGTATTGTTAAGATTTCCTTTTAGGTATAAGGATACCTGTGCCAGAAAATCTTGCTCTCCCTTAACTAAGCATAGTAAACATTGTAATTATATTTAATATTTAAACTGAAACTAACTGTAGAGACTGGATCAATGCTATAGTATAATAACTATGACAGTATACACACATATATATATATTTTTTTTATGCACGACGGGTTCGTACTTGACCTCAATCACACCTGATGTTAAGTGAAGATGAGGTCGAAGCGGTTATTACCTATGCTATTTTTAGGAAATCTAATTAGGAACATTTGAAAATATATTTTATAGAAAAAGTACGCCGTGCAACTCGCTTCCGTGAGGCATATAGCATTTTAGTACGCTAGCGCTATTGCCCCGCTGAATGCATAAGCTCCACTGAATGCATAAGCTAACCTGCTGAGCAAAGTAGGTATACCAGCAGCATTAGGAACACTCTAATTAGGAAATCGGGAATTAGGAAGCACTTGTTACACCATTCTATATGCAGATATTAATTCGGCATATATT
Organism: Oegoconia quadripuncta; assembly: GCA_949316235.1. Taxonomy (NCBI): domain Eukaryota; kingdom Metazoa; phylum Arthropoda; class Insecta; order Lepidoptera; family Autostichidae; genus Oegoconia; species Oegoconia quadripuncta. The sequence continues at coordinate 15,317,599 of OX438755.1, read as the reverse complement.
GTTGCAGTATGGATATTTGAATTAACAGAACCAAGCCTCCCAGCAATGTATGCCGAATTAGTCCCTGCATTTAGAATGGAAGTAGAGCGGTGGGGACCTTCCAATCCACTAAATTGGAATCTAGCTGTTCTAACTTCGATTACACCTTCCTATTTCCTAATTAGATTTTCTACAAATAGGATAGTGTAATAAGCGCTTCATAACGTTACTCAATATTCTCGTGCACAATCGCTCAACGTCATATATAAAACATAATACAAGACGAGAAGACAGTCTTATACGGGGATTGAACTACGTTGAAGAATGCCTGAATTTTTAATGGAAAATGAGCTTAGGGAACAACATTCCATAAAATCGATAACACGATTTATGAACCTCTGACAACAATGCTCATAAATTGTCTTATAATAATACCTGACAGTGCACGGAGTCTTCAGCTGGGACAGTAAAAAGTCGATTTCGTAATAAACGACCTGCATCGCTGGTCCATTGTCGTCTCTAACCACTAAATTCTTGGAGCATGACTCCCCGGTTCTAACGCTCACACATTTTGCTGAAATAATTCAGTATTAGAATTTTATATTTTATAACTTATACCATCAGATTTCATCTTATAGAAAATTTTATACAGGTATGTATCTGCTGTAAACCGTCATACAGTTTTTTTTATTAAAACCAATAAATATATGTTTTATGTCACTAGGATCAGGGCATGAAGATGATGATGACTGGGTACACGTTTGCCCACAATCTCACTTATAGGAAATTGGTAAAATTACCACTGGGTAATTCATTGAATGGTAGAAGATACTTAGGGCCGTATTAATAAATCGATCTTGAGATTGCGTGTCACTTTCAATACTATTTTTTTTTTGATACTGTTATAAGCAACAGATTCTTAAGCATCAGCTCAAGGTCATCTCAATCTTGAGAACGGTTTATTAATACGGGCCTAAGATCTCTTAAAACTATTTTCTAATAATTTCTAATAATTAATCATTCTATATTATTTTATATTTTATCAAAATAGTTTATCCCCGGGGAAATGTAAGATCTGATGGATTTTTGAAAAGAGTTACACGAGTTCTATCTTCCGCAATGCAATGAAATTCACAGAGGTAAATTTAGTTTAATATTATACGTTAAGGGGCAAACTCATATTAACAATTAACAATAAATAGATAAACATAATAATGTGTTGTGGTAATTAGAATAGTAAATACAATTCATTATATTTTAGATTAAGTTTAGAATCTGCCGTGCCCTTACAGGGTTTCATGTATGGACTATTGTTTTTTTTTAAGATGTAATGTACGGTTTATTCCACTATATTTACCTGGGTGATATCACCTGGGTGAACAAAGTGGAATTTTTGGTGTCCTCATATCACCTCGGAATTATTTCACCTAGGTGATATCACCCAGGTGAAACAATTCGACATACATGAAAGCATGAATAAATGAATATGAATATGAACTAAGCAGATCTATTCTATCTCCGTATGACAATTGAAGATAGGCCACAGACTTAATTTTTTAAAATTATGAATTTTGATTATAATATATTGTACTTTCTGATAATGCTATAACTAAAGCAAACTGGCAAATCCGCTAGGGCTTTGTTGGTAACTTGGATTCTTCTTCTTACTGATCGATCACGTAGTATGCCCAGCATCGCCCTGTCCATAGCTCGTGAATGGAGCTTTCTTATGAGGCCCATAGTGAGAGACCACGTTTCAATGCCGTAAGCCAGTAACACATTTGATTAAATGATTTTTTTTAGTTACAGTAATTGCTGAGTCCAACAATATATTACTCGTAAAAGTACTACCGAAAATCATTCATGAATTCCTGAGAAAATTTAATTTCTATTATGCAAGAGATTATCGAAGTATGCAGGCTGTAAAGGTTTAACTGTTTCAGATTGTACATAGGTACTCTCTGACTGAACCAGTCACTCATTTCGTTACTTTAAAATGTTCAACGAGTGTTTGTACACTTGAATGTCTATCCTATCGAACCTGTTTTCTTTCACATTTGCAGGGTCCTGCTGAAAGAAATCTGTTTTTAAAGATAAGCTAGTACCTTTTGTTGAAAATAAATGTATTGGCTGGTCAGTATACGCTACCTACTCGTACATATCATGTGCGTAATGTTTCCTAACCCAAAAGTTGCCTGGATATTTATTTTATTTTTTTATTTATTTTATTTAGCAAACTTCACAGTAATGAACATGTTCATTACAATAAAGAAACTAATTACAATCTATATAGCCAAAAATGAAGCTTGACAAATTAAAAAACTAAAAATGTGGGAGAAGAAAAGTAACAGATCGAAATTTGATATGATAAAGAAACGACAGCTAATATAACGATAGTGAATACGAGTGTTAGGTGTGTGTTGGTGTGTGTGTGTTTGTGTGAATATGTTTGTGTGTATATATCTGATGGATGATGAATGAGTTTAGTTGAGTGAAAGTAGTGTAGTGCCAAGTCGACCAGTTAAGTCTGAGAGGCGGTTTCAGACCGATGTTGAAGGATATAGTGATAAGGCCGCCAAATTGTACTATCCCTCTTTTTCTTATTTATCGTTGTTATGTTTCTTATTGTTGTACAATAAAGAATATTTTGTTTGTTTGTTTGTCAGTAAGTTATCTACTAATACTTCTACTAACTGTCAGCAGCTGAATATGAAAGTTTCGACGATGAATATTACTAAATGGTAAACTATTACTAGAACACACAACAAATTACGGTTATCTTTTGCCAAACGTTACAGAAAGGGCTCATCAATCAACTCACCGACTATCTCGAAAAGGACCAACACTCCGATGTCCTGCAGAGCCTTGTGCCATTTCAGTACCTTCTCCACGGGCCCGGAAAATGCTCGCGGTCCGCTTTTATGTAACGCCTGAATGGACAACATTTATTAGCAAACTACTACATTTTATATTGTACTAGCTTTTCGCCCGCGGCTTTGCCTGCATAGAATTATGTTATCCCGGATATGTATAATTTTTCCCGCGGGAACTACCTACTAAAAAAAATATCCCATGTTTTAATCCAGGGTATGTTCTACCTATATACCAAATTTAATTGAGTGATTGAGCCACAAACAAACATCCAAACTTTCGCATTTATAATATTAGTTAGATACGTAATTAGTTTAGTATGGCTAATACATTAAGTATATTATATTTCTTCTTCAATTTAAGAGTTATGCTCTTGTCGTGAATAATTATATATTCATCAGTAGGTATTTTATTTATCACTTGTATGTTTGTTAATAACTTCTGTTTTTTGTAAGTATACTCTCTGACTGCTTTTAAGTTACCTCCGCAATTGTCACCTTACTGAGGTTTGCTGGTAGAGATCTGTTTTGTATATTTTTAATATGTCTGTTTAACACTGTTTTTTGGTGCATTTCGTTGATATCACAGTCCTACGAGGGTTTTCTACATTTAACTAAGATTATAAATGCGAAAGTTCGGATGTTTGTTTGTTTGTTTGCTCAATCACGTCGAAACGACTACACGGATTTGGATGAAATTTATATAGGTAGAATATACTCTTGATTAGGACATAGGATATTTTTATGCCGATAACGTAGTTCCCGCGGGATAATCAAATTAAAAAAACAAACAAGTGGTAGTTTAAAAAAACAAATGACGTTCATAAGTGCATATTGTATTGCCTACATGAATAAATGATTTTCATTTCATTTTCATTTCATTTCAACATATCTGCGATAAAGTTATTCTAACGCAAGCGAAGCCACGGATGGAGAGGTTGTATTTTTATATAAATTATACTCGGGGATAGATTCTCAGTAGGTTGGCCACGTTTGATGAAAATCGGTTAAACCGTTCATAAGATATTTAGGATTTAATATAATTGGTTTTGTCTATCTAGTCAGATGATACGACTACAATCATTTATTTTATCGGGGGTTGTTTCATTGTTATTATTCAAAGATATATTAATTCCTCTTTACAACAGAATGAAGTAGGGAATAAATAGAGTTCTGAAATAAATTCCTATCATAATGTTTAGACAACAATGTAAGTAAATATTATTGCAGTTTATTAAAGAATTAGGGTTATTATTGCCTGTTTTTAGGGTTCCGGAGTTAACAAAGAACCCTTACAATTTCACTATGTCCATCTGTCTGCCTATTCAAGGCTTAGCTCAGAATTTCTTATTACTAGAAAACTGTAATTTGGCATGGATATACATATTAATCACGCCGACAAAATGGTAAAATAAAATCTTGAAAAATATAGTGAATTTTCTTGATTTTTGTACCCCATCGTGCGCGCTGTCGTTGGATAGGTCACACAAAAATATTAGAGGTTATCTTATTAATTTTTTTAGAGTCTATAGTACCCCCAAAAGATAAACGATTATGACTATTGCTTAGATTGTCGAAAAACTTATAATATGTACTTTCCTTTGAAAATTATTTGTCAAATAACAAAATGCCTCCTCTTCTGAGGCCACATATGGCCTCTTATAAGGCGCGTAGACCGACTCGCACTTGGCCGGTTTTTTGAAAATAACTTTCCATGTCCCAACTTAATAACCTACAAATTCATATATTATTATTATTTTTTATTTTATTTTATTTTTTTAAGGAGATTTCTGAGCGCTTGGTCAATGCGTCCTATGATCGGAAGGCTGGCCTGTATTTCGCGCAAAGGATTAGCCTCGCCATACAGCGGGGTAACTCTGCCAGCCATTTGGGAACGCTCCCGTTTTCGAGGGATCTGGGTCAAGTTTTTTATTTGTAAATAGTAGTTGAGTTTTATTTATTTCTTTTAATTATGTACGTTCCTATGTTTTATTTTATACTAAAGATGGTTTCAGAAAGGTTTCCTTTGTATAGGTAATCGAAAATTATTTTATCGAATTCGACTATGGTTCCTTGGAGAAAGTTGTTCGTAATCAAGATTGGCGTCATCAGTTAATGGGAAGTGAATGAATTCAAGTTCACCCTGTATGGTGTTACTAATGATCACAAGGTCTAATCCAAGTCGAAGCGCCGCGAGTAAAGTAATATTATAGTTACGAGCAACCATTTTTATGAGTTTAAACAAGAGTATTTTTATTTTGATATGTGTTTATCACAATTATACATATATGACAGTAGGTATACCATATCTAATAAGTCATGTGCATCCTGACACGCCGACTCGCTGGGTCAACCAACCAACAAACAACATCTCAAACTCATAAACACTCCTGTCCCAACAAAAGAGCCATTATTGCGACGTTAAAGACTTCAAAAGTTTATCGATGAAATGTGTTTTTTTTTTCTATCAAACGACAAAGCGGCGGATATTGCACCCGTCGTCGGTGCACCGATTCACTTCCTTACTTTATTTACTTCTAGAAAATCATTGGCCCCAAAGTAATGGAACCAAGACGACTTTTATGACCTGTTCGTTCAACTTCCAATTTTATGTGTATTGAGTCGATAACGCCTTGGTGAAGGCGAAGGTGTAACAACGTTTTTAGTGGCAGACTACAATTTGAACCAGTCAACTCTGTATGAACAATGTTTGTATGTAGAGCAATCGTGTAGAGAAAGTAAAATAATTTTGCAGTGCATGAAACTCAATGCAATAATATTGAAAGCCCATGGTGTAAGGTACACGGAACTCTACATCGATACAGATACATAGGTACATATCGACGACCTTTATCCCAAATGGGATGGTCAGAGATATCCCAAACAATAGCGTTTGGAAACATCCAAACGTTCTAATGAGGAACACCTAAGTTAGAAACGAAACATAAATCTGACAACGTCCACTGATTGGCTGCTAACGATTTTGTACAGAACAAAGAAAATTATGGTTTGGGGTTCAAGTATTTTGTTCACCTTATAGGTGAATATTTGCCGCAAACGTAAACAATAAATAATATTAATATCCCGCCCTTTGGGACTCCCGCTGCTTTTTTTAGCACCTTTTGTCGTAGGGCGATGACAAATAGTCTAAATCGTATACAATAAGCGTTCTTTTTTCACTGGGAATTGTGCGGCTTTTCAGCTTGTTCCTATTTACTGGGAGATTTTTATCTGGATTTTCATTTTTCAATAATATTTATAAAGGTAGGATCCTCCTCCCATGTATTTGTTAAGTGAACCTTTTTTCAATATAATTTTTTTATAGGGTAATTCCACCTTTACGTGGAATAGTCTACAATATGTTATTTAAAAGTTGGAAATTTTACGTAGTAGGTATAAACTTCAAGCAAGTTGTGTGTTGGTAAGGATCCTTTTGAGAATTTTTGAGACAATTTCTCCCAAACAAAAAACACATTTTATTTTGTACAATCTCGTATTCTGGTTTGACAACCAGGGTAGATTATTAAAGTAGTTATAAATTTTATCATATTTTCGGCAGTAAAAATTATTTTACTAGTAGTATTATTTATACTAAATGCTGTGGATTCTGTGATTAAATAAAAATAATAAATAATACTTTAATAATAATAAAACAAACTAAACTACTTATAACATACACCAAAAAATCAGAATATAGAAAAGTAGAAAAAAAGCAATCATACCAAATACTCCAAAACGCATTTTCAGCCCCGAAATTAAAAAAAAATAATACTTACATCAAGCGAATTAAATAAGGATTAGAACATTCTTGGCAATTTCGAATTTCAAATAGAATATTGAGAATCTGTTTCAGTCAGTGAGTGATATCGTCAAAGTAAAATGGAAGTGCTTGAACCGATACTCACTTTGAGATTGTCAAATCTCGTCTTTGTTAAGGTCTGGAGCTCTTTTTTCACCAAGTCAACGTCACCAGCAGATTCTTTAGGAGGCACTATAGAGAAATAAAATGTTTTGTGAGATCAAAATCCTGTGAAACAACGGAAAGGTGGCAATGGCAGTGATTTTCAACTCCCGACGAAAAACGATAGGGTGTTATGTGTTTGACGGTGTTTTGTAAGTGTGAGTGTGTGTGTATGCGTCTTTTATCCAGTTGCACTCTAATTGGGTCTATCAAGGATTTATCAACAACAACCTTAATAGGGCGAATCGGAATGAGGTACTCTGCCTCCCTCAAACCTGAGGGAGTGAACCCCCGAAAACCAAGGTCACTATCGACAAAGGATACCGGCCAGTATACATATAATCAGTGTATTAATTGGAATTAACTATTCAAGTTTGGTTAGACAATAACTAAAAACTACGTGATACAAGGATTACAGTTTCTAATTCACTGTCAAATAGCGTCAGACCCGACTTTCGAATAGACACCCTATGGGATGTAACTTGAGATCATATTCAGCGGCGTATCACAAAGTTTGGCCCAAGTTCCACTCGAAAATACGACGTAATGAGCTTGTTAGTGAGAGTTAAGCTGCTAAGCTTCGCAGTTTCGGGTCAAATACTTTTTAACAACGCAGACAGGGTGATTTTTTATGTTCTAGTAAAATTTGAAAAAATTAAACATAATTTTATGATTCACCAACAGCCTATAAAGTCTAGCTCCGTACCAATGAAACTGTTGCCCATCGCTGGCCTTATACTATTAGTGTGCCCGCCCACGACCGACTTTTTGTAGGACCGATAATCGGGCCGATTTTTTCCTCAATAATTTTATTACCGATAATGTGACCGATTTTTTGTAGGACGTGGGCGCGTGATTATCGGCTGTGGGCAGGCAGCCTTATGCTCACAACCGTTTAGTAGCCTTTTGCTACACCCATGGGAATTTGTTCTATTTTACTCTTCCGGGAAATACACCTGTAAAGTAATAGTTTTACATCTATTTCCAAGCAAGGAAAAGCTGTCCTATAGACACTAGATAAGACATAAACATACATAAATATTTATATAAACAACCATTACTCAATAAAATGTTCTTATTCATCATACAAACATACTTAATTCACACAGTGTTAGGGAGAAAGTGATGTTAGAATGGCTAAGTTTTGATCCAATAAAATTGGAAACTTGCCTCGATTTGAAAAAGGAGACGTGCTAGATCAATCAACTAAATATTTTTATATACTTACATTGAGGTATTGTGTTGTTCGCACCTGCATTTGTCATGGCCGTTGCTTTCTTATCGTCATAACAAACGGGACCAACCCACCTGTTGTTCCCTTGTGGAGCGTGGAAGGCAACTGAAGTATCTTTATAAGGACCTCCTGAAATACCACATTCAATTTGGAGTTTCAGCCGTCACTAGGTGTCGCTGGAGACGTCCGACAACTTCGCACGACATATCCGACAACATCGAGCAACTTGGAAACGTCAGTTTCAATCGAGTAAAAATTTCTAAGAAACTCTATACAAAATTATCTAAATTGTGTTAATATTAAAGATGGTGGTTAGTCGAGGATGGAGGGTTCCGTAAATAAGACTAGTTGTCTATAGTGATGTTGCACGAACAAGGCCCTTTAATTGATAACTAGCCTATAGTATAATATTGGCATCGGCGCTGTCTAAGCGATATGCGTTTATGTTGCAGTAAACCATTACGCTATGGTTAAACACCGAAATAAGGCGAGGTTATCAATATACCTACTACAAAATCAACTGCAAATATAAATATAATTTATATTCTGAATACGGAACCCTACTGTTTGTGATTCAACCAACGCGCATTTGATTGTCTCGAGTGTCAAAGGTGTAAACAGATAGTGAGACGAAAGTCACCATTGCAGGCTTTATTCTGTGGCTCCTGCTGCTTTGGCGGCATGACAACTTTTGTGTTGTCTTGCATATTGATTTTGAAGAATTCCTCTTGGCGCCTGGGTGACATTGCTGGTTGCACTGAAAATAATAATTCATTACTAAAATTAAGCTGCAAAATTAAAATTTAGAAAACCCTCGACAGACTATGACGCCATGGAAATAAAAAAAAAACTGTATCTTCGAAACACGACCCCCCCGCAAACACACACACCCTTACACATCATAACATAAACATAAAACATCTATAGTGTCACGTGTGCATTCCTGTATATGTCATAAGGGTGAACCGTGGATGTTGTTTCAATCATTATCATTAATGTTTGGAACATCTCTGACCACCCCATTTGGGACAAAGGTCTGTATGTATGTCTATTACATTGATTATGCAAAACAACGATGTCGTGCAAAGCAAAACAAATCATGGGTAGTTTTGTAGGAACTAGGAAATATAAATAACATGCACAAAAATCTGTTTTGTAGTCGGTTAAAAAAGAAAATTCTTACCATTCGAACCCATTTGAGGTGCTAAACTTTTAGTGTTTCGATCTGCCCCAGCAAAGATTCGGTTTTGATAATCACCGGTGAATGTTTGGTTACCCATCTTGGGGTTTTGATTCAGTATATGGGTATGTTCGTAAGGCATTTGTCTTTGTTGCCCTGAGGAGGTAAAGAAATTTTTAAAACCAATGTGAAAATGCAGGTCGCATTAAATCGCTAGCAGCTTACACTAGTCGCTCTGGAAATCTATGGGTGATGCCTAAGTTCAGCAATGGGCGTCCTGTGGCTGATATGAGAATGATCTCTGACTCCATTAATCCGTACTGGACCTGCGTGGTTGAATGATAATTCACGACGATAATACTTCTTAAATTGACAGAATGTTTTTCAAAGATCATTCGTATTACACGCGCATTATGGCATTCGGTGGCTAAGGCTCTGTTTCACCACCTGCTGATAAAGATCCGGATAGTCTATCCAGAAGTTATCTCACAGATAACAAACACATTTCTGTTTCACCACTCTCGGCTAGTTTTAACTGGCGATAAAGTGTCATATATCATAACAGTCAGTTCAAGTGGTTGATATGTTTTTATCTGACGGATAATTGGAATGTTTTGACATGGCGGGTAACTTTAAGCAATTTGCTTTTTGTATGTCGGTAGTATTAGCTTTGTAATCGGGTTGAAAATAAGTTTACATGTAAAATGGATTTATTTGAGTTTTTGGAAGATGAGTTTGACGACTTTCTCGGTCGTATAGCACGACCTCGGAGGCGTCGAGTGGTGCGGAATCGTCCAAATTATTTTTTGCTATACGATGATCAACACTTTAGGATTAGATTTCGATTGACAAAAGAAGGAGTAACTTATGTGTTGTGTTTGATAGAAGATGGATCAAAGTGAGTGAAGTGATGGATGCACAAGCGTTCCCTTTTACGTGATGGAATTTTGTAATATGTAACGTTTTTTTTAACTTTAATAAACTGAATTATCCGCCAGTTAGTTTATCAGGCACTTAGATGGTGAAACAGGAGAAAAGATATCAGCTAGTTTTAACCGTCGGTTAAGCTATCTGCTAGATTGCTATCTGACATTTTATCAGAAGGTCGTGAAACAGACCCTTAGTGTAGGTAATCTGTGGGGCAAGACTTTCTCACCTGCAATGTAGGTAGCGTTATTGTCAGCGTAGGACGCTAAGTATCTTGGGTCTATACCAGAGATAACCTGCGCTTGGTTCGGTAGCAGCTGAAATAAGAATAATTTTAACAAGAGAGAAAAGCCCCGAGAGATTAAAGACTATAATAATCGAGATAAATTTAAGCTAAAATAAGATCAATCTTGGAACCTCTCGCTAACATCACCTTTCAAAAAATAAAAACCGTTTTCAAATTGTTTCAGCCGTTTTGGCGGTACAATAGTACAGACAGAAACACAGAGAGACAGATACATACTTCAAACTTATACCGCCCCACTTTGTGCGACGCGATAACTTCTAACGAAGCAGTATTATTTCCTAATTAAAACTTTATACATTTACAGCTTAATTATTGCATCGCTTTGATGCACCTTACAGGTAACCGACTAATTTGTATAATGAACACCACCTGTCATGGCCCTTCCAACTATATTTCTTTTTAGGGTTCCGTGTAGAAAATTTCCCATGTCCGTTTGTCTATCCGTATGTAGCTTAGCTAGGCTTAGCTCATAGGCTCATAGTATTAGAAAACTGTACTTTGTTATGAGTAATATACACATATTAATCACGCCGACAAAGTGATAGAATAAAATTGTGAAAAAAAAAATATGGAACCTCCCCTTCATCTAAAGTGGGGATGAATTGTCGTTGGATAGGTTGTTCAAAAATTTAATTTGCCTTAGGTCCTTGCTTAGGTCCCTGATGCACTTCTCACTTTTGGAAGCGCTTATGTGTTGCGATCAAAGAAAATTTAGAGGAGATACATGTTTTAGGTCGATTTTATTAAGTAATAGCTAACTGCGAATCGAATGGAAACTTACATTAGTTACATTAGGTGGCGCGAAAGGCGTGGTGACGTGCACCCCCATGTATCCGGAACTGCCAACACGATGCATGGGAAATTCAGCAGCGTAGCCTCCGTAGTACCCGGCTTCTGGTGGACTGGAATAAATAGAGTGCATAAAAGCACTAGAAGTTAAAAACGCTTTTGGACGGGGTTCTATTCCTGCCACGGCTGTGGTCGAGTATTTTTAAGGTTTCGTAGCCAAACATTAAAAACGGAGGTAAATAATTAAAAAAATTGTACTTAAACATATGACTGCTTTATTGAACTAACAAATAAGATTCTATAGCTAGGGTTATGAATTAATTGGAAGGAACAAATCAATTGAACGTATTGTTTTACGTGTGGCACCATCTAGTTACCTAAACAGTATTACCTAAACAGTAGCCCTTACCATTTCGTCATGCAAAACTGTCCTTATGTATGATTAATGTAAAATTGCCTGAGATAGTGTCTTAAGTAATTAAAAAAATCATCACATTATCGTTATTTTAAAAATTATTTTTTGTTTTCACCCAGGTTTTAAACATTAAATTATATTTTATGAAGATATAATTTTTTTCAACCGTTTATTTAAAAACCTGAAAGTAGTCTTATAAACAAAGTCATTTTGAAATATAGACAAGATTTTTCAGGAAGCTAATAATGATTGTATTCTGTCCGTCCTTTTTGCGGTCCGTAATAAACTTTACCTACATACATAATGAGATACCTATATAATTATTTACTTGAGTGGTGGCACCGTCGACGTCATTTCGCGGGGTGTCCTCTTAAGTTTGGGATACCTCTGTCCACTCCATTTAGATTAAAAGTCACGACGGTATGTATTTAGGTATATGCAACGGGTCATACTTTCGTGGCCGACACTTCTTTTTATGTCCTAATAGTACATTAGTCAATTATTATACATACATAAATATGCTCACACCTGTTTGCCGAAGGGGTAGGCAGAGACCACAGACTTCCACTTGCTACGATCCTGACATACCTCTTTTGCTAAATTCACTGTCATAAGGTTGTTCATAACATGCTCGTCTGTTTAGGGTATAGGTACTCTTGACTTGGCCTTTCTTATTAAACGTCCCCGATAAACTTTAAAACAAAGTTATAAAGTTGAATGTCAAAACAACGCAACTTAGTGCTTAATAAGTGTTCGACTCGCTCTTTGCCGATTTTTCGATTGTTCCTAGTCGGCCATACTGGAGCAATGAAATCCGAAGCGCCTACTACTATTCTATTGACAATTATCTAATGCAAACGCGTTGCTCTGCAGAACGTGCATGCCGTCGGCGCTTGTTTGGGATCTATAAACATGGCTTTGTACTAATTATTGTATTCTGAATAACAAATCGTTTATACATGGAACCACACTATAGGTTATTTAGGTACTTACAGTTAAGGCGTACATTGCAGTGTCTGTAGTGAAAAACATTGTTTAAATAGTTTTTACTAGTCAGGCAGCTATTGAAAAATAAATGAAGTTTGCAGAAGTAAAACATTCTTCAAGTTATCTAACAGGTATCTTTAGAAGCTGATATTTAGGCCCGTTAATAAAACCATCTCAAGATTGAGGTGAACTTAAGTTGATACTTGAAATAATCTTGCTTAAATAAACAGTATCAAAAAAAATATTATTGATAGTGAATCTCGATGTCAAATTTTAAGATTGCTTTATATGTTTTACCCACTAGAATGGACTTGTATTTTGAAATCACGGCTCGGACCTTTCATGGTTAATAGGGAGGAAGTATCTGTTTCAGTGACTTTTTTATTATAATAATTTTTAATATTTTTTATTATATTTTTCTTTATACTCCGTGTATTAGGTGACTCATCATTTTCTTCAATAAATTACTTACCATTTAAAAAAAATTCCAACTACTAATACGTAATTAATTGACTTTTTGTGAAGTCTCGGAAAACATTTAAAAAAAAATTACGCTCATGGCTTAGCTCGTATACTTACCTTAAAAGTACAGTTAAATTAAATATTTCACTACTACTTACATCATATTATTATTGTTTCCAGTATTCGGTGAAAATGCTATCATTTGATTCCCCTGAGGAAAGTCTGGAAAACATAATCACATTAGGAGCTCATATAGAAGTCCACCAGTGGAAATAAGCCTCTCCTATGGAGAAATTTCATCGTTCTCCAGGAAAGGATTTGCCTTAATCGTCATGCTGGGCATGCGGGTTGGTGATCACAGATTTTTTGGGAGCTTCATTCACACTAATGATGCTAGGGTAGGAGGTAGATTGGGTAGGAGAAGTCCTCATAGGACGCCATAGCCTTGAGATGTCTGCATATTTTATACATATTCAGCTTAATAAGGACACGGCCATCTCTATCTGAAGATAGTGCTGGACTTTTCCGTGCAAAAACTCCCTTTTTAAACCTCACCAAAATCAAAATCAAAAAGTGCTTTATTTTGTAGGTACACAGGGTACACTTAAAATAGTCAGATTTAACATTTTTTTAAGCTACTGCTTGTTCAAAAGCCACTTTTCCCCTGAGAAGAACAAGCAAGAAACTCGAGAGGTTGCTCTTAAAAAAAAAAAGGTTTTTATGTTACAAAATTATTAATTATTATTTTATATTATAATGTTTCATTATTAATTGTAAAACAGCCTGGTTACTCGAACGGGCTGTTCATGTCCATGAATGTTTATCATCTAAATAATCTGATATTTTATAACACCTTTCGCGGCAGTCGTCTAGGACCTGCGTATACAACTACAGACGGCTGCCAGGTGTCCTCAGGCTTCTCGATACCTCAACTATTTGTTTGGGTATCGGGCAGGCCTTGGCTGGCTTCCTGAGAACGCGCGGTCAACTCGCGCTCCTCCGCTTCAATCCCTCGTTCCCGAGCCTCCTTTCGCCTCCGGATTGATGTGATGTGAGCTTGCATAACGGTCATGGAACATGATCACTTAGTCGCCTTCTATCACACTTGTGGGAAGAGGGTTGATAGTGTTCTACCACAGGAGTAAAAATCCAATTTACCTGCCGCCATTCACACGGTGAGAGCGAAATTATTTTTCTGACACCCAAGTACTGTTTGTACCTATGATGTCGTAATATAATATTTTTCTTACCTCCGTTGTTTCTTGGTTCACGTATTAGATATCTATCCATTTTGAAAATTGTTGAAAAGTTCAATGTAACAAAATGGTATATGTTGCAAAACTTTTAAATAATGGCGCCAAAGCCAATGTTTTTTTTTTATTTTTTTTTTGGTTTAATTCTCTCCTTTAGGAGAAGGCAAAGGGATCTAGCCCATAACAGCCATGTCTTATTTCTCTTATTTCTTCAGTTTGTAAGTCAGTCTCAGTCAAAACAAGTAATTCGTCGTACACTTGGCGTATACAGAGTCTAGTCACGGTCAAGTCATTCTTCAGTAAAGTGGCAGAATGCTTTACAAAAGATTTTGGCGGCTTCTTGTGGGAACCCGAAAGTTCCGTTACGCACTTTAATTTACACTTCCCTTCACTTGTACACTATCACTAACGTTTGCTGCACAATATTCTGCCATTATTAAGCTTCAAAAGTTAGAATGCACAAATTATAAGACTTATAAAGAAAAATGCTACTTCACTCGCCAAGTTCCCGCCAAAAAGCCCTGTTTTTTTTATAAAAGTTTGTCCTTTTGGCCCGGCAAAGGGAAAATAACATATACAGCCAAGTATTACATTTTCGTATTTCTTTTGCCCCGATAAATCGTGTTTATAAGTAATTTTGGCGATCATTTAGAACAAATGACAATACATTATTATTGATTCTAAATAACGACCTACTTATTGAAATACGTGTCGGCGTTGATCACGGAACATCAGCGCTACATTCATAAATGAAGATCACCGGCATCACCTGCTAAGGTTTCGTATTTTTAAGGCGGCACTAGTGTTGCCCGCGCTCTGTAGCTGGCTATAAATGAATTCACCCCACCATAGTCTAAAAGGAATAAATATTTGATTTAAAAAAAATATAGCTAAAATAATAATATTTTATTATCACCTATTTACCCTATTACGTAAAAATTATTTATATACGTCTGAATAGCTACGACATTTTTTTTGGAATGACTTTAAAGGAGCATTTGGTCTCGTTTTTAGAGGTATTCTTTTGAGGAGTTGGTAACCATTGCCGCTCGGACCCCAGAGCCATAAAACCGCTGCCTATTAAAAAAACTGTACCTTCTGGGCGATCTTGAGTGTCGACCCGATTTGAAAGAAATCGATTCGGATCGGATGCGAATAAGTATTTTGACATAATTATTATTGGGATTCATTCATAAGTATCGCGAAAAACATACAGTATAGATACATTTATGAGGACACCAATCCCATAATATTTCATGTATTGGCACTTCAATCCAAAGTACCTAACTATTATTTTATGTAGGTAAATAAACTACGTTTCAATTCATACGATTCAATTTAAAGTTTTTTATTCATCCGCCAAAATCAAAATCTTATGATTTTGATCCGATTATCTAAAAGATCGGATCGAATCAGGCATCCCTACGCGCTCAGGGCGCGGCTGTGTATGACACAATATTTGACATGGACATGACAATAGTTTGACAGTAATAAAATAATATCGAAGACCGTTCGTACCGTTCATCGTAATAATATCGATATTTCCGGGATCGGGATTTTTTACCTCAAACAAACCCTTACTTTTGCCCCTAAAATGTGGTAAATATTGTGTATTCTCTGATTTTTGGCTCATTTTCATCACTAAATAGAAAATATGAAATAAGCTATCAATATACACAAAATGGAGCTCCAGGATACTTACTACAACAAGTCTGAATATGTTGAAACTGTAAGTATTTTGCGATTAGTGTATTTTTTTATATGTAAACTTTACTTAAATGCCCTCTATTTATTATGAAAATCGTTGTTCCAGGCCTCTGGGAATAAAGTAAGCAGGCAAACAGTCTTGTGTGGATCTCAGAATATCGTATTACATGGTAAAGTAATAGTGCAGAGCGATGCAATTATCAGAGGTGACTTGGCTAATGTGAAAACTGGAAGATTTTGTATTATTAGCAAGGGATCGGTTATAAGGCCTCCATTCAAGAAGTTCAGTAAAGGGTGGGTAAGACTCTGGTCTGATGATTACTAATTTAAAAAATAATACCTAAGCCAATCATGAATACAAGCACTGTAGCCTTCAATCTCTGACCCATCATTGGCCTCTGAAAATTCTTCTCAAGGATACAGGCCTACCCTAACAAATGTGATACATGATCGGACATATAGCCCATTCAGGATTACCACATATTTACATATTACAAAAGCATTTCTTGGGCATGCCGGTTTCGTCAATGTATTTTCTTCCTACAAAAAAGGCGATGAAAACTCCTTGCATTAAATTACATACACACATAATGTCATTGTCCAAATCAATTGGACCAAGACAGAAATAATGTTACATAATTAGAGATACGTCAGCCATGGAAGGTGCTAAATATTTAGAAGATTCATTTGACTTTCTTAGATGTGATGACTGGTTGGTGTAGTGGATAGTGACCCTGTCAGCGAAACCTACAGTTGCGGGTTGGAATCCCACTAGGGGTAAATGTTTGTGTGATGAATACGAACATTCAGTCCCAAGTCACGGGTGTTTATAATAAATATTTATGTATGTTTATCCGTTTGGGACTCGATGATCGGTGAAGTGTATTAAATATTTATTATTATTTATTTATGACAACTGTGCAGTGATTAATCAATTTAATAACAATAAATTTTCTTTTACAGTGTGGCATTTTTCCCTCTTCAAATGGGCGATCATGTATTTGTAGGTGAAAACACAGTTGTTAATGCTGCAGTGGTGGGCTCTTATGTTTATATTGGAAAAAATGTTGTCATTGTGAGTATGCCTTAGATAGAAGTTTTTAAATTAACACCGGTGTCCATTTTGATACAATACAAATATTCTTTATCGCACAAAATTAACTCTTAACTAGTTTTAATCGCTAACTCCCTGCCACCAGTGAGTGCCAGAGTATTGTAAACGCATAATCCCCAGTGGTATTCCAGTACCAATCATGCGTTTATATCTAATTTTATTAAATTTACGGTCTGACAACTTTTTGACTCAATTTCCTTTGTCCAACCTGCTATAGGCTATAAATATGTATAAATTTAATAGTCATCATCAAATCAGCCGAAAGACATCCACTGCTGGACAAAGACCAAATAAAATTTTGCAAACATTTTTCACAAACTAGAAATGTACTTTATTAGAAATTCAATAAATAAATAATATTCTATAACACTTGAATTTAAACCTGATTTTTTTTCAGTAACTAAGTAATTTGACCCCTTGCGCATTCGCCGCTTGGGGAAGTTACTCTCCTCTCGGGGGTCTTTGTTCGGGGCTTAAATGAATTAAATGTCAATGGGCCTGTCTCTTTGTTCCTAAAATAATAGAACTGGGTAGTAATTACCACTCAAAACCTGTTTTTGATTTAGTTTAGAGTCGGATAAGTCTCGTCAGCATTGACCACTGTATAATCTAACAGGAATAGATGGATTTGATTATAGAACTGTGAATGCCAATGAATCGTTTTACTTTTAGTGAGTGTATGTTGAAATATGTTGGGAGTGTTGTCGAACTTTAATAAATTACTTAATTCCCACGGAAATATTAATAGCTAACTATTTTTTAAATAATTTCAGGGCAGAAGATGTGTCTTGAAAGACTGCTGTATGATCGAAGACAACTCAGTATTACCAGCAGAGACAGTTGTACCATCATTTGCGAGGTACTCTGGAAGCCCAGCTCGCCTCATCACAATGCTACCTGAAGCAATGCCTGACCTGATGACAGAATTCACCAAAAGCTATTACCAGCATTTCTTACCCACAACACAACCATAAATTAACTTTGTGAAATGACCAATATTTTTCATCTATTGTATGTACATAAATATTAAACAAGACAGCAATTATTTATTTTATAAGCATAATTATTACTATCTATAAAAAATAAAGCGGTTGTGTTAATATGTGTTAATTGGTGTTAATACGTTAATTCTAGATTTTATTTACGCCCGCTATTCCGTTTGCGTGAATAAAAAGACACTTCGATGATATAGGCTCAGTACCCTTTGCCTATCCATGAGGACAAATTTAACAAAAAAAAAATTTTTATTTTTATTTATGCGCAACGGGTTAGCACTTGACCTCAAACCTTGATGTTAAGTGAAGATGAGGCCGAAGGTGGATGCATACTGACCCGGAAACTATTTTATTTGGAGAACTGGCTATCTTATCTCTGACAACCGGAACACAACAATGCTATTAACATTGCTGTTTGGCGGCAGATTTAGATAAGATGGTGGTAACTAGCCAGGCGGACATTTAAAATGCCCTGCCACCAACCATCTCTCTCTTTTTCGTAGACAGTTACTCTATGGTAGACAGATTCGTCGTTAACTGTGTAGACCTCGAGGAGTAGACAGGAAACTATGTAGGTACCTACCTATGCAAATTGTTTTCAATTTCTACCAACATTGATACAAAATATGAGTGTTAGTTTTTGTACCGTAAGGAAAAAAAAATTATCTGTAGAAGTTATTGGTATTGTAGGTAATTTTTTTCTTCCAAAACCATCAACGCTCACTCCGACCGGAGAATGCTTAGTATACATAAGCAATGTATACTCTAATGCTAGCACATCGCGCTTGGGCGAAGTGATGTTGAAGCGAGTGGTAGCCCTCTACACGCTCGGGTGGCTCCCGCCGAGGATGCAGGTTGTTTAAGGAAATATCGTTGCTGCAACAGCTTTATTACGTGCCAGCTCATTACAATTATTATGGGCGTACCGTAAATCTTGGAAGAAAAGGCGATGGTGGACACAAAAATAAAACTGTGAAAGTTCATTGTTGTATTTTTATAAGTAGAAATAAATAAATAGGTAGCTATGTAGGTAAGTACTATGTAATCTTCAGTGGTCGAAAAAATAAACAAACACCTGTTACTTGGCTACCTATTTATTTATTTATTTCTACTTATAAAAATACACAAAAAAATGTACATTAGGTAGGTAACTTTCATTTTTTCATTCAGTTTTATTTTTTTGCACAATAAGCATCCACCATCGCCTTTTGATCCAAGATTTACGGTACGCACATAATTGTAATGAGCTGGCTGTACTAGCACTCGCTTCAACATCACTCTCCGAGTGTCTCGTCCGAGCGTGAAGAGCTAGTATAAGGCAAAATGGGACTGTCGGAGTTATTGTAGGGTTCCTCTATCATGCGAAGGTTTCTCCAAGTTTTCTTTATTTATTTAATTGAATGATGTATAGTTATGTGGAATAGGCGACAAAAACTACCGTCAAATAACAATCCTTTTATAGGTACTATACTGTATTGTAGGTTTTTATATAGGTACTATTTACAAAAACTAAATAAATAAATATAGGTACACATTTACAAATAAACTGGAATGGTGCTTTTGAGGATAAATATTTTCTTTTTTGAAAGGCGATACTCGGAGCGAAATAAGCCAGACTTTCGATCATCGATAATAGACGTTAACGGGAAGATGGAACTGTGCAAGGGTATCGACAGGTATATACACAAGTTGTATCCCAATGTAAAGCGCGTGCCACCTTCCAGGAGAGTTTCCCATTATCACGAGGCAGAGGTCTGGCTCGTATTTAAACCTACGGTTGGCGTACCTAATTCTTATAATAGGACTCATGTTTGGTCGATTATTATACGTTGCAAGATTGCAATTACATCTCTGACGTTGGTATAAATTGTTTTATGCTGGCACATATTATCAGTCATTTCCAAGATCAACAGTTATTTAACCTCGAACACCGATCGGTGTCCAAAATACTTTTATACCTTCAACACTCGCGAACACCGATCGGTGTCGGCGGTACACCCGACTTTCAACTCTCAATTGTAATGATTATAGAGTTCCAATTCCTTTGGACTGTGTTTGAACTTGTTCTCTATTAAATTCCGCATCCAATAATGTGCGCCATGTCATGTTAGCTATGATATTTAGTCTGTATTTGCGAAAATATTTTTTTTCTCTTTGGGTGGGAGTGTAGGCATAGAATTCCAACTACTGTTTTTTATTAGAACAGGCTTAGGAACCTGGCCATAGAGCTTCCAATTCTAATAAGAATTTATTGAATTACCCGTTTTTTTAAAATTATCTAGACGCGAACACCGATCGGTGTCCAAAATACTTTTAACCTTCAACACTCGCGAACACCGATCGGTGTCGGCGGTACACCCGACTTTCAACTCTCAATTGTAATGATTATAGAGTTCCAATTCCTTTGGACTGTGTTTGAACTTGTTCTCTATTAAATTCCGCATCCAATAATGTGCGCCATGTCATGTTAGCTATGATATTTAGTCTGTATTTGCGAAAATATTTTTTTTCTCTTTGGGTGGGAGTGTAGGCATAGAATTCCAACTACTGTTTTTTATTAGAACAGGCTTAGGAACCTGGCCATAGAGCTTCCAATTCTAATAAGAATTTATTGAATTACCCGTTTTTTTTAAATTATCTATGATGGCGCCAAAACGTTGTTGTCTTATTTTGGTAGAAACTAGGTACGGTCTTAACAATTTTAATTAAAATAAAGCCTGTTAGAAAGGTTTTTTATTGAATGAATACAACTGAAATTGGGTGCAGATTATTTGTACGGAATTCCTATTTCTGTGAGTGGCAACACTGCTCTTGCGTATTTATTCTACGATGCGATTTCACTTGACAGCTCGACGCAAGCAAGCGGTGTCCCTGTTTTAATTTTTCTTCCTTTTGTTATCCAATTATTATTTGAACGCATTAGTAGGGCTCATTATTATAAATGCTGCATACAGTGGTAATATTAGTTTAGTGTAATGAATCATGGAGTATCATTACTCTGACCTTTGTTTAACAAATGATCATCTTATGAGTGGTAAGTAAACAACTTTTTCGTAAATCAATAATATTTTTGTAATCCGCCGAGAACAGATTTAGATAATGCATTAAATAATATATTCCTTTACTTACGGAATACAATAAACAGAGATCTAAATAGAATAACAGAAATATTTCTGTTTGCCTAGTTGACAATTATGGTATTTTACAAAAAGTGTAACTAAATTAGGTAACTCTGCCTTATTTACAAATACTATTTGTAAACAATTAGTTTGTTTTTAAGTGTATTTGTTTGAATATTGCCTTGGCGTAATAGATGGAACTCTATATTCTTGGTTTAAAACAATCTAATAATTATTTTGCAAAAGTTTCACAATTTCTTTGCATATTTTTATGAAGCTTACAACTTCCTTTGCCATCGTTATACAAATTGTGGAACTTCTGTAAGTAAACCTATTCAAAGGAGCTCTGGAGGGGTATTTATTATCTGTTCAATAAGAGGGATGGGAGTTTTTTAAGTGGTGGCTAAGAGAAGTTAGAGATGATCACTATGTGTGCTGACCACCAGCCAGATTTTCAAATGATACTTGTTTGTAAACGCTTTATTGTACATATGATACACAAATTAATAAATTAAATACTAGATACTAAATTAGATTCTATTAGAATCACAGGAAAGTGGGGATAAATTTTGGTAAGCAACAGGTTGGTGGGATAGGGAACGGAATATACTCGGCAGTGGGTTAATAATTGATTTTACAGTCCAGGAGAGATGGCCATCCGCTTAAATAACATGTTGAGAAGTTCATTTCTTGTGTATAAAAAAATCCAAGTCAAAACTTTTTATTTAATTAACTTTACTTCACTTAACTAAACATAATTCAACTTTTAAAGACATTTTGTGTTAATAACAATCACAGTTTCTATTACTAGGGACAGCCGCAGACAGCAGCAGATATTTTAATGAAAAATTGTTTTTGCCAGTTTGTTACATCTTTACCAACATAATATAATGCTTGTACCTAGATTTCCAAAGCCAAAAATTGAAGAATTGAGGTTGTAGTGTACTCAGAACTGGCTTATCATTGTTACTTTCAGAAGCTTCTTATTCTGTGTTACTTTGCTAACTGCATATACTAATTTAATCTTCATATACCTATGTCACTGTGTTCCCAATCAATTTGCTCCATCAAAATAACTTCTCTAAATTATTCCTATATTATACATACTTAGATAACACTGCTACGCTGATGGTAAGGCGGCGGTGGCGTCACGAATATCTTCCTACCTGCTCCACCGCACGTCTTAGTAGACTTAGTAGACTTAGTAGATGTAGCTTAGTAGCTGATGCGAAAAATAGGGAGCTTGTGAAAATGCATCAAGATGATGCAAACTAGTTCGCATCCGATTGGGTTAATTATAAATTGTTGCCATTACTGGACACAAGTCATAATAGTTTAAAAAATTGTTGTTGACACCCTCAGTAATATAAACCAGGTATCTTCGAGGGAAATAAAATTTATAATTTCTGATTATTTAGATGAGAATGCATAAACATGAACCGCTAGGCGATATTCAGTCTATTATTTTCTATTTTTTTCATAAAATAAACAACCTCGTGAGTTTCTTACTCATTCTTTTTTGAGGAGTCGGCCTTGTGAATGGGCGGTAATTATATGTCATGACGTTTTCAGATTTTGTCTTTATAACTTACGAAAAGTAATTATCAAATCAGAAAAGTTTAAAATATTTTAATCTTTTTTGATTTGATTTAAAACATGGATCTTTTAAAATTTGTACACTCAATTGAAATGATTTTTTAAAATAAATTTCATATATTTGCTCGTAGGTCCATATGCACAAGAATATGCCCCACAATACCTCATGCAGAATCATGAGGCGGAGTATGAGGTGCGTAACAGTGTGCTCGTCGATGGAGGTGACAGATTCGGTGTGTCAGCGGCTGCTTTCGATAAATTCGAGGAGCTGATATGGATGGGTAATCAAGGGGTTAGTAAATAAATAATAATTAGATCTAAAATAATAATGGGTAGCATGATGATTATGGGCACTCTTATCCTATGTAGCTGCAGAATGCACTGCCTAGAGAAAGCCTAAGTCTAGCAGGGGACAGAGGCAGGCTGATGGTGATGATAATCTGTTTGTATTTCTTGTGCAATAAAGAATAATGTAAAATAGCATGTGAAGAAATATTATCTACATATCTCCTTTTCTATTAAAGGTGGAACTGAATGAATCTTTTAACACAGCCCAAATACGTACACCGTTAATGTTTGGCATGTGTGTTCCCTGAGTTAGGAGAGGTGCACTAAGTAAGTTTTTTGTGGAATACCACCCATGGGAACGGGAATTTACAGAATTAGCACGGAACACCGCTAGGCGACCTCAAATATTATTATGCAGAGTGCTATTATCTAAGATTCCCTTGTTATGACTATTGATGTAGTGGGTAATGACTCTGCTTTCGAAACCAACGGTTGCAGGTTCTAATCCCGCTAGGGGTAAATGTATATTGAGTACATTATACACAACACATATGTTTATCTGTTATCCAGGGCCTTTAGGAGCCTTCTATGTTTTATTTATCTAGTATTCAATATGCCATGAGTATTTCAAAGAATCTCTAAATGGCCTTGGTAAAAGTTTTATAATTAAATTGGGGGTCTAAAGGTTTTATCATAGCATCAACTATATGAATTATTATATAAATTTATATGTTCCTTGTTAGTAGCGACTAAAGTTGAGGAAAACACAGCTCAAACCATTAGATAATAAATGGTTACCTATTCTAAGTTCTTATTTTTCTATTTATTTTGTTATTTATTTGTTAGGAATGAGTAAATGCAGACAAACAAATTATTACCTAAAAAATTAAATGAGAGTACATGAATCTTTTTCAATGTAGTCTTCACTGTTAACCAAACTATTTATTTTGTTTAATATCTGTTTGATTATACATCACTGCAATTGTTCTCAGGGTCATGTGACTTCATACTATGGACCAGCAATGCAAAAGTACACATCATTTCAAGTCCACAAATCAGAGGAAGTGAGGGACATAATAACAGTTGAGCAAGGCATCTATGCTTTGACTAAAACATCACTCCGTCACCAAATACGTAGAGGCCTTCCGAAACATACACACAGGTATAAACTGACACCCAATTTGAATGTACCATTATTTATTATTATAAGCTTTATTTCCTTATATTTCTTTTTTACATTTATATTGTGTGTATTCTTAATTTATTTGTTAGTTGTTTCTATATGTAAGTACTTAATTATCTAAGTGTAAGGGCCGCCTAATGCGGTGTAAGCCTCCTCCAAAAACTTCCAATCATCTCTTTCTCTTGCTCTTCTTGACCATGTATTCCCTGCAACACATACTATATCCTCATTCCATCTTTTGAATGGTTTGCCTCTTTTACGCGTTTTATAGAATGGTATCCAGTCCATAATATTTTTTGACCATCTTCCGTCTTTTGTCCTTTGTATATGACCTGTCCACCTTCATTTTAGTTTAAGTATGTGCTTGATAATGTCTGTCGCTTTAGTCTTTTTCCTGATTAATGAGCTTTTTACTCGGTTCTTTAGTTGGATATTCATGTAGCTTCTTTCTATCCCCCTTTGACACGATCTCACTTTATGGAGATCGAATGTACCATACCATAAAACGTCGTTATTATTGTAACTCAAAATTTTATCGTTCCGAAACATATTATTATTTTTAACCGACTTCAAAAAAGGAGGAGGTTCTGTATTCGGGCCGTATTTTTTTTTTTACTACAAAATAGTAGTGTCACTCTACTATACAATGTGAATTTTCAGTTCAGAAAAATAATATAATACTCAAACATGAATAAATAGTTGATTTACTTATACTGTTCTTATGGCGCTGCTAGACTCATGCGCTTTGTTACCCTGAATAAATATTTTAGTTCTAAAAATAGTTGGAAGAACAGAGACTATACCAGATTTCTCAAGTAGTCATCGTAATTACAAAAGATGTCTAATTCCTTGTAGTGCTTGTTGTTACAAAACAGCTGAGCGGTATTTTGCGCTGCGTAAGCGAGTTGTAGATAATTTGGCGCGTCGCTAATTCTCTGTTGCTTCTTGCTTGCAAATGGGTTGGAAAAAGATGCAAAAGACCGACCGCTAATTCGCCCTATGATTTTTGCATGCTGTTTGATATTACATTATTTAAATGTAATTATTTAACACATAATATTGCCCTCATATGATTGTTATGCACATCCACACGTACGATATTCGATTCCGATCAAGTTACCTGCCGATAGATGGAATGGAAGTCGTATATGACGTAATAAATGTATATAGATGGCACAGTGCATGTGACAATGAAACTATATTAGGTAATTATCACCACTCTTTATCTGGAAATCAAATTTCCCTGACTTACAGTGCTTCATAAAAATAAGTAATTGCCCATTATACTTGGATGTTAGATCAAAACTTTGAATGAATACAGATACAGTGGACCGTTCATCATCTTCTTGCCCTGGTGGGTGATTATGGTGTAATATTTTTATTGCCAAAGCATTACATTGGTATCAGGCAGGAGTTTCTGTTTTGGTTGCAGTATAAAAATAAATTATAATCGTTTGTGTAGTAGCGAGGCATTTTAAGTCAACCTATCTATAATTTGTATGATACATGCATCCAAGCCCTCACACTCCCGCCGCTCCCTGACTACGTCCATGAGGAGCAATTTTTACCACGTGGATTCTCTTATACTATCTTTCTTTGTCACACCTTGTCTACCGCCAAGTATCAAAGGTCAAAACTCGTAACCGACACCTGGGGCGGGGCGGTTATAGAAATTTTCCTTCCGTGAGATTTTTCGTCTGTCATAACTTGACATAAAAAATTAGTGTGATGCTGAAGGTCGACAAAGGGCAGTGCGACGCACTCTACACCGACAGAATGGTAGACCTACTCACAGAACATTTCGACATCATGGACCTTTACAGTGCCAAAATACTATTCGACGAACGCTAATGCGTAAGAGGCCTTTGTAGCGAGCGAGCGAAGCACCCCCCCACTGTTGGTTAGGTTCAGAAGGTTAACTTAGTAAACTAAGCTAAGTAACGTAAAGCTACTAACTTAGGAGGCTTAGCTTTCGATGTTAGGTTGAACAAGTTGAACAAACCGGGGAGTTTATTAGCAGTGTCGCTATTGCGAAATGTCGAAATATTGCGTTAGTTGGTCTAGTGTTCTGTCGAAATAGCGTGGGTCGCACTACCGTTTGTCGAGCTTCAGTATAACGCCAAAAAAACACCACCTCATGTTTGCGTTATTTGGTGATTAGCGCGTCCAATAACATGGATATTTCTATATTATTTCAGATCACAAAATATGACAGATATGCAATGTTTGTTTCAAGTTAATGCTACGAAACTTTTAATGGGTGGACATCAGAACAAGTTGCTTGATTTGGATCTCAATAAAATGAAGGAAACTGTTATTGTAAGTATGCAAACATTTTGCACATTTAACAGTCGTACCAATTATCGTAATAAGCACATTGATATTATTATGATTTTTATAATACTGTATTGCCATTGTGAAACCTGATTAGATAATACACCACTCCTATACTAAAACTGAAATATACAATACAATACAAATACACTTTATTGCACAACAGAAAAGAAAATACAGTTTCAGAAAAGTGGTAAGAATAGAATGTACCAATATCTACTATATAACAACCAACACATCCATGCGTTTGCTGCAAAGATAAATTGACCATAAATTACGTATGGAGAGATCGAGATCATCATATCAACCACAGGACATCCACTGCTGAACATAGGCCTCCCCCATAGCATTCCAGAGTGACCGGTTGGAAGCGGTCTGCATCCAGCGACTTCCCGCAACCTTTGTCAGGTCTTCTATCCATCTTGTGAGTAGACATTTTACAATGCTTGTCACTCAACTCGAGAACTTTAATTCCCCATCAGCCATCCGTTCTACAAGCTATCTGCCCTACCCACTGCCTCTTCAATTTATTAATCCTATAAAGTCTACTACTGGACATAAGCTTCTGCCATGGAGCGACTCACATCGCTTTCCGTGCTCTAATCGCCACTCTGACCTGATGGTTGAATATTGACAATGTTCATTGGGGCATTAAAGTTCTCGAATAGAGGCCACGCACCGGCACGCGCAGCGTAGGACATCTACTCACAAGGTGGACAGACTACCCGATAAAGGTCGCTGGCAGTTACTGGATGAAGGTCGCTTCGAACTGGTCGCTCTGGAAATCTATGGCGAAGGCCCATGTTCAGCAGTGGACGTCCTGTGGCTGATATTGCGATGAATATACAATGTAAGTATGTATACTGCACTGAGCACCAGGAATCTAAGCCGGCGGTACTCTTTAAAATCGTTTATATTATGTCATCTTTACATATTGTTCGGCAGCTGTCAAGTGCATTTTATTTTACAGAAAGGGTTATAAATACTTTATGCAGTTACTTACTATTAATTACTGCATTGTACCTTTATTTAACAACACCATAAGAGTTGTTTCAGATACGCAATGTGACTGTGAATACCGAATCTTAGTTTAAACACTTGCAACAAAAAGTAGTAGTTGCCTATATATAAGAAAGTGAAGTGAGTTTGGTAGTAAACGGCATGTGATATTTTAAATCATTGCAGCCAATTCCAGAGGAAGGCTGTGCGGTACTGCGGAGCGGTGGTGGCTCCATGGTAGTATGCGGCAGCGCTAACGGGATGGTGTCTTTGAGAGACACCAGGAGTCCCACTAAAGCCGAGCAAACTTTTAGAGCTCACACCGCTTGCCTTTCCGACTTGGATATGCAAGGCAACCTGCTGATTAGTTGCGGATTTACTCAATCGTAAGTGAAGATTTTCTACTGAATTATTAAGAAGGTGCCCACACTAAGTTCTTGCAATTTCACAATTTCTGTAATGTTTCCACCTTTTTCAAAAATGTTATATGAATATTAAAAAAAAATCGCATGATCAAACTGTATGATAATTGTTTAGAAATATATTTAGAGATAGAATAGAATAGAAAGCGTTTATTTGAGATAAGTATGCGGTGGTAGTGATCACTGCTCACCTGGTGAACCTGGATGGCTGCATGGATCTTGTCGAGCTGCTGATAGCTCCCAAGCCTTATAGCTATAGGTTGAGACGACAGATGCACACAAAGATAGTCCCAGAATGCACGAAAGTATTCAGTCTCTCTTAGCGAAAAGCACCAAAGTACAGTCACTTTTCGATACAGCTCGCACGGTGGTCGTAAGGTCTTTGCTCCACTGTCAGAGGTCGACAGTAGGCGGAGGTGGGTGCGGTGTACTTAATTCTAAATCTTTAAAACACCACGTTTTAATAATTGAAATTGTCGAACTCGTCGAGGTACGAAGGGTAAATAAAGAAAAAAAAAAAGAAAGTTTTTATTTCTTTTTAAAAATTCTTTTTAAAAAAAAAGGGTGACATCAATGAAATAGAAAGCAGATTTGTGGAAACTACAATTTTCATTACATGTTCATTTAGATATTTTGTAAAAGCTTAAATTTTTTCCCGGAAATTACGACGTTGCTTGTCTGACGATTCGAACCCGCAACTATTGGGTTGGCCTTCGGCTGTAAAATCAATCTTTGGAAACCATCATGTTACATTAAGTAAACATATTAGGAGAACGCATATTTTTTATTCTTTTTATTTGCAGCGAGGACGGCGTAGCCGTTGCAGAGCCCTACGTGATTGTATGGGACGTGCGTTGCCTTCGCGGTAGTAAATCTGACAACGAAGGCGCCTGGTCGCTCCCCACTGCATCCCCCCCTTTACTCCTCCATTTCCTGCCCGCATTCTCGGGTCGAGCTGTCGCGTTGTCAGGGGACGGTCACGTCGCTTTGCTGCATGTAAACGCGGCGCGGTCTGAGGAGCAGTCAGTGTTTCAGGTGAGTTGCTCTTAAGGATGTCCTGCTTCATCTTCGCAAGGTGGTGTCAGTACTATTTATTGCTGCGTGCAAATGAAATGAAAAAATGAATGAAATAATGGTAGTGTCAGTGAAATAATAGCGATTTTAAAAATAAA
This sequence comes from Oegoconia quadripuncta, assembly GCA_949316235.1. Lineage (NCBI taxonomy): Eukaryota > Metazoa > Arthropoda > Insecta > Lepidoptera > Autostichidae > Oegoconia > Oegoconia quadripuncta. Next base: position 15,288,306 of record OX438755.1, on the reverse strand, counting down.
TAACGAGATGCTATAAATTGACTATAAGTGAAACCTAATACGCAATAGTTCCTACAAAAAATGCCAAAACGAGGAAATGTTGACTTCAATTTGAGTTATAAATCTACTTTGGAAAATTCTTTTAATCGTGTCGGAGTACCAGTGGATATAAAATATAATAACAAACAACATTGTTAACATGCAGTAATAAGTTCCATTATTGCCTTATCCTTAGAGGTTTATAAGAACTTTGTTAAGTTTTGACTACTATTTTACTAATATTGTTTTAAGGGTTTGGTAATTATTATTTTTTATAATCCAATAGAAAATGTGGACTGAATTTTTTTATCAAGTTACGTTTTGCTTTCTGCCGTTCGGCGAACAAAACTTTCAAAAATAAATTAAAGTTACAATTATTACGCAATTAATTTATATAAATCAATCGGATATTTCAGAATTTCAATGGTACGTACTTTGTATTTTTACTCATGTTCAAGCTCATGGTCGGTTTTTGTCATGGTAGACAAACGATCATGTAGGTCACCTGGTAGGATTACTACTGCTCATCTGTATCAACCCACAACAAAGCCTTTGACCTTATATACTAGGGTTACAGATGTTTTGTCCCTCTTAGAACTCAGAAGGATTGCCTCTTATACCTGTAATATCAATAACTCTTTTATCTTTTACATCAGAAACCAATAAAGCGATTACAGATCTTTGGCAGCAGACTAAGACGATTACCACCAAACAAACAGAGTATTAAGCATGTTACCCACTGGTAATCGAAACCAATAACCATTTGTAAACTCTTGTATAATTCTATTATAGGTATATTTGAGGGCCTTTGACAAACACTTTTACAAGATATAATAGAGTCCACCATTTTGTTTCGCAGATATTTTACAAAATTTTTTTTTTACCCATCGGTTTAAACCACGCCCACTATGATGACATCATGAGCTCAGTTGAAATCATGGAATTCATCGTGTTTATCGCCTCTTGTTTTTAAATTCTCTTACTTTGAAGATGTATAATTCCAGGTAGACACACAGAGCTCTGTGTGTACGGTGATGGATGTGTCAGCGACGAGTCAAGCCCTCGCGTTCGGTGACCAATCCGGACACTTGCATCTGTTCTCCCCGCAACACAATCACGAGCCCGTCTTCAATAATTTTTCTAGGTTTGTTCACCGTATTATTTGACAAGGTGAGACTAACAGGTAAGCGGTTTGGTAAGTGATTAGAAATTCCAACCAATCCATCGGGGTGTGGCATGGTCACCAAAATGCTAGCGCCGTTACCTCGCTGAACCGCTAGGCTCATGCCTTTTCCGAGGTAAGCGCCAGCTTTAAGGTCGCGGAAGGCGTGGACCAGCCGGGTTGACAGGCTTTATGTGAATGAATGAATGAATGAATGAATGAATATTTATTATCACAAACATTCTGATATACAATCTGCTTATATTATGTGGGCCGAAATAGACATAAATTGTCTTCAGTAAATGAAATTTAACAAAGTTAAGTACGCTGTTTTTAATAATAACTGAATCGCCAAAAATTGGCGAAACAACCGACTCTTTTTATGATTAGCTGGATACGCGTTTGACCGCAATCTCACCTGATGGAAAGGCCCGACTGACTTCAAGTTTCCGTTCTCTTAGATGTGCATTATCAGATCTTTATCAAATTTATATGGGACCGACCACCCTGGCGATACAGTTTCAAACAAAAAAATCATCAAAATCGTATCTTGAAATCAAAGACAGTTACTTCATTATTATTGTGTAAGTATTGATTATATTTTTGTAATTTTAGACAAACAGAATTCGCAGATCCAGTAGAGAGTCTGCCGTTCGCCAATTTCAATGACACCACGTTTAAATTTTCGTCAGTGCCTTTACCGCCGCTGACGTCAGGCAGCAAATGGTTCAACGAACTGCCCGCAGAATTCTTCAAAAAGGTTTACAGGTAAAAGCAATTTTCGTCTAATCTGATCTAATTGGTACTGTTAGAATGATCCGCTGCCAGTTGCATTGTTATGTACTAGCTTTCCGACCGCGACTTCGTCTGTGTGGATCTCGAAATGAAATGTGAACTATAATTTGTATTATACATGTTTCGGAAGAAATTCTCTAAATGATCAAAACCGTATCAACATTTGGGCACGCAAATGGACTTTGTTTTATACTGTCTAGAGAATGCCTCATTCTAATTAAATTATGGCTTGAAAAAAAAACGGAAAATTTAGTCTAAAATTTAAACGACTGTAGCTCAAGTTGCATCCTGAGCACGACTTAGTTGGTTAAAAGATTTAGTACGGCTTCCAATAGGTCACCTAGAACTGTATGGCGTTTTCTAATTTAGCTTGTTTACTTTAAAATGCAATATGACAGGATTGCGAACTCGTCGTGTGGGGACGGGTTCCACATCCTGCGTAAGTTAGAATTCGCTCTTCTGGTTACGGTTCGAGATGTCCTGCTCAATTCCACTATGGCCTACTGTACCGAATGACCCTTATTTTACTACTTAGACACCCTATTACTTTCTTTAATTAGTCCAAGGTAGCAATAGAGTCATGGAGAGCACCGTCTACCTACAGTAGGTGCCGTGTCGAGTACCACCGTTGAACCTAGCTTATAGGAGGTGCAGTGGGGACGGATAATACCGAATCACTCTGAATTGGCAAAGGCAATGAGGAATCTTTCTTCTTACACTACACCTTTGACTCTTCTTTAATTAGTCTGTGGCCCAAGTTAGCAAAAGAGTCACGTAGGGCACCGTCTAGGTGCGAGCATATAACACTGTTTATCTTGGCTTACATGAGCCGTAGAGGAATGTGGTGGCGGCTAATGCTTGTAGCTTACAGTATTCTTTGGAAATTGGAATGTACCGGATGAGTTTTTTACCGTAAGGAAACAATAGGGCATATTAGGTAAGTGAAATAGAAGGTATTGGCATAGGTAGTTTTTTTTTTCAATACCATCATTGAATAAAGCGTTAATTATGTCATTTGACGGTCGCGTTTGTAGCTTATTCCACATAATTACACCATTAAATTAAATGAATAAAGAAAATTTGGAGAAAATATGAGTTCCAAATAAATTTCGCACGATAGGAACCCTATGAATCCCGCCAGTCGCATATCAATGAGAGGCCGGCGCGTGTGTTTTTGAAAAAATAAATAAACTATCTATGCCAATACTTCCATTTCACTTACATAATATGCGCAATTTTTTCCTTACGGTAAAAAAACCCATCCGGTATATAATAATAAAGCAATTAAAACCATTAGAACTATAAGTGTCTGAGGACCGTATCGGCTTATAGTTCATTATTGCTGGTTGGCGTCATCTCTTTCACACTTATTAAACTAGAGCCCTCGAATGTCCTCTAGAGTCTACATCTTTTCCTATGAATGAACCAAATAAACGCTATAACTTAGTTGACAAGTAATAACTTCAGGTCTATTTTATATAGTTTAGTATTTATTTGTACAATGACAAAAGTAAAACGATAGACAGAGAAGTAAGTCTATGACATGTAACATTTCAGGAAGCCCAAACCAATAGATCCCGAAGTTTTGAAATCAATGAAAATGCAAGGTCCTATAGGATACGCCCCAAACCCCAAAACTTTTAGGAGAAATCAGGTATGATAGTAAATATAATAATAAATAACCCACGATATTATGACTTTCTTTCAAATCTGTGAAAAAGCGTGTATTACAATGATTAAACATGGACAGAGCTCGAACTTATGATATTGATGCTTTGAATAACATGGATATGTATTAACAAGTTACACAAAGGGATGCTTTTTTGGAAAATCTACAAAAGTTATATCAACATTCTTAATGCGTTTTAAATTATGGCAAACTTTATTAGGTATTAAATAAATATCCATACTATTTGCAACTTCACTACGATAAGTTCGTGCTGCTTTAATTAACTTATGTATTGAATAGTGGTGTATAATTTATTTACAGATGCCTTATGTAGAAGATACTATGGAAGATTTACTCGCAGCGAATAATGACAATAAATATAACTCTCAACCCGTACCTAAGCATTATCAAAAGGTAAGTGGGCGAGAACCTTATCTATAGAAGACTTTAAACAGACTGAGATCATAAAGAGAACGGTACAAATACCACTTGAGCAAGTGTGGTAATGAATGATGGACCAGTCCAAAGTGCGGTGTGACTATGGAGTTCCCTGGTAGTCTATACTGCACTTTCTGAAGTATCCCAGTTGCCTTTGTTCATGCACCAGGGCCGTGGAGCAAAAACAAATAGGAGATTATTTGTACGACTGTCCCGTGATTCTATATGAGCTCGTAACGTCATCATAGCAAGCGTGGGTTGTAACTGAATCGCTTGTCGGGTTCCCAAGGGTTTGCGACTGACGCCGATCGATAAAAAAATCATCAAATACGCTAGAAATATCTGCAAAACGATAAAGTATTATAATTTTTCCTGTAAAACTGTTGGTGATACTCAAATGTCACTAACAGTATTACAATTCCCGTCTAAGAAGTATTATCTATTTTTTATAATTAGTCCTTTTCCAATGCAACAAGCACGGTAACACTCCAGCCAGATCACCCATCCAAGAATTGACCGCGCCAGACATTGCTTAACTTCGCTAATCTAAAACAAATAGCGAATGCGACTATGACTTAAATATATAAAAAAACTTGATTGCTTATGTTGTGTTTGTCGCATTATCCCAGCAATTGATGTGTTTTCAGATGGACGTACGTTACAATAAGCACGCGCCCAACGACGAATTGGAAGGATTGAACAAGACCGGTTTTCCCGGACTCGAGTCTACATTACCGAATTCATATTGCAATTCTATGCTTCAGGTATTTGTTTTCAATGGTTATTTCATTTTTAAAGTTTTCTTTCATATTTTAATCGACCAAATGCAGCTTGTCTGTCTCAAAGCTTTAGCGTTATCAATGCACTGTCCATCTCTGTCATTGTGTTACGATATGACAAGGACGGACGGTGCTTTGACGTCATAAGCGATTACGATTCCTAAAGCAATAGAGTTAAACGGTCTGACTGGTATTGTTTGTCAATTAGTATGTAACTCAACATCACTTTAAATGGCTCCCATTGTTTTCAGGTCTTGTATTATACACCGCTGGTAAAAACGACTCTACTAGCGCATACGTGTGCTAAGGAGTTCTGCCTCACCTGTGAATTGGGTAAGAGTTTTATTAGCTTGATATGGCTAGTTGTAGCAATGATATTACGAGAAAAAAGAGGTAGATAATGCCGTATAGATAATCTAGTCCTTAGTTTATATTTATTTTATATATTAATATTTTATTGCACACAAGAAAAAAAAACATACAGATACAACATAAAAGAGACGACACAACAGGTTCTGCTTATCATAATTTTGAGTTAAAATTTTAGCATACTGCGTCTTCTGAACTTGACTCTGCCCTTGTAACTTCATCAGTGCCGTTATGGATAACACTGACCAATGAGAAACCGTCCAATTGCCGAGCGAGCGATGATCAAACAAATCACATGTCAGAACGTATCCAATGACGATATCGATGAAATTATGTAATAGAATCCCTGCCCCTCGTAGCATGACATTCGTTTGTCGTTGGCGACGCGACGTGCAAGTGGGTTAGTTGCATATTTCGTCCAAACGAATGAGCAGGATAAAGATTAGCACGCGCGGCATAAACGTTTATATCGCACCTGTCACGCTACTAGTGCAGGTCTTTATTACTCTCGAATTATTATAATAATTGTAACTATTTTAATCAGATATAGTGTTTGACAATGTTAAATAAAAACTATTTATCTATGCTACGTGCTTCCTGCACAATATTATTCGAGGTTGACCATTTTTCACAATAATCTCTGAAAATTTATTATAATTATATAGTTAATGTCTTTGCCATCTGTTAATCATTATTGTATTCGAAACAGAACATTATGCTCATGCGCTTAAGATCCGAAAATAAATCTATCTCTAACTTTATAGACTATACAAATAAATTCGGTGGTGCATTTTCTAGGGTTCCTATTCCGAATGTTGGACACATCTGGCGGCGCGCCGTGCCAAGCTAGCAACTTTCTCCGGGCGTTCCGGACTGTACCCGAGGCGGCTGCTCTGGGCCTCATTCTTCCTGACCGCGCGGATTCCAGGGTCGACTTGGTTGCTCTAATACAGGTAATTTTTTTGACCCCTTGAGCGATGTTTGCATGTTAGTGTATTTTTCGATTAGTTCGTTAATACGCATGAATTTACATAACATCCAGTAATACGTACGTCCCTAGCTTAATTATCATGTATTACCGTGAAAAACAAAATTTATGTCAATATGCTACTGAGGCCGAACACAGTAACGGTATTAATTTGGCATGTAGTTTTTTTTAAATTAAGGATTGGTGACGCTTATGGAATTATTGGGGAATTTGGTTTCAAATAATGACAAGTAGGTCACAATTAGCCCTTATGCCACCTGTAGAATAGATTAAATAGAACAGCATCAGAGGTGTTCTTGTGCCGTTGCTTTGAGCATCTATTTAGTTAATGCTGCTTTTCCATAGGAAACCATATCTAACCATTCCATGTTAATCATAACAGTAATATCATCATCAGCCTGTAAACATCCCACTGCAGGGATGTAGGCCTTCCCTGGCAATGAGGCAGTATAAGCCATAGTCCACCACGCTGGCCTAATGCGGGTTCGGGACTTCACATGCCTTTGAATTTATTTCTCAGGCATGCAGGTTTCCTCACGATGTTTTTCTTCACCGTTCAAGAGCAGTCGGATAAATGCTCATAATTAATTAAGTTAAATTTAAAAACTCATTGGTACATGGCCTGCCTGGGAATCGAAACCAGACCTCACAAATTGGGAGACCGCGTCTTAACCGCTGAGCCACTGACGCTCTTAACAACAATAATATAACAAATGTTTATTTGACAGAGTTGGAACCGTTTCATTCTCCATCAAATCCACTACGAAATACTGGAGACACGAAAGAAAGAGAAACTCGCAATCTTAGCGCAGAATGCGAGTAGTCCTCCGAAAGCTGCGCGGAACGGCAACGTCGCGAAAGTGAGAAGTCTGGCAACACCGCATGTCAACGGACAGTATGTGGAGGAGTTTCACTATACTGAACTGGAATTCCTCGGGCCGGCAGAGTTTGATGGACAAGAGTATGAACCGAGGGAGGAAGGGTGGCAGCCGAATGGTCAGGCAGAACGTACGTATTGGTCAGATAATACGAATTGTTAATTAGGGGTAAACAAAGGAACCAGTTTTCATGAAAATTTTAATAAAAATGGTGGGGCGTTGTTTGCGTGAATGTGGTGGTGTGTTTAATTTTTTATTTTATTATTTTATTATAATTGTTTCGACATTTTTATTTTTTGTATTAACACACAAAAATGACCGAACAATCCCACCAATAACTCATTATTACAAGCTATTATTTAGCTTGCAATGTAAGTTGTCAGTTTTTTGCAAACCATTCTTCAACCACTTGCTGGTATCTGATTGAGCTGAAATTTGGCATAATTATGTAAGTTCGGTGGCAATGCAATGTCATGGTACCATCAAGCTGATCTGATAATGAAACCGAGATGTAGGGACTGTAACTTCTTGATAGTAAATGGCAAGATAGTGGAATTTAGGCTAGTTTGTTTTGATGCCATGAGCACTTTACACATGATGACGAAGGTCTTAAGATGGAGCCAGAAGATTGCAACTTTAATTCCTTGATGGACTGTATGTTACTCTAATGACGATGTGAGTGATGATGAACCCTGTTCTTGATTATCCCAAAATTTTAGGATTTTAGGATAAAGTTTAAATGTCACACATTGCACTCAAATGTGTCAAATTAGAGCAATATTTTTTATTATAACACACTTTTATAGTATTTGCTCCGGATTATATTTATAAGTACCAGGAGAGCAGAAGCTACTTAGAGGTCGTAGGTGCGCGGCGACTCTACGTTTTCCGGCATTCAATATTTATTATCTTTTATTTAAATAATTGTATGGTTAGAGAAAAAGTACTCCTCCGTGGCTCAATGCAAGGGTTTACGAGTCGGAGGTCGCAGGTTCGATTCCCAGCGGGGTACATGTGTAGTACTCGGTTTGGTTGGTGGTAGAACATTTTAAAAATGTCCGCCTGGCTATCTACCGCCATCCTATCTAAGTCTGCCGCCAAACACCGATGTTATAGCATTATTGTGTTTCGGTTGTCAGATATAAGATAGCCAGTCCCCCAAATGTGTTGGGGTTTCCGGGGTCAGTACGAACCCGTCATGCATAAAAAAAAGTGCTCATATTGCGTTTACATCATTTCCCTTTATCGTTGAAGTGAATACAGTTTTTGTTCAAGACGGTAAAATTGGTTGAAATATGTTTGTCATACTAGATTGGATGCAGATTTTTGATGATTTAAAATAGATAATTGTTCATGCAGCTTTCTATGGGACAATCCATTACACAGGTGGGTACAAATCAGTCTTTTAATAAGTTAGTGTCCAATAGATATTAAAATATCACATCAATTCCAAACGATGCTAATAACAGATGAACATACGTATGTCAATTACGAGTATATAAATATATAAGGTCTAACAAAATTAACACGACAAACATTGGCAATTGCACGTACATGACAATAAAATAATATAGTCATTAAAAAACTATCCTTAAAAATTGTGTTTCCGAAAAAATAAATAATAAATAATAAATAAAATACCCTTAGACATAGATAGACACTTAGACATAAATGTAAGTGCAAATGAAAATACACATTACGTGTATGTATGTACGTGACCTATTGTTTGTGCTCTGTTATTGTAATATTTTGGTGCAATAAAGAATATATATATAAAGAATATTAACTGACTTCCTTCATTTCGATTGTACCTTGTTTTATCAATGAGAAAAAACCGTTTGTTAGTCGTATACCTCGAAATCAAAAAATCCTTGTAGCTTTTCACCTATTCGCGTTTCGCCGTGATAGCGTATTTTGTTGTAGCGTGTAATATCGGTGGTCTATTTTGTTACTCGCTTATATTTTAATAGATAATTATAACAGTAGCAAATTCAGATGTAGCATATATATTATCAATAGCCTATTTAGTAAGCCGCATATATTTTCAATAGATGTTTATAACAGTAGCAAATTTTGATGTAGCGTGTATTATCAATAGCCTATTTAGTTAGCCGCAAATATTTTTAGTCGCATTTTACGTAACCATTTGGTTGGGTTATTTGTACTTGATTGTTTCTGTGACAGCATATATTGTCTATTATTTTATTAGTCATATCAGTGATATGCACAACGAGGTTACATATATCACGCTCATGGTTCCATTGATATGGAAGGTGCCATAGGAGGTGGCGGGGCATGGGGTGCAACCAATCACAGCAAGTCGCGGCGGCGCCGCCGGGGCAAGCGCCGGCGGCGAGCGGTGAGTGGCCGTCTTTCGGCGTCTTCAAAGATACCGCGGCACGTGTTTGTGTGTTGTGGGGAAGTACTTAGAGCGCGCGGCCATTAATGTCCAACTCATAAAATTTACATTTCTAAATTTTATTTTTTGAATAAAATCTGTTTTTAATGTTTTATTTTTTTAATTTTTTTGTAATAGGTACATCCTATACCTTTGTCGGGTTAATTTTGTTAGAACTTATACATTATTCGGGAATAACAGGTCGTGTTCCTCCATCACACTTATAATTATATTACCATGTAAATTCATGAGAGACGTTAACATCTACGTATCGCTATTGACATTTATCTTTAGGTCCGATGAAAAATTAAAAGCCACTTGAATTTAGCTGCAATTTATCAAGGATATCTCTGACATCTTTGCGAAAAAGGTCGTGACTATGTATCATTTTGTGTAACAGACATTTGTGAAAGCAAGATTTTGAATTTGTCTTATATAAATTATCGAAAATCTAACGGTAATACTGCTCATTTCCAATATGAGTGACAGTGATAGAACGACAGTTTCTATAATTTCAGTTCTCAACTCTTTATAAATCTACTGTTCTTTTTTACGATACCCAAAACATGGACCAATTTGTTAATACCTTTTTTCCATGCCAAAAGCCACAGAACATGTTTTTTTTACAATGTAACGTTTTTGGAAACGCTATTATATCTAGATTATGTCATATAAATCTTGATTTAATTTAAAAATTAATTACAGCAGTTACAGCGACAGTCGAGGCAGAACCAGTAACGAATTGCGAGAATCACGACGTGCCCAATAAGAAGCAGACAGAGAGGGAAGAGTCCGAGATAACACGACTATTCGCTATAGGCAGGCACCAGCTGAACAGGTGTCTCAAGTGTAACAAAGAGGTTGGTGCAGGTAACGAAAAATATTGCGGTTTTCATTGCTGCAGTGCAAATAATGGTTAAGAAATTCCTGTAGAGACTAGAAAGTAAGTATGGCAATTACGGTCGAAACAGGTTAAAAATAATACATTACATTTGCAAAGAATATTGATTTTGTGTATATAACCGCCTTTTTTGCCGCATTTACTTTTTTAAATTTGAATGCAACCTTATAGTTCGAAAGGGTTCGAATCCCGCTAGGGGCATATGTTTATATGATGAATACAGACATGTGTTCCCGAGTTATGGATGTTTTTCATTTATGTATTTATTTCCAAAAAAAAAATATTTGTGTAGTTTATCAACCATCTGATCCATAATACAAGCCTAGTTGCTTAGTGTGGAACTAGATGGCGCTGTGTGTATGTGAAAAGATATTTGTTTATTTTTTTATTTATATACATATAGTGCTCACCTCTTTAGTCGTTTAAAAATTGTTTTAGTAAAGCCGTGTCTTCTGCTCCGAAAAATAACAAAACAATTTTTTGCTGAACATGCTCGCAGAACATTGCAGTCTCCTGCGACTTTTAAACATAAACAAACTTCTACTTAATATGGAAATTCGAAACAACAAGCCGCCCTCAGTGTTCGCAAGTAACGATGAAAATGAAATATACCCCCTTCATGCAGGCGAACGCGGGAGAATGTTTTCCGTCCACCACGGTTAACATATTCGCTTGTTTTTGCTAACAAAAGAGGCCATGCCTGTATTTGGTTAGAATAACATCTTAGGTGTTAGAAAATAATTTCAAATTCGACATCATACCTCATAATCATTTTTCCTGCGCCTCTATTCTAAATGGTTCAATAGTCGGTATTCGATATACGCGGGCAGGAAACTTGACCTTCTGCCTTCTGATTGCGGCTATTGGTAATATTTCATAGCACTTTTGTTTAAAATAAAACTATTACAATACTACAAACACATCATCACATCACAGGAAGAGCGTGAGTCTGTAGCGCTCGCGTGCGCCCTCCAATACCCGGCGGGCGGCGCACGTGACGTCACCGAGCCCCGCAACGGCTTCGTCGAGCTGGTCCGGGCGTCCCTTGCGGCGCGGAGGAGCACGCCGGCGTGGTGTGAACAGTGTTCACGGTTCACACCCACCACACAGCGCGGGAGGATCGTCAGGTATAGATGTTGTATTTATGAATGTAAGTTTATGTATACGTTACGTTGCGCACTATGTGAAGATATAATACCGTATGGTATACCGAATTACACTACTCGGAAAAACATTTGACCGAAGAACGGTTTATCGAAAGCCGAGTACATTGCGGAGTTTGTTCATCATTAAAATTTTTTAATTAAAACCAGCTCCGCAATATACTCGGCATTCGATCAACCGTTCTTCGGTCAAACGTGTTTCGGAGTAGTGTAATTCGGTATACCATTATACTTTCACTTGAGGTATAGATTTTATGTAATGATGATTTTTTATGCTTGTTTCCCGGCTAGTAATACGTACAGAGAGGCAGGACAGAGATGCGTGGAGAGAGGATGGAGTTCTTTGCCCAGCAGTGGGACAGTATGGGTTCTTAATAAATAAATAATACGTAATTATTAAGTTACGGTGTTTCAAATTTTTTTTTTTTTTATGCACGACGGGATATAGGACGGGACGGACGGGAATTATATATTATGTAATGACTGCAGAAATCGATATCACCGTACTAAATGTACCGGTGACAACAGCACCATACATAAACAAGTAACAAGTAAAAGACTACATTTCGCTATGAAATGAAAAAATATAGGTAGTCAACCTTTATGTACAAAAAGTTTTTACCGCGTACTCCCACACGCATTCACACGTTTGCTACATTAAATAGCATTACAGAAGTAAGGATATTGTTCACAGGTTACCACCAATTCTGGCGATAAATTGTGGCGGAGTGACAGCACACGAGAAAGCCTATTGGGCTAAAGGCACCCAGAAAGAGACGGTAACTGTCACCGAGTTCTATTACGAAGTTCCATGGAATCAATACCCCAAGGGAGGAAATAATTTAAAACTGGGCCATTTCCGTTATCATTGAGATGTTTTTAATCGAGTATCGGGGACGAAGTTTCTTTGTATTTTACATACAAATTGAAGACATTTATAGCTTTTATTTTAATTTTCTGTATCAGAACTAGCTAGGTACAATAGTCCAGTCAAGATCATATTTAGGGGTGTAACTTCCTATAATCTTAAAGGCTCTGAGTTTTTGTACATAGACAGAGTACCGATCAGCGATATTGTAAAAAATATTTTCTAACGGATCAGGAGTTTGCTTTAGGTATAGTGTAAGTAATTGGTTATAAAACCTACAATATTAAATTAAAGTTACCACTGTGCACTTCATTGCGTTGTAGAAGATGCTAAGATCTTGTAAAACTATTTTCTAATAGTTTTACAAGATCAATAGATACTTTATGTTTTCTAAAAATAATTAGTTTATTGAATCGTGATATTTGCCCTCGGTGAAATTTTTCATAATTGTAAAGAAGTTATTGCTTGATTTTTTTGAAATAGTTACAGGGGTTCTAAGTATATTCTCTGACGCAATGTAATTCACAGTGGTAACTTTAATCAAATAGTCATGTTTTATTACTAAATATGTATATTATAACAAAAGCAAGCTACCGATTTGTTAGATTTTTTATATTCTATCACTGACAGGCAGGTATCCATGTGCAAAAAATCACGGCCTTTAAAATTATAGGAAGTTAAAAGTGTATCCTTACTGGACTACAAATTAAACAACCAAAACAAACATTACACATATTGTCTTGGATGTTTATATAAATATGTATGTATGTTTATCCGTTATCTAGTGTCCATAGCACAGGCTTTGCTTAGTTTGGGACTAGATGATTGGTGTAAGTGTCCGAAATATTTATAAAAAATTATTATTATTATTATTATTATATGTTCAAAATACCAAAAGACTTATTCTTCGATGAAAAACTATAGCATATAATCTGTATGGTTTCATATATTTTTCACATGGCACTACGTAATAGAACTAGTGGGAGGTAATTAGAAAGGCTACGATTTTGCTTTAAGAAATTAATTACCCGTAACGTTTGTATTTCAGCCCGAAGGACTCAAGAGAGGTGGCAGCGGCAAACCGTGTCGATACGGATTACATTGCGCTAGGCCTGGATGTCGTTTCAAGCATCCGGATAGGTAATAGTATACAAGGGCACTCGAATCACAAAAAAATATAATCACAAAAAAATATAAATAAACGTCATGTCATATAATTACCGCTTGGCTTTTTGGCGGGATCTCGACGAGTGAAGTTGCAATTTTCTTTATAATTCTTATAATTTGTGCATTCTGACTTTTGAAGCTTAATAATGGCAGAATATTGTGCAGCAAAAGTTAGTGATGGTGTACAAGTGAAGGGAAGTGTAAATTAAAGTGCGTAACGAAGCTTTTGTTTTCCCACAAGAAGCCGCCAAAATCTTTCTTCTAAAGCATTCTGCCACATTACTGAAGAATGACTTGACCGTGACTAGACTCTGTATACGTGAAGTATACGACGAATACTTGTTTTGACTGAGACTGACTTATAAACTGAAGAAATAAGAAAAAATAAGATACGGGCTTAGATCCCTTTGCCTTCTAGAGGAGAGAATAAAACGAAAATATATATATAATTACCGCTCATTCGCAAGGCAAACTCCTCGAGAGAAGAACGAGCAGGAGTTGTTCTTTTTCAATGTGTATTTTTACAATTTATGATATAGTGGAGTGGTGCAACCAATGTTTGTGTGTTCGAATACGAACATTTATCCCCGAAACATGGATTTCTATATAAACATTTCTATATTATGTATCCATGTTTATCCTTTATCTAGTATCGAATTATATATAATGTTTTATTTGTTTGGCAAAATTACTAAATAAATAATTTACAGGCCGACCGCGTCCCAGGCCGGTTCGTCGAAGAGTCCGACACATGAGTCACATTGCGTGCTGCCTCATCAGTTGCTCATCAGACTACAGTCAGACGGGGATATCGTCATCAATAATAAGGTGACGTATGTTGAGAAATTTGGATGCTGACGATCACACAACAGCTATACATTCCCACAAGGTATAGCTTCCTCTCCACGCGGGCCCACTGCGGATTGGTTAATTTTTGTGAGACTAGTGGCCACCTAAAAGTCAATGTTTGACGACCGATTTGTCTGCGACACTAAGAGTTGCGGGTTCGAATCCCGCGAGGGATAAATGTGTGTGTGTGTGTGTGTGTGAATACAAACATTTATTCCCGAGTCATGGATGTTTATATAAATATTTATGTATGTTTACCCGTTATCTAGTATCCAAAGTACAAGCTTTGCTTAGTTTACTTATCACTGAAAGAACAGAGATACATGTTTTTGATAAATACAGACATGTGTTCCCGAGTTATGGATGTTTTTCATTTATATATGTATTTATTTACAAAAAAATATGTATTTGTGTAGTTTATCAACCATCTGGTATTCACAATACAAGCCTAGTTGCTTAGTATGTAACTAGATGGCGCTGTGTGTATGTGCAAAGATATTTATTTATGATTTATTTACCTCGTATAGGTCCTCGACAATCAAATGCTGTATTGCAGACTTAAGTTTTGTTAAAATTTCCAGGTTGATCAGTCCCTAACCGACTCGTCTAATAAGCTAGAGCCGAGTAAACAGAAGAAGAAGCACGTCACCACTCAGTCGGAGGAGGAGTACGCCCTATCAGCGGCGGTGGTGTGCGTCGAAGACAATCCCAAGAATTTAGTAGCGTACGTGCAAACAGCGGGGAAAGACGTGGAACCGCACTGGTATCTGTTCAATGATTTGAGGTGAGTGGTGACTTTGAAAGATATAAGGTAGAGTGTAATTAGGGAGTTATGCGGTACTGAAGTACGTATGGTGACAAAGATTGAAAAAGGTATTCTTAGGTGAGCATATGGCGAGGATGAACGAACGAGATACGAAGCGAATATTGAAAGGGATGACCACGTCGAAGGTATCACGAAGAAATCGGAGAATGGTCAAGTCAAATCGGACCACGCGTTATGGAGATACTATAAAGACTGGATACTACTATACACACGCACACACAACGCCGTCCAACACATATCGCCTGTCGTTTTTCGTTAAAAATAACGTTCAGTAAAGCTCGCGTGCCCCATAGTTTCCCTATAACGACACGAGATAGAAGCTTTGCGCCTCTTTTACTCGCATAAAACATGTGACAGCAGGCTTGTAGAGAGAGTACGGGTCATGATAGCCCGGCTCCTTCTCTATTGTCTATTTTTTTTTTTATGCACAACGGGTTGGTACTTCACCTCAATCACACCTGATTCTCTACCTACTCAATGACAATAATAATATATTTATAATTGACATTTTCATAATTGACATGTATACGTAATAATTTTTATTTTAATGACTTAAGACTTTTTGACATTGTTATTTTTAATTGTAAATGTTATAAAATTTAAAGTGTATTAGATTTTAATATTTGCACGTCTGCGAACAGACTGGATACACCGAACTATAATTATATTAAGAACTTATATAAATAACTGTATTCATGCAAATAAATTATTGATTATTGATTATTGATTATTATTGATGTTAAGTGAAGATGAGGTCGAAGGCGGAAGCCTACTGACCCCAATACATTTGGGGGACTGGCTATCTTATCTCGGACAACCGGAACACAATAATGCTATTAACATTGCTGCTTGGCGGCTTGCAAGATATATTACCAGAAGGGTCTTTATTTTTCAGCATCGTCCCAGTTAGCGCGGACGAGGTTGTTCATTTCGGCGCGTGGTGGAAGTCTCCCTGCGTGCTGTTCTACACCGCGGTCGCTGCGAGGCATCTAGCCGCCGACGAGAGATCATAGCCGCCGCTCCTGTATGGGCCTTATAGTGAATCGTGAGTTGTTATTTATACTCGACTACCCGAGGAAGGCGAGTTACACACAACCTTCTTCCCCATAGATTTAACCTTTCGTATAGGCGTACACAACATTGATAACTAGTTACTTAAACTTATGTGGCTATTATTAATATCACCGAGCGACTTATAATAAACTAGCTTTGCGTCTGCATGGATTACTTTATCGCGGCCTTTTCAGAATAAAGGGTAGCCTATATCTCCTGCTATTAACTTATTTGATGGCCTGGCTCAAACAACCGTAACACAACAATGCTATCAAGATTGCGGCTTGACGGCGCACTTGATGGTTGTAGCTGTCCAGGCGAATATTTAAAAACACCCTACCAAGTTTAGTCTTAAAATGTACTGGGAATCGAACATGCGGCCACTGTTTCCTTATTTCCCACATAACCACAGAGGTGGTTAACAAAACCGCTCACCTTTACGTATGAAAAACACCTTTTCCACGTATTTCGTTTACAACTCACTCATTTCTCTTTTCAGTAATGGAGGCCTATACACAAACGAAATCTACTATCAAGTACCGACCGAGAGACAATTTCTTCGTACAGTAAACTCCGTTAAGTATTTTTAAGCTCAAGTGAAAGTTCCATGATACAATTTAAGGCACAAAGAGGTGAACAAATCGCTTATTTTAAATTATTGTGATGTAGCGTAAGTTTGTCAATGTCATAAGCTGTTTTTCCGCACGCTATCCATTGTATTAGAAACGAGAAACGCTATAAAGAATTTGAGAAGACAGAGGGCGGAGTGTGAGTTTTGTTTCGACTTAACTTTACTACTGCGTTCACGTTTACGTGACGATTTGTATGAAGAAATGTGCAGCGCCTCTAGCGGATAGTTTGCAAAACGATTTTTTTCATAGATACTTTTTGCGTAAACGCGAACGCGAAGGTAGAGTTAAAAACGAGGCAAAACTCGCACTCGCGAAGTGTATTCTTGTCACGCTCTGGGTCTGGATAGTGGGTGGAAAAACTATTGTTAGCTGAGATGGATACAATAAGTGAGATGAATACAATAAGTGTTAGAGAGAAATATAATTCAGTATTATGCGTATTCATGATTTGTTTCTGACAATCTTCGATCACAGGAAGAGTGGATACATGTTTTGCATCTCGTCTAAACCCGCAAAATGCTTCTATATACGCGTGTTTAAGCCATTGGAATTATGTATCATGTGGATACAATAATGTCAGGATCTATATTCGAAATGGGGTGGTCAGAGTTATCCTAAACATTAGCTTATGGGAGTTCCAAATATTAAAAGTTTAATGATTCAAATAACATCCGTGGATCACCTTTCGAAAAAGAAATGCTCTGTATCGCCGTCAAAATGTGCAAATCTATAGATGTTTGTTGGTGGTCCCTTATTCGCCTTTACGACTCCCACTTTTTACGTGCCGAAACCACACAGCTCTTGTTTGTTGTTTCTACCACTATTTGCAATCGGCTATATTAGCCGTAATCAGATCTGGTGCATGGTCTAAAGATGAGTGGCTGACTCTTTATTGAGTAACACACAGTACTGGATACAATGTTTTGAGTCCGGTTTTTCAGCCCTCACAGGACGCGACACAGCCCTCTGAGCGAGTCGCACAAATTTCAATTTTCATCTATTCATCTAAGTACACAATTTGGCACGATACTAAAATAATCAGTTAGCGAAGAATGACGGATACGAGGCGCCGAAAAATTGCCAAAAAGTTACAATATGTAACAATGCCAATTTTCGGCGTCTCGATTATTTCGTCCCGCTCTTTTTTGTTTTGCACCTGACAACACCAATAGTGGGGGCATAAGACTGTTGATGTTGTATGTACAATACTCGCTATAATGATTGAATTGAGGGATACACTCGAAGAAAGCATTCAAAGAATATATAGGGTACGAAAGAAATGTATCTTTTTTCCGTGATCGAAGTCACAATACAGTGCCTTATTATTAGTGATAACAGATCTATATCCAATATTGAATTGATAATGTCCGATTCTAGTGGACACAGCGTGTATTTCTAACAAGCAATGCGTAGATTTAGGGAAAATACAAAAAAAGAATATTTTATTATATAAAGAGATTTTGTGTACGCGAGGCCTCAACGCGTTTTTTAGTGATTTCTTTTTGCTGTGATAAGAGTTGGTACCAAACCCATCCATACCATTACCAGTCCAAAGTTATGTAATGGAGTACTTTAAAACAACTCATTATTGGCAGTACCGACATTCCTCTGTGCAGATGCATAGAGACAGGAGACGACTAGCCACATCCTTTTGGAATGTACCGGTATGGTCACCTGGGTTGCCAGGATCGCTACCGGAAGCCATTATCAAATCAAGGGATTGCTGAGCTTCCTGGACGAGCTTGTTTGGCAGGAGTAAGACCCTCCACCAACCAACGCAAAATAGACGTCGAGTTGCGAAAATGCCTGACTTTATCTTAGTCCCAATACAGGCTTGAAGTATTCAATTAGCTTCTTTGTACAGGGAGCGGTTATGGATATTAAGTCAGTCAGTCAGTAATAAGTCTTCCATTTATAATATTATAATAGATCGTACCGTATTGAGGCACAGATAGGTATCCAGTTGACGGCGAGTGATTTTGTCTCGAGAAACGAATTATAACTACGTGTTTAGGGCCCTTACCAAAACTCATCTCCCATACTTTATTTATTTAAGAGAAACGGCGAATTGTTGTTTATAATAAAATTATTGAGAAGATGCATAATGTATAGCTATGTAATGTACAGATACATAATTTACGGCTGTCTAATATATTAATTAAAAAAAAAAAGGTAAGCCAAGTAACAGATTTGCTTCCATATTGCATGTGTATGCCACATGAGTATGTGTTGATAATATCGTTTAGTGTCCGTGGTCCGATTGCCGAGTTCTACTGATGGAATCCTCATGTGAGATAATGTGTGTGAGGTGTATGTGTGTGTGTTTGTGTGCATGTATGTGTGTGTATGTGTATCATCAGCCGAAAGACGTCCACTGCTGGACAAAAGCCTCTCCCAAAGATCTCTATCTCCGATCTTTGTATGTCTATACTATATTAAAATTCAAAGCCTTTAAAATGTAAGAGCCTATAATGAAACTACACGCAAGCGGGACACGAAAATCTAGAAAGTATACGAATGTTACTTGCTTTTTCGAGAAACAGTGTTGACACTAAATAAAAGTGATTTCAAATTATAAAATATGATTATATTTTCGTAATAAATAATTTCGAAAAAGCAATTACATACACAGCTCAGAATTTCCTGCTCTGCTTGCGTGTATAAGAGGAATAATCTGGGATGATCAGTTTTGGTAAGGTATGTTAAGCCTTTGAGCGCCACGCCGGTCACCGGTGACCGGAAAACAATTGATTTTCAATTGTGTCTGCATTGCGGCAGTTAACGTGTTAAACATTTGGCCACCCAGCCAGCGAGAACCCGCAAGTTACATTATCGTGTCTATATTATAGTTGCACCTTATTTCAGAATTACGGCAAATCTTGTCTATTTGTAATTCTTAAATGGTGAAGCACAGCTATGTTAGACAAGGACACTATCCTAAGCTCATGCGATATGGTGATTTTACTATTATTCTTCCTGAGCGCTCGTTTCTCGCCGATTCATCACTCACTGTTCGCTGACTGCTGTCTCACCATGAGCGTAAAGTTGTAGCTAATAACCACGGACCAGAGAAAAAGGTCTCCTTTCTAAAGTGAAGCACCCAACGACTAAATGTACGTGATTGGAGTGATACCAGATAAAATAAAGAAATCCATATTTTTGATATGTATCCTGTGAACCACTACACCAAAAGGTCGCGGGTTCGAATCCCGCTAGGGCCATATGTTTGTATGATGAATACGGACATGAGTATCCGAGTTATGGATGTTTTCATTTATAATAAGTATTTATTTACAAAAAAAAAGTATTTATGTAGTATATCAACCATCTGGTGTCCACAACACAAGCATATAGTTGCTTAATGTGGAACTAGATGGCATTGTGTGTACGTCCAAGGATGTTTATTATTTATTTATTGATTCATTCATCATTCATCCATTCATTCTACACTCTCATTAGCCGAGGAAGTGGGAATCCTCTTTAAATACTTGCAAACCCTATTCGTTTCGTAAGTTGTCCAAGGATAGCAACACAGTTTCGTAGGGTACCGTCTGGCGTCTATTTTCTATAGGCCTGTTCGGATACGACCGTCGTCGATCCTGGAATCCTATATCTAGATATAGGTTTAGTGACGGGTAACTCGTCTATTTGAAATGAGGATAAGGGAGGTACTCATAGGTGGGGTGAGCGGTGATTTTAAGAGCGAGGCAAGCGGAGCTCAGCGCTCTCACTCACGCTATCATCTCACCATTACCAATTGAATATTGAAGGTGGGACGTCTGCGTGGTCAGACGGTTGATCGGTCCACACACACACAAGGACTATTCCATACGAGTCTGATCACCAAATCTCCCAGTCTTCCTGCAGAACTTATAATTATGAGTTTTCCGTTATCCAATAATTATATAAGATGTAGTGGTAGGATTGTTGAGGTAGAATTGTTGTGTCCAACGTAGATGTCTTGTAAGGTGCCAACCTTACGCGGACGTCGTCATCTGACGACAGTAGAAAGTGAATTATTGTTTTATGTAAAAGGCAGCTGTACGAATGTGTGCATGAAGCCCGCATGTAGAAGTGGGCCGACATTGGGTGCTTCACTTTTGGGCTTAAATAAGCTGAGCTATAAGATATTTTGCGCTATGTACTCGTAGTTCCTACCCGCAATAAGCAGTGTTGTCTCGATTAGATGAATTCATATGGCTTTATAAGTATATAACAAATGAAATATAATAAAGTTTAAATATTACCACTATTTTATCCATTTTAGCGGAGTAAATAAATATTGTGTGTTCATCTCAGCTTTCAATGTGACATCACTAAGTATTATGAAAATGTGAATGCGTCGCGTCCATGTTTGTGAAATCAATGAAAATGTACTTATTGGGAAGTCTATTCTTAGAGTCTATTTAGACAATCGTGAATATTGTTATCTGACGTTGGAAATATATTCGAACCAGCTTTCGTTTTATGGTAAGAATAACGGCTGAGTGCTTTTGCTGACGATAATAATTTATAGAAAATCTTATAGACGAAAAAAGGCCGTAATTATTTTGGAAAAAGAGT
This sequence comes from Oegoconia quadripuncta, assembly GCA_949316235.1. Taxonomy (NCBI): domain Eukaryota; kingdom Metazoa; phylum Arthropoda; class Insecta; order Lepidoptera; family Autostichidae; genus Oegoconia; species Oegoconia quadripuncta. Next base: position 15,266,790 of record OX438755.1, on the reverse strand, counting down.
AACATGGCTTCAATATATTTGAATTTGAGGTTCCTACTCAAACCTAGTTCACAGTGGCCAGTTTGTAAAGACGGCAATTATACCGATTACAACAGCAATTATCTATTTTCCCAAAGTATTGTGACAAAAATCGTTATTAACAAAAATTTTATTTAAAATACGTTGTCTACGAAAATGTTACTTTACAATTACAAATACAAGTTACAAATAGTTGGTTGCTGTTACTAAATTATAATACCAGATTTTATATAAATAATAAATGTTTTATTTTCAAAAGAGAGCAGCTCTTGGCCGTTATTATAACGTTATGAATTGGTGACTCAGAAATAGCTATACTATGTTATTATTATATATCCCGTAACGCCCAGCGATGGTTCTCTTTTCTGTTATTCACTTTTTGTTCGAAGTAATTTAATTTCTTGCACGACTCGGTTTATTTCTCAAATTCCCACTGACTGTCTTGATGGGTGATATCCCAACTAGTATTATAAATGCGAAAGTTCGTAATTATGTATGTATGTATGTATGTATGTATGTATGTATGTATGTATGTTTGTTACCTCTTCACGCCAAAACGGCTGGACGGATTTGGATGAAATTTGGTGGGCAGACAGATTAGGATCTGGATAAAAATAGATGCTCCTCTTTTGCTGAACCGATCTGATGAAATGTTCCACGCGAACGAAGTTGCAAGTAACAGCTAGTACTTTCATGTATTTACATAAGTTTGATTACATTCTATATGACAATATTAGTTAAAAGTGAACCTCGGAAAATAGTGACAATTTCTCGCGTTTTTGGGATGTATTTTCGTTGCTAGGTAATATATATTTTATTTTTCCAATATAACGCATTGATACTTCTATAGCTATATCTGTGGACATCTTGAGGAATGTTGCAATATTTTTTTTACCCACTTTACAATACTTGGCCAGAATTCCAGCTTTTCGATTACTTATTAATATATTTTACCCCTCCAGGTTGTACCTTATTTTTTGTTGAAACTTGAGTGTAAATTTCGTTGTGGAATACGGTTATGTAATATTTATTTAAATAATTCTACCCATGACTGGCGAGTTGTGATGTGATGTATAATTTGGATCCCACAATCATGTGAATAATAAGACTGCTAAAAAAACTATCAGACTATGGAGGAGGTCGGACTGTAAATAGCAAATGGACAGTACATAAGGTATCTAACTACAAATTAGCTTTATGAAACCGATATGGTGACGTTTCGCTAACTTTTATAATCCGACCTGTCTCTGATTATCTTTATTTATGTGAAACCTAAAACATCACGATCAGTATTTCTAATTCTCATTTGAAATTATTATTTTAGTTTTAATTTATACAATGGTGGCTGGTTACACAATAAAGAGAAAGTTTTAATAACTTAGTTTTATTTAAAGTGACACAATGTAGATACCCTCTTATTCATAAAAAATTACAAATTAAATTTATATTTACATATTTAGTTAAAGTATGTTTTGTCACTTTCTTTCATTGCAACATTTCCTTATGAACGACAGAGACAAAACATACTTTAACTAAAACAGACTTATAAAGCGTTTGTAAATTTATATGAATAAGACTGATAAACTAGTTCAGTAAGACATTTTAAACTTAATAATCGTAATTAAGGTTTTCAACTGCTTGGATTTGCTCCGAATTTTACGAAAGTATATAAAAAAATATAAGTTTAATACATTCTTTCCTGACTATCTATCAAAGTCTTTTTATCAGTTTTATGATGTTCGTCTAATATATTGGTTCTCTCAAACCTACTCGTTGCAACCTTCTTGATATTCTCATAAACTGTTGGGTAACAAGCTATAGAGCTCTCGAAATCCGCTTTATCCAGTCTGAACAGCTCACAATTTGTGACTGCTACGGCTGATGCCGTCCGGAATCTATGCTTGACCAGAGCTATTTCTCCGAAGAAATCTCCGTCTTCTAAATGGCAAACTTCCTTCCCTGACTCCGAGTAGATAGCCACAGTTCCTTTATCAATGAAGTAGAGACAGTCACCTGAGGGTTAAGAATTACCTTTAATAATTGGACTTGCGACTGTCTGGGGAAGCTGTCATCATCACCACTACCTAATTTGTCCTTTAGCTTTTCTTTAATTAGCCTGGGGCCAAGCAGCAAGAGCTTGAGCAGGCGTGCGCAGAGTAACACTAGATTCGGGGTAATAGGAGTTTTAGTGTGTATATGGAAGAAATGTCATTATCATTGGCCTATTGTAGGCCAAAACTGAACATAAACCTCCCACTAAGGTCACTCGGTCCTTTTTTAGATCGTCTGTCCACCTAGTGTCGACTACGTATACCGTCCGCATTATTATTACCTTATTACTTATATTACCGCTATAGGGTGAGGACCCACACTGAGCGATGGCCCATTTGTGGTACAGATACACATACAACTCTATTATAAGTTGTAACAGTTGTACTTAATTTTTGTTTTATTTTTATTACTGTGGATTAACTCTACATTTCGTAAGAATAACACCAAGCAGAATGATTGTTGCGTCGAATATTTTTGTGTGTTTCTGTAATATGCAAATAAACGCTTTATCTATCTACTTACAATAAATGATAACAATCAGCGTGTCTCACCAATAGTGTTAATCTTAAATATAATATCCCCTGCGATGAAAATAACAATCTTCAGTTTCAGTCCGATCTGCAGGAGAAGTGACCTAGGCAGTTGCTTCAGGAATTCCACGTGACTGACAAGCTGTCTGCCAGTGTGCATAATGATGTCTTCACGGAGTTGCCCGGACATACAGGATATCATGCGAGACTCCTAAAATACATCAACTGTTACAATCATAGAATTATGTTGTCAATTCAGTCTCATCCATCGTCATCATTATCATCCACAAGTTGTTCACTACTGAACATAGACTTCCCCTATGATATTTCCTGAGCGTCCGGTTTGAAGCGGCCTGTAGCAAGCGACTTCCCGCAATCCTTATCAGGTCACTTGTACACCTTATGGGTGGACGTCCTATACAGGGGCAAGTTGCAGTCTGATACTTTGAAATCGTTGCCATCTTTTAATGATATTGTTGAGGTATCGAAGAAAGGGCGTGTTCAGCACTTCATGTTTTAACCGAATACGGCGGAGCCAAGAGGATGGTAATGTATTCAACACGTCTATACATTTATGTATGTCACCACGTACAGCCCGGGACTTGCACGAATCTAATGACACCACACTTATCGGGTGAGGCGTTAAGGCTGTAGGTGGTAACATACATACATGCAGACGTGTTGAATACATTACCCTCCTTTTGGCTTCGCCGTAGTTGGAGAAAAATCCTGTCGCTGTTAAAGTGACAAGTTTGCAAGGGAAATTCATTTAAGAAATTGTCAACAAAAATTTTGAATTGTTCTCTGTTCATTTGCTTGGCCTGTTGATTACATACATAACGTCAAGACCTTTATCCCAAATAGGGTGTATTGGCGTATAGTTGTACCAAAAATTAAAAGTTTAATGCTTGAGACAACACCCACGGTTTACCTTTCGGAATATAGATACAGAAATACACACGTGACAGTTGGCGAGCCCATCGCCTTTGAAACGTTCAACTCTAGATACTTTTCTGGTGATAGTCCCTTAGTCGCCTTTTACGACGCCCCACAGGAAGAGAAGACGAACCGAAACCACATTGGATACATAGTTTAATATATGTAATTGTAACATCCGTAACCGCCTCCGTGGGTAAACAACATTCGGTTTACGATTCGGAGGTCGCGGGTTCGATCCCTGCGGGGTACATGTTTAAGTACTCGGTTTGGTTGGTGGTAGGGCATTTTAAATGTCCGCCTGGCTAGCTACCACCATCTTATCTAAATCTGCCGCCAAGCAGCAATGTTAATAGCATTGTTGTGTTCCGGTTGTCAGACATAAGATAGTCAGTCCCCCAAATGTGTTGGGGTGTCCGGGTCAGTACGCTTCCACCTTCGACCTCATCTTTACTTAACATCAGGTGTGATTGAGGTCAAGTACCAACCCGTTGTGAATAAAAAAAAATCGCTTACCACAAAGAAATTTGACTGAAACCGTATATCGTAAAATTTAAGAATTTTCTTCTTCATACGCGGTGGAAATTTCCTTTGGTTCATGTAACTCTCGACTTGTTGAGCCATCATGAAATACTTAGCCCGAGCAGACTCTGAGCCAAACAACGCGATCATGTACTTCAATGCACAGTGTAGAACGAGCAACTGGAATTGTAAAAATTAGCCAGAAATCAAAGATTATTTATATTTTCTATTCTGTCAGTGCGCACATAACCTCATTGTTCTCTTGTGGCCTTTGCAATTCGTTCGCATCGGTTTGATGTAGGATTTTCTGGCAACACAACACTGCCTCTAGCAAGAAGGAGATAAACAAAAAGAGGAGACTTTACTTGTAGAGTTAATGTTTAATTATTAGGATTTTAATATAAAGAAACATCCATGAAATACTTTTATTTATGGGGGAGAGACCACCTCCAAGCTCTGTTTTGCGTGACGCAGACTGATAGAAATATTGAGCAAATAATCAGTGATAGGCTACTGAAATTTTTCAGTAATAACTAAAATTTTCTAAGTATGTCCAGTTTCTGTACAATAAGGTGCATTTTAGTTGTTCATAAGTCGTTATAATCAACACCATTGAATGCTATGGTCATTGGTCGATGATGAATTTTGATGTAGGTACAGTTGGCCACATATCAAGCGTAACACTGTCTCTTATTCTAGGATTTTAATTATAAACCAACTGAACCTATTCTCAACCACAAAGAAATGTCAGATAATGATGATTTTCTTTTCTTTTCGGTTTATCTCGCACGGTATTAAATACAAACATTAAAGGCCAAATTTTTCGAGAAATGTATAAATCGATTTAATGAAACTATCTATGCATAAAGCTCGTATATTGATCTAAAAAGTTAGTAGAGATTATTTTCGAAAAAGAGTAGAACTACTAAATTAGAGCGATTTTAAGTTTCCCATAGCAACAGAAAAAATAAAACAATAATTATTTCTTTAAATTCGATATTTAGAAAATTTTATCCATTAAGTTTTCAGATCTATGTATCCTGCTTATACATATAAAGTTTCATTACAATCGGTCTATTCATTTCGAAAACCTTGGACATGATAGTTTGTATAGAATACCGTGAGGGTTGAACCCTCTTAATTGTTCAATTCCCAATGAGACCAATTCACAAGGTGAACTGGCAACAGGGGGTGCCAGCGGGTTTTCAAAGGTGCAGATTTTTTGTTTGTTGCCTTTTGTGGTTTTGAGCGTGTTCATCTACCCTTCTTCCCCCTTTAACCAATTACGGACTGGGAAGTTTCTTCTTTTCAGGCGTTTCACATAGCCTCTCTCGTTAAATCACTTGCTAATGATGATAAGGATGTAATATTCACCTTCGAAATTATCCAAGATATGACGAAGAATCTTTTAAAACACCCGTCTTGAGCGATAAGATTTAAGTTCGAGTTTTCTCTTAACATACCAACTGAAAAGGATAGAAAATGAACAAAATACAGTAGTATTTTTATTTCTTATGCACAACGGGTTAGCACTTGACCTCAATCACACCTGATGTTATGAGAAGATGAGGCCGAAGGTGGAAGCGTTGACCCGGAAACTTCATCTTATTTGGGGGACTGACAATCTTATCTCAGACAACCGGAACGCAACAATGCTATTAACATTGCTGTTTGGCGGCAGTCTTAGATAAGATGGTGGTAGCTAGCTAGGTGGATAACTTCTAATAACTTCTATTTCACTTACCTTATATGCCCTATTTTTTCCTTACGGTAAAAAAAAATCATCCGGTATAGTTGTTTTTTTTTTATGCACAACGGGTTGGTACTTGACCTCAATCACGCCTGATGTTAAGTGAAGATGAGGTCGAAGGTGTAAGCGTACTGACCCGCAAACCCCAACACATTTGGAGGACTGGCTATCTTATCTCTGATAACCGGAATACAACAATGCTATTAACATTGGTGCTTGGCGGCAGATTTAGATAAGATGGTGGTAGCTAGCCAGGCGGACATGTAAAATGCCCTACCACCTACCAAACCGAGTACTTAAACATGTACCCCGCTGGGGATCGAACCCGCGACCTCCGAATCGTAGACCCAATGTTGTTTACATTGACGCACGGAGGCGGTTAAACCTCGGAGCGTTGTTTTAGACTCATCATTTTAAATGAATTAACCGCTTCTCGTATATTTAAGTTTGAACTAGGGGAAAGGTTCTTAGCTATATTCCAGACGTTTCGAAAATATTTAACTTTTAAAACATTTGCTTTGTATACCTAGATGATATGGTCACGCTATTTGACTCTTCTGTTCGGTCTATTTCTAGTATTGTAAGTCTGTGAAGAATTCTTAATAATATCAATCTAAAATTTAGAAAACTCGCGATTAAACGATTATATCATCCAGATAGATCAAACCTAAGTATGTATAAAGCTAAATATCTTCAGAACGGCTTAACCGACTTTCATCAAACGTGGCTAAGAACTTCCCCTTGTTTAGTCTTTAATATAAAAGAAACCACACTCAAATCGGACCACGCATTACGGAGATAAACTATTTTAGAAACCCTACAGTACCTAAACATAATGAATAGATAACGGTAATGTAAAGTATCACAGTCACTAGGCGTAGTGATTGCATACTCAGTAGTCAAAAAAAACACTAATGTTAATTGCTTTTATTTTGTAATATGTAGAGGAAAGTAACCAAATATGGAATAGTATCCCTAATTTGGAATACCGGCATATCGTGTAAACAAAGACGTCCAGACGTAATAATTAGTAATCGTTTATGTCTATATATCCCTATACACGCGTACAGGATTCGACGTGTCAGTCCAGCGAGTGCCTTGCCCATGGTGAGATAGTTTTGTTCTGTTGCTGTCAGAAAACTTATTCAGGTACGTAAATATTAAGTATTTTTCGTAATATAATAGCAAATATTATTATATTTAATGCCTCTACGTATTGTATGAATGTTTGTTTGATAGTTTTGAGGCATTTTTTTTTGCAATATTTAATTGAAATCTAAAAATACGAATATAAGTTCAAAGTATTTAGAAATGCCAAATATGGATAGTTCATGCGGTCCAAATATGGACTATCCTATCCAACTAAGGATTTTGATTTTGATCTTGTTTTATTAGAATGGCGGCTATCGAAACAAAAGCAAAACGAAAAGAATGGAATACAGATTATATGGCAGAGCCTATAAAAATGGTTAAGAGATAAAAAATGGGTTATGTAAAAATCACTTTGATGTACCGAGATCTACTTGGTTTCGCTTATGCCAGAAAAAGAAACTGCCTCCAGAAGAAGCCGCAACCGCTACATTAAGAAAAAAAACTACTTCCTTTTTATATTTGACTAATAAAGTTCATAGAGATACTCATCGAAGGTTGATTTTTGATAGTTTCTATAGTGATCCATATTTGGGGTACCTTTTCCATTATTTATTAGATACCTTTATGTTGATTTTAATTTTGAGAATTTACAGTACTTATAATTAATAAACATATAATAAAATATATGATTGTTTATAATTACGAATAAAAGTTATTGATTTCTTTAATATGTTTTATTTATGCCTGAAAAACAAAACGGTATTCTATATTTGGTTACTTTCCTCTAATATAAAATGTAATAAAATTGTAAAGATGGAAACCAATTTAAAAGATGTTTTGTTACTGAGTTTCTTGTCGCTTGTTCTATAGCACTTTGTGAAGCGATGGTTTTTAAAGATAACATGTTGACTTTCAATAAGTGGTATTTTTGTATACTACATTGAACAAAATATTTTTGACTTTGACCTACCAGCTCTGTCCAAGGCATACACGAAGTTAACAGACATAGGCTTGTCCCATAGTTTGGCTATGTATATCCAAGAACAATTCCGCGGGTTTGTCGGCATGAAAGCATTCTCAACGTAGTACTCCACGGCGAATTGGAAAGTAATGTTCCATTGCAAATATAGGACGAGGAAAAAAGTCACCTCTGTAGCTGTTCTGGTTATTAACTGGGAATATTGAAATAAAATGAATGATAAAACAACATCACACATACGTAGATACACGTATGGGCACGCAAATCCACGCACGCCCACAAGCTCAACTCTCCCCCACGATTAAGTATGATCTCCTTCGAGACAATGGCGTGCCCATGATTTTCTGTTTTCGCTTAAACTATCGATCGATCAAATGTACCTACTGTCGATCAAATGTACTATGTCGGCCAATTTGTCGGGCCAAAGTGATGACGTTTTATTATCTTGTCGGTGAAATGTACTGTCGTTCAAGGATTCGTCGGGCCAAAGAACCGTCGTACGAATGTAGTGTCGGTCAAAAGTTATATATCCCTTACGTCTTTATCGAACACCGGTTTTATTATCAAGTTTTCATTTATTTGACAGGATTGAACTGAACATCATTATGTCCGCAAATTATACCGACGGGTTCCGGGCTATTTGAATTAACCGCCATTTTTTTGCTATTAGACTTTTATATATATTTGGAATCAGCGAATTTTTCTGCGTCGTTTGAGCTCAGTTAGGTGACGATCGGAGAATAAAAATGTCGCTTAATACAACCGCATTTTTTTGGCCTATTTTGCACTGCAATGTATGGACCGACACAAAATATTGTCAAATTTAAGACTTGTGTACTTAAGCTCACTACCAAATACTACATAGTCGTTTAAACCTTTTTTCCTGGAGCAACAATTTACAGGCAGTGTACGTTCAAGCATTTAGCCTGACCTTATAAATATATAGAAATGTCGCTTCATGCAATTAGCCTCTTAGTTAAATTCTTATCCATTGTCGCTTAATACAATTAGGTTCTTATTTAAATTCATATCCAGTGTCGCTTAATACAACTAGCCTCTTTGTCAAATTTATGTCCAGTGTCGGTTCATACATTAAGCTTGGTACTTGAAATGCTAGATGTTGTCACTTCAACCATTTAGCTTGTAGTAGATTATGGTATACCGGTCGCATGAACTATTTATGGTTTCAACAGTAAACATTTACAGATAATGGTTAAACCTATTTTTCTTAGTCTATATTTGATTTGCACTGTCGTTTCAGCTATAACAAAAGTAAAGTTCTTACATCACACAGTTTATTTTCAACGGAATAAGTATAGTATACACATTAATACAATCGAAATTTTGTATGGATTGACTATTAAGACGTTGGTTAAAACATTGATTTTGGCGCCAGCGTGATTAACCGCGCGAGTTGGAATACCGGGGGCCAAGGCGCGCGGGCGCTTGAGGCGTCTCCCCCGCGCCGCGTCATTGAAGAGACTTTTCTTTAACTTGTTTAGAATTAGGATAGGAACAGTTCTAAATGTTAAAGATTAACAATAAAGAAGAATGAGTAACTGCAATATTATCTCAAATAATTAGAATTATAATTTCAGGGAAAAGACTGTTTACCAATTATCTAATAAAAAGGCTGTTTAACTTGTGATTCCTTGACGTGATAATTTCTTAGTTGTTACCTTAGTAAGCTAGGTACCTATGTTTTATTTTTCATTTCATAATAATTAACAAGATAGGTGTAACCCCCTATAATTTCAACGTACCTTTTAATTATTCAATGTTTTAGCCGTCAATTTCTGCACACCTTATTATTTTAGTATGATTGCAAACAATTAAAAAAAAAGAAATAAGTCATAAACTAATTAGCCATACATCAATAAGTTTGAGATATGGTATTTAAATCAATTAGCTTAGGTTTGAAATATGACCAACTCATTGGTTAAAGCACTTAGCTTAGAGCTATTATTTGCAATCCTAGGTACTTAAGTCAAGTAGCTTGGAACATGTATTAATAAACTTAGGTGGTTGAGTCAAGTAGCTTGGAACATGTATTAATAAACCTAGGCGGTTATGTCAAGTAGCTTGGAACATGTATTAATAAACTTAGGCGGTTAAGTCAAGTAGCTTGGAACATATATTAATAAACCTAGGCGGTTAAGTCATTTAGCCTGGAACAAAAAAAACGAAAATGTGGGTCATTTTGTATTAATCGACATTTATTTTCGTTAAAAATAAGAATATCAGAAAAAAACATTAATCAAAATATGAATAATGTGTAACAGAAACAGAAATTTCCTTTGCTTTGAAAAAATAATGCGATTTGCTAAAGTTATGATTTTTTTTCTGAAAATCGAAACTTTAAACTGCTCTGGTGTGAAGTTTCAAAAATGGCGGTTAATACAAATAGCCCGGAACCCGTCGATACAAGTAATTACATACTTACCTACATTGCCTCCGAAATGTGGCGGTTGATTGGCGTAATTCTTTTCGAAAATGAAAGGGGATCCTGTCAAATTGGTCTCATTGCAATTTCATTATAATCGATTCAGTAGTTCTTATCGCAGAATCGCATTGCATATTTAGACAATTGTATAGTTTCAGAGACTAAATGCTGTTTGGGTTAATATGGAATAGGGTAGAGAAGGTCGAATTGGTCATCAATAAATATTACAAGTCGAAGATCATCAGGATCGAAGTGGTATACTAGAAATAATACCTAATTACGTCTGTGAACATAGAAAATAACTGATTGTGTCAGTAAAATTATTTTTTGCTTTGTAAGTAGTGGCTGATTCCAGAGATTTTTTAGGCTCGTAGGTATTAATAAACCATTCTCAAGATTGAGAATAGTCTTGTGAGCGGTCTCAAGTAAACGTGTTGATTAATAAATCTAATTTGAGACCGGAAACGCACGTGAATACTCAAGCAGTATTTGAGAAGTGCGCTGAGTTTCACGTATTAATAAACGAAACTCAAGACTTTCATTCATTCGCCGCTGGGGCAAATACTTGAGAAGTGATCTCAGCTGAGTAGACCTCAAGATTGGTTTATAATTAATAGCACGGAGTTTGAGATAGCGTCAACTTCTTAAGACGCATCTCGGGTGATACAGCTTCAAGACTTGTATTGGTTTATTAATACGGGCCTTAGAGCCGGTGATTTTCTATTGACAGCAATTTCTACAAATATATCCGAAAATAGTTCCGGATATAAATGGAGATGACAGACGGACAGACGCATAGATAGTGAGAGGCCTTTTTCATCCAGAACACTAAAGTGTCATTCTATGGAACCTGCTATGTAAACAAAAGACGATCTCAGATCTCTTTCGTACCTACTTATTATTTACTTTCGATATTTTATTATTCGATGTGGTTTGTCATAAGTAAAGGAGTAAAGAGTCTTGCTCATCACTAGTAAATTTCCGAGACAAGTCTTGTTCATCACTAGTAAAATTCCGAGACAATTTCAATATGGCGGATTGTTTACATAGTTAACAAGTTCCAGATAATGTTAGTTTTACAAATATATACATAACTTTAAAATTAGTTTTAATACAGCCGATTTCTTTATTTTGTGAACTTAAAAAGGGTTTACAAGACGAGTGCATAAAATCGTCATTCATAAAAGCCAAAATCAATTTTACATATGTTGTAACCCGATTGTAAGCTGACAATATTTACAAAGGCGTTATGGATACTTCAAGCACATTATAAGTATGCCGAATTCAGCTGATGACGAAGGAAATCAGCCGAAATATCCTAAACTACTATCTAACTGATCCAACTACGTGCATATGTACATTATTTTGATTAGGAATTTTCTTTCAGAATTTGTAATAATTTGTTCTATATTAATAATGAATGCAACCGCCTCCGTGGCTTAATGTAAACAACATTGAGTTTACGATTCGGAGGTCGCGGGTTCGATCCTCAGCGGCGTACATGTTTAACTACTCGGTTTGGTTGGTAGTAGCACATTTTAAAAGTCCGCCTGGCTAGCTACCACCATCTTATCTAAATCTGCGCCTAGCAGCAACGTTAATAGCATGGTTGTGTTCCGGTTGTCAGAGATAAATTAGCCAGTCCCCCAAATGTGTTGGGGTTTCCGGGTCAGTAAGCTTATATCAGGTGTGTTTGAGGTCAAGTACCAACCCGTTGTACATAAAAAAAAATAATGAATGCAATTCATTCACTTCTTAATATACTAATGGTCATTCATAAAATTGATAAATTAAAGCTGCAGATGGCTGTAAAGTGTAAATAATGATAAAATAACAACTGTTAGAAGAGAACATTTCACCCAAACAGCTTTGTGATGCAAAATAACAAAGAAATTTAATTAATTACACATTGAATATTTTTTCTAAATAATCAAACGAATTATGAAGGCTGTCAGAAGGAATTTTTGTAAAAAATTCGAAATTCGAAAAAAAATGTGTCAATATTTTTTATAAAATATGAGTAAGGTATCTAGTCCATAGAAATTATTGTCCTTATTTACTTTCAAGTTCACTGTATTTTAATTTCGATATTTTATTATATAACATTACATAGATTAAGTTAGTATGCAATTGTCACTCAATCTACATGCACATAATTTAAATTCTTGAGGCTATTCCGGTGACGATGCAGGCAAAGGTTTCGGTAGCCGCTGCTGTCAAAACCTTCGTATGCTGTCAGAAATAATATTTCCTGGCAACGGTGATACTGTCATAAGAAACGCAAAGGTAATATCAACCTACAACGTAGACGTGCATGGTACACGATAAACGAGCAAATCAAACTGGATATAACCTTATTGAAACTGACCACAGAGCACACAAAAATTCACACAATCTGTGTCGTAAATCAAAAATCCACGTCGTCATCGTCAGGACAAGGCATGTGATTAGAAGCAGGAAGAGTGCGACAGGTAAATTAGGTTCTATAAATCATGATAACTTACAACACTCTTTAAAACTTAAAGAAGGTTACACAGCATTGCAAGCATTTGGTAAACGTTATTTGAATTCGGGTGTAAAAACGTAAACTCCTAATATGTATGATTTTTAGCTATCACTTACCCCGGCTCGTGTCACTATTAGAAAATTACAAATATATCGATAAAGGGTAGGTATTCTTAATATCTTCAGCACTACCAATATCACTTGAGATGATACCGACACCCAAGTCGAATTATTAAAGATGACATTAGCAGTAGTGGCCAAGTCAATGACGCACCATATTCGAATGTATTTAAAGAATATCTTCTGCAAGTTTAACACGACGTACTGTGAGGTATGGCCTTCCACATAGCCGGTAAAGAAATTGCAAATTATATTAACGAGGTAGATGCCATCGAAACATGCGAATGTTGCGAGATAATAACTCTATAACAGAGAAAAAATATAATCTATATATAACACGAGGCAAGCTTTGAGGCATACTCCGCTAGCGTTAAGTAAGGCGTCAGCAGCATAGGTATAGATAGATTTATTCTTAGTTAAGAAAACGTTGAAACAACACGACTACTGAGAAAGGTTTGTCAATACAACCAACTGTGATACTAGTGTAAAACAAACGTAATTACTAGTAATATTTGAAACTATAGACACAGTCATCTAAACAATAATATGTCAATAGAAATGAGAAGGAATTTTTAAATTTTCCCGACAAAATTAAGCTGCAACATTCGATTGTAGCAGACTCCACATTCATGCGGTATGTAACCATTTTTTGTGGGTGTATACCTACTAGCAACACTTTAATCTTCTATTTTAGGACTACTAGGTACTCTTTTATAAGTTTAATAGTCAATTCCATCGTTCATTACACTATCGCTATAATTTCTCGCTGCTGAGGCCTTACACTCAAAGAATAATTTATCGTTGTCTACTACCTCTTTGGCAGGATTCCCTTCGCTATAAAATAGAGCGATTAGCATATATAGCGTGATCGTGGTCAATATTACAATCGCCTCTTGCACATAACGGAACTTACTGAAAGGGTGTATGGTAAACGGATAGAACTTGAAATGGTGATGTTTCGCTGCGCACAAACTTGCGAAAGACCTGAAAGTTTGGTTTAATGTTTAAGAGGTTACGGTTGGTGGTAGGGCATTTTAAATGTCCGCCTGGCTAGCTACCACCATCTTATCTAAATTTACCGCCAAGCAGCAATGTTAATAGCATTGTTGTGTTCCGGTTGTCAGAGATAAGGTAGCCAGACCCCCAAATGTGTTATGGTTTCCGGGTCAGTACGCTTCCACCTTCGACCTTATCTTCACTAAACATCAGGTGTGATTGAGGTCACGCATTAAAAAAAAAGAGGATTTGTTCCGTCCAGTGATGCCCTCACTGGATAAATTAAGCATTTCTTTATAAATACAGCAAAAATTAAAAATGTTGCTTGATCTGCACTCGAAAAGCCTTTAAGCTAATTATAAATAACTAGCTTCTCGCCCGCGGCTTCGCCTGCGTGGAAAGCTTCTTGGCGGAGATGTTTAATTTGTTTATACCGTGGGAGTCACTCACTTTTTTTTTTATGCACAACGGGTTGGTACTTGACCTCAATCACACCTGATGTTAAGTGAAGATGAGGTCGAAGGTGGAAGCGTACTGACCCGGAAACCCCAACATATTTGGGGGACTGGCTATCTTATCTCTGACAACCGGAACACAACAATGCTATTAACATTGCTGTTTGGCGGCAGATTTAGATAAGATGGTGGTAGCTAGCCAGGCGAACATTTAAAATGCCCTACCACCAACCCAACAATTTTATAGGGATAAAAAGTAGCCTATGTCTTAATCCAGGGTATATTCTACCTATTTACCAAATTTTATGGTATTTACCGCCTCCGTGGCTCCATGTAAATAACATAGGGTTTACGAATCGGGGGTCTCGGGTTCGATCCCCAGCGGGGTACATGTTTAGTCTCGGTATGGTTTGTGGTAGGGCATTTTAAATGTCCACCTGGCTAGCTACCACCGTCTTATCTATGTCTGCCGCCAGCAATGTTAATAGCATTGTTGTGTTCCTGCTCTTAAAGATAACATTTAATTAGTAATTTTTTTTTACTAACATTTATAAACAAACATCTACAATTAAAAAATTGCGTCTAGCGCATCTCCTCGAGTTCTGTTAATTTAAATAAATATTATTAAAATATTTACATAATATATTTTTAATTCGAATGGACTACTTGTGCAGCGGACCGTTAGCAAAATGAATCATTATACTATTATAGGTACATTAAACTTTGTGAGAAATAAACAAAGTGCTAGCTATATAATAAAGACAAAATTCCGTAATATGTCTATATATGATATAGATAGACCTACGTCTAGCGGAGCTAAACTGCTGCCAATATTTTAGGCTGATTTAACCTTGTTTGTAGGATTTCTAAATACATTTTGTACAAGCTTTTACTACTCACTTATACATACGTCTGGCTCTAATATCACTTTTGTTGACCGAGGTGAGGTTTAGGAAAAACATTCGTATTCGGCTACATTTTATCTTGTATTTCGTCAGTTTCTGAGGAGGCAGGAAACATTGGTGACCTTCAAAGTAAGAGTGGGATGTGTCCGCCGTTTTATCGTTTCTTCTGTTCATCTTAACTATTTTAAACATTAAATCCGTATTCGAATTACGCCCAAAATTGACTTTAGCGCAATTTCATAGTTTTTGTGATTGATTCATTGTTTTAGGTGTCAAAGTGCTTTTGATCATGAAATGGCATAAATAAAGAAAAACCACACAAGAAGTTTTTAAACAAAACCACAGAATTAATATAGTACTAACTACACTGAATTAGCAAAACTGATCGAAATATTTCCCTTGTTCAAATAATTTCACTTTTGATCAAATTATTATTTTTGTGCCAAATCATCTGGTGTAGGTAACAGTCAGCCACTGACATCGAATCGTGCGCAAGACTAAGTCGATCTCCGCTTGAGGACAGTTAAAAAGGGACAGCTTCATGTAACTTGTATAGCGGCATCTCTTACTAACTATGCTCAAGCGCAAGCGTAGATATCGCTTGAGCAACATTCTGTAAAAAGGGCTTTAGTGCCAAAGTTGTACTTTTAAAGTAATTTTTTATCTATGTTGCGTATTCTGCTTGTCCAAGTAAACAAGTGAAAATTTTAAACTTGCTGAATGATTCTCCTTCCTGAATTCAATTGTTTACTTTGATTACTTTTAGTATTCATGTAAAACTCCTCTCTCTATCACATTAAATTAATTTTGGGGGCATATGCATATAAGACACTTTCCACAGGATCAAACAATACACGTCTCAATTGCCCCGGTAGCGATTGTCTACTTTGCATTTATAACACCGTGCCACATTGCAATTATTACAGTAAATAAATGCTTGTAAGAATAGATGC
Organism: Oegoconia quadripuncta; assembly: GCA_949316235.1. Classification (NCBI taxonomy): domain Eukaryota; kingdom Metazoa; phylum Arthropoda; class Insecta; order Lepidoptera; family Autostichidae; genus Oegoconia; species Oegoconia quadripuncta. The sequence goes on along the minus strand of OX438755.1, from coordinate 15,250,534 downwards.
AAAGATGTTGAAATCAATAATAATTTATCACATTTATTGTCAATGAGCTAAATAGTTATATCTGTTTTTTGACCTCGAAACTGCTGAAAGACCTCAGCTATGCCGCGCGGCGGCAGGGGCGAGCGCGGGAGCGTTCTAGTACAGCTATGGTTCATCTCTCTCCCATTTTCTTTCTGTTAGTTTTTTTATATAATTGGGTTAGGTTTATTTAGAGAAATAGCCCCTTTCTCTAAATAAACCTAACCTAATTATATAAAAAAACTAACAGAAAGAAAATGGGGGAATGGAATCGTCGAATCCAACTCGGGTCGGCAGCGTTTGGGAAACTGCGCAACGTGTTCTTGTCCAAAATACCTTAATGCTGAAAGGCGAAAGCCTTTAATGAGTGTTTCGATGATGATAGACACTGAAATGTGGTCTCTCACTATAGGCCTAATAAGTAAGCTCAAGGTCACGTAACGAGCTATGGAGGAGAACGAAAGTCACCGATCAGTATAACCCGGTGATAAAGTCAGTGGGCAGACCGATGCCGACCATGTTGAACCAATTCCATTGTACACTTGACTGGGTCTCACTGGGTACGGCTGGCACAGGACCATGAGAATTGACATAATATACCGTATGAGTTTTTTACCGTAAGGAAAAAATAGGGCATATTAGGTACCTAAGTGAAGTAGAAGTTATTGGCACAGGTAGTTTATTTCTTTTTTTTTTTCAAAACGCACGCGCCGGTCGGACATTGATGAGCGACTGGCGTGATTGTTAGGGGGTTCCTATCATGCGAAATTTAATTGGAATCCACATTGTCTTCAAGTTTTTTTAATTTATTAAATTTAATGATGTAATTATGTGGAATAGGCTACAAACGTGACCTTCGTGTGACACAACGACTTACTTATTCGTTGATGGCTTTGAAAAAAAAAAAAAAAAAAAAAAAACCACCAGTGCCAATACCATTTATCTCAATTTCCTAATATGCCCTATTTTTTTCTTACGGTAAAAGACTCATACGGTATATTACGTCAATTCTCATGGTCCTGTGCCGGCCGTATCCAATGAGACCCCGTCAAGTGTACGATGTAACTGGCTCAAATGGTCGGCATCGGTCTGCCCACTGACTTTATCACTTCTATGGCCACCACTCTGTGTTTACTATCTCTTGTGTGTCTATTTTAAACTTCTTGTCCGTGACCTGTGTAGGTATGTGTCATTGAAAAAAGTGCATCAATTATTTTGACAACAACATAATTCAATAAAACAAACGATATGAAAAACATTTATAATTATTTTAAAGAAAACATTAAAATACGGCAGTCAATAGTTATAGAATATTTAAATTTTACATTCGCTCCCATATTTCTTTATTCGTCAACGAGCGAGGCTTTTTGCATTCCTATCTACACTCCCATTTGTAGGAAATTATTTATCCCTCTTTAGATAACTTTTTCTTTTTCATATATTGTTGGGGCTCAACATAGCGATAGTCATTACACGGGACCCTCTTATGTTCAGCAGCGACGTTTAGCTGTAAGGCTGTTGATTCTGGCCATGCAGGAGATGCAGTGTGAGGGTGTGAAGATGGGTTAGGTTATACCACCGTCCATTGCAAGATATTACTTTTGCCTCGTCTCCATACATTTGCGCAAGTTTTTGAGCACAACGCGGCACTGAGTATCACATCTTCACTGTTGTCGATTAGAATTATTTTCCTGAAATAAAAAAAAAAAAACATTGCACATTATGAGCCTTCTCTTTCTCCTTTATGATCATAATCATATCAGGCGAAAGACGTCCACTGCTGGACAAAGGCCTTTCTCCTTATCAAGTAACTTTTAGGGTCAATGACAGAAGTTCCAGCGCATCATACCACGACATCTGTTACTCCTCCTGTTTATTTTTGCGTTCGGTCGCAAATTAATGTATTGTAACTAAGACATGTATAATGCAGTAAATATATGAACATGAATAAATATTTGCCCATTAGCTTGCTGCAATTCGATCGCTAAATTTAGTACGACGTAAGCGCCTCAGAAATAAATTATGGTAACTCGATACTTTTTTAATTTTTATGCACGACGGGTTCGTACTTGACCTCAACCACACCTGATGTTAAGTGAAGATGAGGTCGAAGATGGAAGCGTACTGACCCGGAAACCCCAACACATTTGGGGGCCTGACTATCTTATCTCTGACAACCGGAACACAATAATGCTATAAACATTGCTGCTTGGTGGCAGATTTAGATAAGGTGGTGGTAGCTAGCCAGGCGGACATTTTAAAATGCCCTACCACCAACCAAAGCGAGTACTTAAACATGTACCCCGCTGGGGATCGAACCCGCGACCTCTGAATCGTAAACCCAATGTTGTTTACATTCTTACTTCTAGGCCGCATGTGGTACCAAAGCGATCGAATAGAAGGCAAGCAAGCTAAACAGAAAATTATTAGCGTAGCGATCGAAAGTAAAATCGTATAATGACGCCTGGGGGCCGATCGCGCTAAGTTTGAACGTTATTACCAAAGCTAAACCATAACCAAAAACGTTACGTTAAGCACATTTCGTATCGCGCTAATCATTTGAACGGAAATTAACCAATTTTTTTTTAATACTCGTGGTAAGCTATACACATTTTGGGTTTGGTTTTACTTTGGTAACTTCAACGATAAAATCGTTCATAAAAAGTAGCGCGATATAATTTTTTACATCAGCTAAACTAAAGCTAAACCAAAACCAAAAACGTTCCGTTTTAATGATAAAAACCGTTTGTAAAATAGCGCGATTGCATCTCTGGTCAAAACAGAAGGGTTACAGTGCAGGATTTAGCAATGGGTTGCAGGATAAAAACTTTCTAATGTAAAAATACATTATGGGAAATCACACACCGACGATCTGCGCGTAGCTGTAACCGGCCAAGTAGGTGTATCATTTTCCATAATATTTCATACTACAAAATCGTTCGATGCTACGCGCTATGTTGTACATATGGTTTGATCCAGGCTTTAATACAACGGCACGATCATAGTCACACCTAAATCTATCACAATATTGAGCTGAGTACCTATTGTTAAGCAAATTATAGAGGTTCAGGTTGATGTCTAACGCCTTAATCACATGATTGATTTAATTTTTGTTAACGATATGTACCTACTTTAATTCCTAGATAACCCTTTATAAAAAAAATTTCCTATTGAAAGTTTTAAGCGCCTTGGTTCGTAACAAAGGTTATTTTTAATTACTACATAGTAATATTAAAGTGAATCCGTAATTTTTATAGCTGCATATTTAAAGCACATTGTCACCAATACAATTTTTATAGAGTCAATAAAAATAGAACTCTAGGAGTGATGGCTAGCTGATTTCAAAGGCGGAAGCGTTCAGCGAGGAAACTGCCAAACCTTGGATCCATCATTTTATACATACTTACATAACATACTTTATCCCAAATGTGGTCAGAGATATTCCAAACATTAATGTTTGGGTGTTCCAAATATTAAGAGTTTAATGTTTGGAACAACATCTTACGAAATATACAGAAATGTACACGTGACAGGGAGTGAGCCCATCGTCGTTAAACCGTGCAAATCTATAAATGTTTGATGCAAAGACCCTTAGTTGCCTTTTACGACACCCATGGGAAGAGACGGGTTGGTTCTATTCTTTTTATGCGTGCCGAAACCACACGCCTGTTTATAGTGTTAATATAAAACTTACCCGAGACAAAATTCGTATTGCACATAATCGAACACAGGCCTTTTACATCTAATATTCTCACACCTTGACACAGGTCCGTTGCTGAGGTCTTCCTTTATGTATATTGGTAGAAAACTAAAATATTTCTCCGTAATATCAGCTGGAACAAGGCATTTCTTCCTCGTTTTCTTATTGCAAATGTTACTCAAAGGATTTTGAGCTGGTAAAGTTAAGCTATTTCCATTGACATCGCAGTTAAAATTTAGGTTACCATTGTCATGAAATTCTTCAAAATTGTTTTCAGCAGTATTTTCTGTATGATTTTGTTGAATATCTCCAGAATGAAAGCTGCCTATTTCCGTTCTTAATTTCTTTGCGGTGTCAGAAATCATTTGGTAAAGAACTCTTTTACATATTTCGAAGAGGCCTGGTGGTGAGGTCATGCCGTATTCCAGTATGGTGCTATGTTGAGTTGGACAGCCGATATCGAATTCGTATTCTCTCGATTCTATGTTTATCTTTAATCGACAACGATTGCAGTTCGATTGGTGTTGGTAGTTCGGAATGTTTAAACATCTGGAAATAAACAGTTAATTTGAGATTTGCGTAATTCTAAATCTGAAAGGGCCGTTGATAGTCGATTATGTTTAGAGTTTTTCAAAATAAATATTCTAAAACTATTCGTGACTAATAATAAAATTAAGTATATAGATAGACAGGATTGGCACGGGTATTGGTCGGGTCGAGGATATATTTCAACCGATATATTGATAGGTTGATATGTATCCATTGATATATAATATATATCGAATACCTTTAAAAACAATTTAAAAATTTAAAAATTAATTCCTAAAAAAAAAACAATTTAAAAACCATGTCAAAACAACATTAACAAAAAAAGATTATTACAAAATTAGTGACTACCTGAATGACAAAAACGCTTGGTATACTTCGCCCAGCTCCCAAAAATTATAAAATTGTATTAGTTGTATATACTTTTATAAAAAAAAAGAAAAGAAAAGAAAATGATCCTGTGGGTTTCTTGCGCCGCTTCTTTCCCACAGATGATTTCCCTTTCCGAAGCGGTGGTAGCTTGGACATACTGACTGACCGAAAAATGCTTAGCCCTATTTCTATTTCCAATAGATTTAAATTGACATTCAACAAATGATATCATGTATCTTACGTTGAAATAAAATGCTTTGAGTTTTTGAGTTTGAGTTTGAGTACCAACCAAGGTACAAGGAACAAGGTGCAGGTTCGAACGATTAAATATTCGAATACCTTTGAATTTATATAGAATATAAAAATATATCTGTAATTCTTGTGCAGTAGATCGTGCTACACAAGAGTGATACTCGATCCTTGCCTTATTTTTTTTTTAATAATCTAATACGTTTGTGGGACTATGATTGTACTTTTGAACGCGACAGTAGGATATAATGTAGGCTAATATGGGAGGAAAGGAAAATAGGTAATGACATTTTCTATGATTACAAAATTGGTCCCAGAGTTGTTCATTTCGATGATCTGATTCAGTTCTTCATAAGAAATTATTTAGATTAATTTAATTCTATAGATGCTGGAACTTAGACCCAGGTGCGCCAAAATTGCATAATTGACAAAAAAGAAAACCAAACACATGCCAGGCAAAAACAATTGCCCATGGATCGACCAGTAGAACTCGGCGATCGGACCACGGGCAATAAACGATGCAATAGACGTGATTTTCGGAAAACAAAAGAAAGCCGATACAATAATTTACTTTAGAGTCCATATAAAAGAACTATTCATCATTCTAATTAACATGTGTCCAGAAAGGTTTGAAGGTCATCGAAATATGCTTTTTTTATATTCCGGATACTTACACCAATCGACTATTCCCAAACTAATCAGAGCTTGTACTATGTATACTAGACAACCGATAAACATACATAAATATTTATATAAACATCCATGACCAGGGAATAAATATTTGTATTCATCACACAAACATTTACCCCTCGCGGGATTTGAACCCGCAACCGTTGGTTTCGCTGACAGGGTCACTATCCACTACACCAATCGGTAGTCAATATTTTAATTTTAATATCGGTAGAAGCTGTAAGTATAAAAGACAGAGATTGCTCTATAATATCTTTAAAAAAATAATAAAAGTATACCCAATGTTAAGGCTTCTAGTTTGCTGTCCTCTGAACATGTGGTACCACAGCGAGTAGGGTATGCTCTTCAGAGTTGGATTCCTCCAAAACCTGAACTCGCAGTGGTGATAGTTGTGCACCGGTCGTTGAGGTAGCCATTGCAGTTTGTTGTCTGTAAAATAGATTAAACTATGACAATTACAGAATAACTCAGTGCTTAAAGATCAGTGTTTGTTTTTTTTTTTAATGCACGACGGGTTCGTTCTTGACCTCAATCACACCTGATGTTAAGTGAAGATGAGGTCGAAGGTGGATGCGTACTGACCCAGAATCCCCAACACATTTGGGGGACTGGCTATATTATCTCTGACAACCGGAACACAATAATGCTATTAATTACTGCTTGGCGGCAGATTTAGATAAGACGGTGGTAGCTAACCAGGCCGACATTTTAAAATGCCCTACCACCAACCAAACCGAGTACTTAAACATGTACCCCGCTGGGGATCGAACCCGCGACCTCCGAATCGTAAACCCAATGTCGTTTACATTGAGCCACGGAGGCGGTTGTTACTAGTGATGACTTTATGGCAAATTCAAAATAAGTTTTATTTCGTAAGTTATAACAACAATATTTGAAATCGTCAAAATACAATTATCGCTCATTCACAAAACAAACTATTCCAGAGAAGAACGAGGACGAAACTCAGGGGTCGCTCTTTTCCCGACTGCCCAAGGAAGAAGGGTAATTGCTTTCGAGTGTATGTATATAAGTATGTCCGTATGAAGATTTCTATATTACCTCCTGAAGCCTAAACGGTGTGACCGATTTCGAAGAGCATGGTGTCGTTAGATTCGTCTTGATCGCTGAAGTGAAATACCAAATATGCTGTCGGGTTTCTTTGGTTTTTAAACTCATATTGTTATTAAATAATGTATTTTTATAATTTATGATTCGACAACCAAAAAGGAAAAAAAGTAGACTGGATATCGCCGAAACACTCGAGCGTGATAAGAAAGCTGAAGGTCACGCCATGAGCTATGGGAAGGGAGATGTTCGGCGTTTCACTTCGAGATCGAATCAAGAAAGAGGAAATCAGTAGAAGAACGAAGATAGCTGACATAGCCCCGCGAATTACTAAGTTTTAGTGGTACTTCAGAGCATATAGTTTGATAATCGTCTTTGGGGTATTAAAGTTCTAAAATGGAGACTGTTCTTGAAATTGAGATCACGTCTCGGTGTCAATACTATTTTTTAAATACTATTTTAATAAGCAACAGATTCTCAAGCGTCAACTTAAGGCCACCTCAATTTTGAGAACGGTTTAGTATTGGCAAGCTCAGGACGTCCATGCAGATTGTCGGATTACAAATTTTACCACGAAATACCTTCCACAAGTACAATGCCATCGCTAGTTCCCTTCTAACTTCCAGTTTATTTTAATCCCGTCATCCCGAGAACAAAGAAGGTGGGATACATCAAGGGATAAAACGGATGTACTCCGTACAATTTTAGGTAAACTGATATCAGAAACCAGACAAGTGCGTATCGGACACACATCAACTTAGAGATCTGTATACTGTAGAGTACTGTATAGTAATTTCTTAATATTTTTGTATGAATCAATAATGTAACTAAATTAACTATTTGACTTTTTGATTAGTGGGGTTTGTAGGAATCATTATAAATATGTAAACGACCTGTTTGGTGGAGTGGTTAGAATCCCTGACTGCTGTATACCAAAAGGTTGAGAGTTCGAATCCCGCTAGGGCCATAATGTTTGTATGATGAATACGTGTACCCGAGTTATGGATGTTTTCATTTATATACAATATACATGCCTAGTTACTTATGTATGGAACTATAGATGCAGCTGTATGTATATCCAAGGACATTTATTTATTATTGTAAGTTCATAATATTCGGCTTAAAATGCGGCTGTTGTAGATCCCCAGATATTCACTGAGTATGACAGTGATGCCATCAGACAACCTATTTTTGTGTAATGAAGGAATATGCGGTAAATTTGCTACATTTCATACAAGATAAAGGTTGCTTGGAAGAGATCGCTTTTAGAGATAAGGTCGCCAAATTGTGCGAATTACCCTACCTACTTTATCGTGGGCCCTTCATCTTGTTTTTTGAGTCTTGTCTTATCTTAAACTAACCATATATCTTTATTGATTCCAGGGACCTCAGAGCTACCCAATTTCCATATGATCGGTTCAGAAGTTTAGTCGCGAAAAGGTAACAACAGATAGACAACAATAGTTCCGGTTGTCAGAGATAAGATAGCCAGTTCCCCAAATGTGTTGGGGTTTCCGGGTCAGTACGCTTCCACCTTCGACCTTGTCTTCACTTAACATGAGGTGTGATTGAGGTCAAGTAGAAACCATCGTGCATAAAAAAAAAAAACAAAGTTGTCGCAATTCTAATATTAGGTGCTTTTCCAACGTGCGGATCCCGATCGTTGGACATGCCCTGTATACACTATCTGTGCTTAATTACCGCCTGAATCTACACATCGGAGTGATCCAGTTAAAACTGCGGGTTACTATTAGGTGTTACGGTTCAGTAACAGTTTTACTGGTCGTAAAGTTAAGGAAGACTGTTTCGATGGTAACTATAGTTAAACTGTAAACCATAGTTAAACATTTCGGTGGCTCCGATAGCAAACTATTCGTGTAAATCAAGATTTACACTTCCTCATCGATCTGTCTGACCTATTTGCATGTTTGCTGTTGCCTAAGCTTAAGGTTAGGTACCTAATAACTTTAACTATTACCTAGTTGCTGCAGAGTAAAATATGGAGAAAATTTGTGGAGTACTTACACATTAATTAGAACTAGATTTGCCACACATTTAGTTGAATATAGATTTGGAAGCACTCCTGGCGTAATCGCATTTGCTAGTTGTTCTCGATTAGCTAAGTTAAGCGACGACGTCAGTCCATGGATAGGTGACCTGTAGTGACATTTTCGTACGAGTTTTTCCGTGTTTCGGATCGCATGTTAAACAGCCGGACCCGTTTGTGTTACAATGAAAACAACACAGTGCCCCAGCAATGGGACGTGAATCTGTTAATGTGTATGGTATGGAATTTCTTTAGTTTCTGTTAGCAAAGTAAAGATGCTTAAATATTGAGATGTTCCTATAAAAATATATTTTGATCTATTTATGATGAGTTATAAATTATGTAAAATTTACAACAGTACAAGCATGAAAAAAAAAATTGCGTTTTATTTTTGTTTAATGAGTACAAGTACCGCCTCCGTGGCTCAATGTAAACAACATTGGGTTTAAGTTTCGGAGGTCGCGGGTTCGATCCCCAGCGGGGTACATATTTAGTACTCGGTTTGGTAGGGCATATTAAATGTCCGCCTGGCTAGCTACCACCATCTTATTTAAATCTTAAGATGAGGCTTCCGGGTCAGTACGCTACCACCTTCGGCCTCATCGTCACTTAACATCAGGTGTGATTGAGGTCAAGTGCTAACCCGTTGTGCATAAAAGGAAAGAAAATATAAGTAAAAAATATTTTAAATGCGATGTTGTTTATGTAAATGTTTCGTACACGGCAACTCAACTGTAAATTTATACTTATATGTATTGTTTGTGGAATTATATAATCGGGTTTCATAAGTGCATATCTAGTCCTAGCTCAACTTATTTCGATTTTCTCGAACACTTGACGACCTGTTTGGTGTAGTGGTTAGAAACTGACTGCTTTACCAAGAGGTCGCGGGTTCGAATCCCGCTAGGGGCATAATATTTGTATGATGAATACAGACATGTGTTCCCGAGTTATGGATGTTTTTCATTTATTTACAAAAAAATTGTATTTGTGTAGTTTATCAACCATCTGGTATCCATAACACAAGCCTAGATGCTTACTGAGGACCTAGATGGCGCTGTGTGTATGTGTAAAGATATTTAATTTATTTTTATTATTTACTGTTTGTCAAAGTTTCGATTAATAATTAAACCAATATGTTACATTTAACTACATATGAATTAAAAATATTTTCTGTTAGAAATTCTAAAAAATCGACGCATACAATATTTCAATTGAATTAAATAAATCTCTATACAACATCCTGCATGTCTGGGTCTAGAAACTAGTTATAACTCGATCAGTATTATTACACACAATTACAATTTTAATTCTCGCTAAGAAGAATTGTAGGAACTGTGAAATTTTATCTAATCGAGTTTCTGACAAAAAATATTCATGCAAAGGCAATTTCTCGTATATCATTTTAATTAGTGACATAAAGAGAGAGAAGTAAACATTTCATTAAAATCGGTATAGTACAGTTCCAGTTACGAACTAGTTTCTAAACCCAGACATGCAGGAAGTTTAGAGATTTATTTGGTGGGTCGATTTTTTGATGGTCATTGTATAACGTAGTTTGAGCTCTCTAGATTCTAGAATATCAGTAAATCAAGCGAAGAAAAAGATAATGTAATTACCACAAACTGATAGATACCGCAGTGATCTCAACTCGACAAGTCTCAACGGCAAATCTCTCAGTTCGTTCTCATCCAGTATTAGAAACTTGAGTCCCCCCACATCCACAATCTCCTCCGGGATGTGCCTTAATCGATTGCCGCTGACATCCAGACATTTCAGACACCGTAACTGCGATATCTCCCTAGGCAACTCCGTTATATCATTGCCGCTTAAGTACAGACTCTCTAGATGAGCTAATTTACCGATATCACTCGGTATACGCGATATTAGGTTCTCCTTCAAGTAAATGTCGGTGATTTTGGATTCGTCGTCCTGTAGACATTGTATAGGGAATTCTGTGTAACCTCTGTAGTTCCAATGAAGAACAGTTGAGGGTATTAGTTCTTGGTTGTATTCCATTTCTACGAAGCTGCTACGCTATATACAGTGTTTAAATAAGTATCTCTTGTTTTCTTTAAAAGCTACGTAGTATAGCTTATTTTGAAACAGTCCCACCGATGGGCGTAGGTCTTTTCTAATAATAAAAATCCACTATTCGGACACAAAATTGAACGCTACACTAAATTCCAAATATTCTGCCACTTTTCTTCTCAAATATAAAATAACTGTCTTTTTAATGGTTTGAGCATTATACGTTTCAACTTATCGTAATCACTATCAACTTTTAGTAGAACTCACTTTAACACTTTCGTAAATCTATGAATGGAACGGGCTTCCATCATTCCTGCCTGAAGAAGACTGCATCCCGAGCGCGCCAACTAACGTGAATTATTTTTAAAACTATAACAAGGTCTTTGCTGTAAAAATTTCAATTTAGTTTACAATCATAAGAAGAGATCCCTCATAAAATTAATACAGTTAGGCTATATAATTGAAATATATTACATTATGTAGGTACCACAGCATCGCCCTGTGTTATATTTTTGTTCTGTCATAGGTACACTTATTTACATTGTTTATTTGTCTAATATTCTGTCTGTTGATGTATAGTAGCGAATCTGTACGTTTTTCGTATTTCTTTGCTGTCTTTGATTAAAATTATGTACTTAGCCACCTTAATCAGGCAAGTAATACTGAACGATTATAAATATTTACTCAAATCATTAGTCTTGTAATTTTGATCTTAATATTTTTTTAAGATTTCGTGAATATCTCGGTGTCCCAATAAAAATACTCCAAAGAGAGGCAAACAGGATTAGTAGGATAAGTAGGTACTATGTTTTGTATTATTAGTATCTCCTGGCCTCACATGTTATGGGTAGGTATGTAATGTTTCTAATATTGGTAAAGATGTATGTGGACTTATAAGGTACTACTAATATATAGCTAAAAGTGATAATCAATGAACGAAAATCCAACATACTGCCCTGTATTATAATGTTGACCTTGATTATTCTATTTCTATTTTCTTGGCACAAATAGACTTATCCGCTTAGCTCGCGGCAGGGTCATGTAGAGTATGACGTTTAAAAGTGTTATAACATTTTAAGTAAAACATCTGTGCGCCTGCGCAACGCATCGCAAGACCGGGCTGGCCAATACTTTGTTCAAAGAATATGCGCTACGCAGAGGGGAAATACGTCTAGTCTTCTGGGTACGATTCCCAAGAGGAACAACAATCTTTTTATTTATAGTAAAATTACCTACTGAATTTGTTTTTCTATTCGAAAATTTTGTGTTCGACTGGTACCTCAGATTTGGACTAAGTCAACGCTTTGGTACATAGGAAAGGATGTGAACGTAGCTCCTATATTAGCTAGTATATTTTTTTGGACATACACGCAGCGGCATCTAGTTCCACACTAAGTAAGTAGGCGTCTATTATCAGTACCAGATGGTTGATAAACTACGTATATAATTATTTTGTATTTATATACCTTACAGGTGCGGTCAACCACTAACCTAGGAGCGTAGAAGCAAAGGTAGTATGTCAGGCTCCTTGCAGTGGTAAGCAATAGTCTCTGCCTCACAGCTCTATAGCCAACGGGAAACAGGTGTGACCAACAAACAAACGTCCAAACTTTCTCATTAGTGTATGAGGAAGAGTTTCTAATCACTACACCTAACAACTCGTCAATTAGATAAAACCTCCCATGATGATCTAACAGAAAGACTAACGCAACCACGGAAATCTTTTAACACTGTATTAAGGGCACAGAGCGATGTTTTCAAGTGCTACATCTTCAGATGCGATATTGGGTCAGTGGTTGGCGGTGTGCCAAGTGTGACCACGTGGCGTGGCAGGTCGAGGACAGTCGTATCGTGTAGTGACGGATGTACATAAACAATCAGACGCGGATATAATTTTGGCCACAGTTTCTATATTATATTATATAGGTTCGTAAGTATTATAAATGACTAGTGGTCATCCTGCGTCTTCGCATGCTTGGATTAATTTTATCGCGAATATGTTTAACGTATTTATCCTACGGGGACTACAGTACAATAAATACTCTTTATTGCACAAAACAATTTACAATATTTTTTTAAGATAACAATAGAACGCAATTACTACTTTATCAGGGTAAAAAATATCCTGTGTTCTAATCCAGTATGTTCTACCTATATACCAAATTTCATCCAAATCTGTTCATAAGATTCGCCGTGATTGAACAACAAACAAACAAATAAACAAACAAAAATTCAAACTTTATCCAAAAATCGTACATCTGTTTCGCAGTAATTAAGCAACAGACCTATCAAACATCCAAACTTTCGGATTTATAATATTAGTTAGACATATAAATGAAACAATTAAAAAGTTATGAGTGATGATTGTTTAGGCATAAATTTTTCACAGGTTTCTTCCTAATTTCTGTTAGGAAACTATAGGTGTTTAAAAAAATTGACAAGTTCCGAAAATCGTACCTTAGCGAGTGTGTACCCTAGCGATCCCGATATCCCGTTCCCTTGGAAATGGAAAAAAAAGAACTAAACACAACATCCGTCGTTTTACATTGGTAGTTAAAATGCATTCTAATGATTAGTTTCATCATCATCATGGTTGGTGGTAGGGCATTTTAAATGTCCGCCTGGCTAGCTACCATCATCTTATCTAAATCTGCCGCCAAGCAGCAATGTTAATAGCATTGTTGTGTTCCGGTTGTCAGAGATAAGATAGCCAGTCCCCCAAATAAGATGGGGTTTCCGGGTCAGTACGCTTCCACCTTCGACCTCATTTTCACTTAACATCAGGTATGATTGTGGTCAAGTCCGAACCCGTTGTGCATAAAAAAAAATCATCAATTGCCCATAAAAGTATACTGCTAGACGTAAGCCTCTTTCAATCTTATCTGTAGGTACCTATTTCGTCATCGGTAATCCCCACTTCAAATCACGGCATTACGTTTTATCTCACACCCTCCTGCCCCCCGTCCGATACCATGTCCAATTGTCCACCGTTGTCGCCATGTGGGATGTGACATAAATTGAAAATTTCGTAAACATCCGAGGAACTCAACGTAACAACCATAATATACTTAATCAATACAATATAAATACTCTCTACGCAGAAAATAATTTACAATAATTTTTGATAATAACGATAGATCCCAATTAGTCTTATCACTAAAAGCGATCTCTTCCGACACACAGCTATGGAAAATCACCTGTATTAAAGTTAAATATCTTCGGAACGGTTGAACCAATTTTCATCAAATATGGCATACATATAAAATTGTTGTTTAATTGTAATTGTACTTTTTAAAAGCTAAAAAATACGCTAGGGTTACACCACCCACCTCCTGGCTCTATCATCAGACGTTGGACAATAAAGGGCAATATATTGGACTCGTCGAAATGAATTATATAAGCCCACACTCGTGGAGTTTACTAGTAGCCAGTCAAGAGTTCCACCATCCACCTCCTGACTTCATCATCAGATACTGGTGTCCTGTAATTCTGGTTCTTCCTTTTCAGGCACCAGTCTTCCCACAAATGAGTTCTATGTATTACCTAGTCCCCTAAATCACTTTGTAAAGCGTCATTTGTGGTGAGAAAATAATCAATTTTTTTTATTTTTTATTTCTTATTTATTTATTACATATCAAACAACAAATAGTCCCGTTCTAAGTCCGCATAATTGTGAGGGCAAGTATGGATGCCTAGACTGCGCGTGGCCGACAAGCACGTGGGCGATTTTTTTTCATTGTCATCATCAGCGGCCCATAAATGTCTACTATATCTATCTATATCTATTTTGTCATCGGTAATCGCCACTCCAAATCACGGCATTAACTTTTATCGTACACCCCTCTGCCCCCCGTCCGATCTCGTCTCTACCGTTGCCGCCATTGTGAAAAGCATTCTTATGTGTTTGTAAAACAGAAGGAAGGGAATTGAGGTGACAGCCCGCAGCTGATGGAAAAAAGTCATCGCCTTATCTTAGGTGTTTACCTTAGCGATACTAAACTATCTATCAAAAATGCTTTATTTTGTAGGTACACAGGGTAAACTTAAAATAGTCAGATTTTACATTTTTAAAGCTACTGCTTGTTCAAAAGGCAATTTTCCACTGAGAAGAACAAGCAAGAAACTCGAGAGGTTGCTCTTTAAAAAAAAAGGTTTTTATATCAAAAAGTTACTAATTATTATTTTATATTATAATATTTCATAATTAATTGTGAAATAGCCTGGTTATGCGAACGGGCTGGTTATGTTCATGAATATTTATCATCTAAATAATCTGATATTTTATAATACACTTTCTTAATAAGTTTCTGTTTTATAGTATCTTTAAATTTATTGAAAGGAAGATTTTGTATATCAACAGGAACCTTATTGAAAAAGCGTACACATAACCCTTTGAATGAATTACTGACTACGGAGGCGACTTATGTGACCTGCAAGTACATCTTTATTTCTTGTATTGACATCATGTTTATCACTATTTTTCCTGAATGATGCTAGATATTCAATCTAAATCATCAAAAATGTAATGTGGCGAAAAGTTTAGAATATTTATACCTACTCTGTTAAATCTGTCTCTAAGTGACACTGCAGGTCGGCTCGTTTTTGTAACATCTACATATCTGCCAAAATTCAGTTTCATACGTCAAATTGTTTTCGAGATTTCGTGTTCAGACAGTGAGTGAAATAAAGATTTACCAGTTCTCCGCCGACGGCTTCGCCTGCGTGGAATAACTTTACCGCGGAGAAGTTAATTTTTTTTGTTTATCCCGCGGGAACTACTCACTCTATCGAAATAAAAAATAACCTATGTTTTAATCCAGGGTATGTTCTACCTATATACCAAATTTCCTACACATCCGTTCATCTGTCTCGCGTGATTGAGCAACAAACAAACATCCAAATTTTCGCATTTATTACAATGGTGAATAATGAAAATTAAGGTATGCTTTGCGTTTTTCTCTCATTCTCATTTTTCAAAAATTTTAAAGGATCATCAACAAATTTGAAATAAAACACAATATTCTATGTAGTTATTTATTGGAAATAGAACTTAAATATATATTTAAATACACAAATAGGGCTCAAAATTCTAAAACGAGAAGGGTATATCGTATAAAAGATTAATTTGGTTCAGGTTAATAATATTTTATCAGATATCAGAGTCATTTAGCACTAGAAGTTCAGACTTTTGAAGTACATTCAGATAAAACGCTTATTATATTTAGTCTACAAAAACCCTTATCCTATGAGAAAGGGCGCACATGTATAATTAGAGCTCCAGACATAGTTATCGACTGCGTACCAGTATTATCTATCAAATTATTGTATAGTCACGCGATTTAAGAGGCGAGTTACGAAATCCCATGTAAACGTAGCCTTGTTGTTATTCAGATAGTTGTATGTAATTTTATATTTGTGTGTAAACAAATGGGCTTTTTAATGAGACGCTGTGGATTTTAGTATCCGATTCCAACAAATAATTAGTATGAAAAATGGAAAATACCTACCTGGTTACAAGTAGGTATTATACGAATTTCGAAAATGGCTTATTTAACTGTATTTCAAATAGATTGCAATTTACAAGACCCTTCCAAATTTTCTTATTTTGTATTCACATATTGTAAACTTTTGCAATTGCTAAATGGATCATTAGGTCTTTTTATAGTATAAAGTGAGCAATTTCTCGATGTTTTGGCGACAGCGCTCTGTGCTGTCGCCAAAACATCGCTCAGGTCGAGGGGTAGCTATGACCTTTTAATCCCATTTTGTCTCATCATCAACAGCTGTACACCTCCCCGCAGTTGGGGCATAGCTTTCTCTCACCGGGAGAGTATGGGTCATAATATAACCCACTACACGGGCCCAGTGCGGATTGGCGGGTCTGTATCAGACTAGTGGGCACCTGACAATTAGTGTTTTTAAGCCGCCCGTGTAGGCCACCGACTTGGCTATGTCTCTTTACCATTATTAATTTATTAAATATCGATAGGCAGGTTAATAAAAATGACAAAAAAAATTTGCGCCTTTTTAGACAGATAAATAAACTTGGTAGGTTTAAAACCACTAAATATAAGTTTTTTGATTTACATAATATAGGTTTATGATTTTATCAATATAGAAAGTTATGTTTATTTTGATGAAAACTTATAACTACTTATCTTAATTTATTTTTTCTTACTATGTACACGCGGTTGCACTACGACCTAATATTAAGTATAAGCTGGGGGTCAATCGCGCAAGTTGAACGATAATACCATAACTAAATAATAACTAAAAGGTTACGTTAAGTACATTTCGTATCACTCTAATTATTTGATTTTTTTTATGGTTAACTGAATACGCGTTTGACCACAATCTCACCTGATGGGAAGTGACCATGTGGCCGAAGATGAAGCACGCGATCTCAGTAGATGCCTATTCACTCTGCTCTTGAAGATCAGAAGAAGAAGGTTGTAGGATTCAGGAAAGACTGGCGCCGGAAGGGAGTTCCATGCCTTGGCTGTTCGCATTATGATGAAAAGTCGAACCGCTTAGTGCGAATGTTCGAAAGAATGGGAATTAGCCTAGTATTTTCGTTTAGGTGTTGGTAACTTCAACGATTTAATCGTTCAGAAGAATTAACGCGATGCACTTGTTATAGTAATAGTGTCGCTTTACTTACTTTGTAGTAATAAATAGGTCATAAGAGTCCAAAATCCCAACTTAAAATTAAAGGGCAATTTGAAGTCGATTTAATTTTTTTAATTAGTTTTTTCACCTTATGTTGGGATTTTGGATGTTGCTTTTATTATCTATTGATATAACAAGCTGTTGATATTCTAAAGTATTGACATTCCGATGTTGACATATAAATTTTTGGATATTTAGAATAGGTCTCGAGTATTAAACACTATTCTGTAATAGCTCGATTAACCCCCAGGTGATACCTCATATTTCCAGCTTCACACGGCCAGCTTACACTGGGAGTGTCACAGTCGTTTTCGTCGACTACACAATACTTTAATTTTAAAAATCAAAAAAGATTTTTTATATATCACAATCGAAGAACGACTATTCAAGGATAGTCTCAAACTACTAAATAGTACCTGTGGTAGCGTTATACAACAATGAATAGAGATCATTATATTTAAACAGATTTATAGAATTTAATATATTTTTGGCATTTTTATAAGATAAACTTGAATTATTTCAAAAAGTCTAATAACAATAATTATAACAATTTATACTCTCTAAATTTATTTTTGTACATAGGATCATAGAATATAACGAATTCGTGAATCTGTGATAAAAATTGTACCTGAATATAATTAGACAATATACATACGAGATACTCCAAGTAATAACACATTACATTATAGTTCGTCGTATGTGGGTAAAGCCAAACGTTGAACTTTTCTACGCTAAATTCTAAATAGATTCTGTGTCGTGCAATCTAGTAAAAATAGCTCCGTATTTCTGGACGTAGGATGTTGCATTAATTTTGATGCCAGAGATTTACAGAAAAATAGTGCTTTTTTCTAGTTATTTTGAAATAACATTTGGTTTACACGAAACTATTCATCGTGTTTGTTATTGTAGTGATCAAATTAGCATAATTTTTGTTATTTAATTATACAAATCAGTAAATTGTATTAGATTGTAATATTTTTAGATTGTATTGGTTTGAATAGGACAGAATTGGGGTGGAATGGATTGGATTGCAATGGATATTTGCAAACAGAGTATTTGGAATGCTTCTAATTTTGGGGGTACAATAGTCTTTAACGATAAACTGTATAAGTTAGTCTCATATATAATCTAGAAGTTGAGGCTCGTTCAAAGTCTTTTTTGGTGTTCCGTCTGTGTGGTGTCTTTTTTGGTGTGCGAAGTTGATAATTTAACGAAAGTTATCAGTTATGTAACTTGGACAGTTTTTTAATTTCATAAACAGTGGAAATATTATAGGTACGGAACACTCAACGCCCGAGTTCCGACTCGCAATTGGTCGATTTTTTTGAAACGAGCTCAACGATTTGCATTTTTAATACCTACAGAAAACCGCACACTGACGTCAGTTTAAAATCTACGAATTATCCTGACGCGGCGTCCTCTTCCATCGCCCTCATCATCGCTGTCGAACGATGGCTGCCGATGGCCCAGCATAAGGGCCTGCACCTCGGGGTTCAGAGGCAGGACTGGGAATGAAGAACGCCGCACCATTGGAACCGGGCGCGCTCCTGGAGAAAAGGAACACCTTTATTTTAAAATTTTAATATGACATGTCGCGCATTCAATGAATAGAAAGTCTCAGCCATTGGCAGCCATATCTGCAGCAAGAGTAGATTTGCAGATTGTAGTATATGTTTAGTCTAATACGTGGAAATGATCTCTTTATAACAGGAAAGGGTTTGGACCATCACGCATTGCTGAACTGGCACCAATTGTTTATTTAACGTATGCCCTCCAAGAACTCTTCAAGCAAGTCTTCAATAGCTGACTTCTTCAATCGTTGCTTGATTTCTCTTATCGTTTTAGATTTGGAAATGACCAATGACTTGGCAACGAATGATCGAGTTAAATGTGATTGATTATTTTTGGATTTCATACATGATGTATGGAAAGGTACATGAACTATATCAGCTGGTTGCTTCTGTTCCCATAGCAATCTATCTACCGGGAAAAATAAGCGCATTTATTATGTTCGCAATTATATCTAGCGTTTGAAATTGGTATCTACTAGATTTGACGTCTTATTTACTAGCCCCTCGTTTGTCGAAGTTTTTTTTCGCACGCTTCTTTACAGTAACATGGCCACGAACGCTGTAAACTGGTATAACATCGTGTGACTCTACCTTGTTGTTGGTAACGAACTTATGCTACCTATCATTGGGCTAATGAATAAATCAAAATTTATGATGAGGTGGGTAATGTCCATATGGGCGAGCGAGCAACCATCACCACATTTATCAAACATAACCACGTTTCATTCTCATCAACAATCTACGCAAATTTGCAATGATGGCTATGGAGAGGTTTTTGGGAGATTTTTGACATTTTCGCACCGATGACGTTGTTCACATAAGGCGGATCATACAGTGACCCGCACACCGCTGCACTGGTATGTAATATGGAGACAGGGATGCAACACTGACAATGCGTCTCCGTCGCCGAAATACAGCTTGCACGAGTTATCTTTCCTACTGCCAGCATGCAGGGTATAACACACCAAATTCCACAGTGTACGGGTTGTTATCGTACTTTGTAGTATTGATACGTATTTTACCGGCCAGTGCGATGGAGGTGATTGGCAATGTAAGATCCGCTTACTCTCCTATGCTGACAATAAATCTGCATTGCAAATGAAAATGCGGCCTATTGATGCACAAACATAATATTCACCTGGGTTACTGTAATATGCACCTGAACAATACTGTTAAGAAATTGATCCTTGAGGTTATCACTGAACGTTCCAAGCGTTGTCGAGCAAGACCGTTTTCTGCATCTTGGCCATCACTGACTTCCCATTCCCGGTACCACGAGGAGCTTGTCTTAAAGATTCATTGTCCTTTATTACTTAATTTGATAAGACATTAAATTATATTAATTTTTACAAATTATTATAATTTCTGGTATACTTAACTATTTGCATTATTGACACATGTTTTAACGTGAGTCCTTACTAATTCAATAAAGGAAGTCGTTATACCTATTGTAAATCCAATTATATCAGAATGAGCTTACTTCAAGATGGTACTTGTTAGGTAAGTTAGTTACTAGTATATGTAAATAATTTCCGTACTGTTTGAATTGAAACAGTATTTTGCAAAAATCTTTACTTCTAAGACCTAAGTCTTAAATTATGTTAGGCAGTATGCATACAACCAGAATATTGGAAGGAAGATTCAGAAACTTCGGAAAGAAATGTAGTAAGTAAGGCTATGAAGATCTTTTAAATTTGGATGACCGGTTGGTGTAGTGGTATATGTTTGTGTGATGAATACGATTAAAAAATCAAAAACTATTTATTTCGTAGGATAAAAATTATCACTTGAAAACGTCACAATTTTATACGAACATTTATAACGGAGTCATGGATGTTTATATAAATATTTATGTATGTTTATCCATTATCTAGTATCCGTAGCACAAGCGTTGCTTAGTTTGGGACTAGATGATTGGTGCATGTGTCCCAAATATTTTTATATTTATGTTTACTCCATATCATAATAATAATTAACTACCCATAAAATGTTATTGGAATGTTATTGTTTCAAAACATTCTTTGAAATTTCTCGTTTAGTAAGTACCTTTGCGTGGTATTATTATATGGTTACGCGTGCTTAAGTGAAATACACTCTAAACAAAGATATCATTAATAATGCAGCCTTTTTAGACACCCGGAGTACTTCGTATATTCTTATATTTCGCCGTAATTTAGTGAGCTAAACTTGCATATGGTTTATACTACTAACCAAGGTACCAATTTGTCTTATGATCTAATGACGACCTCCTTAACGCCACAGACAGTGCTGTTAGAGTGGCTAAGTTTTGGTCCAATAAAATTTTAAACTTGCCTCGACACGAAAAGAAGAATTAGCTAATGTTGCAATAAATGACTTTACTATAAATTACCACGCACCTACGAGCTTCATCTCTAGATTAATAAAAAAAAACCTATTGTTTCTACATATTTAGATCCATAATAATAACATAATTCAATTTTACCAATCTAATATTTCACATACATTAGTGGTTAGCCTTTGATTATTCATTTGGAAGATAATCTCTTGATCAATGAACTGCAAATTAAATTGATAAGCGGACTAGCTGCAATGTGAAATGTCTACAAAATATAAAATACATGCATGCAACTCAAAATACTCGTTTCTAAAAAGATTTGAGAGTAGCAGTTGCTTTGTGAATGGGTTTGAATTAAAACACAATTTTATCTATTTCTATTTCATATAACTACAATAATTTCCATGCCTTACACAAATAATATTATGAAACAATTGGAAATGTGACAGCTATAGCTACAACAAATCTAGATACCAGAGAGTGAAATGTTAATTACCTGAAAATCTTTTTCAGTCGTCAGACAGACCTTGTTTTGAAACAGAGAATTGAAAACAATGATAGGAGAGACAGATTGCATATTGAAAAATTTTAAAACCATAAACAATTAACATTCAAGTATCGAATATAGAACATACACTTTTTAAATTAGTTGATTTGGAAAAAATTGCCAGAAGCACCTTGTAGATTGATCAAGCCGCAAAAATTATCACCAAAACTAGATTATTGCAAGGGCCAATTAAAAGAAACCTCAAGTAAAACTGATATTAGTTAAGTGGCTTGTTCTTGGCGTTAATATCTGCAGAAAGATCTTATTAAAATATTTCAGCTTTTGAACATACCAAAGAGTTTCGCAACCGATTGCCGCTTTACTAGTTTTGGCTCTCCAGTTGAGGTTTCTCCAATTGAGGCTGGTGCCGATCCTTGCTGCGGTTTTCTGTCACTAAGATATGAATTTATTGAATCTCCTCTAGTATATGGTTTAATTTGACGACGACACTTTTTCTCTTCGTCTGTATTGTTTGTGGATTCGGCGATCTGGAACAACTGGAAACTAAATTTGCTGGATTCTCTTCGTAGTGTCTTTTTATTTGCGAATTCCGCTAATGAATGGCGCCTTTCTCCATCAGGATGGAGTTTCCTCCGAACTCTCTCTTCCTCTTTCACTTTAAGCACGTCTAATATAGCATTTATTGCTAATATCACAAGAAATATAGTAATTCCTAACATTGTAACAGCGTTGCCGTTCATATCCTTATCTTCTTGTTTTGTGTCTTTGCATTTTATTGATGGCTTCTCAGTAAATACTTGTAAGATGCTGCAGGCATTTTTGAAGTACAATGGAATATTTTTTCTTACTTTCACACGTTTTATTTCTTCACTCTTATTGTTCGATAGTGGTAACACTTCAGTGCTAGGTTCATCAGCTTCGACTTCAATATGAACTGCCGATAGAGTTTCTGTCTTCGTTTCATCGATATTTTCTTTCATAAACCACATATGAACACTATACAAGCTGTAAATGACCACTGATATTACGAAAAGCAAGATCTTATATTCTTTCATGTTTACATCGCAAAAGCACTCGTTTGTTTTGACAGAGAACCGCGCGTGCGTGTATTTCTATTCGCGTACAGAATGAAATAGCTTTACAATCCTACAATCCTCAAAGCTTGCATTTGATTTACAATCTCTTTTCTTTTATTGTTGAGTTATTTCAGTAGATTTTCGAAATTAAACGCAATGGTGGACTGCGTTGCGTTAGCTCTTGTTTTGTGTGAGGTGGCAACTACCCTCTGCGCATGTGCGGGTTTTCAGTTACCTCGGTTGTCAGGGCCGCTCTTGTTTGTAGTGGCTACCGTACATATAGATTTCTACCAATACAGAACTTTATGTTGCGCTGAAACTAACCCTATTTCCATGTTTTAAGGTGTGTATTGCGCATTCAAAGCTTCACGTACGTAACTTTCGATTGTGGTAGAGATAAACCGTATCGGTTTTTGCTTTCATAATTTTATCTGCTGCCTGTTTATTTATTTTTTTATTCATTTTGGTGCATATGGATGTTCAAGTGCTTGCACCTATTGACTGATAATGATAATAATATTTTCCAATAAGCGTATTGATCCAGCGTTAATTGCCGAGACCGCGTCATCGCCTTAGTATACTCGTGTGTGAGCGGGAAGGTGTGCTACAATGAATGACCAGTTTACTATTGGTAAAGTAAGCTATAATTATATGTAAGTAATTAGTTTAGCTTAAAGGACTCTCTGCGGGTAAATGATAGTGACTAATTTTCATACAAACTACAATCATACAATAAATAATACAATCGAAAAAAAATAAAGGCCTAGTTGAAGTGTTCAAAGTTTTGTTTTATTGATTGTATTATTTGGACAATTTGATTTTTTTGGTAAAAAGACGAAATAATTCCAGCAATAAGTTATAAATTCAAACCTAATTCAATCACGGCAACTAGACACTAGATAACTTTAAATTGAAGATTTAGAAAAACCGCGACAGACTATGCTATTGTCCAAATACCAAAGACCTGTGTTAAACTAAATATCTTCAAAACAGCTTAAAACTGAAGAAGAAAAATAATTAATTTTCACCAAGTCGCACAAGTACCAAATTACATATTTCCTTAAAATTAATACTTTACAAATAAGCAGTGTCACGGCACTGTTTTCAAGGCAGAACCCAACATTCAGCCAAGGAGCCCCGATAGTGAAACAACTGATTCATATCAAACATGGCTTACCTTTCCCTGTGTTTAGTCTTTAAAACTCAAATCGGAGTGCCCTTCCATGTGGACAAAGAAATGGGAATACGCATCAAACGAATAACACCCGTCGTTTTTCGTCAGAGATTAAAAATACAGAAAATCTAACTAATCTAATTAATATTATAATAGCGAAACTTTGGATGTTTGTTTGTTGTAACGGATGAACGGATTAATTTGAAAATTGGTATATAGGTAGAACATACTCAGGATTCAAACATAGGATGTTTGTTATCCCGATAAAGTGAGTAATTCCCGCGGGATAAATAAATTACACATATCCGCGATAAAGTTATTCCACGCAAGCGAAGCCGCGGGCTGATACTTAGTATTCATATCTCATAATAACTATAACTTAACTATAATATTATAATTGGGAAAGTTTGGATGTTTGTTTGTTGCTTAATCACGGCGAAACGGATGAACGGATTTGGTTGATTATTGTTATATAGGTAGAACATACCCTGGATTCAACATAGGATATTTATTCCGATAAAGTGAGTAATTCCCGCGGGATGAATAAATTAAACATATGCGCTATCAAGTTATAGTTCATACAAAACTATAAATTTATTGTCGATTATAGTTTTGTATGAAAATAATTTACTCAATCAAAATCAAAAAATGCTTTATTTTGTAGGTACACAGGGTACACTTAAAATAGTCAGATTTTACATTTTTAAAGCTACTGCTTGTTCAAAAGGCAATTTTCCCTGAGAAGAACAAGCAAGAAACTCGAGAGGTCGCTCTTTTAAAAAAAGGTTTTTGCATTACAAAATTATTATTTTATATTATAATATTTCATTATTAATTGTGAAATAGCCTGGTTATGCGAACGGGCTGGTTATGTCCATGATTGTTTATCATCGAAATTATCTGATGTTTTATAACATGCTTTCTTAATAAGTTTCTGTTTTATAGTATCTTTAAATTTATTGAAAGGAAGATTTTGTATATCAACATGAACTTTATTGAAACTTGAAAAACTATTGTTTACTACCTAAAAAATGAGATTCAACGATATTGGTGTCGATTCGGATGTACACCAACTAAACTAAACTAAACCCAATTTCAAAGTAGTACTTTCTTTTCTTTCTCCCTGGAACATGCGACGATGCGACGGCACTACTCCAAAACTGGTTTTAGTTTAGTTTAGTTGGTGTACATCCGAATCGACACCATTGTCCATTAGAGGGCTTCTGTAGTTGATATAACATGGAGGTAGTAATAATCTCTAGTTAATAAGAGCCAGCGTAATCGCTTTCAAGTTTTATAAAAACAAGCCAATATAATTACAGAGTCAGATAAATCTTGTACTATCTCTTTTGCACCCTATAAACCTCGGAATGTAATTGAGACAGGCTATAAAAGTAAAATCTAAGCCGAATAAACGTGCCGACCCTTTTTGGAAGCACTTTGGATGATGGTGCGAAACTTTTAATAGATATGAACCGACGATTGAAATATAATTCAAATAACTATTACACAGAGATCTTTGTCGGGGCTCAAGAAAGTAATAATGTAAAATTCATCCAATTTTAACAGTTACTAGTATTTACCCGTGTCTTCGGTCGCGTGGCATTCTTATTGTAATATCTAAGATCTATCTTTTGCACATACACACAGCGCCATCTAGGTCCACAGTAAGCATGTAGACTTGTGTTATGGATACCAGATGGTTGATAAACTACACAATAAAAAAAATACATTTTTTTTTTGTAAATAAATACATATATAAATGAAAAACATCCATAACTCGGGAACACATGTCGGTATTCAACATACAAACATATGCTCCCAGCGGGATTCGAACGCGCGACGTTTTGGTATAGTGGTCAGAGTTTCTAACCACTACACCAAACAGTCGTTAAATTTCTTTTATAATTAAAATATCATATCATATATAAAATATTACATTAAAAATTTTAATTCTTTTTATTATTTATCCTGCGTGAAGTTTGTCTTTGGAAAAGCCTATAATCATTTCGATGGCGCTCGGAATGCAAGGACAAGATGAATTTTAGGCTATTATGGGGAAGAAGTCCACTTCCATCATAGGCAGTGCGAGGGAGCCATAACGGAATACTCTAAATGGTAGGGAAGAGAGGTATGACTCGCCCCTCGCAGAGAGGTTCACTGACCTACTTGCAAACGTGCGGAGCGCGGAGCTTGTTTTCGTTTGTAGTGTTATGCCCGGAAATACAGAATTTTTATTTTATTTACTTATACGAGTAATATATTATAAAGTAAAACTATTGTAACTAGTGTTAGTAAATTTTACGGAAGATTAGTTGTGAGAACTTTAGATTTTGCTTCCAAGATGGGTGATTGTAGTCAGTTTCGTTCAAGGCATGACTATGTGATCAATATTATTAGTTTCTTACATATGAAATTTGCGTTTTGTATGAAGAATTTCATTAAGACTGTTTTCTCCATACAAACATTTTTGACTTATGTTTGGGAACGGCAAATCCAAATTTAGCTAAACTTTGTGTGCATTATCGGATCACATTAAGTTAAGTATAGGCAGCGTTAATTTTTAAAAATAACCGCTTTATAAAAGTTTCAGCGAATCTAAGAAATGATTATGGGAAGCACATGAAAAGAGCTCTGTTCAATTTTTTCTTATTATGTGATTTAGCCACATATTTTTGTAGATTTAGCCCAGAAATTGAAACATATTTCATATGAAACCTTGAAATAATATTCCATTTTCCAAATAAAAAGTAAATTTGGATATAGCTTTGAAAATCGCAGGAATTGGTTATGATGGAAATGATTAACGAAGAAGAAAAACTCCAATTTCATAGGTAAAGACCCAATATTTACAAACATTAAATGTCTGACTATTGGATGATAAGCAAGTATGGACATAGGCGTAAATGAAAACGAACATTTATGTTACATTTATGTTTATCCGTTATCTAGTATCCATAGTACAAGCTTTGGTTGGGACAAGATGATTAGTGTAAGTGTCCATGGACTGGTTTCTTGGGGCGGTGTTAATCAGAAATATGTTCACCAAGTAAGCTGCTTCGTATATTTAATGTAATAACATCACCACCTTTATCACAAATGGGGTGGCCAGTGATATCCCAAACAATAATGTTTAGGTGTTCCAAACATCAAAAGTTAATGATTGAAACAACATCCACGGTTCACCTTATGACATATAGGTACTGAAATGCACACGTGACAGGGAGTGAACCCATCGCCGTTGAAACGTGCAAAACTATAAATGTTTTTGGTGGAAAGTCACTTAGTAATGTTCTCGTGACGCAGTCGTATTTATTATTTGTTTTCGATTAGCGAAAAGATCATCACGCGTGATCTGGTCTTGGATGGGTGACCACTAGTAGCATTTGCCCCAGAGAGCACAGTAAACAGTTAGTTGTTCCTGCAAGATGGCTTGAATACTAACCGCTGGGCTTGCCCGATGGTTTATGACCCATACCGAGTGTGAGTTTATGGCCCAACAGTGGAGACGTAACGCAGTTGATGGATGATGGTTTCTACCATTATGTAGGTATCTATCTAACTAATATTATAAATGCGAATGGTTGGTTGTTTGTTATTTGTTTCTTTGATTGTTGCTCAATCAAGGTGAAACGTATAAACGGATTAGGATGAAATTTGATACATATATAGGTGGAATATAGGTACCCTGGATTAAGACATGGGATATTTTTTATAAAGTGAGTAGTACCCGCGGGATAAACAAATTTAACATATTCGCAATAAAGTTATTCCATACAGGCGAAACCGCGTGCGAAAAGCTAATACGTTAAGCTTTTAAAGTTACGTTAACATCATAACTTTAAAAGCTGCAGCAATTTAACATCAATTTCTTAGTGAATGAAAAAGTAAAGATACGAACATGTACCAAAGGAAGTTATTGAGAATTAGTGAAAGTCTAAGAGTTCTTTTAGCAATCAGTCTTCGAAATCGAAAATCCTTGTTTCCAGTCCCCATGAGGTCTGATCAGAAATTGAATTGCGAACTATGTTGTCCACGTTTATAGTAGCTAGTTACGTGCACGGCTTCGTAAACTTTCCTATCGCAATTGTAAGGAGAATATTTGCCTTGTCTTTTTATTTTGGGACTCTATTAATGGTATATTTGGTTAGGCATTTTATTTCGTGAAATGCTTTGTGTTTTTGGAATAAATCTCTTCCCTAAGTATACAAACATACATACACAAAGTCACGACCTTTATCCCAAAATTATTATAAGCATTAAACTTTTAGCATTTGGAACACAAACGTTTATATTTGGGATATCTCTGACCATTTGGGATATAGGTCGTGAAGTTATATTTGTATGAATGATAATTCACTGATAGAGAATGCATATCGATGGAAATCGGTTGTTGTGTCCACCCAAACTTTACTTTATGAGACATTACATAATGTCATGAGCGTTATCCCAAATTGAGTGGTCAGATATATCCCAAACAATAGTCTTTGAATGTTCCAAATATTAAGAGTTTAATGATTTAAAGAACATCCACGGTTCACCTTAAGAAATATACAGAAATGTACACGTGAAAGGGGGTGAGCCCATCGCCGTTGTAACGTGCAAATCTCTGGTTATAAAATTAGTTTACCTTGAACTCTTATGTTAGGTACCTTTTGTCATGTCACCTCAACTCAATAAATTTGGCATATCTACATTCAGTTTCCAATGACTAGCTTTCCATAGAAGCCTTAACCCTATCCCCAGGTCCCAGGCGACATCTCTGCAATATCATTAGTACAGGGAATCTTTGGTTTTTCCAATTATAGTCGGATTCACTTATTCTGTCTGTCCAGTACTATGCTTTTGCGAGTGCAGATCAGGGGTTCTATTACATAAATTCATCGTTATCGTCATCGGTTACGATCTGACATATGACTGGTTGGCTCATCGCTCGCTCGGCAATTTGACGGTTTCTCATTGGTCAACGTAATCGATGACGATACCGAGGGCTGAGCAATATTTTTGATTTACGAGTGAGTAGGATATTTTGGATTTGGGCGCTCAAAGTAGGGCGCTATATTGGACCTTCTTAAAGTTTTATTTTAAATATTATCATATCAGTAATAAATAACCTGACTTAATAAATAGAAAATCGACATAGAAACTGTTGCACGTAATTAAGAATTTAATAAAAACCAAACAACCCGACAGTATATTCTACATTTTACAGGCGCCATATTGGATATGACACTCGAGGGATCAAGACGAATCGAATGACAGCTTCAAAATCTACATCTTCATCATCAGCCTGTAAACATCCCACTGCAGGGATCTTCCCTCGTATATGAGAGAGTATGGGTCATAGTCCACCACGCTGGCCCATAGCGGCTATTGGCGACTTCACAGGCCATTGAATTTTTATTTCTCAGGCATGAAGTTTTCTTTACGATGTTTCCCTTCACCGTTTAAGAGTAGTCGGATAAATGCACATAAGTAACGAATTAAATTTTAAAAACTCATTGGTACGTGGCCTGCCTGGGTTTCAAACACGGACCTCCTAAATTGGGCGACCGCATCTTAATCACTGAGCCACTGACATCTATATCCACATACATAAATCTATATACATAGGTACACTCGAAAAACATTACCCTCCTTTTTGGGGCTGCCGGGTAAAAATACGTACTTAAGAAGAAATTGTAAACTCCAGTAAGATGTTATTTTTTGAAAATTATTATTTTGCAAAATTGCATTCCAGTTAAGGCAACCTGTTACGATTCCTGAAGATTTCCATTTCACGCTTGGTCGCATTTGGCTGCGCATTAAAATGTGCAACGAGTGGGTTATTCTGTCAGTGTCGTAACGTTGTCGACGTTTCAAAAATATTCCAACAAACTGTATCTACTTAAGAGGGTTTAATCCGTCCAGTGGCGCCCTCATTGGATAAATTTAGATTTTTTTTAAATTCAGAATAAATCAAAAATATCACTCTGACCTGTACTCGAGATGCTTAAAGCTAATTATAAATAATAAAGTTGTAAAGAATTGTTACGGAGTTTCTTGTCGCTTCTTCTTTCTAACGTAACCTGGTGAAGCGATATTAAAAAAAAAACGTTAACTTTTAATAACTAATATTTTTTGAATCCTACATGGAATAAAATATTTTTGATTTTTTTTTATGCACGACGGGTTCGTACTTGACCTCAATCCCACCTGATGTTAAGTGAAGATGAGGTCGAAGGTGGAAGCGTACTAACCCGGAAACCCCAACACATTTGGGGGACTATCTTATGATTTGATTCTGATACGAAAGTACGGCGGTTTCTGTCTACACTTAAAGAATTTAGACAGATTTCACCAAAAGATTACGTCCAGACGTTCCAGAATACCACTTGTGTACGAATCTGCAGAGCTTACACCTGTCGCACACTAATGTAGGGTAACGAAATACAGAAACCCGATATTAGTCTTACAAAATGGAAGAAATGTAAATTCCCACTTTTTAACTGGCAACATGTATTTTTATATGTAATATTAACTATAATAATCCCGCTAGGGGTATATGTTTGTATGATGAAAACAGACATGTGTTCCCGAGTTATGGATGATTTTCATTTTTATGTATTTATTTACAAAAATAAATGTATTTGTGTAGTTTATTAACCATCTGGTTATTAATAATACAAGCCTACTTGCTTAGTGTGGAACTAGATGGCGCTGTGTGTACCTATGTGCAAAAGAAGAAAAAAAAAGTTATGATTCTATTATACTTTTCACTAAGTGATCGAATCAGGAATGAAGAAATCCGTAAGCGAACACTAATCACTGATAGCCCAGCGGATAGTGGCAGGGCACATAGCTCGAAGGACTGGTGGCCGGTGGGAAGTAGAGACCACACGCCGGCAAACGCAGCGTTGACGTCCGCGAGTTTTTTTACCGTTAGGAAAAAATAAACATTTCTGTGATAAATCACTTTACCACTTTCCACCAGGCCAGCTGCTTCCATTTATCACACTCTGTCCAAAATTTTAAAAATCTTGACAGGAACAAAGGAGCCCTGTTTATGTTGCATAATTGGCGTAATTTATTTTTTATTATTTATTAAGTTGCTATCTTGGGGCGGAAAGGTTCTCGAGTGGCGACCACGCACCGGAAGATGCAGCGTGGGCAGGCCCACACGAGGTGAACCGGCGATTTGGTTAAGATCGCGGGAAGCTTCTGGATGCGGGCAGCGCAAGATCTATTTTTGTGGCTATCTTTGGGGTACGCTATCCAGCAGTGGACGTCTTTCTGCTGATATGATGATGATTACCTCAAGCTTGAAGATGAGTCTTAAGTCAATGTGAGTTATCAGTGATGGCTTATGATACTGAACCGGGGTCTCTCACCATGAGCCTTACAAGAAAGCTCAAGGTCACGCACCGAACTATGGTGAGGCCGATGCTTGGCGTTTTACTGCACGATCGATTCAGGAATTAAGAAAGCCGTAGATGAACTAAAATCACCGACATAGCCCAGAGGATTAGTGAGTTGAAGTGGCAGTGGGCAAGGCACATAGCTCGATAAAACGGCAGAGCATTAAATTCTCGTGTGGAGACCACGCACCGGTAAGCGTACAGTTGGACGTCCACGCATACGGTCACAAGTCTCAAAGTCAGTCAAAACCAAAGTCAAAAATGCTTTATTTTGTAGGTACACAGAGTACACTTAAAATAGCCAATTTTACTACTGCTTGTTCAAAATGCAATTTTCCCCTGAGAAAAACAAGCAAGAAACTCGAAGGATTACTCTTTTAAAATCAGGCTTTGTTTTACATAAAGGTTTTTATATTACAAAAAGGTTTTTATATTTCATTAATAATTGTGAAATAGCCTGGCATGCGAACGATCTGATTATGTCCAGGGATGATTATCATCTAAATAGTCTGATATTTTATAATATGCTTTGTTAATAAGTTTCTGTTTTATAGTATCTTTAAATTTATTGAGAGGAAGATTTTGGATATCAACTGGAACCTTATTGAAAAAGCGTATACATAACCGTTTGAATGAATTACTGTGCTTAATTACTGTGCGTAATTCTCTCGAACCAAATTGTATTGTAGGGCACCTTTTATGACCCGGGTTTGCTTAGTAGGCTTCTATAGACTGTTGATATGGTACGAGTGATGTGACATAAGCAGAGGCACGCCTCTATATACCATTGACTTCACGGTCTTTTAAATATTTAAATCTGTTCATTTTGACAGACAAAAGAATATTCTATTCTCTTTATTCAAAGCTAATTAAATACGCCTTTTTATATGGCCAGCTCTGCAAATAGATAAAATATCTCCTTTCAATGGTAATTACGGCAAATCGTATCGAATTCAATCCTAGTGATCGTATGAATAGGCCGTTTACTGCCTGTATCAATGATTTGCTCTGAATAGGCAATTTTGTGGGGGGAGGAGTTTTTCCAAAGCGCTTCCAACGCATGCCTAATGAACCTGAATGCCTTTGTGATGAGATATGCCTTTGATTAATTTCCATTTTCGACCTTATTTGAAATAAGATATTTATCTGAAGATAGCTTATACAATGATTGTATGGGTATATGCGGTTGCTTTTTATGCCACGACGAAAAACGACAGGTGCTGTGTTTGACGCCGTTGAGTGTGTGTGTCCAGTCTTTGTCCGGATGCATGTAAGTAATGCGTAGTTCGATTTGCGTGCAGTTTTTTTATATATTAGGTAAATACGTTGTGAAGGAGGTTAATGTTTTTCGAGTGTATGTCTGTATGTATGTAAGTCCGACTTTTTTGCGGATCCTGTAACCTAAACCACTTGACCGATTTCGAAGTACATAGTGACATGAAACTCGTCTTGTCATAGGATACATTTTATGGTATCTAATAAATCCAACATGGCACCCGCAAAATACAAAATACGCTGTTTTTGGTTTTTAAATACTTAAATAGTTATTTACAATAATGTTTACGATGGGTGTATAATTTACATTATAAAGATAGGCTTCTAACTGTTAAGTAACTACTTATACAAACTATTACTATCTTATCCATCCCATCTCACCATTTGCAACGGAAATCGTTTTGAATAGCCAATCGTAATCGCGTCGAGGTTCTTTTCTCTCCCCATTTGAATTTGAACGGGCTTAATGAGAGGGAATTCAGGTTTGATGGCATTACTCCTCTCAATTTCATTTCTTATTGAATTTGGAACGCAAAGCATTGGCATTCAAATAAAATTCATTTTTCGGAGACTTCCTGGTGGGAAATATGAAAGCGTTTCTGTGGTTTGCTCATTGAAACCTGTTTTGGGTTTTGGAGGGTTCTGATTTTTAAATCTTGAGACATATCTATACGTTCAACAGAGTAACTTTTATTTAAGTTCCAAATAACCCCGTGAAGTTAATATAAATATTTATGTTAATGTAATAAAATACTGCCTGGCTATATGGCTACTACATCTTATCTAAATCTGCCGCCAAGCAGCAATGTTAATAGCATTGTTGTGTTCCGGTTGTCAGAGATAAGATAGCCAATCCCCCAAATAAGATGGGTTTCCGGGTCAGTACGCCACCACCTTCGGCCTCATCTTCACTTAACATCAGGTGTGATTGAGGTCAAGTGCTAACCCGTTGTGGATAAAAAAAATATGTATGTTTATCCGTTATCCATCAATCAAACAATCAATGAAATATGCTTTATTGTTTAAATAAGGAAGGTACATTTAAATATCTTAGAGAAACTACAAATTAGGCGGCCTTATCGCTAACAGCGATCTCTTCCAGGTAAAACTATCATCACGGAATTCAATACGAGTAATTAAGTGGGTTAGCACAAATAATTTCTAATTGTTAAGTACATCTAAAAGTTCCGCATATTGAATTCAAAAAGTGTTATCTTATAGGTATCCAGTATCCATAGTACAAGCTTTGCTTAGTTTGGGACTAGATGAATGGTGTAAGTGTCTGAAATATTTATTATTTTTTTAAGTACGAAGTAGACATACTGAGAAATCCATACTAATTCATCGTTGCAAATTAATAAGTGGTGGTAAAAGTCAGCAGCTATATTGAATGCCTAACCCTCATGTCACAAGTTTTGTTATAGGTTAATAATAACAATATCCTTGGACATACACAAAACGCCATCTACTTTCACATTAAGCAACTATATAGGCTTGTGTTGTGGATACCAGATGGTTGATATACTACTACATAAATACATTTTTTTTTGTAAATGAATACCTATTATAAATGAAAACATCCATAACTCGGGTACAAATGCCCCCGTATTCATTATACAAACATATACCCCTAGCGGGAATCGAACCCGCGACCTTTTGGTATAATGGTCAGAGTTTCTAACTACTACACCAAACAGGTCGTCAATGACTTATTGTATTTACCTTGTAATTAACTTTGTGATACTGTTTGGATTAAATTTGAAATAGTGTGATATTGCTTAAGAGTACTTTTATTCCGAAATTGGTAGTAAAAACCAATTCTGTGATAATCTGAGGATGAAAAGTAGTACTTCATAAATTCATAACTATCGTCATCACCAACCCGTAAACATTCACTGCGGGGATATAGGCCTTCCCTCGTATAATGAGAGCGTATGGGCTATGATCCATCACGCTTGCCCAATGCGGTTTAGGGACTTCACATGCCTTTGAATTTTTATTTCTCAGACATGCAGGTTTCCTCACGATGTTTTTCTTCACCGATTTAAGAGCAGTCGGATAAATGTACATAAGTATTTAAATTAAATTTAAACTAACTATTCATTATACCAAATCACTCACTTTTTATCTCAAATTAAATACTTGGAGTAAATGATTGGTGTAAGTGTCCGAAGCATTTACTTGATATAAGCGTTTTCATAGAAAATAAATTGTATTCTCTTTTGCATTTAGGCCCCTCTTTAAATGTAGGTTTACATATAAAAGCTACCTAAATGGAACGTTTTCGAATACCTGCCTCATTTATTACATTTTAGAAGCTGACAAATAGACGACAGACGGACGGACAGCGTAACAAAACAATAGGGCTCCATAATCTTTGGGCACGGAATTCTAATTAAAATTCTATTTCGTAAAACATTTTACATTAAGCAATACAAAGGGCTAAAGCATTTTTTAAATAAAGCTTACATAAGATTATAAGAGTTTGAGGCCGCAGATTTTTGGTTCAACAGTTGAATTTAACCTTTCCGGGAACCTTCGTCAACAGACGTCAAAACGATGAAATTAATAACAATAAGTATTTAAAAACCAAAAAATCCGACAGCATCTTTTGTATTTTGCGAGGGCCATATTACTGAAATATAAATTAGCATACTGCCTCAGCCTACGACAGGAAAAAAGGCAGTACCCTAGGAAATTAGCTTTCCTCGACAGCTGTTTCATACTGTAAGTAGTCATTTTCATTTCTCAATCATTAGTATGAATTTCACTAGGCATTTATTTATGTATTTGTATTGGTTATTTATATGTATTTAGTTATTTGTTTTTTAAGTATGTAGTTTATTATTAAATATATTTGTTTCATAAGTATCTATTATTAACTGCGTATATAATTTTTTGGTTTCACATTTTTATATAAATAAATAAATATTTCGAACACTTACACCAATCATCTAGTCTCAAACTAAGCAAAGCTTGTACTATGGATACTAGATAACGGATAAACATACATAAATATTTATACAAACATCCATGAGTCAGGAATAAATGTTCATATTCATCACATAAACATTTACCCGTCGCGGGATTCGAACCCGCAAACGTTGGTTTCGCTGACAGGGTCACTGTCCACTACACCAATCGGTCGTCAACAAGTGGTTCTCTATTAAAACTATGCTACAACATACTTGCCTTATAGTCCAGTAAGGATATCTACACTTTTGACTTCCTTATAATTTTAAAGGTCGTGATATTTTGCACATGGATAGAGTACCTGTCAGTGATAGAATAAAAAAAAATCTAACAAATCGGTAACTTGCTTTAGTTATAATATACATATTTAGTAATAAATCATAGACTATATCATTAAAATTACCACGGTGAATTACATTGCGTCGGACAATATACTTAGAACACCTGTAACAATTTTCAAAAAAATCGTGCAATAACTTCTTTACAATTATGAAAAATTTCACCGAAGGCAAACATCACGAGTCAATAAACTATTTTTAGAAAACATAAAGTAGCTATTGATAATTTTTTTAGAAAATAGTTTTACAAGATCTTAGCATCTTCTACAACGCAATGAAGTGCACAGTGGTAACTTTAATTTAATATTGTAGGTTTTATAACTAAATACCTACACTATACCTAAAGCAAACTCCTGATTCGTTAGAAAATATTTTTTACAATATCACTGTCTATGTACAAAAAAAAACAATAGCCGAATCGCCGCAATTGTGAATGTAATTATTTTGCATACCCACACCAGTCGTAATAAAAATATTAAGTGTTGCCAAATAAACCATAGAATATGGTAGGTAATAATATTTAATATTTTGGCAATACTATGCATAAATGTGAGTAAAAATTAATTCCCTTGCTTTAGGAACGTCGTGCAGATTTTCTTCGGTAACAAAACAGAAACGGTAGGACCGTTGGACGCGTTTGGGGTTACTTAATCCGTAGGTTGTCGCTAGATGGCATTTTACATTTTACAATTACATTTTAAAACGCGCTATCGTTTCGTTCTATCATGTTCTATTAGAGGCAAAGGCGCAAGTGCTAATCTAACGAACAAACACACGAATGAACATACATTATAAATTTTTGCTTATTTCACTGCTTCGTGAAATAAATTGATTGTACCTATGAAGTAAAAGAAAAAATAATTGGGCTGTAAGTAAGGACAGAGACTGTCCCTACTTACAAAATAAATATAATAATAAAATTTTTACATGCATTTAACTTAGGTACTTCGTATGTATGTATGAATGCAAGTATATCCTCACAAAATTTCAAAATTTGCAGACCATTTCCTGTTTACTTAAGGGTCTTAAATGACATCGAACTTTTTTGTATGGAGCCTGGCATACCAAAAGTTGCAAGTGCCTAAAATAATGTACTTTGCTGTACACTTATGAAACATACGCCAATCGACAGAGAAAACAATTACAGACAACAAATTTTTGGACAAAATGTCGTAAATGATATACTTTTTGAAATATTTCAGTTTAAATATCTAAATGTCGTCGTCGTTATCAGCCCGTAAACATCCTACTGCAGGGACATAAGCCTTCCCTCGTATAATTTGGATATCATGATAATGAATATCTAACTAATATTATAAATGTGAAACTTTGGATATTTGTTTGTTGGTTCCTCAATTAACGGATATATAGATAGATCATACCCTGGATTGAAAGATAGGATATTTTATATCCCGATAAAGTGAGTAGTTCCCGCGGGATAAAGAAATTTCCTCGATAAAGTTATTCCACGCAGGCGAACTCGCAGGCGGAACCCTAGTCTAAAATAAAATTATATATTTTCTCCATTTAATGCCATTTAAATGGAGAAAATATCAATAAGATAATAAACAAATATTTCATGTACTCCACTGGGGATCGATCCAACGACCTCCAATTTGTAAACCCTATGTCGTTTACATTTAGCCACGGAGGCGATTAACGGCGCAGAGGCATACTAAACATGTACCCTGCTGGGAATCAAACCCGCGACCTCCGATTCGTAAACTCTGTGTTGTATACATTGAGCCACAGAATTAATATAGTACTAACCCACAGAGGTGATTAACGGCAGAGGCGTACTTAGTTTATTTTTAACAATCATTGATAACTCACACATGTGCCTTACGACCACACTGAGGATTATTATGCACCCGTTCTGCAGATTATTATAAATACAAAAAGGCCGGATGACCCTACACCTACCTAGAGCCGTTTCATAACACCTATTGTACATAAAATACAAGAATTTCAACACATTATTTATTTGAACCTGCTTTTTTCTTTAATATTAACAGCATGAAGTCGTTACAAGTATGAAATATGTGGTTAATATTTCGTACTAATACTGTGACTTCATGAATTATTCGCTTAATAAACCGCCCTCCCCGCTAAGAGTGTTCATAAATTGTCCCCCGAGAACGCATATGATTCTTTTTTCTTCATAAATATGGAAAAATGCTACAAACACGGTTATGATATATTATATTTCGTGTACTTTTATACTTGACCCCAGTAATTTGAAAATTAAGTGAACTATTACTATATATACATATACAGCCTTAAAATTTCACTACGCTTAATAACCTTCTCAAATGACGCGATTTGGATTGCTTCTTCATGCGAGGAGTTGCCTTAATCACCATGCAGGCGCATTGGCTATCACAGATTTTTGAGCTCAGTACCAATGACGCTGCTGCCCATCTATGGTTTGATATATTTAAGGCGGGGTGCTGGTCGTGCTAGTTAAGTAAAACTTTCTTTTTTAAAGAGGTTGGTCACTTTTGATACTATATGTCGTACACACACCTGTAGACTGACCTTAACGTTGAAATTAAGACTATTAAGGTCGCCAAATTGTACGTTCTACTCTTACCATTTTCTGTAACTGTATTTTCTTTTCTGTTGTGCAATAAAGTGTATTTGTATTGTGTTATCTTAATTTCAACCCTAACCTAACTAAGCGTGAAACTTTTTCGTGAAATATTTAAATACACCATGCAACAGGAACACAGACACAGTAGGAAAACACAACTGACACTTTTCTAGTCTCTTTGACGAGGAAAGAAGAACATTTTCTCCTGGTTTTGTCGCCCGCGTCATCGGTATCTGACCACAGATTAGGTCTCTGCTCGCTGTTCCGTTCTCTTGAACGGTAGCGTCAGTACATACTGTTATGCTCACGAAAAGGATACGGGTCGGTTCTTTTCTACTCTGCGGGAACCACACGGTCAAACGGAAAGCAGATACTGACCCAAAAATATCCATGCGTAAACCTTTATCTTTCGTACTAAGGTATTCGTACAACAACTTGACGAACTTTTCAACTTTACTGGGGGATAAAGTACCGTGAACTCAAAGACTTGGGACAAGACTTAGATTAGATTGTGGCCAGCCAGGTACTTATTAATGTGGAACTGTTTTACATGATTGGAAACTCTTCCACTGAACTTGAATAAACGTTGGGTCTCGCTGGCACATAAAAACATCCTCCAACCAAACCGAGTACTAAACATGTACCCAACTAACAATCGAACTCGCGACTTCCGTTTTGTAAACATTATCTTGCTTATATTGAGCCTCGGTGACGGTTAAAAGTGTCATTGTATTTTTTTTTAACTAAACACTGTCATGCTTCAAACAATTTCAATTCAAGAGACGTAAAATTCTTAAGTTTATTGGAAACAATAATTGTGCATTTTCTTGTTGCTCAATATATTCAAACTATCATCTCTTTGGAAAGGGAAATTATCGGTGGGAGAAGAAGCGCCGTAAAAGTTAAAATTTAACGCCGATTAGCTTTTTGAACCACCTTTTAAGATAGGTTCAAATAAGAAAATGCAGCCAATAACAAAGCTTACAATAACGGGGGAGTATATTCACAGCGGAACCCAATAAATCATCGCACAAAGGCCTGGCTTTCCCTAAACGCTATTGTTTCGGAAAGGATGTCAGCCCCATTTTTGCCTCAAAGATACAATACGCCGTTATAAATTGTCTTAAAAATGTTTACGTTGAGCATTGTTCTGAAGTATCTGTTATTATGAACTTACGATCAAAGATTACATGAGATTATTTATAGAACGGCAAATTTTTACATTCTCCATTCATCTTTCACCTCAGACTGTAAATAACATAAAACACTCATTTCTGAAAATCGCATTTGTAGGTAGATAATTGAGTTACCCAAAAATTGTTCGAACCCTGTAATATGGTTAAAGATTATTTTCCATCAGGTTATGACAAACGCGCAAGCATATGTATTTAGGGGAAAAGGATTGCTACCGCCTATAGCATCTGTAACTTCTCAGAGATGTAATCGAGCTCTTGACTTCTAAAACAGGGGTAGAGATGCAATTACTTACTTTGAGGTTATTTTGTTACTACTTACTGGTTACTTTGAGGACTAAAGCTGCCGCTGTCTTCAGTCTTAATGTTCTCTATATCTTCCTTCACAGCGGCATACAACAATGTGATCATGCTTGGCGGCATGCTTTTTTATGCACAACGGGTTGGCACTTGACTTCAGTCATACCTGATTTTAAGTGAAGATGAGGTCGAAGGTGGAAGCGTACTGACCCGGAAACCCTAACTCATTTGGAGGACTGGAGGAGGAATATATTTGTTGTTCGTGTATTAGTGCCACATCTGTTGGTGAATCAATAAATGATCATAAAATAAAAATAGATAAGAACCTACCTACACAGTCTGGGCAAATGGAAAGAGGTCTAGGTAAAATGTCATCAACGTTTTCCATCCTATTGATAAAAAACTAGCATAATGCCAGAGATACCTCAACCCAGGATACTACTAGGATAATTTCTCGAAAACCATCCAAGACATCCAGACAGAGAAGAATATATTTCATGGATAGAAACGTTCACGGAATTTGTTGTGACAGTATTTGGAAGATATCCGTAGAATAATTAGTCAAGATTTTATTTATTTTCAATTTAACAACAGTCACAAAACATAAATTGTATAACTAGTTATTTTTTACATTGTACAGACCAGTTATAGTTAACGATAATTATTGATGAGTATGAATACGAATTTTTGAAAGAATTTCATAATATCGTTTTCCGGGTGTTTCAGAGTCGTCATTAATATTTGTGTGAACTTGAATAGAATCCTAATATCGTACAAGTCCCCTAAAGGAGGACTAATTCTAGTTCCTGACTCGGCTAGAGTCCATTTAATGTGTCACTTTTACATGACACAAGTGACTCCCGAATCGAAAGAGAACATCGCCAAGGTAATCCAGTACCTATTATCTCCTCACTCCTCATGCAGTTTTTTTTTGTGATGGATAATTTCAAAACTGGTTTCTGTTTTCTTTTTCCTGTTGCCTCATGTTTTAGATACTGGTTGTGTAGTTGATTGTGTAAGAGCTGAGAGTGAACGTGAATTTCTACCTATTTGCGTCAAAAAGAACAGGAATTTTGATATACGGATATCACATTAGAATTTCATTATTATTCTCTGTATAGAATTTGTAATGGCAGAACCCTCGAGATAGGTAAGTCCAAGAATATAATACATGGACTAGTTCCGGCATATCACGTCATTTTGACAATCATAATATCTACATAAATACCATTTAATAATTAATTACCTATGTAAATGTATTCTAACTGATCTTCTAGATTTTAGTCTATTCACTAATGATTAGTGATTGCCCGGAATGCTTATTATTTTATCCGAGACTCGTTTTCTTTAGTACCTATCTACTTTAAATGTCAGTCAAACATGTAGAGGTAAAAGGTCAACGTTATTTTTTGAGATTGACCCGTGCGAGCATCAAATATGGAGAGTTATGTTTTTTGTGCTTATCTATTTGTGAAAGTAGTTATAGGAATTATAGGTCGTAGATAATATAATTTATGGCTAAAATTTATACAGTACAAGAAACAACAAATTTATAAAACACAATTAAAAATACCTATATCTCATAGAAAAAATTCGCCGTCCAACTCGCTTCCGTGAGGCATAGTACCTAGTACGCTAGCGCTATAGCCCCTCTGAATGCATAAGTTCAGCTGCTGAGCAAAGTAGGCACCAGCTCTCACATCTCCAGAGGCGTGGACCAGTCTAACGGACAGTCACAGTACATTTTTGAAAATCTAATATATGTCAAAAAAAATATAGCATCATTTAGGAAAAATAGTGATAAACATGA
This sequence comes from Oegoconia quadripuncta, assembly GCA_949316235.1. NCBI lineage: Eukaryota > Metazoa > Arthropoda > Insecta > Lepidoptera > Autostichidae > Oegoconia > Oegoconia quadripuncta. Next base: position 15,208,622 of record OX438755.1, on the reverse strand, counting down.
TGTCAATACAAGAAATAAAGATAAACTTGCAGGTCACATAAGTCGCCTCCACAAAGTCAGTAATTCATTCAAAGGGTTATGTATACGCTTTTTCAATAAAGTTCCTGTTGATATACAAAATCTTCCTTTCAATAAATTTAAAGATACTATAAAACAGAAACTTATTAAGAAAGCATATTATAAAATATCAGATTATTTAGATGATAAACAATCATGGACATAACCAGCCCGTTCGCATAACCAGGCTATTTCACAATTAATAATGAAATATTATAATATAAAATAATAATTTTGTAATATAAAAACCTTTTTTTAAAAAGAGCGACCTCTCGAGTTTCTTGCTTGTTCTTCTCAGGGGAAAATTGCCTTTTGAACAAGCAGTAGCTTTAAAAATGTAAAATCTGACTATTTTAAGTGTACCCTGTGTACCTACAAAATAAAGCATTTTTTGATTTTGATTTTTTTGATTTTGGATAAATCCTATAAATCTTAGATATAAATTGCTCATTATTTGTCTTAGCAATATATTATGTAGAAACCTCTAGAGCGTTCTACCAAATTTAACCTCTCTGCTTCGAAATTAGAACATCTCAATATTCTGGAGAATTGCACTTCTGAAATAATGCGAAAAATCGCGATCAAAAAAATTTTTTTTAACATATTGCGATTGCTTACTTCGGAGCAAGATGCATTATTAGCAAAATGAAATTTCGCGATATTGAATTAGTCATTATGATTATTTTTGTGTCTTTCATTAAAGTGCTGGTCTTATGATAAGCTTGTGTGTTTCTATTCAAATTCCTTTCCAAATGCTTTAATTGACGTTTTTCTATTTGGTACTATAGATAATCATCTTCGTCATTATTATTTACAGAAGGTATAAAGTTCAAATGAAACCCCCAGCAGGCTAAATATAATTAGAGAATAGTTTTGGCTTTTATATCCAATTAATGTTACGGGTGAGGTAACCTTTGAAGGTCGAGGCTCCAATCAATACCAGTCTCCCAGAAGGGAAAAGTGTCGAAATGACCTAAATTTCTAACAAAAACTGGGTGAGGACTCAGAGGCTTGAGGATTCCGTACCTGCCCAATATTATAATCACAAACTGTTTAAATTGACAAGGGGACATAAGCTTTGTAAATTTCATGCTTTGAAAAGAAATTATCGGTCCTTGAATAATTGCATAAATAAGGGAAATCTAATCAATAACACACGGAGAACAAGTTCGGCGGGCAAAAAGTCCGTGGTAAGCGCTGCCCTCTTTTTTTTTTATGCACAACGGGTTGGTACTTGACCTCAATCACGCGTGATGTTAAGTAATGATGAGGTCGAAGGTGGAAGCGTACTGACCCGGAAATCCCAACACATTTGGAGGACTGGCTATCTTATCTCTGACAACCGGAACACAATGCTATGAACATTGCTGCTTGGCGGCAGATTTAGATAAGATGGTGGGGTAGCTAGCCAGGCGGACATGCCCTACCACCAACCAAACCGAGTACTAAACATGTACCCCGCTGGGAATCGAATCCGCGACCTCCGATTCGTAAGCCCTATGTTGTTTACATTGAGCCACGGAGGCGGTTAAAGTGGCACATTTTTTTCCTTGGGCAGTATTTTAGCACAATTTTTGACATTCTAAAAATAGTTAAATTCCACTTTGTTTATTCTAGCGTGCCTACGTAGTGGATGGTCAATCGATTAACAAACAACAATTTTATAAGTATATTTATTATCTGTTCATGATATTGGTTGGCGGCGGTAGTTCTATACCTACTTTATTCAGAATGTCCGGAGGCATCCACGCCACAAAAATCTTTCCTTGCGCTCACTCCACGCACCGATAGAATTAGCGATGGGTGATTATTACTAAAAATAATCGAATTAGTCAATTGTAATCGAATAACAATTCATCGGCGCGGTGGGTTGGCGATGCGCGCGGTCCACTAGTGGCGACTCCAATTCATTTGAAAATATACATTGTTCACTTTTGATTGTTAGAATTCGATTTTTTGCATTTAAATTGGGGTATAATTTTGACTACACAACTTACACTTGCATCTTTTTCCGTCGTTTTGGTAATATTTTCCAAAAATTTAAATCGACGCCGGGTTCATGTGGATCATTCGATTATTACATAATTGTATAATAATTGTTGATTTATTCGATTTGTGTTAACAGATTCCACCTCCACACTCTTCCCACTATGATTGTAGCTAGGACCAACAGTGGTACTCGATACGGCGCCTACTGAAGGTAGACGGTGCCCTATGTGACTCTTTGCTACCTTGGGACCCAGACTAATTAAAGAAAGAAATAGGGTATGTACTCGTAAGTAGGCGCACTTCACCCCTCGATTAATATCAATAATTCCATCCATTTGTAACGAGACGCCATTCTACTCATTGGTTCCTCTTTTTTCAGTATACTCCTTGCTTGTTTCTTTTTCGGTTAAATCATAATATTTTAAATTCAAAATTTTAACTCTGCCTGTTCTTTCTCTTTCTGTGTAGCTTTTGTTTAGTCAGTTCATAATTTGCCGTTGAATAGATTGGACGTATACTTTTCTGTTATTTTTGTTTCTATTATATTTTATTCAGTTTAAATATATATTACGTATAAACGTACATTACAGTATAAAGTATTTCAAGTTATTTGTGTATGTGATACCTTTAAAAATAAAAAGTTGTCACTGACAACGATTTACAAGTTTTCCGCCGGCTCATTTCCTACTCCTGTGGCCTACTCCTGGACATCCTCTACAGCATCAGCCTGGGAGGATAGCTTCACATTAATATCAAAAAGCACATGGCTGATAGAAACAGCCGACCGAATGGAGCCATTGTAGCTCGCCGTATTTAAATTTACCTACCTTAGCTAAGACACTTATCTAATAATACAGTACCACCAACTTAGCCGTGAAGCACCACTTGGTACAATACAATACAAATGCACTTTATTGCACAAAAGAAGAATATACCTGGTACAATAATTGAACGGCCAAAAATTGTCAAAAAAGCGACTTGAGTGAGGTTCCACTCTCTATCCCCGGAGTGCATCATCAAATATAAACCAAATTTATATGGGATCACCTTTAGACGGTATGATTCGGGGTCGGGATCGGGATTAGACGACCTGTTTGGTGTAGTGGTTAGCAACTCTGACCACTATACTAAAAGGTGGCGGGTTCGAATCCTGCTAGGGGCATATGTTTGTGTGATGAATACTGACACGTGTACTCGAGTTATGAATGTTTTCATTTATAATAAGTATTTATTTACAAAAAAAAAGTATTTATGTAGTATATCAACCATCTGGTATCCACAACACAAGTCTACAGTTGCTTACTGTGGGACTAGATGGCATTGTGTGTATGTCTAAGGATATTTATATATTTATTTATTTATAATAAACCCTATAACTACTAAAAATAAAACAATCATCAAAATCGGTTACCTAAAAATAGACGAAAATATTGGTGAACACACATAAATAAAATACATACAGGCGAACATAGAACTTCCATTTTGGAGTCGGTTAAAAAGATATTTCTATAGATTTGGAGATTACATAACTTGAATAGTGACAGAATAGTTTGGACAAGGTGGCATCAATCAGTTCACAAATAAGTTGATGGAACTCAGCTACTGATGAACAGCCATAAATGTAATAATATTTTAAACAGGTTGCCACCAGCTACACCACCCGCCGGCCACCACAGATTATCGATAGCCGCTAACGAGTACATCCGAGCCCTTCCCAACGGACAGGAAAAGGAATATTCTTTGACAGCCTGCGTTTACAGTGAAATTTTTTTCCAACTAGCAATTCTCCATAAAACATTCGTGTTATTTGGAGAATCTTGCTATAACTCAGCATCTTAAGTATAATAAAGTTGATTATGTAAATGTAAAGTTATATTATAATATGCATGTACTCATATTCCGATGGTAATTCTCTAAATGATAGTCCGTTGCGTATTATCCCGCAGAAAATACTCAATTTTTCGGGATAAAAAATATCCCATGTCTTAATCAAAGGTATGTCCTAGCTATATACCAAATTTCATCCAAAGTACCTACACCCGGTTCGCCGTGATTGAGCAACAAACATCAAAACTTTCGCATTTAAAATATTAGTTAGATACTTAGAGACTAAATAAGTATTTGTAAATAGCTATAAAGTCAGTTCAATAGTTTTATTAAAAATTAGGTTTATTTATGGTTATGTAATGTTGCCTTTAAAATTGTTTTATTATGTATTAATTTTTAATATAAGTTCTAGCGTTTTTCCAGATTCTGTTAGATTATTTTGTATTATGATAGTTCTATTAAGAACACCTAATATTCAACGATATGTTACATATTTACTTGTATTCCATAATTAAAATAATACCATTCCGGGACTGAGTCGTCAACGTGACAAAAGGTCCAGTGGACAAATTGTTTGATCATAAAGTACGAGTGCCAAAATGTACAAATGTCAATATGTTTGAGAAAGCAGTACCTATATTATCAATACACTACGAATACACTTTGTCGATATCGAATGAAGGTAATTTTACATTCCTGGACTGAGTCGTTTATCATGTCTTTAGTGTTATTTGTAGTTTTTAGGGTACCGCACTTTATTTTGGAAAACAGAACCCTTATAATGCCCATTTTCAGAGATATAGCTGAATGTATTATGTAAGTTGAAATTGATATTAAATTCTAAGGTCTGTGGCCTCTTACTGCTGTACAAAATTCAAGTGTCTTGTGTACCAAACGCAATAAAATAGTAAGCATCGACATCGGTACAATATCGCAGTACGTACAAATATGCTCTTTCAAAGCGAATTTTCGTACTATGAGTCCTACCGACAGATCTTCAAACCTAATACGAGAGAAACATTATTTTTGCATTTAATATTAATAGATCGTTTGAGTAATTCAATACATATTTACGTATTTAAGATTGTCGGTTTAAAAAGGTTGTCAATATGAAGCGCAGACCTTATTTGATATTAATTACATTTTCTTACAGCCTCTAGAGGCCGTTTCTGAGAAAAAAGGCATTCAAAACTTAGTCAATGGCAATATTATGTACGGAATTGTTGAGGCACGACTGCACGAGTCATGCTCGCTCATAGGTGATGTGTGTTTTTCAAAATTAAAAAGATTACCACTTTAATATTAGGTACCTGTTGTCTACAATATACCTAGGTAACCTATATTTAAAACTCAAATTGATTGGCCTTGAATTGTTAAAAGGATCCATATCTGGTATTAACTTACTCGACTTGAATATTATTTAGCAAATTTAATTAAGCATACTTAATTCATTATCAATAATAATAGCACAGGCGACACCACAGAGTATAAAATTATAAAAGAACTGCCATAACCATCTTATTATTGACAACAAAGTAAATAGCTATGTACACATATTATGTAGTATGTGATAATATTGAACATAGTGTACGCGTGCAGAGACGCTCATACTCGAAGAAATAGACACATTTTTTTTATATATTTGTAATTTTAACATATATGTAAGATCTTGAATTTAATAAAAGATTTTGAAGTTTTTGAATTTTGAGTATATATTGTATATAATATATAGGTACATAATTTTATCTTATTCATTCCGTGATCGAAGTTGTTAGTTATTATATGAATGAATCACATTACTTTACAGAAAGAGTCATCAGCTGTAAGAGATGTCAAAACAATTATTAGTAAGTAAGCATTTGTCTATCTAAGGTCAGTCCTTGGATGGGTGACCACAGGCAGTATTTTAATACGAGTATTTCCGTGCTTCGGAGGGCACTTTAAATAGTTGATCGCGGTCGATTTAACCTCTCTGTCGCCCGCCCGAAAATTGTAAGGGTCAAGTATCTAGGCGCGCCTGTCATATTTGCGAAAATACCTGCGGTGTTAAAAACGTTTATAGATACTCTTTTACTGGGTGTATTTGTAATCTGTGAAAAGCAATAGCTACGGGAATATATTATCTATGGATATAATGAATGAACACTACTACAGCTATAATACAAAAAATCAGAAAAATGTTACGAGTTGTAATATGTAGGTATCCCTATATCCACGATATAATTGGTATTTTTACGGAAAGTACAGATTTACTTCATGTTTTTCTTAAGAAACGGGTAATTCAATAAATTGTTATGAGAATTGGAAGCTCTATGGCAGGTTTCTAAGATCGGTGCCCGCGTCCGTCTAAAGGTTAAATTGAATGTAGTCGTTAGGATAAGTCGGTGGCTTACAGTGGCGGCTTGAAAGCACTGCCAGGGCCACCTAGTGCGGCTAGTGACTCCATTTCTGATTACGAACAACTTTCCACTAGGACTCATAGCTAAAAGCCGAAAATGTTGGACTTCCCTCCTAAAGGGGGTTTCAGAATGGTTTACTTTGTATGGGTAATCGGAAATTTTTTTGATCGAATTCGGTTTAAGGTTCCTTGGGGAATGTTGTTCGTAATCAGTAGTGGAGTCACCAGTAAACAGGAATTACCCGAATTAAATTTCACCCTGTATAGATAAGCTCGCCTTTTGTATATCTTTAATATGTCCTGTTTTTCTTTTCTTTTGTTTAATATGTATCCTTATATGCTTTAACCGCCTCCGTGGCTTCATGTAAACAACATTGGGTTTAAGATTCGAAGGTCGCGGGTTCGATCCCCAGCGGGGTACATATTTAAGTACTCGGTTTGGTTGGTGGTGGGGCGTTTTAAATGTCCGCCTGGCTAGCTACTACCATCTTATCTAAATCTGCCGCCAAGCAACAATGTTAATGATTAGATTAGATTAGATTTATTTAGTTCACTTTTACAATATTAAGTCACATATACAGTTTCGTAAATTTATGATTTTTAAAGTAAAAGTGATTGTCAAACATAAAACAATAACTATACACATACATTACATTACTAGATTATTTGTTTAGTCACAAAATGAACAAAATAAGATAGAAATGTAGCATCTACATATTATTATATGTAACTATGTCAAAATTAATTAATAAAGTATAAGTATGTAACCATTGTTACGTCAACGTCATACTATTTTTGAATAATGAAATAAAACAAAACTAAAATAAAATAAAAACAAATAATGAAATAAAATAAAATAAAATAATCATAATGAAATAAAACAAAATAAAATATAAACCATGTCATGAGATTATTGATATGCCATAATCACCTTTGTCAAATAATAGTTTAATACAAGTTAAAGTAAATATATTAAAATAGAAAGCATGTCAGGAGGTTATGAAAATGTCATATCCATATACTCTTTAATAGAATAAAATTCATTTTCCAACAAAAAGTTTCTCAGTTGGCGATTGTTGTGGCAGCAATGCATTGTTGTGTTCCGGTTGTCAGAGATAAGATAGCCAATCCCCCAAATGTGTTGGGGTTTCCGGGTCAGTACACTTCTACCTTCAACCTCATCTTCACTTAACATCAGGTGTGATTGAGGTGAAGTACGAACCCATCGTGCATAAAAAAAACAAAAAATATGCAATAAAGAGTTAAATAAATAAATAAATGGATAATATCCAGTATCGATCAATTTATTAATCCTATAAAAATAATGCATTTATTATTCTTTGACAACTAGACCAGACGAGACGAGTTTAATTTGTAAGATAACTTGCCAAAATATCTCATCACACATTCTGGACATAAGCTATATAAAGTGGTCATTAAACAATTTGTATCAGACTGTTGGCACATCTGGACAATCTACATACAAAATGGTAAGACTACCTAATTCCTCATTTCGATTAAGATTCTAATATTTGAAAAAATAAGTGTCATCACATTATCTAAAGTGAATCTCTCCAATACTTGAAACTCACTGTGTAGCCTGATTACTAAGTCGAAATCAAATCAGTTCACTCTACTGCTTAAAAACTCATCTGAATGTTTTCTAGAAACTCCTGCTCGTCTTCACCGTAGCTTTGGCCTGCGCCGCAGCTGATGTGTCACATCTCACGGCATCTGATGCAGAGGCCCCGATAGTGAGGTCCGAGTTCGCGATCAACCCCGATGGCGGTTATCAGTACGAATATGAAACTGGCAACGGCATCTCCGCTCAGGCCGATGGTGTCTTAAGGGACGCTGATTCTGTAAGTATTTATACTTGTTCGTATGGTTCAAGACTGCTTGTTTTGCTTATGAATTTCTAACTATAAATATTTTAGGCTTCCCGCCCACGGCCGACAATCGCTGACCGATTTTTTGTAGGAGAAAAATGGAACGTATCAATTACAGTGTTTCAACGCCCACGTCCTACAAAAAATCGGTCACAATATCGGTGATAAAAGTATTTAGGAAAAAGTCGGATCGATTGTCGGTCCTACAAAAAGTCGGACGTGAAAAGATAATTTTGACATTTGTCTTTTATGAGAATAAGGTATCTTTAATTAACTTATAGATACCTTATTCTCATAAAAGACAAATGTCACTCACATGAGTAGAAAACAGTTACAGTGAGTATTTAATGACAGTCGGATAGTCAAAAGGGCATCGTTCTATCAGCACTGTTCTTGACAAAAATACCGCACATTTCACCCAAGTTATTGTAAAGAATAAAGGAAACACACCGCAATACTTCACAACATTAAATTCACTTGTTTTCAGTTAGATGAGATAATATGCTGATCCAATTGGAGTCTTAATTATTTATTTTTAATCGATGAAGGTAAGTTATTGTAATAATAATAAATAATACATAAATATCCTTGGACATACACACAGCGCCATCTAGTTCCACTTTAAGCAACTATAGGCTTGTGTTGTGGATACCAGATGGTTGATATACTACATAAATACATTTTTTTTTGTAAATAAATACTTATTATAAATGAAAACATCCATAACTCGGGTACACATGTCCGTATTCATCATACAAACATATGCGGGAATCGAACCCGCGACGTTTCGGTATAGTGGTCAGAGTTTCTAACCACTACACCAAACAGATCGACTATTATAAAGTTGTATTCTCACGTATGTAAACATTTTGTTTCTCATAACAAAACTTTGGTAACGCACAGTAGCAGGCTCGTCTTTAGACACATTTTTTGTTTGAATTAATGAGATTGTTGTGTAATTTTTTTGCGGATAAGGTTGCATGTCTAGTAAGAATATAGCTGATTTATGACCATTAAATTAGTTTCTTTGTATACTTTACCAAATGACTACCGTCTGACTCTGATAATCCGATTGATACAGTCTGCACTGATAAATCCTTAAAGGCATGCATATACTTTGGAAATCTTAGTTTTGCGAGATTTTATAACTCCTGATGAACTAAGATGGATGTAATGTGTTGGAAAGAGCTATGTGTCTAGGTGTGTGTCTCTTTCCGGATGTATCTCAATAATGCGTGGTACTTTTTCAGTGATGATTCCTTTATTTTTTAGCATTGTTTGATGAAAACACTTCAATAAGGTTCCACTATCCTTACCACCATCAAATCTTAACCAAATTTATTTCCGACCAGCCAGGTAAATAAATCATCAATGTTAACGAAAATATGGGTAAATATGGGACCACCCTGGAAGTGTGGCATATTAAATAACAAAAGAATTTTCCGAATAGGTTTATGAATGGCCGAGCTCTGAGGTAACAAATATAAAACAATACAACCTAGTGCTTCATATTTTCGCTACCAAAAAAATAATCTATTGTTCAAGTTAGTTGTGCGGTTTCTTCTCTAGTTCACTTGTTTTAGGCACCTATTATTGATTGCGTATTAGGTGCCCATTACTTCAACTTAGTTTGTAGTTTGTTTCAATGATTTATAATGGACGACCTACTTTTAGCGAGTGATTTCGGGGCACTCAGATATTTAATAAGACAAACCCACGGTGGTCAAACTATGATAGTTAATGATTTTGCAATTGTGTCATTATTTTATTGCACTGGGTTACGTACGATGTACATATATAACTTATAAACAAGTATATGTGTTACTTGGGTAAATCACATACAAAATATTTAAGACTATTTATATAAATTTTTAAACATATATTTGACTCAAATTATAATGTACATGTTATAATTCATACAACGAAACAAGTATAATATTTAATAAATAAATAAATGATTTATTTAAAAACAGTAACAAAAGATGGATTTTAAATATAAACTAGGAGAAGTGTAAAAAATTGGGACCGCGTGGCAAGTTACCCGAAACTAGCAGTATATATCTTTAATAAATAAATATCTTTGCACATATACACAGCGCCATCTAGTTCCGCACCAAGCAACTAGGCTTGTATTATAGATACCAGATGGTTGATAAACTACATAAATACATTTTTTTTGTAAATAAATACATAAAAATGAAAAACATCCATAACTCGGGAAGACATGTCTGTATTCATCATAGAAACATATGGCCCTAGCGGGATTCGAACCCGCGACCTTTTGGTATAGCAGCAGAGTTTCTAACCACTACACCAAACAGGTCGTAATTTCTTCATGACATCTACATACAAATGAGTATATATTCCTTATTGCACCAAAATATTACAATAACAGAGTAGTCACGTCCAAAGGTGGACTTATATACAATGAGTATCAAACTTCGAACTAATATTATCAATGCGAAAATTTGTGTGTATGTTTGTTACCTCATCCGGCCTATAAGGCGGGCCGGATTTGGATGAAATTTGAGGTCAAAAATTGGCATAATAACCGATTTCAGTAAGATTTTTTCCTCTAACTCCGGCGTGTATCATGAGATCTTAAACAAATTTTTACGATTTTACGATCCGGAGGTCGCGGGTTCGATCCCAGCGGGGTACATGTTTAAGTACTCGGTTTGGTTGGTGGTAGGGCATTTTAAATGTCCGCCTGGCTAGCTACCACTATCTTATCTAAATCTGCCGCCAAGCAGCAATGTTAAAAGCATTGCTGTGTTCCGGTTGTCAGAGATAAGATAGCCAGTCCCCCAAATGTGTTGGGGTTTCCGGGTCGGTACGCTTCCACCTTCGACCTCATCTTCACTTAACATCAGGTGTGATTGAGGTCAAGTACCAACCGGTCGCGCATAAAATAAAAATAATTATATAGGATCAACCCCTATCAAACAAAATTATAATCTTTAAAAGCGATTAACAATTTACGATAGTATGGATTACATAAAAAAAATACATACTAGTACAGACGAACATAGTACCTCCTGCTTTTTTGAATCGGTTAAAACATAGACATTTTCCGCCTTTTGAATTGTGTTTCTGAAATATTACCAATTTAATATTCATTTAGTTGTGCCAAAAATAGTTAAATGCGTATCTATTAGGCATAAATTCATCCAATTTTATGAAAGGAAAATCTGTTTTAAATTGTTCCAAAGGCCGTTTAAAGCTTGTTTTGTCCATCTTTGGTTTCATACCTTAATAGATGTAGGCCAGATAATTCTGGCCGATATTGTTTCTTCAATTTAAGACCTATGCTGTTATCGGTGTGAACTCCACTCCTTTCTGCTTTCCGCCTTCGAACCTCTTGGTACGACATAACATTCGCTTTTTCTTTTACTTGGTCAGAGTGTTTACGCCTCGGTCTTCTCCTTCCTCTTTTCTTCAACCGCTCCCTCAATTATGTTCTTAAAAAAATATCGTGTCGTATCAAGTGATCTATAGTCTGGTCGATCTATTTATCTTAAATTATTTATTTAAATAATGTAAGTAGATACGACAACAACAACAAGCCGTCGAGCCGTCAAAAACTGTCAAACAAATCTCTGTTCTCTATATCTGAAGTGAATTATCCGATCTTGATGTAAATTCCTCAAAAATAGTAAATCAAATCGGTTCGCGAATGTTGGAGATATAAACTGACATAGTATAGTGCATAGCGTTTTGTCACAGGTTAGGCAGAATGATAAAATTAGTTTTAAATGAGAAAAAATACAACTATAAAATAATAACTTACTATTATAGAACTGTTTCGAATATTTCTGTTTACCTCAGTATGAATTAGCTATTTTGATAATGCATTTCCAGAAAAGCTTACAATTTGCTAGGGTAGGCACTGCCTTTCTGCCTATATCGGGTATACCACTGAACTGACAGGATATAAATGCTGTCGAATCGAAAACATCCACCTTTTTTGAAGTTAGTTCAAAATAAGAGGATCTCTATAATAACCACAACCAGACACAAACTATTTTAACGACCAGGGCTAATCGGGCTATTTTACAACGGTTTTACCGTTCGAACGGAGCGTTTTTGTTTTTGGTTTAGCTTTAGTTTAGCTTATAAAAAAAATGGTATAGCGCTATTTTTTGTGAACCATTATATCGTTGACGCTACCAAAGTAAAACCAAACCCAAAATGTGAAGAGCTAACCACGAGCATCAAAAATAAACTAGGTTAATTTCCGTTCAAATTATTAGCGCGATACGAAATGTGCTTAACGTAACGTTTTTGGTTATGGTTTAGCTTTGGTATTATCGTTTAAACTTAGCGCAATCGCCCCCCCTGCACTAATAGCATGACATGCGCGATAAACGTTTATGTCGCGGGAGATATTATTTGTCTTGCTCATTCGCTTGGTCGAAAAACTCTGCCAAACGGGGTATAATTTTACATAGGAAATATCAACGACCCTCATTAGGAGTTCATATGTCATATATAATGTTAGCGTTTCTACTTATAATTATATTCCTAAACGAAAAGCTGGTATTGTAACGTGATAGATTTATTGATTCAAGTTCAAATGTAACATAACAATTGACCGTGACATTAACAAGGTGAAGGGGCTTAACGAGACATCATCAGACATGTCTGACATAGACATATTTTGTGTTACAAACAAATATAACAGGAAATTAAAGATCAAAGCTGTCTACAATGAAGTATTAGATGATTGATGTAGTAAAAACGTCTGAAGAAATCTGCGATCTCCAGATGCTAATTAGAAAACGTTAGTTATATGAAAATCACCACGTTATTCTCAGAATTATAATCTAAATCTCATACTAATTACCCAATAAACGAGAAAATATGATAAAATAATCAGTAATAAAACATGTTATTAATTTTTAACATACCTAATTTCACATTGTTATGCAATAATAAGTCAACCTAACTGTAACACTTTGAATTATGACTATGTATAATGAAATATAATCTTTTACACTTCATCATATCAGCTGAAAGATGTCCACTGCTGGACAAAGGCCTCCCCCAAAGATCTCCGCAATGATCGGTCCTGCCCTGCCCGCATCCAGTGGCTTCCCGCGATCTTTATCTTATATTCCATATTATTTATTTGCATTTTACATGGTACATAATAGAAGTTCTACCACAATATTTGAGTAAACATTGTAGTAGAACTTCAATTATCCTTTATCTTTACACTTATTACTTATTTATTTGTGATCGAAATATGAGAAATCTAAAAAAAAAGCAATATAATAAGACAAAAGGATGTCCCCAAAATGTATCAAACCATGACTTAAAGATAGCATATTATAAAATTTATGGCTAGCTGTAGGCAGTCATGGCCAGCATGTTTCTAATATACGAGCATACTACTTTATGAGGCAAATTTTAGACGAAAACTTGACAATATAATTAGCTAACTTCATGCGACATTTTAAAGGTTTCTACTTTAAATCAAAAGCTATTAAGTCTAATGTATAGAGACAACATGTGTGACCACGCAATTAAGACTCTAGAAGTTTTTTCATCTAAAACTGAATTAGTTTCGAGGATTTTTATTTCTCCAACGCTAATCTGGACACACAAATATTGGCTATAACTTTACAAGTCATCATGCGTCTTCACGTAGGTTGCGCAAATACACTTTTTTTTTGGATTAGTGGTAATTTCTAGACCTTAAATATTTTTCATTGCACCAAAACATTACCTATAACAGAGTAAAAACGATAGGTCATATACAAAGGTGGACTATGAGAGATGTCTTCCAACCTGAGCATTGAAGTAGCAATTTGGGGTAACAAATTTTGTGCAACAGATCTTACTCCTTTTTATTATTTAGGATTTTTATTTCTCCAACGCTAATCTGGACAAACAAATATTGGCTATAACTTTACAAGTCATCATGCGTCTTCACCTAGGTCGCGCAAATACGCTTTTTTTTTGGATTAGTGGTAATTTCTAGACCTTAAATATTTTTCATTGCACCAAAACATTACCTATAACAGAGTAAAAACGATAGGTCATATACAAAGGTGGACTATGAGAGATGTCTTCCAACCAGAGCATTGAAGTAGGAAGCGCAGTAAATTTGGGGTAACAAATTTTGTGCAACAGGTCTTACTCCTCAATGGGACAAGATATAATTGAAAAGACAATTTAGATTTTGTGTTCTTTCTTTTATTTAAGACTAGTTTTCCGCCCGCGGCCTCGCCTGCGTGGATTAACTTTATCGCGTATTTGTTTTCCCACGGGGACTACTTACTCACTTTATCGGGATAAAAAATAACCTATCCTGTCCAGGATATGTTCTTATATGCTAAATTTCATCCAAATTATTAGTTAGTCATTTATTTACTTATGATTCCAAGTTAGTCAAAAATTAGCTACATTAATATATTATTGACGCTACTTTTTCCTGGGCCCGTTCATTTTACATTTGACTCGCTCTGTATACAAGATACATCCACAATTTCTCATATATCCGCTAAATGTTTTGATGTCGGATATCTTGATGAGTTATTTCGCCATGATATCAGTCACAGGACGACTACTGGTGAATATAGGTCGCCTCCATGGATTTACAGTGCGACCAATGGGAGGCAGGCAATTCCTGCGACCTTTATTAGGTGGTCCGTCTACCTGGGTTTATGGGTCCCATACCGGGCTTGTGACCCTGCCCACTGCCTTGTTTTGTTTAAGTGTGCCCGCCCACGACCGACTTTTTGTAGGACCGATAATCGGTTCATTTTTTCGTCAATAATTTTATCGTTCAAACATTTCAACCTGTACGTTCCATTTATCTCCTCCAAAAAAACGGTCACCGATTATCGGTCGTGGGCACACTTAGGCTAGGCTGCCCGCCCACGGCCGATAATCGGTGACCGATTTTTTGTAAGTTTATTGGTCCTACAAAAAGTTGGTCGTGGGCGAGCAAACTTACCCTGATGCCCTATATCCCGTATCTACTCAATGAACGAACTTCTGACCTTTAGGGTGGTCAGGTTAAGATTCGATGATTTGCTCCAGAGATAGTGAACAGGGTATCTATTCTTTTATTTTATAAATTCAAAATTAAACCTATTCCAGGAACACATGAACGGAAAACTATTTTTTTATACAGGTCAAGGATTACCAGAGACGGTATTAATGTTAACGATATGTTGAATCCATAATCGACCTAAAGTGTGATTTTAAATTTATCTCCGCGATTCGTATAATATTGTTGAAGACCTTGCGGCCTTCGATCGCTTACGATCGAGAGTGAATATTGATATGATATACTTAGATTTTATTTTATTAGTCATAATGTGAATGACATAATTTTTTTTAACTTTATAGGGCACGTGCTTATCACATGATTGGCATTATTCCATAATTCATCATCATCATTGCCTAAATGGATGTAGGCCCCTTATGAGTATGTGACTAGTTGAATTATTAAAATGCAAAATTAAAATGGATGTTTGTTTGTTGCTCAATCATGGCGAAACGGATGAACGGATTTTGATGAAATTTGGTATATAGATATAACATACCCTGGAATTTTTTAATTCACAGGAAATTTTTTATCTCGATAAAGTGAGTAGTTCCTGCGGGATAAACAAATTAATCGTATCCGCGATAAAGTTGTTCCACGCAGGCGGAAAGCTGTAATATTTAAATGGATATTAGTTATTCTTTATTGTGATTTTTTTTTATATATATATATATATATATATATAGAATATATAAGGTATTTAACATTTATTAATAACATACTTTAGACGATTAAATATTACTTATGCTCGGCGATTTCTTTTGTCGTCACCCAGGGTAAATACCATTAGCCTTAATATATTATAGTCATATAACCTTAGCAAACTTTCATATTTTCGTGGTAGACTTCAATCGCTTGTTTATTTTCTTTTTCATGGTACCTAGACATAATTCATCTGTTAAGATCTTAGAGTATAAATATTCTTATGTATGCGTAATATACTTCAAGGTTCAGCTCAATAATCTACTTTATACAATCGGGTGATAAAGAGCTACTACCTAGCAGCGAATTAGTGTTGCCATTCAAAAGGGTAATGCTGCCAGCCCTTTGAACACCTTACCATACGGTACGAATACTCTGTTGTCTACCTTTCCTAGTCAAGCAGAGTAGAGGCATGTTCTGGTCTGTTTATGTGCGTATATAATGTAACTATACGAATCTATACTTAATAATAGAAGAAAATTTGTTCAAAAAAATAAATTTAGGCTAAAGATTGACCACCTTTTACTAACGCTGTAAGCTAATTACCGCATTATTAAAAAAATTGCGTAACCAACAATTGACACAACATAAAGCATAGAATTAATATAGTGCCTAAAGTTTAATTTTCGATATGCTAATATCGACTTATTTTATTCACATAACCACGTTTTTTATTTCAAATCTTTTTACAGGACAACCCAGTCCTCGAAGTCAAAGGCAGCTCAAGGTATACATCCCCCGAGGGTGAGGTGATTGAACTGACCTATGTCGCTAATGAGGAAGGATACCAGCCACAGGTAATAAACCGAGTGTTTTCATTTTCAATTCGTTCAATTTCTCAAATTTATTTATATAATTTAGCAATGTTGGTCTGTCTCTCATTCTGTGTGTTACAGCTGATTTACTTTAGGATAGATGGATTTGGAATCGTGCTTGATATAAATTTATAACGGGCAGAACTAGAAGGAGCTCACAAGCACCTAGCCGGCCTCCTGACAAAAAGAAAGAGGCCTACGATTTGTTTCCTATCCAAATTTCTTTCACTGTCCATTTCCCACTATTTGGGGTAGGCGCAGTAGACTCTTTCATTAATCTTCCGACCGTCACTTCAGTATTCACTCCCTTTCTCACCATACTCTACCTTTTCTTTGGTCAGCCAGTCATCCACTATTATACTTAATACATGTCTTGTGATAATAGTACTCCCTTCCTCCCCTCCAATGTAAAAAAATTGGCGAGACTCGCTGGGTACAGATACTTTAGCGTTGAATAGCTTTTCAAATATTAACGCAAAATTACATGTCCATACCACGACAGTTTGTTTCTGTCAGCTTTTTATGTCACAAGAGTTACTTTCAAGTATAAAATATATACGTGAATACCATTATTCGGATGAGTCAGTCAACTTTTTGGAAACTATGATTGATTTTTCTATGATTATCTTATAATGATATATGTTTATGTATATCCAGTGTTAATAGAATAGAACCACCACTTCTCTTCCCATGGTTGTAGTAAAAGGCGACTAGGAGACTTAAAATCATCTATAGACTTGCACGTTTTAATTGCGATGGGCTCACCTCAAGTAGTGTCTATTAATGTGTTATTTCGAATGGTGAACCGTGGATGTTGTATCAAGCATTAACTGTTACCCTCTTATTCATAAAAATTTACAAACGCTTTATAAGTCTGTTTTAGTTAAAGTATGTTTTGTCACTTTCTTTCATTGCAACATTTCCTTATGAACGACAGAGACAAAACATACTTATATCGGTTTATTTTTAAACTTAAATCGGCGACAAGTACATACGGCGTGTTTTATTTAGGTTTGGCTCTCTTTATCTTAAAAAGCCGTTTTTTTTTGAGAGCGAAACTTAATAGGTTATGAGTCAATTAAGCGGTTTTTAGTGGTTTTCATTTAGTTCTTACCTACGACAGACGCCGTATCACTACAAACTTCAAACGATACCGACGCTTGCGTTGTCTGTCTGGATTAAACCGGTTTATTAAGGTTTAGGTAGCGCTCTTATTTCGGACGGGCTCCTAACGAATCTTTTTCTCAAATCCGGTATTTACCGGTATTTTCGAAACCAAGTATCAAGCCCTGTTTAGAACACCCAAACGCTTTCGTTTTGGGGTATCTCTGACCGCCCCATTTGAAATAAAGGTCGCCATTTTATGCATGTGTAGCCAATTACACTCCTAGCTATGACTTCAGTAAATACTTAAGAATTTTTTTTTCAGGGAAGCCACCTCCCAGTCGCTCCTCCGATTCCAGAAGCAATTGCCCGCAGCCTCGAGTATATTGCTGCTCATCAAGCCTAATTCTTAACGACCACGTTTATAAGTGTTATTATTCGGATAAATTTTACTCAACTTTCTTCCCATTTTTCGAAGGCGGTTCGGCTACTTTAATCGTATCTAGTGATGTTAAGTTAAAACTTAATGTGTTGTTATTCTCTCATGTGCCATATTACAAAATTGAAAAGTTATCATCTCGTGGTTCGGGAGTAAGTCTATCGTTTCAATATCATACAAATGGTAGGTAATTGTAAAGAATTGGCAAGGTCTTGTATTGCTATGTTACAATTTTCACATTTCAAAATTTAATGTTGTTGAATAAAGACATACCTATATCGTCGGTGATGCTCGTCCCGACTCACTCAATCGGTTAAGATGACGAGAACTGGTCCAAAATCACAAAGTTGTATACCTACCTTAATGCACTGAAATGGACTGATGGATTTCCCAGTGCTACATCATAAGTGATATTAGCAAAATACCTAAGGTCAAGTTGGAATAATTTGTCAGTTCGCACAAATATTCGTTTTGTAGTCAAACCGATTCCGGAAAATAGACGAAATAAAACCGAACTTTAGATTTAAAACAACACTGCCCCTTTATCTTAAGAAATAATTGTTGATTTTCTTTTTTCATGTTTAGTTTATCTGTGTTTATTAAAGGAAAGTAAAAATTGTGCTTTAAATAAAGATTAGTTTTACTTTTAGATTTTTTAATCAGCCTATTTATTCTAACATCCTGTATGACTGTATTCAATTTGAACAATTATCTTTTAAATTATGAAATCTATGAGGGAGGCCTATGTTCGGCAATACTTGACCTCAATCACACCTGATCTTAAGTGAAGATGAGGTCGAAGGTGGAAGGTACTGACCCGGAAACCCCAACATATTCGGCGGACTGGCTATCTTATCTCTGACAACCGGAACAACAATGCTATTAACATTGCTGCTTGGCGGCTTTAACATTTAAAAGGCCCTACCTACCAACCAAACCGAGTACTTAAACATATACCCCGCTGGGGATCGAACCCGCGACCTCCGAATCGTAAACCCAATGTTGTTTACGTTGGGCCACGGAGGCGGTCCTGTGACTGACATGATGATTACGATAGATAATTAAATGATACTTGGAGGCGGAATTTTTTTCAGCATTCACTAAAGTCGCCTTAGGACAGTTCAGATTGAGTAACGGAACATGTAGTATGTTATAATGGGAATATCGGTTGGTTGCCATCATGGAAAGAGATCACTCATCACTACAATAAATTTAATAAACGATTCTCGTTATACAAATCCATCGCTTTATTAATTATATATTAATTATAAGCAGAATTACCGATAGGGTCCGATTATTGACCACACAGGGGTATCTCACGTCAGAATAATCCTACAGATGCACAAAACTTTCAAATCAGTCATTGGCTAGTCCTGTCAGCTTATTCTACTCTGATTGGCTCTGTCAAGGTCACGTAAATAACCTTGGTAGCGCCAATCGGAATGCGGTACCCCGCCTCCCTCAGACCTCAGCTGGTTGACGGAAGTAATTAGGGACAATACCCACCACCTCCCATGGCAATACCACCGTCTCGGTATGATGGCCGAAACACGGGGGTTGCACAAGTTCCGCTCAGGGCTCTGTTTACTCGTGCGTTGCCCGATCCCCTTACAAATTATTTTTTGACTCGTCTATATAATTTCTCGCCATTCTGGTGCATGCCGACCATATCCACGGCTTCGCTCCCGAGCAGATTCATTTCGCTGGGCGGCCTCATGTTTACTGTTGTAATTCAGCTGCAGGCGCTTGACGTACGACCATCGCATCGGAGTCCATTAGGTCCGGAAAGTGTACTGGTCCTGCAGTCGTCCGCAAGTTGCTCAGTAGGTGCAACGTTCCAGGAGCCTGATTCTCACATACTCGAGATTTCAATGTCGAACGACATCAATAGGTTTGTCACTTTTACACACGTATATAAGTGTGAAAGAGATAGACATGCCAATGTCCATCGATAGACAAATGTCGAGTGTGCGAGAATAGGGGTCCTGGAGCCTGATTCTCACATACTCGAGATTTCAATGTCGATAGACAAATGTCGAGTGTGCGAGAATAGGGGTCCTGGAGCCTGATTCTCACATACTCGAGATTTCAATGTCGGTCCAGGACCCCTATTCTCGCACACTCGACATTTGTCTATCGATGGACATTGGCATGTCTATCTCTTTCACACTTATATACGTGTGTAAAAGTGACAAACCTATTGATGTCGTTCGACATTGAAATCTCGAGTATGTGAGAATCAGGCTCCCGGTCGTACAGCGGACATTCCCACAAGACGTATATTAACTAGGAATAGTAAATCAAACATTAGCCGTATATAGGCTGTGTGATCCGATATAAACATAGTCATTACGGTTAAAAAAAAAACACAAACGGCCGAATTGAGAACCTCATCCTTTTTGAAGTCTGTTAATAAGCTGTATTTTATGATAAAAGCAAAACGCTTTGCATTTTTGATAGGGGACTGGGTGCACTTTCAACCCTTAGAATAAACACTCCCCCTGTGTTTATTTTTTTTTACAATTCAACGCATATTCTGTATGCCAAATTAATAAGATTCTGGCCAAACTAATCAGTGATTGCATGAAAGCCTACAATGCAAATTTCGGCCATATCTCGTTTATTCTTTTTAACCCTTGAACAAAGTTATTCCCAAAGTTAGTACCTATTTAATAATATTAATTTGGCTTTTAGCTCGCCGTTTAGTAAATTATGGTAACTCGATATATCTACCCATTAGACGTTTATCCGTGCTTCTGGGGTGCTTACGTGGTACCAAATTTAGCAACCAATCGCAAGTGATCACAATGGCAAATTATTTATTAGCGATCGAACGCAAAAATTTTTACATGTCTGGAGTGGTGTCTTAACACTTCTTTAATTTTGAATTTTAATTTTGAATTTTTCTTATATTTATGAAATAATCCCGTGGCAACATTAAACGATCCTGTAATAAAGACTAAACTAAACTAACTTTAAGATAATATTGGTGATAACGGGACGCAAAATAATTCATGGCATAATGTTAACTCACAGGTTGTATAAAATTATTGTGATATTGACCTTATCAGTTTTGACTAATGACTTCGAATTAACATTCACCTTTATGGTCATTGGAAAAAATATACAATAAAAGAGCATATAATTGTAATATAATTATCGTGGATGCTTTAGAGTATTAACTATTTTTATTTTACCTTGAAATTGGTTAAAGTAAAGTTACTCCAGTTAAAGTTAAGCACTCGTAGCGCAGTGGCATTATTTATATGATATTATGAATGATTTTACGGATATGGGATATGTAAGGATTATTAAAATACGATTTCTAAAAGTTTTCCTATTTTTTAAGTCTTATTTTCGCAAACTCGTGCTCTAATTTTTAAAAAGTATTTTCCGTCCGAACCGTCTTCTTTCACCCATGAAAAATTCCTTCCAGAGTTCCCCAAAGGAAAGTTATACAAGTAAGTAATAGTCGAAAAGCATTGTGAGGGGAAGTACGGAACACTACACTACGTGTGGCACTACTAAACACGCACTTTTTTGTTTCAGTGTGTTGCGGAAGTAGTGACTGCACTAACACGAAGTACATAGGTACTCCAATGTCAAGCCTGTCGTCCTATATTGTGAAGCAATTGAAATTAATAAAATTGAATTAACATTTACGAAATCTACTAAAACTTGTAAGTACTTAATTAAAAAAAACTACTCCAATTACAAACGATTTTTCACATAAGAAAATATTAACTAATTAATAATTAAGCATAAATATAAAATATTAACTAGAACACTAGTAAAGAAGAACGCGGATATCGACGCGAGTCGATACACAAATGGCATCATGCGCGCTCACCTTGTCAAGAAACAAAATCATGCAGCACCGTACCTACATCTTTGTTGCAAAATAATGCAAATGCCTAATACCGTGTCAGATCGATGTCGGACTATAAAACCCCGGTACGTTAGTCAGATAACTACAGTTACACATCGTCTGTTAACTTTGACACACTCAAAATGGTGAGTGAAGATTACATATAACCTAAGCTAAACATCTGCGGCTGTTGCGCCTTTGACCACGTGGTTGCTTCGTTTTTTAATATATTATGTGCGCGTTTTCATACATAGCTTCACTTCTTCACATAACAATTTAAAAATAATGTAAAGAAATTGATGTATTTATCAGTGAAAAAATACTTCATAACTTGGATTTTAAATATTAACATAAAATTGACTATAATAAGAAAGAGCACATGTGCACGTCATAGATAGAACATAATTATCCTGATGAAAATAGATATTGTTATGAAATTATTATTGAACTTATACTGATAATTGAAAGGAACAATAATTTGAAATCACCAATAGACATCAGAATTGACATCTCTTTTGTTGAGATGCAGTTGCATCACCTCGTGATATTTAAAATGGCGCTTGTCGTAAGTTGGCAAAAGATCAACGGTCATCGTCAAACTACCAATTACTTTCGTTTATTTGCTAATTTTCAATGCAATTAGCTAAAACAAACCGTTGAGCTTTGTTAAATTGCGTGAAGTTGCATTTTATTCTATTTGCAGATGTATTCGATTTATGAACGGAGGCCTATATTGTTTCAAAAGTGTTTTAAAATTTTAATTGTTTATTGAAAAATATAAAGACATAAAATATGAGAGAAATATTTAGAATGATGTTATTGCGTATAATCAAACTGATATAGCAAATAGAATCAGAATAAAATATCTATAAATGTAAACAACAAAATCTTCTTTATAATTAAATCGCCAAAAATTCGCAAAAATCGTCTTCAATAAGGTTTTTTTCTCTATCTCTATATTCTCTTCACTCTAAAAAACCTCTACATCACTTCCTAATACAGTAAATATCTCCACAGAAATCCTTCCTAGCAGTCCTAGCCCTTGTCGCGGTGGCAGCCGCCGACGTTTCCCACCTCCGTCATAGCAGCAACAGCGCCGATGCCGATGCCCAAATCCTGAAACAAAATTCCGACGTCGCTGCTGACCAATACGCCTACAATTATGAGACCAGCAACGGGATCGCTGCCCAGGAGAGCGGTCAACTGAAGAACGTTGGACGCGTAAGTCTCCCATTAGTTCAGAATTATGTCTATCAGTAAAAAGAAGCATAATTCATTGCACCGCGTAAGAGTAAATCTCTGTCATTATTACGAATCATCAGACTGGTGACTTAGGGGAAATCCCATGCAAAGCCACCTTCGAACAAATAGTGCTTTGGCAATGATTTTCGTTCAAAAGCGCGACTGTGGGCTTATTATCGTCTATTAAAACAATCATGTTTAAATTTAATGCTGAACTTACTGACTTTGTGAGATGGCTCGTTCCCATCTTATATCGACTTATATGGAATATAGAAGTATAGACTCGACAACCTATGCCTTAGACAAATTTGTAAGCCAGCTTATTTTACCTACAGTCGCCATCATACTTTTACATACACCTATGTGCTGTCTATTCATTTAAGTTATACAATCTGCAGATCTCTGACAACATGACAATTTAGGCTAAACGGTTATGATGGACAGCTAATGGTGGTATACCTTGAAGTTAATTTTTTATAGAATTTTATCACTTTAAATCATTCACCAAATCACAAACGACCGGTGGGTGTAGTGAATAATGACCCTGTCAACAAAACCAACGGTTACGGGTTCGAATCCCGCGACGGGTAAATGTTTGTGTGATGAATACGAACATTTATTCCCGAGCCATGGATGATTATAAAAATATTTATGTATGTTTATCCGTTATCTAGTATGTATAGTACAAGCGTTGCTTAGTTTGAGACTAGATGATTGGTGTAAGTGTCCAAAATATTTATTTATTTATACCTAACATATTTATCGCTGACTTCCCAGTGAAGAGTGAGCAAGATATTGAAACTTAACTTTTTTTAAACCAATCATTAGTGTTAGAATTTATGATTCGACAAAACAAAGAAAAAATATATAATTATAGTGAGTAAGGTTTATATCCATACTTATCCAAATATCCAAGTAGAAACTTTGTTATAGCCTTTTGTACATATGTACTTTCTGTTCAAAGGAGGTTTTGAATCTATTTAAAGACAAATTTTGAATGTCTATAGAACCTTAAATGTATGAATATGATTGATAACCCCGCTATCCTCTTTTATTAACCTTAATCTATTTTAATCTCCTGGCGGAGGAGGCGATGCCCCAAGTTAAAGTTGGTAGGACTTAGTTGCCGTGAATAATACGGGATTCAATTTATAAATTATTGTTAGGATTATTTCTTCTTTTAAGTTTTTCATACCAGAAATAAAAATGTTGAAATCATCATAGCAAAGTAAAAGTTTTTACATATCATTACGTTCATAGCAACTGGATCCTATCATCTTTGACTCTTAATACTACAGAACAGAATATATTATTAATTTTTGTATTATTGTTTGTTAGACTAGCCTTATGTATATTGTGCGAATAAAGATTCATTAGAATCGGTTTATTCGTTTCTATGATTTTGAACTTGAAAGCGTTAAATACTTCCTATTTGCTACTTCTTCTTCTTCGTGGTCATCTTAAGGTTTCACAATGTTTCTCAACATCTTGTTGCTTCTATCCTGTCAATAATATGCCTGTCAAGTTATTTTAATTTGGCTGTGTTCTAACTTAGATCATTATCTAAAAATAAGTAACTTATGCGACATAAATTAAGTACAATTTTTTCCTGGTTTAATCAGGAACAAAATGTCAATTTAAGTTTATCTGTAATAATGGTATATAACCAACAAAAAACTTATCAAGGAAAACATAGAATTGAAGAATTAATATGTAATAAATTGTAACAGAACGGATTCAAGGTTAGAATAGGATGACATTTAACTAGAGATGATACGGTTGAAATATGTAAATTAATTATAATATTGGGACCGTGATATTTCTCGTAAGGTCGCATAATTTCGTAATCGTGGAAACAAAATGTTTATTAATAGTCAAATAATCCACTTAAGGTATCAATTGACGGGCAGCCTTCGGTTTTGAATTGAAAATTAATTTTATATAAGGAGGTTTTGTTCACAATACCTTCAAAGTATACTTAATATCATAGTCCATCTTTAAAGTCAGTAAAATACACACATTATTTGAAATTTCAATGTCATTATCAATGAGTCATCTAAATGCCTGCTTGCGTAAATCCGTACCATAGGAAATAATGTTACAGAAATTATTGATCTAGTATTCAAAGTCGTATTCGATGTTCGTGAATGCAACAAATAGTAAATGGTACAAATAAATTGTACCTTTTTCTAATTTTCTCCATTGTCATATAATCTAATTGGAACTAAAGATGAACGACCTACATGACTGTATAGGTAGTCTACACATTAGGTAATTGTTAATAAAGATACTTGCTGACAATGCTAGGGCCTATAAGTAGCGAGACAACGTAATAATCGGTAAGCTGACTCTCTGATACTTCATTGAATCCAATGGTTTCGTTTCTTTCTCAGATTTGCTCCTAGACATCGTTCCCTGACCTAATTTGGAAACTGATGGCAAATTATTCTTATATTATCATTTATTTATTTAGGAGGATGAGGCTATCGAAGTTCAAGGCGCCAGCCAGTACGTCGCTCCTGACGGTACCCCTATCCAGATCACCTACATTGCCAACGAGAACGGATATCAGCCCCAGGTGAGATCCACTTATCAAGTGAAGAAAGACAAAATAATAGCTGACGAAGTTTGAAAGAACTAATAATTTATTCTCTGAATAGTAACTTATTGTTTGATAATGTGACTGAACAATGTTCGGAAAGTCATTAATCCTATTAAACTATTAAATGACCGTTATAATGAAAGTTATAAGGACATTGCTGGTCGGAAGGCATCCATAATTGCCAGTAACCAAGGTGATGTAGATGAAAATGAGTTCAAATAATCCAAGCAATTCTGTTTTTGTTCCAGGGTGCTCATCTTCCCACACCCCCCGCTCCCGAACCCATCCCCGATTACATTCTCCGATCCCTCGAGTACATCAGAACTCACCCACCCGCGCCAGAACCCAGCGCACAGAGGAGATTCTAAGTTAAATTAGCAAATAAGCACCACCACTAACTGTTCAGCATATTGTAACTGCATGTAGTATCTAGTCGCAACTCGTCTAAACGAGGAATAAACATGACTAAATTACGAAAGCTCTTTTTCTTCCCTGGAAGTACGACAACTCATCAGCACGTCGACTTTTCCTTTACGATTCTCGATTCGTTGACCATGCCCTAAAATCAGCTTACCTTTAGTAGACACCCTATATGCAGAGTACGAGTAGGTACCACAGTTGCAGCGAATTTACAAGGATTACAGTGCAGTGGTGAAGTGTGGAAAGAACAAAAATGTCACTCGCTTTGGCAAATGCGAAAATTTCAATAGAGAATATTTACATGATATAGGTAGGTACTTTTGTCCATCGCCCCAAAAACACAACGTACTGAAATTTCTATGCATACGAGAACATTTAAATACCTCTTTGCGCTTATTTAAAGATTAGTTGACATTAAATTCGGTGAAAAACGCTGTGGTCACGCGATGTCGCCATCAGCGAAATGTAAACAGCAATCGGGAACAACTACCGCTCTCTTTGTATGCAGTAATTCTGTTGAGGACTCTAATTAGTTAATTAAGTCTATTACTTCTAATTTGCGGGGAGGAATTCAGTTGGGAATCGAGAAATCGGCATCAATCTCCGCTGTCGTTAATGTAGGTTAAAGTAAATAGAACTGTGACATCGACAGACAACGGGCCAGATTCTTACGCCCTCGAGAGTCACTCTCGATAGACATACCAAAGTCTATCACTTTCACACTTATACGCGAGTGCAAAGGAGACAAACATATTGAAGTCTATGAATAATCTCCAGTGCCGCAGCCGAGTAGCAAACCGACGCATAAGACTCTTAGAATTGTTTGGTTTGATCACAATTACACCTGGTTTAGTTGCCTTGGCAGTAAGAAACTTGCAGAGCATTCTTTCTAACTAAAAACAAAGAAATATTTAAGATAAAGACAGTTTCATAAAAAAGTAGCAGCAGCTAGGAGTATTTAAAAACGCGCCATAGTTGTATTCCTGTTCCTCAGTTCCGTCCTTTTGCTGTTTTACCGTGATAAAAGTTAGTTTTTATTTCCAGATCGACACAGACAGAGTCGCAAACTTGTATAATTTGAATTAAAAGAAGTCTAAAACGTTTATGAAAAGTCTTCCTTGTATCTAATTAAAATAGACGATGCGTTTCGTCGCTGAACGGCCAGACTCAATCTGTGGGTGAAAAAGCTATCTAGAAAGAAAGAAAAATTTATTTAAACCCATCTCATGGCACCAACAATCAGGTACAAATATTACACAGTCGAGACACATGCAAAAAATAACATTGTGGTTGCCATCTAATTGTAGGTGTCCCAAGGTGGAGTCAAAAAGTCTCCAACTCAGCATGGGTTGTAGCCGTTCACTACAACGCTGGTTTTCAGTGGAGCCTCCAAATAACGCACGAACACTGGTCAACAAATGTACATACAAATAACAATTACAATTAATAGGAGTAATCAGCAATATGCGATGAGAGGATATTTACGTGTAAACCTCTCTTTCTCTCAATAATAAAATGATCTAAAGACCAAGAGGATTTTACGGCTTTTGCATCGATCTCTCTAACACCCCGTATAGAGCGATAGAGTTTACCACAACAAAATTAAAATTTACTCAACAGTATAATTTTCGAAATTAAACGCAATGTTTACGATTCGTATTGTTAGCTAATTGAGATAACAGACTCCACGCCACGAGTATTAATTGGACTGATATCAGCTGCACGCGAAATCATATTATTTCGATACATAAGCACAAAATTAACGGGTAAACATACGACTCATAACGGCTCCATTGAAAACCAAACAAAGGCTCCCGTTGTTTGCGGACGACAAAACGGGATACGCGGGGCGCATGCAAATATTGTACGGAACCAACAGGCTTCATTACCAATGAGTGATGTAATTAATTTCAGAGTTGTGGTTTAAGAGGGTGTCTAAAGTGGGATAATTAATATTAGTAGTAGGGGCAATGTACCCTAAAAGCGTAGCATAAAATAACATATAAAACTAGATTACGGTTATAAGCCATAAAAAATCAAAACAAAACGAAATAACTCAATTGATTTAGTCTAGAGGTGGTCGGAGGCTCTATGTGTTTCCTGATGATATTTTTTTTATGTTTTACGTGGGCGCTACCGTGCGCTTGATGAATTCGACATTGGTGTAAATAAGCTTACGCGACCTCCCACTCAGGCCTAAATCAATTGAGTTATTTCGTCTTCTGTTGATTTTTTAATGTTAGATAAGAACCGTAGTCGGGTTTTTATAAATTTTCCTTTTAAGTTTTTATAAATACTAGGAAACACTTTGGGTATTAATAGTAATATTTAGAGACAAAAACAATAATTGTCCATTCACTATTTAGGTACAAACTTCAAAGAGGATTGCGGCGTTTTCATTAAATGCATCGGACAAAGCGTCCGACTTATCGAATCTGGTGAGTGTGCCAATTCGATTTCATTGCACGTAAGCTTCAATTAATAATGCAATCACGACCTACCACTTCACCCCAATTTCGTGTATTCTCAGTGAGTCACACTACATCCTGTCACAATTCGTGAAAAATATTCTCATACTATTTATGATTAATTCGCTTCGCCTGTGTGGAATAACTTTATCGCGGAAATTTGTTTATCCCGCGAGAACTACTCACTTTATCGGGATAAAAAGTATCCTAGGGTATATTCTACTTATGTACCAAATTTAATTCAGCAGGAAAGATAATCTGTGCAGGCGGGGCTTCTCCGATTGCGGTAGTGATCGATGCGAGTGCGGAGTCTCCCCGCAGACAATGGATCACCTATTGCCTTGCTCCGCATGTCCTGGCAGCTGTACCTTTGACGACCTCCTTATCGCCACAGAGAGTGCTGTTAGAGTGGCTAAGTTTTGGACCAATAAAATTTAAAACTTGCCTCGACTCGAATAGAAGAAGAAGAATTCAATACCGTTTATCCGTTTCGCCGTGATTGAGCAACAAACCTACAAACAAACATCCAAACGTTTGCATTTATAGTATTAGTACTATATTATTTCTGTGGTATTAGATTAGATTTGACTTTTAATTTTTCGAGCCGGAATCAAGGTGAATGGTGCACTGCACGCCTTTATGAGAAGCCAGGTGTCCAAAAAAGCTATTCATAGCGAGGTGCTGGTGGGACACACTGATTTACGGGAGTAAATGCTTGGTATGGCAGATGAAGAATGAAAGTAGAATTACTGCAGTGTTGTGAGTTAGAAAGATAGAATCACGAATAGTTAATTAGGGAGTTACGCAGTGTGAAAGAAGATGCAGGTACAAAGATTGAAAAAGTTATGCTGAGATGGTTTGGACGTGTGGAGAGGATGAATGAAAGAAGACTAACTGAGATGGTTTATGAAGCGAGTGTTGGTAGGGGAAGATCACTGCGAAGGTACCAAGTTCCAGTCGGGAACGTCATAAAGAAAGCCCATGCCAAGAGCATCCTAAACCGACGAGCATATATGAACAACGTTATATAGAGTGAATGAAATAAAAGAGGTGTGTCAGGATCCTAGCAAGTGGAAGCAGCTCTCTGTCTACCCTTCCGAGAAACAGGCGTGACTTTATGTATGTATGTCAATATGTATGAAGCGTGACGCTCCACGTAATGAGCACCGCCGATAACGTTCAAGCTGTAAGCTTTAATACGCTTCTTCTTCTTTGTGTCAATGCGTCCAATCACATTTGATCCGCCCAGAATAATACGCAGCAACCAAAGCAATAGTCCTGATGACAGTGACTCCACTATGATTTCGCCAACGACCCTATACAGAAAGTATCATACGAGTGCACATACGAAGACGTAGCGTAGACGTAACGTTCCCATCGACGATCGTCGTCCCAGGGTATGAAAATCTTCAGCGTGAGGTCTGATGGTCACGCAACAATGTAAGTAAGTATGTATGTAGATTTCTGTACACAAGATGTAGCAAATCATATGATTTGCTTGACCGATTTTGAAGTGCAAGCTGTCATTCCATTCGTCTTGACCCCTAGAGGGTCATAGGATACATTTTATGGTATGGACGCTTGCATTTTGCAAAGTACAAAATATACTGTCGGGTTTTTTGATTTTTTAATGCTTAAATTATTAACATTTAGTAGCGTTCGTAAATTGTGTACCAATTGGGAAAATATATGTCGTCGAGTTTATCTATATTAGACGAAAGAATTGGCGCAAATCGATGAGTAAAAGTAATATCGCATAGGCCTAACAGTGTTTTTTCGAGGCACAGCGTCAATAATTGACGAAACAATCGACTTCAGGATCCAATTCCTATCTTCGGAGTGCATAATTCACTAAATTTATATGCAATCGCCTTAGTGGAATACCCTTTCAAACACAAAAAAGCATAATCAAATCGGTTCACAAAATGTGGGAGATACCACAGAACATATAAGTAGTAAAAATTTATGAATCCCCCGACAAACTATATGTCATCCAAATACACCAAACAACTATGTTAAAAGCTAAATATCTTAGAAATAGCTTAACCGATTTGCATCAAACAGGACTAAGAATATTTCCCTTATTTTAATTTAATCTTAAATATAAGTTCAAATTCACACAGACATTATTTACCAAAGGCTACTATAAAATTTCTGACTATCTGGATGATAAGCAAGCATGGACATAGACCGCTCGGCGATATTCAGTCTAATTATACAATACAATATAATTGTAACCCAGACTTATTTAAGAGAGCAACCCTTGAGTTTCTTCTTTCGTTCTTCTCTGGGGAATCAGCTTTGTGAATGAGCAATAATGTCAAAAACTTTAATAATAAGATAAAAAATGTGACGTTTTCAAGTGATAATTTTTATCCTACGAAATAAATAGTTTTTTTGATTTTTAAAGGATTTATTTTGTTAAAATTATCAATGGAAAACGTCAATTTAAACTTAATATTAAAATTATTGACATTATTGCTCATTTACAAGCTGACTCGGCAGAGAAGAACAAACAAGAAACTAATATTATGTAAAATACAGCATTCATATCGGACCACGTATAATTGAGATATGTCCAGACAAAGACTGAACACACATACAATAACTCCCATCGTTTTTCGTCTGGGGTTCAAAGTGCTCCACCACCATTCACACCGAGTTTCAAACTTGTACCCCGCTGGGAATCGAATCCGCGACCTCCCTTTTGTAAACCTTATGTTGTTTACATTTACGTCACAGAGGCGGAAGAGCTCGGATATAGAAAACGTATTCTTAAGAAGCTGGCCTTCGCCGGCTAAATGCTTCTTTTAACTTTTATGTGCACCCACATGCAGAATTATATAGATTGGACTTGTATTTCTCTTTTTAGATTGGCACAGTCTAGTTTTTAGTTGTTTTTTAAGTGGTGTTACACTTAATTTTTGTATTTCTTTATTTTGTTTTTGTTCTTCGTCGTATATAGGTATTCATAGGTAATTGAATAAATACATATTCGCTAGAACCTATTTTATAATATACTAGCTTTCCGCCCCTGGCATCGCCTGCGTGGAATAACTTTATCGCGGAAATTTGTTTATCCCGTGGGAACTACTCACTTTATCGGTGTAAAATATATCCTATGTCTCAATCCAGGGTATATTCTACCTATATACCAAATTTCATCCAAATCCGTGGCTACCACCTCCGTAGCTCAATGTAAATAACATTGGGTTTACGATTCGGAGGTCGCGGGTTCGATCCCTAGCGGGGTACATATTATTCATTCAAAAAATGCTTCATTTTGTAGGTACACAAGGTACATTTAAAATTCCCCTGAGAAGAATAAGTAAGAAACTCGATGGGTTGCTCTTTTTAAATCCCCATGTTGTTATAGCTTCAGGTATTAGATCATCATCATCAGCTTTACATGTCCCCACTATTAGGCCACAGCCTATTCTCACTGGAAGGTATGGGCCATAATCCGCCACGCGAACCTAGAGCGGAGTTTTGTCAGACTAGTGACCACCGGACAGTCAACGTTTTATGCCGTCCCTGTCGGACACCGGAATGCCTTGAATTGAAAACAATGCAGACGTGCCTTTCGAACACTTCTATTAAAATGCTAATCGAGAATGAATAGCAAAAATAAATACACATCCTAAATACGGTAGCAAATTGACATGATCATTATTGCCTACGGTATGTTATAAACAAGTCAAAGAGGAATCCCCAAGACGTCCTCATATTATACGAGGAGGTACCTACACTAATTACATCCCAACCCTTATGTTAAAATGGAATTCATATGTTTGCCTCTTAGCTCAACGATCAAAGAAGGCAATTTTGTTTTATTACTCAAACTTTCCTTATACATTGCCTACGTTGGGGGATAAATGTAAATGAGAATTTATTGACGCCCGCTCGATCCATTTGCTCATCCAAAGCAGTAGGTATGAGAAATGAGAACGTTTAAAATAGATACTTAGATAACGATTATATATTGTTATTGTGTCTTCAAATTCACGGGCCGAAAGATACTTTTTAGGACACGTTTAACACATGAAGGTTAATTAATGACAATGATTATTATTCGTATCATTAATTTGCTTTAGGCAAAAAATTTTAACTTTTAAACAAAGCTAGTTCAGCGGGATTCGAACCTGTGGCCTGTTGGTATGATGGTCAGAGATTCTAACCACTACACCAAACAGGTCGTTGGATAAGTAAATACCGTTGTTCATAAAATTAATAAAGGAGATCCCCAAAGTTTGCTAATATATTCTGAAACTCGTATCTCCGTGGCAGAACTACTTCTCATGTCAGCGTCGCCAGAGCACACAGTCACGTTAACTCATTTCGCTCAGCAAACAGAATCCGATACATCACGATCATGTAATTTCACAGTTGTCGTCTCGAATAGTATCTGCATCCTTATAATGATATACACATGGGAGCTGCGCGACTTGTGAATAACTTTTTGAACGATTACTATGGGAATTGAAAGAGATACAAATGAGTAAGGTTAGCATAATATTGCTATTAGTCAGAAGAACTCTTCTAAGCTTGCTATTCTTAATAGCAATATTATGCCACTGGTACCTATGTGTAGTTACATGTGTATGTGTGTAGTTACACATAGGTACTAGTAGCATGCACAGCGTTTTGTCAGAGGATAGGCAGAATGATAAAATTTGCTAATACTACTACAAAATAATAACTTCCTCTTATAGCAATCCTAATTTTAGGAGGTCCTGATTTGATTCGCAGGCAGGCCAATGTACTAATTTAATTATTATGTGCATTTATCCGACTGCTCTTAAACGGTGATGGAAAACATCGTGAGGAAACCTGCATGCCTGAGAAATAAAAATTCAAAGGCATGTGAAGTCCCCAACCCGCAATGGGCCAGCGTGGTGGACTATGGCCCATACTCCCTCATATATACGAGGGAAGGCCTATATCCCTGCAGTGGGATGTTTACGGGCTGATGACGATAGCAATCCTCCCAACGGTTTAGAATATTTCTGTTCACATCAGTAGGAATCAGCTGACTTGACAATGTATTTTAAGGAAAGCTTACAATTTGCTTGGTTACACACTGCCTTTCTGCCTGTACGGGTGAATTAATAATTTTAAGAAAATTACTGGTAACATAATAATTTTTTTATCGAATCAGGAATGAAGAATTCCGTAGGCGAACGAAGGTCACTGACATAGCCCAGCGGATTAGCAAGTCCCTGCAGTGGGATGTTTACGGGCTGATGACGATAGCAATCCTCCCAACGGTTTAGAATATTTCTGTTCACATCAGTAGGAATCAGCTGACTTGACAATGTATTTTAAGGAAAGCTTACAATTTGCTTGGTTACACACTGCCTTTCTGCCTGTACGGGTGAATTAATAATTTTAAGAAAATTACTGGTAACATAATAATTTTTTTATCGAATCAGGAATGAAGAATTCCGTAGGCGAACGAAGGTCACTGACATAGCCCAGCGGATTAGCAAGTTGAAGTGGCAGGAGGCAGGCCACATAACGGGAAGAAGTGATGGATGATAACATTAAAGTTCTTAAGTGAAAACCACGTACTGGCACACGCAGGGTAGGATATCCACTCACAAGCTGGACAAGCGACCTGATAAAGGTCAAGGGAAATCGCTGGGTGGAGGCCGCTTCTAGGCGGTCGCTCGGGAATTCTAAGGAGGTGGCCTATTTTCAGCAGTAGACGTCGTGTATCAGGTATGATGATAATACAATGGGTCATTCCTGATGCTGAAATCGTTAAAGTGGAATTCAGCTATTTTGATAATCTGAAAAAATTGTGCTCAAATAGTGCCCAAAGCAAATAGTGCCACTGTAGTTTAAGAGTTTCAGTGCGAATTCTGGCGTCACGTCACCTCTTTTCTCATACTCAGAGACGGATTTACCGATAATTGTAAATGGAAACCAAAAAGCTACCTAAATAGAGCCGTCGAAATATACAAGTACCATACATAAATAGTACTTAAAAAAAAAGTAATTTAGATATCTACGGAGACTTCGTCCGTGACGGTCAAAATATCGAGAACTGACTTTTTTTCCTTGAGGATGGAATCTATCGAATTATCAATAATGCACACGAAGGACAAAGAAGTCCGTGGGCCCAGTGTGATTTAGTGGATTTGTGGCAAGTGGCCACCTGACAGTCAGTGTTTTTAAGCCGTCTTGTAGCCCACCGACTTCAATTGGAAACTACCGGGATCGACTATTTAACTTGCCCTCCAAACCACAGAAACACTCGTATTAAAATGCCATTTGTGATCACCCATCCAAGGACTGACTGCGCCAGACATTGCTTAATTTCGCTTATCGAAAACAAATAGCGAATGCAATTGCGCCACGAGTGTATAACCATAATATTAATTGTCTATATACGCTAGTGCTTCGACAGACACTTTACTATACACACACATGCATACATACAGTGCAGGTCCACTGTTGGGCACACATCCAATCACACTTCCTCACGCATGAAGTCTCATACTTTTGTATTGGCCGGTAGGTACACCCCACTCGCTATACAATGGCGTCGATTCAGATGACACCAACTAAACTAAAACCAGTTTTGGAGTGGTACCGTCGCACCGTACTGTTCCAGGGAGAAAGAAACAGTACTACTTTAAAACTGGGTGTAGTGTAGTTTAGTTGTGTCCGGATCGACAGCAATGTCCGCTATTGCATACTTTTCAGTGCACACGAAACAAGAGCTCTGTATTTAATTTACGCTATTTTAAATCATTATAGTGATCTAGCTAAATTCCAGAGTATCTATAATTACTCATTGCACCTATACGGTAAACTAATATAACAGGTATACTCGCAAATCATGAATTAAGTATATTTATATTGTTTGCATAGGTAAAGAGAATGGGCTGACTTTATTCTAATAAATAGGATACCTACGTGAAAATTATGGTCAGATTCACCAGCAGCTTAGAAAAGTTTGTTGGTTTAGAGCTTGTTTAGAGATAAGCTTTTAAAGCGCTTTCGTATCGATTTTCAGCCTTATATTTTTAGTCACGCGATGCAGCAATAAGTACAAAACAAGGCATTTTCAGCTTATACGGTTGTCGATGTCCTGGGATTAGCTAAGCTAGATAATACCTAGACTAGAGTTAGATATTCTAGTGAACGTAGAGGCTAAATTACAGGTGTTCTGTGCTTGTTTTATTGCTAACCACTATAATTATTTATGGTTTGTTTCTAAGTCAGAAAGTGGCACCAATAACAGAAAAGTTGAGGAGTAATAGGTTAGCATGGTTCGGTATGTGTGAGGAGGGATGAAACGCACGTAACCAGACGAGTGCTAAGCATGAATGTGAAGGGATACAGATGTAGAGGACGACCGAAGAAGGTGAGGTTAGACTGCGTGAGGAATGATATATGTGTAAATGGGGTGAGAACGGAGATGACGGCAGATAGAGGAGAGTGGAAGTGTGAAGACATGTCGTACTGACCCCACCTGGAGTGGAAGAAGGGCAGGAAAATAATGATATAATATCGCGACTGAAAGAACATTCATTAGTCGTTACAGAGAGTAATAACCTTGAGTCGGCTGGATTACAGTGCTCTACCCTCACTCAGCCTTAATGGCATTTCTATACCATACAGTAACGTCGTAAAGAATCTCGGTATTCAATTTGACAAGTCGCTCTCCTGGATTCCCCATGTCGAATATGTAAGTCGCAAGTTCTTCGCTGTGCTAGGTTCGCTGAGAAAGTGGAAAAATCTTTTACCTATTAGAACAAAGGTAGAACTTGCTCAGTCACTTCTTCTTCCCATTCTTGACTACGCTGATGTGTCATATCTCGATCTCACTGAAGAACTGCTGAATAAGCTAGAACGCCTTCAGAATATGGCCATCCGTTTCATTTTCGGAGTTCGCAAGTATGATCACATATCCGCATACCGGGCGCAATTAAAGTGGCTTCCTATCAGACTCCGACGTAACTTGCATATCCTCACTCTTCTTTATAATGTACTATACAGTCAGATTTCCCCCCCCCTTACCTTAAAAATCTGTTTCATATTTAGGATCCGATCACGATGTGCCCCTTAGGTCTAAAACAGACAATTTGCTTAAGCCCATCAGCTGCCGTACAAATTATTACTCGGGATCCAACTACTTATTAAAAAAGCTTCTTTAACTGAGGTTGTCTGGAAGAAATCGCTATCAGCGATAAGACCGCCTTTGTACACTTCATCATCTATG
The DNA here is from genome assembly GCA_949316235.1 of Oegoconia quadripuncta. Taxonomy (NCBI): domain Eukaryota; kingdom Metazoa; phylum Arthropoda; class Insecta; order Lepidoptera; family Autostichidae; genus Oegoconia; species Oegoconia quadripuncta. The sequence goes on along the minus strand of OX438755.1, from coordinate 15,171,509 downwards.
TTAAATGTTCTTTGTATTTTATTTTTGTGTGCAATAAAGAATTTAATAATAATAATAATAATAATGTTACCTGAAAAAAGTCTCAGCAAAATATTATTATTATCTTTTATACCGGTGAGTTTTTTAAAGTAAGGAAAAAAATTGGGCATATTTGTTAAGAGAAATAGAAGTTATTGACATAGGTAGTTTAATTATTTTTTTCAAAAATGCACGCACCAGCCAATTTATTGATATGCGACTGGCGGGATTCGTAGGATTTCTATCATGCGAAATTTAGTCCCAATTGTACTATGAATACTAGATATCGGATAAATATTTATATATACACATCCGTGACTCGAGAATATATATTCGTATTCATCACACAAAAATTTACCCCTTCCGAGATTCGAACCTCCAATCGTTGGTTTCGCAGACCGGGTCTATCCAATATGAACTGTAGTAAGAGTACCTATAGCAAACGAGAAGACGTTGCGCAGTTACCCCAACGCTGCCTATCGGAGTTGAGCTTAGTAAAAATGGTTTCTCCTGACACAGGTGAATTAATAAATTTGCTTACTATGAGAACCCAAAAACTAATACGGTCTAAATAACCGTAATTAAAGCTGTGTAGGTAATATTTATAATTGGCTTTTAGACTTTTCGAATGCATGTCTGAGCGATTTTTTTGATTTATTCTGTATTTAAAAAGAAATCTTAAATTATCCAATGAGGAGCCACTAGACGGAATAAGCCCTCTTAAATTGACCCAAAACTGCTCAATACCACAGTCCAATTGTAGAGCATTGTTGAAGAATGGCAAAGGTTTATTTATTGTGTCTGCTTAGTTCGGTAAAAGGAGCACTGTGAGCGCAGTCTTACAACAAAATACCAATAATAAATAAATATAAATTATAACAGTTCTATTACTAAGATTGCAAAACGATCACCTGCACGTATCATCGCGCGCCTGCGAAATAAACAGCGTCATATAAAGTATGCCTACAATTATTTATCAAGGAAGTTCAAGCGTTCAAATTTTGTGAGCCTGGAACATCTAAACAGCCAAAGTTCACGTCCTGAAAGCAGTAAACTATCAAGTTGGTATGTTTGAGCAAAGAATACTGAGGGTTGAACGACGACTTGAAAACGCGATTTTGCTACTCAGCGATTCATCCTGTAATTATAATTGATCAAGCACATAAACTTCCTTTTGTGACCTCACATTAGCGCACATAATTGATAAGAACGCCCCGTGCATGTGACAGCTGACGTCAGTAGGGCGATGAATGGAAGTTGCATAGACGGAATGTCTGGCATAATGCTGGCTCGTGTTGCCAGGAATACAGAGTACACATTTTCTGTTCAAATAACATGGAGATAACTCTTACTAGAAATAGTCTTATCAGCCTAAATCAAGGATTTATACACATGCCATTCACCAATAATTTTCTGAATTGCATTAAGCAAACTGAAGTTTCGGAATTATCACTACTTAACCAAATCAAATCAAATCAAAAAATATATATATTTCCTAGGATAAAAATTATCACTTGAAAGCGTCACATTTTTTATCTTATTATTAAAGTTTTTGACATTATTGCTCATTCACAAAGCTGATTCCCCAGAGAAGACCGAGCAAGAAACTCAAGGGTTGCTCTTTTAAAATAAGTTTGGGTTACAATTATATTATATTGTATAATTGGACAGAAAATCGCCGAGCGGCCTAAGGCCATGCTTGCTTATCATCCAGATAGTCAGAAATTTTATAATAGCCTTTGGTAAATAATGTCTGTTTTAGCTATATATGTATGTATAGTTAATCGACTTATGTATAAAATATAATACTATATTTTATTATTATATACCAATATATAATAATGTTTATACTCATTTTTTATTATTATTTATTTCACTTTATTTCCTACACATACAATTTGATAATTTTGAAATTAGCCTAAAATTTAAAATTTTATTGATTTACTTTTTTATGTATTACTGTATCGTTTGCATTGATGTATCAATAGGTAACTTCGAGTAATTTACAATACGCACTCAAGACGCCGCCCCCTATCACAATAGCACCATGCTTTATCGTAAATGTAATTTTTCCCCTACACCAAGTTTCTGGTGAAAATCCCCACTTTTCAGACTATTTAATTCTGACTAGTTCGTTTATAGTCTGTAGTCTCTACCTACCCCTACGGGAAACAGGCGTGACTTTATGTATCTGTGTAGTTCATTTAAAAATAAAATACATATTGGGGTTCCTTATTTATTCAATAATTATTATAAACTCTCCATGCACTCCTGAAAACTGATATTTTTATAAAAGTCATATCTTATTAGTAATTTCAGTCGAGGTAAATGAAAAGCATTGTAATTTAGTTTCACTCTAACATATTAACAATCAAATTTAGTATCATATCTATAGGAAATCTATCGGTTTCCAAGCATTTCATACAGAATAATTTTATTCGCTGAACAAGGAAAAATCCACCAAATTTGGGGGAAAATACTACAGCACTGCCCTGTAAAATCAAAGCAAGCAAAACCAACTGGAAAAGCTGTCATGCGCCCTGATACTGACACTACTACGCACGCGCAATAATCATGGCGTCTACCACGAACAAATGACAGTTTTGATACAGGTCGGCGTCAGTGAGGGCATAACAATAAATGTATGAAGCCATGAAACCATTTTCGTCCAACAATACAAATCAAGATAGTCCCACCAAAGAAAACAGGTCTCCTAACATTGCTTTCATTGATGTGTAGGAGAGTTGTCTGTATATTTTTGTGTTGTGATGATATGTTATATTACACAAGTTTTTATTTTTATATTGTCAATCATTCGCTAATAATCTATGCCAATTGACAGCCATCATGACGTTTCGACTGTTTTGATGGAATTGTTTGTTTGGGTGGATTGATGCAATTTCATCAAGTATCACGTATATAAATAATACCGTGAAAAATATACGAAATAATAGTCGAAAGTGTGAGGTGTGTGTTGCGTTTATAACAAGTGACGTATTTTTAACCAGATTTCCACGAGTTCCAGACGGCGTGAGTAAATTACAAAAATATAGTAAAAAATTATTGTAATTATATTTACACTATAGTTCAAGGATTTGTGGAGCGCTAAGTAATAAAATTCATGCATTTTTGTTGCATTGTACTTCTGTTCATAAACAGTTACAACAGATTTGTTAGTAAACAATATTGCTGTTCATAAACTATCGATATAAACGAAATGGAATAAATTGAGAAAAGTTTCCGAGGATACAAAAACAAAAACACTAACTTAAATTGTAAGATAATAAAAATATTATGTAATATTTTTTTGAATATCTTGAAAAATTACGAAGTTAGTCAACTTTTACTGTTTCCCCTACTGTCAGACATTTAAGTCAGGGCATGAGAGTATCCATGTTTTTCATGTTCATCTTCTGCCCTGTAAAGGGCATATTATAGGGATAGATTAATAAAATTATAGAAAATAAAAGAAAATATGTAATTATGCAACTATTACTTTTATATGTTATCGATATCGATATTTATAGTACACTTAGTATGCAAATCACCACGAACGTCAATTTGTTATGTTGGCCAATCTGTCTGTTGAAGTTGTTAACGTTGGTGTGGTATTAAATGATTTCACGGAATCGTATTGGAGCCTTGTAAGGCACTGGCATCTCTTATGACGTTTAGGTGATTATTTGATCAGTGGTTTTGACAACATTCCCTACGATTCGGCGAATCTTTTCTCTTTCCAATTATTTTCTCTATAAAACTATTTGCTTACAATATACTTTAAACTAATTCTATCCTTTTAACATCAAAATTCATCCCTTTCCTTTATGTTGATATTGTGTAGCTCAAATATAAACATTTGTTTGTGATATCAAATTTAGGTTATATTTGGTGGTGTTTGTTTATTTCCTTTGTAAATAGTGTGAAATTTTGTTTGTGGATTTTTGATGTGACATTGTGGACAAAGATTTGTGATACAATACCAGGAAGGCTCAAAATTGGAAAATCTACGAGAACGAAATATTGCAGGTAAGTGGTTCAAAATAAAAATTTCAAGTTCTTTGGTGAATGACAGGAGCCGTATTCGTCCTGAAGTTGCTCGCGCTCTCAAAAATTGATAATATAAACAAACACGCCACTAGTTTCAGCGTTTTTCATTGTTGATTTCATAATAATCTTAGCTTTATTTACGTAATAGCGGTGGATGGATATGTACGAGGGGTTGTAATAACCTCCTCTGTATTTGGAAGTAGGTTGAAAAAGAAAGATGTGAAACTTTCCAAAAAAAAATCAGTACCTACCGATGTAGAATTCATACGCTATGGATTTATGACGAAGATAAACTCTTTACAAAGTTTCAGTTATTTATTTACATTGTGTGGTCAGCTGATGTGCGTGGTGTATTATGTATATTGCAACCAGTTCACGTAATACGTAATACCCTTTCGGCGGTGATTAAATGGTTTATAATTATATGAGTTAGGTACACCCTGCCCACTAGCCCAACTTATAGCGACCTGAATATGACAGAACTTGGGCACAACCTTATGGAATATAGGAATACGATTGTACCTATATTGCCCAGATAACCATATGCCCTCAAACTAATAATTTTGTTGCCATATCCGGGCCGTGTCGTTGTTTTTGTTTGTATATAGCACTCTGTGTACGTAGCAATTAATAGGTTGCGACTTAGCATTTACCGTAGTGGCCCATAGTACTGATATTGTGCTAGGTTCAAGGGGGTAAGGCAATTGTGCTAATAACAATACCCTACTAGATTTAATGAAGTGAGAAATAACTCTGACATTTATTTATCAATTACAAAAACAGCGTAGTATGCGGTTTCGTAGTATGCTACGTAGTAGCTACTCTGTGTTCCTAGTAATGAAAAGGTACCGACCGACTCAGCATTACCTGTAGTTGCCCATAGTACTAACATTCTGCCATATCCTAGTGAGACAACCAGTGATGGTAAAAACAATAACCCACTAAATCTAAGACACTGACCTAGTTAAGAGATATCTCTGACAGTAATTTGTCAATAGCATGCGGAGTCGTAGCATATAGTATACTCTGGTCGTTGTAATGACATGGTACCGACTCAGCATTTATTATAGTTAAAAGTACAGATATTCTGCCATATCCTAGCGGAGAAAACCAATGGTGGTAATAGAAATACTCTACTTGGCCCAAAATATGCATACGGACCGAATTAAGTGACAGATATCTCTGATAATGCTTTATCAATAGTATGCGGTGGCGTAGCATATTATTATAGTACTATGTGGTCGTAGCAATGAAAATGAACCGACGACGCAGCAGTTACTGTAGTGGCTATTCTGCCATATCTTAGCGGGAAACTCAAAGGCGTTAATAAATACTCAACTAGGTCTTAAATATGCGTATGGCCCTAATTACCTAATTTAGTGAGCGATGACTCTGACCGCGATTTATGAACTCCCTTGCCAAATTCACTAGATTCAATTCGTTAGCGATACGACAACATGGTGACTTGTGATAAATCCAGAATACCCTATCTATATCTATTTTAATAGAATTATGAAATGGTTCGTATGTGATTGAGTGTGTCATTTTTAGCTAAATAGTACTTTGGGATCGGATGCTGCCAAAAGGAAGGTTTCTATAGCAATTATGAAATGGCTTGTAACTATGAAAACATTTTTCCAAAACAATTCTAGATGTGATATGTTTAAATTTTTCATAATTTATATATTTTGTTAGGCCTATGGACGCCAGCCTAAAGAATTCCTGTTTGTCATTCTAATTTTATGATGGGACTCTAGCGCTCAAACGCATCGGATTTTGCAGCGTACTATGTTAAATAAATAATAAATTAATATTTTGAACACTTACACCAATTACCAAGTCCCAAAAGCAAAGCTTGATATCGGATACATCTTCATCATCAGCTCGTAAACATCCCACTGCAGGGATATAGGCCTTCCCTCGTATATGAGGGAGTATGGGCCATAGTCCACCACACTGGCCCAATGCGGATTGGGGACTTCACATGCCTTTGAATTTTTATTTCTCAGGCATGCAGGTTTCCTCACGATGTTTTCCTTCACTGTTCAAGAGCAGTCGGATAAATGCACATAAGTAATTAAATTAAATTTAAAAATTGGTACATGGCCTGCCCGGGAATCGAACCCAGACCTCCCAAATTGGGAGACCCCGTCTTAACCGCTAAGCCACCGACGCTCCTAACGCTGATAACGGATAAACAGATATAAATATATAAGTAAGTACTATACACATCCATGACTTGGGCATAAATGTTTTATCATACACACATTTAGCCCAAGCGGGATTCTAACCACCCAGTGGGTACCCAGTGGGTAGTGACCCACTGGTATCTTTAATTTAAAGTTTTTTTTAAATGCCGCGAGATTAAATTTCCTACCGCGGCATCCACTAAATTCTGAACGCAGCGTACACGGTGTGAATACGTCCATAAAGTAAACACATTGATTGAGTTTGAAGTTTGGACGACATAAACATCCATCAAACATGATATAACGTCACAAAACATTCAAAATAAAAAAGTTATGTAAGTACTTGTAACGCGTTTTACCTTAGTTTGATATGTACAGTCTGAAACAGATAAACCTTTGCAGACCAGCAGAATACAAAATTAATTGTACTCAGGAAATACCGAGACAACAAATACAGAGTTCAACACCATAATAAAACCAGGAGTATCGAAAGATTTTCTGAAAAAACTTTAATTGTGTTACAATAATAATAATAACGAAACACAACAATAATGTAACAAAAATCCTTTTGGATTCTCAAAGGTATTTCAAAGGTCAAACAACACACTCGTGGAACAAAAGTTTTTAAAGTGTGGCATGACAGTTTTTAGAAATGTACGTTTTGAAGTGTTAAGTGTTTGATGGCGTTGTGTGTACATGTATGCGTATGTATGTCCGGATGTATCTTAATAATGATTGGTCCAATTTGAGAATTATACATTTAAAATTAAATTAAGGGCAATGCAAATAATACTCTTAAACCAATCCTAATTTTAGGAGGTCCGGGTTCGATTCCCAGGTAGGCCAGTGTACTAATGAGTTTTTAAATTTAATTTCATAACTTATGTGCATTTATCCGACTGCTCTTAAACGGCGAAGGAAAACATCGTGAGGAAACCTGCATGCCTGAGAAATAAAAATTCTAAGGCCTGTGAAGTCGCAGGCGCATACTCCCTCATTATACGAGGAAAGGCCTATATCCATGAAGTGGGATGTTTAAAGGCTGATAATGATGATGATGAACTCCTGTTTACTGGTGATCCCACTCCTGATTACGAACAACTTTCCACTAATAACCGCAGCTGAATTCGATCAACCACAACCACAATTACGGTTTACCTTTCGAAATATACAGAAATACACTGGGGGTGAGCCCATCGCCGTTGATACGTGCATTACGTGCAAGCCTACGTATAGTTGTGTTTTGGTGTGAAGTCTCACAATCAAACTTCAAGCATTTATTTCAACGTAAGATACATGATATCATTTCTTGAATGTCAATTTAAATCTACTGGAAATAAAAAAAGTTTATTGCATTTATCTGTCAGTCGGTATGTCCAAGCTACTACCGCTTCGGAAAGGGAAATCATCTGTGGGAAAAGAAGCGGCGCAAGAAACCCACAGGATCATTGTTGTCCTTTTTTTTTATAAATAAAGTATATAACTAATAAAATTTTATAATTTTGGGGAGCTGGTCGAAGTACACGAAGCGTGTTTGTCATTCAGGTAGTCGCTAATTTTATAATAACCCTTTTTTGCTAATGTTATTTTGACATAATCTTTAATTTTTTTTTCTCAGTTTGATTAATGATATTCTCAGGTATAAGGTTATAAAAGCGTATACAGTGTCCCACAAATGATGTATTAACTTTGCTTAGTCTGAACATAGGGGTAGTCAATTTGTTCTTATATCTCGAATCGTCTGTCAATCAATCAAATTTAAAATCGTCTGTCACGACACCCACGGGAAGAGACGGGTTGGTTCTATTCCTTTAATGTGCTCAAACCAAAATCCATGTCAACTAAATTTAAAATCCACGTACAATAAGCTCAACAACACCGCACGTCGGCCCGTTTACCTGCCACTAACGAGTCCCGATATTTGCACCAATTAGTCTTGTTCAATTCGAGCCTTTGGTATTCAGCTAACGTAAACGACTAATTTCAATCTATTGTGGATGCGAAACAGATCGCGGACGGATACTGAAACGTGCGTATACGGTTTAAATTAATAAACCATTCTCGAATTCAGTGGTGTGGTAAATGGATTGCTGCATCGGTTCAGCTGTTTCGCGATACCCATTCAACGGTCGCTGGTTCGATTCCCGTTAATTCCACTTAAATTGTATGTTTGATGGTGAAATGTTGAAGCTTTTGACAAACGAGCAAGAGTAACTAAGACGGTGTTTGTGGTCGAAGAACATATCGTGTTAGTACTTAAAATTTCCAGACAAAATATAGGTAACGGTATTTAATAATAGATGTAATATAATGATAGATGTAATGACATCTTCGATAATTTAAACACGTAAGTAGCTTCACAAATTCAAAAGTTTTGTGTTTTGGTGTGAAGTCTCACAATCAAACCTCAAACTTCAAGCATTTATTTCAATATTATTACAAAGTCTTATTACAAATTATTATTACAATAGTATTATTACAAGTAGTGAGTACAAAGTCGAACTATCTATTGCGATTGCGTGGATCCATTTACCACTTCCTGGTAAACAACAGATCTTCAACAATTTAAACACTGAAGGAACTTTACAAATCTAAGTGTTTGAATCCAAACTCTAAGGTTCTAGCATTAATATTACTATTGCGTAGATCCAATTACTACTTCCTGGCCATCAGATAACTAATGTAAATTAGAACCTTTGCCCTATTAGTAAGACTAAAGTCTTAAATATAAAAAAAAAACACTTATTAAGCTACTTCTAAACATATAGATAAGCTCTTTAAAAGACAAAGGTTTATCTACATAAAAGCACAATAATATTTGAGTATTAATTGTGAAAAGTCCGGGTTCGATTCCCAGGTAGGCCATGTACCATTTATCCGACTGCTCCTAAACGATGAAGAAAAACATCGTGAGGAAACCTGCATGTCTGAGAAATAGATAAGCACTTAATTTTTTATTTGCACAAGTTTCTTTTTCGAAAGTTGTGACAAATGTAGCGAGTATCCTATATACTGGATGAGTTTTTTTTATCGTAAGGAAAAAAATGAGGCATATTAGGTAAGTGAAATAGAAGGTGTTCGCATAGGTAGTTTTTTTTTTTCAAAGCCATAATTGAACAAAGTATAGATTGTGTCATTTGACGGTCGTGTTTGTATTCTATTCCACATAATTACATCATTAAATTAAATAAATAAAGAAAACTTGGAGAAAATATGGATTCCAAATAAATTTCGCACGATAGGAGCCCTACAAATCCCGCCCTACAAATATAATTTTCCGCAGGCGCGTACCTTTTTGAAAAATAAAAATTAAACGACCTATGCCTATAACTTCAATTTCACTTACCTAATATGCCCTATTTTTTTTCCTTACGGTAAAAAAACTCATCCGCGTATATGTATATGTAGTAAAAAAAGAATATTCTGATTACTCGTAAACAAAGGTTGAAAAGTTAACACAATAACAGAACACAAAAAGATACATCCTACTTAAACAACATCACGTTTTTGCAGTTGCAGGCTGTTTTTGGGTTTTGTAGCTGAATTGCAAAAAATGGTAGGGTGATAATTTCCGTGCACATACACAACGTGTAACGAAAAGGGTATATCAGGCCGAATGTATGAAGTCTGTTAATGATTTTAAACTACGTGACAGAAATAACATAGTACTAACGACTACATGAAGCACTTTTTAGTCGTCTACATAACTACACTATACTACGTAATAATAATAAAAAAAATACACAATTATGTTTTTATATCGATATCTGCACAACATAACAGATACTACAGATTCTGTTCCACGTGCCAATTTCAATCTGATCTATCTTTCAAAGTCACTCCCTCATACTTCTCGTAATCGTGGGTAGTGAATTTTCTAAAAATTTTACCAATTTGCAACAAATTATATTTGCACACCACTAAAATAATATAACACGGCTGCAAGGGTACGCAATCATAATAATTTAGCCGCCTGATCCTATTTTCCAGCAATTAGCCATAAACCGCAAAACAATGCTTGCCATATCTTTTCACAAGTAAAAGAGAATACCTACTTCTAAAGTTTATGACTTAATTTAGATTTTTTTCTAACCGATAATGTTAGAGATAAGTTTGGGGTCATTAATTCTTAAACCAACCAACAAAATTGTTAATAAAACGTTGCACAAAATATTGCATAAGTCTGTGTTTTTGATATTGTGCTTTAATAAGCTTTCCTAAATTGTACCCCAGACATTGACATTTAATTTTTTTAATAGCTCATTTCCCTTCTAAATATATACCGAATGAACCGCCTCCGTGGCTCAATGTAAACAACATTGGGTTTACGATTAGGAGATCGCGGGTTCGATCCCCAGCGGGGTATATGTTTAAGTACTCGGTTTGGTTGGTGGTAGGGCATTTTAAAATGTTTGCCTGGCTAGTTACCACCATCTTATCTAAATCTGCCGCCAAGCAGCAATGTTGATAGCATTGTTGTGTTCCGGTTGTCAGAGATAAGATAGCCAGTCCCCCAAATGTGTTGGGGTTTCCGAGAGTACGCTTCCACCATCGACCTCATCTTCACTTAACATCAAGTGTGATTGAGGTTAAGTACGAACGCGACGTGCATAAAAAAATCCCATAACAGAAATTTATATTTCATCTGTCTATCAACTAATGCTATAATTAGTCCACAGTATACCGCATTTCTATTATCTAAATCAAATGATTTTGGAAATAAATGACTGTGACAGATGAACAGACACCGAGGTGATTCCATTTTCGTTCGCGAACTCTGAAAACAGGAATCATAATCGACCAATGAAAAAGGCTTTCCATATTCAAAATATGAAACATTTTTTCTTTTTATTTACTATTTGAATTTGAAACGTGCCTTTGTAAAAGCTTCACAATTTTTAACAGCTATAGTCCATGTGACCGGAATGTCTAGATTATGTTTTGTATTTCTAGTCTGTATACAACGACATGAGATATATGCGAGTTCGGAAGACGCAAAGTTGCTACCTCTTATCTTTGTGGAGAGACTAAGAGGTATTCTAGCCCCTAGTTTACTAATTAAAATGAGTAAGAGTATGGCCAATTTGTTTCCTTTTGCATGTGCCTAAAAGCATAGTAATTTATAGTTACCATGGTCAATATGCATAATTATGTAACATTACCCATTGCTACTACGAACTATACAGGAGACTGGATGGAGCGCAAACGCTTTAATGCGGTTCTCCCTAACATGTAAGTTTTCCAGCTCTACCAGGGCGGATTCCACCTTGCATAACTATACAAATTGCAACCTGGAAGAATGTTATGTGTATAAAGGTCCATTTTCAAAGGGACGTTTTGCCCTAATCCCCATGCCGGGCAAGCGTGTTGGCGATCTCAGATTTTTTAGGAGCTTAGCATCGCATATTTCATCATATAGCTTTTATTTCGCACTTCACGAAACGGGAATGCGGGAATTAACCAGTTATCTGATTGATTGCGCCTGCGCTTCCTTACCCTCATGCTTTATTTGACGGGAAACTTTGATTTAAAATCTTGACCCTGGATATACATTATCTGGATGTAGTATGAAATGCCTACACAGTCTAGCCAATTCCTGCCCATTTGACAACCCTAATTTCACGTAATAACTTTGAACAAGTCTTCTATCTGTTGTTTCCAAAAGTCGAATGATATTTTTTAATTGTTGGATTTGTTTCATCAGGTTTAGTCATATGAGGCTTTGACTTTCATAATTAATTATTAGCATTGTAAGCTCCAGGACTTACGGAGTGGATTGAATATTCGCGGAAAGTAATAAAATCTGGAAACAATTTTTTACGAAGACACGTTCCTTGTACTTACAAACTCTTGCACTAGTAGCATGAATAACGTTTACGTCGCGCGAAATAATGTGTGTCATTCGCTTGGACGGAATAGGTATACAACTATCCCACTCTCACTCCTACGTCGCGTTCTAGAAACGATGTCATGCTGCGGGGGCTGGTAAAACAAGAACTATCAAAATTAGATAATGACAATGACAATCATATGAAAACTGGTCCAATATTATATGATCTCTACCCACATTAAATGAAACAACTTGCTATTACTCTTAAAGAGGTTTAATTGTTAATTATAAAATAATGAAAGGTTATCAACTCCCAAACATAAAGCTGATGTCAACAATATTAAAGGTTTAAAATTCCCTACAAATTGTTAATCACTTAGAACAATATTTCGGAACGTTTTAATTAGCAGCCTCCCTAAATTCTGTCCTGACAAGAAACCGCTTATGTTTTGTACTGAAAATTACCTCTAAAGATAATGTTTGGAAAGTCCTGTTTTCACGTCATATTTTGCTTCTTGCCTCAAGTAATAAATAATATTTTAACAAGCACGGGGGGATCTCAAAGAGGTTTTTGCATGCAGGTCGAGCGTATTCCGAGGCCCGCTGTTTTGGTCGTCATTAATTACGAATTATGAATTCTGCTCACAGCTCCAAAGGCATAAAACCCCTGCAAAATCCTATATAGGCTTCACGCGCTGGCAATAGGCGTAAAAAGTTGGTAAAAACATCGCTCTACTCATAATATAATGGATCTCGAAATTATTGTTATATTCACGTTCCGTAGCTATCTCAGCAGGGTTTCGGCACGTGAAAGCCTTTCGATCCCGCCCCAGGGCTTTTCTGTTTTTGTACTAAAACTCACATTTTTAGGGTCTTTTAGTGAGTTAGGTATAAAATTAACTAGATGAGACATTACTGCGCTTTGTGAGGTCATTTGAGCGACTTACCTTTTCTTTAAAAAAATATGTTATAGAATATTAAATATAGAGGTTTTTGTACCTAACATTAACTATGTTCGGTGCACACCCATTTGATGTGCCGCTCCGCGCACGCGGCGGCTTCTGTACATTACCGGAAAACAAGCAATTCGGATGCATCATACCCGAATCGGGTGCAAGATAATGCTCGTTTTCATCTATCGTTATCATTTTAAGCAATTAGTTTTGAGGACTTGATAATAAACTTGATAATAATCTTTAATCATTTATACCGCCCTTTTCGCACCGAACAAACTAAATATAGGTAACATGGTTTTCATATTGACTTTGGAGTCTCGACTCGTATGCTTAGAAAGTCTGTGTACTTCGACAATACGTCGTTCCATTGTAGATTCTGACACATCGCGGGTTCGATATAGTATTGGAACAATTTAAGCACAACGGACTAAATGTACCTAAATCTTACCACAAAAATTAGGTAAGGTTTAGTTCTTCTTTATACCGACCGAATATGTAGTATCTACCTATAATAAAGCGAAATTATATGTAAATGGTATCAAAATTATTCTAGTGAACTGTAATTGAATTTTGGAGGTACATGTTCTAATTAATGTCATACGAAGCGCTATTTGCAGTTGCATTTACCTACCTATGTTGTCATGTCCAGCTAATGCTATTTCCTTGTACCGTCTATTTGAATGGAAGGCAAAGCGGCATTATTTATAGCACATATGGAAATGCGGAGTGTGAAATGGCATCGTAATGTTTGATCGTTTTGGAGATAAAACCGTGCGTTATGTACGATGGCTATTTCTCTCTTTATTTGCTTTTCATTTGCATTGCCAATGAATAAGTAACTAGGAAATTTGGGTCGGCGCTTTAGTTGCTGTACCACTTTTCCAATAATAGGGTAGTATGATGATTTAATTGTCGGTTGATGTGTAACTTTCCATTAATTGATTTTAGTTCTATGTGTATTTGGGGATGACATATGGAACTGAAACGTGGTCGCTTACTATGGGCCTCTATAAGAAGGCTCAAGGTCACCCAAAGGGCAATAGAGAGAGTTATCCTCGGTGTCGTCCTCAATCGAATCAGAAATCGAATCAGAATCGAATCGAATCAGGCTAGCTACCACCATCTTATCTAAATCTGCCGCCAAACAGCAATGTTATAATAGCATTGTTGTGTTTCGGTTGTCAGAGATAAGATAGCCAGTCGCCCAAATAATATGTCGGGGTTTCCAGGTCAGTACGCTTCCATCTTCGGCCTCATCTTCACTTAACATCAGGTGTGATTGAGGTCAAGTGCAACCCGTTGTGCATAAAAAAAAAAGAAATGAGGAGATCCGCAGGAGAACCAAGGTGATCGATATAGCCCGAAGAATTGCCAAACTTAAGGGGCAGTGGGCGGTGCACAATACACCGTGGGACTGACGGCCGTTGGGGCGGAAAGGTTCTCGAGTGGCGACCACGCGCCGGAAGACGCAGCGTGGCCAGGCCCCACACGAGGTGGACCGACGATTTGGTAAAGATCTCTGGAAGCCGCTGGATGCGGCCAGCGCAGGACAAATTGTTGTGGAGATCTTTGGAGGAGGCCTTTGTCCAGCCGTGGCGTCTTTCGGCTGATGATGATGTGTTTGGTGTACCAAGAACTTTTTTCTTTTGTCATTTGTTGTTGATATGTGAAATCATTTTGGCAATAAACATATATTTCTGTATCTGTCTGTGTATCATCTTCTTATTTCCGATACCGCAATACCTAAATATATAGTCATCAATCAACGCGTCTTGCTAATAAGGACCTATGGAGACGAAACATGGATACTGATAGCCTGTCAGCGACAAGTGTAGGTACTTAGTCCTTAGTGTAAGTACAAAGTCACTCGTTCCAGCAAGCGACGTATTGAACGTCCACTTGCTAGATGCGACAATCTGTGCAAAACGCATAACAGTGCCTGGATATGGAGAACCAAGTTCAGTAATACACTCTGGAAGAGGCCTATGACTTCGACAGAATGATGATGGTATGGTGTGTGAGTTAAGGAAACCCTACTTAATCATAAGCTGCGGTAATCGACTTGGAAGATGCTAAATCGCCTACGAATCAAGGTTGGTCGCTGCAGAGAAAACGAGGCGAAATGGGACCTCATAGACTAGATTCAAAGGTACTGCGAGTGTGGAGTCCCAAATTGCTTTCCTTTCTACTGTACCTGCCCAGCACCAAAGAAGACCTTTGTATGGATTTATACAACGCGGTAGTCGTGGCCGTGTTCTGGTTAATATAAAATATTATTGGGCTCATCGATACGACGAAGAAGAGGTCTGTGAGTGCAGAGTAACTAGTTATCTCAGGTGGCGGATGAGGATTATGACTACAACATTTTTAATGCAAATGTTGACGTTATAAATATAGTGCAATGAGAAAACGCCAAATTGTAGAGAGAGCAATGAATCAACCAATCACACGTCAGAATGTAATCGATGGCGATATCGAGGAAATTACACAATAACTACCTACTACGTAATAAATCACTTACCTAGTTGTTTGTCTTACGGAGATGGGGTTGTCTTATGTTGAAGTGCAACAGAGCGTGTGTTGAATCAGTAGGTCACATCCCGACCTAGCTTAATGGCCAATGTATATCAATAATTTTAATTTTATGCATTATTAGTATGTTTTTAATTTTCATTACCATTTTATAAATGCTATAATGAGTGACATCAATGACATTATCAATCGGAAATGACTTATACCGCTTGGTTATTATGAATTATTTGGCTTTAAATAAATTCAAAACCGTCATAAAATATAAACTATTTACGAAAGGCTATTATAAAATTTGTGACGATTTTGGATGATAAGTAAGCATGGACATAATATGTATTCAGTGTAATTATACACACATATATATACCGGATGAGTTTTTTTACCATAAGGAAAAAATAGTGCATGTTAGGTAAGTGAAATAGAAGTTGTTGGCATAGGTAGTTTAATTTTTATTTTTCACAAACATACGCGGGGCTGGATATTATGCGTCTGACGGGATTTGTAGAGTTCCTATCATGTGAAATATATTTGGAATTCTTATTTTTTCCAAGTTTTCTTTGTTTATTTAATTTATTGAAGTAATTATGTGAAGTATGCTACAAATGTGACCATCAAATGACAAAACTAATGCTTTATTCGATGACAGTTTAAAAAAATAAATAAACTACCTATGCCAATACTTTCTATTTCACTTACCTAAAATGCCCTACTATTTTCCTTACGGTAACAAAACTCATCCGGTACAAATTAAATATTATACATTATTTCCTTGTTTCGTCGAATGAAAAAATGTAACCCAAAACCTACTTAAAAAAATTGAGCAACCCTGTTTCTTGCTCGTTCTTCTGTGGGTACTCTTGACTGCCTTCTTTAAGACGTCCCCGATTAGATCATGGTACGTTCGCCGCGGTCTTCCCCTACCAACACTAACATCCACATTCGCTTTGTATATCTCTTTCGCTAGTCTTCTTTCATTCAGCCTCTCCACATGTCCAAATCATCACAGCATACCTTTTTCAATCTTTACATCTTCTTTCACACTGCTTAACTCCTTAATTAGACTATCCTGATTCTATCTCTCAAAGTCACCCCACTCATACTTCTCAATATTATCATAATATTAAGTTTAAAATTTTTACGTTTCCAAGTGATATTTTTATTCTATGAATTAAAATTGTTCCACTATTAGCTACAAATCGTCTTCTAAATGAAATACTATCGTACCATAAGGAACGCTAAATTACTGTGCATTTACCGAAAAACAACATTGAAAATATATACCATATTTATGTTAATAAGCTTTGCGCAACATCTGTGGTGTTTTCATAAAGAAAATATTTTATCATGTAACTAATAACTTCGTCAGGATGATGCTTCACTTTGTTCGATCCACGCTACTCGCGATTCAATAGAGAGCACATTTGCAAGGACGTAGACAGTTTCATCTTTTTTAACACCCGACAAGAATTATGGGTGTTATGTGTTAACCCCATCGTATTTGGGGGATTGGCTATCTTGGCTACACAATGGTACTAACATTGCATTGTAAATACACTAGTTTCATATCTTTGGTTAATATTATAGTCTTTCAGATTGGTTTGATTGGTGATAGGGCATTTTAAATGTCCGCCTGGCTAGCTACTACCATCTTATCTAAATCTGCCGCCAAGCAGCAATGTTAATAGCATTGTTGTGTTCCGGTTGTCAGAGATAAGATAGCCAGTCCTCCAAATATGTCGGGGTTTCCGGGTCAGTACGCTACCACCTTCGAGCTCATCTTCACTTAACATCAGGTGTGATTGAGGTCAAATACAAACCCGTCGAGCATAAAAAACAAAATTTTTTATTCTCCAACGAGTCATTTTTATGTCTACTTAATTACCCTTTATAACAATTCACCGGATATTTTAGATCGAATACCCAAATATTGACTCGTGTCTTGACAAAGTCTCAGAAAGCCGCCGAAACCCGTCGCCGACAATATAATCCTTTGCAACCACTGGCGAATTACCCTCTCAGTTAGCCAGCAGACACCATAAACAAAGACCGCGGGAGCCAAGGCGGAATATTCGCGGGAAAATTAAATTTTCGTTAAAATTCCAACGGTACACTGGCCGGGACGGCAGTGTAAACAGTGCAAATGGATAAAGTTGCTAAGAGCGTTAATGCAATCATAGCCCCGAGTTCGCAACTCGCTGCGAATTTAAGTGGCCGCCTGGATAAAATAACATTTGATGTGGGTTGCATAAAGATGGTGATTATTTTAATGAAAGAAGAACCTAAAATGGCACCTCGAACCATAAAAAATGAAAAACGGAGCAGCGCCATACGACAGGACTGAAGCCAAAAAGCGTACTGGGTTTCCATTGCGCCTCTTAGTAATCCAAAGAATTCTCCTGGCCAATTTCATCAATATTTTTCATTGGGCTGTGAATTGATAGAACATTCACTAATTTAAGTCCTGTCACGAATTCTACGATCTATGTGCCTGGCCAGTGCCCACTGTCACTTCAACTTACTAATCTGCTGAGCTATGTCGGCGACTTGTTTCCTCTACGCATCTCCTTATTCATTACTCGATCTCGAGTTTTACCATCTCCATAGCGTTGCGTTATCTTGAGCTTACTGATGAGACCCATAGTCTCTCACTACGTTTCAATTGGGCCCAATTGCTTCGCACAATTTTGTGCATATTAGTATAATAAAATCGAAAAAGCCTTCGTACAAAATCTCAATTTCAGGACTGTCACGATTATGGCAACCCGTTCTCAATCTGTGCTAATGCCGCCACCATTACCGGGAAGGGAAAGCGAGTGGAAAATTGCGGTAAGCACCTATGCCGCTCAAAGGGATTCGCTGATGTATATTTTGGATTAATGCCGCGTTTCTATCTATATTACCTACGTTAATATATAATATAATAATAACCGCCTCCGTGGCTCAATGTAAACAACATTGGGTTTACGATTCGGAGGTCGCGGGTTCGATCCCCAGCGGGGTACATGTTTAAGTACTCGGTTTGGTTGGTGGTAGGGCATTTTAAAATGTCGGCCTGGTTAGCTACCACCGTCTTATCTAAATCTGCCGCCAAGCAGTAATGTTAATAGCATTGTTGTGTTCCGGTTGTCAGAGATAATATAGCCAGTCCCCCAAATGTGTTGGGGATTCCGGGTCAGTATGCTTCCACCTTCGACCTCATCTTCACTTAACATCAGGTGTGATTGAGGTCAAGTACGAAACCGTCGTGTATAAAAAAAAATTCTAGATTTCTTTCGCGGTCTAATTTATATTTTATTGAAACAGATGTTGTTTTATACTTTCGCATGAGTACATTAAAATATATAACTTTTCCCCTCCGCACGATTCCACACGACCCTTGCCCCATAAAGTGTGCTGTTTTAGAGTACTTTCATTTCCAAGAATCGCTGGCTGTAATTTTAGTCCGTCTAAGAAAAAATCTGGCATATCACGGAAGTGAAATAGGAGCCAGTGGCGAGAAAATGATATCCAAATACACCACACAACTGTGTTAAAAAACAACTGTGTAGAGCCTTCACAGTGTCTTTGGATGATATAGCATAAGATAGCCAGTTAAGTAGCAAATAAGATGGGGTTTCCGCTTCAGTACCCCTCCACCGCTTCCAACCGCCTCCGTGGCCCAATGTAAACAACGGTCGCGAGTTCGATAATGGCCGCCATTTCAAATGTTCGCTACCACCATCTTATATAAATCTGTAGCCAAGCAGCAATGATAATAGCATTGTTGTGTTCCAATTGACAGAGATAAGATAGCCAGTCCCCAAATGTGTTGCGGTTCCCGGGTCAGTACGCTTCCACCTTCGACCTCATCTTCACTTAGCATCAGGTCTGATTGAGGCCAAGTACCAACCCGTTGTGCATAAAAAAAAAGACAAGAGAGTAGAAGCTCTGCGTCTCACTTACTTGCTTAAAGCATGAACGTGATAGCAGGCTTATATCTCGTATCACGGTTGCCCTGCTGGAGTAATCGGGTAAAAACGTACGTACGTACGTACAGGTGTGTACGTACACCTGTACGTACGAGCCAATTATCCACAACTGTACCGATGGATTTGTTTGCATTGAATGGTTTGCAAACGATAACATTTTCCAATCAATATGAATCTAAATAAAAATGTATTTCGTGCAAAGGGCGATTAAAAATTTAAAACCGTTGCACAGCATTCACTAAAAATTGGCTAAAAATATTCAACGCCCGCATCCCTGGCGGGATGAAACTGTGCAGTGGCATTCTATAATTGATTCGATAAACATATATTTTTGGGTTCCCTATACCAAGTAAATAATTGAACCACCAATATTTTTCCTGCTCATTCGCTTGGACGATATATATAACTATCCCAGTCTAACTCTTACGTCGCGCGCGACAAACGATGTCATGTTACGGGGGCTAGAACGATTTCGAGTGTCTAAAACTACTTGAGTACCTCCTTAATAAACAAAATTGGATAGCAACTCCAACATCCAACACCACTTTAACAAATTTTATGCGCCACATTGGATGGGATGTGGTTCAAATTCTTGCAGTGGGATGTTTACGGGCTGAGATGAATCTTTATTTAACAAAAAATTGGCAAATTGTCGGATTGTCACCGCCGCGTTTATATAGGCCTCAGGATACTTTCTTATTATGCTAGAAGAGCACGATATAACGAGCCACAAAAAAAAATCATCGTAAAACGGGCCACCTTAAATGTATCATCATTGCGCTATCTTCTTCGAAGTTATCTTGAGTTAAGCTTTTCTCTTATGTTCTTTTTTTATCTTCTTCGATGGTTTACCGCTTGACCTCAATCACACCTGATGGTAAGTGAAGATGAGGCCGACAGGCGCGACGGTGGAAAACGCGCTTACCCGGAATCTCCAACTTATTTGCAATATCGGCTGTCTTACCTCAAACAACCGGAACACAACAATGCAGACATTGTTGCTTGGCGGCAGACTTAGATGAATTAAGGTCCTTTTAGTAACCCCCGATGAAAAACCGTGGGTGTTATGTATTTAACAGCGTTATGTGTGTATGTTTTTGCCCTGACGTATCTTAATAATGCGTGTTTCGATTTTAGTGCGATTTTTTTTACATTAAAGACTAAATCGGTTAAGCCATTTTGAAGATATTTATATAGCTTCTAACACAGTTTTTTGTGTATTTCGATGATATCATAATCTTTCGAGGGTTGCGAAATTTTATTATATTTAAGATTAAACCCGGAGACACGTTCTTAGCCATGTGTGATGGTAATTGGTTAACCCGTTTATTTACCGTTTATAACCCGAAGATATTTAGTTTTGAACACTATCCTTTGGTCTGGTCTTTTTTTTTACGCCGGGAAACGCATTACGCGTAGGCCGCTCGCCTGGGGAACGGCGAGTCGGTAATGGGGGCCCCCCTCCCTATCGGGAGGGATACCCACTAAAACCCCGCGGCGACCTTCCTCGGCAGTAGAGAGGACCTGGCAACGCGTTAGCGTTAGTTTGGTCTGGTCTACCGGGACGATATAATCATTTGTTCGATCAATGATGTCGGCGATTTTCTAAATTTTCAATTTAAAATGATCACTAACAACTTTATACGTCTCCGTGGTTCAATATTTACAAAACTGAGGTCGCCTATTCAGTTCCCAGGTGGTACCAAATATATATATAGGGGGTATACCCAAAGGTTGCCTGGAATAGATCGGTTTTAGTGATAAGGTCGTCAAATTGTACATTCTATTCTTACCACTTTTCTGAAATTGTATTTTCTTTTTTGTTGTGCAATAAAGTGTATTTGTATTGTATTGTACATGATTAATACTCGGTAGGTTATTTTCAAATACCTGCCTGGCCAGCACCACCACCACCATCTTCTTATCTAAGTCTGCCGCCAAGCAGCAATATTGATAGGATTATTGTGTTCCGGCTGCTTGAGATAAGATGCCCAGTACCCCAAATAATGGGGGTTCCGGTTAAACGCGCTTCCACCTTCGATCTCATCTACACTTAATAACCGATAAAACGCTGACACGAAAAGTACCTGCGTAAATTACCTGTTATTCGACGTTTCAATTGTCACCAACGATTCACACCAATATAGACGGCGGATAAAACAATTTGTTGTAAAATTGCACTATTCGGATGCGGTTTCATAGCACGGAAACATTAATTGAATTACGGATTTAAATTCCGCTCCCGCGCGGCTTCAGGCGCGGATGTTTATTCAGTGGATGTCAATTAGGGCGTGTGTACATACAGGTTATAGGTTATTGCTAATAATTGGCATAAACTTATGTACAAGGTGAAGATTCCATGGTTGTTAAATTGTGGAGTATTTAACAGTGTCGTAAGGTAGTCTATCAGTATTATTAACCGGTGGTTGTGTGTGTGAGTTTAGTATTTATCCCGATGTATCTGAGAATTGCGTGGTCCGATTTCAATGTCGTAAAACCTATTATTTTTTTTATGATTGGCTGGATTCGCGTTTGACTACAATCTCACCTGATGGAAAGTGACGATGTGGTCGAAGATGAAGCACGCGATCCCACTCTGCTCTTGAATATCCCAAGGTTGTAGGATTCAGGAAAGACTGACGCCGGAAGGGAGTTCCATGCCTTGGCTGTTCGGATGATGGATGAAGAATCGAACTTCTTAGTGCGAATGTTCGGTATATTAACTATACAGGGTGGAAAGTTTCAACGGGGCAGCCAAGGGAGGTACCTTAATCGTTGCAGCTACAAGAAATTACTACTTCGTTTCCCTTTAAACCACACCAACAATTAAAAGAAAATCGAATTTCATTATGGGTTTCCCAAAGTCTGAGAGGATTTCGCC
Source organism: Oegoconia quadripuncta (assembly GCA_949316235.1). Classification (NCBI taxonomy): domain Eukaryota; kingdom Metazoa; phylum Arthropoda; class Insecta; order Lepidoptera; family Autostichidae; genus Oegoconia; species Oegoconia quadripuncta. Next base: position 15,149,088 of record OX438755.1, on the reverse strand, counting down.
ACATCACACAGTTTTCGCCACAAGAACTTATTTAACTTTTTGGTAACGACACACGTTGAAATGACACTACCTTGCAGTTGCGTAAACCAATAATGTAAACGGACAGCGGGGCAGGAACTTAAATTTAATTGACCGTACACTTCTTTTAATACTCTCGGTAGAACAGGTAAAGTATCCCGATCAAAATACAAGATTAGTTATGGATTATGATGACATTTAGTGATGTACTACTCTGTGTAAAAAGTATCGGGAATATGTCAATAAAAAGACCCGCGTAAAAGAGGTCGTTCTAATTTTTTTACTGCATGTTGGTAGCACTGTACTGATTTAGCGCGCAAAATTTGAGCGGGATCTGTCATTTAATTTGTTTTAAACTACACTTTTTGTTTTGAGTCCTCGGCGATTTTTACAATGGAAAATATTGTTGAACAAAGAGTGTGCCTTAAATTTTGTGTTTCAAATGATATTTCATGTGGTGAATCACTAAAAATGTTGCAAAATACCTACGGCGAATCGTGTATATCGAAAACAAGGGCTTATGAATGGTATAAGGCTTTTAAAGAAGGCCGAGAAGTAGTAGTAGACTTGTCTCGTTCTGGTAGACCTTCAACCGCTACGACCAAAGAAAACATCGACAGAATCAAGAAGCTAGTGCTCCAAAATCGACGTATGAGTCTGAGAGAGTTGGCTAGTGAGGTGAACATATCTTTTAAGTCCGTCCACAACATTCTCATTGACATTTTAGGCATGAAACGCGTCGCCGCTCGACTAGTTCCAAAAGAGCTCAATTTTGTTCAAAAAGCGCAGCGAAAGCATGTCGCTGAAGACATGGTTTCCCGAGCTTCTACGGATCCGACCTTTATGAAACGTATAATAACTGGCGACGAGACATGGGTTTATGAGTACGACATGCAAACAAGCCAACAGTCTTCAGAGTGGCGTCTCGAAAACGAGCCGAAACCCAAAAAACCGCGGCAAAGTCGCTCCAAAATCAAGGTGATGCTGACAGTTTTTTTTGACTACCGTGGTGTGGTTCACTCCGAATTCCTTCCAGAGGGAGAAACAGTGAATAAAGAATATTATTTAGGCGTCATGAAGCGTTTGCGTGAGAGTATCCGCCGAAAACGTCCAGATTTGTGGCAACACAACTCATGGATGCTGCACCATGATAATGCACCATCACACACAGCCATTATAGTGAAAGAGTTTTTAGCGAAAAATTCAACAAAAGTTCTCGACCAAGCACCGTATTCACCTGATATGGCTCCGTCTGACTTTTTTTTATTTCCCAAGTTAAAATTACCACTTCGAGGAAAACGTTTTGAGTCGATAGAAGCCATAAAAGAAAATTCGCTGAATGAGCTAAAGGCCATACCGCAAATAGCCTATGAAAAATGTATGGAAGACTGGGTGAAGCGGTGGAGATGTTGTATTGCAAGCGATGGGGCCTACTTTGAAGGCGATAAAATAAATTTAGATGAATAATTTGTATTTTTTGTTTTATTGACAAATTCCCGATACTTAGTACACTGAATGTATACAGTTCAATAACTTATTGAATCGTAATTATATAAAAATATCAGTAAATTAATAGCGATTAAATTCTAAATTAAAAATACTTAAAATGCTTTTAATACTTCATCATGATTATCACGTGTTATTCTAGTAGAAAGAAGCCTAACATACAGTCCATCAAGTAGTTCCAGTGGCAATCTTCAGGCTGCATCTTCAGATCCTCGTCATCATGTGTAATGTTAAGTGCTCATGACAATAAAATAAAATAGCCCAAATTGGACTATCTTGTCATTTGCCATCAGGGAGTTCCAGTCCCTATATACCAGCTCTATCATCAGGTCAACTTACATAAATTTGACAAACTTCAGCTCAAGATGACAGCAAGTGGATGAAAAAATTTGAAACGGACAACTTACATACTTACCTATACAGGGCGTCCCAAAGTTATGGGACATGAAGGGGAAGTACCTTAAATATCGTAGATAGTGAATTTTGCTCAAAGAAGACTTTATGTTATTTTTAAAAGTTAGTAATTCTGCATTCATAGATTTTCTAAAAATTATTTGCTTCGGCTGGGAATCGAACCGACTCAAATGTGAAAAAAAAAACACCCTACTTTTATGATGCCAATCGAAAGAATAGCTAAAAAATAATAACTCTGCCTAAGTAACATAGTATTTTAAAAGAAAGGAACAACGTGAAATTAATCATTTTAATCAAATAAAAAACATACATGAAACTGCCGTAGTCAATTAAGTAGGTATTTTTTTGTAAATTAATTAATTAAATGCTCAAAATGTGATCCCTCTTGTCTTACGCAAATCGCCAATCTTTTAATGAGCCCGCTGCCTGTTGATTTTCTAATCATTTTATGGTGAACACTCGATGTGATATGGCACAATTCTGTTTGCAACTCGCCTACGTTCTCGTATCGCTTTTTGTATAGCATATCTTTCACGTATCCCCAAAAGAAGAAATCTAATCATTTTATGTTGTTCCTTTCTTTTAAAATACTATGTTACTTAGGCAGAGTTATTATTTTTTAGCTATTCTTTCGATTGGCATCATAAAAGTAGGGTGTTTTTTTTTTCACATTTGAGTCGGTTCGATTCCCAGCCGAAGCAAATAATTTTTAGAAAATCTATGAATGCAGAATTACTAACTTTTAAAAATAACATAAAGTCTTCTTTGAGCAAAATTCACTATCTACGATATTTAAGGTACTTCCCCTTCATGTCCCATAACTTTGGGACGCCCTGTATACGAACATTGCAAACTTAATAAAAGCTTGTACCTAATAAATGTGAATTAATTATGGATTGACCTCTTCAATCATTATTACCATAAATACGAACTATCTACCCAAAGATGCTAAATCGGTGATTTACACAGGAAAAGATCGAAACGGAAGTATAATTAATCAATAACGACCTGTTTGGTGTAGTGGTTAGCAACTCTGACCACTATACCAAAAGGTTGCGGGTTCGAATCCCGCTAGGGGCATATGTTTGTGTGATGAATAGTGTACCCGAGTTATGGATATTTTCACTTATAATAAGTATTTATTTACAAAAAAAAATGTATTTATGTAGTATATCAACCATCTGGTATCCACAACACAAGCATATACTCGTAGTTGCTTACTGTGGTACTAGATGGCGCTGTGTCTATGTCTAAGGATATTTATTTATTATATATTTATTTATTTATTTATAATATCTTACTAAAACGATTGTTATTGACAAAATGATAGAGTTGTAGATTATGATTCTTTAATGCCCACAGGTCATCAGTTTTTGGAGATATGCACTCTGCCTACTATACCACTCCAATTTACTAAACATTTGGCCCATGTCGATGATTTTCGGTCTTCAATACGGAATTCTTATTCGGATATAAACCATTGTGGTGTGCTTTATCTGGCAATAATAATTATCTACCAATTCAGGCCCAAAAAATGCAAATGTCAGAGCACGATAAATGTTGACAAAATTTTATTATTGTCAACGAGTGGCTGAAAGCTTTCAGTGACATCCAGTTATTTTCATTTTAATTTGCGTATTCCCACTTCTACCTTAAATTCCACTTCCGAGCGGCGTTCAGAAGAGATACGCGCGTGTCATTGTTTGCATTATTGATATCAATTTAATTACAAATAAACCGGGCCTGTCGGATGGAGACTCAATGGCGGCTGATTTATTTTAAGGAGTGTCCGTATTTTTTTGTTGTTGCTATTTTTAAGCTCTGCTGCAAAAAGAGGGGTATTTTAAGTTAAAATCTATATCTAACGGATATCAAAAGGTTCTTTACTTTCGAAAGGTGCTGTATAATGAGGAAGTATGGGCCATGGTCCACCGCGCTGGCCCAATGCGGGTTGGGGACTTACAGTGGGGTGTACATACATGTCTAGTATAATTTATTAAGTTAACAAAATCGTAACAGCAAACAGATTTAAAGCACGCCACATGCACGCATAGGACGCAGGCATCTCTGCATGGGCCAAGTGTAGATCGACGGATTTGTGTCAGATTTGTAGCTATCAGACAGAAAATCTAAGAGACAAATTGAAAACAGCCGGAATCTCCATCCCGTCACGTCACCCGTCCAAGGACTGACCCCGCCACACTAAAACGAATAGCCAATGAGACTGATTCTCGAATGATTCGATACCGATAAGATCGATTTCACAAGCTTTTAATGCGATAACCGTTTGATGACATAAGCTTTCGTTGTGACGAACATTCGTTGAAAAGGTTTCGATTTCATGAGCGTCGATGTGGTAACATTCGATGTGATGATCCTGAACCGTCTACATTTTTAAGCTACTGCTTGTTCAAAAGGCAATTTTCCCCTGAGAAGAACAAGCAAGAAACTCGAGAGGTTGCTCTTTAAAAAGAAAAGATTTTAATATTACAAAATTAATCATTTTAATTTTATGTTATAATATTTCATTATTAATTGTGAATCAATAGCCAGGTTATGCGAACGGGCTGTTTATGTCCATTAATGTTAATCATCTAAATAATCTGATATTTTATAATATGTTTTCATAATAAGTTTCTGTTTTATAGTATCTTGAAATCTATTGAAAGGAAGATTTTGTATAAAGATATCAAGCTTAAATTAATGACAGCAGTGTTTGAACTGATTCCATGACGTTTATAGTTCATTGAACATTTACAGATGAAAATCTATAGGATAGTGGAAGTAAGGTTTTATCAGACAACGACCTGTTTGGTGTAGTGGTTAGAAACTCTGCCTGCTATGCCGAAAGGTCGCGGGTTCGAATGCCGCTAGGGGCATTTGTTTGTATGATGAATACGGACATGTGTACCCGAGTTATGGATGTTATTCATTAATATATGTATTTACTTACAAAAAAGGTGTGTGTCTAGTTTATCAACCGTCTGTAATTGCATATATTATATGTATTTATTTACAAAATAAATTTTTACAAATATTTGTGTAGTTTATCAACCATCTGGTATCGATAATACAAGCTTGCTTAGTGTGAAACTGGATGGCGCTGTGTGTATGTGCAAAGATATTTATTATTTATTATTATTATTATCTATTATTATTATTATCATAAATAAAGGAAAAAGTCGAAAAGTATTTCATTTTATAGTATATGAAATTATCACGTAACAAATTAAACATACATACATAAGTCGCGCCAGTCTCACGTAGGCGTAGATAGAGACCATAGACTTCCACTTGCTACGATCCTGACACACCTCTAATGCTTCATTCACTCTCATAAGGTTGTTCATATTCATACATGCTCGTCGGTTTAGGGTACTCGTTGACTATCACGTAACAAATTAAATTTTTTGAAAATTGGAAATTAAGTAGAATCCTCAGGGCTCGTGTCCTACTCGCACTTGGCTGATTTTTTTTATTACAATGAAAGCTTTTAGCAAACATTATTTTGGGGTCGTATATTTGTCTGAAATAAATTACACAGAAATAATTGCCATCAGGAGGCATACTAAGTATACTTACCCACCCACCTACTTATATATTTACATATTCTTGGTTCGCTGATTTCGACTTGATAGAAGTTTCTGTAGGTAGGCACAGCTGGAGGAAACAACTTAGAAAAAACATTTAGAAAATATTTGACAATATCGCTTGAAACAGAGAGGCGTGATGCATTACATACTACGTTGGTTACACCGTGCGTGGTGCCAGCTTCTCGTAGAATAGGGTAGCTCGGGAAATTGCGATATTACCTAAGTCAAGCTACTAAAGACGAATAAGATATCAGAAAGACAAATAGGATTTAATAGAACGAGGTAATAGTCTGCCACTGATGGAACACGGGACCGATTACACCTTAAATCTTTAAGATGGCAATTACAGACCACGTACCCGCGCACATATTATAAGATTCAGTTATGGTCATGTAAGTTGAGATGCTTACCTTTGAAGGGTAAATATTTTCATACCCTTCATGCCATCCCACTAGCCCCTCACATGCAGTTTGTGGGATTCAACCGGAGTAGATTCCCTTAGGGCACATGGTTCTATCGACGACGAATTTTTTTATTTACTTTTGGATCGATTGATCAGATAATGAGGATTTCTCAAAGTTTTGTATTCTTACTAATCAAACTAATGGGATTTTCTAAGTTTAAGTTGTCCAATCGATCGAACTATTAGACCTACAATCCCTCCTGCCCAAATTCTATGACCAACTTCTTATTACGTAACGATTCACCGGATTCTTCAAAGCGTCGGTGATAATGGTAACAGTCACTCACGGTCGTTGATGTGCTAAGGGGTGATCCGTCTCCTTCGACGGCTGGTAGCAATATCAATAATCATTATCGAAGTGCAGACCTAACATTACTGTAAACGTCACCGCGCCATTTTTCGACGATACCAGCGCCACTAGGTTCACTTCTAGTAGCAAACCGCGTATTATCGTAGTCATACGATTGTCCAAATTTTAAATTGCGTCGCTAATTTATCGCTGTCTATACGACGTATAATATCAGAGACAGATAGTTAAATTAGCCATATAATTGAATGCCTAGGCGGATTCTTATTTATAGCCATGGACCAATAAAACAAAAGAACTGAGAATCGATTATTTTCTCCATAAATTTGCTACAATTTATATTAAAATATATGTATTTATTAAAATCAATAGTAATTTTAATATACCTACTTATTTCCAGGCTATGAATTAGCGCCATCTTGTAAACTGATTGGATTTTGAGATCTTCCGTGGCACAATTTCCAGTATGGCATTGGTCAGTATTCTCGTTTTTTGGTCTATAGTGTAAGATGTGTGTCGGCCACACTGGTTGGTGGGCAACTCGAACCACGCGAGTGGCAACACACGTGGCGGTCATGGCTACTATCCTTTTAGTTTGTGGTGTCTTGGAATAAAAATATAATTAATTACTTACAACGAATAGTGGTTTTAATTAACAAGGTCTAACAAACCTTACATGGTGTCAGGTGTTTTGACCGAACCGACGACTTCCGTAAATTCCGTCGCGTCGCGCATCATTCGCAATCAACAAGAAAATGGCGGAATATCATGCGAGAATTCCAGAAAAATTCAATGTTCATGCTACCAATCTGAATCAAGAATGGAAGCGATTTCGCCAAGAATTTGAAATTTACTTGGAGGCGATTGACGTAGACGCGGAAAGTGAGAAAAGACGAAAGGCGATTCTGCTAAATGTGTTGGGCCCGGATTGCTTAGACATCTATGACAGTTTTTCAAAAACAGAAAAGCTGAGTGATCTTATCGAAAGCTTTCAAAAACATTTTGCACCTAAGGCAAATGTGATTTTTGAACGATTCACGTTTAACCAGTTAATTCAGGAGCCTGGCCAGTCTTTCGAAAAATTCCAGACTATCCTCAAGACTGCCGTAAAAACATGCGAGTACAAGGATGCAGATGAGATGGTCCGCGACAGGATCGTAATTGGCGTCAGGTGCAAGAGGCTCCAAGAGCGACTACTACGTGAAGCCAACCTTACATTGGAAATGGCCAGTGATCTATGCAAGGCAGCAGAAAGGGCATCAGCACAGCTACAAGCCATGTCAGGTGCAACAACACAAATAGACCAGTTAGAGGTGCATCCGATTACCAGGAGAGGCCGCTGTGGCAGGTGTAATACAGTGCATGCAAGAGGCCAATGCCCTGCTTATGGTAAGCCTTGTGACAAATGTCAGAAACTTGGCCACTTCAGAATTATGTGTAGGTCGAAGAACATGCAGTCCAGTCGCAAGAATAATATTACAGACGGTAGGCAGGTTGTAACCAGAAATTCAGTGCATGAAGTGCAAGAAGCACAAGAGGAACCCGAAGAGGAAAGTCTCTATGTTTATTCATTAGTTGAAGGCACCAACAATCAGTGGTACAAAACCATAGAAGTTGGAAACCACAAAATTGAGTTTAAAATTGACACTGGCGCAGAGTCAAATGTCATACCTCAAAACATTTACCAAGAGAGGCTAAGTGCTCACCCCTTATCGAGCACAAGTACTATACTTATAGCTTATGGTGGTCAGGAAATAAAACCCGCAGGTGTTTTGACACTCCCATGCAAGTATAATGGAGAGATTTATGTTATTGATTTTTATGTGGTTCCATTCCAAGCATGTCCACTTCTGGGTTTCAAGACTATAATGAAACTTAAATTAATCACTGAAAATATCAATACAATGTCATTGTCTATATTCAGCAGCAAAGAAGATGTAGTGAAGAAATACCCAAAGACTTTTAATAGTGAGTTGGGTGAATATCCCAAAACTTACAAAATAAAATTGAAAGAGAATGTCACTCCCTGTGTTCAGAGAGCAAGGACTGTTCCCCTAGCCATTCAAGAAAAATTAAAGATGAAACTTAACGCAATGGAACATCAAGGTGTCATAGAAAAGGTAAACAAACCCACTGACTGGGTCAGCTCATTAGTGATAGCAACCAAGAAGAATGGTGATCTGCGACTGTGCATAGACCCTACGAAATTGAACAGTGCCATCAGGCGCGAACATTTTCCCATACCTACCGCAGATAACATTGCAGCAAAACTATCAGACATGAAGGTGTTCTCCGTACTCGACATGAAGGACGGCTACCTTCAGGTGAAGCTCGACGATGCCAGTCAAGACCTCACCACATTCAATACACCCTTTGGGCGGTACAAATTCAAGAGGCTGGCGTTTGGACTGACTTCGGCACCAGAAGTTTATATGAAATACAATTACGAGATCTTCGGAGACTTACCAGGTATAGGTATTTATTTCGATGACATAATAATATCAGGTAGAAATACTATAGACCATGACCATAACCTTCTTAATTTACTAGAAAGAGCCCAAGCTAATAATGTAAAATTTAATGTCAGCAAAATGCAATTTAGGCAAAATTCTGTGAAGTACATTGGTCAAACCTTCTCAGAGAAGGGCATTAGCCCTGATGATTCCTTTGTCAGGGCAATAGTAAATTTTAAAACACCAGAAAACAAAACTGAACTGATGAGAGTATTGGGCATGGCAAAGTTCTTAGCCAAATTTATCCCAAATATGTCAAAAGTAACAGCACCCCTACGAGCACTTACATGTAAAGACATACCATGGTCGTGGTCTGTAGAGCATGAGGAATCTCTCAGTAACTTAAAACAGGCAATTATCAAAGCCCCAGTATTGCAATTTTTTGACCCACATAAAGAAATTGTAATTCAGTGTGATGCTAGCAAGGATGGACTTGGAGCTTGTATCTTACAAAATGATCATCCTGTGGCCTTTGCGTCCAGGAGCATGACCAAAACAGAGCAGCTCTATGCCCAAATAGAAAAAGAACTTCTAGCCATAACTTTTAGTATTGATAAATTTCATTATTTTATATATGGCAGAGATGTGACCATTCAGAGTGATCATAGACCGTTAGAATCTATTTTCAAAAAAGACCTGTGCTGTGCGCCCCCCAGAATACAGAGACTTATGCTCAAAATATTAGATTACAACCTAAATGTCAAATACACACCAGGCAGCAAACTTTATATAGCAGATTTCTTGTCACGTGCATGTTCTAATCAAAACAATGATATACAGGTCCCAGGTGGAGGGAACACAGACGAGCGTGTTGTGCATGGTCTCGCTGCCCGTCTGCCTATGTCAGAGGCCAGGAAACGCCAATTCAAGGAGGCCACTGCACAGGACGAAGTTCTCACCAAACTGAGTGAATATGTAGAATCTGGCAACTGGCCAGACCACAACAAACTCCATACTGATTGTAAACACTATTTTAAGTGCAAAAACGATATTAAGTTAGATGACGGCCTTCTCTTTTTGAATCATAAAATTATTGTACCAAAATCACTTCAGCGCTCTATGTTAGAAGTGATTCATGAAGGTCATTTAGGTATCAATAAGAGCAAGCGACGAGCTAGACAATGCTTGTATTGGAAAAATTTTGCATCAGATGTAGAAAAATTTGTCCAAAACTGTTCTGCTTGTATTAAGCATGGTAACCAGAATACTAGAGAGCCCTTGTTACAACATAGCCTACCTACTCGGGCTTGGCAAAGAGTAGCAGCTGACATTTTTACTTTTAATAGCAAAGACTATCTTGTTATCATAGATGCATACAGTAACTGGATTGAGATGGCACAGTTAAATTCAAAAGATGCCACTAACGTCATTCGCATTTTGAAGTCAATTTTTTGCCGCTTTGGAATCCCTGAAACATTCCAGGTTGATAATGTTCCATTTAATAGTAATGTATTTATTAAGTTTTCTAAGGATTGGGATTTTCAGTGTGTGTTCTCGAGCCCACGATATCCCCAGTCCAATGGATTAGCAGAAAAGGGGGTTAACATTTGCAAAAGCTTGTTGAAAAAGTGTGGAGAAACTGCTACTGATATTAATTTGGCTTTATTAAATTATAGAAACACTATACTGGCTGATGTACAATATTCTCCAGCACAGTTACTGTTAAATAAATCCATTAGAACCAAACTACCTTGCACTCAAAATCAATTAAAGCCCCAGTTAAATAATTCATTTATTCGGAACAAATTAACACAAAGAGCATCTCAAAAGAACCATTATGACCGAACTAGTAAGCCTTTGAGAAAGTTATCACCTGGTGACCAAGTCACCGCATTTATGTTTGATAAAAATGTATGGGAGCCTGCAGTTGTTGAGAGGGCAGTGAATGAACGCAGCTACCTCATCAAATTTCCGTCAGGGAAGGTGCTGAGGCGGAATCGCAGGTTTTTAAGATTTAAGAAAAACAACACAATTGTAGCTCCTCCAGTTGATTTACCTAAGAATGATATTGATCCTGCAAGTAACTGTCAGTGCCCCCTCAACTGCCAAGAGTTCTATGACTTTGATGTTACTGCAGTGCCTCAGCCTGAAGCTGAATTTAACTCTCACTGCTTGAGGAATCGCGCCTTGCTCAGGTGCCCCTCTAGATTTAGATAATAATGATTATTATGTATGTTCATTGATGTATGATTACTTAGTAATAAGCACTTTGATTCCTTTCTCACTTAGTTTATTATTATTTTTAATGTTGCATTGTTTCTGTGAAGTCACTTTCTGTTCTTCTATATTGTGAGTCTAAACCAAAGCGGAAGGATGTAAGATGTGTGTCGGCCACACTGGTTGGTGGGCAACTCGAACCACGCGAGTGGCAACACACGTGGCGGTCATGGCTACTATCCTTTTAGTTTGTGGTGTCTTGGAATAAAAATATAATTAATTACTTACAACGAATAGTGGTTTTAATTAACAAGGTCTAACAAACCTTACATATAGTGTGGCGGACATTTTCTGCATGATAGGAAACTGCGCTGTATGAGACACCTCGGTAGTGTACCAAGAAACGACTTAATCAATTTGCTCTGAGCAGCACAGGTTTCTGTAAAATGTCAGTCATACATACCGATCCGTGTAGGTGTATTCATTTGGATGGGTAATTTAAAAAATCTTTCTATGACATACACAAAACAAATGTCGGATATCGGCCCGTCTCTTCCCGTGAACGTCGTAAAATACGACTAAAGGACCAACATAAGAATTTATAGCCTTGCACGTTGTCACGTGTGCATTTCTGAATAATTCGGAAGATGAAGCGCGGATATTGTTTCAAGGAACACCCAAACGCTTCATCATATCAGCCGAAAGATCTCCACAACGATCGGCCGGTAATGAGCAATGTGCCCCGCCCATTGCCACTTAAGTTTGGCAATTCTTCGGGCTATATCCCTCATTTCTGATTCAGCAAGCAGATGAAGCAAGCAGAGAGACGTCGAAACGATCTGAGATATCCAAAATGCCTACGTTTGGGATAACTTTTACCTCTACTACTCTCACCCTATTTCGGATAACGTTCGTGAAGTTACGGTTGTAACCTACTTTTAAATACCCTTACATACATTATTTAATTCGATGACATGTCGGGAACTCGCTAGTTTTAAATAAAGCATCCATTTATACTGCTATGTAAACAACTGGTACTAAACAATATTTTAGGGGACAATTTATCATGTGCGTAAACAGAACGAATGTTTCTTTAAGCTGTAAGCACGCGACCCAACCATTGTAAGGGAGTTAAAGGATAAGTAGGGTCCTTTGTTTTTATATCAACATTGTCACACCTTTTAACTTGTTTATTGTATTTTCACTGATGAGTCAAATTTAGCTTATTACACTTACAGCTACAGCTTACGGCATTTTAAAAAATAAGTGCTACATTAAAAATACTAATACTCCGTCATTATTATCACATATTATTCTAGTTTAACCGTGTATGAAAAATTTATTATCTGTGCTATTAGAGGCATAGAGGAGATTTGGCAGACTATCCTGGCTACAGCATCAGGTCTTCGCGAAAATCATGTTTGACTGTCAAAACTAACAGTATCTGCAAAATTTAGTATCCGTGCTGTTAACCGTTAAGGAGTTCAAGTCTATCATCATCATCATCAGCCCGTAAACATCTCACTGCAGGGATATAGGCCTTCCCTCGTTTATGAGGGAGTATGGGCCATAGTCCACCACGCTGAACCAATGCGGGCTGGGGACTTCACATGCCTTTGAATTTTTATTTCTCAATCATTCAGGTTTCCTCACAATGTTTTCCTTCACCGTTTTAAGAGCAGTCGAATAAATGCACATAAGTAATTGAATTTAGAAACTCATTGGTACATGGCCTGCCTGGGAGTCGAACCCAGACATCCTAAATAGGGAGACCGCGTCTTAACCGCTGAGCCACTGACGCTCTGTTATATAAATGTATTACCATCACAGCTGAACGAGTATGCAAAATTACAGCTCTTTAGGTAAAGAGGAAATGGTCCAAACGGACAACTTTCACGATCATTGCAAGCCGTAACAAAAGCTTGTAAATAGAAAAATACTTCGGTCCGCCGCATGCATCTCGAAATTAAAAAATAAACTAATCTTTACCACGGAAAAGAAAGGAGGACCACCACAACGCATTTTAGCACACCACTAGCGTCATAGCATTTTTTATAGAACTATCTCGAACATAAAATTCTTATTTTAAAGATTTCGTTGTTTTCAGACAGTAGGAAAATTTCTGAAACTCGTCTTGATTTCTTTCCATAGTAGAGTCTACATACCAATTTTTATTTTTCTGGAGCCCTTTGTTCCGGTGATATTGACTTTTGTTTAAAATATTTTTCGCCCTTTTGACCCTCTTATATAGGAGTAGGGATTCAAATTTCATCCACATCGGTCTACCTGTTTAGGCGTTGCGTTCATTGAGAAGCTCATTATTGAAGTTCATCTGGACAAAGACTGTACATACTTCCCCATACATACACACACACAAAACGCCGTCAATTACGTGTCGTTCTTCGTTAAGAGTTAGAGATGGCGCTATCGCATCAGCGCGCAAATTTCCAACTTGGTTGACCGTACATATATTAGCTACGTACACATAAACAAAAACTTAGAAATTTGTATCAAAGCCCAATCGAATTTCGCTTGTGATTTATACATATAAATCAAAATCAATAAAAGCCATTTCACTAATGAACGTCGACATAATTCCCATCGGCCAATTAAACAGTGATCGATCTGTGTTTCTGGTAATGGAATTAGTAATAACAGTTGTGAGGTAATTTGCCTCAAACGTTGTTTAGATCTTAACATAATAGGTGCCTAAGTTACAGTAATAGGGCCTATGTTGGCAAATGATAGCCATTATTGCTTTGACTACTGTAACAGCTAAGGGAAGTTTTAAGCCGGGACGAATAGCTACACCCAAAAATAAAGGCTTAAGTATACATGATGACATATAATTCGTGTAATTCCCAGTAACCAGTAAAGTGACTCCACTCCTGATTACGAACAACTTTCTAAAAGGAACCTCACGTTCTTCACGTTTTACTTTGCACTATCCAACTACCTATTAAAAAGCTTCTCCAACTGAAGTTGTACACTTTTACTATTTATGTTAAATATTCTTTGTATTTTATTTTGTGTGCAATCATAACACAAGGAAAACACAAACAAGAGAACAGTACAATTTGGCAGCATTATAGGTAATTTTTGGGTTAATATATCATATCATATAATATATATAACATCCATATATCATATATATTTTTAACATATCATCATCATCATCAGCCCGTAAACATACCACTGCAGGGATATAGGTCTTCCCTTGTATATGAGGGATGGGCCATAGTCCTCCACGCTGGCCCAATGCAGCTCGGGGACTTCGCATGCCTTTGAATTTTTATTTCTCAGGCATGCAGGTTTCCTTACCATGTTTTCCTTCACCTATTTAAGAGCAGTCGGATAAATGCACAAAAGTAATTAAATTAAATTTAAAAACTCATTTGTACATGGCCTCGGAATCGAACCCGGACCTCCCTAATTGGGAGACCACGTCTTAACCGCTGAGCCACCGACGCTCTTTCAAATAAAGGTATTCATTGTATTTAGAAAACCCCCGAGAAAACAGACCTCTATATCGTCCAGATAATCCTAACCAATTATATTAAAAGTTAAACATCTTTGAAACGGCTTAACAGATTTTCATCAAACATGGCCAAGAATCTGAGGATAGGTTCGTTCGTTTAGTATTTAATATAAAAAAACCGCACTCGAATCGGATGACGCTTTACCGATATTCGAGAAGCATTCGTGACGTAGTCGCATTTGCTATTTGTTTTCGATTAGCGATGTTAATGTCTGGCGCGATCAGTCAGACCAATAGCGGCATTTTAATACAAGTATTTCCGTGTTTCGGAGTGCTCGATAAATTCCCTGTTGTTTTCAATTGAAGGCAGTCGTTAAGCCAAGTCGGTGGCTTACAGGGGCGGCTTAAAACACTGACTGTCAGGTGGTCACTAGTCTGGCACAAACCCACCTCTCCCCTGTCTCGGATGTGTAAGGCTGTTGACGATGGTCGGTAACCATCATTTACATTCAGACAAAGCGTTGTTGTTCGTCGGAGGTTGAAAATTGTTTGAGTCGTTAGTGTTGTTACTTTTAAATTAGTATTCGTTACAATCACAACTAATACCACGTGCATGAAACTATGCGTTTGTGAAGTGAAAACTTTTTTCGCACTTGTTCCACATATCGCGGCGTCATTCTACTTTTGATAGCTGTATCCATAAATAATAAATGTTAGCTTTTTTTGATTAAACATTTCAAAACTCCGCATAAATAGAACGCTGGTGTACAATAATATTCTATGTTGTTATGTTTAAAATGAATTTCTTAGCTATATTTAGAGATAGTGACAGGAAATAAATAAAAGAAAATGGTTTGGCCTATAATAATAATAATAAATATTTCTGACATTTACACCAATCATCTAGTCCCAATCTAAGCAAAGCTAGTACTATGGATTTATATAAACACCCATGACTCGGGAATAAATGTTCGTATTCATCACACAAACATTGACCCCTCGCGGGATTAGAATCCGCAATCGTTAGTTTTGTAGACAGGGTCACTATCACTACACCAATCGGTCGTCCTATGCTTTTCCTTGGTCGAAAACTATACATCTAGGGACACTCAGATAAGAGTTATGTTTGTGTGTGTGTATTTAATATAATTTTATTGCAATCTGCGCCGAACGTTGATGAGATATCTCCTTCAATTCGTTAAACAAAATCATCACATTGAAAGGGAGAAAATGTCAGTGCTAAGTATAAGTATTTCTACTTATCTTATGTATTACGAAACCAAACGCCATTTAAAATACCACACGTTGCACCAGATTATTATTTGATTATTATTAATTTCTAATTTAACATTAATACATTTAGCAATGTGTTCTACATTTCTTACAGAATTATTTTGTAATATGACAATAACACATTTAATATTTTGCTGTAACATTTCATAAAAGCATAATTTTCAGCATAAACCGGATGAGCCTTTTTACCATTAGGAAAAAAAATTGGCACTGAAATAGAAGGTATTGGCATTGGTAGTTTATTTTTTTTTTCATAACCATAATCGTAATTAAATAAATAAAAAAAGGAGAAAATATGAGTTCCAAATAAATTTCGCGTGATGTGAACTCTACGAATCCCGCCAGTCGCATATCAATCTAATAAAAATAAACTAGGTCGTTTAACTTCTATTTCACTTACCTAATATGCCCTATTTTTTCTTTAGTGTAAAAAAAACTCATCCGGTAAAAATATGACAATAATACATTACATCACTGTGTTGTAATAATACATATTATATTGCATTGTAACATTACATTACAGCATTTTATAGGGTTCAGTAGTCAACATGGAAGACTTATACGAAATGCTATGTCCGTCTGTCTGTCCGTGGTTGAGCTCAGAGTCTCTTAGCACTAGAAAACTGTAATTTGGCATGGGTATAAATACGCCGACAAAGTGATAGAATAAAATAAGACAATAATACATTTAGCATTATATTATTACAATATTATTTTTACTCATGTTGACCAATAATGTTCATTGTTTATTTTTTCCATTAGACCATTATTTTTCTTTCATACAAACCCCGGTCTCGGTGATTGAAAAACACATTTCTTGTGACCTATTTTATCATTAGTTTTCATCTTCATTGTATTGTCGTAGAAATAGTAATGTATGCTGGTAGGTAACTAGCCATTAATTGACTGTTGGATAAAATATTAATAGAATTAGAGCCGTTTCAGACTCAATCGTTCCAATGATTGATTTATGCACGGGTCGCCACCAGGTGGATATGTGAAGTAATTCTGTAACAGCATATTCGATGAGCTACAGCGGGCCCTTTGAGCTATATTTGCGCTGTCAATGGCCCCGTTGTTTAACTTCTCTGTGGTTGTTAACATATTGACAAGGTTAGCGTCATGTAAATACATTATATTGCATATGTATAAGTGTCGCTAAATGGATCAAATAAAGTGTTCTTATTCTTATTATTACCGACGACACTATTATTGTTGAAAATTATCAGGCGTTTGGTATAAGTTCAAATAGGAATACAGGATGAAAAAAACTGCGATTAGGTAATTGAGGGAAGGTACTGTAAAGGTTACAATAATCTCCAGTTGGATCTGCCTCAAGCTTCTAAATGTTAGGCACGGATGAAATACTAGCTTTCCGCCCGCGGCTTCGCCTGTGTGGAATAACTTTATCGCGGAAATTAGTTTATCCCGCGAGTACTACTCACTTTATCGGGATAAAAATATCCTATGTTTTTCATGTTTTTTTCAAACTTCATCCGTTTTAGCAATAAACAAACATCCCAACTTTCGCATATATATATAGATAGATGAGAAAATAGTATATGTATGTATATTTCGTAGATTGTTTTAGAGAGTCAGGCTGAAGAAGAAGAAGAATTTTGGAAAATGGTAAAAAGGTGTTTTTTATATAAGTAGGTATTCTAGATTCATTGGTTTCGGATAAAGGGTGAATTTGAATTCGTGTAATTGCTATTCATCAGTGACGACATTTTTGATTACCAACAACTTTCCTCGGGAACCTTAGTCGAATTCGATCAAAAATCTTTCGATTACCCATACGAAGTAAACTATTCTGAAACCACCTTTAGTATGGAAGTCCAAGAATTCGGCTATGGTTTTTTTATGCACAATGGGTTGGTACTTGACCTCAATCACACCTGATGTTAAGTGAAGATGAGGTCAAAGGTGGAAGCGTACTGACCCGGAAACCCCAACAGATTTGGGGGACTGGCTATCTTATCTCTGACAACCGGAACACAACAATGCTATTAACATTGCTGCTTGGCGGCAGATATAGATAAGATGGTGGTAGCTAGCCAAGCGGACATTTAAAATGCCCTACCACCAACCAAACCGAGTACTTAAACATGTACCCCGCTGGGATCGAACCCACGATCTACGAATCGTAAACTCAATGTTGTTTACATTGAGCCACGAAGACGGTTAAGAAATGGTACCTCGTGGAAAGTTGTTCGTAATTAGGAGTGGATTCACCAGTAAACAGGAATTACATACATACATAGCGTAACAACCTTTATCCCAAATAGGGTGTTTAGAAATGTCCCAAACTATAGTGTGTGGGTGTTCCAAATGGAACAGGAATGACACTATTTAAATTTCACCCTGTAAATGATTGATGTTTGAAATATTATTTATCTGCCCCCTTTGACCCTCTTAGAAGTAGAATCCCTTCTGAGTGCGTCTATAAGTAATCTTATGAATACACCCGCCTTTCTTTACCATTGATCCTCGCATTTGGGACGTGCGCTGATCTCTGGGTCTGTCAGTTAGTCAGAATATTGCCTTATTACCCATTGATATAGAGAGAAAGAAAGAAAGAAAATTATTTATTTGTTAGATTTTGGGTATACAAATAAAGGTCTTATTTTGTAGATAAGTTCACCAAAGTCGGCCTGTTAGAGCGTACAAATATTTAACACATAAAAATCGAAATAAACGGTTAAAGCAGCGGTTATTTCGGACACGATAAACGACAAAAATTTGTTACCCGGAATAACTTAGTAAATATCACGCTGTTACATTTAAAATTGAATCAAATTAATGTCATCTTACTTTATATATGTTGTGTTAAAATATAATTAATTAACAATACGTAACAACATGTCGATTTAACTAATCGTTAATAGTGTCGATTATGTAATTTTCCATAATTATTAATAAATAGCTAGCAGTTACTGTGATTAAGATATTCGCCTATGAAATAAAAACAACCCTCTATTAGCCAAGACTCCGCCCGCAAAACACGTATTAATATGCTGTCGTTTTTTTCTAGTTTGTAAATATTTATATCGATAATTTCAGTTTAACCGCCTGTAAACAGTGGCTCAATGTAAACAACATTGGGTTTACGATTCGGAGGTCGCGGGTTCGATCCCCAGCGGGGTACATGTTTGAGTACTCAGTTTGGTTGGTGGTAGGGCATTTTAAATGTCCGCCTGGCTAGCTACCACCATCTTATCTAAATCTGCCGCCAAGCAAGAATGTTAATAGCATATTGTTGTGTTCCGGTTGTCAGAGATAAGATAGCCAGTCCCCCAAATGTGTTGGGGTTTCCGGGTCAGTACGCTTCCACCTTCGACCTCATCTTCACTTAACATCAGGTGTGATTGAGGTCATATACGAAACCGTCGTGCATAAAAAAAAAATATATTGTAGGATACGTTCTTAAAAAATGTAAAAACCATGGTCCGCTTTTTTGCAAAAAAAAAATTAGCTCGCGTTTGTAAAGAAATCAAATTTTATTAACACACTGAAAGGGTGGCTCATTGGATGAAGCCCTGTTCCACTCACAATAAATTTCGCCCTCCATTCCTGAAGCGAAACTTTTCCCTTAGTTTATTTTCCGGGAAATCACAAGTAGGTATCCGCCCGCACCGATTGAATACACCCAATGCGAGTACTTGGCTGAATTACGCCATTTGCTTTTACAGAAATCTCTGACATCGTTATCTTTGGGGAACTTTTAACATATTATACCTTTAGAAGGTTAGATTTAGATGTTCTCCAGAATACTTGCTCAATGACGGCAAAACGAATGAACAGATTTGGATGAAATTTGGTACACAGGTAGAATTATGCCCTGAATAAGACAGGACAGTTTATCCCTATAGGTAAAGTGAATAGTTCCCAAGGGTAAATAAATTATACATACAAACGAATTCCGCACGGATGAAAGCCACGACTAAATACTACATGTTATGTGAAAAACTGTAATATAATGTTAAATCAAATCAAATCAAAAATTTTTTATTTCGTAAGTTATAAGAATAACATTTGAAATCGTCATAACATACAGTTATCTCTCATTCACTAGACAGTCTCCCCATGTGACGACCGATTGGTGTAGTGGATAGGGACCCTGTCAGCGAAACCAACGGTTGCGGGTTCGAATCCCGCGACGGGTAAATGTTTGTGTGATGAATATGAACATTTATTCCTGAGTCAAGGATGTTTATATAAATATTTATGTATGTTTATCCGTTATCTAGTATCCATAGTACAAGCTTAGCTTAGTTTGGGACTAAATGATTGGTGTAAGTGTTCGAAATATTTAAATTTTAAAGAGAAGAACGAGCTAGAAACTCAGGGGTTGCACTTTTTAAATAAGTTAATCAAACGGCATGTTACTTAGAATTGCTCTTCGTTTTATTGTACTCTTTCTAACTACCACACTTATTTAATTAGTCTATCCCTTTCACCCAAATCACGATCTAAACTGATCTAACCAATTTACGATATTTCCATTACATTCTATCTCCTTCGCATTTGAACATTTTATTATAAATCTGTCTTTTTTATACTATACGTTCGCGTGGGCCGAAAATACAATAATACCTTACAAGCTGCTTGCAAACTTTTAATTTCCTATTACAATTTTAATTTAATTCATACAACATCATTCAACTTTCTGCATCGTGGTTTAAAATGTGCGTTGATACTATAAATTTGTTTGTCCCGTAAGATTTTCAGTGACCATAGACTTTAAGCTATGACCCTAAAGTTCGTAATAGTTGAGGATCTCATAGTAAATTTCAATGCGAGTGGGCTTACGCATAACACACGGAAAATCCCTACCATTAAAAAATTAATTTGCGTAATTCACGCATAAATATTTAGGATGGGTATGTTTTGCTTTTATAAGCTTTAAATAGATTTTTACAATACCTAAGAGCTATGTTAAACCAACAAAGACATTACGTTATGTAATAGTTTAGAAAAAAAAATGTTACTACCTATGCCATGCCAATACCTTAAATATTTCACATACCTAATATGCCCTATTTTTTTTCTTTCGGTAAAAACTCATCCGGTATTCCGGTCCCAAACTAAGCAAAGCTTGTACTATTGATACTAGATAACGAATAAACATACATAAATATTTATATAAACATCCATGACCAGGGAATAAATGTTCGTATTCATCACACAAACTGCCTATCGCAGGTTTGGAACCCGCAACCATTGGTTTTGCAGACAGGGGTCACTAACCACTACACCAATCAGTCGTTATTTAAATTAAAGTGCTTGGCTGTACCTAACTCATAAATTTTAGTCATAATAACATATCCCATGACACATTACGCCGTGCAGAACCCTCCTAATAAGATGTTTCGTGTCAAAATTGGCCCCAGTCATTGCGAATATTATACTTAATGTTAATTAACGCCACATTAAGCTGCGTCAGTATATTCTTCCTTCCAGATCAGCTTATATTGGTTTCATTAACCATTCTCGAGTCTCATCGATGGCAATAATTAATGACTCTACGACTGTAATTAACTAATATTCGAAACCACTTATATCTACTTTTCGTCATCAGGAAGTAATCTGTAGTAAGTAGTAAGCGATGTCAAGATTGAGATCGTACTTCAGTTGACACTTTTGATACTGTTTTATATAAAAACTTAATATAAGTTTTGTCTCTATTTAATTTTATACATTATACGCTAGCGTACAAATTTAATTACTTGCACTACTATGAGCGCATCAGCCTGAATGTTATAAGTTTGTATGTGTGCAATAACATGAGTATACGCATACACAGCGTGCGGTCGGTAACACAGGAATGCGTATCTACCCTTGGCCGTACCCCTTAATGCGGGTGATCTACTGACAGGGGGAGGAGTGTGCCGTTTCATGTAATAAAAGCCTTTCCTACCACATACCTACACCACACCTAAAACGTTAAAAAATTGTTTCATGTATTAACGGCTTCACAAAATAGCTTCCCCAGCTCAATTAACTTCGAGTACGAATACCTTGATGACTATTCTTTTATAGTCCTTTTTACCTACTGCACAATATTTTATTGTAATTTCCGTTAGAAATTCAATGATGTCCGAAAACATGATTTGGTAAGTATTGAATTTACACTTTCGCTGGATGCAGGCGGCTTCCAACCGGTCGCTCTGAAAATCTATGGAGAAGGGGAAGTTCAACAGTGGCCCTGTTGTGGCTGATATGGTGATTCACTATGAAGCATAACATAACTTAATTTTTCATACAATTTTAATAAATCAGTCCATTCAATAACATCGAAGTGATAACTAAGAATAGGGAATATATCAATTAGTCATTTTATTGAATAACAACCACCAACCCAGGGCAACTTAAAATAAGTAACTCAACAAACAAACAAAAATATTCTTTATTGCATAGCACACAGATTTTGAAAAAATACTTTGTTCATGTTCAGGTATCCACGCGAACAACGTCGAGGGCTACAGCTAGTAAAATATGAAATTTTAATTTTTGTAAGTGTTTAAAATTTCCAAAATCCGAAATTATTCTTGATTTAACTTCTTTTGATTTCTAAATTCCTACTTTAAATTGAGTCAAGACACTACGAGTACTTGCAGATCAATAATTATTATATCCAATTGTACCAAGATTTTTAAATCCCCATTGTATTTTACTCGAGACATCTTTTGTAAAATGTGCTTTTCTTGTGTTAAGTACAATTAAGCACATTTTGTTGGTTTCTTGGTGCCCATTCCCTGTGGTTTATTTCCACAGTCTTATATAATTATTTCATTCAGCGTCTTTGGCCGCACAAAATGGACCATCAAGTCGCAACATCGCACTGTTCTTTTTTCGGATCTAAGTGATAATATTCACAAAGTTGTGAAACACACAAATCTGTTCTCAGCGAAATCAGATAAAAAAAAACTGTTGCAAAGCTTAATGAATGAGGCGGTGGCTATTCCCTTAATATAATGGAATCTTTTTAGACACTTTAAGACAGCACTTTGGCTTAATGAAGTGCCATAATTCATTTTGACGCTCCTATATACTGGAGTGAAGGCGTGCTTTGCCGTCAGCAGGCGACGGTAATTAGATCTAGGGGGTGGTAGTATTGATTTTTGTAATTACTGGTAGTAGAGCCGTTCTTGATCACCTAGTCACTTTATAATTATCAGGTCTCATTAAGTTCACGTTACATTAAGTCACGGAGTTCATCAACAGCCTTACATACCCACTGTTGGTGCACAGTTTCCTCTCATTGGGAGAGGGTATTATCCACCACGCGGGCCCGGTGCGGATTTGTGTTAGTCTAAGCAGTGGTCACCTGACTGAAATTGTGGTCAAACGCGTAAATAAAATATAAGAATTACCTAATAAAAGTATGTCTGTTTTTACTTGCCTGTCCTAGAGCCACCACAAACTTTCTTTTTCACTCCTTTAGTGTTCAAGGAGCCATGATGTGGAATAAACTGCCAAAATTAATAAATTCAGGACAGCCCTTCAACTGCAGTATTTAAGAAAAGACTAAAAGAGCATTACCTCTCCCATCTTTCGTGATATTAGTATGTGTATGTAGGTTTATTGTATACAGGGCGTCCCAAAGTTATGGGACATGAAGGGGAAGTACCTTAAATATTGTAGATAGTGAATTTTGCTCAAAGAAGACTTTATGTTATTTTTAAAAGTTAGTAATTCTGCATTCATAGATTTTCTAAAAATTACTTGCTTCGGCTGGGAATCGAACCGACTTAAATGTGAAAAAAAAACACCCTACTTTTATGATGCCAATCGAAAGAATAGCTAAAAAATAATAACTCTGCCTAAGTAACATAGTATTTTAAAAGAAAGGAACAACATAAAATGATTGAGTCAAATTTCAAGAAAGTTATTTATTGCCGACGACGTTCGAAAAGTAGCGATATTATCATTCCAAAGATAGCATTGATTATTCGTAAATAAGTACCCACTTCATAAATAGATATGCTATACAAAAAGCGATACGAGAACGTAGGCGAGTTGCAAACAGAATTGTGCCATATCACATCGAGTGTTCACCATAAAATGATTAGAAAATCAACAGGCAGCGGGCTCATTAAAAGATTGGCGATTTGCGTAAGACAAGAGGGATCACATTTTGAGCATTTAATTAATTAATTTACAAAAAAATACCTACTTAATTGACTACGGCAGTTTCATGTATGTTTTTTATTTGATTAAAATGATTAATTTCACGTTGTTCCTTTCTTTTAAAATACTATGTTACTTAGGCAGAGTTATTATTTTTTAGCTATTCTTTCGATTGGCATCATAAAAGTAGGGTGTTTTTTTTTTCACATTTGAGTCGGTTCGATTCCCAGCCGAAGCAAATAATTTTTAGAAAATCTATGAATGCAGAATTACTAACTTTTAAAAATAACATAAAGTCTTCTTTGAGCAAAATTCACTATCTACGATATTTAAGGTACTTCCCCTTCATGTCCCATAACTTTGGGACGCCCTGTATATTTAAATTATGTTATGTATATATTTCGCAGTAGTTATGTGTAATATATTTAGTGTAAGTTTATTATTCGTTATAGGATTTTTTCTTTTGCACACAATTTACTGCTAAACCCCAAATTTACTAAGTTTCCTATTTCAATGCTCAGGTTGGTGGAAGAGATCTCTTAAAGAGATAAGTCCACCTTTGTACGTGACCTATTGTTTGTTCTCTGTTATTGTAATATTTTGGTGCAATAAAGAATATAGTACTTTTACTAATTCTTCCTTCTCTTTCTATGCGCGTATAGGATGTATTTTTGTTGGTTCTTTTGAAATAAGCTCATAGATGCTAAGTGAAAATCATGTCGGTTGTTGTTGAGAAATTGAAACTTTTTCCGCCTGTTTTAGAACAATAGCTAAAACACGCCAGTTTGATACGTTTGCGTTTAAATTATTGCAGGCGTTTATGTGATATTTTACACTTAATTCTAATCTACGCAATTTTAAGACTCCCTATCAGTTTAAAAACGCAATTCCCTACCCTTGTACTGGGAGCTCGTAAAATACTTACCTTAACGAGCCCTTAGATAAGAGACCTGTGATAACAGCCGCCCTGAACGCATAAAAATGCGTATTTAAATTTTCGATCGTCATTATGTTCATTCTTTATGTTCCTTAAGCTGATTAATACTTTCTCAGAAGGCGCTGAATTGTTGGAACTATCGATTATTTAAATTATTATAAACATTTTTAATTATGTAAGGATATAAGTACTCACGAATTGTTGAATACGAGTAGATACGTGCGAGTAAGTATCTATCTCCTCAGATAAAAAAACTAATATATTTTCAGGCCTCACCTCATTAAAATTTCTAAACATGTATGAAAAGATATTCGTATTTAATGAATGTATTTGTTTATGTCAGTTTTTACTAAACATAACATGTATTGACTCGATCCTGCACAGTTATTTTTGTGTTTCAGTATGCCTGAGCAATGTTCGATTTTCTTTAAGTCTCACTAACTTTGCAATCAAGACTTACTTCACATAACTTAAATAGCGGTATGACCTTTATCCCAAACGGAGTAGTCAATGATATCCCAAAGGATACACTTAATTTTTTACACAAAGATGAAGTTAAACATATAAGACATACCTTGAATAATTTTCCCCGGCGGCAATATAAAAAAAATTCAACACGTGTGGAGTAGATTTTTTGGCGTAATCTTTTTTTGATATTTGGGCAGCGGCCGTCTCAATTCTTATATTGAGTAAGAAAATAAAAATATCTGTGTTATCGAGTTAGGTGATAACTCGTGGAATACGATGAACTCGTAAATTTTCTATTTTCGCAGAATATGGCTTTAAATTTTGTTCTCAATTCAAGTGGATCTCTGCGCTGGGAAAGTTAGCCAGGCAGTGCCATTGGACGGCTATCCATGCGGGAAACTTCTCAACTGGCACGTTGCTACATAAGGTTGTTTTAAGCTAGACCAATAGTATTAGTTACTGAAATTCAGACATAATTTATATGTACAATTTTGATTGAATTTCGACAATGTTCCCTAGCCTACACATTTTTTAGTCTTGTTTTTTTTAGATATAATGTGGCTCAAATCTAGTGACAAAATTATGAGAAAATTACCCTACCTATAGAACTCAATCACGAGATATATACCTAAGCTCTTTTAAGTATATTGTCATCGGTTTCCTTTAATGGGTTTGCTTTAATAGACAAGTAATGGTTAAGGTGATTGCACAATTTTCGATCACGTCGAAGTCGCTGCTGCCTATTCGTACCAATTCGTCGGACTGGTTTCCGCAATTTGCCGTCTACGAACCATATTACAGTCGCATGCTCAAGTCATGACCTCTTCTTTAAAGTAGTTGAAAAGGCATAGATAAATTCATATTTTTGCAGCGAGACAGAGAAGGCCATAATACTCAGACTTGAGAGTCGTTTGAGAGTCGTTCGGCTAACCGAAATTCGTCTATTTTGCGTGATTGGGACAGCAGATTGCTCTTGCCATCCAAGCTCCTGCAACAAGCCGAGCAACTTGCCTTCGTCGTGATGAGCAGCTCGATATGTAGCTGCTTACTAACATAGTCTATTCGTGAATCCCTTTCTACAGGTTGGGTCTATTCATTTCCTTAGCCAAAAATCACATTTGCAATATTCAATTTCAATAAATTTCAGCTCATTATTATTTGCGTTGAGCTGAGTGAGTGAGGTTTGTTAATTCTCGCATTAGCATAAGGAAGAGGTTATCAACTACTTGATTTCCTGAAAGAATAGCACAATCTTCGAGATGTGACTCTATTAAGTGATCGGAACTGCGTGTAACGCGTTTTAGGGTCTCTTATAGTCAATAAGGGAATCTTATAGTTTCGCTATTGTCCATCTGTCCGCAGCTTAGCTCAGAGGCTCCTAATACTAGAAAGCTGTGAGATATTCTTGAATAGGTCGTTCAAAAATGCTAGCTTAATTAACTTAAACAGTTTTTGATTGAGTGATCCGTTTGCGCAATAGCTTCAAAGTGCTAATTGTTGTTTGTCCATTTCTGTCAGTTAAATCGTTGGGTTTGGATACGTCAAAAATTTCTCTATAATAGTATAACTATTAAGGCTAAATAGGCTTTACAAGTTAATGAGTAACAGTCGAAAAACTTACCAAATGTTATTTCCATTTAAAATTACTATCAAACTACAAACTAAAAAGCTCCATTCTAAGTCGGTATATTGTGACGGGTAACTACGGGGTTACACTGCGCGTGGCCCGACACTCACTTGGCCCGTTTTTTATAACCGCAATTATCTCCGACATTTTGGGTCGTGATATTGATCAGTCTAATATAAGTTCAGTGCATTGTAATAGAGAGCAGAACATCATTAGATCGATTGTTTTACTATTTTTTTTTACAAGCTTTTTTATTTTTTCGTTTGCATTGTTCATATGTAAGTTGCCGTTTCAAATTCTGTAAACCATTTTTCAACCACTTGCTGGTATCTGATTGAGCTGAATTTTGGCTGAATTATGTAAGTTCGGTGACTATGCAATATTATGGTACCTGCGAGCTGATCTGATGATGGAGTCGGGATGTAGGGACTGGAACTCCCTGATGGCAAATGGCAAGATAGTCGAATTTGGGATAGTTTGTTTTGTTGTCATGAGCACTTTCTATTACACGTCATAACGACCTGAAGATGGCGCCATAATAGTGGCAATATTCTGGCGCTCTTGATGGAGTTTATGTTATTCGTCTTGGTACTAGAACAATATGTGATATTCATGGTGGAGTAAAAGTGTTTAAAATTATTTTTGGTGTAAATAGAACTTAATTTTTCGCGGTTCAATTATATTTGTCTATGCATAGGCGGTCGATTTATCCTGGAATTAGTTCATAACGAGTTGCTTTACACATTGTGAAAGCATAAAATCTACAGGGACCTTGTTAGAACCGTTTTGCAGCTAGTAGACCAGTTTCACCTAGCACTTCGGAAGTTGGCATCCTAATGAAGTTATGTAATCCCCTGTGTGCGAAACCAAATTTACGTGGCACTCATACTTGAGTTTGCGGAACTTGTAATAAATGGAGCCGTAAACATTTGGCGTGCATCTATTTTGGACTGAAATAGTTATGTTATGTTTATTTTTCAACATACTTGCTCGTAAAGTGGATCTAATTTCACCGGTTTTAGATATATCAAGCAGCTCATAAAACACGCGTGTGTTATAAACACAAATAGTGAAGTTATATTCTATAACCGCACTATTTGCTATGGCAAAGAACATAAGTCTTATACAGCCAACTAATAACACCATCAGCCCGATGAATAAAATATCGCTGATCTCCACGTGTTATGGAGATCAGTAATAAAACAAGTTTCAAATTGTTTTTCTTTTTTCAAATTTCGAACTGGCTTGCCAGTAGGCAGCGCGCCGCGTGATTTTTTATCCTGTTTCCTCACAAGTATGTTGAAAAACGTCGTACGATAATGCGTGCTTATATTGGTTAAACATACTCGGCTCTATAATATAATTAATAAATATATTTCCGCCTCGTCTGTTATAGCCACTATAACGCACTTATACTATTATTTGTATTTTTGAGAGTAGTTGCTTATTGCCTATTTGGTGGAAGCCTCGGGGATTTAAACGACCCTAAGTGCAAATATCTAAAAGAATTCACTTTTGGAATTTTCTGCAGACTCTTAATAATTTCTTTGCTTTTTGAGTGAAAATGCAATTTATGTGAAATATATTAAATTTCATTGTTATACTAGCTGCCGCCTGCGGCGTCTTACTAGTAAATCTTTAAATAATTATAAACAGCATAATCTAACACCATATAAGTATGTCACAGGGGAATAGTAGTAATATTAGTGAAATTATCTTAGAATCGGATCAGCAGTTCCAGAGATTACATCTACAACATGAGATCATGCAACTCAACAAACAACAATCGAGTACATGCAAACAACTTCATTTCTTTATTTAGATTGATATTTACATTACATAACGAGGTCGTTAACATTACCAAGCAATGATAATAGGAATCATAATTTTGGGTTAATATTAATTGGTTTTTTAGACCCCCTTAGCTTAACCCAACATGTATTCGATCTCTTTTCGCGAGTTAGTATTTATTATGATTTAAATAAGTAGTACACACAATGCTACTTCAGAATCACATGTTGCCCTCGGGAGGATTAGCTTTTATAGCTACGCTAGACACGCGGCATAGCGATTCTATATTTTGAGGACCGACCAATGACGCTACTGCCCGACTTGTTGTTGTTACTGCCCGTCATGTTAATTCTAATCCCTTATAGTCACCACGTATGACACCCACGGCAAGGTATGGGTTGGTTCTATATTCTACTTTTCCGGAAACCACACAGCTCATTATGATTTATAGTACCTATTGTCTTATTTGTGCCCAGCTGTTACCCGCGACTTACAAGAACAACTGAACATGAACATACTTTAATAGTTGCTTACTGTGGAACTAGATGGCGCTGTGTGTATGTCTAAGGATATTTATTATTATATTATTATTATGCTTTTATATCAAAACCACATGAAAATGAATCATCTGTGACATGTGAGAGTAGATTTATCTTAATATCCTTTATTGCACCAAAATATTACAATAACAGAGTACAAACAATAGGTCACGTACAAAGGTGGACTTATCTCTTTAAGAGATCTCTTCCAACTTACCTGAGCATTGAAATAGGAAACTGAGTAAATTTGGGGTATAGCAGCAAATTGTGTGCAAAAGAAAAAATCCTACAACGAATAATAAAACAAATAAAAAAGAAAAGATAACCAAATAATAAACTTACACTAAATATATTACATATACCTACTGCGAAATATATACATAACATTATATATATTATAAATCTACATACACATAATGATATCACGAAAGATGGGAGAGGTAATGCTCTTTTAGCCTTTTCTTAAATACTGCAATTGAAGGGCTGTCCTGAATTAATTTTGGCAGTTTATTCCACATCATGGCTGCTTGAACATTAAGAAAGAAAGTTTGTGGTGGCTCTAAGACAGGCAAGTGTTTTTGTGATGAATTTCCCGCTTTACTTTACTCCCCGTAAAGTAAAGCTCCAACGCAGATAATCAGGAGCAGCGGGATTCTTATCTGCAATTTCAAAAATTTTTGCTTACATTCATTAAACACTAAACAACTACGCGTGTGTCCTTATACAACAAAATACATAGAAATGTTTTCAGGAAACATTTTAGTAAAGAATATTCCCTTACAGGACTTGACCTATACAACCATTGTCCTCTGTCACACAATTCAAATAATTTGTAAATGGAATAAACGATAACACGCCGCTGCCCGCCCGCCGCCATTGTAGGAGAGGTCGCCTAAAAGCCAAAATTATGAATACACCGCACCCAAGAGCCCCAGACGTGTACCTTTGGAAAGGTGTTCCATTTGCGTTGCTGGAATTATGATTTGTTATTCAGTCCACCTTCGCTTGCAATACTCTCAGTTTTATTATTAGGACTAATATTAATAGACGCCTTTTAAAGTAGAATTGTTTAATAAGACCGACAATTTTGTTTTAAGACAATTTAAAATTCTGCATTTTTATTTCAGGAAACAAAGGGTAAATTGTATATAATAATTTACTAGCAATAACAAATAATCTATAATTATTTTGACGACCTGTTTGGTGTAGTGGTTAGCAACTCTAACCACTATACCAAAAGGTTGCGGGTTCGAATCCCGCTAGGGGCATATGTTTGTGTGATGAATACGGATATGTGTACCCGAGTTATGGATGTTTTCATTTATAATAAGTATTTATTTACAAAAGAAAAAATGTATTTATGTACGCAGTATATCAACCATCAGGTGACCCGCATGCTCGTTTGCCGCCCTCTCATATAAAAAAAAAAATCTGGTATCCACAACACAAGCCTATAGTTGCTTAGTGTGGAACTAGATGACGCTGTGTGTATATCTAAGGATATTTATTATCATTTATTTATTTATTATTTATATAATTCTATATTAAATTTCCAGTGATATTCATACAACTTTGAATATAGGGTGATTGGTGAAGTGATGGGTCCATTCTAGGTGTGTACGTTTATCCGTTATGTTGCGACGGGTGGTAAGGTTCCACATAGGATGACGACGGTAGATGGAGGTGAACAGGTAAGTATAATAATAAGAAGTTGGGCGCCTTGAGAGGCGTAGCAGGGTCGTGGACTTTGCACCCATCGGTCCAGCAGACTAGTATAGGAGATGTCGGTCAAAAATCAAAATCAAAATCAAAATAGCGTTTGTGGACTATCACTGTACGTTTCTCAAGAAACTTCTTACCACGTACAACCACCCCGTGGAACGGACTTCCGGCAGCGGTATTCCCGCACGAGTACGACATTGGAACCTTCAAGAAACGAGCCTACACCTTCCTCAAAGGCCGGCAACGCATATGTTACCCTTTTGGTGTTGCGGGTGTCCATGGGCGGCGGTGATTGCTTTCCATCAGGTGACCCGCATGCTCGTTTGCCGCCCTCTTACATAAAAAAAAAAAAAAAAACTATGCCAATGCTGTCTATTCGATCGAGTCCTAGGCGGTGCTACGATTTAATCTTCCAATAGTATCATATTGACTATTGGTCGATAATTTATACAAATACACTTTATTGCATAACAGAAAAGAAAATACAGTTTCAGAAAAGTGGTAACAATAGAATATAATAGAAATATACTTGTAATAATGTATTTCAATACACCAATTATCTAGTGAGTAAACAACCCTTACCTTAAGCTGAAGTTCTGTATTTTATTTAGCACTCACACGTTTACACTTTTATATTATAACTATTACACGTACCTACAATACAATATTATTTGACTAGCTTTCCGCCCGCGACTTCATCCCCGTGGATGATTTTATCAAAATCGGCTCAGCAAAAAAAATGCCTATATGTTAATCCAGGGCCTAATCTGTCTACCCACCAAATTCCATCCAAATCTATCCAGCGGTATATGCGTGAAGAGGTTACAGACATACACACAAACTGTGTGTGTATGTCTGTGACCCTTTTGGTGTTGCGGGTGTCCATGGGCGGCGGTGATTGCTTTCCATCAGGTGACCCGCATGCTCGTTTGCCGCCCTCTCATATAAAAAAAAAAAAAAAACTTTCGTATTTATAATATTAGTTGGGATAATTGCTATAAATAATGGTAGAATAAAAATAAAGATCGGTAAACATGACCTCGTCGTGGCAGTTCAGAAAAACGAGTCGCTTCTGTTTTTAGAAAACAATTTAGAATTCCGAATTTTGAATCGAATTCGAAAAAAGTAAAGAGTATCGAAAAGACAAAAAGAGGTCGAGGTTGAACATCTCGTCATAATCCATGCCCAAAATACAGGCTTGAAATACTTATAACAAGTATATTTCTATTAGATTCTGTTCTTACCATACTTTTCTGAAACTGTATTTTCTTTTCTGTTGTGCAATGAAGATTGTATATAAATTATCGACCAATATGATACTATTGAAAGATTATCGTAGCACTATCTAGGGCTCCGAATCGACAGCTTTCTTATAGTCCACAAACGCTAGACATAATGGCAAGTGTATTTTTTTTTATGCACCACGGTTTGGTGATTGACCTCATGATTGAGGTCAAGTACCAATCTTCACTTAACACCTGATGTTAAGTGAAGATCAGGTCGAAGGTGGAAGCGTACTGATTCCTAAACCCCAACACATTTGGGGCACTGGCTATCTTATCTCTGACTACCGGAACACAACAAAGCCATTTACATTGTATTTCTCGGTTTTCTGTATAACCTACAACAGCGTGTGGACCAAAGCAATGCTTAGACCACAGTCTATGCTACTATAATCTTTTCGGAAGCGGGCTTGTTTGGCAGGCTGGAAGTTATCAAACCTACTTTCAACTCTTGAAAACTTGCAGATAATGGCTAAAATTAGATGAGTCGAAGTTCTTCAATAGAGTATTATCACCCTTTTCGGGAAACAGTTATCACCATACCCCTATTCCATGCCTCCATATTATTTAAAATCCAAAATGGACTGACGTTTCTGAATTTGGACTTTAGTAGTGGAATTTCTGGTATTTACAAAAAAATATTTTTCTATTAAAGGCAACATTGGGTGTTATTGTGTAAAACTTATTTTTGTACAATAAAAACAATAAAGTACATTATCTGTTGTAAATTTTCTTTCAATTCATGTTATGTTCTTTCTTATCCATGTATTAGATGTTTCCTTTATATTATATGTATAATTAACTTTATAGTAATAGAGTAGCTTGACAATGAATTTTCTTGTAATATAAAAGCTCATGTATGAGCAACCAATGATACAAAATCGTCATAAAATACGTACTTTCAATTAAATAGGTATTCGTGTTCGATCTCCCTTACGACGACGTTCGTAAAACTCACGCTGTAATGTAATGCCACTGTAATAAAAACAATACCTACCACGGTAACTCGTAAATTTTTCACTTTAAAAACTTCTAATCGAGTTTTAGATATTAAATAAACTTTAAGCTCTATTACTCTGCCTGCAGGTGCTTATCTAGCTAGCTAGTACCTTTACATTTTTTACCCAGTGACTGCCTGGAAGAAATTTGCCATATATTTACCATATCTTTAAGTTCCATGATTGTACTCAAAGGGTTAATAAAAAATACAGTAAAAGACAAAAAGAGATAATTTAATATAATTTCCTAACATCCGTGTGCGCGGTAGTAGCACAAAATATGGGCCATAAACTCAAAACATCACTCAAAGAGCGAAATACACTGGTTTTCAGTTACAAGCCCTAGTACGGCAGCATAAAAGTACGCGCCTGTAGCTTCCTGTCTACAGTAGATTATTTATGGCCAGTGTGAATGTTACATCTGGTTTGGTGTTGCATCTGGCTCGTGTTCAATAATAATGGTAATAATGAAGATATAAATAATTAGATTAATGACGTAATGTCAGAAGAGTGAGAAGTGAACAAAGAGTTCCACTACTTATAACAAAATTTGAATTCTGAAATTGGAAGTTTCTGTTTTTCCATTTAATGAATCTTAAAATCTTTTTTTTTAACAAACTAAGTGAGACAATTTGTCTTGAAGAATATTTGTATTGATTATCGATACGAGTATCCTGAGTGAGTTTCCTTAGTAACACCACTATTCGCTTTCAATGGAACATTGCTATTGGGTAACTTTAGTCAACATGCGATTACGACATAAGATCGAGTACGCGATCAGAAGTTGACATCATAGTTTAGTGTAAAATTTTGTAAATTGATTCTCAGTGAATTTCAGAACGTCGTGTACTTGTTGCTTATATGTCTCACTAAATACCTTGGACTATTTTTGAAACTAAGGTTTATTGACCTTCCGAATATTTATTTATTTATTTTCGGGAAACTGACAGTCGTTAGGTTATAAATTATAATATAAAGTAGAACAAAATAGTCATTGCATTTACAAAAATAGTCTCCACAGATAGTCACACACAGAAACACAGCAAATTATGCTTAGGAAATAGTACATTTTATGATAAGTAATAATATAAATATAGATTCAGTATTATTCCAATGATTTCATTACTGTTAATCCGATGCTCAATGGTGTCTTGACAATCACTAAAAATAGGTAGAAATTATAACAATATTTAAAGTGAATTTCACTCACAGTGAGAGAACAAGAAGGTCTAATTGCACGAATATTTAATATTATATTCACAGAGCACATTATGTTAAGCTAAACAAATGTTAATAATAAATTTAAAAACAATTAAGTTTTGAAACCGGACAGCGTGTGGGTCCACGCGCAATGTATGGTTCCGTACCTGCCCTCACAATATGCGGACTAAGAATGGGGCTTTTTGTTGTTTGACAAATAATTTTCAAGGAAAAGTATATTTTATAAGTTTTTCGACTACTTGTAGAGCCTGTGAACGACTAATCTAACGATACCGGATGGGGTACAAAATAAAAGATTTTTTTTTATATATTATGTTATCACTTTGTCGGCGTGATTTTTGATTTCGTTAAGAGCCTCTGAGCTTAGCCTCAGGCAGACTAACGGGCATGACGAAACTATAAGGGTTCCTTGTTAACTACGGCACCCTTAAAACCCAAAACCCGATAGCATATTTTGTATTTTGCGGGCGCTGTGGTGGATTTTTACCATAAAATAAATACCTACTGTGGACACTCTGGGGGCCAAGATGAAGCTGTTTTTGCTATACGAGATAACCTTGAAATATACATAGGTACATACACACAAAAACATTACCCTCCTTCCTGGGGCAGTCGGACAAAAATTGGTTATTTGAAACTTTTTTATTTATACCCAAATTGTAAAAACGGCGCCTTAAATAAATGCATTTTCTTCAACAAGCAATAGCAACAGTTTGTGATATATGTATTGTATTGTATATTTATTTAGGAAAAATACATACATACGTACATGCCTGTTTCCCGTTGGTTGTAGGCAGAGACAATGATTTTAAAATACTTCTTTTGCTTCTTCCACTCTCATCAAATACTTCATACACGCTCGTCGGTTAGTGGTTGACCGCACCCTGACCTTTTGTGAGTACAGTTAAGTATTTAAAAACCAAAAAATCCTACAGCATATTCTGTATTTTGCGGTCGGTATTTTTGTTTTTTTAACATAAAATGTATCCTATGACGCTCCAGTTACCATGACGAATCTAACGACACAATGCACTTTGAAATCGATTAAGAAGTTTAGGCTACAGGATGCGCCAAAGGAACGGACATACTTACATACTTACACTCGAAAAACATTACCCTCCTTTCTTGGGCAGTCGGGTAAAAATACAGTGACATAAATAGAAAGTAGGTATTCATATTCATTTATTCACGCTTTCATGTGTAGGTACATTAGATCTTAAAAAAAAAACACAATAGTCCATACACGAAACCCTGTAAAGGCACGGTAGATTCTAAATTAATTGTATTTACTGTTCTAGTTATCACAACATTATTATTATGTTTATCTATTTATTGTAAATATAAATATTTTAATTATTATTGATATACCTATGTAATTATAAATATTTTGAGGAGGATTTATCTGTTTAATACTTATCAATTTTTAATTTATCTTCCATGTATTCATGAATTGTATAGTAACATTTTTCAATTAATATAGATTTAAATTTGTTGCAGAATATTTTATCTTTTTGCTCTTTTTTTAATGTCAGGTATTTTATTATATAAGGACGGATTGATAGTGAGGATTGTTTCTAAACATTTCTAATTTAGGTAATACCTAATCATTTCAAAGGACGACCAAGTAAGAGTGGCATTTGAGCATGAAAGTAATGACCTAACATCATTTGCAAACTTTTAAAATTGACATACTGAAATAATGTATTTACATTAGTAACGCAGACTGCATAAAAGTAAAGCAAGATTAAGTTTGTCACGTGACAATTCCACGCTGTAATGGTCGAGATTGATATTTCATGTAACCACTCACCAGATAAGTGACATGTGCCAATCCTCACGTAATGAAATGACGGTTAGCTTCCTTACACAAGAGAAAGGCATGGTATAGTTTCTATGAGAAATGTATGCAGAAACGTATAATTTCTATATCGGCTTGGCAGCTGACAAAAATCAGCGACTATTGTATTGTATAGTCAATCAATTTATTAACTCGTGGGAGTATACTAATTATGTGTTATTGTGCTAAATTTCCGTTGTCGAACCGATGAAATAGTACAGCCAACCGCACATTAAGAGGGTTTATTCTGTCTAGTCGCGCCCTCATTGGATAAATTAAGATTTCTTTGTAAATACAGCATACAAGTTACATAAAGCTATCACTTTTTCACTGTCCTCAAGCGGAGATCTCTGCTTGAGTAACATTCTAATACGGACATAGGTGAGACATATAGATGTCGCACGGAAGCGAGTTTGACGGCGTATTTTTATTAAGGCATAATATGGACAAATAATTTGATGCACGCTTAATTTGTATATGCATGTATTAGACATAAACATTCAATACAATGTTCCTAAGTCATTACCGAATTATACGCTATATTCAATTACAATACTGTTCTAACCCGCTTTGTATATTATAAGTATATTTCTTGTAATTGTGTATAGCAGAGTTGATGCCTATCAAAATAATAGTTGGTTCTCGTATATTCCATTAAGTTTCTCATTTGTTACTGTCGAAGGTTTTGAGTGTACATTTAGTAATTTACCACAATTACTTACAATATTTATTAGTATTGGATGGTTAGGCTCATATTTAATTGGTCAGTTTTGACGTAAACGTCAATTATCGGACTATTGATATTACAAGTCCGTTTCTGAGGATAAGCTTAAAAATTGCATCACTTTCTCTAGAGGATTTTTACGAAATGACAGTTGACGGTGCTTAATAGGGAACGGACGACACAGCCTTAATAGGGAAAACAAAATGTCAAGCTGTAGTTGATTTAGATTCCAATATTTATTTATAAATAATAAATATTATTTATAAATAATGAGCTTCTCCTAACTAAATGATTTGAGTAGGAACGAACTTCGTATACATACAGCCTACCTACTTTAAAAAAAATCCACGTTGTTTGCGTTTGCATTTACTTGTCATTTTACAAAGCTGTAACTAACTATGGACGTAAATCATCTTACTTTTTCACTCGGGATCTTACCGAATGAAATATTTTTCGAGGCATAAACTATGTTATTGTGTGTTTATTAAAGAAAACTAGTTGTGTACGGAATAGCAAATTTTGACAAACGTTGAGACAAATGACATAGAAACTTTACGGTGAGTGGATTGTTATCAACTGCATATAATAAGTCTTACTGCTAAATATTAGATTGGCTCTGTCTGTATGCAAGAGACTGGGCAGAGCGCCCGCGCTCGTCAACCCGCCCGGTGACGCTGAAAAATGCATTAGCCTATCAGCCAAATGTTTCAAACAAAAAATACTAGCCTGGACTCAGATTAAAAACAATCTTTTTGTTTCATTCTCTAAATTTAGTTTAATTGGTCTTATATTATCCCAGACAGCAGAGTTCTGCAAAAACTTTGCAGCCTATTAAAACTTCTAGTTTAATGGGGTTACCTTTTGTTGTCACTTTTGCTTGTCATTTTTTTTAAATATCAAGGATGCATTTTATCATTATTTACACTAGAATATTTCTAGGGCAGTAATAGGCTTTCAGCAATAGTATGCAATACTTTATCGTTTGTATGTACTATGTATAACGTTGGTCAATAAATTCGTTGACAAAAATTTCATAACTGGACTCATTGTGTTTGCTCTTGTTTTTGGTTTTTATTTTCACATGTTTGTTGAATGTCATCGTGTCATCACGTCATCGCAACGTGTTGCAATGTCTTTGTCTAGCGTAAAAAGGTACTGCGACATATCGTTCTCCGTGTCACCTGATGTTTTACCTGGCAATACTTGTGATGGCCTGATCAGATATTTAATTATTAAATTTTAAACATTATTTTAAACATTTTTTTAAAATATAATATTTAGTATAAATTTACATATAGGCATATTATATATTTATATGTTATCTATTATTTATGTATGTTGGTGTGTATTTATTTATGTAATTTATTTTATTGAAATTAGTTTATCGCACACGCAACCTACCTATTATGTGCGTAATGCGGGAAGCATTACGGTACCCAAAGGTTGCGTGGAAGAGATTTTAGTGATAAGATCGCCAAATTGTATTCTTTATCTTGCTTGTTTTTGTTTGTGTTATGTTTATTTTTTATTAACTTTGCATACTACAAATGAAATTGTTACGAATCCCAAAGAATTCGGATGTCACTTTTCTGAGTTGTAGGTAACAAAATTTTAGTTACAATTTTCTTAATATTTCTTCCAGTGTAGTCGAATTCAACCGAAAATTGTTATTAGTTAGGGGGAATTACACGAATTAATATTCACCCTTTATAAGTAGATTTAGTTTCCTCTCACATTTTAGTCGAAACAAAATATTAAATGGCACCTTTGCTTCAATAATAAAACACAACATAATTAGCACTAGCTACGATATAGGTAATTAATTAATTTAAAATCCACGTTTCCTATAAGTGCCTATATATAGGCTCGTTAAATTTTAATTATACCTACACCATAAACAGAACAAAACTCATAAATTTACGGAGTTTTCTTCACTAATGTGCCGTTGGAAAATTTCACAACAAACTCGAGTACGAGTATAATACGGTTGCCCTGTGAATAATTTATCTATATTATTCATTACTCTGAAACCCTTTCGTGTGCCGAATAAATGTGAAGTTCCCTCCAAACTTTTATTGTTTACACCATTCTCCTTGGAGTTCAGGCCGATTGCTCGTTTGTTCTTTTCTCTCTCGTAAGGGTTTAACTTACCGTCTTCGTCTGACATGTGATTGCTTACTCGGATGCTGCTTCCTTCCTGTCCTTTATTACGTTTCTTTGGAACTGTTATTTTTCTGTTTCGAGGAGTGGTTTTCTTATATTCTCGGCTAGCATGCCTCGGAGCTAAGAGATTCGTAGCTCTGATATCAATGTTTATTATATTATATATACGTGCATAACCTTTATTGTATTATAAACACGTAAAATAACGTTTAGAATGAAACACTAAACTGTGAAATGGCTATTGAAGAGCGGGGCCTTTCGTCATAGGTGTTTTGACACTTAGTTGAACACCTCAATCCTACTGTGATTTAAGGTATTGTCATGGTTTAAGGAAAAAATTACAAACTTATATATCCCAAATGGTGTGGTCACAGTAAAAGTCCACGGTTCTCCTTTAGGAAATATACAGCCGCCGATTCTATTATACGGGTCGTAATTATAAAATCGAACGTAATATATTAATTCTGGTTGATCTAGGATCAGGAGGGGGGTGTCGTACCCCCACCCCCCCCCCCCCTATTCGCCTCTACGCCGAGGTATTATCGCTAAAATCTATTCCAGGTATACCATTAGACACAGAGGGAGGCGAATATTAGTAAATAATAAACTGTATTGCATATTGGGTTTATTTCCATACAGACGCAGTGGGGAATGCTGGATCTCAGGTTAGAAAAAAAAAGAGAATACATGAATACATAATGAGATACACTACCGGACGTAAGTTTGAAACCAGTGGATATGTGGTTATTTTTACACTGTTCATGGTTGAGGAAATCGCTGAAATCGAGAAAACGAGAGGTTCGCGCTAATTACAAACTGGGCCCCAGTGTCTCTTAGGAATAAATTTAAAGAAATTAATATATTTACATTAGCATCGCAATATGTTTACGAAAACTTAATGTATGAAAGAAAAATAATAATAATAATAATAATATTTATTATCTCAGCACAAAGAAATAGGTACATTGTGAAATAGCAATGTTAGATAAATACAAAAACAAATTTCTTTGTGAGAGACTGGAGTCTGAAATAGGTTCGAAACCTGTGCTACAGATCTCCAGGCTCTCACTCCCTTAAAATATTAGAGTCTTTTAAAGAAAAATAGTGATATAAGTAATGTTAATACAAGATATAAAAATAAACTTGCTGTTCATGTCAGCCGTTTACACAAAGTCACTAAGTCATTTAAGGGGCAATGAATACACTTTTTTTAAAAAGGTTCAAGTAGACATTCAAAATTTACCTTTAAATACGTTCAAAACCATTATAAAACAGACATTATTTACCAAAGGCTATTATAAAAACTTTCTGACTATGTGGACGATAAGCAAGCATGGACATATACCGCACGGCGATATTCAGTCTTATTATACAATATAATATAATTGTAACCCAAAAAAGAGCAACTCTTGGGTTTCTTGCTCGTTCTTCTCTGGGGAATCAGCTTTGTGAAAGAGCAATAATGTCAATAATTTTAATATTAAGATAAAAATGTGACGTTTTCAAGTGATAATTTTTATCCTACTAAAGAAATATTCAACCACTTGGTATGACATGACATTCACCTTTTCTTTCACTTGGTCAAAGTAATTGGGCTTAGGTCTCCCCCTTCCTCTCTTTCCTTCAATCTTTTCCTCAATTATGGTCTCCAAAAAAATATCGTGTCATATCAAGTGACCCATCTTTCCTCATCAATTCTCAATTGTGCCAACAGGTATCTCTTCTCCTTTTACTATTATTGACACGTCTTTATTTGTCCTTTTCTCTGTCTAGCTTATTTTCTTCATTCGTTTCCAGCATCACATCTCGAAAGCCTCCTTACCCTAACCGATTATGGAGTAATATTCCACTATATACATTGCAAAATGTCATTAACATTTATTAGAAAACGTATTTTGTATATACAAAATCATCATATGATCGGGACATTTTGTTTGCTGAAGAGGATTAAAGTTCGGTATACCTAGTTTCTGTTCCTATCCCGCTTCCCGTTTACACTGATGCAAAGCTGTTTTTACCGTCGCCGTGGTCTTCCCCTACTAACACTACCATCCACATTCGCATACTATACAATTTGTTAATACATTACTAATTCTGACTTCTTTGAACCTCAGACGTTGTAAGTCAAGTATTATTATTGTGTAAAATTTGCATCCCAGTTTCTGTATTTGTAATGAAGAACTTGTGTTTAGTCGAATTTTATAGTAGAACTCAGACAATAACTTAGTAGACTGCAATATATTTACTGCATGCATTACTTTTTTCCTTAGCTAGCATCCAGTGTATTTTTATGGTTACGACCTGTTTGGTGTAGTGGTTAGCAACTGTGACCATTATATCAAAAGGTTGCGGGTTCGAATCCCGCTAGGGGCATATGTTTGTGTGGTGAATACGGACATGTGTACCCGAGTTATGGACCATTTCATTTATAATAAGTATTTATTTACAAAAAAATGTATTTATGTAGTATATCAACCATCTGGTATCCACAACACAAGCCTATAGTTGCTTACTATGGAACTAGATGGCGCTGTGTGTATGTCTAAAGATATTTTATTTATTTATTATAGATAATTTATTTATTTATTATAAATAATTAATCTCTCACTGCTGGTATTGAAACTGCCAGGCAATTTCGTTTAATTCCTTGAAGTTTTCCTGAAAACGTTCTTGGCAGTTTGGCATTAAGCAGTTTTCAACTATTCCCTCCTGTACAAAGGATTTGCCTTTCGATGTAATTTTTTTTTCCTACAAAGAATGACGGGTATTATGTGTTTGGCGGCGTCGTATGCGTGTTTACGTGTTGCGTGTCCAATCTTTGTCCGCATGTATCTCAGTAATGCGTGGTCCAACTTTATTGGGGTTTATTTATATTAAAGACTAAACGAGAGCCCAGCTTATTAGCCATGTTGATCATTTTAAGATATTTAGCTTTCAACTCAGTTGTCTAGTGTATTTGGATGATGGCCTAATGGGGGAGCTTTCGAAATTTTCAATTCATAGTTTATTCTCTATCTGTCCGGTCAAATTATTATCTATCATAAAAGTATATTGATGGAAA
Organism: Oegoconia quadripuncta; assembly: GCA_949316235.1. Classification (NCBI taxonomy): domain Eukaryota; kingdom Metazoa; phylum Arthropoda; class Insecta; order Lepidoptera; family Autostichidae; genus Oegoconia; species Oegoconia quadripuncta. Next base: position 15,106,842 of record OX438755.1, on the reverse strand, counting down.
AAAATGTAAACACAAGAGTGAAATTGAATGTTTTTATGAACATAAAATGAACGCTCCAATAGTGAATTCATTCAGATCGCTTATCGATTCACGTAACTGGTACTTACCATAGCAGGGTTCTCTTTAAATGCAATTTGCAAAAAATCAGCTATGCTATAGTTATCACTAGCTTTCCGCCATCGTTTACTAAGCACCGATTCTGTAATTTATCCTCAATTGTAATCCGTGGATAACTATAATTTACTTTTCAATTTTGGAACATCTTGTTTTATTTTGTATTTTTTGTAAACTGTTGTTACCAAAACACCTTGTGCCTGTGTGGACTAGCTTTATCGCTAATATGGTTAATTTGTTTATCCCGCGGGAACTACTCACTTTATCGGGATAAAAGTACTCTTTGTCTTAATCCAGAATATACCAAATTTAATCCAAATCCGTCCATCCGTTTCGTCTTGATTGAACAACAAACTAACAAACATCCAAACTTAGGCATTTATAATATTAGATTATCGTAGTGCAAATCAAATCAAACAAATATATATTTATTCATCCAGAAACTACATTAAAACTAATAAAATCAATATAAAATCTATACATTTTCTCTCTTCCTTACACCCACGAACACAACAATTTGATGTCTCGATAGATAAGGTAGCATAATAAGCTATGTATAAACTTACTTAGGTCTATTTTGGCTTCTAAATGTATAACTTATAAGTATTTTAAATTTGTAATTATGGCTGTGATTTCAAATAAATCATTAAATAAATAAAAGAAAATATTTAAACGCAGCTGTAGGCTGTGTGGTTTCGTCACGTAAAAAGAATAGAACTAACCCGTCTCTTCCCGTGCGGGTGTAGCAATAGACGACTAAGGGACTTTCTACTAAAAAGTACCTATAGACTTGCACGTTTTAAAGGCGATGGTCTCACCCCTTGTCATGTGTGCATTTCTATATATAAAGGTGTAACTTGGAGATTGTTTCAAGCATTAAACTTTTAATGTTTGTAACACCCAAACGTTAATGTTTGGGACATCTTTCACCAACCTCTTTGGGATAAAGGGCGTAACGTTATGTGTGTAAATGCAGCTGTAACACAAGTGTCTGAACAAATTATATCCTGTGGTTCAGGCGGTCTCCTTAAATGAATTAGCTAAGAAGGAGACCTTCTTTGATACCACTTTGCGACACCGAAAATAAATTTTTAAGGACTTTAGTCTATAAGTGAAACATTGCTTAGGTTTTTTTATCGTATTTTGTAACTGCATTATGAGATAGGAGTACCTATCCTATTACATGAAACTGTTTTGTGTACTACTTTTATCTCACTCGGTCCCAATTTCACTGTGTATATTTTTACATGTAATAATAATTATGTGTGTCGCTAAATGGGTCAAATAAATGATTCATATTCTTATTTTTATTCTTATGTATCTTAAAATAATATTATAGCAAACTAAAGATTTAATGATTAAGGTATATAGAATATTACTTCAAAATAGTCAATAACTTCTCTGTATCCTCAAAGAACATGCTTTGAAGAAATTTTTGGAGTAGTTTCTTATTATTACTGTAGGTGAGGTGATCCATGTGCGTTTTTGCACTTAATTTATTGTAAAGAACAGGAACAGGTAAAATGTAGATTAGAATGCATTTTTTGTTCCTGTCTTGTTAGGGCGAACTATATCGGTTCGTATTTTATTATTGATATTGATATTGAGGGTGGGACGGATGGTCGATCCATTTGTGGAACTAATCCATCCAATTCTCTTTGCAGAGCAATGGTTACTGTGAACCTGGGTCAATTCGTCCACTAAATCTTCAGGTCTTCTTGCAGAACTAATGTCTTCGTATTTCAAAAATTGTAGGTAGTTCTTCTTCTTCAATTCTGTCCTTTCGAAAATTTCCCATCTTAGTCTGGAGCAGACCACACACTCAGCTAGGAAATGTTGGCTGGTTTCTTCTTTCCCGCACTCAATGCAGGATGAATCTGAAATTAACCTTAGTTGTGATATGTGCGTCTTTAATGCGTATGACTTGTGATAATGCCCACCAAAGTGCTCATGTTATCTCTAAAAGATATTATACCTTTGTACGCAAATTCTGATCGATGCAAAATTAATGTATTGCCTTTTTGTACAATAAAGCGTTTACAAACGACCTGTTTGGTGTAGTGGTTAGAAACCTGACCACTATACCAAAAGGTCGCGGGTTCGAATCCCGCAAGAGGCATATGTTTGTATGATACATACGGACCCGTGTACCCGAGTTATGGATGTTTTAATGGTTTAGTATTTAGTATATTAACCATCTGGTATCCATTACACAAGCCTATAGTTCCTTAAAGTGGAACTAGATGGTACTGTGTGTTATTTATTTACTAAAAAAAAGCAAACAAATAAACAAACCTGCAGTTAATTGTTGCATACTTTACAAGATTTATAAAGAAGCGTATGTGAGATAGAGGAAAGGACTTCAGAATTATTATGCCTTTATAAACATACGAAGCTGTAAAATATGGGACGTGTGTATGAGATTTCAGTTCCGTATGATTTCACGGAGACGAAGACGATGTAGGGGCAGGGAGTGAGAGTACAATATAACATGGGTGTCGTAAATGAGCATAACAGTATACATTATTGAAGGACATAGCGTCATTGGCGCAGAGCTTTCAAAAATCTGTGATGCGCTGTGTTGCAAGAATTGCACATTGGAATAGTCGAACTTCATAACTAAGATGTCGAAGTTTAAATCTTTGATTGATTTGAGTTTACGGAACCTCTGTAACTCAAGAATAGTTTTATATTCGCGCTTGGCAACATTTTATTTCTCACTCAGTGGAGAGATGGAGAATTATTACCTTTACGCAAGCGGCAAGTTTCCGAGTAAGGTTGTTATTATTCGTGTTATCACGATCGTTCCGTCATTTTGCACTTTTTTCCGTTTGATTTTTTTATGTAAATTTCGATGATCGAATTTATTATAAAATAATATTATGGACCTCTCTTCATTGGCAATAACTTTGTTTATACTGTCTAAGATCGCGGAACCGCTGGATGCGAGCAGCGCAGGACCGATCGTTACGGAGATCTTTGGTGGAGGCTTTTGTCCAGCAGTGGACGTCTCTTGCGTGATAAGTATTCGTATGAAGATGATGATGATAATGTCTTCAGGATTTTCCATTGTGTCTACACAAATATAGGTATAGATACTCTGAATTACAATACTTTTTGATTATTATGAATAACGCCCAGTTATCTGATTAAAAAATACAAAAATAATTTATTTGCACCATTTAAGAGTATCTATGCCGTCCAGTGGCGCCTTCATTGGAAAAACTAAGATTTCTTTTTAAATATAAAATAAATAAAATCGCTCTGACCTGCACTCGAGAAGGCCAAAAGCTAATTTAAAATAATACCTAAATAGCTTTGATGGGGGTTAATTTCCACAATTCACGATTATATAAAAAAGTGGCCGTTGTTATCAATAATTTGAAATTCTCGAAAATAACCGAAAGCTATTTATATATTATGTATAATTATCTTTTAGACTTCTCGAGTGCAGGTCAGAGCGATTTTTTATTTATTCCCGCACTAAAGTTAGGCCTCCACCTCTAGGACACGGTGAACACATTTTGTATCAAACAATATAAATGCCAAAGAGTGAGAAAATATAGGGACGTCCCCTATATGGAACATTACTTAGCTAGCCATATAATATAATATCTATCCAACCATCGATGTGTTGAAGAGATGCAATTTAGTAACGAACAAATTAATTGAAAATTAGTGATTATTTCATTTGTATAGACAAAGGTAATGTGCGTGTCCGTGAGTGTTATTTAAGTAGTGGATACGGAATTTCACACTAGCCCTACGTCATATGAACCTGTAGTCCTAAATTTTGGTACCACGTAAGCGTCCTAGACATAAGGAAATTTCTAATGAATAGACGTATCAAGTAACCTGAATTTTTACATGCTACGGATGCAAAACCTTACGAAACAGGGTTAAATACTGAATTATTATTGAAATTAAACGTAACATATTTCATTTTGTTTGTCTGGACATTCGAACTGTTAGTTTATTTCAATATTTTCGTAATAAATTATTAAACCAGTCGAACTGTAAGATCCAAATCCTAACCGATCTTTTCATATAACTCCGAAAAGATAGGGTTGAGATTTTTTGATGGCGGGAATCACTCGGCAAAATAAGTAGGTAATCGTTACCTAAATTTAGTTCAACACAATATCTTTTAAAATTATAATGACACAAGTTTATGAGTAAGGTTTTACAGCGGGTTTAAAATTTTACGACTATACTTGTTATGGGAACTATGAAAAATTGTGTTTCAGTGTTTTTTATTCGTAACACGGAGCTATGAGCTTGTTAACATTAATATTAGATAACATTTTCCCTAACATTCCCTGTGGGTGAAAACTACTAGAAAACTATTTTATTATGTTTTACAAACAAACGTTCCTTTATAATTATAACAGTTATTAGAGGAAATAAAGCATTATCGTCTTGTTTGGTATCAGTAAAACACATAGATAAGTTATTTCCGTTGATAATAGACGATAAAAGTGTCCATAACGATGTACGGCGCTTTGGGGGTGACAGCTAACTCAGAAGTAAATCATAGCATGTCATATCAACTGCTGACCATAGGCCACCCACATAGATTCCCAGAGCAATGGGTTTGAAGCGGCCTGCATCCGCGACTGCCTTCATCAGACCCGCTTTGTGGCTGGACTTCTTATATACGCTGCGCTTGCCGGTGCGTGTTCTCTACTTCAGAATTTTGATGCTCCAATGACCATCAGTTTTTCAAGCTATATGCCTTGGTCACTACTACTTCTAATGACTAATCTGCTGGGCTATGTCTTTCGTCTTCTACGGATTTTTAATTCCTGATCCGATCTCATAGCGAAACGCCGAGTAGGTATCGCCCTTTCCATAACTCTTATTTTCTATTGTTATCCTTTTATCTCATAGTGAGAGATCACTTTTCAGTGTCAAAAGTCATCATTGGTAACACACATTGATTAGATCTTGAGTCTTTAAGCAGTTAAGTAATTTTGGACGAGAAAACGTTACGCAGTTTCCAGAACCTGTTGTTAGATTTGCCTCTTTCTTGACCTATCTCTTGCCTCATGTAGACGAGCTAGTCAACAACTTCGATAATGGAGTTCCCAATTGATATTAGAGTAGGCAGGACACCAGCATTCGCTATAATTTTTGTTTGGCTCATGTTCATCTTAAGACTCGCCTGTTTGAGATACTTGATTAAGTTTTCCAGCTTAATGTCGAGTTCTTCCATCGAATTTGGCATGACTACAATGTCGTAGGCAAACCGAAAATGAATGATATATCGAAAATGATTGATGTGTAGATGCCGAATCAATCCAGTTGAAGGCGTCTCCCTGCCTCACGCCTCTCTGAAGTAAGGATCGTCTTCGTGCTGAGATCTCGAACTAGGAAAGACAATGGTGGCCTTTTTGTACAAAAAACTTCAACACTTCATACTTAGTAGATATATTACCATAATTTATTTCAAGGCACATCTTCAATCTGTCTCCCACAATAACACTTAATACAACTAACAAAGTGACATCATCCTATTAAAACATATGAGAGCAAATCACATCGCCTGTAAACAAATGCTAAAACAAATATGTGATAACTCGGACCTATTTTCCTGTTAGTGAAATTTACAATTTTACGGTTGGAGCAATCTTTGGAGGTATGTCAACATTTACCTGCCGTGTTCTGGAGCCAAGAATAATAGGCATCTAAATATTTGTATAGGGAGCGTGAGTGAACCATGTGACTATGGTTTTTAGTGAATGAAGCGTTTTAGTTACGATTTGTGGATTACGATAAAACTTTAGCTACTGCTTTTTACGGTTCTGTAGTTGATTAGGAATCATTACAGTTTTGTCCGTGAGCATTCGTGGCACAGTCGCTATACATTATTCGTTTTCAAATTTAAGCAATGTGTGGCGCGGTCAGTCCTTTCAATACCAATGTTCCCGCGTTTCGGTTAAAAAAAAAAACTTCACATGCCAAATACCTTCTATATCACTTACCTAACATGCCCTATTTTTTCTATTACGGTAAAAAAACTCATCCGGTATATACTAAACATGTGCTCCGCTAGGAATCGCACCCGCGACCTTCGTTTTGTGAGTCGTCGAGTTAGTAAACTAAATACGGTAAACATTGAGCCACGGAGGCGATTAAAAATCGTTATAACTAACAATAGTTCTGTTCCGATTAATCTTGTTAAAACCCCGATAAAAAGTATCGAGTACAATCGTTTAAAAGAATTTCGTAAACGAAATGCTAACTTACCAAAACTTATCTCGTCTTTATCTTGAATTATTGCGATATCGGGCCAGGAAGTTACTAATTCGCCTAACGTATTTATATGTACAAAGGGAACGATTTGTCAAATATTACTCATCCGATAAATATAATTAAAGTTGACTCAGCTGGGTAATTAAAATAACATTAGCAATGGCAAATAGAGAATAGAGAAATGCTTTGGTAAACTCTGCTGCAGTTCTATGTACAGCGTCTCTGTTACCTACTTACTTAAGTAAATTAAGCCCGGAAAATGGATCCATGGCGCACTCAAGAGGGTTTGAGTCTGACCTCATATCGTCGTAGTTTTGTGCTTCCAATTATAGTAGGTTAATCTTGACTCGAATTAAAAATATTTTTCGAAAGGGCCATTCTTTGGAAGAAAGAGAATTTATGCAGTGCCACATAGATAGATATGTTTGTTTGTTTGTAAACGCATTATTGTACAAAAAGGCAATACATTAATTTTACATAGATATGGAATATGAGTAGGTACAATGGCGGACTTATCCCACAGAGGGATTTCCTCCAGTCATTCATGGGGTTAGTTAGAAAACAGTATATTGGGCATATACAAATTACAGCAAATTTAAACTAAAACAAATAACTACACACTAATGACTGTAATAATAATACATAACTATGCAAATACCTTAATAAAATATATACCTCCATACTAATAATATAATACTTAAATACTCAGGTTGCATGGAAGAGATCTCTTATAGTGATAAGTCCATCCTTGTACATTACCCATCGTTTCTAGGTACTATGTTATTGTATTATTCTGGTGCAATAAATAATATAAATGTATGCACAGATTAAGCAGTAATCTTAAAATTGCACCAAAATATAGGTTTACATTAGTTACAAATTATATAAGCCAAACGCAATACACACATACATAACGCCATGACCTTTATCCCAAATGGGGTGGTCATAGATATTCCAAATATTAGCATTTCGGTGTTCCAAACTGTGTGTACTGACCCGAAAACCCCAACATATTTGGGGGACTAGCTATCTTATCTCTGACAATCGGAACACAAAAATGCTGTTAACATTGCTGCTTGGCGGCAGATTTAGATGAGATGGTGGTAGCTAGCCAGGCGGACATTTAAAATACCCTACCACCAACCAAACCGAGTACTTAAACATGTACCCCGCTGGGGATCGAACCCGCGACCTCCGAATCGTAAACCCAATGTTGTTTACATTGAGCCACGGAGGCGGTTGTTTCATGTTTGTAATAACATCCACGGTTCGCCTTTCCAATGACAGGAGGTGATTCCATCACCGTTAAAACGTTCCAATATAGATGTTGTTTGGTGGAGTACCTAAGTCGCCTTTTACGACACCCATGGGAAGAGACGGGTTGATTTTATTCTTTTTATGTGCCGAATAAAATATTAAATAAAATAATAAATAATTCACAATCACATTATCAAAATACGAATATCACAAAACGATCACCTGACGTAAATATGCTATTACTAGCGTTTCGTCTGGGGCAACGCATGCGTGGAATAACTTATCGCAGATATGTTTAATTTGCATATCTCGCGGGAACTACTCACTTTATTGCTATTAAAATAAATAAATAAATATCCTTAGACATACACACAGCGCCGTCTAGTTCCACAGTAAGCAACTATAGGCTTGTGTTGTGGATACCAGATGGTTGATATACTACATAAATACGTTTTTTTTTTGTAAATAAATACTTATTATAAAAACTCAGGTATACATGTCCGTATTCATCACACAAACATATGCCCCTAGCGGGATTCGAACCCGCAACGTTTACTATCCTATGTTTTAATCCTATGTTTATATCCTATTTTTAATCCAATTAAAACTATCCTATGTTTTATCCAGGGTATATTCTAACTACCTGTTTACCAAATTTCATCCAAATCCGTTCATCCGCTTCGCAATGATTAAGCAACAAACACCCAAACTTTCACATTTATATTATTAGTTAAGACTAATTAGATGGAGTTTGCTTCCTTTCATCTTACTAACAAAAACACAAAACCCCATGAAGCGATGGGATATGCATTCTTTCCCATTATATACCGTTTTTTCTTACGTTTAGATGTTAAATCTTGGGTAAAGTTCCTAAACAAACAAAAAAAATACCACAGAAATCTCGGTCAAGTGTGAGTCAAGATCACGCACGAGAGTTCTGCTCTGTTAAATAAAATTCTCGTCTTCTTAATTCATCGTGTTAATTATTGCAATGTTCTGATTCGACCGAATGGTGTAGTGGGTAATGACCCTGTCTCTTAAACCAATGGTCGTGGGTTTAGAGGCCTGTGGTGTGGTGGAGAGGTTATTTTATACATAAGCATGTACAGATCAGTAGCAGCCCTATCTCCTAAACTAGGGCAACCTATATTTCAGGAGTCAGTACCTTCCCACATTCTTATAAAATAGTGTCAGTATAGGTTACATCAAAAAAAAAAAGAAAATATATAATAAATAAAATAAATAAATAAATATCCTTAGACTTACACACAGCGCCATCTAGTTCCACAGTAAGCAACTATATAGGCTTGTGCTGTGGATACCAGATGGTTGATATACTACATAAATACATTTTTCTTTGTAAATAAATACTTAATATAAATGAAAACATCTTAACTCGCATACACATGTCATTCATCACACAAGCATAAGCCCTTAGCGGGATTTGAACCCGCAACCTTTTGGTATAGTGGTCAGGGTTGCTAACCACTACACCAAATAGGTCGTCATTAAGCGTAATGAATCGAAACATTTATTGACGAGTCACTAGATAAGTGTCCTAAGTATTTATTTAGCTATGAAAAGTAGGAGACATGACATGCATTAGATCTTGCCTAGTGGTGGCCCTGGATGAGATTAAAGGCGAGATGGCCGTTCACTGTTGACCTATAGAAATGGGTGTAATAAATAAATAAATATCTTTGCACATACACACAGCGCCATCTAGTTCCACACTAAGCAACTAGGCTTGTATTAAGTACTTTATGTTATTAAAGGAGCAACCCTAGAAATTCTTGCTCGTTCTTCTCTGGGGAGTCAGCTTTGTGAATGAGCAGTAAATTTAAATGTAATATTAATAGTGACGTTTTCAAGTGATAATGTTATACTATGAAATAAAATATTTTGATTTGATTTGATTTCATTTATTAAGGATGCCAGATGGTTGATGAACTACACAAATACATTTTTTTGTAAATAAATACATATATAAATGACATATGCCCCTAGCGGGATTCGAACCCGCGACCTTTTGGTATAGCAGTCAGAGTTTCTAACCACTACACCAAACAGGTCGTCAATTTTTTGACTGTCTTGAAAAATAAACTAAGATCGATAAATGTAAGTGATGTTAAACCTAAAACTGAGGTATCAATGTGAGAACCTTCATTTGCGGAACCTCAAAACGTAACCCGGTCGGTTACTGACCTAAGGCAACGTTCACGGAACAGTGGCAAATAACAGATGGTAATGAACTCCTTACCGCCTGACCTGGTGATAAGGTAATCTACACAATGGCAAAACATAATGGATAAGGTATCTATATAGTGGTAGGTGTTGGATCTCACTGTAGGGTTTGGTTTACTTGAGTATAGTAAATTGGGTCTGATTTTACTGCTTGATATGAGACTAGTACAAAATATAGTTACTATGTTTTTTTTTTATGCACAACGGGTTGGTACTTGACCTCAATCACACCTGATGTTAAGTGAAGATGAAGGTCGAGGGTGGAAGCGTACTGACCCGAAAACCCCAACACATTTGGGGGACTGGCTACCTTATCTCTGACAACCGGAACACAACAATGCTATTAACATTGTTGCTTGGCGGCAGATTTAGATAAGATGGTGGTAGCTAGCCAGGCGGACATTTAAGGTGCCCTAGTTTAGTAGTTAGTTAGTAGAAGACAGTTTTGGAGTGGTGCTGTCGCATCGTACTGTTCCAGGGAGATCTTTCTCCCTTTTTACCAAACGGGACTTAGACGGGACAAACTAAACTAAACTAAAACCAGTTTTAAAGTAGTACTGTCTCTTGACAGTACTACTTTAAAACTGGTTTTAGTTTAGTTTAGTTGGTGTACATCCGAATCGACACCAGTAGCCGTGTAAATGTGTATAGTGTGCGTAAAGAGTAATTTTCTTCTCTTCAATTTATTTGGATATTTATTGACGATGGAAATAAATAAGATATTTTAATTTAGATTTAGATTTATTTTGTAATAAATAACATGCCCATAAAGGGAATGTCGGGTTGCCCCTTACACGCAGTATCTATATATACATCTAGTATAAATATCCTTAGACATACACACAGTGCCATCTAGTTCCACAGGAAGCAACTGTAGGCTTGTGTTGTGGATACCTGATGGTTGATATACTACATAAATATATATATATATATATATATTTTGTAAATAAATACTTATTATAAATGAAAACATCCATAACTTGGGTACACATGTCCGTATTCATCACACAAACATATGCCCCTAGCGGAATTCGAACCCGCAACCTTTTGGTATAGTGGTCAGAGTTGCTAACCACTACACCAAACAGGTCGTCGTCGTAATAGGTAATTAGTAGCTTTCAGCCCGCGGCTTCGCCTGCTACTAATAACAACGAGCGACCTTTATCATGTCATCAGATTAATGCTCCCATTGCTATCAGTTATTAGAGCTATGCGCCCTGTCCACTGCTAGGTGTTCGTGTATCAAAACCCTTTTCGATAAGTTAAGTCCGGCTGCTTTTGAATTCAATTAGCTATACTCCCTATTCAATTAGCTAGATTAATTAGTCTAGAGCCCATGGATATACATCCATGGGCTCTAGACTATACGTGAACACCCGGCGTCCACCGCTAATGTCTTATTATTCTTTATTATATGTCAGTTAGGAAAAGAAAGGTCACGCAAAGTGTTTGCTCACTCTTTAAAATTTTACAAAACGCGAGTGAGAACTTGATCTAAAGCATGATTGTGTGTGAGTCATTTACTGACCCATCTGTATTTGAATTTCAATTAGTTAGTGTCTCTATTTAGAAACACGTATGGCACCGTCAACCTTCAGTAGACGCCGTGCAGACCACTGTTGATCCTGATTTACAGGAGTTGCAGTGGGAGAAGTGTGGAGGCGGGTTAAGCGCACTGTCAGGATATTACCTCTGGGCTATATCGGTGACTTCGTTCTATGGATTTCTTCATTCTTGATTCGATCTCGTAGTGGAACGCCGAGTATTGCCTTTTCCTTAGCCTGTTGCGTGACCTTGAACGTTCCTTGAGGCGCATAGTGAGAGACCACGCGTATAATTAACCAACATTAATTAAATGGCCCTTCAACTCATCTTGGCTTTAAAGTTTTTTAAAAATTGTTATTTTAGTCACCCCAAAAAAGAAGATAAATGAAGAATTTAAGGATGAATTTGAACTCGCTAAGAAGAAGAAGCTGAAATAAAGTAATGTATCGGCTTATTTATGTATGGGTAAGTTTACAGTAAGTTAAGCGAATCACAGGTGCTTATTACGCTAGGGCATAAGGTATTAAATCGAACTGAAGCGTTAAACAACGCTTAAAAGTTACCTCGCTCACAAATATAAATATTATTAAAAAATTGCACCTATGCAATGCCCTACAAGCAAATTTTGATTAAAACCATATGTATTTTTATACATAAGGGGTTAGCGGTAATCTGGTGTTAAGTGAAGATTAGAAAATTTCCAACTTCATTTGGAGGCTGGCTATCTTATCTTAACCGGAAACTACAATGCTACCAACATTACTGATTGTCGGGAGAATTAGATAAGACGGTAGTAGCTAACTATTATGAAAACCACCGAACGACAATGATTATACATACGCTCTTTATCCCAAATGGAGGGGTCAGAGATCTCCCAACTCGAGACTCAATTATTAATATGCCGTATGCCTACAAACAATACAAATAGTCGCATATCATCGTCACGTCAGCACAAAGACAATACATAAATCGGATTGGAACAGCAACGTATACATATTAGCCCTTTGAATGAATTACTGTATGTATGTATACGCTTTTTCAATAAAGTTCCTGTTGATATACAAAATCTTCCTTTCAATAAATTTAAAGATACTATAAAACAGAAACTTATTAAGAAAGCATATTATAAAATATCAGATTATTTAGATGATAAACAATCATGGACATAACCAGCCCGTTCGCATAACCAGGCTATTTCACAATTAATAATGAAATATTATAATATAAAATAATAATTTTGTAATATAAAAACCTTTTTTTAAAAAGAGCGACCTCTCGAGTTTCTTGCTTGTTCTTCTCAGGGGAAAATTGCCTTTTGAACAAGCAGTAGCTTTAAAAATGTAAAATCTGACTATTTTAAGTGTACCCTGTGTACCTACAAAATAAAGCATTTTTTGATTTTTGATTTTGATTTTGACTGACTTTGCGGAGGCGGCTTATGTCACCTGCAAGTTTATCTTTTATTTAATGTATTGGCATCATGTTTATCCCTAGTTATTTTTTTTATTATGTAAATATTAAACAAAAATTTCCACATGTATACATAGGAAATTTCAATTGGAATGTACTCGTTACATTATAAAACGCAATAGTCAGATGGACCGGGCGGACCCCGATAAGGGAAGTGCTCACTTGATAACGGGCCTGCACACGGTGGCGTGCGGGTAATTGCACTGTGTGCCCTGAATTAGAAATGGAAGTCTTTATTTTGTAACAGGTCATACAAATGGCCCAGCAACATTATTTTGAATGCAGTGAAAGTTGCACGACATAATTTAAAGATGGATCGGGTAGCTCCAGATGTGCAAAATGAAAGGAATACCTACAATAATAAAAGCACTTCACTTAACATCAGGTGTGATTGAGGTAAAGTGCTAACCCGTTGTGCATAAAAAAAAGCTAAGCGATACAGAATTAGTTGAAAATAGAATAGGTAACTCTAATTAGAGTTAAGAAAAACTGGCAAAAGGCATATAAGACTACGTATAGTAGCCAGAATATATATCAATCAATTCCAGAATCCCGCTAGGGGCATATGTTTGTATGATGAATACGGACATGTGTACCCGAGTTATGGATGTTTTTCATTTATATATGTATTTATTTACAAAAAAAAATGTATTTGTGTAGTGTATCAACCATCTGGTATCCCCAACACAATCGGCTATTTGTCGATCTGACGACCTGTTTGGTGTAAGTGGTTAGAAACGTTAGAAACGTGGTAGCAATCATGCTATACCAAAAAGATCGCGGGTTCGAATTCCGCTAGGGGCATATATTTGTACGATGAATACGGACGTTTGTACCCGAGTTATGGATGTTTTTCATTTATTTACAAAAAAAATGTATTTGTTTAGTATATCAACCAACTGGTATCCATAATACAAGCCTAGTTGCTTAGCGTGGAACTAAATAACGCTGCGTGTACATTTTATGTCCAAGGATATATAACATCCCTCTTTTTGCGTCGGGGCTAAAAAAATAAATGACAAATAATTACAGAAAGAGAGCGATGGGAAACTTAATAGCATCTTGTTGAGCAAAAATTTAAAGTAAACACGGTGAATACGTGTGCCGGAGAAAATAGGATTAAATATGTATAGCATGAGTGTTGAACAGTTCATAAATTAGTATTAATTAAACCTGAGCTTTCCAAATTAACCACGACTGTCTCTAACTGAATTTGAAGTTTCAAACAGACTCATTTCAATATTACTCCAGTAAGGATACGCTTTTAACTTCCTATAATCTTAAAGGCTGTGATTTTTTGCACATGAATAGAGAGTAGGTAACTGTCAGTGATAGAATAAAAATATTGTCTAACATAACGGTAACTTGCTTTAGATATAGTTTAGGTATTTAGTAAAAAGCATAGACTATTAGATTAAAATTACCATTGTAAATTTCTCGGAGAATATACTTAGAACTCCTCTAAATTTAGGCAAATTTATTAATTTATTTATCCCATTCTAATTAAAAAAAAAAAAATATCACGACCCAATAATCTATTTTAAGAAAATATAAAGTAGCCATTGATTACTTTTTTAGAAGAGCTTAGCATCTTCTACAACGCAATGAAATTCACAATGGTAACTTTAATTTAATATTGTAGATTTTATAAATAAATATCTATATTATACCTAAAGCAAGCTATAGAATGGTCAGAAAACATTTTTATTCTATTACTGATAGGTACTCTATCTCTACAAAAAATAAGTAACTTTAAGATTGTTGGTGACTTCCAACCACAATAATTATGTATTTTTAGTGGACTATATCTCGCTCGCTGTGAATTTTTAAAGTGAAAGGTATTTGTTTATTATCTTGTGCTCGTAAATCCACCAAATAATTTAAATCACTAACATAAATGTCCTATTTGAGGTAAGAGCTTGCGAGCTAGGTTCTTGTCGGTAGAGCCACCAAACACTCTCCACTGTTTATCGTTGAGGTTCACACCACTCTTACCTCTTTACACCTATTACATATTAAGTAATCAATACGATTCTATAATATCGAAAACAATGTCCTTAACCTGGTTCATTCCAGCAATAGTTGGTGTGTTTATTCATATTCTATTACTTATCACTTATCATCACTTTAACTACCAATTATCAGTCAGTAACTAATCTAATGAGTATTACGTGTGATATTTACCACCGTTCGAACCCAAGTTTTCCCTCGTGGGGATTTTATCAGACGTGTTGAACGGAAGTCGGGTGCGATGCGCACATCTCGTGCCGCATCCCGTTTCACTCCGTCCTCCGCCAATTGCCTCCGACCTCCGACCAAACGGACCTCCATACCTCAGTCCTCCCTCAGTTGTACTTTGCGTGTCGCGGCGGACGGACGTGCGCTCCGATCGTGTTCGTCATCGTCGTGAGCTTTCGAATTACCTGTGGATTGTCAGTGACATGTGCAGTTAGAAAAATTACAATTCAGTGTTTTTTTTTTTGGATTATCCCTTACACATTATCACTCGGTTCCGGGAAGAAACCAGCCCATAACCAAGGTCGGTGTGTTTTATGCTTTGCGAATAGTAATGTGTGATTGGATGCATTCGGAATGTCACTTATCGAGTATTTATGAAGTTGTTGCAAAAAGGATTGTTTCTGGTGCCAAGTAATACGTACGTACAATTCTGTTGTGGAAGAGTTCGTTGACTGTTGTAGCCTGGTCACTCTTTTTTTTTTTGTTCATCAACCGGTGCGTAGCGTGGGAGGTATTTCTGCACGGTCCATCATTCCTCAATGAGGTTGAGGAAGTAAATAAAGAAATTGTAATCTTGATACACTAATATGAATCGTAAATTGATAACCTTAAGTCTAGGCATTACTAAACAATTACTTAGATTAATTAAAAAAATATTATGTAAAAACAAAAATTTCTAATGAATAAACCTAATTTATAGGTTACATTATGCGTATTGCTGTTGTCCTCGTACATATGATATCACATGAAGACAAGACAGACATTCAAATAAAGACTATTGTTTAGGTAGTTACTACATTGAATTGTTAGTCATTAGTTATTTGTATTTCAATAAATAAGCATTTAATTTTCCACGAAACGTATAATATATCATGAACGTTTCTTCTAAAATTAGCTAAAATTCTTCCACAGTAACTACAGTTATCATAAATAAGGAATGTTATGAATATCCAACATTTAATAAACATTTGCTCGCAGAAATCTGCCATAGAAATCTCTTTATTTTGCTTCCACATCGAGCATTATGGCCTGAACAATAATAACCAACATGGCATTGTAGTTTCCCTCAAATCACACAAACACAAGATTTACTTAGGTACCTATACAAGAGGAGTGATTACGAACACAATAAGGCGTTTTGGAGGTTGCCCATGTCAGGGATATGACGCTATTTACACACAATGATTGCGTGGATAGATGAATTCCATTGAACATTGATGTGTATGCGTAAGGCACAAGATCAATGACATTGTCTTATTATCATCTAAAAATACCCTTCTTACAATGTCCATTAATATGTTTAGATGTTCATAACCATCATTATTATATCAACCATAGGATGTCCACTTCTAAATACAGACACAGATTTTCAGAGCGACCGGTTGGAAGAGGCCTGCATCCAGTGATATAGTTATTAAACTGGGTTCTAATTATACTACGGATTCCATTACCCTAACTTATTTTTAAGAAAACGTAATAAAAATTTGATTTGAAACTAAACAGCGATGTCGAACTTTGCATTTAATTTTTTTACAAATTACAATCAATTAATATCATATTTCAAAGCTATCGTCATAGATTTCCTGTCTACTGACAATCAAAAGCAGTTAACGAATTAGGTGAAAATTCACCCACACATAACATCTTTCGACAATAGCATGTGATACAAACCTTACAATACTGTTTGCATATTCAATAATGCACCTCATTCAAAATAATATTAAAGCTACTTAGTGATATATATCAGAAAAGATTCTCAGTCTACTCACGATACTAAATAATCAAAAGCATTTAAAGAAAAACAGTTTTCACACACACACATAAAAAATCTTAAAGAGAATATGATACAAAAATTACAGTAGTTTTTATCATCTCCAACATCACAAGGAACTTCGTTCAAAATAATACTAAAACTGTAATAATTTATTGACATATTTCAAAACATAATGCTGTTAAATAAAATAAAAAATAAAACTAAAATTAAATTTCTATTCAAAGTAGTTAACGAAATAATTGAAAATTCACACATACGAACTTGTTTTGTTATGATACAAACGTCACAATAGTTTTTGCCATTTCCAATACTGCAATGAACCTCTTTCATAATAATAAAATTATTGAGATAGATTTCTCAATCCTTGCTACTTTTCCCAACGAGACGGTATCGTAATGTTTTAAAGTTGAACGTTTATGAACTTTTGATTACTTATATTTAACGAATATCTATTTTTAAAGTCATTATTTTGATTGACACTTACTTAAAAGCGGCTATAGCCTTCGCAAGGATCTGATCTTTCACTAACCTAAAAACCTTTGAACTTTACATTTACAAATGCCAGTCATTGCTCTAAGTTGTACCTAATAAAATTACGTTAGAAGCAACTTGCGAAGTCTTGAAAACTCCAACAGGAACAGGTATATACTTAGTGCCATTGGAACCTTGGAGTTAGCTACCTAATTAGAAAGGTGAGTCCAGTGACGCGCAGATTTAATTTTGTGTCAATGAGTTTCCGTCAAACACCGGATGCAGTTAAATTGCGGATGTATTTTAAGTCTATAATAGATTTATTACAGTCTCATCGTAACTAACATTGTACCTACTCGTAAATTTCTTGCCAAGTATGTTGAAATATATACCGATACATATTACTAATACTTCGTTAATGTTTCGAAGAAGCCTGTGGTTTATTGTTTTGGTCTGAAATAAGAACCAATTTTATAGCGATCTTATAATTACACATTAGGTACACCAACCTTCTGATGTATGTATAACATTAGAAGTGTCGTCTTCAGATATCTACGTAACAATACACCGGCTTTCAATTATCATCTCAAATACTGTACGGCTTAATTTCAAGTCTCTTTGTTTAAGGGGCAATCAAAATTATGCACGGCTTCCATATTTCTGGGACGTCTGCTTCCTTAGTTACGGGATGCATAGAGTCGTTTTCGTATTCAACACCAACTGCTGTGGCAATTTTGGCGTCTACGACATCCAGGGATGGCTTAACCATCATAAATTCAACTCGGAGCGCGACGAGAAGTTTGTTTAATTATACAGAAATCGAGAGCAAGGCGCCGCAGGTGGTGACACTTAGAGCTTGTCAATACGAAGCGACAGGACTCACGCGTTCAATTGGCATGATTGTGAGGCGCTCGGATAGCTCGCAGACAAAACTGTAGTTCAGGCAGATTTACACTGTTACTGGCCGTTTTATAATTAATTTTTTGTCCTTTTTTTTGCTTATTTTTTATATTTTTGTGGCGCTTGTCATTTTTGATCTTGCCTTTATTTTGATCCTCTTCTTCTACATCTTCTTATTCAATTCTTTGCTTTAACCACTGCTAATTTAGTCCACACGTATTCGTTTACGTCCCTAATACTTATTATTAGAGTATTTAGGCTACTGTTGCAACCCACAAGCGTTCGTTGAGGCAAGTGAAATAATGGGGTTGTTTGCAAAATGGAGGGCGATAACATAGATTCAAGTTGTAAGCCCGAAATCTGTCGCGTAAAATGTGTTATCTGAACATGGCCTTAAGTACTTACGTTATACGTGATTTGCAGGCGTCTTACTGTAGCTCGCGTGCATTCCCCTCGTCTGAACAAGATCTTACAAGCATTCCCTGCGACATACGTCGAATTAAAGTTACGCGACTTACGCGAAACCAATTCTAATTATGTAAGTGACGTAGCAACTTCCTAAGTATGAGTAATTATTCTGCGACTTCCGTTGCACGAAGCGTAACGAGCATCGTGGGAACACATGGTGAACTTTTTCTAAAACAGCAATTGTTGTTACTTGGAAGTTTAATTGGGAAGGTACATTTTAGATGTAGAGCATCCAACATTTGATGACCAGTGCTGTGTAAAAGAACGGTCCCTAGATTCATGGTTCGTCACGGAGTGTCAGTTCATTTCTACTTGCGTACGGGTAGTTGATGTTATTCTGAATTTTAAACGGACTGCATTTGTATTTGTAGGAATGACAAATTGGAAAATTTTCATACATATGCGATTCTATTGAACTTGTTGGTAGAGTTCTATTGAGTAAATTGACAGTCTAAGATTTCTAAATCTTCTGTATAAAGTATATAAGTTGAATCCTCAAATCAATTTCTATGACCATTCAGCGAGGCGTGCAGTACTTCTGTATTTCAATTTAAGAGGTAATGGAGCTAGTGAAATTGCTTACGCAATGAAGCATTACCTTACTTCCCAGGGTTGTCAACTTTTTATCAGACACCATTGAGCAGTTTGTGGCCACATACTCTTCTAAAAAAAATAATAGTATGAAAGGACAAAATGTTCTAGCTTGAAATAATGTCAAGACTGTTGTATGAAAAAAGACTACCTTACTATTTTTTCGTGTTTTGTAGAATGCTTTAAACGTAGTTAAATACATTTCCAATTGCTAACTTGTACGTATATAAACGTTTACAATTCTCTTCAGTTACATTCAGTTTACGCAAAAATTATGCTAAAAAGTAATGAATTCAATGCAAATGTAAATTACAGGCTTAACACGAAAAGATGTCGAATTTTATTGACGTTAATTGTTCTGAAATGGGCGTGCTAGATAAATTTAAGTGTAGAATGTCTTACTGCTACTAATGAGTTAATTGGACCGATATCATTTGTGTTTGTATTTTAAATTTCGTGCTTCGGTAAAAAAACTTTACTGTACTAGCTGGACAAAAAGCTGCTTAAAGGAATGAGCTCAAAGTCGATTGTAACAAACTAGAAGCGGGTAAGTCTATGGGATGACAACTAGAAAACCTTTGTGTTGATGATAAATTAATACCCAACCTATTATTAACCAATGTTACATATTAGGTATGTGGGTAGTTAGCTGAATATTATCGTGAAACCTAATTATCGGTACACAATATGTGTGAAATATCGATAAAGTTATAAATTCTGTCACGGCTGGCGACACAGTGTTCGACGGCCGGATTGGGCGATAGGAAACACTATGGCACTAATGATAACACGTTTCCTGCAACATAACATTTTGAAATATAAACTTATTACATGAATTTCGAAGGAAAGCTAGAGGGCGGAGGGGTAGATAGAGATACAGATGAAAGACATAGCGGGAGACAGCGACAGAGAAGAGTAGCGATTACCCTTGATAACTTCAAAAATTTTATTAATTTCAAGTCGTAGCTTATATTGTATACGCTTTGAACATATAAGCTATGACATAAGATTTTACATTTAGACATTTACCATCGAATCCAAGGGTTTTGGGTCCGAATCCTGTTATGAGTAAATCAGTGATATAATAATATACGAATGGTTACATAAATATCCAGAGTCATGCATGTTTACAGTAATTATGTATCTACGCGGTTTAGTTATTAGTGAGCGTCTTTTAAAATCACCGATCTCCATTTGACATCCATTTGGAAAAAATATTTGTACTTTAATTTATACGCAATATTTATTTCTGCAAGGGTACTTGGACATTTAGAACAAGTGTGACACCCCTTTTTCATCTTTATCTTTGACACCACATTGCCACTTTCCATCAGGTGAGATTGTGGTCAAAGGCGTATTTGGTCTATCATAAAAAAGTTTATTTTTATATTTTTTATATTTCCTATTTACGTTTGATTCGTTATAATAGAGTTAGGTATGTAAACACCAAATTTATATTAGTATTCAAAGCAATATAACTGGTAAATTTGTTCCGTCCCAATATCATTTCTATTGTAGATTATAATTTTTAATTCTTAATATTATAGGAAAAAATACATATCTAAGTTGATAAAGTCGAGACTAATTTTATAGGTTAAAACTAATCAGTGGTAAATTAGTATGTGAAATTGATTAAAACCCGATCATAAATTATTCACATTTCAAACAATTTTAAACCATTTCCATTTATTGTGAGTAGGTACGTAGAGTCGTCGATGTAGCTCAGCGGATTACTAAATTGAAGTAGTAGTGTGCAAGGCACAGCTCGAGGAACTGACGGCCAGTGGGGCATTAAACTTCATGAGTGGAGACTAGGTCCACAGTCCACGTGGAGGGACAACCTAATGAAGCTGGCCATAGGACGCTTCCAACCGGCCGCTCTACAAATCTCTGGAAGTGGTCAATGCTCGTCAGACGACATCCTGTAGCAAATTATGCTGATGATAATAAAATATTTGCACGCCTACCCTAGAAGAGATTGACCATCTTGTCATTAACATCCGAATATAATAATGCTAATAACATTACTACTTGGTGTCAGACTTTAAAAACCGGCCAAGTGCATGTCGGGCCACGCGCATTGTAGGGTTCCGTGCTTGGCCGTCACAATATACAGCTTTTTGTTGTTTAATAAATAAACTTGGAAGAACCTATTTAGCTGTGATAGTTAAAAATTCGCACTTTAAAGCTTAGTATTTTGCTTACGGATCCCTGAACCGATAAACTGTTCAAGTAAACCTGTAATATTTTTAAATTACATATCCAACGACATCCCACACAATGGGGTACAAAAAAAACCATTCACACTTTAAGAGTAATGAGAATGAAGTACCTACCCTGAAAAACATTTTATTTTCAAGATATGATTTTACCACTTTGTCGGTGAGGTTAATTAATTGCATATTACAGCTTTTTAGTACTAAAGTCCCTGAGACAAAGCGCGGGCAGACAGACAGACTGACATGTGCGGTACTATAAGGGTCCTTTGCTGACAACGGAACCCTAAAAATGAAGACGGTTAAAATGTAACTTGTTATAGTTATAAATTATATAGAACGAAGGCACTGAAACGTGATAACTGTACATAGTGAAGTCGTCGTCCGACTTCCCTTGTAATAATATAATGTAAAAATAGATAAGCGATAATGAAAACATTTAATCGTATTATACTCGCTATCGTAACCGTTATCATGAAATAGAAATTATCTAATGATTAATTCAACAAGAAGTCTGATTTTAAAAGTGGGTAAGTACGTGGTAAATTTTATTATGCAGTAAATAATTCCCCTGAACACGTGCCGGGTTTACATAGAACAAGGTGAAAAACCGTCTGACAAAAGTGTATTCGTTAAAGTCATCCATTGTATGGGGAATCGTACCATGACACGTTTCCGCTTGTAGTCTACTCAGACGAGAGGGAAAGAACGGGTTTGACCACAGACTGGAGTAAACAGACAATGCAATTTGGTACATTGGAATAAAATCTAAGTGGAATGGACATGAGACTTAGTGGCAAAGATTGAAAATGGTATGCTGAGATGGTTAGGACATGTGGAGAGTATGAATGAAAGAAGACTTGTGAAAGAAATATACGGAGCTAATGTGGGTAGTGTTGATAGGGGAAGGTCATGGCGAACATACCACGATAAACTCGTGGACGTCTTAAAGATAGGCCAAGTCAAGACTACCTTAAACCGACGAGCGTGTATGAACAACCTTATGAGAGTGAATCAAGCAAAAGAGATGTGTCAGGATCGTAGCAAGTGGAAGTCTGTGGTGTTTGCCTACCCCTACGGGAAACAGGCGTGTCATTATGTAGGTCTGTATGTAGGGAATGGACATATTCGTATTCATTACTGGGAATCACAGCCTTTTACTCTGAGAGGTACTCTGAGAGACAGGATCTGGAATGAGGTGATTGGCCAGAGAACCAAAGTCGTCGATATAGTTCTGAAAGTTAGTAGGTTAAAGTGGAAATGGGCGTATCTGACGCAGAGCTGACCATCGTTGGAGCAAGCGGGCTATGCAGTGGAGACCGCTAATAGGCAAGCGGTTTGGGATGTTATGTACTATGTCCTAACTTTAAATAGATCGAATTATATTAAAGTCGCATTTTTCAACAGTATTTTATAGGAGACTAATAGTTTGGGGTAAATGGTGCAATTGTTGGCGAACCATTGTCGCTCGGATGTAATCGCAATGGGAACGAACACTTCCGATGTAGATTAACTTGGACAACTAGTGCAGTACTAAGCAGCAGCTCAAGTTGGTTTTGTGCGCTGATACGGGTCCGTGAGCTAATCATGTACATATATAATATAATCCGGCCTCGTAAGTTTGTCCGAAATCTTACAATTTTGTGATCAATTTTTCACTTTCTTCATCATCAGCCCGTAAACACCCCACTGCAGAGATATAGGCTTTCCCTCTTGTAATGAGGGAGAATGGGCCATAGTCCACCACGCTGGCCCAATACGGGTTGGGGACTTCACATGCCTTAGAATTATTTCTCAAACATACAGCTTGCCTCACGATGTTTTCCTTCACCGTTTAAGAGCAGTTGGGTAAATTTACATAAGTAATAAAATTTAATTTAAAAACTCATTGGTACATGACCTGCCTGGGAATCGAACCCGGACCTCCCAAATTGGGAGACCGCATCTTAACCCCTAAGCCACCGACGCTCGTCCGTTCATTCAGGAGGGAATGTGGTTAAAGGCGTCGTTCATGAAAAAAACTTGTATTGTTGCTGCATAAACAGGATATTCTGGATAAACAGATAAATGCGAGAAAATTTAGCCGCCGTGTTGCCTAAGTCTACCGCCAAGCAATAATATTGATAGCATTATTGTGTGCCGGTTGTGAGATAAGAAAAGATAGGCAGTTTTTTATAATAAGTTTGGGATTCCGGGTGAGCGATTTTTCCACTTTCTGGCCTCATCTTCACTTAACATCAGGTGCGCTAGCCAAGTGCAAGAAAAAACCGGTAGCTTATTAACTTAAGGATACTTGTCTTGATAGTCAAAAATCATCCACGTCTTCTTCTTCACTAATACGTACATACAAATATCTTATGCAGAGCAGAGAAACGTCAATCTACTCGTTTTCTAGTCGGCGCGCTTGTTCCTGCACGAATAAACTGGTTTTACTGCATCTATTTCTGTGCTAGGGTGTTGCGAAAGGGAAATTACCCTCATATGTTTTGCGACACAGTGTCACTCGATTTCGTAATTTCGACAATTTCGTCCTTGCGAAATCACCTTAATACTTATTACGTTATTATAATGCTGATAAGGTAAAAAGAACGACGTTAACGTAATATAATTTAGTGTGTGATTTTTTTTCATAAAAGCGTGAATTAAAAATGGGTAGCTTACATTGTGTTTACGATAAATAGCCGTAATTAAACAGATAGGATAGGTGTTTTAATTGGTTAATAAATTTTATTTTCTGTTTATGTTGAATTTAATTTTTATATTTTTTGCTTATTTTCTTTAAAAATAAGCCTTCCATATTTCTTCCAAATGTCTTTGTCCAGTGCAATATCTCTCAAATCTTTACTGAACGAGTCTAGCGGGATCCAATCGGTGCACATCCTGGCTCATTTTTCTTGAGGCATCCTGCAAAAGTGCCCAATTCAATTTTAAATTGGCAGCCCACAATACATCTATGATTCGAGTTTTGGAGCGCAAAAAGGAATAATATTTAACTAATAAAACAACCTGTCGGTCAAGTGCGAGTAGGATACGAGCTCTGGGAGTTGTATCAGCCCACACCACCACTAATATCTAGTTTTGTTATGTAGAAGTTGAATGAGAAAGCCGCAAAATTAAGTTTGCCACATAATAATTTCACATAGCTAACATAATTTCAAGACCTTTATCCCAGGTGGGTTGATCAGAGATATTCCAAACATTAGTGTTTTTATTAAAAATCAAATGCTTGAAACAATAGCCAATTCATCTTTCGAAATATACAGAAATGCATACGTCACAGGTGGTGATACAATCACGGTTATGAGGGTTTATTTCACACAGTTATTCCATACAAACTTTCAATCTCCAAATTTTTCGATATGAATAAACCGATTCTAATGAAGCTTTATAAGCAAAAAGCACGTACATATATACAGATCTTAAAATTTAGTAAACAATATTTTCGAAAAAGAGTAGAACTACCAAATTAGACCAATTTCAAGTTTAGGTATACGTATAAAGTTTCATTAGAATCGGGGAATTTTGAAAAATTGAACTTGAAAGTTAGTATGGAATGCCGTGTGAGATAAACCCTCTTAACCGTGTAAATCTATACCTACATGTTTCCCCTTACACACAGATACGGGTTGGTTCTATTTTTTTACGTGCCTAAATCACATAGTAACAAGTAGAAATAATGATTTTCGAATGTCAATCAGTTGAAAGATTGGACCACGCACAGGTTTCGCAGTGAGAATCTTCACGAAGTAATTTTTGCAGTTGATTTTTGTCAATTTGTATAGAATTTCTGAATTTTGAACATATAAACGCCAGTGGCGGTACCTTCATATTAGCACAAATTTATTAAGAAAGCATCGGTGGCTCAGCGGTTAAGACGCGGTCTCCCAATTTGGCAGGTCCGGGTTCGATTCTCAGGCAGGCCATGTACCAATGAGTTTTAAAATTTAATTTAATTATGTGCATTTATCTGCTTACTGCTCTTAAACGGTGAAGGAAAACATCTTGAGGAAACCTGCATGCCGGAGCAATAAAAATTCAAATCTCCCGCATTGGGACAGCGTGGTGGACAATGGCCCATACTCCCTCATTATACGAGGGAAGGCCTATATCCCTGCAGTGGGATGTTTACGGGCTGATGATGATTATAAAATATCAGACTATTTAGATGATAATCATCTCTCGAAATAACCAGCTCGCCATGCCAGGCTATTTCACAATTAATAATGAAATGTAAAACCTTTTTGTAATATAAAAATCTGTTTTTAAAAGAGTAACCCTTCGAGATTTTTCTTGTTCTTCTCAGGGGAAAATTAATTTGTGACGTTATGTAGGTACATATGCATGGATGGATGAATGGAATTACATGCATAGGTATGCATGTAATTCTATAGTTACTAGTAAAAAGATGTTTTTTTATAGAACAAAAATATCACTAGTGAACATAACATTTTCTAACTTAATTATAATTTACTGGTTTCATGTTAGTTTTGCGTTCCAATTTGATATGACCAAACAAGGAAATATATGTTATTGTATAATTAGCCTGATTATCGTCTGGAGCTCTATGACCATGCTAGCTCCTATCCAAATACTCTAAATTATAGAAACATACCTGTCTTGACTTTGTAGAATACACACACAATATTCGTCGTTTTGATGTGGTACAAAGTGTACAAAAACTGTTTTGAGAATACTTTGAAATTTTTCAAAAATAGCCGTTTAAATTCTGTTGAACTGAGTAACGTTGTAACCAGTTTTTACGTTGACTATGGCATTTTTAAGTGAAAAAAAAATTGTAGTTACCTGTAGTATATGAGGGGTAAAGTTTTCCCAAATTTAATTTTTTTATGCGGAATTTTTATAAAAAAAAATTCTGGTTTTGTTACTGCTGCTGTTTTTGGTTTTCTTACTTTTTAAACTTTTAATTAAAAAATACAATAAAAATTGATCTTTTTCCGTGCTAATTTCTGCCATGTTCGCTTCTCTGCTCATACATTCATGGGGGCACGGGTGAATCCTGTATCATCATCATCATCTCAGCGCGCACACATCCCACTGCAGGGATATAGGGCCTTCCCTCGTGTAATGAGGGTGTATAGTCCACCACCCTGGGCCAATGCGAGTTGGGGATTTCACAGCCTTAGAATTTTTATTTCTCAAGCATGCAGGTTTCCTCACGATGTTTTCCTTAACCGTTTAAGAGCAATCGGATAAGTGCACATAAGTACTTAAATTAAATAAACTCATTAGTATAGATAAATGACCATGACGAAATTATACAATACAATACAAATACTTTTTATTGCATAAAATAATTATAAGGGTTCTTAGTTTGACTGCGGAACATAACATAAATGATATTACCCTAACTATAATAATTCTTGATACGGTCACTAAATTGAATCCGATTAATGCAAGAGCAGAAGTATTTATTTCATATAGCAGGCAATGTCACAGTGGGTAATAACTTGCGTGACTCTTTTCCTGCCCTCATTATGAGAGTTTCGTTCATACTAGACTTTTGTGATTGTGTTATATAATATAAAAGAAATCGTGACTTTGGCACCCCGTTCAAATAAATTTGAGAATATTGAATATCGTACTGTTTTAGCGACTCCACGAACCCGTTATAATGTTTCATAAATAGAATATTGACTAAGATAAATTTTAATCGAAAATTTATAGAACCCCGCAAAGGCTATGATATATTCTAAATACATCAAACAACTGTGTTAAAAACTAAATCTGTTTTCTTTCATAGTTATTGACAGAAGTCGTGTTCACGTGTTTCCGTGTTTTTGCTTTTACATTGTACTTTAATTAAGTTAGTCTTATACAAAAGTTTATGAACAACAAAAGCGTTTAGTATCAAAGCTAAGTAACTAAGTATCTTCTAAAACGCTTAATCGATTTTCATCAAACATGTCTAATAAATCCTTTAGTCTTTAATATAAAAATATCTGCACTCAAATCGGTCCAAGCATTACTGAGAAATCTGCGGACAAAGACTGGACACACACACATGCACACCGATGATAGTACCCGTCGTTTTTCATAATTAATCAAAATATAATTAAAAGAGTTATTGTTTCATATTTATTATTTCATTAGTCACTTTTTTTTTACATAAACATCTACAGGTAAAAAATTGCGTCTAGCACATCTCCTCGAGGCGGCATAGTACCCAACAGGCAAGCGGCGTTCCCGCGCTGAATAGCGAGACTTATTCTCCGAGCTAGGAAGCCGCTCGCTCTGCGGTCACCAGAATCCTCGAGTTTTTTAGATCAATTTAAGCAGGTTATTATGAAACAAAAAATTGTATACTCCCATATTTTTTTTACCTATCGATGTCTACATATCTACTACTACGAAACTACTACTTACAAACTCTTACTGCTATACAAAAAGGTCGCGGTTTCGAATCCCGCTAGGGGCATATGTTTGTATGATGAATACGTAGACACGTGTTCCCGAGTTATGGATGTTTTTCTTTAGTATATGTATTTATTTACAAAAAAATGTATAATTTGTATAGTGTATCAATACAAGTAATAGTTGGCTAGAACTAGATAGCGCTGTGTGTATATGCAAAGATGTTTAATTATTCTAAACTACGCAACGGACTTTGGTACGGTTTTGCTAGGTAATTTCTTCCGGAAGTAGATAGTTTATATTTTATTTCGAGATCCACACGGACAAAGGCGCGGACGGAGAACTAGTAAACAGTAAAAAAGAAGAAAACATTTTGTTTGCGTGAATGACGTATTTGCCAATTCTTTATTTCGGTAAATTCACAGAACTGTTGCCCATAGGTTCCAAAACGCACTTAGCTATAACTAAAAAATTATTATTATGGGTCTAGAGACTCGAAAGACATATTCATAATAGTTGGTAACAGTTTCTTATCAAAATCCTTAGCATTCCAAGAGATAGTAACATGTTGAGTATGCGGTTTAAAAGGTGTCCCACACGAGCAGGACGCCACGCTAGCTCAAAAATTACCTCATTAAAATTTTGTTGCGTGTGCTTTAAAGGAAATAATATTATGGTTCATTTTATAACACTGAAGTGCTTTTAACCAATCCCTTAACGACTCTTTACAAAATTGATGTGTGGTCGACCGTATGAACACAGGCAACTTAAATGCGTGTTTGTACCCATTTAAGCAGCGGTCAAAGGCGGGCTCCATTTAATGGATTCTCAATGAGTTAGCTCTTGACTGCCTGATGTTAAGTGAAGATGCGGTCTAAGATTGAATCACTTATACTAAGAAACCTCAAATTAATGAGGTGAATTGATTGCTTAAAAGATTAAGTAATTTTTAAGTGCATTGTAAGCGAGACGTATGTCTGTGGTTAGATACGTCTTTTCGTCACCGAGTTGCAATTATTCTTTGTAATTTGTAACGTTGCAAGGTATGCAATTGGTCACAGTTCTATATTAGTGAACTGATGTTTTAGTATACATAATTTGCAAGTTATGATATGATTTCAGAATAGCCAATTATGTTACATAAGTTGGGGTTACACGCAGCACGGTCCAGTTAATTTCTTACTATGTATTATTAGAACAGCGCTAATTAATAATTTAATAGCGTAGAAAAAGTCATGTGAATGAGGCGTAATAAATACAGAATGTGTAATAATGTACGCTATTAGTTGAATGATCGATCAATGAACTATAATTTTAGCAGGCATTGTTTTCCCATGGTAACATTTTACAGATAACTTTATTTGTGGATGGTAGCTAGCTGCTGCTAACACCAAGCCACGATGTTGATAGCATTTTGAGAGTATATTAAACGAGCAATAATGTGATAACGAATAATTATAGCAAGATAGTGAATAATAAATTTTACTCAAATGGTAGGAGAACCCCTACAGCTGTCGACAGAGCGATTGGCTCTAGATTCGCTACAGTACCCACAGAAAATAAATTTGAAATTTTATATCCAACCACGGTATAGAGTGCCAAGCGTTCATTACAAAGTCTTGAGACTATAATCGATGCATTAGCCGTCTGGTAAGAAATGAGTACTTTGCACAGAAAAGCGCGTCGAACAGGTTTCGTTGACCGCTACCAAGCGGTATTACCGCGCCGACATCCGCACCCAACAACACTGAGGATCGCACTTCAAATCGATCGCGTTATGATTCATCGATGCGTCTCGTGGTACAGGTCATGTATAGTCATATCGTGGATTGCGGTGTCACCGGAGGCCATTCCTCGGTCAAGTGTACCTATTTAACCGCACAAGGTAGTTTGTGCTAACGATTTGCCTCGGGCAGGTGATGATAAAAGCCGTATTGCTACATCCGAGGTGATGCTAACGGTCTATGATAACCGTGAGAAAGTCGGTATGGAGCAGCTGCCTCTATCGCTCGCTCCGCAGTAATTTGATTTGCTGACGATGGAATATTGTTTCTTTATTGGTTACTTTACGGTGCGTAATTTGAAGCTATTAGAGTTTCGTCATTTATGAAGTATGTACTGCATACGGTCGTTGATAACTAATGATGTTAGTATATATGCACATTTTAGTGGAGAAATTACAAAATGAATACACATTTTCAAGATAATTTAATTTTGCCTCATGAAGTTCTCTTGATGCTACCATGTGGTTAAAATTAAATTTAGACTAGTCTGTCTTTTTTTGATGAAGGAAGACATGCCATTTGGGTCCCCTTACTCCTTCAGTCACCTTAGTTCTTACAAAATGGCATCTATGCATATCTTAGATTATTAAACGCACATGATGTTATGATTTCTGAACGAAGTGACCAGTACTAAAATATCATGTCATACTTTTGTGTACTGGCAATCCATAAAGGATATAGCTAATATAGCTCTTACCCGCGAATTCGTCCGCGTAGAAATAGTTCTACTACCAAATGTGCCACTCTATGACCCAAAAGCAAACCCACTAATTATTCCTATCTTACAGGAACCAGTCACTTTTATAAAAATGTAATAAAAAGTAGCTTACATATTCCTAATCCTAAGCCTAATCTGTCTATCAACCAAATTTCAGCCAAATCTATCCAGCCGTTTAAGCGTGAAGAGGTAACAAACATATATACATACACAAACAGACATACACAAACTTTCGCAATTATAATATTAGTTAGGATTAATTGGAATTTACTAAGCTTATGCCAAGGAAATCGACACCGATATCGCTATATAGTATAATTTTAGTTATATCTAAAATCGAGGAAGTTAGGGTTTTGATAATTTGACATGCATGATAATGGCACAGATAAAAATAATAGACATAACAAGTCATTATTAACTGACTTGCAATTACATTATACGGCAAAATGAAATTATTTTGCAACTGTAGATATTTCTAATATCGCGTTTGATGATATACAAGAAACCGGACGGTATGACCTTGAATCCTTAGGGTCGGACTTAAGTGTAATGCCATGTGTGTTGATACATCAGCTTCGAATCACCTCCACGGAATTTTCCACAAGGCCGGTTGACGCTATGGAAACAGCAGAAAAATTAAAAAAAAAACAAATACGAGTGACATCGCTTCGATTATTTTTTCTTGGATATTTTCTCTTAGTCCAAACTTACCATGGGGACCAGACTGTTTTCTCATTCAACGTTTCCGTATTTGTATATATCGTCTTTGTATTTATGTAATGAGGAAACGCTGTCAGCGCGTTTCTGAGTAGAATGCCTCGCGGACATATTTTTTTACATTACATTTTACTGTAAAATTTGCTGTATTATTTTTTGTATTTTTGTTTAAGTTGAGAGTAATAAATAAGTTATATTACACTGTTATGTTGATGTTATCGTTGATCTACAATTTTATCGTCTTAACGTCTTTTGAGCTCAAAATGTTCGACCCAGGTTTATTCAAATTTTGTGATTCCGGCCAATGATCCTTCGAGAACGCGTTTGTCGGATAAACATTATCGACTCTAAATTACAAACTCCTTATATACTCGACGGTTGGCAAATTGTACCTTTCTGTGTTAATAACTATGTATAATAAATTAATTTAAACATTTAGGATACTTATTGTACTTTTGATCGAAGCCAGTTGGAACGAACACTTCTAAATATATTAAACACATTTTCCTTTCTAAAAGTTGTTTCCGCAAAATTAAATGATCCGAAACATTTTTACGTCTCTGCACCTTTTTTGGTTCTTTAACAAGCTTAGTTGTTTTATTATTATCTACACTAGTCAAAACGTAGTCTATCAATTTCAAATTGTCATTGTGATTTTTTGTGTCCTTTATCTTCCTATAATATATGGCAAGATCGCTTTAATAGAATGTGGGTTCAATTCCAAAAACTTTAAGTTGACAATACCAATATTTTAGCCTATTATTTGATTTTTCCATTTCGATTTCAACACAAATTCTATTTCGTAATAGTAAATCATTCTCAAACCATCTACTGCCGTCGTTATCGCGTAAGCAATGTGTTTGTAGCGACAATAACAATTCTTATCAAACTGCATACGTTTACTCGTATGCACTTATTCCGATTTTCGATTATGGCGCTCGCGTAATACAACCGATGCAATGAGTTGGTGCCAAATGCATAAAATAGCATTAAAGCGTTTTCAAATGTAATTTTGGTTTAAGAACGTGATAATTTCTATTCCATTTATAAGTTTTTAAGTTTCGTTGACGCCATGGCTTGTTAATCAACAACATTCGGTAGTGGCAATGTATAAATGTATACCACCAACTTACATCTAAGTCTGCTCACAAGCAACAATACTGTCCGTATTATTGTTTTCCGGCTGTTTAAGCTAAGGCAGCCGCAATCCTCCAAATGAGTTGGTCTTCCGACTGAGCGCGCTTCCACTTTCGGCCTCATCTCCACTTAACATCAGGTGTGATTGATATCAAACCCTTAAAAACTAATCTGCGTAACAAGACACCACTAGTAGCTTATCAAAGTGAGATAGATACACGTTTATACAAAACGTTTACCACCCTTTTCCTTATTAAAAGATTGAAGTAATTTTTTTGGTCTCGTACGAGGCTTGATAGCAATAGTGCAATAAATTGACAGGATGAAATAACTGATACAAAGTTTTTGGGCACCTGTTCTATTATTCTAATGTATGCCGTCTGTTATTAGGACTCTAGATGGGTGGTCGATGGTGGAAATTAACAGGGGGATGATATACCCGTAATATCTATAATTGTTTTTCCTTCATCTATGTTTCTAATTTTTAGACCACTATCTTCCAAGTGCATGCACAATCTGGGTCAGAACTGTGTGCTAATGCAAAAACAAACGTCGCTTGTCAATAATCATGTAATCTCGCCAAGATTACGAGATAGTATTTGCAGTCATAAAAGTTACATAGGTAGATAAATATGGAAATTCTGCGCGAGTATTCCATAATGAAAAACATATTGTGCAATAGAAAAAACACATGCTAAAGAAACCTTAGAGGTAATATTGTGAATATTCATTAAATAGTAGACAATTTCTTACGTTGACTCATAATTTATTCTATTGCCTAAGTATTCATGTTTATATGCATGTAATATGAATGTAATATAAATTCAAAATGACAATAGATATTAGAAGTATCTGAGTAGAGAACAATTTAAATCCTATTAGGTCATATTACGAATCTGTGACCTTCCACTATCACTTAAGCGCAAACTCATGGACATGTATATCTCCCGATCCTCACCTATGACGCTCAGACTTGGTCGTTAACAGAAACCCAAACGTCCAACCTCATGATTTATCAACGAGCCATGGAGCGTATAGTATAGTGAATGTAAAATTGTCAGACCACGTCCGAAACACTGTACTGCTCTCTAAGACCCAAATTGCTGACTACGGCCGCCAAGCTAAAGTGGGACTGGGCTGGCAATGCCTGTCGTATGACAGATGACTTGTGGGCCAAAAACACCACCACCTGGAGCCCACCTTTAGAAAGTAGGCGTCGCGGCAGACCGAATAGGAGATGGCGGGACGAGCTGGTTAAGTTCCTCAACAACTGGCCTTAGCTTTAGTGAGGAGGCAGGCCTTCGCCAACAGTGTTTCAATATAGGCTCCTAATAATAATAATAAAATAATACTATGAACAGTGAGCACAGCATCCTCTCACTAAGAGAAGGTATGGGCCATAATCCGCTATCGCGGATCTAGTGCGGATTGGTGGGTTTGTGCCAGACTGTGTTGTTGCGGAGTTTCTTGTCGCTTCTTCTCCCTAACCATAACACCTTGCGAAGCGATGTAGTTTAAAAAATAATTACATGTTGACTTTCAATAAAGTGATATTTTTGTAACCTACATTGCATAAAATATTTTTTCAATTTTTCAATTTCAATTTTTTATTTGGGATACTTACAGTACATTATAAAACACTATATTAAAGTAATTATAGATAGATCATAGACCAAATTGTTTCCACAGATAGGTAGGTAACATATTAAGTATGAATGGTGTACACAGAGAAGGGATTGAGATATTTCTAAATAATTGTAGTAATAAAGCGTTTAAGAGGAACAGAGTAGGTAGGTGTTAGGTTTTAAACGCCCTTACAAACAAAGCAAAAAAAGAAAAAAATAATTAAAAATAGTAGATAATAAATCAGACATCACAAAATTCCACTATAACATTATACTTAATTTTTGATTTGATTTGACTTGTGGCCACCTAGCAACTAGTGTTTTAAAGTCACCCCTGGCTTGGTTTAATGACTGCCGTCAATTGAAAACAACTGTAACCGATTGTTAACGTGCTCACTGTAGTATGGATAGACTCGTATGAAAATGCCACTCATTATCACCTATAACCGAGCCAGACGTTGCTTAACTTCACTAATCAGAAATGAATAGCGAATCAATTAATCATTTATTTGTGATACACAAGTGGTAAAATATTGTGACGATCGAGCAAATGACAAAATATTTCATCGGCAAATATACGAGTGCTTCGTTTGACTATTTTTTATAAAATATTATGTGTCTAGTGAATTATCTTACACTTTTTCTAATTAAAAGAACAATGAACAAAGTCGGCACAGTTGTGTGGGAAGAAAAAACGGTCACATGATGCGATTGCGCAGGTTTTGAAAACAATTTGTATCTAAATTCACAACATAGGTTTATTTACTGAAATCATGGCAACAGGCTTGTGTCAAAAATTCGGTTTTGAGAAACAACTCTGTTGAAATATCTAGTAGTCTTATCTCTTAGTCTTTATATATAGGTAGATATTTATAAAAGTAGTGCTACCCGCTGTAAGTACAGGATGTCGTTTACACCTATATTTATGTTGAGAGTCAATTATTGCCAACGTTTCCGGCTTATTGTTATAATAACTATTTTTATATTTTTGTCAAATGAATTTTCAATAGCTGGATTTTGAGTAACTACACGTACATCTCAGTACTTACTCTTATCGGATCATTTTTTTAAACTATGTCTCGTGTTAATAAAACTATCTTAAGATTGAGATGAACCTAAGGTGACACTTGAAATATTGTTGCGTATTTAAACCTTTAAATAGCGTCAAAAAAAGTATTGAGAGTGAGACTCGATCTCACTCTTGAGATCCCTATTAATAAGATGACTAATTACTATTGTCGCTTATGGAATATTGCGTCATGAGAGTATCGCGAGATAGCGCCGCATATGATGGACTCACCGCATAGTAAGAATTTTGATATCAAAAAATATAATACATAATAAGAAAG
The DNA here is from genome assembly GCA_949316235.1 of Oegoconia quadripuncta. Classification (NCBI taxonomy): domain Eukaryota; kingdom Metazoa; phylum Arthropoda; class Insecta; order Lepidoptera; family Autostichidae; genus Oegoconia; species Oegoconia quadripuncta. The sequence continues at coordinate 15,071,597 of OX438755.1, read as the reverse complement.
GAAGGATAATGGTTGTGATGAAATATATGGAGCTACTGAAACATTACAGAGATATAGACATAAATGCGACGATGTATCAGTCAGGGTGATTGTATATCAAGCGATTTTTGTATACCTGATACAGACACGCTAAATCTACCTGGCAATTTAGGTACTTTGTATAAGCCACATAATACAGAAACATATCCAAGTGATGATCTGTACATAAAACCAGTTATAATCGATAGATAAATCTATATTTGTTGTGCGAGAAAAGAATAGCAAAAAATACTGAGACTTGAAACTCGTTTTGTATTACGGACTAAATGTGTATGTGGAAATATTGCTATTGTTTGTGAAATTTGTTAGTTATTTGTTTGACTAGTTATCTATATTCAATTATGTTATTATACTTAGCAATGATTTTTTGTGCACGTAATGATCCCTTGACTCATCCAGTCCTTTAAATTAAGATATTAATATTAGTATCTTTTTTTGTCGTTGTATATACAAAGTCTTTTAAATCTTAGTTTGCCTTTACAAGTAAAGGGAAGGCCAAAGCCTTTCTGCTAAAACAATACTATAATCTTTTTCAAGTATTCATGATTCAAACTATGAATTGTGGTATTACTCTCGGGCACACCAGTAGAAATACTACAATTCATAATTTGATTATTGCACGAATATTGCACACAAATTGTAAATCATAATAATGAAAATGAAAAATGAAAATGAAAAATGTTTATTTCAGTACCTTAATAAAACAATCAATGAGGTATCGGGGGTCTCCTTTTAAGTATAAAATACCTGTGTTAGGAGGCTCCGCTCTTCCATAACTCAACGTTAAATAAATGTCCAATCAAGGTTAAGGTGAAATAGGTTAATAGCTACTTATAAAATAAGAATGAAATAAAAATGTAATAAAAACTAACTTGTTATGTATGTGTGTGTGCGAGTATGTGTTTGTGTATGAGTGTGTGTGTGTGTATGAGTGTGCGTGTGTGTGTATGAGTATGTGTGTGTATGAGTGTGTATATATTTATAGTGCTACTGCAGCCTGATGATAGGGAAATGAGTGGTATAAATGAAGTGTGTATTTATTTATTTAATGTGCCATCAGTGTTTCAATTTCGTCATAGGTTTTAGTGTTTAGCCAGTTACTCAGAGATTTTTTACATTCATAGTACGTCAATGGGTAGATATATATTTGTTTATTAATTAAATTATATAGGTAAGATGCTTGTTTAACAAACTGTCTTCCAGCAAAGCTTGACTCCACAGAAATCATAGGGGCAACAATATCTTTCCGTCTTTTTTCAAGAATGCTAGGGTCATAGGAAAGAGATTTGTGGCATTTCAAAATGACATGCAGGACATACAATTTTCTAATTGTAAGAAGCTTAGACAATGAATATAATTCTTCGGTGGGATATCTGTATGGCCTAAAGTACATTACCTTTAAGAGAGACCTTTGTGCTCTTTCTAAATCTAAAAATTTTATTTTTGTGGCTCCACCCCACACCGGTATACAATAAGCCAAGACAGATTGCGCTATGGAGATGTAAATTTGTTTAAGTAGGGTTTTTAATACGACATTTAGATCTACACAACCGAAGTAAATTACGACATATTTAATCGTATTTTTCTTTTCATTACAGGTATGCAGTGGTAATTGGCAGTTACTGGAACATAAACATAGTAGTTATTAAAGACTTAGCAGGTAAATAGGCAAGCAGGTGCCAAATAAGAAGTATAATGTGGATAATTTGCATTGCATATGTACAAGCAACATAATATAAGACCGTCTTGCCTCTGTTTTCAAACAGATCTCAATGTAAGGGCTAAAAAAATAATAACGCTATTTACATTTCCGTGCAAATGTAACTATTTTGGAAAAAGAGATGCTATAATTAACTAAGCAGTGTGTTAAAAGTAAAATGTAGATCGCAAAGTTCTTACGATAAGTAGCAAAACGGCAAAATATAGTCGTCACTTTGAGTTTTAAATCGATCTATTTAAGGAAATTCGGACTTTATAATATATTAATTTAACCGTACTTCCGTTTTTGTATTATTATAGACAAAATGTACAACAATAATATATTCAAAACTAATAATACTTATAAAGGTAAGTTGCTTAAATTTTGAAGTGCGTGTTTAATGCATTTTCTTACAACTGACAATGCAAACTAGTGTATTCAATTAGTTGCAGATTATGTTTAATGAAATGATACTACTCATTCAAATATTCGATTGAGTGGCTCTGTAAAGAGGAACAGTCGAGGAGAAGTGCAATAATAAATACCCACAGCATCTCATAAACATGTACCTGATGAACCTTATTATCACGGAGTTAAGTCGATGGATCCATAATTATTGATGATATGACCGTTTCTATCTTATTTATTACATTTATTTACTTACGAGAATATTTCAAAAACAGAGAGATAATAAAAGAACGTGGCAAAATGGTTGTTTTCTGTTTTCATTCACCTAATCATTAATCAGTTTTCAGTCAAAATGAAATCTTGCCTCGTTGTAGAGTTTGTACATTAAGAAAAAAGCTAAACCTTGTGTTGAGTATAGTAAAAGATGCCGAGTCTTAATGCGTTTACTTAATTATTTGGTCTTTTTAAGCAATATCCATTTAGAGGTACCTACTTATAATGGAGACCGCAATTCTGAGTCGGGTTCTAAAATTTAACAATACAATTCGGCCAGCAAACGTCAACGTTTCAAACGTCGGCCCAGAGTTACGGACTCGAAAGTTCGTTGTTCAGGGACCAATTACGGAGCGTTACGACCCGACCAGTGGCCCTGCCCTGAAATATTGACCCTAAAAGGCCATTAGTGTCCCATTCCACCCGTCGATAAGCCATCTTTGGGCGTTTAAGGATATGGCGTACGATTGAAGGGAAACGGTCGGGCAAATTGTGAATTTGAAATGTAAGAATTTCATGTAATTACAAGGGTTTTTATTTTCGAAAATAGACTGCGTAATAAAACCACAGTAACCATAGAACTCTTAAAAATAGACACTTTCCTTAAGCATATATTTCAGAATCCTTCTTATTGGTTGGTTGGTTGGTGGTAGGGCATATTAAATGTCCGCCTGGCTAGCTACCACCATCTTATCTAAATCTTCCGCCAAACAGCAATGTTAATAACATTGTTGTGTTCCGGTTCGCAAAGATAAGATAGCCAGTCCCCCAAACAAGATGGGGTTTCCGGGTCAGTACGCTACCACCTTCGGCCTCATCTTCACTTAACATCAGGTGTGATTGAGGTCAAGTGCAGACCCGTTGTGCATAAAAAAAAAAACAAAAAAAAAAAAATCTAATTTCTAATAACGTGATTAAAACGTATTTATAATTATTACGTAAATTGTTTACAATTGATGAGACGTAGTAAAGCAATGATGTAGTAAATACACAATCGGTAATTGTAAGAACAAAACCGAGAGTATAGAAATGACAAAACACATCTGTCATTACAGAATTTGATTACATAAACAAATAGTTATTGTTAGATCATCAATTTAATTTACAATTGCTAGTTAAAGGTAGTGAAATCGACGCCGAGCCTCGATTTTCCATCGTCGCTACGAGTAGGTATCATTATTGCTACCTATCCACAAAATTAAGCAATCGTCGAAACTTCTGCAGTCTGCTAACTTTCGAATTTTTCGTGATCGGTTCTCGCGGAAGTGCAAAGGTCACGAATCACCACCAGCAATCAACTTCGCTTCTGGATGTAACTGTAATTATTATTCATTGTTTTGAATTGTCTCAACGACCCATCTCCATTGTTCCCTTATGTGTTGTCAAAGATCGAGTTTGGAAATAATGACTCACTTCTATATTCATTGTGAAATACATCTCATTTGTTCAGCCGTCCCATTTAATCAATTTCCCTTGTACTTACAATTTAGATTATTGAATTGATTCAATCAATGTTGAGGCACTATTTAATTCATAGCTTTATGCGTCAAGCGTTTCATGTTATAGTTATTGTAACATTTATTAGGTGAGACAATACCTGCAAAAATTCATTTTATCGTTCCATTGTACTAAATTTCAGTACCTATCAATCCACGTTTAGAGTTCCCTTACTGTTAACAACATTTTTGCTTGAAGAAATTAGGTTTTGTTATTACCTAAGAGACTATTGTCTCTTTTGATATTATAGATTTGTTATTATTATAGAAAGAGAGAAAAGAGGTAAACTGAGAATTACTAATTAGTCATTCTCAATTTTACTTAACTACGCACAATATTTATTACTATTTATTTTCAACATTAGCTGTGTCTATCGCGCCGTCATTTGCTTTAATTTACTCGTCGATTGTCATTGATGGCACCTCATTTGTGACTCTATTCACGTCTGCCTGCTTACCTACTATTTGACAGCAAGCCTTCCAAGTCGTCGGTCATTCTTCCCTACTCTATACAATGCATGTTCTTTATGTACTCTTACCTCGTATTGTGTCTGATTGATGTCTACAATTGATAAATGGGCACCGTACTCTCGCTTCCCTCCTTTGATTGTGCCACGATGAGATTTACTTTCTTTGTTAGCATCGAGTGTCAATTCACTGATAATGGTGTTTGCTAGTCCCTCTTTTTATAGGATTCTCTCGTTTGCGTACTAAAATGCTCCCGTATTACTTTTTTCTGAATAGAATCGGGTTTATTCCAAATGTCTTCTTTAATTATCATAAAAAAAGGTGTAAGGCGCTTATGAAGAAAGATATATAAATAACCCATTTGATATGGATATTGCTCGTGGATTGATAATTTTTGATGATGATTGATGATACATATATAATGTTTTACTGTAAAATTAGTTATAAACTAGCTTATTCATAGTATATAGAAATTATTTAAATTATTTCTTCATTAATTTGCTATTACGATGCAGTGAGTAGGTCCAGAATATGAAAAATAAACAGAACAAACTTTCATTTTCTCGCTGATAGACATTATGCAAATCTGCTTGCTTCTTGAAACTTGTTCTTCCAACATCACATTTTATCTGATACCGGTAATTAAGTTTCTAAAAGTATTATCATTTACATCTAGACAGCCAAAGTAATTAATCGATTTACATAATAACAATCTAAAGGCCATCACCGCTTTATTACCTCTAATTTTGCAAGTATGTATGTGCAATCAGAAACGTAAGTCGATGAAGACTTTTTGATAGGTGTTATACGACAGAGCCGAATGCTTTTGTTACCGTCCGTACGACAGTTAAACTTACCAAATCGCCCCACACTAGTGTGGTTCCACTGAATAATAAAATGAATTGTGTGCACCGTTATGGGCCGCACAGAATATGTAGAGTCTCTCCAGTTTTGACCGCGGTTGCGGACCGTTAGGGGCGCCTGACCATGTATTGTTCTTGACTCGCATATTAGTACGATGCATGTTAAAAGCGAATGCGAGAAAGTAGCGACAATAACAAGCATAATTAGTATTTAACAGGGCCTAAAATGAAAATTATATGAAGATATGGAAATGTTAGAAACGACTTCCGAGGTCATTTTTGAAACTTCAGGTACCTATTTAATGTATATTTGAAGTAAGTTTTTGAATTCTTTAGTAAATTATATTTAAAGTTAAACGATTACTTACGTAAGCACTGAGGACAATGCCTATAGATTTATACAAAAGACACAAATCCTTGCATCAACCATCTGGCAGAAGGCAATAACCTCGTATAGTTAGTAATTTGATTCCATTGTTGTGTTGACGCGATTGGATAATAAAATATTCATATTCCTAATGTCACTTAAAATAGTACTATAATAACCAGGCCAAGGTCAGTAGGGAACAGTACGCCAACTAATGTTTATCGAAATTGAATAAAATATAACAATAAGGTTTAGATTAAAAACTATTGGTTTTTATTGTTAGCCCTTATAAATAGACACATTGCCAACTTACTCTTCAATACTTGCACCAAATTGTCTATAGCTGTTTTTAGAGTGTAATAGAACTAATCACTTGACTCGTTTTAATTTATTATCATGTGTTACCTTTAATAGAAGTAGTCAAGTGTTAACAAATTAAGTGTGCCTTTAAATAGTAAACATACGTTCTGAACAAGAATATTCTCTGCCAGATGTTGCTTTAACCGCGAGCTTCTGTAAATATTGCTAGCACTACCGTACGTATCTATATTACGAAGGTATAATTGTATTGAGAATTTTATGAACCGAGATATTTACTAAGTGGATAGAGTTTTTCTTGCTATTCAGTAGGAAGGAGTATAAAATTTTAAATTAAGAGACTTTTCTGTTGAAGAGTTTAATGCTTGTTTTGGATTCATAGTACTTATAATAGTAGTCTTATTTTAGCTGATATGACAAAGTTTATATTGTCTACGCTCTTGTTGCTACATGCTGCGTCTCTACTACCCACATTGTAAAGACTCTGCTGTTACTAGCGTTGTTCTAAAAATCAGAGTAGGTAACTGTCAACAAACGGAAAACAACTTATTCTCTTTTTATGGTTATTTATATAATTATGTAGTTGTATGTTTCATTGCGGAATATAATTCCACTCTATTGGCATATATATCCAATTATAATTAATGACACACGCTATCCAAATTTCGCTAATGTTGTTGCTAAAAATTCCCTCGATTGCTCACCTATTGGTTGGTAAGATTAGAATGTGTCTGTAAAAGTCTTTTTGTCGTCATTATCAGCCAATGGGGGAGTCTACTGCAGAACCAATCCTCCTTTTTGACTTAATTTGCAGCGATTTCCACGGTAGGGTTTGCTCTAATCATCACTCTGTGTAGGCAGGTTGGCGATCGCAGTTTTATTTATGGCATTCCTTCATGTAATGCAAGCTATATCTCAGGATTTGCCTGGATGATGAAGGCGAAGGATGGTGACATGCAATGGAGTCAGCTAAGGATGGAGTTAGATTGATTTTAATATTCAAAAAGAAAATATTATCATTTATTAATATAATATACAGGGCGTCCCAAAGTTATGGGACATGAAGGGGAAGTACCTTAAATATCGTAGATAGTGAATTTTGCTCAAAGAAGACTTTATGTTATTTTTAAAAGTTAGTAATTCTGCATTCATAGATTTTCTAAAAATTATTTGCTTCGGCTGGGAATCGAACCGACTCAAATGTGAAAAAAAAAAACACCCTACTTTTATGATGCCAATCGAAAGAATAGCTAAAAAATAATAACTCTGCCTAAGTAACATAGTATAAATTAACAACATTTAAAAATATCACTTCTTTTTAAAATATCTTAAAAAGTATGCATTCAAACAAACGCTGTCATAAACTGTTCCATTTTCAAATTATAAATTATTTATTTTTGTTTTTAATTTGCCTTCTGTCTAGCTTACAGAGGACGTATTGAAATACAAGTTTTATCATTTCATCTACACGTGCACTTATAATAAGGAAAACTATGTTAGTACCTATTTTATGAAGTGGGTACTTATTTACGAATAATCAATGCTATCTTTGGAATGATAATATCGCTACTTTTCGAACGTCGTCGGCAATAAATAACTTTCTTGAAATTTGACTCAATCATTTTATGTTGTTCCTTTCTTTTAAAATACTATGTTACTTAGGCAGAGTTATTATTTTTTAGCTATTCTTTCGATTGGCATCATAAAAGTAGGGTGTTTTTTTTTTCACATTTAAGTCGGTTCGATTCCCAGCCGAAGCAAGTAATTTTTAGAAAATCTATGAATGCAGAATTACTAACTTTTAAAAATAACATAAAGTCTTCTTTGAGCAAAATTCACTATCTACAATATTTAAGGTACTTCCCCTTCATGTCCCATAACTTTGGGACGCCCTGTATATAACCATAACATTAGGTCCTTAACCTATGAAATTGGCGTTTTGTATGAAGAATTTCATTACAAACATTTTTGATTTTTTTTAGGAACGGCAAATCCAAATTTAGCTAAACTGTGTGTATTATCGGATAACATAAAGTTAAGTATAGGCAGCATTAATTTTTAAAAGTAGCCGCTTTATAAATGTTTCAGCGAATCTAAGAAATGATTATGGGAAGCACATGAAAAGAACTCTGTTCAGATTTTTTTTATTATGTGAGTTAGCCCAGAAATTAAATAATATTTCATGTGAAACCTTGAAATTACATTTCCAATTTCATAGGTAAATACCCAATATATAAACATAATATAAATTATGAATGCATACATTTAATGTGACAAAAAGTTTGGATGTTTGTTTCTTTTTTTGTTTGTTGTTCAAGTACGGCGACATGCTGAACCGATATACTTGAATATATTCTGCAAGTATGTATGATTCTTTTATCCCACTAAAAGGTTCCTTTGCGATAATATACGAAGATTTCTCCTACATTAACTAAGTCTACACAGGTGCAGCCATGGGCGAAAAGCTAGTGCTGCATAAGTTTCGCTCGAGTACACTGATACATAGTAATAAATATTACTTACATGTTGCTCACTATGTGTACTCAAAGGAAATTGCACACAGACGGTTTGTAAAAGCTTCGCCAAAATCCTATAATTGTGCGTACAACGGAAAACAATGCTTACACGGTGTTCTTTCCACACTCTGTTAAGCATAACAATAAATGTGAAATAACAAATGGTAATAGTCACTGATCTAGAAATATCACGTTGGGCAAATATTAGATTACCTACATTAATATGTATCAATGTCACGGTGTCTTGTTATTCATTATTGATCATAATCATTTGTTTATCTTTAACAAATTCCAGCGTTTGCCTTGGTTTTTCTATTGTAGGTTTGTGAATTCTAATTTGAGAAGTTTGCGTTATTTTTTCTATAATTCTCAAGTTTAACTAGTAAATATAATAATTAGTTGTACTAGTAAACAAAAAATATGTGCAAAAGACTTTTGCAAATTAAAATGACTGAATATATAAATGATGATGATAGAGCAAGCATGAATAAAAATAACTTGTTCAAATACATAATTGTAATACTATCTACATAAATAAATGGCCGTGACAAACGGTCAGATATCGAAGTGATTTCATGGATATTCTATCATGTCAATTTTAATCCGAATCAATTAAAAGAACAATCATCAGTTTCTTGCTTTTCTTTGGGAGGTCAGCGTTATGAATGAGCGGTACTTTCAAGCTAAAAAACTGATTATAACATAACACACAAAAAACCATGGAATCTTTTTTTACCGTAACAATACAGTTATCCACAAAGATGAAACAAAATCATTTATATATTACTTACTCTGTTTACAAAACAACAATAAGACAACCTAACTTGACGTAACTGTTACCAAATTACTCGCCTTAGGCACAACGCACAAGGTTGCTGGCAATGACCGTGCTACGAACAGAACGAGTGGACTCATTAATAAAGATTTCCCATTCATCTAACAGAAATACAGCAACCGGTTTTCTAACAAATTGAGAAATCATTTTAGAACATATTGTAAATTGTAATTAAATTTTAATTAACACGGGTGTAAAAGGTAATTTCCATGAGATGAGAACTTTCAGTAATAGAATTCTTATTACCACTTTATTTCTATAGCTTTATGTTAGCTCTCTGGAATAAGTTTCATACATAAACCTAGTGTGATTTAATATGACAGTTTTACCTTCTTCAGTCGTTTTGAACTAGTAAGCTAACAATAATTATGTCAACAAATATCATATTACAATTTTAAATAATGTTTTCTACATTAAATAAGTATATTACTTTTTCAATTCAACTTTTTGCCCGAGTATCATTAATAAATAAATAAATAATAAATAAATATTTCGGACACTTACACCAATCATCTAGTCCCAAACTAAGCAAAGCTTGTGCTATGGATACTAGATAACGGATAAACATACATAAATATTTATATAAACATCCATGACTCGGGAATAAATGTTCGTATTCATCACACAAACATTTACCCGTCGCGAGATTCGAACCCGCAACCATTGGTTTCACTGACAGGGTCACTATCCACTACACCAACCGGTCGTCGAAATCATTGGTTATAGATAATACAACAAATTATTAAAAGAAAATACAACTGCCCAAGAAATGGTTTATTACAAGTAATAGGTATACAGGTAATAATAATACGTTTATCATGTAAAAGATAACGAGAATGGTTATATTATCACATATATTAGTGGAACTACTTGTCGTTAATGTACCTATTGAAATCACTAATCTTGTCACGACCTACTTACTGCTTTCAATTATAAAATAGCTTAGTGTATACAGCATTAATAACATTTTAAAACAGATTTATTTATAAGCATATACGAAACTACGTTATTTTCTATTTAATATGTATGTGCCAGTAAATGTGGCTACTGCCCGTGTTGTAAATAGATATTGGATTTTAAGTTCTATACCAATAGTTTAAGGAAAGGTTTATGTTGTGACGTTATAAATGCGGGCGGTCCCAGATGGCAGCCCGCGGCACACCGGAACCAGTACAGACGTTCTTAACCTTATGAATGTCAAATTAGCGTGTTTTCTCTTTATCTTTCTGTACATTTTAACTGACTGGTGTTAATAGATTAATAGATATATTTTCCGCCTCGCAAATATATGGTGGCTATCATCTATGATGAAGAATTTACTGAAGGCGATACATTTACTTAGATTTTCGTTTAGTAAAAGAAATGATATTGCACATAACTTGATAGTAATATATCATCTAGTCTATTAGCACAGAATTAATATAGTACTTACTATCGATAGTTGGGTAATTATTTTATTTATAACATTAAAATATTTTCAATGCGGTCGCATGATAACTTTTACTCTTCAAGTATAAACTGGTCTCGTGGTGTTCACGTTCCCGCTAGCCATTATGCCACTTGAGTAAGTTGTTATGACTTTGTGAATTATGTTTGTCAGCAATTTTTTTTTACTTTATATTATAATGAAAAGCAAATGATTATTCTTCTTCTTAATCTTATTTAAAAAATATTTTGTTAGCTTTATATTATAATTGCAAGTAAATGAAATTACCACGGTTTTGATGTATATATATCTATTAAGCCATTGGCTTACTTTCGTAACATTACGATCTTTTTCAAATCTACCAGGTAGGTTATTTATAGACTGTCACATATACCTTCCAATGCTGCTAATGAATTCTGAATTAGTATTTCTTTCCAACAGTACACTGACCGTATTAGGAAACCTGTTAAATATTCGTTACCGTTACCGAGCCGTTTCTTACCGATAGTGGCATCTCTGTAATGTTACCTTTATTGGATTACATAGACTGAGTCCGTTGACTGATGAGAATATAAATGTAGATATCTAATATTTTCTTAAGAACTCGGTGAATATATGTCAGTAATTTTCTTACGTTTCTACTTTTGAAACTCATCTCGAAAATTAAGTAGGTTATCAATGTTTTGACAAATTTTATGAATGTTGGTCCATTTAAGGTTGATTCAACAAGAACTTAATTGTGATATAAATATCTTTAAAAAAAATCCGTTACGTATTTTTAAAGACGTTTGGGGAAATGATCCGTAACAAAAATGTTTTAAAAAAAGAAATTGTAAAAAAGGAAGTCGGATACAAAGTGTTTTTTTTGTGCAAACTTGTCAAATCAAATTTGGATAACGGATGGACCATTAAAGTAATTCTGGAAAATTTATTTTATAACATTTTCTGCAATATATACGTAATATGTTCATCACCATCAGCCCGTAAACATCTCACTGCAGGATGTAGACCTTCTCTCGTATATGAGAGAGTATGGGCCATAGTCCACCACCACACTGGCCCAATGTGATAATAGGTACTAAAATTAATATATATTAAGTTAATGCAGCTACCATACACGTACATACACACTCATTAGGCCTTTAATTATTTATTCATGGCTATTTCTAATTCACAAACATGATAATGGTGTTCTGAGCTAAAATTTTACATAATATTTTGTGCTATTATTTAATTTAAAAAGGGTTCCCTCACAGCCAACGTTAAAGCGAAATAAAATTAATGTCTCCACATTTACATAGGTCTACTAACCTAATTTGTAGGTAGATCTACAAAACCCAAACGTTTCGCCACCTTTCTGTTTTACCTTTCTAACTAGTTGATATAAGCCTTCGCAATTACATTATTTAGAGAAGAAGGAAGTCTCACACCTCGGTTAATTGTTCTTCCAGCCCGTTACTATTCCGTCATATTCGCACCTAAGTTAGATAATCCGCCGAGCTCATGACTCAGTTTTTGTATCATTAGTTACCTAATTGTCAGATGTTTATCTTTAAATGCAGTAGTTGTGATTGTTCGCTGTTGCTTAAGAAGGTCTTTCTGTATATTTGTCTTACTTATAAATATGGAATAGTTACAGGTGCAGATACATCAAATATTTAGTATGTTCTTTGCATATTTAATGTTGAATGTTTTAAATAGTTTTGCTATCAATTTAACATACGACACTTTTCAATAAGTATAATCATAATTGCTAATCATCGTTGAATAATTTGACTCTATGATCTATATCACCTACACACCTATAGCGTAAACATGAATTTCCGTATAGTGACCTTATCCATTTATAATTTTAGATGTTTATTTCATTACATGTAACGCCAATTTCAATTTCACAAAAACTTATTACTAAAAGTTACGTATATTATTTCCATCGATGCTGGTTATCCAAAATGGCTTATGTATATCACACTTTTTCAGTATTTAGAGTAGTGAGTATTTCTCAAGAGCATTCAAATTAATAATTTCCCATATCTACTGCTGTGACGCAACGAAATTTTTTTTTTTTTTTTTTTTTTTTTTTTTTTTTTTTTTTTTTATATGAGAGGGCGGCAAACGAATTATTAAAATTGCATAGATTTACAACATCAAATTGGGTATTTATAGTTTCGTCGTCGGGATGTTTCCATTCGCTGAGTTTGTGGATGATGAGTACATTGTGTGTGCACTTATTACATTCGACCTTTTGTCCATTTAAATTACTGCATTGCGCAACATTTATCATTGTCATTGTTACTGGATGATGATCTTCGTTTTCTTTCAATTGGCTGCATTTGTTTATTCAAATTATTTCATTGCTCGGCTGATCGTATTAAGGCGTAATGTGATTTTAATCGACTCTGCAGTAGTGGAGTAATGTAATTAGACTTCTTTGTTCTTTTGCAGTATCTGTTTGATGGGTTTTAATGTGTCAGACAAGTGGTTCATATCAATGATGGTTTTTTTGTTTATATTCATCTAGCTCAAAGTAGTGAAAGTATCTACATAACTATGTACTCGTGTGGGTTTAACTTTTGGTATTTAAATCTCGTCTATTTTCTTATGTACAATAAACCCTGTGATATATTTAGTTTGTAAAGTAGTCCTAGACTAAAGCCCCTTCCATGAAGCGTCTTGCATCACTTACAAACCAACAAACGATATGAGTAAATGGAAGAATAAAAAATAGAAAACATTTTTGAAATAAGTATAACCTCTTGCATTTATCTCTGTTACTGTGGAAAATTTGAAATTACAGCGATTTCAATACTATTTTTCGATTGTCGGTGTGTCAGTGGCTCAGCTATTAATACGCGGTCTCCCAATTTAGGAGGTCCAGGTTCGATTCCCAGGCAAGCCATGTACCAATAAGTTTTTAAATTTAATTTAATTACTTATATGCATTTATCAGATTGCTCTTAAACGGCGAAGGAAAACATAGTAAGAAAACCTGAATGCCTGCGAAATAAAAATTCAAAGGCATGTGAAGTCCCCAACCCGCATTGGGCCAGCGTGGTGGACTACGGCCCATACTCCCTCATATACGAGGGAAGGCCTATATCCATGCAGTGCGATGTTTACGGGCTGATGATGATGATTACTATTCCACTAACTACTTTAATTAGAATCGGTTTTTCAAAGATTTTGAACTTGAAAACAGCGGGCGACAGCTACTTTTGTATCGCTAATCAAATTTACTTAAAATTATGTATCTCTAAACCTTTAATAATGAACGTTTAACTTTTTCAAAGCCGAAGATATTTATAAGTTGACATTTTAAAAAAATTATGCAAATTACGCATCAACCCATGTTAATTATACAATTTCCAACCCAAATACCCATGTAATTTATTTAAACCAAATATTTTAATTTTTATCAAACGAGTATAAATAAATTGTAATTAAATTCCTGTTTTCTTTATTTAACCATTACAGTTTTGTGCGATTATTGATAGACGCTGTAATCTTGATGTATTTTTTGTTAATTGTACAATAAAGAGTATTTGATTGATTGATTGATTGAACATATTACCGTAACTTACCGTTAAATATTATGAAAATGTATTTTCATGATCATCATCAGCCCATCTGTTCCGAATCCTGTCTCTGGAGTAACTTCGCATTCTGGAGCACGCTTAGCAACTTTAAGGGCCGTATTAATAAATCGATCTTGAGATTGAGATCGCGTCTCAGTCTCAATACTATTTTTTTTTTGATACTGTTTTAATATGCAATAGATTCTTAAGCGTCAACTTAAGGCCATCTCAATCTTGAGAACGGTTTATATAATACTGGCCTAAGACTGACTTGTCTTATCATCAGCGCTATGACTGTAAAAATACGATTAAATTTAAAGAGCTAATTGTCTTACTTCTATAGTAATGAAAGGCATTGCCATCTCCTTCGCCATTGGTCGAATTTGACACTTGTCGATGAGATCCATTAACATTTGAATTCAACAAGGGTGGTGATGTAGATAATTTATGTACCTAGAAAAACGAATACTTCCAGTACACATTATGAATGTAACTGATTAGCGAGTTTATAGACAATGTTACGTCAAATTAGATAAAACATCGAATGTAGACACTTAGCTATTATCGTATTAATTAAATTTTATCACATATCTTATCTAATTTAGTTAACAGGTTTTTGGTATTAATATTTATGAATCTCTGAATCAATAATACTAGTGTGTTAGTTCATTTCCGCATGCGATTACACCCGCATGGAATTGCTTAATGCTTAGTACTATTTCAGGATGAACCATGTCTGTAACCTTATCCAGGTCCCCAGTTACTCTAGCATTTATACTTTTAACCCCTGACGAAAAACATCGGATGTTAAGTGTTTGGCGGCGTTGTGTGTGTGTCCTGTCTTTGCCCGCATTTCAACAAATCGTGGACCAATTGTGGTTTTCTTTAATGTTGCAGATTAAACTAAGGGAAAATTTGCCATGCTTGATGAAAATCAGTTAAGCCGTTCTGAAGATAAGCTTGTTTGTTTCTTCGCTCAATGATATTATAATCATTAGTTTTCTCGGGGTTTTTATAAAATTTATATTTTTAGTTATGCTCGTTAATTACAATACTTAAGGCTTGTAATATATATATGATAATCTGTTCGGATAAGGCTGTAGGTATAATTATGATAAAACTATGCACTTCAGTTCACTTCAGTATGAAATTTGTTTCGATTTAACTTTACTACTGCGTTCACGTTTCGGTGGAGGTGGTTACAGCGCCCCTGGCGGATAGTTGCTGAAACTATTTTTTGTATATTATGTACTTTTTACGTAAACAACGCCATGGTAATGCACTTCACACATGACGAAATTTTATACTTGTCTCTGTCTTTCATACATAGCTAGGTATATGAAAATGTGGGAGAGAGAGCATTTGATCTTATGATGTCTTTTGACATATTACGATGTATTTGGCGAATATTTTGTAAGTTTATCTCTCACTTTCATGAGGCGCATATCGCTTCGTAGATGTGAGCAAGCAATAACATGATATATATTATCGTACCTTCACCGTCTATGACGCGCTTAAAGTTAAAATAGAAGCAAAACTTAAGGCTTTATTAATAAAGCAATCTCAAGATTCGGATCGAGACTCGCTCTCAATACTTTTTTTTATATACGAGTATATCAAGTATCAACTATTCACATCAATCTTGAGCTCGTTTTATTTATACTGGTCCAAGTCATCGATAATATATTATATTTTAATATTTTATCAAATGTTCTGGATCAAATCTTTTTCTTTTTTGTATTTAATAAACATTTAGGAAATCTGGTACCCTTTAATATGGGCCACATAAAATAACTCTTAGGTCCTTTAGGTCCTTATCATAGCATTATGATAAGGACCTAAAGGACCTTTGTAAACAGAACGACTTTGTAGACAGGCGGTAGTAAAGTTTGTTGCATAACAAAGTATAAAAGTGGTCAGTTGCAACTTGTAATGTGGTCCCATCTGTGACAGCACCTGTCAGTTTGAATATTACTTAAAAAAAATATTTAAACGCATCTTTACAAGTTTACCCTTCTGGCCCGGGAAGCGAACCCGTATCACATCCGTTTGATCTCTGATCTGTTCCGTGTTCGCGGATTCCACGGCACGACGGACGGCCACAGCTGATTCACGCTTTGCTAGCGTCTGGTAACTCTATATTGTACAAGTACAGTCGGCGAGAGAATGCAATGCGTTTTTAGACGGGTTCATCATATATGCTCGAAAGATTTTTGTCTCTGGCTTCCTAATACTAACGCTCGTATAACACAGTCATACTCAAGTCACTAGTTGAAAAATGATAGATAATTTCATGTTTTGCGGCGAGACGGAAATGACAATAATACACGCGCCTATTATTTTATTTATGCCTGCCTGTGTATTTTAATTGTCTGTGGCCTCAAAATGGGTATGAACCAATATTATGAAAATGATTTGTTATTTTAGAAAGTTGGTGTATGCCAGATGGTTCTTAGCCATGATTGATTGAAATTGGTTGAATCGTTTCGAAAATATTTAGCTTTAAGAGGGTTTATTTCGTCCAGGTGACAAATTAAGATTTATAAAGATAAATCTTAATTTATTTAAAGAAATACAACATAAATCAAAAATATTGCTCTGGCCTGCACTCGAAAAGCCTACAAGCTAAATATATATTGTTTATATAGTTTTAATTATGGTTATTTTCGAGAATTTTAAATTATTATTAAAAGCGGCCGTCGTGAGTTCTGGAAAATAACCTAATCAAAGCTATTTAGGTATTACTGTAATTAGCTTTTAGTCTTCTCAGGTGCAGGTCAGAGTGATTTTTTGATATATTCTATTCAATTCAATTCAATTCAAATACTCTTTATTGCACAATTAACAAAAGCTACATGAAGAATACAGCGTACATCATTAATCGCACAAAAAGGCGGCCTTATCGCTAACAGCGATCTCTTCCAGGCAAACCTTAGGGTAAAGATACAAGCTACCAGTAGGTGAGGTTTGCACTAATAGTAGCAATACGGGTGTATTTTATAGTTGGTAAAAAATATAACGTAAAGATAAAAATACAAAAACTAAGCCTACAAACTATAACTAGATAATTTAACTGCACTTAAACATATAATATATTATTGACTACATAATAACACACACAAATTTATACATATATATATATATTAAATATATAAATATATAATATTAAATATATATATTAAAAAAAAAATAATAATTAAATAAAAATACATGCCATTTGTTTGCTCAGAAATAACTTAGAAATCATATTGACAACCACGGAGAGGATAAGAGGAGTTTCAATGATTTTTTTTTATTTTTTTTTATTCTATATTTATAAAGAAATCTTAATTTATCCAAATTTAACAAAGTTATTTTTGTAGTTACTTAAGTCATTTTGTATACATACATACACACAGTCACAGCCTGTTTTCCGTAGGGGTACGCAGTGTCCACATACTTCCACTTGTTACGATCCTGACACACCTCTTTTGCTTCATTCACTTTTGACTTTCCCTTCTTTAAGACATCCCTGATTTGTTCATGGTATGTTCGCCGTGGTCTTCCCCTATCAACACTACCATCAAAATTGGCATCGTATATCATTCATTAATCCTCTCCACATTTCCAAACCATCTGAGCATACCTTTTTCAATCTTTGTCACTACATCTTCTTTGACACTGCTTAACTCCCTAATTACACTATTCCTGATTCTATCTTTCAAAGTCACCCCATTCATACATCATACTTGTTATATTGGTCGCATGACTTTTCTGTGGTGTTCAAGGCTTTACAATTTACCAGAAACCATCGATTTGAGTAAGATACGATAAGAGATTTTTGTTAAGAATATAGATAACTGTTAGATATTCCTTATTGTACATTATGGGGACTTGCATTGGCATTTTTTTACAATGTTCTTATGATATTTATGTATTACCTGTAAGGTCTGCTAAGAGTAAATAAATAAATTTGTTAAACATTCGTTTTGAAGACGTTCTTGTAAAATGTTTTGTTTGATATAGACTATCACTATTCCAAGGTCGGTTCTTCATCCCAAAAGCATGATGTTTCATTAGCGCAGAATTTTGAAACTGTATGTATGTCTTACCCTTTTGAATGTCAGAAATGACTAAATGTGTGATACAAAAACTATTTATTATTCAATCAATACATTCATCAACTTATTTGATTAACTACGTTTACATCGAAATTTTACAACCAGGCGGTATTATCGCTATAAAGTGATTTCTACAACATAAACTTTAGGTAAGAGGAGAGAAGTAGAACATATTAAAAACATACTAAAGGCTACTCCTTTTTGGAGTCGTTTAAAAATATTCATATATTCATCCAGCACTCTATTAGAGTAAATGTATTCAATTTTCATCTCATTCTGCTCACGCTCACCATCAATAAAATTATTAGACACT
Organism: Oegoconia quadripuncta; assembly: GCA_949316235.1. Lineage (NCBI taxonomy): Eukaryota > Metazoa > Arthropoda > Insecta > Lepidoptera > Autostichidae > Oegoconia > Oegoconia quadripuncta. The sequence goes on along the minus strand of OX438755.1, from coordinate 15,052,901 downwards.
GCTTCACTTCATTAATCATATTGGGGTAACGCTATCAGGCGTACCAAAGGCAAATCTAAATCAAGAGGGGAATATGGCAACGACAAATATACCATTTTAGAATACTATCGAACACATTCTCACCGACTTCATCGTTTGTCAACCTTTTGTAGGATTTAGAATTGACATTGACTTGTAAATTTTCCACTACAATAGCCAATGCAATGGGTTCACGAGTCATCGGGTTTTTGCACGCGGTAACTTCTGCCCACGCCAGTACTTTCCATGACATTAAGCCGGGGACAGACTCACGCGGCGGCCGACAGAGCGAAAGCATCGCACGGCTACTTTCACCGTGACCTGTGACCTTTGACTGAAGAGGGTCCCACCCGCGGGTGTCGTGTCCACAATGTGGTCTATGCTTTTGAGCTTTCGACTGCCTGCAAATTATTCGTATCTGATATTATATGTTTGAAGCTGACACTCACGAAATAACGCGTGTAATGTTTGTTGTATGTTAACGCGGTGATATTGAGATGGTGCTAAGTTGAGTGATCTCTGAGTTAACACTCACATGTGAATAAAGAAAATGTCGACTATTTTGAGCGCACTCGAAAAAATAGTTTCTTGTATACTGTTACTTAGAAAATTTAACTGAAATATTTGACACACAGTCTTGTGAGAGTACTCGTATTTCTTAAATAAGTAATTAACTGTTTATATGTAGGTATCACGTTTTAAACTGAGAAGTTATTTGTGAGGTTATTTGAAAATAACCATGTGCCATTTGATTACTGATATATACGTAATATATCGGAATAGTACCAATCAGCCTATTCCCGTGGATATCATAAAAAGCGACTAAGGGACTTCATGCCAAATAAAAAAGTATCTATAGACTAGCATGTTTCAACAGCGATGGGTGTACCCTGTCACGGGTGCGTAGTCAAAGTATTTGGAAAAGTGAACCGTGATATTGTTTCAAGTATTTATTTAATCTCCCTCAATATGAGGGAAGGTCTATATGCCTGCAGTGGGATGTTTACGGACTGATTATGATGATTCATTTAATATTTGGGATACCCAAACGGTTATGGTTTGGTTATTTCTGACCATCCGTTATGTTATTTAAAAATATAATATAATAAATATTTCAGACACTTTCATCAATCATCAAGCCTGTTACATGACCGGCCTCACAACCAATGTACGGAATCCTCAACATCGAGACCCGCGCTACATACTGAACCCTAAGTTATAAGTGATCGATTGAATTGAACTCCGAACCTCATTAGATAATATGGATAATATGTTTGACTCTCTCATAGCCATTTAGACACTGTAATTTACTTTTCTCAACATTAGTTATGTAAATATCCCTTCCAACTCACCTATATACTCATACTCCGCAGCTCCCGATTCATTCTATTTTCTAACTCGTAAGCATCAAGACGAATCTCTGTACCCTAGTTATGATTTTATGTGAAATAAATACATAATCTTTTTATAAAGTTAAAGTGGCAATTTATTGTGTAACAAGCCCCAAACTAAGCTACTACTACTACTAACAGGGTCACTATCCACTACACCAATCGGTCGTCTGTGTGTATGAAAATAATTATCTATGTCAGATTTTACTGTAAATTTATTTCTAATAGGCGCGCGGTAAAACTCCTTCAAAGTTCATGCAACCCTATATTGTAGCATATAGATCAGATATAACTTATCCGGTTTTTTATAAACGAGTACGTTAAAACCATTCAGTGCAAAATGTACCCACAGGCCGGACTTAGTAGGCTTCAAACCGCATAGACAAGCACAATGTTAGGTTAAACGAGCGGTTGCTGACTTGACACAATGCGAGCATTGTCAGGCGTTCATAATACACAGCTAAGCGTCAATTTTTGACGTGTGGCCCGCACTTGACCCAGTTTTTATATTATGTTTTATACTTTCTTGTTCCACCAGAATGCGATAAATTTTACGAGAAAAAGTTAAGTGTATGCAATCGATCCATCCATGAATCTAGGGTAGGGTACCTACTCTTTCTTTTAGTGCCTTATTATAACAAACATGAAAAGGAGATGGCGGAAAGAGGTGGATAAGACGATCTACTGGTCGGAGGAGGCCCGGGCAAGAGAGCCGTGGAGAGAGAGGAGGGAGGCCTCAGTGGGACAGTATGGGCTAGGTGTGACCAGTAACCCAACACATTTGAGGGTCTGGCTATCTTATCTCTGACAACCGGAACACAACAATGCTATTAACATTCCTGATTGGCGGCAGATTTAGATAAGATGGTGGTAGCTAGCCAGGCGGACATTTAAAATGCCCTACCACCAACCAAATCGAGTACTTAAACATGTACCCCGCTGGAGATCGAACCCGCGACCTCCGAATCGTAAACCCAATGTTGTTTACATTGTCCACGGAGGCGGTCAGGTTTTTTGGTTGATAAATACTTATTATTGTTATTACATAATGCTCACGCCTGTTTCCCGTTGGGGTAAGTAGAGAGTATTGATTTCCACTTGCAACGATCCTGACATACTACTTTTGCTTCTTCCACTCTCATCAAATTCATACACGCTCGTCGGTTAGTAGTTGACCGCACCTGACCTTTTATGAGTACGTCAGGCACTTGATTGACGTACGTCCTTCGTGGTCTACCTTTACCGACCCTTCCATTTACGCTTTCGTTATATATTGCTTTTGTTAATCTCCTTCTCTACTCATTCGTTCTATATGCCCAGACTACCTTAACATACCTCTTTATATCTTACTCATATCGTCATCTTGCATGCCACACCTTTCCCTAATCACACAATTCTTTAATTTCTCATTCATTGCCACTCCACACATACTACGCAGTGGACGCATTTCGCTGCGTTGATTCTGCTTTAACCATAAATCAGTTTTGGCACCAACACGCCATTGTGAATCGCTACTCTTGTTATTCTTACTACTATATTGTTATTCTTAGATAATCATTTTGATGCTAACTGTACAATCTGTACAGGGTTGTCATCGTACAGTCGATGACTAACCCTATTAGTATAAGCAGGCCGTGCGACACTGCTAAAATTTGAATGCAGCGAGCCCCACTTAACTTGGCAGATGTCATGCTGCCATGTGTACAAGCCTTAGATAGTATTGCTTATATTCAATACTACTATAGTTTCGTTAAATTCCGTGGACCACAATTTTTAACATAAGATGTTAGTTCTAGTAGATGAAGCTCTCATAAGCAGAACAGTAATTCGGTTCATATTGCATTAATAAATATTTTTATCCGTTCATATTTTGGATTTAGTACCATTGGGTTATTGTGTGGGTATTATTACTTTATTTGCTAACGTTATAATTTTTTGTTTCAGGTTAGTGCCGACCTGCTCCAAAGAAGGAGTGTAAGGGTTGCTGTCCTCACTGCGACTGCAATTGCCATAAAATTAATTCCATATTACTCAAGAAATACAAATTATAATCTATAAATCACGTCATTAGTACTTGTTGGCTATTATAATGTTTGTAGCATGAAGGTCTCAAAACCAAAGAGAAAAAAAAAAAAAATAACTGGTAGGTTGCAAAATCGAAATTCTATACTGTGGATACGAGTTTAATATAGCAGATAATACGCCTAAATTAGAATGGATGACAATAGCTCAGCAATTACTATTATGATGATTGTACCAGACTTTTTAGAGACCAAATAACTTAAAAAATTCTTATTACAAAGGTGAGTGGGATGTTTTATTTTTAGTAATTACAACAATTATATAATATATTAGGAGTAGGACAATGAATGAAGTAAAATATATTCAACAATCTCCATATCACCACATCTTAGAAATAATAGAATATATAGAAGTAACCCTAAAAACATAGAATCTATAAAGTTTCGTTTTCATAAAATGTTTAAATAACAAATTGTACGCACGTATTCTGTTCATTTAGGAAAGACGGTTTATTAATTAAAATATTGTTATACCAGCGGTCACGTTGATGAATTTAATTAATTAACACATATCGGAAATTATTAATGGCACCACATTGCGGTGCAAAAGTTAAAACGCATTTACGAAATTCGTTCATTTGTCAAAATGACGAAGCGAATTTTTAAACTAACTATTAATGAAATGGAATATGCTTAGTTATCGATTCACATGAATGACACTCCAGTAAATAGATATTTTATTTTATCAGTACTTAACTGACCTATTGGTAATCAAATCGTTAACTTTAAAAAAAATTATACTTGTCAACAGCCTTACACGTCGCCATTGTTAGTGTACTAGGCTTGACGACTACCTTCAATGGAAAACAACGGGAACCGACTATTAAACGTGCCCTCCGAAGCACGGAAACACTCGTATTAAAATCCCACTACACCCATACAAGAACCCATACAAGAACTAGTCCACAAGAACTACTGCCGCGGTCAGCCAGACATTGCTAAACTTCGCTAATCGAAAACGAATAGAGAGTACCACTGAGCCACGAGTGGTTCATTGATATGTGAGGATGTAATAAGGTGAACCACCGTATCTTTGCCTGGGAACGTTAAAAATTTCGCATTCTGGTTAAATGGTAGTAGCAACATTACAGACATACCTACATAAAGTCACGCTAGGGGTAGGCAGAGACCACAGACTTCCACTTGCTATATGATCCTGATATATCCTTTTTTGTTTTATTCACTCATATAATGTTGTATGCTTCTGTATCTTGAGTTTTCCTTTCCTTAAGACTTCTCCACATGTCCAAATCCACTCAGCATACCCTTTTCAATCTTTACCACTGCATCTTCTTTCACACTCAATGACTCCCTAATTACACTATTCCTGGTTTTGTTTTTCAAAGTCACTCCACTCTCAGTCACAGCTACATTACAATTCATCTTAATTTCCGAATCCCCAGCAGTTTATAACGATAACCAATGACGAAGAAATAATTTCTAGTTTTTGATATCCTTCTTCACTAGAAGCTAGGGTAGACAAGTTATTTTCATCTAAAAGGGACGGTCAGTTCATTAGTCCTTAGCTTTTATTGTCATTTAGTTTCTATTCTGTTGGCTAACAATACTATAGATTTGAACTCATCAAATTATATTTGATTAAGCATTCATCAATCTTTTTATTAATGGCTTCTGATTTACTAACTCCATTTATCATTTGAAAAATTACTGATGACCATTGTATGTATTTTTATAAGACTTACTACACATATAGATTAACATACCTAATAAAATTTCATGTACTAAATCTCCCTAATATGTGTTATTGATTTGTGTCAAAGCAGTGTCTATAATGCCTATGTATGTCACGAACGTGTTATAGTCAATGACGTTCGAATGTGTGTTTTTAGCTTATAAACAAATAAGCAGGCAATATTTGATCGTAATTACCGATACACCGGGTTGGCTAAACAAAAAGTTAATCACACAATCGATAGATACAAGTACCTACAAGTGTTGGGTTCTGCCAGAAAATCAGTGCCGTGGTTTCACTGCGGATCATGGTGACGGTTTTTCACACTATAGCACTAATTTTAAATTTAAGTAAAAATATTATGTAGTACCTACTTGTGCGATTGGTAGATATAAATTCTTCTTCCTTTTCTTCTTCTTATTCTTGCAACCCCACGACGACCGTAACACTTCCAGTGTAAGCAGGTCTCGCTGTGTTTATAGTTCGGTAGCGTTGCGCGGCCAGTGTTAATATGACCGTCTCTCTTACCCTCGATTTTACAACGCTGAATACAAAACTGTTGATAACTATATCAGCATCCAAACACATTTCTCGTTCTATATAAAATGTATTTGGATGCTGATATAGATATCAACAGTTTTGGATTCACCGTTCGCAAAAAAATTTGTTACGTAACTAAGTATTACATCGGTCAAAAGAAGTTGCTTTTAATCATACAAAAGTTTGATGCAGTATCTTTGTCTGTTAGTGTATGTAACGTACTTTTTTATTTACGTGTTTCATCATCGTAAGCCAACGCATTTCAGTCTCCGCTTTGCTGGTTTAGTTATGACCAGCATACTCATAGCCACATCGGCCTGGTAACATTCCGTCGACTTTAGTTCTCTGGCGGATCACCTAGTTCTGAATCCGAGACTGTCTCTCGGAGTAACTCTTTCTCTCTCTTTTCTCTTTCCATCACATGCTGATCAATTGTAAGCTTTTGGAGTATTATCATCTTATCATGAATGGTATTACGAGCATAATCACTACCGTTCTCTAAGGACTGATTTTATGTATAACTTCCTTGGGTATTTGGAACTTTATCACCGTTTAAGATATTTATTGGTACGTAACGTATAACGTAACTGATAGCTAATACTTTTGTGTGGAAACGGTCTTCCCTAATTATTAATCTTAATATTCGGTGTGTTGTTACTATTTATAAGTCTGTGGCCTTGATTGACCTCAGGGACGTAGCATTTATGCTTTCCTACTTTGAGTATAAACAACTTTTTATATTTATCTTTAATGCTAATTTCTTTAGATCATATCTCGATATTACTCGCTTTTCGCTCGTTGTCTTTTGCTGGACCTTGTGTTTTAAGTAAAACAACTCGAAAAGAAAAATATTTTAATATCTGAAATTGTAATATTTTTGGTTTCAAGAGATTGCACTGGCTATCTCTATCGAAACAATCTAAGGTGGTTTCCAATATTAAATCAATGTTTTAAATTAAAAAGTATCATAAATTCGCGCGGCCTATATTAAAAACTTCAGGAAGATTCAACTAGAGACGTGTAATCGTTACAATGCGTAAGAGTACAAGTAGGTACACAGGATGTCCCTCATTTTCTGTGGTTTATCTGGTCAGTTTGCAAATCCAATAAATGCTTATTCTAAGGTAGATCATTGTATAATGTAAGTCTATGCAAGCAACGTATCCAATAAAAATATCAAAACAAAATAAATATATTAAACAATTTTACATGATATTGCGCAGAATATGAATATTCTATTTTTATGCAAGAGAAAATCATGTTTCGATTTAAGCGATACACAAGACCTTGCTATTCTTGAAAAATACTAGATTTGCATAGTGATTTCTGAATATATTATACCAAAGTTCTTAACTCATAAAGCATTGCCAGGGATAAAGGTTTTCTTTTCTTGTGGCCTTGAACCTGTAAATTAGTAATATATAATAATGTTATTATGCAATTTAGTATTATCTTATCTTAATAAACATATTATGAATATCTTTAGCTATTTTATCGCTTTGTAAAATACATAGGTAGTAGCTAATAGACATCTATTAACAAGAGTATACTGTTGTGAACAAGTAATGGCTTTGAAATAGACGTAGACGTGATGAACCGAGAGATATTGGTGTTTGTTGTTGTACAGATGTAATTTGATTGCATGGAGCCACCGGGCAATGTAGCGCTGGGAATCTAACAAAAGGTACTGGTGCAAAACGGTGAAGACTCATGTATATGGAATATCAATTTTAAGGATAAGAAATTATTTTATTATAAGTTACATAACCTCGAGTAGAAGGAAAATGTATCTTAACCTAATTTACAGACAGATCATAAAATGTCTAAAAGTGGAATAAATTGCAAAATGAACATTTCGATATCGGTATTTCATAGTCGGAATGCAACGAACCAATTTGATTGTTTCAAAACATTACTAATTGTCCTAATCTCCAATTACGTACTGTTTTTATTTACACACTATTTACACGCTTGTGTCACAGAATTATTTACTCAGCCTGTCTAATACGTTCAGTGCCTATATGTACAGCAAAACTCGTGGGTAGCCGACACGGCCGGTTATTCAATACTTCCCTTCATCATAACTGGCATTATGTTCACTATCACTGGGTCTAGTTCCCCCTGGCAAGAGTTAATCTTTCATCAGTAGCTATTTCACGCTTAGTATTTTTTCTATAGGTAACCAGCTGTTAATATCACTTTGAGCATTTGTTAAATAGCGTTATATGTATTTCATTATCATAATTATTTTTAGTATTTCTAGTTAGTAGGAGCGTCGGTGGGTCAGTGGTTAAGACACCTTCTCGCAATTTGGGAGGTCCGGATTCGATTCCTAGGCAGGCCATGTACCAATCAGTTCATAATTTCATTTAATTACTTATGTGCATTTATCCGATTGCTCTTAAACTGTGAAGGAAAACATCGTGAGGAAACCTGCATGCCTGAGAAATAAAAATTCTAAAGCATGTGATGTCCCCAACCCGAATTGGGCCAGCGTGGTGGTCTATGACCCATACTCCCTCATTATACGAGAGAAGGCGATATCCCTGGTTTGGGGGCTGAGATGATAATGAATTATTTTTAGCATCCGTATTTTATATATGTTATAGTATAAATTTATTTTATTTTAATGATAATTTCAGCGTACACTTTACAACTCCTTTCCCATTAATTCGAGGTGCCATTATAATGTTATAGCTCTTTTACAAGAAGTCTATTCTTTCTTTTAAATTTTCTAAACATAAATAAAAGAAAAATTGCTTTATCATAGTGACCAGAGAAGATGACTCTCATAATCTAACATACTGGACCAAAATTACTGTCAGTCATTAGCTCATTCATTATGCATTGTATTACTACAATACAGTCCAACGCAGCTACACCTTCATTATGTTGAATGGAGTAATTGCCCTAATTTGATTACCGATTGAATTCTCATTATCAAATGTTGTAACCATCTGTACCCTAAATTGCTGTTCAAACTATAAAACAGTTGCAGGTGGCGACGCAATCATCATTCATTCACGTCTTACTAAAGCGTGGCGAAAATCATTATGTACGCATGTACAATGTACATACGTATTATGCTCCGTTGAATTGTGATGAGCTTCATCGCAAACATTATGGTAATTCTCTAATAATACGTGACGTAGATATTAATATTGGCACATATTTTTACAAATTTCTGATAGTGTCGTAACATTAGAAGTATCATCATGTATGAATTTACTCCTATCTTGACAGACCGACGGTTTGGCAAAGGTCGCGGGAAGCCGCTGGATGCGGGCAGCGCAGGACCGATCGTTGTGGAGATCTTTTGGAGAGGCCTTTGTCCAGCAGTGGGCGTCTTTCAGTTGATATGATGATGATGATGGATGACAGTTCTGTTGGAACATTATTTAGTTTCTATTCACCTGTGACTGATATTCATAATTTGAAATCGATAATTACTAAATAAGATTATCATCTTGACTAACTTATTCGCCGTTGGTTATTCAACACCCTCAAAACCTTTTCATCATGATTGGTTCTTCTTGCATTATTGATTCAATTTTCAATAACCTCTCAAGTATATGATGTAATTCGTAGTAAGTCATCGATTCAAGTTCCATAAATAGAGATTATTGGCCATGAACTTGAATCGATGTGATTGCATGAGATATTGTGTGATACAAATCAATTCTCTTGACGACCGATTGTTGTAGTGGATAGTAATCCTGTCTGTAAAACCAACGGTTTTACGTAGACCATTATCGTAATATGGATAAGCTTCAAAATTCCGGCATTCCGAGATTTATGTATGCTATATTTATTTACTTGAATATTTATTAAAGTCGACGCTGTGTGAATATTAAAGACACTGTAATTTTATAGGAGTATAATAAAAAAACGATTAAAATTGCAGCGGTCTGACTGCCTTCATAAGTCGGCATTAATTTGGCTCGAAATTCCTTAAATGTCAAATGTAATTTATTGAAAATTTTGGAATAGTTAAATCTGACAAATAACGGCTCGTCGTGATGAAACGAAGGTCTTTCATGCGGTGCACTGGTCATAAAATCGCCTAGCCTTCGGTGGTGGATGCACACTTATACGATGGCAGATGATTGTTATGTAAGAGTTATAAGTATCTTCAAAACCAGTTTTAATTATTTGACTTTAGATAAGTAATTGGTTAATTTATCGGAACATTTCACGTAATGTATTTTAGAGTTAATGTATCATTGTTTGGTTAATTTTCATTTGCTATTCAAGTATAAGTCACAGTCTTATTTTTTTAACCGCCGATGAAAAATGACGGGTATTATGTGTTTAACGGCATTGTGTGTATGTGTGTGTGGGAGTGTCTGTGTCCAGTCTTTGTCCGAACGTATTTCCATAATGCATGGTCCAAATTGAGTGTGGTTTGTTTTAATTTTATTTATGTAACCTATGTATGAAAGCGTATAGTGGCATCAATAAATACTTTATCTATCTATAAATAATAAACAAAAGGACAGCTTCTTAGCTATGTTTGATGAAAATCGGTTAAACTCTTACAAATATATTTTGCTTTAAACACAGTTTTCGACGTATTTCGATGATATCATAGTCTTTCGAGGGGTTTCCATTTTTATTTATATTTAAGACTAACCTTGGGATTAGATTTTTAGCCATGTTTGAGATTATCATTTACACAGTTGGTTTGGTCCATCTGGAGTTCTTCTTAGAGGGTTTTCGATATTGTTTTTCTTCTTTGATTTAAGAGCTATGCTCTTGTCGGTGGAGCAATGACCACATCTCTCTGCTCTCTCTTATAGTTATTAGAGATTGCAAAATGAAACGCAATGGTTATCTTCTGCAGTTCTTGGTTGTTTAATCCACGAGGCATTGTGGTCAATGTTATTTAACGCTATGGTTACTTTCACGTAGTCACCACTGGTGTCACAACTAATATAATGTACTCACTATAATAGTCGATGTTCGATGATCTTATTAGCAACTTAGTTGTGAAAACAAAATTCAGCTTACAATACGAGTATTATTGTTTAATAAGGAAATGTTTATCGCTCTTTTCACTGTCGAAGTACAGTCGGCTCCAAAATTATACAGGACTATTTTACATTTTTAATGCTAGCAAGCTGGCTATTTAGGTTGTACTATCCGCAGTTCACTAAATTGTAATCTAGAAAGAGGGTAAATTCAGTTGGTACAGTTTGAATAGGTGTTACGGTACCATTAATCATGTAAAACAGGCTTGTATAACGATGACGCCGATTGTACAGTCCGCAACACATTTAAGGTGGCAGGCTTATCCTCTTATTCATAAAAAATTACAAACGCTCTATAAGCCTGTTTTAGTTAAAGTATGTTTTGTCACTTTCTTTCATTACAACATTTCCTTATGAACGCACGAGACAATACACACTATAACTAAAACAGGCTTATAAAGAGTTTGTAAATTTTTATGAATAAGACGGTTAATTTTTATAAGATTTTATTTAGCTTGCAATGTTCCTAAGTTGCCAGTTTCAATTGCAAGCCATTTTTCAACAACTTTTTAGTATCTGATTGACCTGAAATTTGGCATATTTTTGTAAGTTCGTTGATAATGCAATATTATGATACCATGAAGGTGATCTGATCATGACGTCGGGATGTGGGGACTGGAACTCCCTTATGGCTAGTTTGTCGAACTTGGGCTATTATTTTTTCTTGCCATGAGCACTTTTCATTATACGTGATAACGAGGACTGAAGATGGAGTCATAACATGTTACTCGTCTTTGTACTAGAATAATTAATAAAATAATTATGATGGAGTTACTAAAAGTATATTTGTAATTTTAATGTAGAACTTATTACGTTCTTGTTTTGATGGACTTTGTTATATTTTCTTTTACACTTTATCATGTAATCGTGTTAGAAAAATTTCCGTTAAATTTGAAAAACAATTTCCTATTAAAGTTTCTCCTTCATATAATAAATAAATAAAATAAAATATCTTTACACATACACACAGCGCCATCTAGGTCCACAATAAGCATCTAGGCTTGTGTTATGGATACCAGATGGTTGATAAACTACATAAATACATTTTTTTTTGTAAATAAATACATATAAATATATAAATGAAAAACATCCATAACTCGGGAACACATGTCTGTATTCATCATACAAACATATGCCCCTAGCGGGATTCGAACCCGCGACCTCTTGGTAAAGCAGTCAGTTTCTAACCACTACACCAAACAGGTCGTCAAGACCTACTACCTCCATTGTGTTGCCGACTGTACCTACTAGGTAACACATGCATGATAGGTAGTTAATTTTGGTATTCCCAAACGTTCGCTGAAATAACTTCTTGTAATAAACCCGGGCCAAATCGCGAAATTCACATTGTTTCTCCTTGAAATTTCTGTTCATAAATTAATTTCTCTCATTTCCATATCCACGGGGAACTGGAAACCTAATTAACTTTCAATCTGAGGTACTAAAATCGACTTCAATCGTTTGTCTGTGTGTAAAATTGAAAATATTTGCCGTGATTGCGGGGGGTTGGGTGAGTAATTATGTAATAACAGTGAAAATGGGTATCCCGGGCTCCGTTAGCTACGATTAAGAGATATTTGATTTATTTCCATCTTTCGAAAGGATTCGAGTTTTCAAATTCAAAAATAATTGCCTACAGCACTATTAATATTTACTTAAGTAGTTGTAATTGCAGTACGTATCTTTATTACATTATATTTTTATGTTATACAAGGCTGTTTGTTGACCCACGACGAAAAACGACGGGTGTTTGGTGCCTGTGTGTGTTTGGTGCCTGTGTGTGTGTGTGTGTGTGTCCAGTCTATGACCCGACGTATCTCAATACGTGGTCCGATTGAGTGTAGTTTTTTTCTTCGAATACTGCTAAGGATTGCTGCATGTTTGAAGAAACAGTTTTTTGGTGTATTTCGATGATACTAGTAATTCAAAGATTTTCTAAATTTAATATTTTTTATTTTTAAGCTTAAAACTCGGGTATAGGTTCTCAGCTATGGTTAATAGGAATCGGTTAAGCCGTTTCCAAGACATTTAGCAATTGACATAGTTTGGTCTATCTATAGACGCTATAATAATTTGTGTCCGCGGGGGTTTTTAAAATTTTCAACTCACAGTAATAAAAAACTGTTAACCCGGATGACAAATTTAATCTAACAACTATTATTCCAAGGCTTATTAAATTCCTGGATAAGTTTTTCATGTTTGTGAGTTACATTACGCAAGAAAACGTAAATTATATGTCTATGAAGGTATACAACGACTGGACGACAAATTTAAAATCAAGTTACATGAATGGCTTATCAACAAATGCTATTATTCAATGAAGAATATCTACCACTATTTTATAATACCTACATAACGGACAATATTTGAATGGAACCTCTGTTATGTATCATCCTATGTTATACCCAAAATGATGCAAATAAATTATTTCATTTCGTTTCATTTGTGCTAACCCGTTGTGCTTAAAAAACACATGAAAAAATGCTCAATTTTTTGTAGTTTTAATTATACGGACACCGTTATGAGGATTTCAGTGAATTCTTAACTCAGTAGTATGTGTGTAGTGGTATAACAATCTTTTTACCCGGTTGCAAGAAGGGTTATGTTTTGCCCGCGTATCTATGTATGTATTCTTTATATCCTTGTAGCACTCAAACGGCTGGATGGATTTTAAATTAATGAAATACCATCGGAATCGTTGTGATGCGTAGGTTACGTCACAAAAAATTAACCACAGCGGCTGTAAGAGAAGTTTGTCAAAGTGAAAAATATCTTAAGAAAGATCTCATTATGGGAATTCCGTGTATATTACAAGTGAGAGAGTGATCAGTGGATGTGAGGTGAGCATCTAAATAATGTACAGGCTGTTTATTTATCTACTAAAATTGAATAAAAAAAAAAATCTTTATTGCATGATCTTGTCCCATATCAATTTACATTAAAAATTTACATTAAAATTTACAATTTAAAAGTTTATACTGTAAATCTAACAGCGACGAGTAGATATGCAAAGTAGTTGGACATAATACGGGTTTAAGCAAATTTTGAAGACGTGTGAATATTACCTGTTGATAAAAATAAATCATGTCAAAATAATAAAATAAAATACTAATCCAAGAGTCATGACTCATGACAATGGACGTGGCAAAGATTTTTTTTCATACCTATATTGGTGACTTTTTCCATTACTTAACTATTGAAATTCTGTTGGACTGTCTTCTTTTAACTTTATGCCTTATGGTAATATGTCCTACATTAAGCTCTACAAAATCGTAAGTCATATCTCGCACCGACTCATGTACGTATCCGAGATCGTAACTCCATTTGATATATGTACACGCGGGTTAATAAACCCTTGAATTTGATTTACGCCTACGACATCTATGTATGAAATTTAATTAGCAGCTGTGCTAATGTACCAACCAGTTTAAATCCAGTTTATACTGTAAATCTAACAGCGACGTGTATGCAAAGTAGTTGGATATATACGGGTTTAATGAAATTTTGAAAGACGTGTGAGTATTACCTGTTGATAACTAGAGAAATGTTCATAAAAGTATCATTCGTTTGGTGTGGTGGACACTGAGTCAGCGAAACCAATGATTGCGGGTTCAAATCACGCGACGGGTAAATGTTTGTGTGATGAATATGAACATTTATTCCCGAGTCATACATATATACCCAACGTCACGACCTTTATCCCAAATGGGCTGGTCAGCGATATCCCAAACAATAGTGTTTGGGTGTTCCAAACATTAAAAGTTTAATGATTGAAACAATATACACGGTTCACATTATGAAATTACAGAAATGCACACGTGATAATTACAGAAATTCACAAGTTTTTTTTATGCACAACGGGTTAGCACTTGACCTCAATCACACCTGATCTTAAGTGAAGATGAGGCCAAAGGTGGTAGCGTACTACCCGGAAACTCCAAGACATTTGGGGGACTGGTTACTTATATAAATATAAATATTTTATATAAATATTTATGCATGTTTATCCGCTATCTAGAGTATCTAAAGTACAAGATTAGCTTAGTTTGGGATGATTGGTGTAAGTGTCCGAAATATATATTTTTTATTATTCTTTATTACCTCTTTCAGTTCATTTTTAATAACATAACATTTCCCATAACAGTTCGATTCCCAGCTGTTTTGTAATCGCTTTGGTTCGTGGTAGAGCATTTTGAAATGTCCACCTGACCAGTTACCGCCAACTTATCTAAGTCTGCCCCCAAGCAGTATTGTTGTGTTTTTACTATTTGAGATAAGGTAGACAGTGACCCAATTAAAATTGGGCATTCTGGATGAGCACGCCTCCACCTCTGGTCTCAGCTTCATTGAACATCAGGAAAGTTTTTATTAATGTTATATTCTTAATTGGAATGCCATTTCATTTGATATTAGAATTAATAGAAATGCAGAGTACAATATAGAGGAACGTAGCTTCAGAGACGAGGCATTATTAAATTATTGAAATAACAATGTTACAGGCGTCTTTACTAATTTATGAGGAGCGTCTGTTTCCTAATCGAGTTCAGGACTGCTTTGATAAATGATAATGTATCAATCTAATTATATAATATATACATGATTCATTAATCAAAATGCTTTCGTATAGTCAAAGACTAAATCAACATTGTAATGTCAACAATACGTCTTTTAAACGCCCTGTCAGGAACACAAGCATAAATCATGTGGGAGAGCGGGCCACCCTCTGGCAAACATTGCATTTACCAAAGTCGAAGTAAACCTTAGGCCTAAGTACGGGTACTCGGACAATTTGTTCTTAAAATAGCAATCTGCCGGAAAAGTTTGAATACGTATATGATTTGGACGGAAGGATTTATTGCGGTTGTTTGGAAACTTCTACAAGAGTTTCGTTATTATAGTTGTAGCCCGTAATAACGTCTGATAGTCACTATGTGAATATGTTTGCATTTTCGGATGGTTACCATAATGGGAAATGCTTACAAGTATTTTTGTATCATCATCATGAGCCTTACACATCCACATCCCCACTGTTGAGGTACAGTCTCCTCTTACTGGGAGAGGATATGGGCTATAATCCGTCATTGTGGATTGATATTTGTATCAGACGAGTGACCACGTAAGAGTCAGTGTTTTAAGCTGTAAGCTACAGCTTATTGACTTTGCTTAATGACTGCGTTCAATTGAAAGTAACTAGGACTCACTATTTAACATACTATAACACTCGTATGCCTCTAGTGGTCGGTCACCCATCCAATGACTGACCGCACCACACATTGCTTTACTTGGCTAATCGAAAACAAATAGCGAATGCGACTGCGCCACGTATTTTATTTCTTTGTTTTTTTTTTGTTATACGGGGTGAATTTGAATTCATGTAATTCCCATTCACTGGTGACGCCACTTTTGATTACGAACAATTTTCTCCAAGCAACCATACTCGAATTCGATCAAAAAAATTTCGATTACCAATTCAACCTTTCTGAAATCACCGTTAGTAATGAAGTCCATCAATTTTCGGCTGGTGACTCCTCTTCTGATTACGAACAACTTTCCACTAGGAACTATTGCCGAATTCAGCCGAAAATTATTGGTTTTCTATACTAAAGGTGGTTTCAGAATGGTTTACTTTGTATGGATAATCGAAAATTATTTGATCGAATTCGGCTATGGTTTCTATTCCTACTGGACAATTGTTCATAACCAGGAGAGGAGTCACCAGTAACAGGAATTATACACGAATTAAATTTTACTCTGTACTGCAACTGAACATCAGTGTGTGTATCGATTTTTCACAAAGTTTAGCCTGTATTACAAAATTGGCTAGTCAGTGAGTGAGAGGCTTTATGCAACTACTTGTGTAATAGCATTACCTTGCCGCATGTGAACCGTCAAAGATGTTAGCTTACATATTTTTAACACCTTTTGTGCCATGCCGAGACTTTCTAAATAAATACTAGTCCGCTCTTTGAACGGTTTTATTGTTCAGGTGGACGAATATTTTGTCAATTTCTATTATCTCAGTGCAGACAAAAAAAAAAGACTTTTTTGAGTATAGAATGTAAGGTATTTTTAAATTACGTACTTGAATTTTCTTTCCGAATGCATCTAAAGATTTGTATAAAGAAAAATAAATATGAATTAAGTTTCATAGACAAATTCTTGTTTATTTCTTTTCACAAAT
This sequence comes from Oegoconia quadripuncta, assembly GCA_949316235.1. Taxonomy (NCBI): domain Eukaryota; kingdom Metazoa; phylum Arthropoda; class Insecta; order Lepidoptera; family Autostichidae; genus Oegoconia; species Oegoconia quadripuncta. The sequence continues at coordinate 15,035,967 of OX438755.1, read as the reverse complement.
CATTTCATTCATATTCACAAACATCATAGTTTTTCTAACACTTTTTGTAAATAGCTATTTTCAGAGGTTTGGATGTTATAGCTTAGGCACTAGGGCCGCGCTCCATCGTCGGTTTGACTGTTTATTTCGAATATTTATTTAAGTGCCATGTAAGCTACTATAAAGCATATATTTTTGATTACCATTCTTATATTTCACATGACCTATTTTAAAATATTTTTCTAACACCCCACTCTTTCGCCCATTTTGGTACACTGTTTTTTAAATTAACACGGTTATACTTTTTTTTAATATTAGAGGCACACGGAAAAAAAGAGGAATCAATTGACACCACATATGTAAAAATCGCTTTGACAGATAGTTAGATAGATAGATAGATAGATAGATAGATAAACGTTTATTTGTTTCTCCAGCCACACACATACATTAAATATTATTTATAAATAATTAATACACATAATTTAGACTACAGTAAAGTTGAAATAAAAAAAAACAGAACATATAAAGGTACACGCAAAATATAGGGATATAAAAGTATATGTGTGCTGCAGTGGCACAAATGGGCCATAGCTCAGTGTCGGATTGCTCAAGAGCAAAACACTGATTTTCAGCTATTACCCTTAAAGAGGGAGTTGTTGCAGATGTTGCAGTGGTGTAGATTCTCCTTCAATTTAAGAGCTATGCCCATGTCGGTGGAGTAATGACCACGTCTCTCTACTTTCCGCCCTCGATTTTCTTTCACTTGGTCAAAGTAATTACGCCTTGGTCTTCCCCTTCCTCTCTTCCCTTCAATCTTTCAGTGGTATATCTAGTATAAATTTAAATTCGTATATTTTTTAATTTAAATTCATAAATTCATTTTATTTCATAAATTTAAATGGTACAGTGTAAATTTTAATTCGTGTAATTCCCATTAACTGGTGACGCCTTTCTGAACAACTTTACGGACCAATTCGATTATAAAATCTACGATTACCCATACAAAGTAAACCATTCTGAAACCATCTTTAGTATACCTATGGAAGTCAACAATTTTGGACTGAATTCGACTATGGTTCCTAGTGGAAAGTTGTTTGTAATCAGGACTGTAATCACCAGTAAACGGAATTATACGAATTAAATTTCCCAGGGACTCTTAAAATTACAACTCTTATTTTGCTTCGTGATAGTCGAGTAAAAGTTATAAAAGGATTTAAAAAGTAAAATAGGTTCTTCACTCCAAATAAGGCCAATGTAATCACAATATTGATGAGTCACATAATTCTGAGATCAGATTGGCCGTTTCAAAGGAATGCCTGACCCGGATGTGAAGGTAGCCTAAAGGTTGGTTGCAATTCAATGCGAGCCTCGACGCGATATCTTACATGACGCAATGTCTAGATGTGCAGACTCCATCTAATAAAATAATATCTTTCAATCTCCATTGTTCTTCAGAGAATAGTGTAACAAGCTGGAAAATATTTTGAAAATTTAATGCTTAGCAGTAATAACATCTTTGAATAAACCTCTATGGTATTATCTCTTTTGTGTGAGTTCATGTGTTTTGATTAGAACAGTAGAAGGATCACTCAATGCTAAGTCATGTTTAATTTCTTCCGTTACTAAGAAAAAATAAAAGTAATCATTGTCATTTGTGAGAAGAAATTATTAGAATGGAAAGAAATGTAAAAGTCAACCAGAGTTTTTACTTGGGGCGTCGCCATACCGTGGTACGGCTTTTACGCACTGGCTATCGGAGTTTTGTTTAATTCTGTCACTTCCGTAATGGTCTTTATGAAAGTAATACTTCTTGGGCATGTAGGTATGTCATCACCGTCAACTAATTTAAATTAATTTGGATGTAAATGTTATTGATTATCATAAATTTCTACTCAAATCCCTTAATTATCTTTATCTTACGAAATACGTTCATCCTAAGTATAGTTTTAATGAAATATGAGCATGCCATCCGGTCACTTTGTACCCGGTGGTTTATGAGATTAGAGGTTGTCTGTGGAGTGCTCTCGGAAACCTCTACTTATGACGAACGGGACTCAGAATTACCATGAAATCACGGACCAGTTTACTGGTATATGCAAAACTTGAGTCATTCTCTTGCTTTTATGTGTGCCTAGTATTACATTTGTATGAAGACTACTGATATTTATCATTGTCACTTTCAATTTAAAGTATTTTAGCTTGTCAAACATTGCTAAGATTTACTTGATTTATAATCTACTTTTAACTATTTGACATATCACCTTCTTCAATTATGTAGTATATAATGTCCATCTCTCTTTCTGTGTAGTTTCATTTAAATGTTGTAACGAGACGCATGGTTCTCTTTATTCAGTTTTCTCCTTGTTTGTTTCTTTTTCGGTTCACTCATAATATTTTAAATCCAAAATTTGAATTCTGCCTGTTCTTTCTTTCTCTCTCTCTTTCTGTGTATCTTTTGTTTATTCAGTTTATATTTTACCGTTTCAAAGACTGGACGTATATCTTTCTGTTATTTCTATTCTATTTTCAGCCTGGGAGTAGTGCTTCAATGTAATACTAGTTCCTCGAGTTGTCTTTGTAAAATTATCTACATCTAACAGCTGTATTAAAATTCGATTTCTCTATCATATTCACAATTCTGAGGGCTACGATTTAGCGATATTATTTATAAATGCATAAGCTTGATTAAAATAACAACGGCATTATCATATTAATATGATTACAAGTGCACTTAACGATGACTTATAAATAGCAAGAGGTATTATAGTAGGTACTATAGTAACACAGCATAGCAACAACACATCCGCTACTGTTCGTTAGGGTATATCCACATATATATCGCAATTTTCGTTTACAACGTTAATGTGTTTACAAATTGTTTTAACGCTTTTTTCAATTAGGTAACGAATTGACTTTTGTTTTCAAGGTTATGCTTACGACTGCGATTACCTTGAACTTGAACCTTGATATAGCTACTCTCAATTTCATTTAACTGAAATCTACATCAATTTTAAATATTCCATACTGTTGCATCGTTGGAACGCCAGCGTTCGAAAATAAAAAAACCTGTCAAATCGGCTCAGTCCTTTTTAAACGCCTTGTATCAGGAGTTAATTAATAGTAGTTATTACCTATATAATTAGTATAGTTTGTGATAATTGGTACTACTCTTGTGTACACTTTGAAATACGATATTGCATTATAAACATTGTTGTATTCAGCAAATAGCCTCTCTAAGGTTTGTACTGTACAAATGGACACTTCAAGGTTTGTACGGCTTTTTGACGGGAATTGGGCGACCGATGTTGCTTTTTCCTTTACATTTCCTCAAATTTGTATATTTTGAGTTTTGATGTGTAATAAAGGCAGAGTATTATCTAGTAAAAGTCAGAGATTACGTACAAGTCTATATTAATTCTATGGTACAAGTGAAGGGTGAAGTATAGATATATTCCCACAAGAAGCATTTAAAATATTTCATGATGATTTGTCATCTAAACATAGATCATTGAAAATATGAATTATTTCATTCGACATTGGCAGAAATGTTGTCCCGACCGAATAGGCTGACCATCATTATGAATAGTTATAGATATATACCAATAACTGTGAGTGATATGTTACCAAAATAAAATTTATATCACCTTATATTGCCGATTCATATCCCAGTTCTACGAGGTAATGCTTCAGAAAGCATAAACATGGTGGGTATATAGACATTTATTAGCCGAGTACTATAAACTATACTATCTACTCTCCAGAAAAGTAAACCATACCTGCGATTAAACGCAGATCACTTGTGTGATCTGGGTAGTGTAACTCAGCCTAACGAAGGGAACACAAAGAGGGGGAAAGGTCAGCCGGTTTCCTCACTGGTTCCACGGTATGCGCTCTTCTCCAATAATGCAATGGCCTTTGAGGTCTTATTAAATTGTTATGTGCAACATGGCATTATTTAGAATATATTTTAAAACAATGTTCATGACACCGCATCGGTGACGATCTTAATTGTAAGAAGTATATCTGCATGATAGAGTTTTTGTTTATAGAGAAATGTGACTACGCAATTGTAATCGACATTAAAAAAATTGTTACAATTAAAGTACATGTATTTTCTATTTGGGGGCGAGTATGAAAAGGCTGTTACCCAAGCGTACCCACAAAGAAACAATTACATGTACAATTTGCATATAACAATGACCTGTATGTATACACTCTTGTGCAAAACATAAACTAACAAGCTAACGAAATTTAACAACATTTACACGTTATCTTTAATGCTAACTGAGCATGAAAGGTGCATTCACAGGAATTAATGTAGTGTTTTACAACCAAACTCTTTGCCAGTTTGTTACTTATTCAAATAAGTGTCAATTAGAAAGAAAATAAAGAAGCAGTATTCACTGTTAGGAGAAAATTAACGTTTCCCTCGGGTCTCTGTTATCCGTTTTACTGTTTCTGAGTTTATTGCTGTACTCGAGCCTTAATGCTCAACAATAATCTTTTTAATTTTTTAATTACATTCATCTGTATGTGACTGTGTGGATAAATAAAAAATGAGAGATACCCTTTCACATTTGGCCATTCATCATCAGCCTATAAACCTTTTACTGCATAGTTCAGGCTTGGAAATATGGTTCCTTTCGTATCTAATTAGTTACTGAGTTCCGTTACCTACTAATTGCGCTTAATGTTTAAGATTCTCTCATTTTGTAAAATATTAATCATCTTACTTAACCTACTTTCGCTTATGCCTATTGTTTCTCTATTCACCATCATCCTAATCACATGAGGTTAGCTTTCTACCTTTGTCGCCACTCGTCTCTTCGAAGAATTTTGTTGATTTATTTTCTTTAAATAATTCCTTTGTAACTCTATGTACACTTATGACTTAATTCAATAGTCAGAGTATAATACGATATATAGTAAGCCCATCAAGTCGCCTTGCGGTACCTGACGTGGTCCGTGTTGCGTCGGTTCAGAGGTCAAAAGGTCAGAAACATAGCATTCCAAAGGCTAGCGTAAATAGCACAACAAAGTATCAAGTAATAACGGGTACCTCTTGATAAGTAAAATATTGTAATAAATCAATCATCGTAATGCTTGGCGTGTCCTAGTCAATATATATGCAGTAAATAACAATAATTTTAAAGAATTGCAATGGTGTATGTAATCGATCGTATGTCACCGTTGTTTAGTAAAAGGTCAAAGTATGTAGTGATTGCACACTAAAATTTGAAATTATAATTGTGAAGCAACGCTATCTCCACAGTGTCACAAGTCGCAACACGAGGTTGCCTTAGACAAATTGTATTTACGTATTTTGCATGGTCATTTCTTGTTGGCACGAATTAATATTCGTGCCATCCGACAAACTTGCGATTTCGGTTACCTTAAATATAATTCTTCATTAGCAATTAAGTAATTAGTTATTATTCTATCACTCGGGAACCCTTAGTGCTTCTGATCACCATCTTTATTTGTCAGTATCTGATCAATTTTATATTATTGATTGAATTTTATATTGATTGATTATATTATTATTTGATCAATTTTGTTTTATATTTTTTTAGCGTCTGTGGCTCAGTAGAGGAGACATGGATTCCGTTGGTGGTCCGAGTTCGAACCCCAGGCAGGCCATGCACCAATTAGTTTTTGAATTTATTTTAATTACTTAGTGCATTTATCCGACTGCTCTTATACGGGAGGAAAAACATCGTGAGGAAACTTGCATTCCTGAGAAATAAAAATTCGAAGGCATGTGAAGTTCCCACCCCGCACGGACCAGCTTGGTGGACTATGCCCATACTCCCTGAATCCCTGCAGTGGGATGTCTACGGACTGATGATGATCAATTTTATTTCAATTTCAATTTTTTATTTGGGAAACTTACAGTACATTATAAAGCACTATATTAACGTAATTATAGATAGATCATAGACCAAATTGTTTCCACAGATAGGTAGGTAACATATTAAGTATGAATGGTGTACACAGAGAAGGGATTGAGATATTTCTAAATAATTATAGTAATAAAGCGTTTAACAGGAACAGAGTAGGTAGGTGTTAGGTTTTAAACGCCCTTACAAACAAAGCAAAAAAAGAAAAAAATGGTAGATAATAAATCAAACATCACAAAATTCCACTATAACATCATACTTAATGTATATTTAGAGAAGGAATATATGGGGTTACAATCTCAGCAGTACGCGTAGGGAGCGGAGTTGAATAAACTAATTTGTAAAATTTGTAGTTTTGTTATAGTACCTAGTAAGATTTTATGAAATTCAAAACAATCCAGAAGGGTGTGGTGTTGTAAAGATGTCTTAAAGTGTGTATACGTGTGATAGTGTGGAGTGTATGTGCAGTAGTGTTTTCGTGATATAGTTAATAAATAGCCAACAAAAAATTCATTATAGTATCTAATAAAATAGGCGATACTGTCTAACCCAGTTGTTAATTGACCAACCCAATAAATCGACTTGAAAATTATTGTGAGTTTTAGCATTATGTACAACGTAATCAATATTAATAATGTTATTGTGAAATCGAGTTTCCTTGTTTGTCTTTTATACTCGTTGAAAAGGAGTGAAATAATTTTCAGAAGAAAGTTCGAGATAAATTTTTCTTTTTTACCACGAGAAAAAAAAAAGCACGCGGAAACTGCTAGGTACCGCATAATTTTGTAAATTGGACGTCTCATAATCCCTCGTCTGGATTTGAACTTTGCTATCTCTTAAAAGTTCTATCTCAACTTGTCTCAAACCTAAGATCCACGTTGATCTGAGTTTTGTAGCAAGAAATAAAATTGCTGCAAACTCCTCTAACAGGAATTGAGTTTGATTGTCTCGCGAAATAAAAGAATATGGCAAAAGTCCCGCTGTTTCTGAAGTTCAACCAGCAACTGTTATGAAACTTCCTACCGCTGCAGACTGGCTTGAAATTAAATTAATAACCGGGAGAGAGGTTCCCTATTTTTAGACTTCGAAAATTATTTTATAAAGGTGAGGTTCCTTTGAGGAAAATCCTCGTTGAAATTTTGGCCCTAGACTGATTGCACATCTCCCGGGCTTTTCAATTTAGAATTGATCGTGAGGAGAACGAGGGGTAAGAAGATTGATATTTCGGATTTTTCCCCCGAACGGCTCTCCCAGAGGCCGCACAAGTGAGGGATCGTCCCAGTCTGTCCCCAGCTAATGATATCCGAAGCTTATCGGCTCGATTGTCGCGCGTCATTTTTACGGATTCGACGGGATTTATGTAAATTTGTTTTGTCAGCGATTCGCCTTGTTACGAGTCACGTTGAATCTGTCGCGGTATCTGCAATATTGATATTGTCGTTGGTTTTTCGAGTGCTTTTCATGCGATGGATTTTTTGTGTAAATATTTAGTACTCGAGTTTGGTTGCTTTATTGAATTGATATTCAAAGCATATCGATCCACTTCGTAGCGAACGCTATCGATTCGGCTATAAACATATGTATATTGCATAACGTGTAAGAGAGTGATTGTTTGCGCACTATGAAACATTTTCAAACAACACACCAGTTTAACTCGAAAACATTATTAATATTCATCAGATTAGGCACAACGTGTGTGCCAACGTGAGTTGCCGTGTACTTGTCTACATAATTTAGATGCTTCACAGTCCCGGCACAATTTGTAGGTTGTCTGCTAACCTTATAATTTGGGAGAGGTGTTCTTAAACGTGCGTCTCGGTTCAACAATGGACCATCTCCGGGCATTCAGTGAGCGTGCATGTGATTGATTCTAATAGGGTTAGAGGAGGATAGGTTGGTTTCGTATAATGGCACGTCGCGACTCGCTTACTCCGCCCGTATTGCACCTCGCATTACATTACTCAAACAACGGATCGTTCTTGAATTAAGCTATATTTAGCCACCACGATGAATGTGAGTTGAGTGAATGATGGCTTATTTATTGCCGTTTACTATTCAGAAATCTATTTTGGAAGTGTTTCTAAACGGTACAAGATGTAGTTTCAATGTTAATTGAAATAAATACTCACAGTTTTTAAGGTAACGTAGTTTTCAAGTCTTGCACCTTACACCACAATAAGCCTATCCGTGCCTACACAGGCCACCGATAATTGGCAGACAAATAATTTTAACATTAAAGTAAGTCGCTATATGAATTGAAACCAAAGTGGCCACGATTTGACGTTGATTTTACATTGTTCTTTAAAACCGATTATCAATCATACTTACAGTTAAAATTTATGACTTCTTTAATTTGTAGGATATCAAAGATTCACTTAAAATCTTCAATCTGCATCAAATTCCACAGAAAAAAAAAACGGGCAAGGTGAGTTACTTCGAATAGATATTAAAATAGTCGAAGGTAATCCGATATGGAAGTTGAGCTATTGTTACAAATCCACCAAAGACACTGTATCAACTAGCTAGAGAACAAGATATTTAGTTACGGAATATATCGCCTCAGAGACTCCGACGAGCTCTAAGGAGTTTAGTATCGACCGTTGTGATTGATGTTCTCAGTGCTGAGACTATAGGCTAATCCGATTCGGTCCGTGTTCAACACACCAGTGTTATTGCATGATAAGTACACTCGGCTGCATGACGACGGTAACACTTCCAGTATCAGAAGGTCTCACTGGGTTCACATTACCGGTTACGTCGTGCGGTTAGCTTGTACTGGTAGTGTTAGTTTCATCGAGCGGATGACTGTATTTGCTGCATTTGGTAATTAAATGTAATTAGGAGGCCCAGGAGTCAAGTCAAGCGAGCAAGCACGGTCGTTCACCCTTTCTTCGAAGCAACTTAAGGCACTTCTGACCCTTCTATAATCTTTTTAACAGACATATTAATGGACCTGGAGAAGGACAGTCTCCTTTAATATTGAAAAAGTCCGAAATAAAGTGAACAGCCTGCACAGGCTAGAAGTAAATATAAGTTTCAGAAGTAGTACCTATATATTGTAGAAATATTTCTGCGACTCTGCTCACAAGGTTTAAAACGTTTTAGTTACGAGAATCTATATTAACTGGAAATTTCCTTAATTACCTTCTCCTAAAGTTACGATTTGTACAATGATTAAATTGGAGATTATTTTGTTGAAGTTTGAATAATTTTTAGTTAGTTGGTAGGAATACTTAGAATAGGAACGGACTTCAAAGGTCGTCGTAACAAACCAGCAGTAATGAGACAGATAAGGCACGTTAGTGCTAGTTTTCATATCTATTGTGTGATTATTAATTTATGTATAAATTCATATAGTTAGATGAAAGATTCATTAACTCCTGACTTGGCTCCCTTGGCTTAGTGATAACATTTAGGCTTAAAGTTTACAAAATCGAGGTCATGAGTTCGATTTCCAGCTGGATTCTTGTTATTATTCGGTTTGGTTGGTGGTTTTGGTATAAAGTCCCTTAGTAGCCCTTTACGACATCCAGGGAAGAGACGGGTTATTTTAATTCTTTCTACTTGCTGCAGAGCACACGGCACAATAAATAACACGAGAACCATACAAAATTTTTATTATGTCTTATTTGTATAAAATGTTGAGCAAATTGATAAGCATTTGTCATAAAAGAAGTAGTGTAGTGACAAAGATTGAAAAAGGTATGCTGAGATGGTTTGGACATGTGGAGAGGATGAAGGAAAGAAGACTAACGAAAGAGAATACGATGCGAATGTATATCTCTTTCGTTAAATGTAGTGTTGGTAGGGGAAGACTACGGCGAACGTACCCATGATCAAATCGGGGACATTTTAAAGGAAGGCCAAGTCAGGAGTGCCTTAAACCAACGAGCATGTATGAACAACCTTATGAGAGTGAATGAAGCAAAAAGTCAAGATTGTAGCAAGTGGTAGTCTGTGGTCTCTGCCTACCCCTACGGGAAACAGGCGTGACTTTTGTTGTATGTTGAAAAGTGTGTGTTACGTGCAGAAGTGAACTTCAATACGCTGTTGATTTGATGCATTTAGCAACTGCAATATTATTTTTCAACTCTTTTAAATTCTACGTGTACACACGTACACACACACCAACGCATTATTTCCCATAGGTGAAGTAAAAGGCGACTATGGGACTTTATACCAAAAAACATCTATCGATTTGCACGTTTTAACACCGATGGACTCGCGGTCACGTGTGAATTTCTGTATATTTCATAAGGTGAATCCTGGATGTTGTTTCACCACCCCATTTGGGATAAATGTCGTATGGTTATGTATGTATGTACAACGACTCCCAAAAAATATTTGAAATCTCATGCATTTCATCTAACTGAACTGGAACATTTAATAATTCACTCCCAGAGGAATCGTTAAAGTGATATTTTGAAGTAGATACAAATTCATTCGTCATGTCGATTTGCCTCTGCCTGTGGTAGCCCACAAATGGTTGTCAAATTGACCAATAACAAAACACCCAGGAACTATAATTCCTATTGCTGTATTTTACCTAAGTATAGGTTAGTACTATATTAATTCTGTGCTATAGTCGTAGAGAAATTAACGTCTTCTTTATACATATAATAGGCATTGCCACACTCGATTTGTAAACGGAAAGGAGAAGGTATATGCGTTTGGGGTAAGAAGTAGTTTCGTTTGTTTGTATGTCTTGTTATTATCTTCCAGTTTGCATAAACTACTATCACATTAAAATGTGTGCAAATTTCTTTTCATTACAAATCAAATTATACATAAAAAACTATTAAAGGTTGTCCTTCTAAGGGTGAACCATAGATTATGAGCAGATTTCAGAGACACTTAATTTTGATAAACGGAGGTTTCTTATACCTATTTAATTAGCACTTCATTTTAAAGTGATGTACGAGGGGTAACAAACTTAATTAAGGCTAAGTTAAAGGTTAATTAGGAAATGTTGAGAACCTAGCTTAAAAGCCGATCCTATATGAGTTATTTATATGTATAGGTATTACCTGCCTAAGTATAATGGAACTTTGAGTTCCCCGAAGAAGACTAGAGGAAGATTTGCTCTAATCACTAGGCAGGCTATGAACTATCATTTTCGATAGACGAAGTTAAGCAATCTGACACGGTTAAGTTTTGGACGGGAAACCACTAGGGACATTTTAGCCTAGTCAATGGCATGCAAAGGCTGCTTCAATACACTAACTGTCAGATAGCCACAAATACATGTGTCTGTCTGACACAAGTACATCAGCCTATGTAATGGATTATAACCCATACTGAAGAGAGGTAATAGTAAGGTAGATGGATAAGGATTACGAAGGGTAGTAGACAATAGTGTAGACATTACGGAAATAATAGGAAATAGAAGAAATAAGGTGCGTAGATAGAGAATGCTACTAAAACAACCAAAACTGTGTTTCATTCGAGATGTCAGATGCCATACGATGTTCTTATACAATAAAAGGGAAAATTTAAGAAAGGAGAAGAAGGCATATATTAGGTAATTGTGAGAGAAAGTGAATGTCGTGTCGGTTAGAGAGTAAAAAGAACGAGCTCTATACCAAAATCAGTTAAAAATGGTACAAGATACGAACGTTAAATTTTTAATGAATTAACCCACTGCTTGATCTAAATATATCTATATCATTGGCGCCTCTTTTTTGTCATCATGATCCAATGATCTTCGAATGCCACCATAATGTCACTGACCAACAGTCTAGTGGTCTACCGGTTTCGTTCTCTCCATCTAAAAATGGCAATCGTATATTATCCGTCGCCCACTCAAATTACCTATGTGCCCCGCTCATCTTTATTTTTAGCTTGCGATTCGTTTTATTTATCAATGCCTTCAACTTTTTTTTTTTATATGAGAGGGCGGCAAACGAGCATGCCGGTCACCTGATGGAAAGCAATCACCGCCGCCCATGGACACCCGCAACACCAAAAGGGTCACAGATGCGTTGCCGGCCTTTGAGGAAGGTGTATTAAGGAACTATTGATTTTTCTCTAATATCTAGATGAAGTAAAACTGTGATCTGCCGATATAATTCTTTCCGAAAAACTACCGCATATGTTTTTGTATTTTAAATATTTTGATTGGAACGCGCATTTTTTACGAATAGACCGGCACAATGGTTCCGATTGTAATTCAACCGGCGCATTATCGCGCGGCTAGTGGGCGTGAAGAGATAAAACGTGTCCCGTACACGGTTTGTTAAACAAATCGCTTTTTTCTCTCCTTTTTTAAATGTAATGCTTTTCTGATTCCGATCTACTATTGTTGGATGTACAGAAAGCGAGTCTGTCCAAGATTGATCAATTGATTCTATTTTTCGCATCGTTGGATACGTAAGAATCCTGAGATTTTTTTGATGTTTTGGAAAAATTGACAATTGTTATAATACTTATGATGAGTCTGTAATTGAGTATGATATTGCCTACACGTAGTAGAAATGATTGAAAATATTTTGAAGACATCTTCAACCAAAATCAGAAATGTTTTGTGTAATTCGTATCACTATTGGGAGAGGCGAGTTGACAGTCTCACTTTTGTTGAATATAATATTCACAATCTGAATTATCGTTCCTTTCCATAACGATAGAGCTGGCAAGTGTTGCAGCAGTATAAATATTAACAACATATTTTTATCTTTTTCAGGTAAACCTCCTTAAATCCAAGAGAAGCTTAAACAATGTACAGCATAAGGTAGATTTGATACTATTTATTTATTTATTGTAACTGCAACATGTACACAATAACTATGCTAATAACAACTATTAAATATAAATGATTCTTACTCACGTAGTTTGACATAGATTTCAAAGCTTTTAAAATTACACAGTAACTTGGATAGATTCCAGATTGAAGTCAAGCGGAAATTCTTACGATATGTAGGTATATTTACGAGCACAATATCTTCTGAACTGAATTTTAAAGATATTCCTATATTGATTAATGGGCATCGCATTTACTCTGTGACTTAATTCTGGTTTTTGATTAGCTGAACAATTACAGGCAGATCAAATACTTAGCAACGTTTTATGTTCACGTTTTAATTGAAGCTCCGCGATTTAAGTGAGGAATTATAACAAGAGGTTGCTCCAACAAAGAATTTGTACTTCTCAAATCTATTCAATTTAGATCCGTCCCAAATCTTCTTTAATTATTACCTCTTGAGCCGTTGCTTCGTTATACACTTGTATTTAACTGTTTATGTAATGTGTGGGTTGGGCTTAAGATTATATTAATTGAAATGGCGTCAGCTGTCTAGTTGTGACCTCTGACGAACTCACGGCTTTTAGTCTATATATGAATGTTGATATAATGACTAGATAAGTATAATAAAATAAATTTATAACAGTTTCTCCCATTTTTTAAATCGATATTCAGTAGTTAATTTAAAATAAAAATTGACTATGTCATACTCATATGGCCATAGATGATGACATTAGTTAATGTTTTATCTAACTTATGGTGTCGAACATCAGTAGTAATATATCGCCCCGAGACGTAGCCGCCCGCGACCCTCAGACGACGTGCAGGGGGCTAGCGAGCGTTGCCGCCCCCATGACGACGCCTCATGCGAGCGGGATCGGTCCTCTCCCGATCCCGGTCTGCGGCCTCCCTTCTGGAACATGACTGCTTCGCAGGAGGCCACTGCCCTCCAACCCTCCTAGCTTGCCAGCACAGCCGCTACTAGTGCTGGCGGGGACAGATCTCGTCCGATCCGGTAGACCAGGTCTCTACGCTCGGACTGCCACGCCGGGCAGTCCTCCAGCGTGTGCTGGGCGGAGTCCTGGACGGACGCGTAGTGATGGCATCGTGCATCTTCTCCCATCCGATTCTCACCGAAACACCCGTGCCCGATGAGTATCTGAGTCAATTTGTAGGTGACGCAGTCTTTCCTCCCCATCCATGCTTCGAAGTTCAGCAGAACGGCTCCGACGGCACGTTAGCGGGCGCAGCCGTCGGTGTGCGTTCTGCCGTAGCATTTCGAACGCTCGGTCCGGCGCGACCCCTTAGGCGTCCCGTTCGACAGAGCGGATGCGGTATGTAGCAGGCCATGCACCACTTTTCGCACTCGGGGGACCTTCGCTCTCGAAATGCTCTTCAAAGCCCCATCCGCTGTCCAGGGTGAGGCCTAAGTACTTGAGGCACCGCCCCACCTAGACTTCAGCGTCACCTACCCGGAGTCACGAACTGTGTGGTTGTCGGCCTCGACGGAGGTCGTGGAATCATAGCGCCTCGGTCTTGTGAGGCGCTACCTCCCGGCCCAGCTCGCGGATATTCCCGACGACACATGTGACGCCAAGTTCGGCGGGCCGAAGCACCTCCTCGAAGTCGGTCCCCCCGGCCAAAACCATTGTGTCGTCTGCATAGCAGACGAGGTCGTTATTATACCTGCTGTTGCAATTATATAATATTTTACAAAGATGAATATAATATTGAGAAGCTATTATCGGACGCTTAGTCAATATAAATGTGGCATTTTGACTGTGAAATCATTTATTAAGACGTCACGAATCTCACGAGCTAATAAGTCATAAAATAATATGAGTGTGGTTTAAAGATTGCTTACGTAATATATTTTATAATTTTGGTAAACTTAATTATTGTCTACTTGACAAAAGGTCAATTAGTGATGTGCCGTGTGCCTGTAAGCAATGTCGCACATCATAGTCACGTCAGCACAATGATATTACATATGAATAAAGATAAAAGAATTAAGAAGGCATTTTTCACTACATTTGTCTCTTTATATTACAGTATACACAGGTTAGTATAAAGATTTTGCATATGATGGACTGGAAACATTAGCAAGGAACAATTTTATATTTATAGAGTAAATACGGCTTAGAAAGCAATTTCACTGCGGCTTCCCCTGTCGTGACTCAGTTGAATGAAATTGGCACAGGG